>CM056193.1:113121346-114394917 GCA_029692085.1 Gymnothorax javanicus
CCACCTAAAACTCTATCATGCAAAAAGGAAGCCATTGCTGAGCATGATCCAGAAGCGCCGCCGTGTTCTGTGGGCCAAGGCTCATTTAAAATGGACTGTGGCAAAGTGGAAAAGTGTCCTGTGGTCAGACGAGTCCAAATTTGACATTCTTGTTGGAAATCATGGGCGTCGTGTCCTCCGGGCTGAAGAGGAGAAAGACCACCCCTCCTGTTATCAGCGTTCAGTTCAAAAGCCAGCATCTCTGCTGGTATGGGGATGCAGTAGTGCATACGGTGTGGGGCACTTGCATGTTTTAAAAAGGACCATGAATGCTGAAAGGTATATAAAGGTTTTAGAGCAATACATGCTCCCCTCCAGATGACATCTCTTCCAGGGAAGGCCTTGTGTATTCGAGCAGGACAATGCAAAACCACATACTGCAGCTATTACAACAGCATGGCTTCGTAGTAGAAGAGTCCGTGTGCTGAACTGGCCTGCCTCCAGTCCTGATCTTTCGCCGATTGAGAACATTTGGCGCATAATTAAACGAATAGTCCGTACAAGGAGACCTAAAACTCTCCAGCAGGTGGAAGCCTGTATTAAACAAGAGTGGGATCAAATTTCAATGGCTAAACTCAAGAAACTTGTCTCCTCAATGCCTAGACACCTCCACTCTGTGTTAAAAAGAGGGGATGCTACACCATGGTAAACAGGCCCCGTCCCCAACTTTTTTTTTGACCTGTAGAAGCCATCAAATTTGAAATGAGCTCATTTTGTGGATAAAATTGTAAAATTTCTCCGTTTCAACATTTGCTATGTTATCTCTGTTCTGCTGTGAATAAATACTGGCTGGTGTGATTTGAAAGTCATTGTGTTTTGATTTTATTCACAATTCACACTTTGTCCCAACTATTTCGGAATTGGGGTTGTATTTGAAAGACCGACTATGAAATTTTCATTTCCACTGAATTCTAATAGGAACTTGATCAGCATATTCCAATCAGTGCATGAAATCCCCATCTTCACGGAGTCATTTTTAAAATAATCATGCAACATTATCTAGCTGTTTTGCTACACTGATTGGGTGAAACCGCACTTCTCCCATAAATGACAGCCCCTGCAATTCTGCATAGCTAAATGCGACTCACCTGTCCTCATACTTAAAGACGAATTTCCCCAACTTGACGTCTCTCAGCACCAGACCACTGTCGTGACAATGTGCCACAGCGGTAACCATCTGATAGAATAGTCTCGCGGCCTCATCTTCGGGCCCGGGCCACACTGCCTGCAGTTGCGATGCATATTCCGCATGCCGCATGCGTATTTTCGTTTCGGTTCCCATGTTATTCAATGAGAGCGGCCACACTGCATGCCGAAGCTGCGCGACTCTCGCATGCAAAATCCGTACTGCTGCCTTGCGGAAAATATAGATTCGGACTCTTGCCGAATTTTTCTGCGCTACGCATGCGGAAAAAGGCAAAGCAGAGCTGAAAATGACTGTCAGGAAGCAGTCATATCGCCATAAATACATGCATTTCGCTATATTGCCGAGGATGCGTGTCTGTTACAAGCATGAAGCTGACAAACAAAAGATGTAACCACATTTCCGGCATGTTTATCATATTAAAAGCCCGTTTATAGGACATAATCCCTTCGGTCAATTCAGCAATGCTTCGTGAAATATTGAAACATGTATTGGGAAATTCGCGACTTTCATCGTAGGCTGCTGTCATTAAAGGGGATATATGGAGAAGTATTCAGTCATTCTTAACTTATTTTTGAAAGCTTTAATACGATATTGCTCGTTTTATTTTGGATTTACATGTCTAGATTTTGCGGGAATATGCCATTAATTGCGGAGCCAAGCCAATGAACATAGCTTATTATGTTGATGATTAAAGAGTATCAGAGCAGTACTTTTCCGTATCTCTCACTCTGGCCATTCACCCACGCGATTGCTGAACCTACATACGACCCCCCACTTGTATCAGCAAGTTCAGGTGACTGTTTCCACTTGTAAAGAAAAAAAACAAAAAAACTAAGCTGGACATAGCCTAGCATGGACCTATAAAACATCCTTGGGATATAATGGCCAGACGAACATACAGCACATCAGCCAGTTTCTGAATTGCCTGAACTATTCCTTTTACGGTCGTTCGGCGCCTAGCCTATACGAATGGTTTCAGCCTCGACTAATGTAAATTAAATAGCTTTTGAAAGCACATTCCACATCCCGACACCCTCCCCTACCCGAAATTACCTTCAGAAAGAGCAAGACCAATTCAGAAGGGTTTGCTGTGTTTTGTAATATGATCGTGTAATTAGATTGTTTGTATGATACGCTCAAGCATGCTTCCCCTACTGTCAATACAAAATATAAATCACGTGTAGGCTATAACGACGCGAGACGAAATAATATATTATTTTATAGTGGTTTCTTGGGCAAAGTCGTGCAGAGACAGAGTTGGAAGGAGGAGCCCGCGGCAGACCTGCCGCTGCAGATACGCAGGCAGTGTGACCGAGCTGCAAGCGGTATGCGGTTGCAGTGCTCCGCTTGCGGAATACGCATCGCAACTGCAGGCAGTGTGGCCCGGGCCTCAGGCAGTTTCTTGCAGGACCGCACAAATGAATGCATATCACCATGATTTCTTTGGAAGAATACATAGGCGTGGGAACTTCCGAGTAGAATCTCCACTATCTGGTTTATGTTTTCGTGTGCAGACAGACGAGAGTATGCCGCCAATGACTCCTGATACCGGGATAAGTCAAACAGCTAAAAAACAAATAACTTAAGTTAATGATCCGCATAGACCAATACAGTACGCGTGCATAAATTATAAACCATCATCGTGGTCCAAGTGAAATTTCGAGTTGCTGAAAAGCAATTCTAGAGAATGACGTTTCTTTTTAAACCACTAGCTATGTTTCCAGTCTTCTGTGCAGTTGATGGCAACTGCAAAGTTACTCTACGATTTGAGATATTGCATCATGTTTGTAGAGGGACGGAATGCAAGTGTTGCAAATGATTACTAGCAAACAAAAAGGGACAACGTTAAATCGGACAAGTCTGTCACAATACATAAAACTGTTTACACTAGATATTAGCTGATGCTACATAGTCAATATTCAGCAGTAGGCCTATAGTGTGGACTGGAAATCCCTCATACTGTTTGTCCAAGAGATGTAGAATATAATAACTCTGTTCTCATTTTTGCATTAATACAAATGGCATGCATGGTAAATGTCTTCCCAACATAAACATGAAGGCAATGTGCGGAGATAATTAATCAAAACTAGTGCAAAATTAAAGACCATTTAACGTCAGAGTACTAGCTACAGGTATGTCAAAAATTATTGATAAGCCTGTAGTAGCCCACCGCAAGTCACATTAGCTGCCAATACAGCTCGGATTTACCTTACACACGAGCTCTTCCCCGCTGTGGATGTGAGCAGCCCTGAAGACGTGGTCTCCCTCAATAAGCTCCAACAGTAGGTACTTCCCGATGAGAGAGATGCAGTGCGAAGAATTTGTCGCCTCCTGTGAATTTGGAGAGCATAAACACGAACTTAAGCTTTGATTTGGCTGGATGGCTGTCAGGGAGAACAGTTCTTCATCTTGTTCGTGAATTTTACGTCTTGATCTGCCATAACGCGATATGAACACTGGAATCGATCTCTGCATGAGTATTCCAACAAAATATCTAATTATCCACGAAGAATATTTTAAACAGAAAGGCCTCCCGTTTGCTAATTTTAAGGAAGTGAACGGAAATGGTTCGCGATCGCTGTCTGGATACCCTCCACTGGGCTTCCAGGTCGGCGAAGCGGTGCCCGTAACTCAACCTATGACGGGATGGTCAACTGTACTGCAACAGTCAAGTCGAATGTTAGCAATACTAAAAGGCGCACTTTTAGAAATATACTGCAAAATTCAACTGTTTCTTTATCAGTCAGACTAGAAGCACTAGTAGGGTAGAGCGGGGTAAGATGCCCCCCTTAAGCAGGAATTTTCATAACTGAAGGTAAACAATATGAATTAATAATTTTTTTGCTCGAATGTTATGTAAAATTGGCTACCACATCTCGAAAGATTTATGACATAGTCACTATAGAAATATTTTTAAATGTTTAATTACTCTTAAAAAAAAAAAAGGTCATCTTACCCCACCCCTGGGGTAAGATGCCCTTCTGGATGAAAAAGGTCATCTTACCCAAATCCTGGGGTAAGATACCCCCCATGGGCATCTGTTTTATGTTATCTAGAATAACTTGTAAAGCCCAATACATACTGGTTTTACTGCATCTTACATGAGTAATTATCATATTATAGCTGTCTTAACCCTGTCTTAATGCTGTGACATTTTTGTCGTTTTAACACATCATACAAAAGATCAACATCTTTCTAGGTCAAATTTTTTTTAGCCTGAACGAGGCATGGGACTAAAAACGAAATGGGAGACTACTTCGAAATTGTGGGACATGTAACATTCTCCAAACTTCTACTTTTTAACTGATGAAGTTTTTTGCTAAATGACTAAGTTTGAATATCAAGTGATGGATCCAAGGTTTTGTTGGCATTAAATGCATGCATGTTTTAGGAATTGATTTTGGTTTTATCTATGATTGTTATTCAAAATAACAAAAACTTCAAAATAAAACACCAAATATGGTTTCCCATAACTAGATGTTTTTTAATTTTTAATCCTCTCCAAAATCTTCCAAGTCACTCCCGCTCTCTGGATATTCAAACTCATCGTCAGAGTCATTCAATAAAGCAAAAAACTTCATCCACGTTGTATTTACGTTTAAAAAATATGAAAAAATACAGTGCTGGGTGACCTAAAACGACAAAATGTCGCACCACATTATGAGATTTGGTGTTATTTTATTGTTATTTTGAATAACAATCATATTTTAGTAAAACAATCCGTCCATGGGGGTATGCATCTGGGCCAAAATTTGCCTGCGAAAGGGTTAATTGGCAGGTACACATCATACAAAAGATCAACATCTTTCTAGAAATCCATGAAAAAAAGTCTTTCCTAAACTTAACTTTTTTTAAAAAAGACTAAGGCACAAGTGATGGCATTTTGGCATTAAATGCATCAATATTGATTTTATATCTTTTAAAAATAGAGGCCCACTTAGATGAACATGTGGCGGTATGGAGCGTATATGATGCATTAAAAGTCTTTAAAATTAAAAAGATTCATTATTTCTTTTTTAGGCCATACAGGTATTGATGCATATATGATTCATTATTAACATATAGCCCTACTTTTAACATGTATGGATACACTTAACTTTCCATTCCCAAGTTCTATATCATCATGTCTGATATATATTTCCTATGAATAGAACATAATTTTTAGAAAAAACTCATAAAACAGAATGAATGTGACTCAAAATGGGGTAAGATGCCTTCCTCCCCAAGGGGCATATCTTACCCCAAACCAAAAAGGGCATCTTACCCCCAGTACTAGCATATTGGTTTTGGCTCATTAACCCCAATTTCTCCTATTGTCACCACACAGGACCCCCTTTTATACTTAGAGAAGGCATCAGAGTTACACTGACATGTTCTGTAGACTCCTGGAGCATTCAAATACTTGTGACAAAATGATTCATTTGGTCATTTTTTATAAGAAAGACAGTAAAAACACAAATACTTTGAGTACTCACATGTCACTTGCTCTATTGACTCATCTGTTGCTCAGGATTTCCCTCCAGGTGGCAGTGCATTTGTCTAAGTCAAGAGCCACATACTGGGCACAGCTGAAATTGAATTGTAAGCAAAGGGCATCTTATCCTCAGGAGCGTCTAACCCCACTCTACCCTATTAGTATGAAATGAAAGCTTTGATTCAGGGGTCAGCTTTCGTCAGTTAATCTTACGTGTCGCAAAAATCATCTAAAAATTTCAGCTGACTAGCGTTACAGATCATGGTTTCTGGGCGCTAGGTTTTTGGGCAAGTGGATATTTGTCAGCCAAATACTAGTCCCTTATTGAGAGAAAAAGCGCGTAGCGCCATGAAAGTGAAATCACAATGGAAGACTACATTATCGTTGCAATTGAGCCCCTTAGAACAAGAGTGATCCAACTCACTTTTTTCCTTTTTTATTTTGGGACACTGTTGCAACTGAGCACATTATGCTTTCCTGAAGTGTAGAACTTATGACCCACTCAATGTGTAGTTCTTGAACTACACTCAGTTAATCCATTATTGCACTAAACGGATTGACCACTTCGGAATTATTTTAAGGTCAGAACTTAAAAAAGACAAATATGGAGTTAGACCACTTTTGTTCTCAGGGGTTCAATTATGAGACTCAAAACGCGTTTGGTTCTTGAAAAAGAAGAGGCTTTTCTGAGAATGCGTTCTCTTAAGTTTTGAGTTTTTGTTTTATTTTTGTTTGCGTAATGGCGGAACACTTCTTGAAAATTAAAACGCAACTGGGATATGTCATTTGACTTTCAATGTATTATTAAAAAAAGTGCATACATGGACTTGAAAATGAGAATGCAAAGTGGACAATTACATTATCATTTTCATGATGATACAAATGAAGTTCTTGCCTCTCAAAAAAGAAAAGGCATTTCTGAGAATGCATTTTCATTTGAAGATTTGCATTTTCGTTTGATTTTTAGCTCTCTTGGTCCAGCGATGTTGGCTTCTGCATTAACTTCTATCATCTTCAGCCAAACCACTGAAGGGATCAATCTGAAATTTGATGGGGAGGTACATAATGATTCACAGGTTAAAGTTAGAGGCGTCAAAACTTGACGTTGAATATGGCCAAAGTCAGAGTATTATTTGTATCAAAATAAAAATTTTCATTTTTATTACGAAAAATTTTTATAAACTTATATATAGCAATTAGCAAAATATATATAGAAAATGATATATAAATATATCATTTTCAAGATGCAAGCACATTATTTGTATCATAATGAAAATGAAAATGTAATCCTCCACTTTTTGTTTTCATTTTCAAGTCCAAGTATGCAAATTTTATAACAAATTGAAAATTAAAATACATTGCTCATTTGTGTTGTCGTTTTCAAAAAATGCCCCAAATATCACGAACAAAACAAAAAGGCTAATCTTATAATGCAAATACATTCTGGGAAATGCTTTTTCTTTTTCAAGAAGCAAGCGCGTTATTTGTAACATCATGAAAATGATAATGTAATCATCCACTTTGCATTTTCTTTTTCAAGTCCATGTATGCACTGCTCTCATTTGCAAGAAGTGCTCTGCCGTATCGCTAACAAAATGAATAGGAAAACTCTAATTCTATAATGCAAATACATTCTCGAAAATGCTTTTTCTTTTTCAAGAAGCAAACGTGATATCTGGCTCTTAATTAAAATGGTAACATAGTTCGCCACTTTTCTTTTTCATCTTCATGAGAAGCTGCTGTGCCTGGCTTTGCTTTTTCGATTTTGTGGTCCCACACGCTTTTCCTAACATAAATCAAATGAAAATACATTCCCTGGTTGGCTGTATGTGAAGGCGGGACTTCCCTTCCTCAATTTGGTCTGGATAGGATATTAACAAATCGATCTCATTGGTTATCAATCAGTGGGAAATCCCTGCTGTACTTGGCAAACAAAGATGAGCTGGATATTACAGAGTTTCATTGAGAGTAAAGTTTTCCCCAAAAGACTCTGCTTTCGCACTCAATTAGCCCCCGCCTGCACTTGGATTTGCGCTGCTTCCACTCAAACTGTGTTCCTACACTCAGATAAATTGATGGTTGGGCACTTGAGCAGATTATCTGCGAGCAATCTGTCTTACAGTTTACTCTGTGACTTAGCAGGTTCATATGCTCCTGCCCTATGGGGCTACATACAGTGGGGAAAATAAGTATTGAACGCGTCAACATTTTTCTCAGTAGATATATTTCTATTGGAGCTATTGACATGAAATTTTCACCAAATGTCAGTAACAACCCAAGTAATCCACATATACAAAGAAATCAAAACAAATAAGTCAATAAATTAAGTTATGTGTAATAAACTGGAATGACACAGGGAAAAAGTATTGAACACGCTTACTGAAATTTATTTGATACTTAACACTTTATAAACATGAATTAACTTTATAGCTAGGTCAGTTATGCATTGACAAGGCTGATTATCCCATTTGTCAGCTGCTAAGTCTTTAAGCAAACAAACATTGGCCAAAGATGCTTGCTTGACTATTAAAGTAAGTTGGCGCTAGTTGCAAAACTTGATATCTAGTAAGGTAAGCATAACTAAGTAGAATGAAGAGTGGCTAACTAATTTGCATAGTCTCTCCAGGCTAAGCAAACAAACAACTGTGGCAAGGTGCTGGAAAGTTTTAAGGCATTATGAAGTTGTTCTGCCTGGGAATCAGGAGGATAATGGGACAAGCAGTTTTTAGACTACAAAGAGGATTAAAGTGGCAAAAAATGAAAATGATGTTAGAAATCAAATGTTTTGTTTTTTCGTTTTTAGTGTGCTTTTTTTTTGGTTTTAGTTTCTAGTTTTTTTAGTATGTTGTTTTTAGTATTGCTATTTTTAAATTATTATATTTATTCGTTAACATTTTCTGGAAGAAAAAACGATATTTGTTGTTACATCTTGTCTTTTTCATCACACTCTCTTCCCTGTAATATGGTTGGGTGTTTCCACTTCCTTCTCTCTCGCTGTTTCTCAATCCGCACCTGAAATCAGTGGAGGCTTGAAAAAACGGGAAATGCTTCAAAAGTGAATATTTAAAAAAATCAATGGGTAAAATGAATGTGAACTTTTACCAGCTCGTCTTGGTCGTCAGCATTCTTCTCGTCATCACTACTGTGCTCCCGTATTTGTTTTGATTGTTTGTATTGCAGATTGCTTGACTTTCCGTTTGGAACACCTCCAACTCCTTTTTCCTTCCCCTTCCATTCCCTTACACTACATCCAGTAATTGGTTAAATTTGGGTCCCCTGAATTCTTCATTTTGTTTTGCCTGGCTATTGAATTTCTCTTGACCATGAGCTTGGACCTCAATGAAATGCTATGCCCGATAAAATTATAGCGAACTCCGGAAAAAAACGATTTGTTACGGCATTTAATTAGCAGGACACAATTCATAAACTGTTTGGTCAAACGTATACCAGATTAGTTTTTATTTGAGAAAATTCAATTAAATTGCACTTTAACACTGCTTTACTGCCTTTTTGACTCCAAAAACAGGGAGAGTAATCTTGATATGTGGGATACAGCCAACAGGCCATCTCTGTAATTTGTCATTTGCTTATGTTCATGATATATATTTGTTTTTACAAATATATGATTCACCTAACCGGAGGGTCAGTTGTTGAAGAGGCAACACTTGCTGCTTGCCAGACAACTGTAAAAACGCCGCTCAGAACCAGGCATCTTTAGCCCTGATGGCCTTCCAAAGCCATCTTGTCTCACCCGACTGCACCAAAGACGGAACAGAATAGCCTTTAGGAACTGTAGTATTTTTGACTGCACTCCTCTTCAGTCAGCTTCTGCTTGCGGAGTGGAAGAGGCAGAAGCACTTCCCAGAAGAGAAGAGTGCCAGACGAACAGGCAGAAGACAGTTCTTCCGCTTCTGGAATTGGAAATTGTGAAGTGCACCCGCTCGAGGTGAGGGCCGTTTGGTGGTCGACCAATGAAGACCGATGAGAGATGTTGCTTGACCAAAATACCCCCAAGCTAGCATGAGCTTTTTGGCATGTACAGTACTTGCAAGCATAAAATACATGATAAAGCAGGGGAGGAATTATGTTTTAAAAAAGCTTTGACCTCATTTACACTTTACATCTTACAAGATTTACATGTAATGAGGACATGCCTAAAATCTTATGCCATGTGCACAGTTAAGTTCTTCTTACCCACAGCTCCATTTCCAAAAATGTTGGGATGCCATGTAAAATGTAAATAAAAAAAAAGAATGCAATGATTCTTTTTTTGAAACGTGTTGCTGGCATCAAATTCAAAATGAGCAGATTTTTTTTTTCAAAAAAACAAGTTAATTTCTCAGTTTAAACATCTAATATGTTGTCTTTGTACTGTTTTCAAAACAATGTATGGTTTAACTGATTTGTGAATCATTGCATTTTTTTTTAATTTACATTTTACAGTGTCCCAACTTTTTTTGAAAATGGGGTTGTAATTGTCATCAATATTAGAATGCGATATGAATACATTCCGTAAACATTTGACTTTGTGAGGGCCACAGTGAGGCTATACTTGCTCACTGATTTTAAAGCCCATTGTAGATTTACCAGTGAGCAAGTAGAGGTGAGCAGTACATGCACTTAAACCAAAATGTGTTCATGGGTGTAAACAAACACAAACATGTCCAGTTGGTGAAGACAGTACTTGGACCACAGTACAGAGACAAGAAAAGCAAAAGTGGTCCCTGCTTTTCTTGCTGCTCTATAGACTCTTGCAAACTTGAGTCCTATAGAGAGTTGGAAAACTAATGTAACTGCAGTAAGTCTACTCTCTGCCAGTGCCTTCACAGATGCTGCACGCTAATGATTCATGCAACATCTGGCCAAATGGACAGCATCGTCAGGACCGCTTATTACCTGGTGAAAATGTAAATCCTTCTTGCCCTGTCCCGGATCCTTTGTTTGTGGAAATGTGCAGATTTTTTGTTGTGCCTTTGCACCACCCATCCAGTGTAAGGTCATGCAGCCAGGATGCTTGAACGATTTTCTGCAAGATCCTGCAGCCATCGTGGGATTCAGAGGACTTATCGCGCATCCTCGGAAAGATTCTTGTGTAATTGTTCAGGAATCTTGTGCAGTTGCAGAAAGATCTGCTTTTTCAATTGCAGCCACTTTTATGGCACCAAAATTACTAGCACAAATGCTGTGTGTTACAACCATGACTGCTTTTAGCCCAGCAAGGCCAAAATCAAAACGTTAATCAATGGCTGTATAAAACAGAGCAGTCAATAGAATTGTTTTTTTAAGAATTGTGAATCATTGTAACCACGATAAACCCTTGAGCATGCAGCCATAAATGTGCACAGCCAATATTATGTTGATGGGCCCAGTGGTAAATAAGATTAAGTGCAGACAGATACACATACGGAAATGCGCACCTCCAGGCTATGCTTGGCAGAAATCATTGGTGTAATATTGCTCAGAAACATTTAGTAAATGGGTAGACTTTGGAGAACAAAAGGGCTAGTTGTGAATATACTGTATTGGATTTGAAGATCAAATACATTCAGATATTAACATCAGCAAGAGCAGCCAACTGTGGTTTCCCAGTTACAAAACATAAGAAAAGTGCATATCCATGTATGCATTCCACAAATACAGGAACATTACCTTGACTGTGCCATTTAACCCTCCTGTGCTACATGCAAAGAAGCATGCGTTATTGATACTTATTTTTCAACTATAATATGGTCACAATGGTTTTCCTCCATCTTATCTGTGAGATTTCAAGTGACAATGCAAATGGGGGGGCTCTACACAAATACACCAACTGGAAGAGTCCTGTGCTCTGGTATTTTAAGCACCTAGCCAAAGAGGACCCTTCAGAACACTTTCAGAGACTTCACACAGACTATTGTAATTGAGAACCTTTATTTTCATACATTTCAGCACAAAACAATGTACATTAGCAAATGTATGATTCTATTCACTGACTGGAAGCAATCCTGATACACAGGTTCACAATGTTCAGTGGGAACATTTTTGTTGCACTTCTGTTTTATGAGACACTGAACGACACTCCTTGCTTGCGAATGTACATACATCAACTTCAATAATGGGTACGCATTCTCAACTCTCTTAACACACATTTAGCGCATGAAATGGTACACACAAATACACCTATGCAAAAATGGTGACATCATCAAGGGAACTGACAGCATTTTTATTTTATTTGGAACAGTGGAAAAATACTTCAGAGTTCCAATAACATTTATTATCATATGCAATTATAACTTTCATATACAATTCACGCAGAAAATCAAAGCAATAACAAAAAAAACCAGAAAAAAGACAAATTGAGAAACAGAACAGAAAAAAAGTAAGAAACAGGCCTATTAAATACAAACACCTTACCTTCAGTCCTGACCGAATGGTAATTTAGGAGTGCACATGGTCTTAATTGGTTATTCTCTTGTAACACTGGTTTTGTACTGTGAGAATGAGCTGTGGTTCATTTTTTCTGCAAGGATGACAATTACTGCATCTGTTTCAAGGATAAATAAAATGAAAGAATAAAATTCTCCTTTCTGGACAAGAAACTGTGCTCTAGTTTTAAGGAATATTGGTATACTCAGCAATGAAAATTTAGCAACACCCAAATTTTACCATTGTTGAAAAAAATAAAATGCAATAATATGGCGAAATATATAGTCTTCCTAAATAGAACGTATCGCACCAACACACCCAGTTACGCTGAATCCTGCACACATGTTCATTTACACGTGCTTTCCACACAATTTTGTACAATTCGTGGCCCACGTGAATCCTGTCACTCGAATCCCTTTAAAACCTGGTTGACACATTAAGGATAATATTTGTTCAATGAAAAACATTGAAAAGGACGGAATCTAAATTATGGGGTGTCGTAGAGGAATGTCTGAAAATGGCAGGAATGAGCTTGCAACAAGTTGGGCAGCGGTTTAACGTCCATCACAGCGCCATTTCACATCCTCAGACATGTAGGGCACAGAATGGGACCGTCCAAGACCGACCTCGCAGCAGTCAACCACGTGAAATGACGGCTTGTGACGATAGCTTCATTATAACGTCATCACGACGTAACCGAATGACTTGCGGTTCAACAGGCAGGCAGGCGTCACACTGGCTACAGAGGGATGTGCATCTCACTGATTTGAGTCGCAACTGCTTTGGGTATTCATGGATGTCTCATTGTTCCCAGTTACAGTCAAGACAAATATGCATTTCATTATTGTTAACTCATTTATTGCACATTTATGTCAGGTGTTGCTAAACTTTCATTAGTGAGTATATTTTCATAAATGCAAATCCATTTACATCCAAATCTAATTTTTTATTCTCATTCTTACTGCAGTAGTGGAAAGGCTTATTTCAGCAAAGCACTTATAGCATCATTTTAACTGCATTTTTTTTTTTTTATTTGATTTTTAATTGAAAGGTGGTAGAAAAGCCAGGAAAAAAGTTTAATGGCAAGACCAGTTCAAAAACTAAAGTTGATTCATATTCTGCGATCTTCTTGTAATAACTGGAGTGAACACTTCTTGTTTTAAACGGCATATTAGCCAAATGTGAAGCTGAAAATCACAGAAAAATGCAGAGCTGCAATTAAACAAAAAACTCTGCTCATGTTTTGTCAGCTGCTGCTTCATTAAGTAAAAAAAAAAAAAAAAATTCTTTACAAAATCATTTCCAAATGAAAATTTTTAATGTGTGCCCTCTGCAAATTGATCAACTACAACTGCATATCTTTCTATACCTGCCATAAAAATTAAGAAAAACTTCATAATGGATGCATTATGAGTGAAAGTCCAAAACCAATGCTATTCTCCTGTAATATCCTTAGCCCCTGTAACCGTAACCCTCTGGGTAATACCCATGCCAGAAACTGCATTTTAAACTTATTATAAGCTCTAAGAAAGGGCTAAAATATGGAGCAGCATCCCTCCAGGAACAGGCTGGAAAATGGAGAAGGGCATAAATGTTCCAAACTATTAAAATAGAAAATAAAAATTCATGCATAAAGGAGAGGCCGACTATATTACATAGATATATAGGTGGAATATTGCAACAACTCAAAATGAAAATAAGTCAGAGCTAGGACCTTAGCAAGGAATAAGTTTCTGCAGCAAGTTACTTCAGATCCCCAGCGTCTCCTTGGATGGTCTTTTTGATGCGCAGGAGCATAGTTGTCAGCCACTGATCCAGTCGAGAGATCGAGTCAAACTCCTTTACCTAATGAGGGGATACAGGTAAGCAGTCAAGTCATCAGAGTATGTTCAGTGGATTATCAGAGTCAATTCAGAAGTATGTTTCAAGCAGTTCATTTATTACAGTGCCATGAATTGAGGACACTGTGCAAAATTATTCCCCTAATTTTTATATAGTGGAATGAAAATGTATTTGAAAAAAAGCTGAAAACATATAACTGAAATACATGGAAATTATCCGGGGCTGTAAAGTAGCTTTTTTTCACCACCATCCTGAAACCATCCTTAAAATACATTGACTGGCTGTCGCCCCCCCCCCCCAAAATAAAAAATTATATACATAACCCATTCCTGGTGGCAGGGCACATTATCGTGCTGAAAGACGCCACAGAATACAGTTTTCATGAAGGGGTGAACTTGGTCTGCAGCAATGTTTAGGTAGAGGGTACGTGTCAACATGTGTAACATCCAAGTGAATGACAAGGACCCAAGGTCTCCCAGAAAAACATTGCTCCAAGTATCACACTGCTTCCGCTGGCTTGCTTTTTCCCCCCATAGTGCATTCTGGTGCCATGTCTTCCCTAGTTAAGCGACACTCCTGTACCTGGCCATCCACATGATGTAAAAGAAAACGTGATTCTTAGACCAGGCCACCATTTTCCATTGCTAAGTGGTCCAGTTCTGATGCTCACATGCCCATTGTAAGCCCTTTCAGCAGTGGTCAGGGGTCAACATGGGCAGTGTGACTGGTCTGGGGATATGCAGCCCCATACACAACAAACAGCGATGCATTGTGTGTTCTGACACCTCTCTATCAGCACCTGCATGAACTTTTTCAGCAATTTGTGCCACAGTAGCTCTTCTGTTGGATCGGACCACACGGGCCAGCCTTCAATCCCAACGCAGACCAGTGTAAACCTGTCGACGGTTCACCACTTTTCCCTCCTTAGACCACTTTTGGTAGATACTGACCAATGCAGACTGTGAACACCCCATGAAAGCTGCAGTTTTGGAGATGCCGAGACCCAGGAATATTGCCAACACAATTTCGCCCTTTTCAAAGTCACTCACATCCTAACGCTTGTCCATTTTTTCCTGCTTCCAGGATATTAACTTTGAGGAAATAATGTTCACTGACTGCCCAATATATCCCACTCACTGACAGGTTTTACTGAAGAAAAAACTAAACAGTAATTGAATATGGGTCAATCCAACCTAAACTGTACAATTCACTGTGTTGTATAAGAATGGTCAATAAATTTTTTTATAGGAGAATTAAATGATTTGCATTGTTCATATTTATTCACTCCCGGATTGAAGATATACATAAGAAAAAAATCAGAGTCATCGGTCCAACAACACAGCAGAAAAATGGGTGTGCTGATGTCAGCCAAGGCATCGTGAGGGACATATTTTGTTACAAAATTTGGCAGCCAACTTCATGAAATGCTCATGACATGACTGTTGATACTTCAAAAGAAAGTGAAATGAAATATTGCAGAGAAATACCCATAATAATGGTTTCAATTGTCTGCACTCAATTATCGGGACTCGTCTAATCAGAGATGCAATTTGAAATGACCGTCGTGGGCGTAACGAGTCGCGTCCTCACGTGTTACGTCCATCCCTGTGGGTTAATTTGCATAATGCATGCAAATAGCGTAAAGATGACCTCGGCAAAATAAGGTACTGACTTCCTGCATCAAAATTTCACAAGGCGTCAGACAGTCATATGGTATACAACATGCTTTTAAAAATTATGAAAATTTTTCCGTGTCCTAATATTGTGTTACGACCATAAAAACATAAACAATCTGTGTGCTATCACCACAGACTGTATAAAAAGATGGACGCAGCGCCCAGGTCTGAAAAGTGAGGCCAACGCGGAAATTAAATTCCACTTAATGGCCAGCAGATGGCGACGTCGGTGGTTGCAGAACTGGAAAAGGTGCATTTGAACTTTCATCACCAGTGTAACACATTTGTACAGTTTATTATGGAATGAGCCATATCACAATTTTATTCAAATCATACATAGAACTATAATGAACAATTTTTTTTCTTTAAAATTTCCCAAAGTTTTGGGAATCAAGGGGGGAAAAAAACATTTTAGCGAAGTACAACGCTTAAAGAGGATATCAGCACAAAGAGGAACCCCAAACCCCAAAGAAGTGTAATTTTATCTATAAGTGCTGTACCCTGTCAGAGAAAAATTCTACAACCTAACTGTAGCAGCTGTGCTCATTTTTCTCTTTCATTTTTTACATTTTATGTACATGCATTATTGAAACTGAATCTCAGATTCTGGCCTCTAAAGCTAAGTGTTTGGTGTTAGAGGTGCACTTCCATTGTTTTAAAACTGTATTGACCCATATTCCTGGCCTAAATCATGTTTGAAATACTAGGCTGTCTGCTACACTAGAAACAAATGGGCTCTTTTCTATGTATTTGATAAACTGCTCTATAATTTCAAGGTTGAAGATTTCAACATCCTTTTTTTTTCTTAAAATATTTTGAGGTCACGCATGTACTCCAGGTTGGCGTCATTTCATCCATACCTGCTGTTGCTCATCAACTGAAGATCTCCAAATTATGAATTTGATTTTCGATTTGCAGACAGTCTCCATACATAAGTGGATGAAAATAGGTATTAGAAATGGGACTCGGGTGGAAAATGAGTTCTTGGTGATAAAAGTGCTGTTCTCCCAAAAAAAAATCTTTGAACCATATGTCTGGCATTTATACAGTAGTGCGCAGAGATGATTAAACGCCGCTACTTTAGTCTAAAAGGGGTCCTAATATATTACTTCTCCAGAATTTTTTTGGTGAAAATGAAAAAAAAATACTATTGTAGGCAATGAGAACAAAAAAAATTTCCACAACTACATTTAGGTAAAAATATGGGTAATAAACCAAAACACTGAAAACAAAAATTTTAATAACACCTGAAAGGTTTCACTAATTTCATTTTTTTGACTCTTGCATAGCCTGAATGCATGTTTGCAGGCTCATTCCATGAATATTGATGCTAAAAAATTTGAGGCAACATTATTCCGCAAAATCACCTCTGAGAGTCAGTTATTCCAGTATATAATGTGACATGAACTTTGAGCAGCATCACAGTGTTAAACACGATGGCACAACGGAAGGAGCTCTCTGACATTGTTTGTAGCCGCATTAAATGCTGCCATGGCGCTGTAAGAAATACCATCAAGTGTTTCAAACAGACCACTGAAAACTAGTGGCAATAGAGGAGCAAAACCGCAGTTAAGTGCCTCTGATGTTTGTTATCTGTGTATGACAAGTAAAAAAAAAAAAAAAAAAAAAAAAAAAAATTGGTGGCAGTTGACAGCATCACAACTCCTTGATGATATTAATTGTGCCAGAAATTTAGTTATGAAAGAATAAAGATCTATTTCCAGACGCCTCTGTGAAAAGTGGTCTGACCAGTGAATCAAAATTTGAAATTCTCAGCCAAACACAGAACTTATTGGAGAACGTTTCAAAAATGACTGTTTAACCCCTTCTGTAAAACATGGGGGTGGTAATATTACGGTATGGGGATCAGTTTGCTTGAAAGGAGTCGGTAATCTCCTCCAAAAAAAAAAAAAAAAAAAAAAAAAAAAAAAAAAAAATCAGTGGAATCGTGGATCAAAAGAAGTATCACAGCATCCTTGCGAGGCACGCATTACCATCTGGAAAGAGACTGATTGGTTGGGGATTTTATTTTGAACGAGATAATGACCCAAAACAGGCTAGGTTGTGCAAGAATGATCTCGGTTGGAAAGAAAGATCTGGTGACATTAAAGTGATGACTTGGCCTGCTCAAAGTCCAGACCTTAATCCGATTGAGCAAATCTGTTGTAACACCGAGAGAATCTCTTTGAAATCAACTTAAATGGAGAAATAAAAACATAAGACAAACTATGCCTGAAAGATTAAATGCTGTAATCAAAGCAAAGGCTGGCAACACTAGATAGACCTTTTCTCTCAAAAAACACTTATATTTTTGTTTTTACAACAAAACCCAATTCCAATGAAGTTGGGATGTTGAGTAAAACGTGAATAAAAACAGAATACAATGATTTGCAAATCCTTTTCAACCTATATTCAATTGAGTACACTACAAAGACAAGAACTTTAATGTCCAAACTGATAAACTTCATTGTTTTATGATAATATCATTTTGAATTTGACGCCTGCAACACATTCCAAAAAAGCTGGGACAGGAGAAACAAAAGACCGGGAAAGTTGAGGAATGCTCAAAAAACACCAGTTTGGAACATTCCACAGGCGAACAGGTTAATTGGAAACAGTTGAATGTCATGATAAGGTGTCATGGCTAAATTCCCAACCTGGCTCTTTCAACCTGCCACCTAATCATCCCCTGATTTAACTGGCTGTGCAAACTGCCCTCTCCCTCCCCACCTCTACCCACAGAGCTCCCTTGAAAAAGAGATTTCAATCTCAACGGGACTTCCCTGGTTAAATAAGGGTTAAAAAAAAAAAAAAAAGTTTTAAAAAGGAGCATCCCCGAAAGGCTTAGTCCTTCGCAAGCAAGGATGGGGTGAGGTTCACCACTTTGTGAACAAATGCTTGAGCAAATAGTCCAACAGTTTAAGAATGTTTGTCAATGTGCAGTTGCAAGGAATGTAGGGATTCCATCATCTACAGTCCATAATATCATCAAAAGATTCAGAGAATTCGGAGAAATCTCTACACATAAGCGGCAAGGCTGAAAACCAACACTGAATGCCCGAGACGTTGGTCCCTCAGGCGACACTGCATTTAAACCACCATCATTCTGTAAAGGATATTACCACTTGGGCTCAGAAACACTATGGAAAACCATTGTCAGTTAACACACTTAGTCGCTACATCTACAAGTAAGTGCAAGTTAAAACTCTAACATGTGAACCGAAAGCCATATATCAACAACACCCAGAAGCGCTGCCGGCTTCTCTGGGCCCAAGCTCATCTGAGATGGACCGACGCAAAGTGGAAATGTGTGCTGGGGTCTGACGAGCCCACATTTAAAATTTTTTTTGGAAATCATGGACGTCATGTCCTCAGGGCTAAAGAGGAAAAGGACCATCCAGATTGTTATCAGCGCCAAGTTCAAAAGCCAGCATCTGTGATGGTATGGTGACGGTGAGAAATATCCTGAGTTGGCCTTGGATGTTTTTATAAATTTGTAAATGCCAATTATTAACAGGCATGCCCCTGTAAGGAAGCAAACCGCTGTAAATGTTATGGCTCTATGGCTGGATCAATGAACTAAAAGAATATATGGAGAGAAGAAACCAAGCAAAAGCAGAAGCAATCAAATCTGGTGATGTGTTTCAGTGGAGCGCATATCGCAAATTAAGGAATTTTGTAACAAAATTGAACAAAATTTCAAAGAAGACTTACTATCAAAATAGAATTAAAGATGCTAAATTAGACATGAAATTCATTCAATGAATTCATGGGAAGAAGAGTTAAATCGATACCTTCCTTTTTGGAAGCAGATGGGAAATTTCTCACCAAACCAAATGACATTGCAAATTATTTATTATTTTAGTGATAAAATAAAGAAATTGCGTGATGTTTTGGATCTCAGACACAAATAAGATGGGTTGTCTAGCAGATTAATAAAAGACAAAATAATGAGTAATAAATCATGTAAATTTAAATTTGAAAAGGTCAGTGCTGGTAAAATTGAGCAATTATTATGGGAAAGTAAAGAAAAACCCTCAGGAATTGATAATCTTGATGTGAGGCTCCTGAAACTAGTAGCAGAATTGATTGCTCTGCCTATTTCATATATTATAAATTTAAGTTTACAAAAATGTGTTTGTCCCTCAGAATGGAAAATAGCTAAGATTGTTCCACTTGTCAAAAATGGTAAAGAATCATTCTCAGGTAAAAATAGTAGACCAATAAGTCTATGACCAGTTTTAAGTAAAATTATGGAGAGAATAGTATAAGAGCAAATCCAAAATTACTTTTATAGAAATGATTTGAATTCAGTTTATCAACATACATATAAAAAAGGGGCACTCCACAACTACGGCATTAACTCAGATGACTGATGACTGGATGAAAGAAATTGATGAGAAGAAAGTTGTAGGTGCTGTATTGTTGGATTTCAGTGCAGCTTTTGACATACTGGATCATAAGTTGTCATTGAATAAGTTGAGCTTTTATGGATTTGAGTCATCTGCTACCAAATGGATAAAAAGTTATCTTACTGACAGGAAATATAGTATATATCTTAATGGTACTTATTCTGAGGTAAGAGCACTGAGTTGTGGAGTGCCTCAAGGACGTTGTTTGGGGCCACTTTTGTTTTCCATTTTCACAAATGATCTGCCGTTGATTTTGAACCATGCCACCGTTGGGATGTATGCGGATGATGCCACAATATATGCATCTGCCCACATATCTGATGAACTCTCTAAGATTTTAAATGAGGAATTAAAGTTAATCGAAGAGTGGCTAATATTAAATAAATTGGCTCTCAATACAGAAAAGACAAAATGAATCGTATTTCGTTCAAAATTTTCATTAAGACATCCACCAATATTACACTTAACTATAGGGTCATTCCATGTCAAATGTCCGAATTTCAGAGAAATTTCCCACTTGACCATCTCAGATTTGGCTGAAAAAATTCCAGCGGGTGCATACACCTCCTAATAGGATAAATCCAAAATTTTAGCTCTCAACTCCTTATAGTTTTGTCAGAAAAAAAAATAGTTTTGCAACTAAGTTTTGGCCCTTTTTGAGCAGCGATTTCTGAGGAGCCACTTTCACATGGCTACATCTAGAAAAGTATTTCTGCTAGGTTCTTCAAATTTTCAGGGGTGAAAATCTGCTTCTCTAACTTGAGGAATATGGACTTATGAATGTGTCCCTTCAGTTAATCATATTTTCTGGGTGCTTAAAGTTGCTTGAAAATTTTACTCTGTGCTCTGCGATAGCATATCTGAAGGACTGTAAAAAGCCTAATGACAAAGACAGGGATTTGGTATTGCACATACAGCTTCCTATTTATGTAGTGCATTTTGTATTCTAATTCTGCCCCTCTCTATGAATAATCTAGAAAATATTAAGGCTTGACAATGAAAAAAAAAGAATTTGTGCCATTTTTAACATTTTATACCAAAAAAATGACACCATCCACCAACATCAAATTGACTGTTTTAGAAAGATTAGATGCCTGTTATTAACATATCCATAATTTGTGATGGGGTTCCGCTTTATTTTCTCAAAATAAATTTTTGAAAATATGGTATTTTTGTGGACACACAGCATTTAATGGCATTTAAGGCATATTCAAACATTATTTTATAAAATGCACATAGTTAATGGTGGAAAGCTTAAACTCAACAAAGTGCTTTATCTGAAATTTTGTGGATGTGTTGATATTACAGCATAGGGAAGGACCCTACTGATTTTGACCGCGATCGGTCGAACAATATGGCCACCACAGCAACCATCTTAAAATCCTATGTTGCAGATACCTTAAATTTCTCATGAGCCATGTTCACTCAGCAAGATTTCGACTGTACTGCCTTGGCGGAGGTTTACACTCATGGAGTGTCTCTAGTTGTGGTATTTTTCTTTAAAAATAATGAACCAACCTTCCCAGCCTTCTTTTTGTTCAAAGAAAGGGGAAGATCTAAAGATCTAACATTAAAATTTATATAAAAGAAATTTCGAACACCAATATAGTGATGATACACCGCTCTTTATTCTTTGACTTGGCGGCTGGGGCGGCGTGGGGAGGAACGGAGGAGAGAAGTATGGCCGACGCGCCTATTTGCTTTGATCTGAGATGATGGTGCTCTAGTGTGAGATCTAGTGGCTCTCCATGCTGCATACAGCACTTTTCACGATCAAAGTATTCACTCTACAGATAATGTGTGTCATTTGCTTGTTGCGTGACCAGAATGCTGGCGACCTACTATGTCCTTCCGGTGAGCAGGCTTATATCTGGCTATTCCAAAAGATGGCGCTGTTCTACTCTCGATGTCTTCAGGACCAGCCCTAAGTTCGATTAATGATGTACACCGGATGATTCAGGCTCTGTCATCCGCGCCCAAGAGCAAGTGGGAGAAAGGCTTTAAGATGTACATTTCGAGCTACATCAACAATTATGAAGATTATTATTTATTTTTTTTTTTTAAAAATCAGCGTCGAGTCCTCACTGCGGTAGAGTTAGCATTAGAACTACCTCAAGCAAAATGGCAGTCACAGGTCTTCCTCAAGTGATGTATGATATCTAATTTGTCTAGTTACTGTGCTAACACGATAAATGATATTAGAATGTTCCTAATAAATGTAGCCTAATTTATGTGAGTTGTAATTTTTTCACTGTGATGACGAGCCAGCTCTCGCTTGACCAGTTGTGACAATAGAGTCAGCTTGTTTGAGGGTTTACCTCAGCAGTCACCTTAGCAGCGTAAACAAATCGGGGAGTCATTTATGTATTACGTTGAGTGTTTGTACTATATCTAAGTGATAGTGTTGTGATGTTAATAAATGTGATTTTATCCCCATCTTAGTGTCAAACAAAGAGCCAGGCACAGGGAGAGTGAGTGTCCGAGCTACGTGCCACAGGTCACTGAGGAAAACGAGAAACCTCACAACCTAAGAGTAGGATTAAAGACGGTTTTGTTTGTTATTTCAAAGCCAGTTTTGCTTCAATGATGTTCTCGGGGTTTTATGTGGCCAGGATATTCTGCAGGCTTTCAGTATACCATGCAGTAGCCCACTATATCCTAGGCTAGCCTACAAAGAAAATGCAAAATAAAAGGCACTGACAGATTTTTTTGAACAGCCAGTGAAAATGACAGGATGAAATAGCACAAACTAGCTTGGGTATACTATGAATTTCAACAATGTAGGACTTAACCCTGTTAGATCTAAACAGCCTTCATGAAACCCCAGAAGCTGGTTGTTGTTTTGCTTTTTTTTTGTGCTTTAACATAACGTCCTCCAACTTCAACTAACTGGAATATTCAGACTTTGGCTTTGTCATCGTTTGTTTCTTTATGTTATAATGGACAGCATCTTCTATTGTTTTTGATTTTCAATTTTTGTTTTCCAGATTGTCCTTGAAGGTTCATGCCCAGTACAGCTTCATGAGACTGAATGCTCCTGTGTGGCAGGTGCAGCTCTTTGCAACCATAATGTTGCCTTGCTTTTTCAGACTGCACATTATTCTCAGTTGAATCTCACTGCAGTGCCACCTGTTTTCTGCTGTACAGAAACGGAGCAATGCTGGCAAAAACCAAAAACTTTGGTCAGTTTCAATTAGCATAATTTCACGTTTTTTTTTTCTTTTTTATTTACTTCTATTGACAGTTGAAGGGTGTGAAGCCAGGCCGGATTGGTGACATGGTGGTGCTATCTGCCATGCCCAAACAAAGGACTGTTGCAAATTGTGTCAGGTGGGCAATATGTTTTGTTAATTTAAACCCTTACGATAATTATATTTGTCTGTCCCCACAGTATAAGTCTATGCTGTTTTCTAATTGTTATTATGACATTAAATTCTTTGTAGGAGCACTCCCTACAAGGCGATGCGGGGGGATCTACCAGACCCTGATGTTTTGAAGGTGGCGGAGGCGTATAAGGACTTTGCATCCAACATGGCACCCCTTGTTACCACCATGTCAATAACGGACAACGTCCCACTGGTGGAGTCAGCACTGAGAAAAGTTCAGGAGGGCAGCCTGATCTCCTACCAGCAGCCAGTGCCAGTGAACCGCATCATCGCGCTCCACACCGGTGCTCCTCCACCCCCACCCCTGCCCTTGTATGGCTACAGGCTGGAGCCGACCAGGTGCCAATTTGTGTGCAGTCAGCAGCAACAGCTACATCTGCAATATCTGCAGACCACCCTGGAAATGGCTCGCAGAATAGAGGAGGCTACAAGGGAACAGAGTGCGTTTGTGGAGTGGCATCGGGTCAGAAAGCTGAGAGTAACATCATCTCACTTCAGAGAGTAACATCATTCTCACATCAGCAGAACAGCAAGCTGAAAGACTGTTAAGGGAATGACCCAAACGTGCTCCATGAAAAGAGGTCCGGCGTTAGAGCCACTGGCCATTCGGGAATACTGGAAAGCCAAGAACACCAGCTACTGGCCATGTGGCTTCATTACACACCCTGATGCCCCCTGGTTAGGCTCTTCGCAGACGGAGTTGTTTTCGACCCTACAGAAAACCCACCCTTTGGTCTGCTGGAGGTAATTGCCCCAATGTCAAAAGTTACGTAGACTGCAAATACCTGAAGCTCCACAATGACACCATAAAGGCCCATTCACACCAAACGCGGATTTCCGTGTGGATTATTTGCGCGGATTTTTATAGGAGCTAATTCCATGGGCTCTAATGTAAGCTTGCACACCAAGGCGGAATTTCCATGCAGCAGAAAAAACATCCGCACGGACTTAAGCTTCTGCGAAAATCCGCCTGCGAAATTGTACTTTGAGCCAATGAAATGATTTGTTTTTATTGATGTCACAGCATTCGAACCTTTTGATTAGCTAGATAGCTTATATTCAGTTAACACTGAAATTTAACGTGACATCTTATAGCTATGTGCGCAGTTAGTTTACTTTTTCATGGTAGTTAGAGATCTAGCTAATCATAGTTTTTTTTTTTTCGATTAATGTTTTCATATGTTGAACATTTGTGCAACAAATCACGAAGCTGTGCGTCACTTAAGTGCAAATTATGACGAAGCTTCGTCTGGGTTGGACAAGTTAAGTTTATTGAAACAGCCCCAGGTCCGGACATCAATAAGGAAAAAGTTTGTTGGCTACGTCAGTCCAAAAGTAGACTGCGAGGCTAACGTTATGGTTCAGATACATACAAACAATGCCATCGTCGCTGCTGCTGCAATCATGGTTCATTTAGGTTAAATTATAACTCGTGAATTTGTTTTTCCGCTGTGCGGAATTGGAACACAAGATCGCGAAATTTCGCACCGAGTTCGGTGTGAATGGTTTAACGCGGAATTTTCGTGCTGCTAATATTCCGCAAATCTGTGCCGCTTTTCTGCTCTGCCCCGGTGTGAATGGGCCTTAAAGCTGAAAAAGCAGCACACGTACTACTGGCAGGTCCAAGGACAACTCCTGCTAACAGGTATGGACTGGTGTGACTTTGTTGTCTTTGCAGAGGAGGACATGGTCATTCAAAGGATCTACAGGGACCCAGAGGTCGCTGAGGTCATCAGGGAGAGGGGAGATTATTTTTTTCTACTTTTATTTGCCCTGTTCCATGAAAATGAAATGAAATGATGAAATAAATGAAAAATTGAATCACTCCATTACCCAAGATATGTTGTAGAATTGGTGTAGAAACCCATGCAAACTGTCTGGATAGTACTGCACAATGTTAATGTATCTCATTATAAACCGATGGTGCCCGTAAATTATTGCAAAAGTTTATGGATTACATTTTGAATAATAAATGGATTCAAGAGTATTCAAGTACAAGACATCTGATCATTTGATTTTATTGTTGCATTCCACAGAACTCACATGGATTTGGGTATCAGTTTATATATTTAAATCATTTACAATATTTACATCTTTCCTGATGGTGTAAATTCACACAGGTCACATTGGGGTGAGTAACACATGACTAGATAAGACATAGTAAGACATGACTAGACAACAGACAACTGCAAAACTCTGATAAAACACACAAATTTATAGAAAATGTAAAGATGATACAAATATTAAATTTTGTGGACTTGTAAATATGAACAATAAAAATTTAAGATCTCATTGTAACTGGTTGAGAGAACTTCTGGTACAAGCTTTTAATTTTTCTGTTGCCCATGCCTTCACCAGTGGCCCATACTGGTAATTTATCAACACGCATGCAACTGAAAACAGCTGGTCAATATTGCCACACGTGGACAGTGGTATGACCGTGCTGAACAGCTTGTTCTCCTTCACCCTACGAATGCACCTCTCAACATGCACTGTGAGCCGGGCAATGGACTGGGTGTGCTGTACATTCTCTTTTGTCATCTGGGTGTTCTTCACCAGGAAGGCAGGTCGGTATACTTTTCCAGGGATGAGGTCATCCACTAGAAAGCCCTTGTCAACCATAATGGCCATATCTGGCGTGAGGAGCTTCGTTATGCCAGACAGCTTGAAAATCTCCCTGTCACTCATTGAGCCTGCATACAGAGGAGAAACAAAGGTGATGGGTCCATGGGGTGCAATGCCAATCATAGCCTTGAAGGTGGTATGTGATTTGTAGGAAGAGTACACTTCACTGAGCAGAACGAGAGAGGACGGGGTCTGGCAAAATATTTCAGTGCAGTCCAGCACCACTTGAGTGTCAGGAAATGCGGCAAATTCCGGAGGGAGGTTTGCTTTGATGTCATTTGGTGGTATCCACATGCGAATGGAACCAAGCAGGAAATACAGAAAGTATGTCCCCGATGTTATAATCCTGCTGGCGGTGGTACGGTGAATGGAGAAGCGATTAGCCAGGTCTCTGAGTGCTAGGCCAGCAGATCGTTGCATCAGAAATAGCAGTAATTCGTCTATAGGTAGCAGCTTTGTTGCTCTCAGTGGTGTTGTACTGCCACCAGAGGCATCATCAGCAGAGGCAGCATTTGCAGAAGTGACTCTAATAAGCTTCAGTTTTGCGGCTGGCTCCACCAGTTGCCAAAAAGCTGCAAAATGTTTGTATGATGCAAACCTGAAATAAAATTAAATGAAATGTTAACATCTCAAGAGCAGAAGACTTGTAGCAATAACAACAGTAATTGGTAGTAGTATGTTAATAGAGGTGGCAATAGAATGAGAATATTGATAAGCAGGCGCACAAATAATGAGACAAACTCTCTCTCTCTCTCTCTCACACACACACACACACACACACAGAAAGAGAGAGAGAGGGGTAATCAGAAAGAGTGAGAAGGAGGGAGAGATAACCAATCATTATAATTAACAAACCTTGTGAAAAACGAATATCCTCGTTGGATCCTGTGATGCGGTGAAGTCCAAACGTTGACTGCAACTGCAGTGACTCTAACTGGTGTTGGAGCTCCTCGATCTTCCTCCCCAGATGCTCGTTTTCGGTAACTAGTTCATAAGCAACCACTGAGGTGTTAGAAGTGACGCAGTAGTCGTGGTCGGGAACTTCCATGAACGAGTCCTCTTGACTGGACACGTCCGCCAGCGGTGTTGGTGGGGATGGAGGTTGTGGGCAACGTTGCCAGACATTAACCGTGGGTCCTGGCACGGAAAATTTATTCCAGGCGAATAGACAGAGTACTACGCCTTTCTGCAGACGTCTCGGTCCCTCATCGTTGATCGAGTCCACAAAGTCCCCGGGGAGAAAATGTACACTGCACACACTGGTACTGTCAGTGGGAGAGAAGTTAACCCGTCGAATCTTCGTTATCCACACTGATTTGACACCTTCGTCAGCAGGGAAACGGTGAAAACCAGCTGTGAGTTATACCTCGACGAGTTTAGACACAGCGGCACACAGCAGTGAAGAGAGGTCTTCACTTGATGCTGGAATTTCAAACGCTTTCCTTTCACAATCAAAACACTCATGTCAGTCAGAGAAAGTTTACTAGCTACAGCAGGAGCGAGCAGTTCAGATAAGAATAACGCATCGGAGAGAACTCACCGGAAGTATGCTTGCTCACCACAGACAACCCGGAAATTCTATTTCCATTGTTGTGCACCTAGCGAATCGTCTAATATTTTTTCCTCTAAATTGTCCGGTGTAATAGCTAACACCGATGTGGTCACAAGTTTACTTACCAGTGGGAAAATTTCCTCACTGTGGCATCCCTGTTGCAGCCTCAATTTTCAACTTCATACTTCACTTCCAGCTGTTCTTGTTTTAGTGGATTTGTTTATTTTCATCTTAACTTCATTATCTACTCTTTTCAGTTCATTATTGTTTTAAACTGGCTTTTCGTTATTTTTACTTTCTACTGCCATTATCTAATCTGATTTGTTTAATTATGTCTCTGGTATCTAGGATCTTGTTTATAGTTTACTAGGCTATATTGCAAATGAGGTATCCATCTCAAAATATTTCCGAGTTAAAATAAAGGTTGAATGAATGAAAGAATCTAATCAAGGTCTCATTATACCCATAAAGTTTCATGTTGATTGCAGGGTGTTTGCCCTTTCCCCAAATAAAAATTCCAGACTTTTTCTAAACAGACTATTTTTTTCATAATTGCTTGAATCCTACATCTGACAAGAGTGGGACAACATTCCTCTCATAAAACTTAAGCAATTGGTCTCCTCACTTTCCAGATATTTACAGACTGTTGTTAAAAGAAGAGGGGATACTAAACAATGGTAAACATGGCCCTGTCCCAACTTTTTTGAGATGTGTTGCTGCCATCAAATTCAAAATGAGCTAATATTTTTCATGAAATGGTAAAATGTCTCATTTTCAACATCTGATATGTTGGCTGTGTTCTATTGTGAATAAAAAGTCAGTTCATGAGATTTGCAAATCCTTGAATTGTTTTTATTTACATTTTACACAGCATCCCAACTTTTTTGGAATTGGGGTTGTCAATGCGAAGCCTGCAAAAAACCCTGCATGACCCACAGATGAGTCTGAGAATGTACAACCCCAATCCTGAAATAGTTGGGACGAAGTGTAAATTGTGAATAAAATCAAAATGCAAATGACTTTCAGATCAAGAGCCAATATGTTATTACAATAGAGCTCATTTCAAATTTTTTGGCTGCAACAGGTCTCAAAAAAGTTGGGACACAGGCAAAAAAGGCCTGAAAAAGCAATTAATATATAAGAGAATCAGTTGAAAGAACATTTAGCAAGTAATTAAGTTTACTGGCATCAGATGTGTAACATGATTGGCTATAAAAGGGATGTCTTCGAGAGGCTGAGTCTCTCAGAAGTAAAGATGGCCAGAGGCTCTCCAACCTGTGAAGGCTTGCGTAAAAAAAATTGTGGAATACTTCAAAAACAATGTTCCTCAACGTCAAATTGCAAAGGCTTAGAAGGTCTCATCATCGCCAGTGCATAACATCATCAAAAGATTCAGAGAAACTGGAAAAATCTCTGTGCGTAAGGGACAAGGCTGAAGACCTTTACTGGATGCCCGTAATCTTCGGGCCCTCAGACGCCACTGCATAAGTCACTGGCAAGATTCTATTATTGACATTACTAAATGGGCCCAGGAATACTCCAAGAAACCACTGTCAGTAAACACAGTCCGCCGTGCCATCCACAGCCGCCACCTAAAACTCTATCATGCAAAAAGGAAGCCATTGTTGAGCATGATCCAGAAGCGCCGCCGTGTTCTGTGGGCCAAGGCTCATTTAAAATGGACTGTAGCAAAGTGGCAAAGTGTCCTGTGGTCAGACGAGTCCAAATTTGACATTCTTGTTGGAAATCATGGGCGTCGTGTACTCCGGGCTAAAGAGGAGAAAGACCACCCCTCCTGTTATCAGCGTTCAGTTCAAAAGCCAGCATCTCTGATGGTATCGGGGATGCATTAGTGCATATGGTGTGAGACACTTGCATGTTTTAAAAAGCACCATGAATGCAGAAAGATACATAAAGGTTTTAGAGCAACATATGCTCCCCTCCAGATGACATTTGTTCCAAGGAAGGCCTTGTTTATTTCAGCAGGACAATGCAAAACCACACACTGCAGCTATTACAACAGCAAGGCTTCGTGGTAGAAGAGTCCGTGTGCTGAAATGGCCTGCCTGCAGACCTTATCTTTCACCGATTGAGAACATTTGGCGCATAATTAAACTAAAAGTCAGTCAAAGGAGACCCAAAACTCTCCAGCAGCTGAAAGCCTGTATTTAACCAGAGAGAGATCAAATTCCAATGGCTAAAGTCAAGAAACTTGTCTCCTCAGTGCCCAGACGCCTCCACTCTGTGTTAAAAAGAGAGAGGGACGCTTACACCATGGTAAACAGGCCCCTGTCCCAACTTTTTTTGACCTGTAGCAGCCATCAAATTTGAAATGAGCTCATTTTGTGGATAAAATTGTAAAATTTCTCAGTTTAAACATTTGCCATGTTATCTCTGTTCTATTGTGAATAAAATGCTGGTTGGTGTGATTTGAAAGTCATTGTGTTTTGATTTTATTCACAATTTACACTTTGTCCCAACTATTTCGGAATTGGGGTTGTACAATTTAGATGCAAGTTCTGTGATCCTCAGTATCAATACTGAGCAGTGATATGGTCCGGTGTTACGTTAGAATCATGATCTGCCGCAACAGTTTTTCTGATTCAGTGCGTGTGTTGAGATCAACAGTACGGGAGTATTAGAACAAGAAACATGAGTAAATTTTGATTAAATGCCACTCACCGCTTCAGTGAAGCCTTCACTGTTCTGCTCCTCGTGAGCTTCCAGAAGTTTCTGTGACAAAAGAGCCAAGAGTCAATGCAGAACCCAGAACAAAGCACACCATAAACTTAACGGCAGAGCTGGGCCTAGGGAGAGGCAGTATAGGCAAATGCTATGGCGCTGTTTGTTCCAAGGCGCTAAAAGGCGCCTGTCAAATAAAGGAAGAAGTAAATGGAAAAAAGAAGAAAAAAAACCAGAATTTTTTTTTTTTTTAAGTAAGGGAAGAAGTAAAATGGAAAAAAAGAAGAAAAAAACCAGAATGACTTTTTTTTTTTTTTTTACTGATGCAGTACTGGAGTATTTTTAATGCAGCCATCATGAAATACTACAAAAGAAGCCCACCACAACATAACTACATACCCCATTTCAATTAACCTCAGAATTCCAAATTCCAGCAGCTCATAAAACGCACATGTTCATTAGCTAGACTTAAATGATACAGTTTTGCGCCAAATTTATCAAGACTTAGAGTTCTACTAGCCAAGGAAGTTTACCAATTTAAATGTATCTTTTTTTTTTTTTAACAAGAAAGAGGAGAGAGAGAATGCACACTGAAATTAGAGAGCTGCTTAGATGTAAGAAAAGTTGGAATTTAGAAAAATTAATGATCATTGCATGGCAACGAATGTGGAACCACTTCACTAATGTAGCCAATTCTTTTGAACGCTGAAAAAAAGTTTGAGTAAGTGCAATCTTAAAATAAATGAAGCCACACTGCTGAAAAAATGCTAATAGGAAAATGGAATTCAGAGAAAGTTTTGGATTTATTGATTATTTGCATTATTGCCATCCTACAATGTCGCAGGTATAATATTCACTTGCCATTATATTCATTGCCAATATAACCCAACAATCTCTTTGCCATTTCTTAAAAATTTCTTGATTATTATAGACTTATACAGTTGTGTTCTAATAAAAAAAAAAAAAAAAAAAAGCAGTGCATCAAAAAATGTGAATAAAGTGCAAATATTTTTTAACCCCTTTGTGCACGTGCCTGCCGGCGGGCATGCAGCTGCAAATTTATGCATGCAGTTACAACATTCTATCACTAGATGGGAGACCCGGATCAGTTATTGAATATTCACAAGAAAGCCGAGCCCAAACACGGTTTAGAACATGGACGAGTTCACTCCAATCCCTTTTTTCAGTTGCCTGAATTAAACTCCTCAGCTAAGCTTGATGTGCAAACTGCTCAATATACTTGCCTGTAGTATCTACCCAGCAGTTAAAAAAAAAAAATGGTCTCTTGCTTCAGCAAAAATCGTTATCCTCTGTAGCAACCACTTCAGCTGCAGTGAGCCAATGGTGTCCCAGTTAGTAGTTGGGACTCCCCTAGAGTACTCCTGATCGTTCAAAGTCCAAAACAAGGTCCTTATTTAGCTCATACTGCTATCCTCAAAAAACCCCATTTGTAGTCCATTGTAGTCTCTGCCTGAAACGCCTCATTGGGGTGGCTCTTCCGCTATGGCCCCCACTCCCCGTGTGCCCACTTTCTTCTGACTGGCCAGCTCTGTGGAGGGCGGAGTTGGGCGGGACAAGGCTGCAGAACGCAGTTTTCTGGGTCCGCCTCCCCAGAGTGAAACGTGAGACACGTCTGCCATCTGATAAAGGAAGCGGTGGGCAAATTCCGCAATCTAATGTTATACTTGAATATAGATCTAATGAAATAAACTTGTTCTAATAAACGCAGCGGCAAAAGTGGAGGACGCAGTGCAAAAATCTGGCAGCTCAAGCTCAAATTTGCTATCGGCTACAGTTAGCTACGGCAACAGTGGTGAGTACAGCGGTTTTTCTACTCTATAGCTAGGATGCAGGGAAAGCTAGAAACCACCCCATATAGACACATTTGTAGAACGGGTCGCCATACCCAACTGTAGACCAGAGACTGTAGAAATCCGGTGGGTCTGAGTTTAGAGGGAAACATACACAGTGAGGAGCAGCTAAAAGTGGACCAACAGCTTATGGACTGCTTCAGTGTGTATTATAAAGACCTGCTGGTTCGTGTGCATAACTGTGGTGTGTCGTTAGCGTGGAGTAACGAACAGCTTCTGTGCTGGTATATGACGGAGGGGCGAAAGCTCCAGGCTAAACGGCCTTTACGGAAATTGCCCGTGGTAATGGTTTACTCATTGCGTCGGAATGACCAGCATTTGCTCGCAAAAAATGGGCGCGTTATGGATAGTGCACGAGAGCTAGATAGAACTCCGGTTATGTTATGAGCATAATACAGGTTTTACAGACCGTAAATTCCGTTTGTGTGAACCGTTGCTTATGTGGAGCTAGCAATCGATCACTTTTACAGGAAAGAATTTAATATTCAATCGCCAATTTAATATTCAATCGACAGCAATGTAGAGAAATCGTTTGTTATACCAGACACGTTATAGCCTGTGCGTTTCCCTATTGCTTTCACCGGTAGCATCAGAGAGCTTACCCAGATATTATAGAAGTATCAGGCAGACCCCGGTCATGGATAAGTAAAGCGATTGTTTCACAAGCACCCAAAAACGCACCCCAAGCTTTGCAAAACCTATGTCTGGTCTAACTGCACCTCTCCGGTTAGCTTCAACTGTAGTGGCTACAATCAGGCAACGTTTTGATGAAACTGCCACATTGATGCTTACCGAAGTAACATAAGCATACCGATCAGAATTGCTGCATATAAGTTAAACAGGAGCATTTTTAATTAGCAGAGCACGGGAACTAACATGCAGTGGCTGATAAGCAGTCATGACTTTGAATGTAATCTGTCGCTTTTTTGCGTCCGTGTGCATCTTTGCAAATGTAATCTGTCGTGCAAAAAATTGACGTGCCCATATTTGCATCTTTGCATTGACTTTGAATGTAATCTGTCGCGCGAAAAAAATTAGTTTCGCGTCCGGTGTGAAAGCTGCTTCATTGACTTTGCGCCTGTAAAAATTAGTTTGCGTCGATTTGCCTCTTGCATTGACTTTGAATTTAGGCTAATCTGTCCCGCGAAAAATTTGTTCCGCATCCGATGTGAAAGCAGCTTTATGGATAGTACTCGACAGCTAGAGAGAGCTCGGTTATGTTATGAACATAATACAGGTTTTACAGACCATAAGTTCCGTTAGCGTGGGCAAGTTGCTTATGTGGAGCTAGTGAATCGATCACTTCTACAGGGAAGAATTTCCTATTTAATCTCTGCCTTTTTTGGCTTTTTATTAGCCACAACAACTTCTAAAGGGGGATGAAATTATGTCACATTAGTGCAGAGAAATCATTTGTTATACCAGACACGGTAGAGCTTCTGCATTTCGCATTGCTTTCTCGGTAGCACCAGAGAGCTTGCCCAGACATTTGTGAAGTATCCGGCTGATCCCGGTCATGGATAAGTGAAGCGATCACAAGCAGCCGTAAACAAACCCAAACACATATCCCAAGCTCTGCAAAACCTACATCTGGTCTAACTGTGCTTTTCAGCCCAACTTTACGGACACATACAGCACCTCTCCGGTTAGCTTCAACTGTGGTGGCTACAATTGGGCAACGTTATGATGAAACTGCCACACTGATGCTTACCGAAGTAACACAAGCATACCGATCAGAATTACTGCATATAAGTTAACCAGGAGCATTTTTAATTAGCACGGCACGCAAACTAACATGCAGTAGCTGGTAACCGAGCTGTCATAACAACCACAGAGACAAACCCTTGTAATACAGGTTTTACAGACAGCAAGTTCCATTACCGTGGACAGTTGTACCAAGCATCCAAATTACAAACAAATATAAAAAGTTAGCTTCAAATGAGGTTTATGTTCACATACCTTCTGTAGAATTTCCCCTGATATCACTCTTGCATATTTAGGACACAAAAATTAGCAACAGTAACTTGGCAACGTTAGCCGCAGTGCTACAGCCACAATCAACTGGCTATCACGTCAGGTTGGCTTATGCAGTAAAAGCAACTTGCAGCTTCTATGTCTGAGTCACGGACAGTCGCGACCGATCCAGGATTTACCTTCAGATATTTTAGAAAGCCTGCGCTTGAGGCCAGTTGTTAGTGCTAACTATTGTTCGCGGCCCTGCTAGCCAGTAGCCACCCGTAACACGTTAGCTTCACTTACATTATTTGCTGTTATATCGTTACTTACAGCTTGTGGCTCCGAGCGCTTGATCGATGCAGCTGCTTCAGGTTTGAGAAGCAGCTGAAACACTTATCCTGTGTTGAATTATCCTTTATTAACAAAGCTGTCTTTGGTGAAATGCTGAGCACAAGCAGCTAACGTTCCCTTCGGCCGTGGCTTTTTGCTGCCAGCAAAAAAAAAAAGCTACCTACTGATTTCTGGTGGCATCGTCTTTTGGAAGAGAAATAGGTGTTTTTCTCCGCATCCAAAAGTAAACGGACAAGCAGCTTTGGGAGAGATACTGACAAAACTGCACCTCAAATGATCTACGGTTCTTCTTTTGTATTCCCAAAAGTGTAGACGTTACTGAGGCATAGTATGATCTGCCGTTGTTAGTGCCTGCTAGAATAGTTTCCGGTGTGGGCAGGTCCAGCGCCGTGGTCGGCTCTGGCTAGGTCTGTATTAATTGGATCTCGTGAAGATCTCGGGAGAAGCGGTTCAGAGAGGAAATCACGCTCATGAAATCACGTTCTTGGATTACGGCAAAACCCCTGTATCTTATGTTTAGAAACTTTTCAGAGGTTGAGTATGGACAACCAACATTATAACATTACTAATATGTATTAAAAGAAGGATCAGCAAAATAGGTCCCCTTTAAGTAAAAATTATAGAGCATACTTTTGACTTTTACTCCATTACATTTTGCAGCTATTATCTGTACTTTCTACTCCACTACATTTCTAAAATGCACCTTGTTCTATTTTAAGATCGCATGCCAAAATGTTACCTTCCCAGATCAAATTGGTTGCGTTGCTGCCTTGGAAGTTTAAACCAATCAGGTAGTGCTATCCCGGCCTCCAATGAGGGCAGAGCGCACCTTCAGAAGCGGCAGTCGCATTCGAACAAAACCAACATTCATCAAACATGGATCCAGAGACTGAGCCCTCAAATAGGGTATTTGCGAGAACCGCGTTGCCTCGGACAACCTTGGTACCTCTGCCAAACATTTAATAGCGTGGGTCCACACATATAACGGGAAACGGTGAGAATGCACAGAAGAGTTATAATACTGGACTTTACCAATCAAACATTATCAGACCAGGAGTGTAAGAAACAACTATGATATCTCAGGATTCAACACGGTGATTCTCCGCTTTCTGTGTGTACACAAGAGTCAGATATTTTGCTCATTTAAATTGTGCTTCGGAAACACATCTGAGCGATAATTAGAAAAAATGCCCAACTGTTGATATTTCTTTTCATTGTTTTTTCTCTGACTCCTATTTTATCGGGGTAGAATAAAGCATAAGATATCAAATAAAACTGGATTAGTTCTTGTATCACCCATTCATGTGTCATGTTATTGGTGTACTGGGTGATACTCCCATTTTTTATGGCTGATTTATAGCAAGCCTTTTCATCAATGTGTTGAATTATTACGATCTTTCATTGGACTCGTTTTTTCAGTCTACTTAAAACGGACAGAACTGACAAAAACTGAAGATCACTGTTAACGAACAAATGCCGCGGCGAAAAAGATATCTCCATTCAAATGAAGAAATTCAATGCTTGCTTTCGAAATGTAGGCGGAAACAATCACAACTGGATACTACACACAAAAACTCTGAGATTTATGGAATAATTTGTGAATAGTTTCACTCAGTGGTTATCACAGAATAATACATCCGTGTTGAGAAAAACTAAAGAAAATGCGGCTATGATATTTCAAAGTGCAGGACGCCTTGCGAAAGTTTGGCAGCTCAAGTTACGAGATAGATATATTTTCGTGGTGTGGGGCAGTGGACAGCATAATCGGCCAAAAAACACAAGGGCGAAAGAATTCCTTATTCAACATCCATCAGTGTGGAATGTAATCAGTACATTTTTGGCTTACCTTGATGTTAGGGCACCCAGAGAAAGATTCGGAAGTGTAAAAACAAAAAGCATTCAGTCAAGAAAATAGCCTTCAAATCTGAAGAAACACATCGAGGTCAGCGGAGCGCTTGATATAAGTAAATTTCTTTGACTTATGCATGTTAGCCCACGCTTAGGCTAGAATTATATTAATTTCGGTCAATGACATGGTATGAATGCTCTAATCTAGCGAAGTGCATGTTGACATGGCTGTGGCTTGCTTGCTTGATTGGTATGGGACAAAGTAGGTCCTTTGTTGGACTTTAATTTATTATACAATATTTATTATAAACTATTGTATTACTCAATTACAATTCCTTATTAATGTTCTCTAAGTATGAAAAGATGAAGAACACGAGTGCCTGGAGGGTAAACTCTGGATGCATTGTGTTTTTTCCTATAATGAAGCCAACAGAGTCTAATGGTTTACATTGAATACATCAACAATAAAATAAATTATTTGACTATACTATAACCAATCTGCTTTATTGGTTTTGCTTAATGATATTAAATAATGCAGATGTTGCAGTAATACTTGTAATACTTATGCCTCTACAGATGCCATTACTTGTAATTTTACCAGCAGCAACTTTTGTTTATTGTAAAGGTTAGTATACTTATTAGGTGTACCCTCTATGATACAGTTCACATTTTAATTCTGCAGATTATATGTTACCTAACAGGGATGATCTGAAGAATTAAAAAGGCACAGCCCCATACAATTTTTTAGTTGATATATAGGCCTAGAAATCAAGAGACAACCTATACGAGTACTTTTACTCTTAATACTTTAAGTACATTTGAAAGCAAGTACTTTCTTACTTTTACTTAAGTAGGATTGTTAAAGCAATACTTTTACTTTTACTTGAGTATATATTTTGCTGGTTATCTGTACTTTTACTTAAGTACTGAACTTCAGTACTTCTGCCAGCCCTGGGCCCAGGAATACTTCAAGAAACCACAGTCTGTAAACACAGTCCGCTGTGCCATCCACAGATACCACCTAAAACTCTATCATGCAAAAAGGAAGCCATTGTTGAGCATGATCTAGAAGCGTTGTCGTGTTCTGTGGGCCAAGGCTCATTTAAAATAGACTGTAGCAAAGTGGCAAAGTGTCCTGTGGTCAGATGAGTCCAAATTTGACATTCTTGATGGAAATCATGGGCGTCGTGCCCTCCGGGCTAAAGAGGAGAAAGACCACCCCTCCTGTTATCAGCGTTCAGTTCAAAAGCCAGCATCTCTGATGGTATGGGGATGCATTAGTGCATATGGTGTGGGACACTTGCATGTTTTAAAAGCACAATGAATGCTGAAAGGTATATAAAGGTTTTAGAGCAACATATGCTCCCCTCCAGACGACATCTATTCCAGGGAAGGCCTTGTGCATTTCAGCAGGACAACGCAAAACCACATACTGCAGCTATTACAACAGCATGGCTTCGTAGTAGAAGAGTCCTTGTGCTGAACTGGCCTGCCTGCAGTCCAGATCTTTCACCGATTGAGAACATTTGGCGCATAATTAAAAGAAAGTCTGTCAAAGGAGACCCAAAACTCTAGCAGCTGGAAGCCTGTATTAAACAAGAGTGGGATCAAATTCCAACTCAAGAAACTTGTCTCCTCAATGCCCAGACGCCTCCACTCTGTGTTAAAAAGAAGAGGGGATGCTACACCATGGTAAACAGGCCCCTGTCCCAACTTTTTTGAGACCTGTAGCAGCCATCAAATTTGAAATGAGCTCATTTTGTGGATAAAATTTAAAATTTCTCACTTTTAACATTTGCTATGTTATCTCTGTTCTATTGTGAATAAAATACTGGCTGGTGTGATTTGAAAGTCATTGCGTCTTGATTTTATTCACAATTTACACTTTGTCCCAACTATTTCGAAATTGGGGTTGTACATTTACAGGATTTAAATGAGGTACGGACATGGTCGATGGGAATTATTCTGAATGAAATGGGACTGGAGGGTTCCTTCTACCCGATACATCTGTCTCCAGATGAGGGATTCAATTAAGAAAGGTAATACTTCTACTCTGTTTGCATTTTGCACAATGCGGCTTTTCGTATTAGAATTTATACAGTGTTCAACGAAATCAAATGCAGAGGTTTTGGTTTCTTCAAAATGCAAGCAGGTCACACACTTCAGTAGACCCCCTGGTACGTTCATTGCACCATTCTGTTCTGGAATGTCTGTTCTGTTAAAATAAGGTATATTTCAGATATTACTGAGTTAGTGAGTTATACTTGTTCCTTATATAAACACTTACCACACCTTATAAGGTCACGAGCTTGGAAGTGGGAACTGCTAGCTTTTCATTGCAGGGTGAATGTTCTTACTGTTAAATAAGCAGTTCCTTTAATGCGTATGTGTGCTGGCTAGTGGGACTCTGAAGAAAAATTTACAAAATTCTAAACTTCATCATGCAGAAAAGGCATGTTTTGTGCTTGGAGAGGTTACTGGTGACCATTGATGTCCAACAGCACCTATATTGATGAACTCATGCTAAATTCAACGAGCAAATCATAACTTCATATTGAATTTCATGCATCAAAAGTTGGTTTGTGTAAAATATATGATTATTTTATGATTTGACAGTGCGCCATTTTGAGGGTTCTGAGCCTTCGGGGAGCCACCTGGATAGCCATCTTATTTGGGTCCGAGAGAGTAGGTAATTTAGAATTCAATGCTCAGATGACTTGCACTTGTGGTCAAGGAGTTTATGATCCCAGAAATGTTTAGTTTTAAGCCCCAGCAATTTTTCAATTCTCTGTATTTTTTTTTTTTTTTTTTTTTACAATTTCAATGCTGAATTTTCATGAACATTTTTTGTTTGCAGCCCTTTTTCTCTACCAAAATCATGAATAAACTCAAATACTATGGAATTCTAAATGCTTCAAGTGTCCTGACTCAGTTGAGCCATTCCTTCCCTGTCTTTGAAGCTGCAATCTTGAATTATGAAGCCTTAAATAAGGTAACACATAAATAGCCAGTTTTGGCATCTGCCCAAAGGGGTTAATAGCCTTCAGTTCCATATTTCAAATGTAGTGGAAACATTACACATTCAATTCTAAATCAAAGCATTAATAAATTTGATCAAGTCAGTGTTATTCTTTTACAGGAAGCAAAGAAAAGGAATATTAATCTGTTTAAAAAATAGCAGTGTCAACAATTTTCTCTTCAAACTCAAATACCAAAATTAACTCAAGATTTAACTTCACTCTAAATTACTAAACTATTTAGTTGCATAACCATTGTTTTTGATGACTGCTGCACATCTGCATTGCATTGAGTCAACAAACATCTGACACCTAGAAATATATTTCAGCCCAGGATGAACAAACTTCATTCCACAGTTCCTGTGAATTTTTGGGTTTTGCTTCAGAAAATGCATTTTTTAATGCCACCCCACAAGTTTTCAGTGGGGGTTGAGGTCAGGGGATAGAGCTGGCCACTCTATTACCTCAATCCTGTTTGTCTGGAACCAAGAAGTTGCTTACTCATGTGTCTGCGTTGAAACACCCATTTCAGGGGCATTTCTGATTTGGCATATGGCAATATAATCTCTTCAAGTATTCTGATGTATTAAAACTGATCCATAATGCCTGGTTTATGATAAATAGGCCCAATACCACAGTATGAAAACTATCCCCATACCATGATTTTTGCACCACCATGCTTTGCGGTCTTCACAGTGTACTGTGGCTTGAATTAAGTACCTGGGGGTCGTATGACATGGTGTCGACGACCACTAGGCCCAAAAAGAACAATTTTACGCCATCTCTCTTTGGGCCAATCAATGGGTTTTAACCGATTCGGCACATGCCGTTTCTTTCAACACTGGTGCTTACGGGGGCTTCTTGCTGATAGCTTAGCTTTGATCAAACGTCTTCTGACTGTAACAGCACTTACATAATGGGCTGAATCTTTGCCATTCTGACTATTCTTCAATCCATTTTAACAGTAGTTGCTTGTTTCCTTCCGTGAGTTTCAGATTTTTGTTGCCATTTTAAAGCATTTGAGATCATTTCAGCTGAGGATCCTATAATTTGCTGCACTTTATACATGTTCTCCTTTCCAATTAACTTTTTAATCAAATTACGTTGTTCTGCTGAAAAGTGCTTGGAACAGCCCATTTTACTTTTACATTCAGTAGGAAATATATTTTATAACAATGTGTGAAACATTTTAAGACCACAATGGGAAAAATGATCAGTCACATTTTCACCTTGTGGAGAAATGATGAATTAAAAATTCAAAACTCTTAGAAACATAGCACTGAAAAAATATGCAAAAATATATAAAATATTATTATTATTATGATTTATTATAAATATTATTATAATATATAATGTATAAATTATACAAAAATACAATATTTTGACTGATCATTTTTCCTTTGTGGTCTTCATTTGCTTCCCTTCTTCCTTAATAAAGGGCAATGAATGACAGCTGTTTCTTCACAGAATGAATGAATTCTCTAATTAAACTCCACACTGCTATTATTCTGATTTCAATTTACAAATTAAATGAAAATGACCAGACAAAACAATAAATGTCTAATCTTCTTAACTGTCCGCAATGAAATGCAAGTGAAAGTAAATTCAGAAATCACAGCTTTATGTTTTTAAGTGCATTTTCTACACTGTTCCAACTTTTTCTGAGTTGGGATTGTATCCAACCTACCTTCAGGAATTTGCACTCTCTCGAGTCAGAAAAGGCAGGAAACATCTCCTCGTACTTCTCCACCGCCAGCTGTCACATGAGTAGTTGAAGGAGCCATTAATGCACACACTTTTAAAAAACAGTCATATAAACCAGGACCTTAACATTTGTGAGTCCGGCTTTCTGGATCTTTACAAACATCATTGCATTGACATTTTCTAAAGTCAAATTAAAAGCTCCACCAGTTACCCTGCACCATGCTAGTGTATACAGCATGCAGTCATTTAACTTCAGGCTGTATTCTATATTTACTGTTCCCTGTCATTGAAACACCGAAAAAGAGATTTCTCTCATTCAGCGGGTGCAAGGGGAACATCCAATTGGGCAACAATGGCCACCTCTACATTATTGGCCATCCCAGGTTCAACATCCATTTTTCCCATTGACCATAGTACATCATCACAGGCTAATACAAGTATTGGCAGCAATGTCCATCCCACTGCTGAGCTAGTGAACCCAGAGCCCAGGCCATGCAATGAAAAAATAATGATAAACCCAACTTCCTTTCCTAGTTCTCCAGGCTAACTAGAGGCACATGCGCATCCCAGTCCAAAAATTTAGGGCCATACTTATCTAATGTATTCACACCATTAGAAATTTGAATGGCCAAATTATATTTCTCCCTGTTCAATCACTTTGATTCAATAGAAATCTTTTTCTGACCTTGGCATTCAGTTCATCAACGATGAAGTGGCAGAGTGATGCTTTGAAGAGGTACTCTTTCGCGCTATATTTTAGTAATGGGTTATCCATGGTGTTGCTGCCAACCTAAGAGAGGAGGTAACACAATTCAGATCACAGCAGAAGCCATTTTGATGATAATTTTGTGAGCCACTTGAATGACACTAACCTGTTCGTAGATTTCAATGGCTTTCTGGTACTGCTCAAGCTGCGCACTGTAGGATGCTACCTTCAGCAAACACTTATTTGCAGAGCTTTGACAGGGGAAGACAAGGATAAAGAGATCAGAAGGGAAGAATGGAGACTATTATTATTGAGCAAATTACCCACTCCTCACTTGAACACAGCATATTCTTGCAACAGAACTTTCAGTAAACTCGACAAAAAGATTTTAAAAATTTATCTTTACATAAGCTCCCAAGATTCCGTACATACTTGTGGTTTGACTACATTAATATCGTACAGCACTTCTCACATGTTATTTAGAGTTTCTTGATAAAGATAATTTTTATCATTTTTAAAGTATTGTTAGTGCATTGCCCGTCAGGGGTGCCAGCAACATTGCAGCCTACTGTATTACCAGGTAAATTCAGTGCGGGCATTCACAAAATGAACATGATTTCTCGAAGAACTAAGTAATTCACCATATATGTATACGGACATCAACTACAATGAAACAAGGCACAGGCGCCTTTTCTTAACCTTCACAGTTAAATCCAAAATCTCAAAATTTTTTTGAGAGTGTATTCACGGGCTCAACATTCAAGGGTATGCAAACTTTTTTTTTTTTTTTAAAGATTATTTTTTTGGGGGAATTTTTTCCCTTTATTGGACAGTTAGACAGTGGAGACCGACAGGAAAGTTGGGGAGAAGAATGGGGAAGACATGCAGCAAATGACCCGAGCCAGAATCGAACCCGGGTCGTCGCAGGAAGGACACAGCCTTCATGGTGTGCATGCTTAGACCGATGTGCCACCGGGGCGCCCCAAGGGGTATGCAAACTTTTGACAAGGTAATGTAAACTTCTGCTATGTATAATTTAATATAATTAATAATATACCTGTTTGACTCCTCCCCTTTGTAGTAATCAGCAGCTTGCTCATAGTGTGCAATTGCCTGAGAACATGATCCACACGGAAAACACACAAGAGAGAATGCCATCCATTATATGCCACGCAAACACATTCAACTAGATGGCAGAGCAAGTAACTCTGAACATCACATCTTCAACGAAGGATGAAAATGAACTTTCCTGCCAAGAGCCAACCCAGCATGTGGATACACCAATGAGGATGTTTCACATGCCGAGGAGCAAAACCACAATGGACTGCCGGGCGCTCATTTTTAATTCCATCTATAATGTTAAAATTGAGTACAGTGCTGTGAAAAAGTATTTGCCTCGATTTTTATCTCTTTTTGCATATTTGTCACACATAAATTTTTCAGATCCAACTAATTTTAATATTAGACAAAGATAACCAAAGTAACCACAAAATGCAGTTTTAAACTCCTTTCCCCATAGACTCCCAACTCTCTTTCCCAACAATGACAGCAAATGACGACCATAGGCGAGGCCAGGGAAAAGGTCGGTTGACTTACATATAGGCGTCATATGTAGTCATTATGGGGAAAAAGAGTTAAAGCTGCTGTTGAAGCAAAACTGAAATAACACAATCATGCTAAAACTTGAAGTTAAAAGCTGACATGCACTTAGGCGTCATAGGTAGTCATCACGGGGAAAAGAGTTAAATGATGGTTGCATTCATTGAATGAAAAAAGATATCTAAACCTGCCTGGCCAAATGTGAAAAGTAATTTCCCCCTCAACCAATTAAATTACAACCCCCATTTCCAAAAAAGTTGGGACGCTGTGTAAAATGTAAATAAAGAGAATTTTATATTTATTTGAAAATAGTACAAAAACAATATATCAGATGTTGAAACTGTTCAGTTTTATTGTTTTTTGAAAAATATCTGCTCATTTTCAATTTGATGACAGCAACATGTTTTAAAAAAGTTGGGACAATAAAAGACTGGAAAAGTTCCATGATGCTAAAAAGACAACTGGCAGAACATCCAACTGGTAATCAGATTATTTAGCAACCGGTCAGTAAAATGAGTAGGTATCAAAGGTCTTTCATTAATAAATATGGTGAGGGGTTAACCACTTTGTGAAAGACTACATAGGGGCCAGGTCACGCGATTACGGAGTAACAAAATTGGTGTATTTTGTATCATAGCTCCAAAACTAAGTAAGATGGAGTTACAATTTAAATGGCTTTGTGCAGGTCTTCCCTATTCCTTCAAACAACAAAATAGCTCATTTTGTTCATTTGTTTTATTTTGGGTGAAAACGGCAACAAACTGGTCGATAACGGAGTTACAAATTTGGTCAGATGAATCAAAATTTGAAATTCTTTTTGGAAACCACAGACGCCGTGTCGTGCGGTCTAAAGTGGCGAGGGACCATCCAGCTTGTCATCAGCGCACATTTTAAAAGCCTATACCTCTGATGGCATTGAATTGCATGAATGCCTATAGTGTGGGGAGCTTACACATCTGGAAAGGCATTATCAATGCTGAAAAGTATATAGATATTTCACAATATCTGCTCCCATCAAGACAAAGACTCTTTCCAGGGAAGGCCTTGCATATTTCAGCAAAACAATGCCAAGCCACATACTGCATCCATCACAACAGCATGGCTTTGCAGTACAAGAGTCTGAGAGCTGAACTGGCTTACCTGCAGTCCAGACCATTCAGTAATAGAAAACATTTGGCGCATCATAAAAAGAAAAATCTAGCAAAGACGACCCAGGACTGTTGAGCAGCTAGAATCCTACATCTGACAAGGGAGGGACAACATTCCTCTCCCAAAACTTCAGCAATTGGTCTCCTGATTTCCCAGACGTTTACAGACTGTTGTCAAAAGAAGGGGAGATACTAAACAATGGTAAACATGGCCCTATCCCAACTTTTTTGAGATATGTTGCTGCCATCAAATTGAAAATGGAGATAATATTTTTCATGAAATGGTAATGTCTCACTTTCAACATCTCATATGTTGTCTGCGTTCTGTTGTGAATAAAATGTCAGTTTATGAGATTTGCAAATCATTGCATTCTGTTTTTATTTACATTTTACGCAGCATCCAAACTTTTTTGGAATTGGGGTTGTAAATAACACAATTTTGGTACCCAGCACTAGTTTCAATAATTGAATTCATACTACAAAACAATGAACTACATACTACAAAACTGCAGTCATGCTACAAGATTATATCTCAGTACTGTAGAAAATGTGACAGCCAACACCACCAATGGACAGGTTTTATTGTTGAATTTGAGTTGTGCAGTACCTTCTCTATGTCGACCAGTTCTGACTCATACACTTCAGCAATAGTGATGTGGTGCTTGGCAGCAATTGTGAACCTTCCCTGTGACCAAACAAAAATATTTAAGATTCCAGAATTGATCCAAAAAAAAAAAAAAAAAAAAAAAAAAAAAAAAAAAAAAAAACACACATCGTTATCCAACAATCAGCAATCATGCACATTGAATTAGTCATAAAAATGGCTCCTCTTGAAAAGATAACTGTACTCCCAATAATACATTATTCCCTTTTAATCCTTCAAAAAATTAAACAGGACACAAGTCAAAACAATGCTCCTCCCATTTATTTATTTCAAAGATGAAGCACAAATTTTTAAATGCACTTTTCATACAACCCTTTCTCCAAGACTGATTTAAACATTGAACAGTATACATATACACAGAGTTTAACAAATTTATTAGACCACCACCAAATGTAAGGTTTATGCCACAGCTGCCCTAAATTAACAATATTTGTAATTACCAAAATCATTTTTTACGTTTCTGTTATGGTTAGTCCACCAGTATGCGCAAGCTCTTTAATTAAAATGATATTTTTAATGCTAAAATATAATTTGTTTTTGTTGAATGCAGGAATGAATTTTCAAATTTACCGTATTGGTTTTTTACAAAAAGTTTTTCATTTGCCAAAAGAAATAACAATATAATTTTTAGTTTTAAACAAGTTTTTGACAAATGTAAAAAATATGTGTTTTCTCGTTTTTATGGCAGGTGGTCTAATAAATTTGTTAAGCACTGTGTGTGTGTGTGTGTGCATATATATATATATATATACACACACACACACACACACACACACACACATACACACACCAGGGCTGCCAACACAATCTCACGCAATCTCCATGGTAAGTTTCATGCATTTTGAAGGTGTATTCACCGTAGTCAGCAATTATTCAATCAACCAATATTAATGAGATTCTTACACGTAATTACAGTCCTTGTGTGGAAGTGTCAGTTTCATGTGGATTTCACCACACAAACATGGAAGGATTGTGACTCCAAGCGTTGCTCTTTTCCTCACTCAGGGGTTGGAAGCAATGTGTGTTTTCATGATTTTTAAATTGTTTAAAACGAAATAAGACCATTTTCAACATCTTTATGCAATTCCATTGCTTCCAAACCCCTAATTAAAGACAAACGTGAGAATGCCAGAGTCATAATTGCTTTCCACGTCTCTAGTGGTGAAATTCACCGTAATGCACGTGAAACTGGTTAACTTCTAGGGCTGCAGATCCTTTATCGCAAAGTTTAAATTGAAATAACTGCCACTATGGGGCAGACAGGCGTGCTTGCTTATTACCTTTTCTATGACACTTTAATGCGGTCATTTGAAATGCTTCCGGGAAAAAACTGTGATTTGAAGTCCGTAATTACCAGAGGACAGCCTCCTTCACCTTACAATTATTACAAATCAATTCCACTTTGCCTAACTGCTCAAAGATTCAGACAACTGACTTCAAAACCAAGATGTGGCCAATGATGATTAATTGGAAAGAATGTCAATAATCTGTATAAATAGCAGACCTCTTTCCACCTCTCGAATTAAACAGATTTCTTAAAAATAAACCATTTTAAGATGGCCTTGTATATTTGAAGTTATCGAGCGTGAAAAGTGAGAGAAATTATTTTCCATTTTGCAACAACAAATGCAGCGATGACTTGGCAAACAAATTTGGGCAAACGCTTTAGAGCATTTTTTTTTGATAATTGAACAAGATTTCAAATAAAATAATTAATATTGTTTAAAGAAAAATAGCCCAAAGTGAAGGTGGAAAAACATTTTGTTTAAACTTGTGAAATTGTAATTGCATTAGAAAAAACGTAAAACTAGAAATTATCCAAACACATTTGAAAGCAAAGTTAAGGTGTGCAAAATAATCATCCTCTACCCGAATTGCTCTCACCCCCTGCTTTTGCTCAATTTGCAATCAAACAGTTGATTCACTCAATTAACGATTTAAATTGGTAGACAGCCTGATTTATTTGAATATGTTGTGTTTATTACATTTTGAAATTTAAATGACCATGAAACATGACAGATTTGCCTGAATTTATTTGCTGATTTCTAGTTTTACACACTGCGCTATGTGCAAATGCATTAACAAATGTGACTTGCTTTTAACAAAAATGTTTTCCACCTTCAGTGTTGGCTATTAGACGCTCAAAAAGTCACCAAAATCAAGAGCTGAATTATTTTATTTTACATTAATCTTGTTCAATTATCATATTAAAAATGAACTTGTTTGCCAAGTCTGGCTTAAATATGCAATTCCATGCTTCAAAAATGATTCTCATGTTTTGAAATGCTTAAAACCAAGGCCATCTTGAAAATTCTCTTTTTAAATATGTAAAAATTCTACGAGAGGTGGAATTTAGAGGTCTGCTAATTCTGATTCACATTGCCGTGATTATTCTTCTTAATCATCATTGGCCAGATTTTAGATCAGTCAATAAATGGCTTGATTGCAAGTTAAGCCCTGAATTGATTTAAGGTAAGCAATTATGCCAAGGTGAAGGAGGCTGTCCAACCTCGCTGGTAATTAGCGGACAAATCACACAAATGACAATCTCAGAAAAGAGTTAAGAGCCCTGTATACACACACACACATTATTAACACACAATGAATCTCAATACGTAATTGAATAATTTTCATGAGAACGTGAATGCCTCATGATTTCACAGAGAATGGATACACACACACGCAAAAAACACACACAGAATCTATATGAGTACACCCCACATTCAAATTAAGTATATCTTTTCAAGGACAACATTACAGAGATGGAACTTGAATATATTCTAGAGTAGTCATTGTGCAATATGTGCAGCAGTGTAGATTTACTGCACTGTCCAAATAACTGAACAAACAGTCACTATTTCCAAAATGGGTGGCAACAAAAGTGAGTACACACCCCAATTGGTAATGGTCAACCAAGCAATGAAACGTGTCTTATTCATCATGTTCATGCTTTTGTCTGTTCGACTGGGTTATATGAGGTTGTGTAACGTGAAGGTTTAAATTGTGGTGCTTTGGGTGCAATGCTCTCTCATTCTGGTCACTGGATGGTCAACATGGCACCTCATGGGAAAGAACTCTCTGAGGATCTTAAAAAGAGAATTGTTGCTCTCCACAAAGATGGTCTAAGCTACAAGAAGATCTGAGAAACCATGAAACTGAGCTACAGCACGGTGGCAAAGGTTATTCAGCGGTTTTCCAAGACGGGTTCTACTCGAACAGGCTTCCTCATGGTTTGAGTCCTGTGGTGCTTGGCTTCAGAAAACAGACGCAGGAGTGCTGGCAGCATTGCTACTGAGGTTTGCAGGAGTGGGAGAACAGCCTGTCAGTGCTCAGACCATATGCCGTGCACTGCACCAAGTCGGTCTCATGGCTGGTGCCAAGACAGAAGCCTGGCTCTAGCCCACAAGAAAGCCAAAACAGAAGACAAACAGTCCAAGAACATGACCACTGGAACCATGTTCTGTTGTCTGATGAGACCATGATAAACTTATTCGGCTCAGATGGCGCCCAGCTTGTGTGGCGGCGCCTGGTGAGAAGTACCAAGACAAGAGTGTACTGCCTACATGATGGTGACAGCATCATGGTCTGGGGCTGCATGAGTTTCTGGTCCTGGGGAGCTGGAGGGGATGGATTCCAACATGTACTGTGACATTCTGAGCAGAACATGATACCCGCCTTTGGAAACTGGGCAGTTTTCCAACATGATAACGACCTCCAAGATGATGACAACTGCCTTCCTGAAGAAAGTGAAGGTGAAGGTGATGGCGGCCAAGTATGTCTCCAGACCTGAATCAAGCACCTGAGGGCATTCTCAAGAGGAAGGTGGAGGAGCAGCAGGTGTCCAACATCCACCAGCTCTGATGTTGTCAATGAGGGAGTGGTGAAGGATCCCAGCAACAACCAGTGCAGCTCTGGTGAATTCCATGCCAAGGAGAATCAAGGCAGTGCTGGACAACAATAGTGTTTAAATATTGACAGTATGGACAGGCATCCAAGTTGCCATTTTGAAAATAATGACTGTTTGTTCAATTATTTGGACAGGGCAGTAAATCTGCTAACCATGACTTCTGTAGAATATATTCAGGTTTCATTTCTGCCCTGATATAGTCCTCACTTTTGTGAGATACTGTATATACACACACACACACACACACACAACGTATATATATTATAGAACAGTATCCCCAGAAGTGAATATCTAGTGCAGTTTCCCCCTCATTCTGACAGTATATTGAATGCAGTCTCTGGGGGTGTCAGCTACAATCACCTCTCAAACAAACTTTAGATGTGAATAGACTGTCATGCCTCTTTTTTTGCAAACTTATAATCTTACCATGTCAGTATATATTTCGTGAATTTAAACAGTTGATATTTATGTGCCCAGATCAAACACAGGACAGTGAGACAGAAGACAAAAAAAGTGATTAGCAGTTAAGATCATGGCAGCTCTGGATGATTTGTTTTTGCATTTATTTGAATTGCTGCATCTATTTCACAGTGAAAATAAATACATTTTCAAGCAAAGACCAGGGGCCTATTGCACAAAGGCGGGATAAGGGATTAGCCCAGGATCGGCACGGGATTAGCCTGATCTTAAGACCCATTTCGGTTGCACAGGCGTGTGAGCTGCCATGCCACTAGTTACTATGGAAATCTGAAGCCAGCTCGAAAGCAATCTTTTACTTAACTAGCTATTGCCTGAATTTCACCTCATTTCAGCAGTCACCCAAATTGAAAATCAATGTCCTTAACAGTCATTCTGAATTGTCCACTACAAATTGCTGTCATTATAGTAGGCCCAGAGTAATTATCTTAGAAACTTGTGACCATTCATATCAGTAAAATAGCCACTAATTGAATTATATTCAAGTGTGACAGTGACCATCACAATTCAATCAGTCCCCCTTCCATTTTTAACCATATTTAGAATCCGTCATTATCAGATTTGTCCTTATTCCACAAGTTGAGACTTCCATCCAAGATTGCATGAAGTGGGTTAAGTTGCTGTGGTAACCCCTTCATACAGACGGGGTAAAATAGAGTCGTCCTGGAGGACCTGAAATTTTCTGACGTCATTTTACTTTATAATTTGAGCATCAGAGGTGATTAAAAGCAGAAAGTGTCTGAAAAACGGATCGGACTATCATTTCAGTTTGTATTGGACAAAAAAAAGGGTTTGTAGGTAGTCATGGTCTGCACTTGCCACCCGCAGGTGTATTAAGCAATCATCCACCAGCTCCATAAATCTGTGGATGTTCTCGTTCACGAGGCATCAGCTACTCCTTTTGGTGAAACACCTCCCCGGATCCACTTTAATATTCCTCTCAAACGCACCATTCCAGATACTGAAGGAGTAGCAAGCAGAGGTGAATACCGTCGTCCCTCTGTCCGAACCCTTTGAGAATAACCAGTGCAGCTCTGGATGGATTCTGCCTAAATATTGACAGTCATGGACACAATTGTGGCATGTTGACGCTCCAATATGGTGTACCAGGATCTCAATTTTGTTGCTGGACAGTCCATTTCTGGGGCTGCAAGTGCTTCTGGTCCTGGGGAATTGATGGAATAATGGATTCCAACATGTTGTGACATTCTGAGCAGAACATGATACCCTCCCTTTGGAAACTGGGCCACACGGTAGTTTTCCAACATGATAACGACCTCCAAGATGATGACAACTGCCTTCCTGAAGAAAATGAAGGTGAATCGTGGCCAAGTATGTCTCAGACCTGAATCCCATTGAGCACCTGAGGGGCATTCTCAAGAGGAAGGTGGAGGAGCAGCAGGTGTCCAACATCCACCAGCTCCGTGATGTTGTCAATGAGGAGTGTGAAGGATCCCAGCAACAACCAGTGCAGCTCTGGAATTCCATGCCAAGGATTGCTGGACAACAATAGTTTGCACTAAATTTGACAGTATGGACACAATTTGGCATGTTGCCTCACTTTTGTTGCCACCCATTTTGAAAATAACTGTTTGTTCAATTATTTGGACAGGGCAGTAAATCTACATTGCTACAATATTGTAGGACTACTCTAGAATATATTTAGGTTTCATTTCTGTAACATTGCCCTTGAAAAGATATAATAAATTAATTGTCGAAATGTGAGGGGCGTACTCACTTTTGTGAGATACTGTATACACACACACACACACACACACACACACACACACACACACACACACAACGTATATATATTATAGAGCAGTATCCCCAGAAGTGAATATCTAGTGCAGTTTTCCCCCTCATTCTGACAGTATATTGAATGCAGTCTCTGGGGTGTCAGCTACAATCACCTCTCAAACAAACTTTAGATGCAGCTGAATAGACTAGTCATGCCTCTTTGCAAATTTATAATCTTACCATGTCAGTATATATTTCGATGGCTGAATTTAAACAGTTGATAGCCTCTATTGCGTGCATTAGGAAAGACAAGGAAAAGGGTAAATTGATACCTTAAACGACAGGACAGTATTAACAGAGACAGAAGACAAGCAAAGCAAGATTATCAGCAGTTAAGATCAGCATGTATGCAGCTTTCAAAACTGGATGATTTGTTTTTGCATTTATTTGAATTGCACTCGAGGAGTAGTGTCCTCTATTTCACAGTGAAAATAAATACATTTTCAAGCAAAGACCAGGGGCCTATTGCACAAAGGCGGGATAAGGGATTAGCCCAGGATCGGCACGGGATTAGCCTGATCTTAAGACCCATTTCGGTTGCACAGAGCGTGTGAGCTAAACCATGGCACTAGTTACTATGGAAACAAAGTCTGTGGAGCTAGCCAGCTCCGAAGCAGGCTTACGAACTAGCTAAGCTCCTGCCTCCAGCCAATTTCACTTCAACTCATTCAGCAGTCACCCAAATTGAAAATCAATGTCCTTAACAGTCATTCTGAATTGTCCACTACAAATTGCTATCTCAATTATAGTAGGCCCAGAGTAATTATCTTAGAAACTTGTGACCATTCATGTCAGTAAAATAGCCACTAATTGATCATTATATTCAAGTATCCATGTGACAGTGACCATCACAATTCAATCAGTCCCCCTTCCATGTCACATTTTAACCATATTTAGAATCTGTCATTATCAGATTTGTCCTTATTCCACAAGTTGAGACTTCCATCCGAGAGGAAAATAAGCAGTGTTGCATGAAGTGGGTTACCGTGTTTCAGTGCAGTCTTAAATTGCTGTGGTGACCCCCTTCATACAGCAGTGCTACGGGGTAAAATAGAGTCGTTACCGCGAAACTGGAATCAAACATTTTCAGGAGGCTCCTTGACGTAATTTTCTGACGTTAACATTTTACTTTATAATTTGAGTATGCCTCCATCAGAGGTGATTAAAAGCAGAAAGTAAAAAACTAGTCTGAAAACGTCTTCTTGATCGGACTATCATTTCAGTTTGTATTGGACAAAAAAAGGGTTTGTAGCATAATTGTAGTACGTATACCGGAAAAAAATATGCATGTAAAAATCTGAGCACTTGTGCCACCCCGTGACAGCTCAAGTGAGCATATTGCGCACAATCACATCAACACATATCGTAGTCTCGATGTTACATAAATCTGTTTGGCAGCGATGGCCTATCTCGTTCACGGTAACGCCAAACTGCATCAGCTACTCCTTTTTGACGGCACTGAAACACCTCCCGAGTTTACTTTCACTTTAGTTTAGCTCACTTTAATATTCCTCTCAAACGTCTCGCACCATTCAGACAGATACTGAAGGAGTAGCAAGCAGAGGCATTTCAGATATACCGTCGTCCCTCTATCCGAACGCGGTCTTTGAGTATAGCTGGTGCATGCGTCTGCTGCAGCTACTTAGTGTCCATGGTGATGATCAGCGATTCTGTGATCGATCTTAGGGTCTATTTGAGGTAGCACTGTGCGCGCACTCAGCAGGATCAGCGGCACCGGGCTTCACTTAGCCTATCCTCCTCCACCTGCTGTTGGCTTTGTGAAAATCAATTAAGCCAGGGACGCGCTGTTTGGGATATGGCAATCCTCGCTTTGGCGTTGATCCAGGATCTCAGGATCCGACTTTTGTGCAATAGGCCCCTGCCTGGATTACAGAATGGTTCAAGATGATTTAAGCCATGTTTACAACACTTGTAACTAATCTTGAGTGGTCGGTGGCCATCCCCGTCCAATGATGAACTCATGTTAATTCCTCCCTGAAAATCATGAATTCCTATGAAGTATCATGAACATGGATCAAAACGGTTGATTTGTGGTAAAATAGGATTATTCTATGTTTTTACTGTGCACCATGTGGAGCCATTTGCAAAGCCATTTTTAGAGCCACTTTGAGTGTGCTCTTAACTGGCTTCTGGACAGTTCGAAACTTTGAATATCACACTATGATGTTATACACTTGTGGCCAAGGAGTTTATGATCCTAGAAATGCATTGTTTTACCTCCAAGCCATTTTTCAATTCTCAGCATTTTTAACAACTTCAATGTTGAATTGTCATGAAGATTTTTTGAGTTTCAGCCTTCATTCTGCGCTAAAATTATTAAAATAAACTGAAATAAGCTGGTATTCTAAATGCAACGAATGTCTTGGTTTAATCAAGCTATTTTTCCACTCTGTGATGCTAAAATCTTGAATAATAAAGCTTAAGATAGGGGAGTGCATGAATTGCCTGATTCGGCTTCTGCATAAAGGGGTCAGGGGCGCAACAGCCAGATCAAAACAGTGCTTGAAAAACTGGCTGTGTGGGTTGTTAATTTAAGAGGGGGCATTACAGCCACACTTTAGGGCATCCACGGCACTGGCCGTTTTATTATTCCTTTCCTGTGTAGCTTGCCAAGGGCTAGATATTGAGACAAATTCTTAATAATGCGGCAATCAGGTCTGTTAGAGAAGCACAATATATAAAACATGCGAAGCTGTAGCTCTCCAGGAGCAATGTTTTTTTTTCTAGAATGCAAGATGCATTCATTTTCAACATGTGGGACCATCTCACCCCATTGCTACACATATAAATGATGTGACTGCACACTCACGCCTACAAAGCCTGCCATTCCATTTGCCTAACAAACATCCTTTCCATGCTTCCTTTCAATTGCATCTTCCAAAGGGTGGAGTTTTAAGCAAGGAATGGATTCAAGGAGGTAAAAATATACAATTGGACAGAGCCCCAGGGTTAGAGACACTGCTCCAAAGGAAACATTTCTCTCTTACGCTCACCATTGGGGTCGGCCTTCTTGTAGGCGTTTCCAGCATCCACAAAGCTGGTGGCAGAATCATGGTGATTCTGCAGCTGCATGTGCAAACGGGCAGCCTGGCAGAAGGCGTTACCCGCAGCTGAAACAGAAGCAAACAGCTTTATCAACACATTAACTTATAACATTTCCCAGGTCACAAGTCACATTACTGCCCATGTCCGTACGGTTGTGTGAAAAAAGGTGAGCTCACTGACAAGAGCAGTAACATACCGCTCCAGTTCTTGGCCATCTTGAACATGTTGGCAGCACGAGCATAAATTTCACATGCCTCCTCAACTTTTTGGTTCCCCCTAAAGAAAACACGGGAGGGATATTCAATGAATTAGGAGTCCATCACACGTATTACAATCAATTAATAGCCGAGAACATCTAAAGAAAACATAATACATGCACAACATTCATTATCCAAAAAAGATATAAATTGTAGGCCACAGAAAGATGAAGGCAGCCACACTATGCAACGTACGACATAAATCTTGCCCGGTTGCCCGGAGCAAGTAAAAGTCGAAGTCAGGCAAGTGTTCTGGTGCATGTAAAAAAAGAATGATTGCCCAAATCGGGCAAGAACCTATTTCTAAAGTAAGCTAGGTTTCATTCTCATTTAATCACCTTAAAATACAACCCCGATTCCGAAATAGCTGGGACGAAGTGTAAATTATGAATAAAATCAAAATGCAATGACTTTCAGATCACATGAGCCAACATATTATTTACAATAGAGCATAGATAACATTTCAAATGTTGAAACTGAGACATTTTACATTTTTATTCAAAAAATGAGCTCATTTCAAATTTTGTGGCTGCAACAGGTCTCAAAAAAGTTGGGACACAGGCAAAAAAAGGGCTGAAAAAGCAATTAATATATAAGAGAATCAGCTGAAAGAACATTTAGCAAGTAATTAAGTTAACCAGCATCAGGTGTGTAACATGATTGGGTATAAAAGGGTTGTCTTAGAGAGGCTGAGTCTCTCAGAAGTACAGATGGCCAGAGGCTCTCCATCCCGTGAAGGCTTGCGTAAAAAAAAAAAATTGTGGAATACTTTAAAAACAATGTTCCTCAATGTCAAATTGCAAAGGCTTTGAAGGTCTCATCATCGACAGTGCATAACATCATCGAAAGATTCAGAGAAACTGCAAAAATCTCTGTGCGTAAGGGACAAGGCCGAAGACCTTTACTGGATGCCCGTAATCTTCGGGCCCTCGGACACCACTGCATCACTCACTGGCATGATTCTGTCATTGACATTACTAAATGGGCCCAGGAATACTTCAAGAAACCACTTTCTGTAAACACAGTCCGCCGTGCCATCCACAGATGCCACCTAAAACTCTATCATGCAAAAAGAAAGCCATTGTTGAGCATGATCCAGAAGGGCTGCCATGTTCTGTGGGCCAAAGCTCATTTAAAATGGACTGTAGCAAAGTGGCAAAGTGTCCTGTGGTCAGCCTAGTCCAAATTTGACATTCTTGTTGGAAATCATGGGCGTTGTGTCCTCCGGGCTAAAGAGGAGAAAGACCACCCCTCCTGTTATCAGTGTTCAGTTCAAAAGCCAGCATCTCTGATGGTATGGGGATGCATTAGTGCATATGGTGTGGGACACTTGCATGTTTTAAAAAGCACCATGAATGATGAAAGGTATATGAAGGTTTTAGAGCAACATATGCTCCCCTCCAGACGATATCTATTCCAAGGAAGGCCTTGTGTATTTCAGCAGGACAATGCAAAACCACATACTGCAGCCATTAAAACAGCATGGCTTCGTAGTAGAAGAGTCCGTGTGCTGAACTGGCCTGCCTGCAGTCCTGATCTTTCACCAATTGAGAACATTTGGCGCATAATTAAACTAAAAGTCCATCAAAGGAGTCCCAAAACTCTCCAGCAGCTGGAAGCCTGTATTAAACAAGAGTGGGATCAAATTCCAATGGCTAAACTCAAGAAACGTGTCTCCTCAATGCCCAGACGCCTCCACTCTGTGTTAATAAGAAGAGGGGATGCTACACCATGGTAAACAGGCCCCTGTCCCAACTTTTTTGAGACCTGTAGCAGCCAACACATTTGAAATGAGCTCATTTTGTGGATAAAATTGTAAAATTTTTCAGTTTCAACATTTGCTATGTTATCTCTGTTCTACTGTGAATAAAATACTGGCTGGTGTGATTTGAAAGTCATTGCGTTTTGATTTTATTTACAATTTACACTTTGTCCCAACTATTTCGGAATTGGGGTTGTACCACGAAAACAAGTGAATGAAAGTTTCAAAAACATTGCTTCCTGATGAAAGGAACACACTCCATTATTTACATTTTGTTCCAAACACAATGCACGTTACAACTACTGGCGGCATGCCAGTCCAGTGCATGAGGCATGCAACTGCGCAACTTGCATGTTGATTCATTCTCATTTCTGCACAGGGTGTATAAAACATTGCGGCGCTAACTTCAGCGAGCTCCGTGAATGATTAAGTCAATTGCATGCTCCGGCGAAAGTGCATTGTGAGTTAGCTGTTTGTCAAGCTCCATGAATAATCATCTTCATGTGGGACTTAAGATCAGAGTGGAAGAGAGCATCCAACCTAATCCATCGGGATAGAAGGCTAGAGATTGATGTTGATATGAGTTGTGGATGCAAGCGTCCAATGGCAAATGATTTTATTTAGCTAGCTCGTATCAACATCGTGATTGGATTCACGCAGCATATATGAAATCGGCGACTGGAAGATGCTTTGCATTGGCTGGCTATGTGGGTGCAATATGATTAATTTGCATATGAGTATGATAAAAATGAGAAAAGCAGCGGTTCCTAGATTTGTTGTCCATTTTCTTCGGGGTTCCGAGGGTTTAGGTCGTTTGGACCCCATACCAGTTGGACCCTCACTGAATGGTAGGGGTGTAACGATTCTGAATCACGATTTTTAAAAGCTTAATACCACCACATGCTGCCATGGGCCGAACATCCGAGCTTTCCCTTTTCCTTTGACATCAGTATTTTTCAGCGACATGCTGCACCGAGCCAAGTAAAAGATAACAGAATCGTCTCCTTTTAACCAATTAGGTTACTCTACTCCTGTCCCTGTTTACTTTGCTCAATTAGCAGTCAAACAGGGGATTCGCTTATTTACTTTGCTGAATGAGTGGAGCTGTTTATTAAGATAGCATGTTTGATTGCTGCATTCTGAAAATTAAATGGCCATAGAACAGCACAGATTTGCAAGAATGCGTATTTGGCCATTTCGTGTGATTGCGATAATTTATATCTCACATTCACGTTTCATCCGCTTTACAGAATGTTTTCCACCTTGTGTATTTTTTAGATGCTTGAAATCCAGGGCAATCTGAAAACAAATCTTTTTTTTTTTTTATCACTATAGATCTCCTAAAATACTACAATGAGAGATGAAATGCTGAGTTGGGATGTGGCGATGTTGAACAAGGATTTTTTTAAAGTGTGATGAGACCACTTGCAGTCATGGGGTGTGCAGACAGTTGCCTGTAATTTCTTGAAACATACACACCTGAAGCAGCTTAAACGATTTAAAATGCTGTCTGGAAGAAGCCTGAGTTTAGATTTCGCTAATTGCCGGTGCTCCGCCCTTCCCTCAATCTGCTCCCATGTACTTGGCCAAAATAACAATCAAGCAATTTCAGTAGCCTATAACGATTAAGATGTGATGGTGAAAAGAGGACAAATCTAACTGGGCTACTGTGTTCGATTGAAAGAATGCCAATAATTTGAATAAATCTTCCACTGAATAACATCTCTCCTTGTAGAATTTTAGGACATTATTCAAGATTAATTCAAATCAGATTTGTTATAAGATCGCCCTGGATTTTAAGCATCTAAAAAATACACAAGATGGAAAACATTCTGAAAAGCGGATGAAACGTGAATGTGAGATTATCACAGTCGCATAAAATGGCATGGCAATGGCAATCATGTTCAAGAAAATCTGCTGTTCTATGGCCATTTAAATTTCAAAATGCAGCAATCAAACTTGTTGTCTTAATAAACAACTCTACTCATTCATAGACTGTTTTGAAACCGGATGCGATTCCTATTGGACGAGAGCGTTAACTGAAGATCCAGGGAGGACCGTGGCTCTGGATCTGACCGTATCGGACGAGGACCAAAGGATAGCCACGCCCCTAAAGCATATTCTGGCTTTATCCTTTATTCTAGTCTACTTGGGACCATAATTTACAAAAATGAACATCACGATATATCGAAGGAGACTTGAAACTTGTGATAGATACCATAAAATGATGTGGAAAATCATTATTGAAATAATAAATCAGGTGGCAAAGTAGGGTCATTCTCTCATAGACTTCAAAAGCATTGCACTTCTTTCTGCAACCACCGACATCATCATCTGCTAGCCATTAAATATAATGCAAATATTTGAGATTTCTGCATCGACCTCACTTTTCAGACCCGGGTGCTCATCCATCTTTTTATACAGTCTATGTACTCATTCAACTAATTCAACTGGTAGCTCTAGAGTAGTCATTGTACAATATGTGTAGCAGTGTAGATTTACTGCACTGTCCAAATAACTGAACAGTCACTATTTCCAAAATGGGTGGCAACAAAAGTGAGTACACACCCCAATTGGTAATGGTCAACCAAACAATGAAACGTGTCTTATTCATCATGTTCATGCTTTTGTCTGTTTGACTGGGTTATATGAGGTTGTGTAACGTGTTGACAGTTTAAATTGTGGTGCTTTGGGTGCAATGCTCTCATTCTGGTCACTGGATGGTCAACATGGCACCTCATGAGAAAGAACTCTCTGAAGATCTTAAAAAGAGAATTGTTGCTCTCCACAAAGATGGTCTAAGCTACAAGAAGATCTGTGAAACCATGAAACTGAGCTACAGCACGGTGGCCAAGGTTATCCAGCAGTTTTCCAAGACGGGTTCTGCTCGGAACAGGCCTCGTCAGGGTCGACCGAAGAGGTTGAGTCCTCGTGCTCTGCGTCAGGTGCACAAGTTGGCTTCAGAAAACAGATGCAGGAGTGCTGGCAGCAATGCTAATGAGGTTGCAGCAGTGGGAGAACAACCTGTCAGAGCTCAGACCATACGGCGTGCACTGCACAAAGTCGGTCTGCATGGGCGCCGGCCAAGACAGAAGCCTCTTCTGGAGCTAGCCCACAGGAAAGCCCGAAAACAGTTTGCTGAAGACAACCAGTCCAAGAACATGAACTACTGGATTCATGCTCTGTGGTCTGACGAGACCAAGATAAACTTGTTCAGCTCAGATGGTGTCCAGCATGCATGGCGGCGCCCTACTGAGAAGTACCAAGACAAGAGTGTGCTGCCTGCAGTCATACATGGTGGTGACAGCATCATGGTCTAGGGCTGCATGAGTGCTTCTGGTCCTGGGAGGCTGCGCTTCATTAATGGAATAATGGATTCCAACATGTACTGTGACATTCGGAAGCAGAACATGATACCCTCCCTTCGGAAACTGGGCCGCACGGCAGTTTTCCAACATGATAACGACCTCCAAGATGACAACTGCCTTCCTGAAGAAGCTGAAGGTGAAGGTGATGGCGTGGCCAAGTATGTCTCCAGACCTGAATCCAATTGAGCACCTGTGGGGCATCCTCAAGAGGAAGGTGGAGGAGCAGCAGGTGTCCAACATCCACTAGCTCTGTGATGTTGTCATGGAGGAGGAGGAGGATCCCAGCAACAACCTGTGCAGCTCTGGTGAATTCCATGCCTCGGAGAATCAAGGCAGTGCTGGACAACAAATGGTGGTCAAACTAAATATTGACACTGGACACAATTTGCCATGTTGACAGTGAGGTGAACTCACTTTTGTTGCCACCCATTTTGGAAATAGTAACTGTTTGTTCAGTTATTTGGACAGTTCAGTAAATCTACACTGCTACACATATTGTACAATGACTCTAGAAAATATTCAGGTTTCATTTCTGTACCGTTGTCCCTAGAACAGATATAATTAATTAATTGTCGAAGTGCGAGGGGTGTGCTCACTTTTGTGAGATACTGTATGTGCATCTATGAGAGAGAGGACCACACTCAAAGAAAATAATAAATCACCTAACCCAATAGAGATGACTCAGGACTCCAATACCACAGCAAAACACCTTGTTGTCGCAACTACTAATCCAAGTGTTGTGACATTACACAGTCAGTGACAGAGGACCGACTAGGGGCAGACTCAACCAATAACTGGGTTATTCCGTGCCAAGTGGACCAGTTTTAGAAAGTTTGCACCAAACCATCTCTGAAAAAAAAAATCATGGCCGTTTGCAATCATTTCAAATGGTCCAATCCCTAATCTTAAATTCCAACTTTAATTTTTCATGGGGTAATTGCCAATTTAAGGAGGGAGTGTCTAGTCACTTGCGAATGTTTCAATGACTTAAAGCGTTTTTAAGGGATACAAATACAACAAATCGTGCCTTGAATTCAGGCATTTTTTTTTTACTAAGTGCATTTTCCAATGCAAGTTACTCCTAAACTAGAGACAGGAGATTGGACTGGGTTCCAGGGGCCAGTGTGCTGCAGCTGCTGAGGATGAGGCTGCAATATCAGCCCCCGATTATGCATACTTCAGTCAAGGACACCAACTAAAAATCAAATAAAAATTTTGCTTCTGTAAAAATTGTCATTTTCAACAGCCTATTACAGGACAATCAAATGAGTTATGCCAAATCTGGTAACAGATTCATAAATTTCAGGTAATTTTACTAAAGTGCACCGATTGACATTAATTTACGAGCACTAGAAAGATTCAAAAAAACGCTTATAAGTCATTGCCACATTCGCGAGTGACTACATACCCCCTCCTTAAATAGGCAATTACTCCATGAAAAATTAGAGTTGGAACTTAAGATTTGCGATCTGTCCATCTGAAATGATGACAAACGCCCATGATTTTTTTCTTCTTCCAAATTTTTCTGAGACGGTACAGAGCAGACCATGGTCCACTTGGCGCGGAATGACCCACTTGTCACATCCTGAAAGCCATTAATTGCACTTTTCGCGTAGACATAGCTGGATATATGCACAGGGGGTGTGTGAAACATGCTAAAACTACGAATATGGTATAAGGGGGCTGGCTGCCTGCCAACGCTTCCAGTGCATTCCATGCCCTTCGCCAAAATCATGGGCCTTTTTAGAGCCGTCAGTGAACTGCAATGCAGATCATGGGCAGAATTCACCCAATTCGTTTCCAGTGGAACCTTTCAGATAAAATTCGAGATTTTTTTCTCCCTGGAATTTTTTTCAGAACCACCAATCCTCCAAAAACAGTGCTATGGCAAGGGGAAGTAAGGCCTAGTAAAATGGATCCGGGAAATTTAAATGAGCAACTTAACCATCATTTTGTTGGCGTCTTTTTATTCTGGTTAAAGCTGCTATGGTAGAGTTGAACAGGTGACAGCAGACCTAAAGCTATAAAGAGGGTAGCTAGCTAACATGTCTAAAAGGAGTCCATCACGACACTGACTACCAAATCGATGTAAAAAAAATAGCTGCCTATGGTTTCAGTCACTACATCCGTCTGCATCTCTCATAATTCCCAGTCAGGGGCAGACATGTAGCTGGCCTGTAAATTTTGTAGAACCACAGTTATCGCATAGATATTCCATCCAGTTGCATTTTTCACCAATTGCCACTCTCCGGCAGCAGTGAAATCACTGATCACGCCTTGACTCCTTCAGCAGCAAATCTCCGCATCTTCCAGCTGAGGCCCCTTACACTTGCTACATTGACAGCTCACGGGCAAAACATAACTGATTTAACAACCTGCCGCGCGCCAGCTTGCCAAGTTACGTTCAAATACATCTAAGTTGTCTAGGTTGGCCGTCTTGCTGAGATAAATATCAAGACTGAGTCAACGTTAGATCTGATACTTCAAGCATAGCTGGCTGTAAATATTATCTGTGACAACTCCTGTTTCAGTCATCACTGCAATTCGGATTTTGCAGGCTAGCGCAGAGTACTGCATTTTGATCTTACCCGAACATTCCACCTAAGAACGAGCCTGACGACTTTACTTTCTTGTCTGCTTCTGCCATGAGCTGAATTGCTTCCTTTTCTTTGCCGGAATTGTCCATTTTCTGGAGGCTGTTAAATGTTAGCTTACGGTAAGTAACCACGAGACGAACTCACAATCTTACGCAGCTGGCGATCTAGCTATTGGGCCGAGTCACCTGTCGTGATCTGTGGTGCTTTCGAGAGTCCTGCAACTACCAGATCCCAGCGCAGCTGGCTATGCAGCAGAACTCACGTTGTGATTGGCCTCATTCGCCATCTACTCAAGGAGGCGGGGCACAGCGCATTGAGAAATCAAAAACTATTTATTTTCTTTCCTCTCCGTTGAAGCAATTTTGTTTACATGATTGGTGCAAGAATTTAATAGCGATGATATACAGCAGTAACAAGAAAGTACGCAGTAAAAGCGCGTTATTATGATACCATCATGTCTTCTTCTTCTTTCGTTTTTTGCGGTTGACAATCTGTTAGTGTGTTACCGCCGACTGCTGTAAATTCAGGGTAATTTTTTTAATAGTTATATCTCATAAAAAACCCCTCCACCCTAACCCGCATTCTTAAACAAACGTAATTTCCTTTGTATAATTTAAATACTAGTCGTTTAACTCCCACTTAGGCCTTTCTCTAAAATTCCCTGGATCTCCTCCCCCTTCAGTCGGTTATTTCTAAAATCTCCCTGCCTGCGTACACCTTTATCATTATCCTCTCCGTTTTCGATTCGATTTCAACTGCACAGTTAATAACCATTGCTATAAATGCCAAGAACCTTCTTTTATCTATATTCAAAAACTGCTTGTCCTGTTTACGTTGCTCTTTCCCCTTCGTTTCCACTGTATCTATCTCTTTCCCCACTGCTCTCTTTTCTATCCTCACTTTCTTTACAGCCTCAGAGTATGACATCTTATTCAGTGTCCATGTTTGCTCAACCTCACTTTCTAATTGCCTCCGTTCAGATTGCTTTGCTCCTGCTTCATGATTCCCTCCACAGTGACAACAAACAGCCTTTTCCTTTGCCAACTCACAATCTTCATCTGAACATCCTTCTTTTCCACACCTTCTGCACCTGCAGCTCTTCGTCTTGCAGACTGCTGCATCGTGGCCATAGCCCTGACACCAGTAGCAACGAAGCGGAGCCCTTTCATATATCCAGATCCGCACCCGGTAACTAACGTAATCATTAAAAATCCTCTCCAGTAATTCCTTTTCAAACTCAAGGAGTACCGACATACTACCAGTCTCCTTTCCATCACTATATCTTTTCAACAGCCGAGCGGCACAAATTCCCTCTACCTCCAGAAAAGTATCTTCGTTTACTGAAAATGAAACCCCTCATATAACTACCTTCATTGTTGGTTGTCGCTTCATGGGAAAACATTTAATACGTTTATTATTGAAGACTTTGATTTTTAGAGCCTTTTTCATTTGTTTTCTCGTTTTACATTCCATCACAATTCCACTTCTAGATATCCTTACTGCCTTTGCATCTCCAATTTCACTTTTCACAAATTTTCCGACCTTACGATTATCACTAAACGCTCGGGTAATTTCCCAACACTCTCCAACTACTTTCACTCCAACTATAAATGACTCTTCATAGTCGTCATTTTCAATTCCTTTTCTTTTCCCCTGTCTCTCCCTCTTCTCACTCCATTTTTCCAAAATCTGAATTAACTAGGGATGGCAATCGCGACGCCGAAGTTCTTCTTCTTCTTCTTAGGAGTTTTCGGTAGTGTAGACGCATCAAGGCGTATTACTGCCCTCCACTGAAAAGGTTACAACGTAACTAAGAACTCCACACTAAAACAGCACTAAATTCTATTATATAGTGTTTCGTGCAAGAATTGTAAAACTGCTTCCATTATCAGCTGGTGATTCTCCTCTGACCAAAAATCCGTGAACGAACTCCTAGATCAGACAAAGTTTGTAAAAAGTAGACCCTTTGCTCTCTGTATTTGCCACAGTCCAGGAATACATGCCTCAGTGTTTTGGGATTACCACACTCACAAAGCCCAGACTGATGTTTTCCCACAACATACAAAGTTTGATTAAGCCCCACAATGGCCTAGCCTTAATCTGCAGATTTTGACAGAATCGTTCCTGTTTCCCACAAAGTGAGTGTCTTTTTTAATACGAGGTTGCAGAGAAAAATAATGTCTCCCCTAGTCTCCTTCTCCCATTCCCTGCCATTCTTTCAGAAGACCCTCCTTGATTTTTTCCTTTAGTTCCATAGGATACAGACATATCTACCACATCTTTCTTTAAAGATAGCTATAGATCAACTATTTTTCCCCAAACCCCCACATGGCTTGGAACCCAGCAGAACTTTACTTTTGCCTTCTCAGCTCTATAAAGGACAAAATAAATCTCATGAATAAGGTCAGGCCGGGCCTTTGAATTTCCCTCAAAGCCATTAAAAGCAGTTTAACATATGAGAACCCTCTCTGGTTTTTTCTTCCACCCACCACAAAGCCAACACACCGAAGTTCGAACGGCTTCAAAACATTTAAACACTTCCGGTTCCGACGCGGTGTTCGTGAGATGTTTCGAAACGTCACGTGATCGCTATCCGTCCACCGCGAAAGGTTTTCAAAAGCCAAGGGAAAATACAGGTGTTTTGTTGCGTTGAGTTGTGATGAGAGATTTTGTGAGGATTTTGCTACAGTAGTTCAAAATAGAAGATAGATAGATAGATTTTCTAAAGCTTACCAGGTATTTTCCAATGTGTCAATAAGTTGAAGCATGTTTGTTTATTTATTTTTTTTGTTTAACTAAACTTGTAATTTGATTTCAGACGGTCGAGAAGCAGACAAGCCAGCTGAATTAAAAAAAGTGCAGCAAATATTATCCCTGAATAAAAATCTTTGAGCAAAATGTTTCTGAATCTAAATCTTTATACCACATTTTCTTGATCTGTATAATCTCAATGAGGTGCAATACCAACTAGTCATTATCAAAAATTGTAACTGTCAAGTCCATTTATATATAAAAGGCTGACCTGACACAATCATTCTCAATGAATGAATGAATGAGAACATTTAACGGCAAAATAAACAAACAGTGCCATACAATAAGAAATAGTACACATCGTACAAAAAATAAATAATCGACTGATCGTGCCTGTGTCAAAACTTTTAATATTTTTGGATTTGTGAAAAGGGGGGCTTCAGCACATCAACACCAACAAAAATTAAAGGCTGCAATGACAGTTTCTGCCAGTGGATGCCAATGTTGAGCGAGCAAGTTTTGAAATGTTTCAAAACATTTCGAAACAATGGTTTAAATGTTTTGAAACGGTTCGAAGCTTAAAATTTGCCATCCCTAGAAATAACGCCAATACCAAACAATCTGTCAAAGTTCAAAATTCGCCCGCCAAAAAAAAAAAAAAAAAAACTTCGCTCCCACACCATCATGTCTATTATACCTTAAACATACCCATGTTCTCTCAAAGACACGCCCCTCCGGTGCAGTCAAGCGCTAGGATTGGCCAGCTCTCAAAGGGGCAGGATTCCAATCCTAGAGCTGAATGGCTGGCTAACCCTAGCGCTTGGATGACTGGCCAATCCTAGCGCTTGACTGCTCCGAAGGGGCGCGTGTAGTGTCTCAGATCAGGCGAACACCACGAGCTCTTAGCGGAAACAGAAGATACCAATGTTTACGCGCGATAACTAAAAACATCAATCGAGCAGTTTAATTGGTGAACACTACTCTTTGCGTAAGAAATCCGTCGATTTGCTCGCTTTCAGTGTGCTGTTGTTATTGACATGTATTAGCCTTTCTCAGTTTTAGTTAAAGACTGGCTACTGTGTACTTACGAACACTTTTAGGGCATGCTCGAATTCTGCACTGTGTTAGCTTAGTTGTTGGAAGTATACCGTCGCTCATTAGCAGAAATGGCCAGTGAATTGGCTATGGGCCCGGGCTGTGTAGCTATATGGGAAAAAACATTTCTGAGTTGTCCAACATTACCAAAATGGTGTCACTGCAACGGGCATGTCAATGTGAATCCAACGGTACCAAGGTCTTCTTTCTATATCAAATAGTAAGGACTTTATGATCTGGTGAACATCGGCAAGTTTGGCTAATTTCGCGCCGCGAAAGATACCCTGGCTGTAGTATTAGTTGTATTGTAAGCTTGACATTTGTTACGAAAACAAGCACCAGGCGACACCTAATTTAAGCCGGACGTTGTGGGTGAGGTAAATCAAGGAAAATGTGGAAATAGTTGGCAATAAGAATTCTGTTGCTCAAATGCGAATTTACTGACGGAGGCGCATTTTCAGAAGGATGAGGGGTTATTCCATATGAAATCACCCAAAATGGGGGGTGCTCCCAGCTTGATGGTTTCAGAATTGCTTCATTTGGTGATAATTTGTTGCATGTGATGAGCAAATGAAATCGCAGGTGGTTTCAAGTTGATATCTCGTTCCGTTCTCATTTTATGGGCCCCGGAAAAAGGGGGCGTGGCCCACGTTAACCCTCTGGTCACAGTTTGTGACCATTTTCAAAGGGTTATAACCGATGAATTAATAAGGATACAAATTTCATTCGTTCAGGATTTGTTTATTCTGTCTGATAGTCTGCCACAAAGCTTTAACAATTGTGTTTAACCCTTTGTGTGCTTTGTAATTAACCCCTAAACATTGAAATTTGGTGCCAAACATGTCGATTTCAAATGAAATATTATGCAAGTATCCTTAGAATGTCCCCTTAGCCATTTACGTTGTTGATAGTATACCTGATGGAGTTTCAAATGAAGGTAAAAACATTTTTCTCTCTTCATCCAATTTGGAGAAACATTAACCCCTTTTCAGCTACTTACTGAAACGGTGCACTTTTTGACCCTCATTTTGACCATGTGGGCCTGTTTTGATTTTCAAAAAGTTGGCCTCAAATGAAAGCTTATTCAAAGAAATTCAAAATGCAACACAATCAAACATGGAACAAATACTCCTATTTGGAAAAATAAGACGCCCTTTAAGGGCTATTTACACATCGGCACAACTACTCTCAGTGTATTAAAAGTACAATAATGTACAGGAAATACTGAACTCCACTCATTTATTTCTACTTTCAGTTGCATGCTCTTTGATCATTTGCAGCCTGTGTCATTTTCTTGTATTTGTTTTCCCAGAAATTTCAAGATAATTTGATAGACTAGGCAGAATTGTTACTAATGTGGATGAAACCCTTCCAACCGTACCTACCCCTTCATGCCCTTTATTTGCGAAAAGGACGATCCTGTGGAGCTTAAATATTGTACCTCTGGTCAATTTGTTGCCTGCTTATATGTTGGCTACTGGTGGTTGCCCAATATCTTAGAGCAATGCCTTGAAAACGAGGATGTTAAAGTATCTTTTATGCATCCAAATGGCCCTGCACCACGATTCTGTTGGCCACGAAGGCAGGATCTTTGTTAGGTACCACTGAAGCATATCATGTTGTGTGATGCTCCTAGCATGAGTGGCAAGGGCAGGAATTATATAATCGCCAAGAAAGAGTTGGACCGAATCTCAGTATGGTTTGAAAAATTGGATTTAGCAAAATAATATGCATTAACATTTGTATCATGTTTGCCATATCTGCCTTTCTTCTCTACATTTCCCTGTCCATTTATGTACATTTTCCTGTACACTGAGAGTAGTTGTGCCAATGTGCAAATAGCACTAAAAAGGGGTCTTATTTTTCCAAATAGGAGTATTTGTTCCAAGTTTGATTTCGTTGCATTTTGTAGTACTTTGTTTAAGCTTTCATTTGAGGCCAACTTTTTGAAAATCAAAACAGGCCCCCATGGTCAAAATGAGGGTCAAAAAGTGCTCCGTCTCGGTAATTAGCTGAAAAGGGGTTAATGTTTCTCCAAATTGGATGAAGATAGAAAGATGTTTTTACCTTCATTTGAAACTCCATCAGGTATACTATCAACAATGTAAATGGCAAAGGGGACGTTCTAAGGATACTTGCATAATATTTCATTTGAAATTGACATGTTTGGCACCAAATTTCAATGTTGAGGGGTTAATTGCAAAGGACTCAAAGTATTCCCTAATGGCAGTTTGTTGCATTTGTATGCAACAAACTGCGATGCACTGTGTGTTCTGACATCTTTCTATCAGAACCTGCATGAACCTTTTTGGCACTTTGAGCAACAGTAACTCTTCCGTTAGATTGGACCACGGGCCAGCCTTCACTCCCCATGGGCATCAGTGAGCCTTTGCCTCCCGTGAACCTGTCGCTGGTTCATTGGTTTTTCCTCCATGGACCACTTTTGGTAGTTACTGACTACTGCAGACTGGGAGAGTTGCAGTTTTGGAGATGGTTTGGCCCAATCACAATTTGTCTCTTGTCAAAGCTGTTCACATTCTTATGCTTGCCCATTTTTCCTGCTTCCAGCACATCAACTTCGAGGACAAAGTGTTCATTTGCTTAATGTATCTCACCCACTGACAGGTGCCATTGTAACAGGGAAATCAATGTTCCTCACTTCACCTGTCAGAGGTCATAATGTTATGGCTGATTGGTGTATCTGAATCTAAAAGGAATAATTAGAGCGAGCCCCGTTTATATGGCTTAACTGTACTTTAAAGGCAACTTTTTAACTTTGTGAAGTAAGGAATGGTTGATGCTTGTAAATGCAACATTTTTTAAATTCAGCTTCTTTCCTTAGTTAATGGGGAAGTCTTAATTATTGTGTCTGTGAGGTGCTAGACTTGCTGAGGTGTGGTGTGAACTTTGCTGTGCAAACTGGACTGGTAGCTGGCTGGTGTGTTATATCAGGCTCACTGTGGTAGAAACTGGGATCCTCAACTGGGCATCTTGGTCATCGGATTCAGTGGCTGCGTTCTGAATGGCATATTTACTAAATGCTGCATAATGCACCTGTCTATGCTGGACACTATTTTCTGGTCACCGTAACAGTAAAAAAGTCAAGTAACCAGAAGGTGATAAATGGTGGATTTAATGATTTTGGGGCCCTTGGTGAAGCCTAGTATGAGGCCTCTAACAGCAGTGAGCACACAGGCTGTGGGTGGGCCAATTTTGTGATTTTGTGCTCTATTAGTTGGTTAAGTTACTTTTGCTGGTGAGGACATCACTGGTACTGCTAGTTCTACTCATAGGAATGACCTTATTACGTTTTTTCCCCCGCCGGCATGGATTATCGGTCGTCTGTGACTCCTGTTGACCAAACGTATCGGCAAACGCTTTCAGGCAAATCTGTGCCGCAAAATTATAGCATTGTTTTATTTGATAATTGAACAAGGTTAATTTGAAATTATGTAATTCATAGCCAGGTCTTGATTTTGGTTACTTTTGAGCATCTAAATAGCCCACAGTGAAGGTGGAAAATATTTTGTGTAAGCGTATCAAACTTGACATGTAAATTGTTATCGCATTCACACGCAGCGGCCAAGTGTAAAACTAGAAATAATCTTGCAAACACATTCAGGCAAATTATGTGCTGAACAAAGCAAAGTTAAAAGGTCATCATCCTCTGCCCAACACTTGTTCTCACCCCCTTCCTATTTACTTTGCTCAATTTGCAATCACACAGTTGATTCGCTCCATTCACAATTTAAATTAGTTGACAGTGTAATTTATTTTGATATCATTTTTGTTTGTCACATTTTGAAATTTAAATGACCATGAAACATGACAGATATATCTGATTGCGTTTGCTAGATTATGTGTATTTCATTAACACAGCCTAAAAGCGCTGCTGACTTCTCTGCACTTGATTTCATTGAAGATAGACTTCAGCACAGTGGAAGCAGGTTTTGAGGTCTGACGAGTCAAGATTCCAACTGGTTTTGAAAAAATGCCGATGCCCTCTTCTACCGACCAAAGACGACAAGGACAACCAAAGCTGTTATCAATATCTGATCTAAAATGCAGCGTCTGTTATGGAATGGGGTTGTGTCATTGCAAATAGCTTAAAACATTTGTGCTCACACCATTAATGAGGAAGATGGAGAATTACCATAAATGGCGAGTCAAACAGTGATGAACCTCACCTGATTGTGAGTGAAAACTTATCACGCCAGTGTCACCAATTAGAATTTGCTCTCAGTTATGCCAGGGTCAGAAATATTGGAGGGGTGAAGAAATGTGTGTCGTGTTACTGGATCGACAGAAATGTAAATTTTATTACAGTGATCTGTTTCCATATGAAATAATACCTTTGTCCGCACTGACATGCAGAAGGCTGCACATGACCGTAGCGTGGCGCTGTAATAGTGCCATCCATCTGTGTAGATGCAGACATGCCTCTGGCTGGTAAATCCTGTAATATTATAATTACCGGTAAATGTATTTGCGATGACGCTGTGTGTACAGGGGAGTGACTACGGGGTGCAGATATTTTATGACCTGTGCATTTGTCAGAACTGATGATCCATAGCTGTGAAATGGATACTAGTTATTGACTCAAAGAGGAATGCCTGGTTAAGATTAGTATAATCTATTTTCAAATGTATGAATCATAAAATATATGGCAGGATATGATGAGAAAAATAATTGTACACTAATGTCACACAGAAGCCTGTGTTAAAGACAAAGAAAACATTTTTTCAGCTGTTATCTAAAAAAGTACGTTCTTCTCGTCCCATAAATATTTTTTTTTGAATTTTCGCAATTTTTATGTACTGAGTAATCAAACCTCAGACCTCTGAAATGCGACTAATTAGCACAAGCTCATGAATGCAATCATTCCGTATATACTGGCCAATCAAAAAATACTTCGTGAGGCAATGTCCTGGATGTTACATCGTGCTTGGACACCAGGGTCATTCCATGTCAAATCATCAGATATACAAAACATTTGTTACCATGTAGTCATAGATTGCTTCCATATTTTCTCATTACATAAATATATATTAGTGATGAACAAATCCGAAATTTCAGCTCATTCGGACCAAAAATGAATGTTTGGTGAATTATTTTCTAAGGGTACTGTCTGTCAGTTTTTTTTGTCAATTGACATTTTTCTTGTATTGAACATAGCATAACTTTTTTATTATTACACCAATAGCTTTGAAACTTTGCATCTAAGCTATTGTTATACTGCTTAATCAGAAAATGCAGTCCATTTTACTTTATCTTTCTTGTTTGTGGAGCTATGAGGACACCAAAGTGCCTTTTGTTCAGGCAGTTCCATGTTTAGGTCACCAAAGCACCCCCAATATAAACCCTAGCATCGGCTCTCTGGCATTTTTTCCATTCATTTGTGTCTGCTGAATATAAATCAGGCTGAATTCACCATGAATTCATCACCAACTGCAGTCAGTACCTTGCCAAATGTGAAAAAAAAAACGCTAAAATGCCACCTGTTCAAACCCCCGTATCTCCAGAGGCACACCTTGGATTTTCTTCAATTTTTTTAAACTGATTCCTCTATTATAGTAGAAAGACCTCTCCAAAAATTATTGATGTGTTTTGAACAGTATAAATTTTGCAGGTGTCTGAACAGGGGTGGGGTAATCTCAAGAATCACTTGGCATTTTCAGCTTCTTATGCAGAGGGTCTGGTGCTTGATTGGCCTGACTACAGTGCTAATCTTTCTCTGAGTGAGAATGTAGGTCGTCACATTGTACATTTGCAATAAGCAATTCGCTTGTTGGAACGTCAAATAATATGTTGTTGGTCAGTTTTCAATGTAGTTGTGGGAGAATGGACTTTAAAATCTGTCCTTTTTTACTTTAATTTTCATTTTTCATGATGTGTCAACTTTTTAGGAATTGGGTTTGTGAGAGAATGGTCCAGCTGTCATTACACTGTAGTGTATTTCTCTTGATTTATCCAAGCTGAATTTATGCAGTCAGATAGCTGTTGAAGATTTATGTAATTCCTCTGAATTTATTTCAGGATAAGGGCCCCTCCAAGTGTGAAGGGTCCCATTTCCAAGGCTTGATCTCATAAACTGTCTGATGTATTAGGAAGCTTACTGTCAAACTACCATAGGTGTAGCCAATGTGCTTCCGCCAAAGCTTCAGGCTCTGCCCATTCAATACCGTTTCTTTCTCTCTCTGCAGGACGACAGTCAAAGGAGGATGAATCGAGGGCAGTTTGGAAGAGGGACGTGGAGAGGGGCTGTGGGGTCGCAGGGAAATGAAAATGGGGCAAATAAATGGAGGGGAGGCAGGGGCAGCAACTGGAGATCAGGCAGGGGTGCATGGAATAATGGGAAGGGAGAGAGTGGGGGGAAGAGTAGTGGGTGGAGGGGGAGTGGTGGGGGAGGTTGGAGAGGTGGCAACGGGCGTGGCTGGAGTGGACGACCGTGGAGAGGACGGGGTGCTAAACCTATGCCTAAGACATCAGAACGTGGTGAGGCCCTTTTCCTATTGCCCTCATGCCCATTTTTACTATCTTTGAAAACAATATTCCCAAGTAGTATTGTCGCTGTCATGCCTGTCTGTCTGTTTGTGCGTTTATATCTGTAATAAACTTACAAAACATGCATGTGTGGCGCAATATCTGTTTGCACCACTAGGGGTTGCAGTGTGTCGTGATAAGCATGCACTGAGGGGGTCTAAAGTGCCAAGGGATGTTGCCTTAAGTATTTCTAAGATTCATTTATCAAAAAGACATATTGAGGATGAGGAAAAAGACTGTGGAGGCTCATTGGTGGTGTGATTGTGTATTAAATGGGATTAATTGATTAAAGCCTCTGAAAACCCAAATCCACCAAAACCTTTGAACTATGTTACTTAGGGTTGTATGTGCATAATAGTAAGCATACTAAAATATAAGAAATTATGTCCAATTCAAATCCGAGATTTTGTCATTTAATTTTTAGCACCTATCCTCTTACTGCGGTTGAATTGGGCATGGTTTACTAAGTGGGTTATTGCGTAATAAGCCAAACCAATTAAAAAAAACTCTGTCATATGTCCCACCCCTAACTGAAATTATAAAAGCTCTCTGCTCCCGCCAGTTCAGCCTCTGTGTCTGTTGAGCCCGAGAAACATCGTCTCAAAGTAGCCTACTGTTTTGAGATTGATCAGCCAACTACAGCGATCTGTTTGGGTTCATTTCTGTCCACGTTTATTTTCATGTTTGCTATATCAAATATTAATAGGAGCAACTTATTATGAACTTTTATGTCCCAGAGTTTGTTGTATTTCCATATCCTAATGTTTCTGTCGCTTTGTCATTGGGAAGTTAACTTAATATTTTGATACCTTTATTATTATTGCCCATGATGTCGCCCATGACAGACTGGCAGCAAATGAACGCTCTCCATGTGTGTCTTCTGGTTCGCAACTAGTGAGTGGTAATTTCACCATATTCGACAGAGTGGTATGAATGCAGCATAAGACCCTTATCTCACAACGAGTTTGGGTTGCTGTCTCGGATCTGTCCCGTGCATGCTGTGACTGGATATCACGCCCTTGAGGTTCAGTTGTCATTCGCGGCTGCTATAAGCGAGGTCATAGTGACAGGGCCTGTTTTCCACTCTCAGACAGACAGCCAATTGTTGACCAGTGACAGTGCAAATGATGCTTTTTTTTTTTTTCGTGTCGTTAGCCACGCCATTTTCCTGATGCCATAGCATTGTTTATTTCTTGGCTTTATGTAAGCTATTGAACACACTCAAAAGAACAAGTCAAGCATCATTGTACACGTCAGAAAAAACGTAAATGTTCGTCATTACTGAAGTGCTCAGTGCGTCCACGTGAAGCACGGTTTCTATAATCCCACTCGTATCTCACTGGACAAAATTGATTCTTCAATTTGCAGTAAATACAGTACATATCTCACCGGTGCGTTTTTAATGGAGCTAAGTATATATAGTGGACTAATACCACATGCCGGTGTAAGCATCCTCTGGCAGTGAGATGTCATTCAAATCGAGGGAGTGGCCAGTCAAACTGGGATGTGCCACGCCTTCACTGTTGAGAAATGGACTGAGCAGCAAAATGAGCTGTTTTTGAACTAGGTTTTCTAATAGTTATGAATGTTAATTTTCACTCAGTTTTTTTGTAGATGCTTTATGAGACACTCAACTTTGATATTATATGTGAATTTTCACTATGTCAAGACAAGTTTCCAGAGGCTTTAACTACTGGGCAGGAACAGTGGCTCAATGGGTTGTCTCACAGCAAGACATTTGTGGGTTGAAATCTGGCCTTGGGCCTTTCTGCCAGTTTTCACATTCTTCATGTGTTCTCACGTCGGTTTCCTTCAGATACTATTGTTTTATATCTGCAGTCCATTGACATTTATAGCAATGTAATTGCTAGTTTTCACTCACATGACATGGACCATGACAATGTTTGTTATCCGCCATCTTTGTGCCCCTCCAGCATAAATAATTCTTTAAATTAGTCATCAAGTGTGAAACTTTCGGAAAGTTCTCTGTATTGTGGTCAATTTTGGGAGCAGATGTGGTAAGCACTAGGTAAGCTTCAGGTCTATAACAAAGATTATTACTAATCCAGGAGAGGAGTGGGAAGAATAAACGAGGGAGAGGGGAAATTGATGGATTTCAGCCGTAAGTGGGGTTGATACTGAGCGAACTGTAGTCAGAAAGTGAGCGTGTTCGTGGTCATAAAGTTGTTTTGGGGAAACCTGTAACCATCTGGGGTAAGCACAATATTGGTATTAATATAATATTGAATGCAGGAAAATTGTCTTTGAATTGGCTAATTCTGAAATTATCTGTCTAAGCACTGAAACCACAAATCCAGACAACACTTAGTTGTAGCTATGCTTCCAGGCTTTAGTTGTTCTTAAACTGATTGGTTGTTTAATTGCTTAATTGTTTGTAGGACCAAATAGCCAAACAAATTGGAATTTTCTATTGGCATTTAACATTAGGTAATGGTTTAGCTTCATGCCTTGGGCATTAATTGGCTCAGTATCATCCCGGGAAATCTTAAGAAGGTATCTAACCTTTACATGGCTTCCAAGTAAGCTACATAATTGTACCACATTCAAGACATCCTGGGAACTGGCAAGTTCCTAGTTTAATGCTCTGTTCCTACCAAGGCGTGTTTGAGAACTATACCTGAGGAAAAACAACAAAAAGGGAATTTGTTTGTGCCGGTCTTCTTGCCCTATGTCATCTACAAAGGTTATCTGCTTCCCCAACATCAGCAAACATGGCACACCATGTTTCTTTGATAGCTAGGTAACATTAATACAACAGAGCTTCTATGAACAGCGGGTCCTATGGCTCACAAGAAACTATCTTTAAGAATGTAGTTGCTATTACATCTCATTTACATTTGCAATGTGTTAAAGGAGGAGACAGCACCTTGACAAAGTATATTTCAGCGGAAAGTAGAATTCTTGAAGTGTCTAAAATGCCTAATTTTATAAATTTTAATTTGGTAATGATCCAGTGCGCCACATTTTTAAACCGACAAGTCTTCAAATCGGTGTCAATACCAGGGGGCAGACATTTTTACTTGGGGAATCTAAGGCTGCGTTCAGAATGCACACTTTTCCACTCGCTCGTTCACTCTCTATATTTAATATATATTGAACATTCACTACACAGTGCCCTATATAGTGGGAGAGTGTGGATTTCGAATGCTTTATCCATTCAAACGCCAGTGCCGCGGTGCTTGTGCGTCAGTTATTCTCTTACGTGACGTCAGTTGTTCTCTTTCCTTTCATCCGGGCCATGGAGTAGTTCAAAGGGCCTTCAGTAAGCTCTCCCTTTACGGCTTGGCTGCCCGCAAGCTGTTTTTATTTAGGCTGGCCTGATTAAAATCAAACAATTTATCGACTGAGCGACCAAGACCAATACATGACCTAAAATGGTAATGAAAGGTGAATTCCCATTGCCTACATTTATATAATTGATATGGAATTGTAAATCCAAAACTTTTGCTGACTTTGCATCATTTATTTTCGCCGTCCTTGGGATTGTCACACAGCTGTGCAACATTACAGTACCCTTTAGCCGTGACAACAATCAAATTAAAGAACGGATTCCCGCAGGCTCGCAAACTAATTTCCGCAAATATGTGCTGCTTAACGAGCACTGAAATTATGAAGACATATTGGTATTTTATGTCGTCATTTATGCGCAGAAGACGCCTCATAATTCTGTGGTGCATTGCATAACAATGCTATCAAAAGTAAATTAGACTGTCGTCGGTTTTTACCAATTAGTCTGAGCAAATCGGGAGATGTAAAATGCGAGAGGTTAAGGTTATTAAGTATTTTTAAAGGTGAGGTTTTCGAAGATCAAATTCAAAATCAGAAGATTCCCCGAGTAAAAATGTCTGCCCCCTGGTATTGAAGCCAGTTTGAAGACTCGCTGGTTTAAAAATGCGTCACACTGGATCATTACCAGATGGAATAGGTTCCCTTAATTTAAAAAGCCTGCACCACATCGTGTGCTAATGTGGGGATGTAGATTGCATTAACTGTTCTGACATATTTTTAAAATATCTTGACAATAATCTTTCACATTGTAATTTTTTTTTGTAATTATTTGCTTGTGTGGGTGCTGCTGTTCATCCCCGTGTAGTATGTAATAAGCAGAGGGTACGGACGTTGTGCACTCGCAGACAAAAGCATATACTATCTTAATAATGCGCGCTTAACATGGCAGTCAAAAACTGATTATTGACTTTAGACCAGGTTTTTGTTGGTCAGTTGCGCAATACATTCAGATGCCTCAAGCTGGCAAAGCGCCACCAATCCACCTGACTACACATTTTAAGACCGGCACGCCCATGGGCACTCAGTTTGGGGCAATTATTACATTTACTAGTGGTGGAAACATGGTGCTGGGCAAGAGAACATAAACTTTCCTGATACATAAACTAGCAAAGACACTTGCGTTACACTTTGCGTCACTATGCGCTGGGTGTAAGATAGAGGCCTGAGAGGGTGAATGGAGTGTGAATTCGATGATGGCTTTGTGGACTGTCTATGGTGGGTCCCCATCTCACTCCCATTGTACGGTGGGACAGGCTTCAAGCCCTACGCACCCCCTTTCCAGGTATATGCTGGTAGATAACAGATTCACTCCTGTCAGAAGTCTGAAGGCCAACACTTAGCAATATTCAAATACAGTGCCATGAAAAAGTGTTAACGCCCTTCCTGATTTCTTATTTTTTGGCATATATGTCACACTAAAATGTTTCAGATCATAAAACAAATTTTAATATTAGACAAAGACAACCCAAGTAAATACAAAATGGAGTTTTTAAATGATGATTTTATTTATGAAGGGGAAAAAGCCATCCAAACCTACCCGGCCATATTTGAAAAAGTAATTGCCCCCTAAATCTTAATAACTGGTTGTGCCACCCTTGGCGACAACAACTGCAATGAAACGTTGCGGTAACTGGAAATGAGTCTTTCACATCGCTGTGGAAGAATTTTAGCCCACTCTTCTTTGCAGAGTTGTTTTAATTCAGCTACATTGGAGGGTTTTTGAGCCTGAAAGGCCTGTTTAAGGTCATGCAGCTGCATCTCGAGCAGATTTAAGTCTGGACTTTGACTAGGCCACTCCAAAATCTTCATTTTCTATTTTTTAAGCCATTCAGAGGTGGACTTGCTGGTGTGTTTCGGATCATTGTCCTGCTGCATGACCCAAGTGCGCTTGAGCTTGAGGTCAGGAACTGATGGTTGGACATTCTCCTTCAGGATTTTCCGGTAGCAGAATTCATAGTTCCATCAATTTTGACAAGTTGTCCAGGTCCTGAAGCAGCAAAGCAGCCCCAAACCATCACACTACCACCACCATGTTTGAATTTTGGTATGATGTTCTTTTTATGAAATGTGTGTTAATTTTTCGCCTGATGTAACGGGATGCACACCCTCCAAAAAGTTAAACTTTTATCTCGTTAGTCCACAGAATATTTTCTCAAAAGTCTTTGGGATCATCAAGATGCATTTTGGCAAATGTGAGACGAGCCTTTGTGTTCTTTTTGGTCAGCGGTGGTTTTCGCCTTGGAACTATCCCATCAATGCCATTTTTGCCCAGTCTCTTTCTTATTGTTGAATCATGAACACTGACTTTAACCGAGGCAAGTGAGGCGTGCAGTTCTTTAGATGTTGTTCTGGGTTCTTTTGTGACCTCCTGGATGAGTTGTCAATGCGCTCTTGGAGTAATTTTGGGAGGCCGGCCACTCCTGGGAAGGTTCACCACTGTTCCAAGTTTTCTCCATTTGTGGATAATGGCTGTCACGGTGATTCGCTGGAGTCCCAAAGCCTTAGAAATGGCTTTGCAACCCTTTCCAGACTGATAGATAGTTTCTTTGTTTCTCATCTGTTCTTGAATTTCTTTAGTTCGCGGCATGACATGTTGCTTTTTGAGACCTTTTAGCCTACTTCACTTTGTCAAACAGGTTCTATTGATGTGATTTCTTGATTCAACAGGTCTGGCAGTAATCAGGCCTGGGTGTGGCTAGTGAAATTGGAGTCAAAAAATGTGGTTAATCACAGTTAATTCATGATTTGAGAATCGGGGGCAGTTACTTTTTCATATCAGGCCAGGTAGGTTTCGATAGCTCTTTCCCCTTAATAAATGAAATCATCATTTAACAAGACTAGGTGCAACCTAGTATACGGCTGGGCCGCCTAGTGCTGTATGAGAATGTGGGCCTAAGAAAAGGGTGCTAAATGAGGCAAAGCTCACGTAATTATATGAAGTGCAAGTTCAGTAATGAGCTGGAGCTGATAAATTATTTACAAAGTAGGTGGGGAAAGAGTGTGAGTGGGAGAGTGTGAGTGAGGGAGTGATTGAGAGTGTGTGAGGGGGGGAGATGAAGGGGTCTTGAGTAAGGAAAACATATCAAAAGCAAGTTATACATTTGAATAGACTAAGAGCAAGAGTAAGGGTAGCAGTTACTGATTTTGAACGTCAATTTGAGAGAGACAGCAGCAGCAGATGTAGATAGCAGTTAAAGTATGTATGTATGTATGTATGTATGTTCCTGAATCATAATGAAACAATAAAGTTATCATTACAGTTGTGCTAATCGGGGACGTGACGTCACTTTCGTGAACACATGGCAGTTCCTACATAGTGAGGGTGTAAGAGCGAACGTCCCCCAAAGTTTCCTTTTTTTCCCCATGTTTCTTCTTTGGGCATGTTATGGACAAAGAATCCAGTTTTGAGTAAAACCGCTTCGTAAATATGTTTGAGTGAAGGAGTTGTCATGTGTTTACATAAAGCGTTGGACGATATTGGTGATGGTTGAATATGGTTAAGTAAGTGACCAAAAAAATTGAAATGCAATTAGTTGTAATGAATTTATGACCCATTGAAAGCACTTTAAAAGGCCTTGTAGTTGACACCAAGATCGTGAGAATTGGCCGAGAAATAAGAAAGTTTTGGAATTTTATAGTGCCCCCAAATAGCGAATTGTTTGGTATTTATTTCAGTCACTGCAGATAAAAAAAGTGTGTTGCAAAGTGAGCAACTTAGGTAAATTTTACCTCAAATATGGTAGACAGTCAAAAAAATGATATAATCAATGTTTAAAGAAATGAAATAAAATACAAGAATTCAGGAAAGAAAGCATGACTGATTTTCATAAGTGACAGTTACAGCCTGACCGAGCATTGCACTTTGTCACATAGCTAATATGATAATCAGAGGTGTATAAAGTACTGGAAAAAATAACTAAGTAAAAGTAAAAGTACCATTACTGAAAGTTTCTTTGGTAAAAGTTGAAGTCACCCATAGGAAAATTACTTGAGTAAAAGTCTTAAAGTAGCTCACATTAAATGAACTTAGGTACCAAAAGTATTTTGTGAAAGAATAGACTTAAGTATCAAAAGTGTGAGTATAAGTACAAAGTATTTTTCATAGTACGCATAGAAAGAAGCACTGTTTGTTCTCTCCTTCTGCTCTTTAATCAATTTTCAGGTGAATGAAAAATACAGAATTCAAAAAACAAACAGGCAGTCTCTACAAACAGGCAGTCTCTACTTTATATACTTCTTCTTCTTTTTGAGTTTACTGGCAGTTTAAAAACCACAATAATTGACTATAATTAATATAGAATTACATAGTATCAATACCATGCCAAATTTTTGCTTCAGAAAACATTTTTCTTAACTACTTATTGGGATACCATTTGCTCACTGTAGCTGAAGTGGTTGCTGCAGAGGAAAACAATTATTTCTGTAGCAAGAGATATTTTTTTTGTACTGCTGGGTAGATACTATGGGCAAGTATATTGAGCAGTTTGCACATCAGGCTTAGCTGAGGAGTTTTATTCAGGCAACTCCTGAAAAACATGGATTGGGGTGAACTCGTCCATATTCTAAACCGTGTTCGAACTCAGCTTGCTTGTGAATATTCAACTGATCAGAGAGTGCCATCTAGTGGTAGAATATTGTAACTGCGCATATAAATTTGCAGCTCCATGTCCGCTGGCGGATACATCTGCACAAAGATACCCCGCCGAGCACCGTTGTTCTTCTCAAACACGCCAAATCCAGATAATCCTTAAATGATGAATTACATTCATATTTTAATTTGGAACAAGTGAAAAAGTGGCCAGTGTCAAAGTAACGAAGTGAAAGTATACTTTTTTTTCTTTTAAATGTAGTACAGTAAAAGTCCAGGTTTAAAAAAAAAAAACTCAAGTGAAATATAAATCCTCAAACTATTTAAGTAACTGTAACGAAGTGCATGTACTTCGTTACTATACACCTCTGATGATAGTGTATCCCAAGTCCCTTCATTGTATGTCTTCTCTCGTATGGGTTGCAAGATTCAATCAAGATTAAGTAAACCTGGTCTTCTCACGAAATTCAAAAGGAGATGGAGGAATGGAACATTCAAACCAATCTATCGTGAAAAGAATCTTAACAATGGTGGAATGTGTTTTAATTCCCCTATTCAACCTCGCAACCAATACTGTCCTCCATGCTTGTTAACTTTATCGGTTGCGAGATTGAAAAAAAAACACGATCCCAATTGTTATGATTTTTAAGATTGGTTGTGTTCCATTCCTCCATCTCCTTTTGATTATTATTCCTAATGAATCAGAAAACAAGCATGGAGGACTGAAACAAACCGAACCAATCTGCGTGAAAGAAGATTAGCCTAATAATGGATTGTGCTCGTTATGCCACAAAAATCGAATGGGACTTTTTAAAAGACCGGGGGATCTAGCTTAGGGCAAGCACATCATATGCATCCACTATATGAATATTTAATCCACCTTTTGCTGTCCATTAAAAAGAAAATGGCGACCAATATCAACATTCATTGGCAAAAATTGCATTGTGAACATTCTATATGTACAAAATGTGTTTTAATTTAACTGTACATTTACCTGATTATTGCAGTCTATTGCTAGACTGGATTCAAGTACTGGTCGTGTTACGTTGGCGTAGTGGGTACAACAACGTAGTGGAGAAGTAGCTACTTCAATGACGGGGTGTCCAATCCAGCTTAGCGCGATCTTTTAAACTTAATATTATCTTAAATTTATTGGTTTCATTGGTGTCGGTCACAGTCGCTCTCATAGATACAATCAAAGCGGCCACCACAACTGCTTCCATTCAAGCGAACCAACTCATGAATTCTTCCGGTATTCTTGAAAATACTGAAACATAATAGTGCCGGCGCCACTTCCACTGTCTACATAAATAGTCCGTCACACGCATAAATGAGTGTGGCACATTCAATTCCACTTTTTAATTTCCATTTCTTCTGCAATCTCTCAAATCCTAGATCCAACAACAGCAAAGTATTCGGTTTCTGTTGCAATGTCTCAAAGCCGAAATTCTGAGACCCACGTATTTATAATGCAAATACACAGACCAGTAAATACGAGTGAAGTCGACGCCCAGCCAGCCAGCCAATCGTCGGACAACCAATCGTTGAAGTTCTTCCCCACCGGCCAACCAATCGCTGAACTGCCAGCCAGCCATCGTCGGCCAACCAGTCGCTGAATTGCTTCCCATCCAGCCAACCAATCGCTGAACTTCTTCCCCGCCGGCCAGCCAATCGTTGAACTTGATCACTCAGGCAGCCAGTCACTCACTCACTCCCTCACTCACCCAGCGACATTCGCGTTTATAGGGGCCTGGCCACTGCTCGGCCCAGCCCAAAAACTGCATTTTGTATTTACTCGGGTTATCTTTGTCTTAAAATAAAATTTGTTTGATGATCTGAAACATTTAAGTTTGACAAATATGCAAAAAAATAAATCAGGAAGAGGGCAAATACTTTTTCACGGCACTGTATATTACAATTCAATATATTTCACGATGTGCTTTGAAAATGATAACCTATGATGCGCTGTAAATTCATAATTAGGGTTTGGATCGCAGAGGCCAAAAACCACTCAGACAACGCTGGACCAGATGTGCCAGTACAAAGGCTGGAGGCTCTACTTTTCTGAAGGTAAAAGTAAAAGTAATTTTTGTATTGTCAGTACTGCTTCTAATTTTATGACATTTACAGTACATCAACTGTACTGATCTACCATTGTGGGCAATTATTGTTTTAATAATTGTTTAATCAATGTACAATTGTCTGAACACTACTAGATTGGCTGTATAATGGCCGTAGACAGCTACTTTTAAGTGTAGATTGAAGACTCAGGGTGTACCTCTCCCCCTTACTAATTGTGCAGCTGCCATGAAGGTTTAATTGGGCTACTCTGGCTACCTGTACGGTAACTCGAGTCTAGGTCTACCATTACATCCATCCATCCATCCATCCATCCATCCATCCATCTATGTATTGTCTACGTTAGGAATTGGAAATTAATCAGAAACATGTAGGTGTTGTAATAAAAATGAGGCTGCGCATGTGGTGTTATCATATGACTGAGTAGGGCTATGCGATATGGACTAAGTGTCATATCTCGATATTTTTTAGCTGAATGGTGATACTCGATACATATATCAATATTTTTTTGGCCGTGAACCGGGTTTACAGTTCTAAGGCTATTTGACCATGACTTCCAGTACGCATGCGCAGTTGTATCATTTTCGGACTTGGTTATGTGCGCAGGACTAGGAAAAGGGGTCACTTGGGATTTTTTTCCATTCTGAGATTAGCGGGGTATCTCAGTGATATCTCATTGATAGTGATATTTCAGCACTTCTGTACTGTCAATTTACAACACTTTGCTGTTCACAAATTCACCCAATTTTGTTCTCAAATTTTTCCCAAAATGAAAAACTCATAAAAACTCATTTCATAAAATGACCCAAGTGACCCCTTTTCCTAGTCCTGCACACACATATCGGTAGGCTTGTTACTCTCATTTCTAGGTGAACGTTGTTATTTAGCTAACTAGCTCCATTTGGGTAAGGAGAGGTACTGAATGAATATTTGTGAAAATAGTTTGTTTGCACACGAGCCACCGGTAGTCAACTACTCGGTTTTCTGTGGATTTAAAATCAGCAAAAGTTCGTTCAAACGCGAATGAGTGGCGAAGTCACTGCGTAAGCTTTAAGCAATAAGACCGCTGGCTATTTGCGCTTGAGCTTATCAACTATAAACTATATGCTTCTCAAGCTCAGGCTAGGGTGTAAGCCAGTTGCAGAATAGACACTTGCTAGGAGGAGGTGCGCGGTTCTCAACAGCTTTGTTTACTACCAAACAAATTTAATTTTCGTTTGCACCTTCGTGGTTGCAGATTTCCATTTGCTATATGCATTGCGCTAATTCCATGACTCTGTCTCTCATTCGCATTTGAACGAACATTTACGGATTTTAAATCCACAGAAAACCGAGTAGTTCATTAATGGTAGCTCGTTTGAAAACAAATTATATATATATATTTACTGACCAACCCCTCTTTTGCGGCGCACTCCGTTTCCATGTTGTCGCTGAGTGTAGGTAAGAGTGGAGGCGGAGGGGGAGGGGGGAGGGCTTGTGGTCACAGAGTGAGGGAGGCGGAGCAGAAAGGTTGTGTGTGTGAGACAGGGACACGGACAGGGAGAGGAGAAATCGGTGCTAACTTGCGGCCCATGCATTGTCATTTTAACGCATAATTAACCATATCGATACAAGCGATATTGTCCCTTGTTATATCTTGTTTAGAAATATATTGATATAGATTAAAATACCGAGATATCGCTCAGCCCTATGACAGAGTTGACTGTTTGAACTGGGTCACTACTCGTTTCCATCTCGGTCAAGGGTAGCCCGAGTATATGCCTACTTGGCATGTAGTTTATTGTTGCCTTACTTGTTTTAGTGCCCCATCTGCTAAGATTTTTTTGTTGTGATACTTGAATTTTTACACTTAATGTTTTATTTTGCTCTAGATTAGAGTTCTTGCTAAATATCAGTGATGTAATTTTCATTGGTCATGCTTCAATAAAATATTCATTCATCATTCTTTCGAGTTACAGTACCAGCGTGGATAAAGGTTCCACTTTCGCCAACACGCCGTCGGCCGTGTGTCAGCCGAAAGTCAGGTGGACATGCCCTGCTCACTGAACTGAGAAGTAGAGTGAGCGAGAAGGCATGTTAGCCAGCCGTTTCACTCATATCTTAGTGTAAATCCCCGTCGCAAAGAAGTCCAAATAAGTTCAGCGTTGAAATTTTTTTGTCGGGCAACATGACATCCATTATATTTGTAGTATAGTGTAAACGCCTGAAGTAATTTTTGCTTCAGATTTTCTTTTGCGCAGTTGGCGATATATTTATTTCAAGCTAAGTTAATGTCTGCAAATTCATGTATTTTTGCCATAATATTTTTGCCGTAATATTTGCCAATAAGAATTAAGAAATTAAACCTTTAGTTCTAAAGCGCCGTTATCAGAGAAAGCAAAACAATAACAACAACATGTTTTGCCACCACTTTAATATTATTTAAATTATGAACAAAACCCGCACTTCTGAAAACAGAAATAAAATACGCAAATATCTATGTAGTTGTTACTTACAATAACGGTGTCACTTTTTCCTCCGAAAAATGTTTCAGCCTTTGGAAATCCGAGTTTTTAGCCCTCGTTGTGTATAAGCCGAACAACTCTCAGTCAAGAAAGCGGTGACTTGCTCAGTCGGATCAAACGGTTGAACGTAAAGTGTTCTAACTTTTGTCGCCTTTTACTCATAATTTGTGAGCTAATCTCAAGAATAAATTTTGGCTGTTACCGACAACTTAACGCGATAAAGCTCCTCTTAGTTGCAAGTGCCATGGGGTAGCGCGGATTAAAAACTGTTCTCACAGCGGGACTGATTATGTTTTCACATTTGTGAGAAATGATCACTTATCCGCCTTAGGTATACTGTGTAAAACATTTATATTCAGATTTGATGGTATAGTTATCAATTTGCGAACTGTGTGCAAGCCCATTACATTATTAAGACCAATTTCGCCACGGCAAATTATCGATATTTACAGTGACGCGAGCAAGATTAAAAATTTTGGGCATCCAACGAGAAATTATAGTAAATGTTTTAATAAATATTTTGTGACAATAAATGCGTAAGTTGTCATCCATAAGGAAAGCGTTTCTACTTCATGACTACTACTTCTAACTGCCCCTTATAGAATTATATATTTTAAAACTCTAATAACAAAAACATCGATTGACTTGTAAATAAGTTGTATCGAAACAGTTGCGGTGGTTTATTTTTGCCAAAATTCATGGCCTGCAATAACATCTGGTACACACCAGTCATACCCAAAAACCGCTCCCCCCTATTGACAGTCCCCCCAGGTTCTACCTGCCGGGACTACACAGACACCTGTTGTAATTCTACGCCACCCGCCAGGCTGATCAGAGAAAGGTGGACGAAAACGTGAAGCCAATTTCTCTTTAACTTTAGCGGTACCTTTATCCACGCTGGTACTGTACATTCTATTGCCAGTTTATTCCTAGCAGTTTTTTATTGTTATTACATTTCTGGATGTTGTTAAGGTAATAGTTTATAGTTTAACAAAGGAAAATGCATTGGTTACATTCAAGAAATGAAAGAAAGTTTCATTGTGAAATGGTTTTCATTTATTACCTTTTGCCATTAAATGATGCTTTATTTTTCAGGTTACAGCGAAAGTTCCCCATTTATTCAAAAGATTCAGGCTTTTGAAGAGTACTTCATGTCACGCATTGACCTCTATGATAAAGTATGTGTACTAATATATGTAATGATAAGCGTACAGTTTTCTGTTGTTTGTATTTTATTTGTGTGAGATATTGCCCATTTGTAATGCTGACATCCATACAAGTACAAGTATACAAATTTATCACATAACTGTAGTACTTTTCCCATAGCCCAGCTCATGACATACTTCTGATATAACCCCAGGTACATATAAATTTTGCAAAAATTTAATTGGGTGAGAGCGTGGCGGAAAAGAAAAATCACTCCACGTTACGTCACGCTGTTAATATTTGGCCAAACTGAATACCAAGTGTAACTTTGAAATCTGTTTCGCTCAGGGCTGTAGTGAGCAAGCAAAGTGCCACTCACATGACTAAGTTTACTTTACTCAGGGCTCTGATCACCTTGTACACTCTGTTTGTGTTTACTTCTTAGTATGGTGCACAGGGCACTGGTCGCCTAGTACCCTATGTTTATGTCAATGCATACTTGTCAGTAGGGATGAAACGAACACTCGACTCTAGATTCGATACGATTTTCTCATGATTTTTTTAACAGAATGAGCTTACAGAAAAATTGTGACTGAAGAAGTATCCTTTAATTAATTCTTGGACAAAAAACACAACATTTCTGATGTATGTATTACTACTAAACACAAATTATTTAATGAATGACAGTTTAAAAACTTGTTTAAATATATAAATACGACAAAATATATTTTCTCTTGAGGTTCCTTCAGTTTGAAGGTCTATGGATAGGCAATAATTTTAAGCATAAACATCATAAGGGTCATAGTTAATAACTATATTTCAGAAAAAACTTAAACTAGAAGAATTAAATGTGCCTTTTTCTAAGAACAGCCCAAAACTGGCAAATGTGGCCAACTTGCTGCTGGGTTAGCTCACTCTGTTAAGGCGCTGCAATTGCGGTGCAGTAGTGACTACTAAGGCGCGGGTTCGATCCCCGGTCGTACCAACCAGCAGTGGTCAGCAGCTTTTTCAGAACAGCGCACGATTGGCTAAAGCACTATGGGAATGCAAATTGGGAAGGGAAATTAAAAATGATTGCCTTGTTCGTTGCCCAAGCGCCTCCTGTTGGCCAGCCGGGCGCTCGTCAGTGAGATTCTAAGCTTGCTCATGTTCGGGTATCCTCCGCCCTCGTTCTGAACTTGTGATAGTTTCGACCAATGAGTGTAAAGACGCAGGGGCTGACAAGCGCGTGTTTCGGAAGAGAGCGGCAAATTATCTCTCTCTCCTGAGCTGGCAATAGGGGGTTGCATACGAGGAAGCCTTGTACATAGTTCTCAGATTGGGCATTCCAAATTCTGGTGGGATTGGAGATGCCAAATTTAAAAAAAAAAAAAAGGTGGCCAACTCACCATCTCAAAATATACTATTCAAAAAAAGTAGGGGATATTGGATTTACAAGTACCATGAAATGCAGATCATGAGGTCAGGAAGGAAACAAATGACATAAAAACATTAAGGAAACATTTGTCAATTTATTCAAACCCTGTGTACAGTCAGTAAAGGACAGATTCTCCAGAATAAAGATGGCACAAACACAGGGTCACACAGCAAATTTAACCATTGTGAAACAGAGTCAGTGCGGTAAAACCCCTCGGTTGGCTAGATAAAAATTGTGGAATACTTTAAAAACATTTTGGGGATTATTCCATTCCTGTTGCAATGCTGCAGCAAGTTCTTGGACAAGGTTGTTGACGTTAGGCGTGGCAAAAGGACATTGAAAAGGTCCGGACTGAGTGCTGGCCATGGTAATGTGGTGATATTCTGCTGCTGGAGGTAATCTGTAAGATCCTGGCCCTATGACATCTGGCATTGTCATCTTGGAAAATGAAACGGCGGCCATAACGAAGGCAAACGGGCAGCATGGGGTGCCAAGATGTTGTCCCGAGTACTGCCCCCTGTGACACGCCCAGCAACAACATGCAAGTCTGTTCTGCCGGCAGCAGTGATGCCTTCCCACACCATATCCATTGACATCATGTCTAAACGGGCGCCATGGAATACTTCGTTGGCGAAACCCTCCTGTTTGTCAAAAGTCCACAGTGAACCTCGACTCATCTGAGAACATCCGTTGTTCCATCGGCGATTATCCCAGCGTTGATGAACCATTGGAGTCTGGCCCTAATGTGACGATCCCTCAAACAGGGAATGACACATGACGTCCGGGCGTGTAAGAAATCTGTGCAGATGATTCCTGATGGTCTGGCCACTCACTACCAAGCCAGTATCCCTTTGAAGTTGAGACCTTATCTGATTTGCTGGTACCATACGATTTCTCAAGACAATAGTGCGGATGAATCTGTCCTGAGCCTGAGTTGTTGCCCTTGGTCGACCGGATCGTGGTCTGTCCTGAACAGACCCTGTAGCACGATGTCTGGACCATAATCTGCTGATGACAGACTGGGAAACATTCATTGCCCTTGCCACAACGACCTGTCTTGTGCCAACCTGTAGCATGCCAAGGGCACGAACCTCTCCTCCTGTGTTAGAAGCGCATGGTCTCTGTTTAATTAAACGACTTCAACCACTGATAATCTGATGCTTTCCTTCAAAATCTTCCTTTACAGTGGCTCTAACCTTCCAATTCAGAGTCATGCAAATTTGTGGCACAACCCCTTGATCATCAATAGCATCCCGGCAGATCGTGAGAGTGTCATTGATGTGTTTGGGTGATGAATTTCTTTGGAAATGCTTCCTCAGTAAGGAACTATACAACATGGTTTCATCCCTTTGTATATGTGAAAATTTTGATCTCAAAATAAAATATCCCCTACTTTTTTGAATAGTATATCTTCATGTGTAACATATTGGCTATAAAAGGGATGTCTTGGAGAGGCTGAGTCTCAGAATTAAAGATGGCCAGAGGCGCTCCAACCTGTGAAGGCTTGCGTAAAAAATTGTGGAATACTTTAAAAACAATGTTCCTCAACATCAAATTGCAAAGGCTTTGAAGGTCTCATCATCGACAGTGCATAACGTCATCAAAAGATTCAGAGAAACTGGAAAAATTCTGTGCGTAGGACAGGCCATGACCTTTTACTGGATGCCCATGATCTTCCACTGCATCACTCAGCATGATTCTGTCATTGACATTACTAAATGGGCCCAGGAATACTTCAAGAAACCACTGTCTGTAAACACAGTCCGCCGTGCCATCCACAGATGCCACCTAAAAACACTATCATGCAAAAAAGGAAGCCATTGTTGAGCATGATCCAGAAGCGCCTGCCTGCAGGCCAAGGCTTATTTAAAATGGACTGTAGCAAAGTGGCAAAGTGTCCTGTGGTCAGACGAGTCCAAATTTGACATTCTTGTTGGAAATCATGGGCTGGCGTATCCTCTGGGCTGAAGAGGAGAAAGACCACCTCCTGTTATCAGCGTTCAGTTCAAAAGCCAGGATCTCTGATGGTATGGGGATGCATTAGTGCATATGGTATGGGACACCTGCATGTTTTAAAAAGCACCATGAATGCTGAAAGGTATATAAAGGTTTTAGAGCAACATATGCTCCCCTCCAGATGACATCTATTCCAAAGGCCTTGTGTATTTCAGCAGGACAATGAAAACCACATACTGCAGCTATTACAACAGCATGGCGCGTCATGCCCTTGTGCTGAACTGGCCTGCCTGCAGTCCTGATCTTTCACCATTGAGAACATTTGGCGTAAAAAACGAAAAGCCCATCAAAGGAGACCCAAAACTCTCCAGCAGCTGGAAGCCTGTATTAAACAAGAGGGATCAAATTCCAATGGCTAAACTCAAGAAACTTGTCTCCTCAATGCCCAGACCCCACTGTCCCAAAAAGAAGAGGGATGATACACCATTGTAAACACGCCCCTGTCCCAACTTTTTTGAGACCTGTAGCTGCCATCAAATTTAAAATGAGCTCATTTTGTGGATAAAATTGTAAAAATTTTCAGTTTCAACATTTGCCATGTTATCTCTGTTCTATTGTGAATAAAATACTGGCTGGTGTGATTTGAAAGTCATTGTGTTTTGATTTTATTCACAATTTACGCTTTGTCCCAACTACTTCGGAATTGGGGTTGTAAAAGGAGAAGCATGAAATGGAACTTGGCTTGAAAGATACATGTACATGTGCATAATGTACACAATTTTCGTGTACACAGATAGTGATTAAATACTCAAATATGACAAATAAAAAGGGTTAATATCTGCATGGAATGAAAAGTTCCCAAGCTTTTTATTGGCAAAATTGAAAGTTCATATGTGGATGAAGCAGATACTGGTGAAGGTCCATCTGGGGGGCCATGTAGGTTTTAGTGGGCGTGGCTCAAAGTTGGGTGATCACATCCATCTATCCCATTTTGGTCCCTTCTTGCACAAAGGTCCCAAAACTTCTATTGCTGATTATTGATGTTTGGCATGCAAAGATTGGAAAACGGTTGTAATTTGTTTGGGACCTTTATGTAGGATGGAACTAGGACCCAATTTCCATGTGTTGGAAATGGCATCGCTTATGACTTCAGATGGCGCTAGCGTCAACCTACATGGAGGTCCCAGGATTTTTTTCACTTCAAGTTGCAGTCCACCAATTCAAGTTCCAAGAATAATTTATAAAAACCTGGGACCTCCATGTAGGTTGAAATTTGGAGCAGTCGAATTTGTTACTGCTCAATACGATACATAAAAGTGGGCGTGGCCTGCTCAGCAGGGGTGGGGTTAATTACCGAGGTCATGACTGATTTCCCTATTCCCAGCCCCAAACTCAATAATTATGAAGTATGAAGAGATTTCGAAATGGTGAGTTGGCACCCTTGGGCCGATCTTAGAAAAAGGCACTCTTAAGTGAGAGCCATAGTCACACAATCAGTTTCTTATCAACACACCTCATTTTAATTAATAATTTCCTAATCCTTATACAATTATTTTTATTTGTCATGCTAATAGAGTAAATAAATTATTTGATTGTTAATCAGGTGATCTTAAATGGGCAATGGGTTGAGATTAGTAATGCGTAAAACGTGCAAGGCTTTTATCTGACAGCAAGCAACAGAAAATCCCGTGACACCAGCATTTTCACTTTTTAAATTTCACATGTAGGCCTACATAACAGTGAAACTTACTGTCATGAGAAAAAGAAAGTACACCCTCTTTTAGTTCTATACTTTTACGTATCAGGACACTTAAAAATCAGCTGGTCCTTCTCAGGTCCTAAAATTAGGTAAATCTCACCTCAGGTGTAAAAAAATACAACAGATTCCACAGCGCCATAATTTGTTCAACCAAAATTCGGCCAAAATGCAGAAGTCATCTGTGAAAAACTAAGTAAACTCCTTCAGCAGTAACTTGAATTAATCATTTTCTATATGATTTTCTCAGTCTCTCGCATTGTGGTGGAGGAACTTGGACCTGCTTCTTCACAACGTTGCTTCAGTTCATTGATGTCTGAGGGAATTTGTTTATGCTCTGCTCTCTTAAGGTCCTGCCACAGCATTTCAATCAGGTTGAGGTCTGGACTTTGACTTGGCCATTGCAACACCTTGATTTTTTTGTTTTCCTGCCATTTTGTCGTAGATTTGCTGGTGTGCTTAGGATCATTGTCCTGTTGCATGACCCAGTTGTGGCCAAACTTAAGCTGTCGTACAGATGGTTTCATATTTGACTCTAGAGTAGTTTGGTACATGGAGGAGTTCATGGTTGAATCAATGACTGCGAGGTGCCCAGGTCCTAAGGCTGAAAAACAAGCCCAAATCCTCACCCCTCCACCACCATGGTTGACAGTTGGTATGAGGAGTGTGTGTTAATCCCCTGTGTTTGGTTTGCGTTAAACATGGTGCTTTGCTTTATGGCCAAGGAGTGCTACTTTGGTCTCGTCTGTCTGAAGGACATTGTTGCGGAAGGCTTGTGGTTTATTCAGATGCAACTTTGCAAACCTTTGCAAAGCTGTGCTGCCATTTTCTTTTTGGAGAGAAGAGGCTTTCCCTTGGCAACCCTTCCAAACAAGTCATACTTGTTTAGTCTTTTTCAAACTGTACTTTTATGAACTTTAACACTTAACATGCTAACTGAGGCCTGTGGAGTCCTTGATGTAGTCCTTGGGTTTTGTGCAATTTTTCTGAGCACTGCACATCTGACCTTGGGGTGAATTTACTGGGACGTCCACTCCTGGGAAGATTAGCAATAGTTGTGAATGTTTTCCACTTGTGAATAATCTTACTCACTGCAGAATTATGGACTTCAAATTGTTTGGAAATGGCCTTATAACCCTTCCCAGATTGATGGGCAGCAGCAAAACCTCTGCTTTTAGAGAGGTTGTCATACTTGGTGATGATCAATTAATCAAGTGCATTTGATCAGCAACACCTGGCTGCTAATTACCGTCTTAATTCCTTTGGAAGCAGTTAGGGTGTACTTAGTTCCTAACACATGGCTTCTGAAATTTGTCAGAATTTTTGTAAATTAAAGGCATGATGGAATCTGTTGTGTGTTGTTTAAACCTCAGGTTAATTTACATAATTTTAGGACCTGATAAGGACCAGAATGATTTTTTAAATTATGTCCTGAGTCACAAAACCATAGAAATGAGTGGACTTTCTTTTTCTCATGATTGTATATGATAAATTGTAGAAAAAATAAAACACTACAAAATGATTATCAGTTAGCAATTTTTTGCCACTGGTTATGATTCATGCAGCGAGTACTCCTTTATTTGAGAACTCAATTGCACCCTTAGTACCTTCTGTATATCTTTGTTTGTCATTTTTGAGCTCAGGTTACTGATCACCTAGTACCTTCTGTTTTTTTGTGTGCTTGTCAAATGCAATATACTGGTATTCCATAAAACCATTTCTTTCTAAAAGGATGAAGTAGAGCGGAAGGGCAGCATCCTGGTGGATTACAAAGACCTGCTTCAGGACCAACAGCTGTCTAATACGCTGCCTGACCTGGCTATGCAGCTGAGAGAAATGCCAGAGAAGATTCTGGACTGTCTGGGCTTGGCTATTCACCAGGTAGGGCTCCACCCGTAGCCGCTGCTGTAATATGGCACTGTCTTCCTAATGTCACTCCATCATCAGTCTCTATTTGGCCCCTTGGGAGCAAGTTACTCGGTCTTTGTGATGTCTCCCGCTTTCCGGTTTGTTGCTACTAGAGCCATATAGAGAGTTGATCAATGAAAGTCCAAAATTCTTGATTTTGGGGATATTTGATATATATTGGTATTTTTTTTGGCCACGAACCAGGTTTACAGTTCTTAGGCTATTTGACCATGACTTCCAGTACGCGTGCATAGTTGAATCATTTTCGGACTTGGTTATATCAGTAGGCTTGTTCCTCTCATTTGAGTGGCTGAGAGCAGAAGTCTACTGTCTAAAAAGTCTACTTTTTCCAAGTTCTGAGAAAATAAGTTGTTTGAACAGAAAAATCACTTTATTTTGTACAAACAAAATATGCATATTTTCATAACTGACTCCAGAAAAGTGTAAAGTGTAAAATAAAGTGATTTTTCTGTCCAAACAAAACTTCAAATCTTATTTTCTTAGAACTTGGAAAAAGTCAGATAGTAGACTCTCGCTCTCAGCCACTCATTTTAGGTGAACGTTGTTATTTAGCTAACTAGCTCCATTTGGTTATGGAGAGGCACTGAATGAATATTTGTGAATATAGTTTGTTTATAACGAGCCACCGGTAGTCAACTACTCGGTTTTCTGTGGATTTAAAATCCGCTAAAATTTGTTCAAACGCGAATGAGTGGCGAAGTCACTGCGTAAGCTTTCAAGCAATAAGACCGCTGGCTATTAGCGCTTGAGCTTATCAACATTAAAATCTGAGCATATGCTTCTCAAGCTCAGGCTAGGGCGCACGCCAGTTGCAGAATAGACACTTGCTAGGGGAGGTGCGCGGTTCTCAACAGCTTTGTTTGCTACCAAACAAATTTAATTTCTGTTTGCACCTTAGTGGTTGCAGATTCCCATTTGCTATATCTGAACATTGAGCAAATTCCATGACTCTGTCTGTCATTTGCGTTTGAATGAACATTTATGGATTTTAAATCCACAGAAAACCAAGTAGTTAATTAACGGTAGCTTGTTTGCAAACAAACTATATATACAGTGCTGTGAAAAAGTATTTGCCCCCTGCCAGATTTTTTTGCATATTTTTCACACTTAAATGTTTCAGATCATCAAATAAATTTTAATATTAGAGAAAGATAACCCGATTAAATGGTCAAAATGCAGTTTTTAAATGACAGGTTTCATTTATTGATGGAAAAAGGGACACAAACCTACCCGGCCCAATGAGGAAAAGTAATTGCCTCCTTGTTAAATCATGAATTAACTGTGATTAACCACATTTTTTGAGTTCAATTTCACTATATCCCATAGGCCTGATTATTGCCAGACCTGTTGAATCAAGAAATCACCTAAATAGAACCTGTCTGATAAAGTGAAGTAGGCTAAAGGATCTCAAAAAGCATATATAATGCCGCAATCTAGAGAAATTCAAGAACAGATGAGAAATAAAGTCATTGACATTAGGGCTGGGTATCGATTCAAATTTCTATCAATCGATGGCACCGATTCACAAGATTCAGAATCAATTATCATATTCGATTCGATCCGAGCCCAGCCTGTTAATGTTTTGAAACTGTGAAGGATTTTAATTTTGTCATCCTATTTGGCCCACAAACAACTTTAACAATTTTAACTTCAAAGCCAAACTTTATGATGTTGTGCAGACTCTCCAGCCGAATATAGCATCCCACAGTGTCTAAACCAGCATGACTGACTAAAAACTATCACCATTGCTTCAATCCAATGCAGTCATTATTGTTGAAAAACAATAACAAAGATACAGCCAGTGTAAATGTAAACAAAGTGCTGGTTACTGGCTTCAAAAATAACCAAAATCATTTTTTTGATGTCAAAAATTCCCACAGACCAGGAAGCAATGTGTGTTGGGAGGTTGTCTCCATTTTGTTAAAAACAGGGTATATGGCACTGTTATTGCAATCTTCAGTATTTCCTAGTTTTTTTTTTTTTTTTTTACATGCAAATTACAACATCTTTAATGTTCAAACTCAGAAACTTTATTTTTTTGTGGCAAAAAATATATAACTTATATTAAAAGGCCGAACTTTGGAAGTATGAGTTGATCTTTAGGAATTTTTACCACTGTGTTACAGAATCACCTTTCGATTTTTTCAACACCGCCTAATTGACATCTATCAGTCTGGAAAGAGGTTACCAAGCCATTTCTAAGGCTTTGAACTCCAGCGAACTCGGTGAGATTCCTTCCTCAAATGGAGAGAACTTGAAACAGTTCAACCTTCCCAGGGTGGCCAGCCTACCAAAAATTACTCCAAGAGCGCGCCACACATTTTCCAGGAGGTCATCAAAGAACCCAGAACAACATCTAAAGAACTGCAGGCCTCACTTGCCTCCGTTAAAGTCAGTGTTCATGATTCAATAATAAGGAATAGACTGGGCAGAAATGGCATCCATAGGAGAAATCAAGCAAAACCACCCCACCAAAAAAGAACACAAAGGCTCGCCTCACATTTGCAAAAAAACATCTTGATGATCCAAAGACCTTTGGGAAAAATATTCTGTGGACTGAGGAGACAAAAAGTTTAACATTTGGAAGGTTGCGTCCATGCATCCGGCAAAACTAACACAGCATTTCATAAAAAGAACATCATACCAACAGTCAAACATGGTGGCGGTTGTGTGATGGTCTGATGGTTGCTTTTGCTGCTTCAGGACCTGGACGACTTGCCGTAATTGATGGAACCATGAATTCTGTTCTGTACCAGAAAATCCTGAAGGAGAATGTCCGACCATCAGTTTGCACCTCAAGTCCATCTTAGATGAGTTATGCAGCAGGACAATGATCCGGGTGCACCAGCAAGTCCACCTCTGAATGGCTTAAAAAAAAACAAAATGAAGGTTTTTGGAGTGGCCTATTCAAAGTCCGGACTTCAATCCAATTGAGATGCTGTGGCATGACCTTAAACAGGCTGTTCATGCTGGTGAAACCTAAAACCTCCAATGTGGCTAAATTAAAACAATTCTGCGAAGAAGAGGGGCCAAAATTCCTCTACAGCGATTGAAAGACTCACTGCCAGTTATCGCTTGTCGCTTGATTGCAGTTGTTTTCTCCAGGGTGGGTTTAGGTTAAGGGCAATTACTTTTTCACATAGGGCCAGGTAGGTTTGGATAGCTTTTTTTTTGTGAATAACAAATTGAAATCATCATTTAAAAACTGCATTTTTATTTACTTTGGTTATCTTTGTCTAATATTAAAATTTGTTTGATGATCTGAAACATTTAAGTTTGAGAAATAGTTTGCAAAAAAAATAAGAAATCAGGTAGGGGGCAAATACTTTTTCACGGCACTGTATATTTACTGACCAACCCTCTTCTTCCTGGGCGCACTCCGTCTCCATGTTGTTGCTGAGTGTAGGTGAGAGTGGAGGCGGAGGGGGAGGGGGGAGGGCTTGTGGTCACAGAGCGAGGGAGGCGGAGCAGAAAGGTTGTATGTGAGACAGGGACACGGAGAGGGAGAGGAGAAATGGGTGAACTTACAAATGTTTGTCATTTTAACATTAAAATTAACTTGTCGATGCAGTGTTGTCCCTTGAATATCTCGTTTAGAAATATATCGAAATATATTAAAATACCGATATATCGCCCAGCCCTAATGCAGATGCCAGCAGACATGGAGTTGCTCTATTTATGCAGCCAGTTACACGATTCTATCAATAGATGGCACGCCCAAAATGGTGATTAAATATTCACGAGAAAGCCCAGCCTGTTACCGATTTACAATATGAAGGAGTTAAGTCCCATCCCTGTTTCCCAGGAACTTTATGAATTTTAACTTCTCAGCCAAGCCTGATGTGCAGACTGCCGAATATACTTGCCCACAGTATTTATCCAGCAGTTAATAAAAATTATCTCTTTTGACAGGGAAATATGGTTGACTTTTGTTGCAATCAAATCAGCTATGACAGGCTAAAGGTATCTCAATTGAGTAGTGAAAAAAAAAATCCTTTTTTGGAAGCAAAAACAACATCATATTGATACTATAATCACTCTACAATCAATTACAGTCATCAGATATTAAAACGTGTGATTCACAACCATTGAATTCTCAGTTGATTCATCCTGGACAAAGTCAGTTGTTCCTCACAGCCTCATAATGTTGTTCATGATATCCAGTCTCTCTAATGCCTGCTCAGGCTTATCATTGAAAAAGCTTGCCAGAGCTGCTGGATATGAGTGTATAAGAATCGCGTTCTTGGCAGAAGTGACGATCACAGCATGGGTTCGATCCCACCTCGTCCAGCCGGCAGTGGTCGGCAGCTCTTTTCAGAGTAGCGTGCAACTGGCTAATTCCCCAAGGGATTCCAGAAATTGGGATTGGGTCTGCCAGGATAAAAAATTGTAAATAATAAGTTCTCAGGCGCCTCCTGAACTGGCCAGACGGGCGCTGCCCTCGTTAATTAAGATTCTATTCATGTTCGGGGTATCCTCTATCCTCGTTCTGAGCTTGCCAGGTTTGAACAATGAGTGTATAAGAAAAAAAGTTGCATTGGACCTCAGGGAAGTATTTTATCTCTCTGTGACAGTTGGCAATAGGGGGCCGTATTCTCCTTGTACATAGTTCCCCAATTGGACATTCCAATTGAGTGACGTGAGTGCAAAGGAAAAAAAAGAGACTTCAAAAACTATCCGAGAAGTGCCTAGGTTATGGTTTACATGATGGCATTTTCATTCCGACATGGATAATGGGAGTTATTCTGAATGTAACAGTACTGAAAGGTTCCTCATACCGGAAGGCTCTGTTGCTTTGTTTATTAGAAGGAAGACTTAAATGTTGGAGAGTTTTGTTTCATTTTTAGTGAGTGGAATGCAGGAATATGGAATTCTTATGGATAGCTGGCTAGCTGATTTTTTTTTTTATTGTTGGTTTGCCATAGCCATGATGATCATAGAGCTTGTTTGCCACATTGATTAGTATAAGGAACCATTAGCCTTTGCTAATAATACTATACATGGCGGCATTTTCCTCACTGTAGTGATGGTTTAGAATTTATAGTAAATGGAAATGGAATGTCTGCTTTGAGGTAAAAATGAGGTATATTTCAGACATTACTTTGTTGTTGTGTCATACTTGCTCCTTGTAGGGTGTGAAAAGCACTTGAGTTTGAGTTTCGCTTGGATGATCAGAATTGTAAATGGCAAGCTTTCCATTGGAGGGTGAATGTTCTGACTGTAAAATAAGCCATTCCTTTAATGAGCACATGTGGTTGCTGATGCGGCTTTGGAGAAAAATGGACAAAACTCTGAACCTTATCATAGAGAAAAGGCATGTTTTTGGTTTGGAGAGGTTACTGGTGACTATTGATGTCCATCCGAGCCTATATTGATAAACTCATGCTAAATTCCACTGGAAAATCATTAATTCATGTTGAACTTCATGAGTCAAAAGTTGGTTTGTATTATACATATGGTTATTTTTTGATTTGACAGTGCGTAATTTTAGAGCTCTGACAGCTTGGGGAGCAATCTGGAGAGTTATCTTATTTGGCTCGTAAATTGCAGATCATTTTTAAAAAAATCTCCTTCAGATAAAGTACTCTTTTGGTCAAGGAGTTTATGATCCCAGAAATGTATTGTTTTAGCTCCCAGCCATTTTTCAGTTCTCAGTATTTTTTTTTTAAATAATTTTATTGCTGAATTTTCATGAAGATTTTTTTATGTTTGTGGCTCTTACTCTGAACAAAAATTAAGAAAAGAAAGTGAAATATGATGGAATTTTAAATGCTACAAGTCTCTCATTTCATTAAAGCCATTGTCCTCCTCTCTGAAGCTCTAATCTTGAATTATGAAGCCTTAATTAGGGTAACGCATAAATAGCCATATTTGGCTTCTGCAAAAAGGGGTTGAAATACCTGAATTATCAAAATGGGTTTTAGTCCCTCTAAAGAGCATGTTCCTGTTGTGTCTCCCTTCAACTTTTTTTGTTTTTGCTTTTTTCTGCTATGCAAATTTAATCACATGCTTAATGTTTACTGATATATTCAGAGGTAGGGGATAGAATGTTTCAAAATTCAGTTTCATTTTCTACCCTTTCTTTAATTAATGGTAGTTTTGATAATCCCATGAAAACTGAGGACCAAAGTAATCAATTAAATAATGACCAATGTAATTTTCATGACTTTAAGAGAGGACAAAAGGCCACCAACAGGTGACAATCAATAACCATCCACTGTCAGCACAATGAGTCAGTGGATTAGCTGCAGCAGCATGCCACATTTGGTATTTTTGAAAATCCATTGCAAATAATTAGAATTTAATTAATCTGTTTCTAATTCTTTTTCTTCACTTGTTACTACTCAACGATGGATAAATTCAAAACAACTTTGTTGTTGACTTTTTGAATGCATAAGGTATAAATTTATCTTATGCTTGCATGTACAGAAATGTTTTTAAAAGTGGTTCATTAAACGCATCACTTCCAGATGGCACAGGACACATTAAAAACACATTTATATAATTATACATATACAAACACAAACATTCTACGTATCCTGCTACTTTGGACTGAAATTCCGCAATTAATTCATTAAAGAATTCTGGAATGAACTCAGAAACATGATTGGCATGTCAAGCAGTTTGTCTGTGCCCTTTCCTCCCTTTTGTCCTTATATGTAGTTTCTACTGTGGTTTGCTGTGCTGCATGGGGATGCTCCAATCGCTGGGAAGGGGGAGAAAAAAATTGTTGGCTCAAGTCAGCAGGAGCAACCTAATGATCATAATTTCTTCATCAAAAATGTGTGTAATAATATTCAAACACTACATTTGCACTTTTTAACAACCAAAGACCACACAATTGGGAAACTTAATGCCCAGTTTATTAAAAATAAGGGAAAAGGGAAGGGCTTGCAAAGCTTAGGGAGTTGAGACTCAGGGTGCAGAGTGATTGTCGTCTGTATCTTTGCAGGGAATTCTCTGGCTCTCACTGAATCGCCTTGCGGTGAAAGAGAGAGAAGGAGAAAAAGACAGGAGAAAGGGTTAGACACACCTATAGGTTGTTTGCAGATGACGTAACGTCACAGCAACTGCAAATGAGGGGCAGCAAGTGATTTCTCCATTGAAACTTAGACTTAAGAGCCCCGGCATCTGGAGGCGCATGAGGCAGCCAAAGTACTCCAGTGCTCACAGTCAACAGCTATTCTCAATGTGTTACTCCAGCATTTTCCCATGGGACGCAAGTCCTTCTCCACTGTCTGACGCCAGTTAATCTTGGGTCGTCCTCTTTTTCTCTGCCCCTGACGAGTGCAGTGGATGGCTTGGTTGGCAGGTCTGGACGATGGTAATTGACAACATGCCCCAGCTAACCAAGTTGTCTCTTGCAAATGACGTTCGTCACTGGTAGTTGATTAGAACACTTTCCAAATTCTTCAATAGTAATGAAGTCGTACCACCTGATTCCTAGGATCTTGTGCAAGCACTTCATACCAAGAATCCAGTTTTCTTTCGTGGCTTGTTTTTAAGTTCCAGGTTTCACAGCCATAAAGAAGGTAGACAGAACATTTGAATTGTAAAAACATAGTTTTAGGGATAGTTTCTTAGTGATCCAGATCTTTGAAAGTTTATTAAAAGCTGCTGATGCTTTGCCTATGGGGCAGTCGAGTTCTTTATCCATTTGTGTGACAGATAGAACTATTAAGGTAGGTGAAATCTTCTATCTCACGCTGATTGATGGAAACGCTCGTTTGTGTAGAGTGAGGGCCCGTCGACATATGCTTGGTCTTCTTGGTGCTGATGGTGAGGCCAGTGGAGCTGGTGGTATTGATAATATCTGGCCTGAGGTTCTGAAATGCTTGGGCACTGTTGCAGAGTGCAGCAATGTCGTCCGCAAAGTCTAGGTCAAACAGTTGTTCTTAATTGATCCACTGGATGCCTTTCCCTGTTGTTGCTCTCTTTTGGACCCAGTCAATGGCAGCTGCAAATAATAGTGGTGAAACAAGACATCCTTGATGGACTCCTGTGAGGACTTCAAACCAATAGCTGCAGCCATCCTCAGTTCTGATGCAGCATCTCTAATTACTGTAGATGTTTCGTATGACTGAAATGACTTTGGTTTGGAAGCCATATTCATGTAGGATGTTCCACAAGGATGGTCAATAAAGCTGATCTCAAGGGGCACATGGAGCTCATTGCATTTCTCAATTATACATCAGAGTGATAAAATCTGTTCTGTACAGGATCGCTTCGGCCTGAAACCTGTTTGCTGTTCTTGAAGCTCATTGTCCACTACATTTCTCTGCCTATTGAGGATGAGCTGGCAATATACCTTGCCTGGGATGGACAACAGTGTCACGCCTCTCCAATTGTCACAGACTGCCAGGTTGCTTTCTTGGGTATGCGTACTATGGCATCATCTTTCCAGTCTGTAGGCACCTCACCAGAGTTCCAAACGTGATTGCACAGAGTGCACAACCACTACACCGTACTCTCAGCTCCAGACTTAAAGGGGACCTATTATGCTGACCCTTCTTTTAATACGTATTAGTAATGTTATAATATCGGTTGTCCATACTCAACCTCTGTAAAGTTTCTAAATATAAGATACAGAGGTTTTGCCGTAATCCAAGAACGTGATTTCGTGAACGTGATTTCCTCTCTGAACAGCTCGTCCCGAGATCTTCGCGAGATCTGGGCAAAACCTGACGTCAGGTTGTGCCGTCCAATTAGTACAGACCTAGCCAAAGCCAATCACGGCGCTGGACCTGCCCACACTGGAAACTATTCTAGCAGACATAAACAACCACGGATCATACTATGCCTTAGTAGCATCTACACTTCCAGAAATACAAAAAAAGAACCGCAGATCATTTGAGGTGCAGTTTTGTCAGTATCTCTCCCAAAGCTGCTCATCCGTTTACTTTTGGACGCGAAGAAAAGAACCTATTTCTCTTCCAAAAGACGATGCCTCCAGAAATCAGTGGGTAGCTTTTTTTGTTTGCTGGCGGTGAACAGCCTCGGCCAAAGGGAACGTTAGCTGTTTGTGCTCAGCATTTCATCAAAAACAGCTTTGTCAATAAAGGATAATTCGACACAGGATAAGCGTTTCAGCTGCTTCTCAAACCTAAAGCAGTTGCATCGATCAAGCGCTCGGAGCCACAAGCTGTAAGTAACGTTATAACGGCAAATAATGTAAGTGAAGCTAACTTGTTGCGGGAGGCTAGCAGGACCGCTAACGATAGTTAGCACTAACAACTGGCCTCAAATGCAGGCTTTGTAAAATATCTGAAGATAAAGCCTGTATCAGTCGCGACTGTCCGCGACTCAGAAGCTATGTTTCCATCCACTTGTCAATCAAATTATCTGAAGTTCGCTAACAATATTCACGCGAATAAAGCTGGTGAAAATACGTTTCCATCTAACGGCATTTAAAGCGAATAAAAAGTAGTGCGTAATGACGCCACATGCTTTTATGCAATCAAATTGGTGTATTGAATACATCTCTGACATTTTAAGATGTTTCCATTCATTTTCGCACTGAATCGCAGAACCTTCAAGTGAACAAAAGTAGTTTGTTAGCCAACAAATTGAGCTGGTTAGCCAAAATGGATCGCGTTTACCAACAAATGACAATAATTGCACGAGTTATAATAGTGCTTAGGTGCCAGCTATTAGCAGCATACCAGACCATTATCAGAAGGTAACGACGGCATCAAAACCCGTAAAAGATGCAGTAGCAGATTTATTCGGCAAATAAGGTTTCCATCAGCATTTATCTTATAAGCCGATCAAGAGAAAATTCAATGAGATGGACTGTACAAACTTTGAGTCGATAGTCTTGAAATCAAGTCGAATTCGACTGTCTCGGTAAGGCATTTTTAATTCGATAGTACTTAATTCATATAAGAATGTGTGGATGGAAACATGGCTACAGATGCGGAAGCAGTTGCTTCACTGCGTAAGCCTACCCAACTGATGGCCTGTTGAATGTGGCTGTAGCACTGCGGCTAACGTAGCCAAGTTACTGTTGCTAATGTTTGTGTCCTAAATATGCAAGAGTAATATCAGGAGACATTCAACAGAGGGTACGTTAAACCTCATTTGAAGCAAACTTTTTATACTTGTTTGTAATTTGGATGCTTGGTACAACTGCCCCCCCGGTAATGGAACTTACTGTCTGTAAAACCTGTATTGCAGGGTAATGTTTGCCTCTGTAGTTGTAATGACCGCTCGGTTACCAGCTACTGCATGTTAGTTCGGGTGCTGTGCCAATTAAAATGCTCCTGGTAACTTATAGGCAGTAATTCTGATCGGTATGCTTGTGTTACTTCGGTAAGCATCAATGTGGCAGTTTCATCATAACATTGCCTGATTGTAGCCACTACAGTTGAAGCTAACCAGAGAGGTGCTGTATGTGTCTGCAAAGTTTGGCTGAAAAGGCTGCAGTTAGACCAGACGTAGGTTTTGCAGAGCTTGGGATGCGTTTTTGGGCGCTTGTGAAATGATCGCTTTACTTATCCATGACCGGGGTCAGCCTGATACTTCTCCAATATCTGGGCTAGCTCTCTGATGCTACCGATGAAAGCAATAGGGAAACGCACAGGCTATAACGTGTCTGGTATAACAAACAATTTCTCTGCATTACCATCGATTGAATATTAAATCAGCGATTTAATATTAAATTCTTTCCTGTAAATATGATCGATTCGCTAGCTCCACATAAGTAACTGTTCGCACAAACGGAATTTACGGTCTGTAAAACCTGTATTATGTTCATGACATAACCGAAGCTCTATCTAGCTCTTGCGCACTTTCCATAACGCACCCATTTCCCGCGAGCAAACCCCGGTCATTCAGACGCAATAAGTAAACCATTACCACGGCAATTTCCGAAAAGGCCGTTTAGCCTGGAGCTTTCGCCCCTCTGTCATATACCAGCGCAGAAGCTGTTCGTTACTCCACGCTAACGACACACCACAGTTATGCACACAAACCAGCAGGTCCTTATAATACACACCTAAGCAGTCCATAAGCTGTTGGTCCACTTTTAGCTGCTCCTCAAAGTCCATGTTTCCCTCTAAACTCAGACCCACCAGATTTCTACAGTCTCCGGTCTACACTAGGGTATGTCGGCCCGTTCTACAAATGTGTCTGTATGGGGTGGATTCTACCTTTCCCTGCATCCTCGCCTTAGAGTAGAAAAACCGCTGTACTCACCACTGTTGCCGCAGTTAGATAGCAAATTCGAGCTTGAGCTGCCAGACTTTCGCACTGCGTCCTCCACTTTCGCCGCTGCATTTATTAGAACAAGGTCATTTCATTAGATTGATACATATCAACAGCGTTAGATTGTGGAATTTCCCCGCCTATTCCTTATCAGATGGCAGACGTGTCTCACGTTTCACTCTGGGGAGGCGGAACCGGAAAACTGCGTTCTGCAGCCTCGTCCCGCCCAACTCCGCCCTCCACAGAGCTGGCCTGTCAGAAGAAAGTGGGCACACGGGGAGTGGGGGCCATAGCGGAAGAGCCACCCCAACGAGGCGTTTCAGGCAGAGACTATAATGGACTATAAATGGGGTTTTTTGAGGATGGCAGTATGAGCTAAATAAAGACCCTGTTTTGGACTTTGAACGATCAGGAGTACTCTAGGGGAGTCCAAGATCAAAATATAACCTTGGAAATATAGCAAAATAGGTCCCCTTTAAATATTTCTGCTAGGATGTTGTCCACGCCAGGGGACTTGCTGCGTTTCAATTGTTGAATCGCAACTCTCACTTCCTCCTCTGTGAAATACCTTGTGTCTACGGGTAATTGTTTATCTGGGCCTTTGTAGTAGCAGCTGAGGCTGGTTCTGGTCAGTTGAGCACTTCCTGGAAGTGTTTTGCCCACCTTGTAAGCTTGCCCTGCCCCTTGGCCAACAGTGTGCCATCCTTTGCCTTCACTGGTCCAGAACCTGCCTTCATGCTGCCAGTGACTGTCTTTGCAATCTGACCCACTGTTCTTGTGTGGTTGCAAGAGGCTGCTGCTTTTGCTTCCTCTGCCTGTTTCTCAAGCCAGTCGTGCATGTCCTTTGAGCACTGCGCTTCTCCTCCCTGTCCTTTTCAATGTATTCCTGATACAGTGCGTTGTTGTCCGCTGTGGCATTGAGATGTTCCTGATGGAGCTTTCCTTTTGTAAATAAGCACCCTGGTGTGTTCGCTGGTCCATGACTCTCGCAAGGTCCTCTTGTAGTCTAATATCGCTTCTCCAACTGCAATCATGGCATTTTTAGTTTCTTCCCACCACTTTAATGTGCCGGCAGGGGGCGAACTCAAGAAGGCCTAGTTCATGGCACAGAACTGGAAAAGTGTTCACCATTGTCTTTTTTTTCCAAATGCATGGGGTTCAAGAACTTGCTTGAATCCTGAACGATCTCCCCAATCTGTGCATTCAAGTTTCCAGTAACATGGAGGATGTCAAGTTTTGGTGTCTTACTGACTAGGTCCTGAAGTTCTTAGTAGAACCTGTCCTTGTCCTCATCAATGTGCTCGTTGGTTGGAGCATAGCACTGAATGATGGTCACTTTGGCGTGAGATGTCACTGGCCTTGCAACAATCAGTGTTTCGTTGATCGGGGACCATTCCTCCAACGCACTCGTCGCAACCTTGTCTAGAATAAGGGCCACACCCTCACAATGTACTCCATCTTGATGACCTGAGAACAAAACTGTCTTGCTCTCTGTTTTAAACTTTCCTGAGTCCATCTAACTTAACTAAGGATGCTGAGGCTAAGGATGCTGATCTTGTAAGTCTCCAACTCTTTGATGCCCTGCACTAGTTTTGATGACTGGAATAAAGTTCTTACCTTCCACTATCCAGTGCAGAAAACAGTCTTTGCTGTTAGGACTCAAGTTCTCGGGCCCCAGCTTCCTCGGAGAGGCTTTCACTAGCGTCCTTCACACGGTCCCCAGCTGGAGACGACTCTTATCCTGCCTGCAATAGTGCTGATGTGCTTAGGTCTGTTTTTGCAGCGATTTTTTTTTTTTTTTTTTTTTTTTTTTCTGGGAGCAGGGGGCTGGCCTGAAGCCCAACCTCAAACATTTATTGTAGAGACTGCATGAGGATTGTCTCCTGGCCTCACAGTGTTTAGTCAGCCTGCTGAGGCCATTGCCTGATGGTTGGCACAAGGAGCCAGACTTGAGAAATTTAGGGGATGAGCAAGGACCAGTGTGCCTGTCTGCTTTAGAAGGGTGCAGCCGCCAGCCTGACAAAGGCACTACCTCTGCCCAGAGCTCCCTAGCCCCCCATTGAGTTTGTGCTGTTTGTGGCTGTGCCAACTGATCAAATCTGGGGGGGGAGCAAATGCAACTTTCGAGTCCCGAAAGTAGTGACACATAAAGGCGGGAAATTTAAAAAAGCTAACAGAGCATCGGCGGCAGGCATTGATTAAAAACCTCAGTTTAAAGTCTGGAGGAAAGGAGTCAGACAGTGCTCATGTCTGCAGTGACCACTTTGTGAAAGGTAAAGCTACGATCATTTCGCTACTTAACTACATATCTGGCTACATTAAAAAATACAGACTAACAATTCCCAACCGGCGTTCTTCAATTCCTGCTTCCCATCTGGCTTTTGCGTGTCATAGGGATCATGTGATTGCAAACAAGCCATTTAGGCTTGGATGGGAAATGGCCCTGAGTGATTAGGTGGGATCCTTGTTTCCCCAACTTAAGTTATGGAACTTCAGTTTTAAAAGCTGCTGATGTTTAACAAAGAATGGCATGTTGCATCATTTACTGAAACGATAGGAATTTGTATAAAGTTGTGCCATGTTCTTTGTAGTCTTTTAGACAGGTAATGCAGTCTAGCTTAATATTTTTAGCTTACCAGCCCTATGGGCTGATAAGCTATTGTCGTGGTGTGGCGTCCGTCGTGCGGAAGGTTTTTTATCTTTTTTTTGGCCTGACGAATTTTTAGTGTAAATTTGCAATAACATACTATTAGACCATATCTCCAGACATTTTTCTCGGATTTTTGATTGAATCATTTTTGTCTGTTTTATGGGCCCTTGAAATTTTGGCACCAATGTTAAAGATAGGACTGAGAAATTTTAAAAAATTATTTCTCAAAAACTGCGTGATAAATTTTTTTCTAAATCAGGCAATCTACTTACCTTGGTACAGTAAATGTACAGTGCAAGCATCATTTTGATTGAATCGACAGAAGTGGGTCTGTTGGGGGCGCTGTACTTTATGAATATGCAAGATGGCCTGTGGAGGCCAAATGGATGCAGATAGAGATTAAGTTTGTATTATCGACATATTGGAAGTTATGGAAGCCCATAGTGGACAATATTCAAATGAAAATGTAATCCCACTATTGCATTATAATTTTCCACTTATGAATGAGTTATTTGAGACAATATTAAATTGAAAATGCATTAATCCAATTATCACTTTCATTTTCACATACACATATGGGAAATCTATGACTATATTCAAATGATAATTAAAAGCTGTTTGACATTTCATTTTCTAAGTCATGCTCCGCAATACAGTGGACAATATTCAAATGCAGTAAGCAAAACAGCACCCCCAGCCTATTGCATTTACATTTACATGTCAACACGCTCTTTTAGGGTCAAAATGAAAATGCAAATGCTATTTTCTGACTATTTGAAAATGATATTGAAAACAGCATTCAACATTTAATTTGCAAAGACTTAACTTGCTCTACTGAGGACAATATTCAAATGCAATAAGATAAACAGCTCTCCCAGTCTATTGCATTTACATATACATGTCATCATGCTCTTTTAGGGTCAACATGATAATGAAAATGCTATTTTCTAATCACTTGGAAATAATAATGATATAATAATGATGACGACATTTGACATTTCATTTTCAAAGACTATCCTGCAATACATGGGACAATATTCAAATGCAGTAAGGGAAACAGCGCCTCCCAGTCCATTGCATTTTCAAATACATGTCACCACTCTCTTTTTGGGACACAATGAAAATTAAAATGCAATCTGTTAGCATCTCATGGATGCGGGTCTTCCGCTAGGACGTCACTCATTAGGGGCGCGAACGGAAACTATGTTCCTCATTTGCATACCAACCAATCAGCTTCTGGGTAGCGCTTGTACGCACGGAGGCTTACTGGTAATGTCATGATGGCTAGGCTGCTATGTGTGTGCCATCACGCAATAGGCTACGTTGCCCTCTGGATGTAGCCATCTCGGCAACTAGTATGCTAGCTAACGTTAACTAAGGAAAATCTTTGTAAATGATCATCACATTAAAGCGATATGATTTGATTTTTGCCCCAACTTTATTAACTGAACTAGCTGTAATATGCATGAACTTACCCGAGGCTTCGCAGCAGTGTTGTGCAACTGCAACCCAAGTGTGCTTGCAGATTTCAGAGATGTTAGCTAGCTTGCTAGTGAGTCTAAAAGCAATCGCTTAGGTACAGCTAGTTAGCTATGATGCCTACTGGAGAAGCTCTTACAGCCCTGATTTGTCACTTTCAACGCCATCTCGCACACACGACCTCTTTCACCATTGATCAGCAGCTTCTTTTCCCTAAAGAACAAACTGACAGTTCAGCCTGAGACATGTTATTTCATAGCTAGTTAAAGTAGCATTATCCTTCCATGCGTGCTATAGCGTATTACACTGTCACTGAAAAGGTCATAGATGGAGCTTAGGTTTGTGTTACTGACATAGGAAGTCACATATGAGCTTTCATTTGGTGACATTCAGCTTGACTGTTGATGACATTTGAAGGTCAAACTTGACATAATACAATTACAAAGACTTGTATTGCCAAAGTGGTTACAGATGGGGTCTAGGTTTTGTATTAGAGACATATAGGAAGTCATATATGAACTTTCATTTGGTGACCTTCGTATTGACCTTCATAGGTCAAATGTGACCTAGTGAAAATTCATTGACTTGTATCACTAAAACGGTCACAGATGGAGCCTAGGCTTGTGTAACTGACGTCTGGGAAGTCACATATGAACTTTCATTTGTTGACATTCAACTTGACTGTCAGTGACCTTTGAGGGTCAAACTCGGCAGTGAAATTACCCTGACTTTTATCACCAGAATGGTCACAGATGGAGCCAAGGTTTGAATAGAGATATTTAGAATGTCATATATGAAATCCATTTGCTGACCACAACTTGACATTCTGTGACCTTTAAAGTTCACAATTGACATATTGAATACATATTGACATATTATAATGAATTGTATCACCAAAACAGCTTCAGAGCTTAGGATTGTATTACAGAAGGTCTTTCAATGTATGTGAACTTTTATTTAGTGACCTTGACATTGATTTTCATTGATTCAAATGACAAACTTCACATGAAATTTTCATAACTTTATCATCGCTGTAAGACTGCTTGCCAGTCAGCTTGGTCCTATTTTGGTCCTACCCTTGGTCCTATTTTTGAATTTTTTTACAGATTTTTTTTTTTTTTTTTTTTTAAACTGCGTGATAAATTTTTTTCTAAATCAGGCAATCAACTTACCTTTGTACTGTCAATGTACAGTGCGAGCACCATTTTTTTTTTTTAATCAACATAAGTTGGTCTAGTGGGGGCGCTGTAAGATATGAATTTGCATTATGGCCTGTGGTGGCCAAATGGTTGCAGATGGGGATTAAGTTTGTATTATTGACATATAGGATGTCATATATAACCTATATTTTGGCTATGTTAAAGTTGACCTCAGATGACTTTGAAAGGTCAAACTTGAGGTCAAGGAAAACATTAACAATGTTAAAAGATAGGACTTGAAATTTCAAAAAATTATTTCCCAAAAACTGTCTGATAACTTTTTTTTCTAAATTTGGCAATCAACTCACCATGATGAAGTTTTTGCACAGTGTGAGTGCCATTTTAATTGAATCGACGGAAGTGGGTCACCTGTGGAAGCTAAATGGTTGCAGATGGAGATTAAGTTTGGTATTATAGACATATAGGAAGTCATATATGACCTATATTTTGGTTGTGTTAAAGTTGACCTCAGATGACCGTGAAAGGTCAAACTTGAGGTCAAGCAAAATGTTAAAATTTTCAAAGGCTTCTAGCCTTTGAACATATGTGTACTGAACACGAAGTCATATATGAACTTTCATTTGGTGGACTTGAACTTGACCTTCAGTGACCTTCAAAGGTCAAACATCACATAGTGAAATTTTGTTGACTTCTATCACCAAAACTATTACAGATGGAGCTTAGGTTTCTATTGTGGGCATATAGGAAGTCATGTATAAAGTTTCATTTGGTGACCTTGAACTTGACCTTCAGTAACCTTCAACAGCCAAACTTTACAGTGAAATTTCAATGACTTATATCAGCAAAATTGTTTCAGATAGAACGTAGGTTTGTATTGGAGACGTAGATGAAGTCATATATGAACTTTTATTTGCTGACCTTCATATTGACCTTCAAAGGTTAAACTTGACCTAGTGAAAATTCAATGACTTTAATCACTAAACAGGTCACAGATGGAGCCTAAGTATGTATCACAGACTTAATGAACTTTCATCTGGTGACGCTCAACTTGACTGTTGGTGACCTTTGAAGGTCAAATTTGACAATTACAATGACTTGTATTGCCACAACGGTCACAGATGGAGCCTAGGTTTATGTTACAGACATCTAGGAAGTCACATATGAACTTTCATTTGGTGACATTCAACTTAACTGTCAGTGAACTTTGAGGGTCAAACTCGACAGTGAAATTACAATGACTTGTATTGCCATAATTGTCACTGATTAAGCCAAGGTTTGTATAAAGACATGTAGAAAGTCATATATGAAGTCCATTTGCTGCCCTCAACTTGACCTTCTGTGACCTTTAAAGTTCACAATTGACATATTGAATTTTCAATGACTTGTATCACCAAAACTGCTTCATAGCTTAGGATTGTATTACAGGAGGTCTTATAAATGTAATTGAACTTTTATCTCGTGACCTTGACATTGACCATCAGTGATTCGAAGGTCAAACTTCACATGAAATTTTCATAATTTGTATCATCACTATAAGATTGCCTGCCGGTAATCAACAGGACCCTTGGTCCTTTTTTTAATCTTGTATTTGGTCCTCTAGCTTCCCTCTTCCTCTGCCATCAGTCCAAAATCAGCTGAGCAGCAGCGTAATATAGACCGATAATTGTCAACAGAATCAAAAATCTGAGAACTCTCAAACTGCAGGTTAAGGTTTAGATTACTGTGAAGAAGTCAAAAATATGCACTTAAAATCAATATCAATAGTTATCTATCACAACAAATAATAGCTCTCTTCTTTATTATCGTGTAATGTTAACATTGGAAAAACATTAGCTGGTACTCTAAGATGGATTACCTCACTTCACCACCTCTACCTACACCTACAATAACAAGCCCAGTGATATATACTGGACAAATAAAGTTAGGGATCACCCCAAATTTTGAATTTGAAATATTTGATAGTTTGTATTTTTTTCCATATCATATTTTAATATTGAAAAGTTGGGTGATCCCTAACTTTCTTTGTCCAGTATATTTGCGTTAATTTTCTCCCACCCTATCCCGTAGAAAAATCATATATAAGAAGCATTTTTAGCTCACTTGGTTTAACGGACCAATGGGAGCTTTTGGGATCACGCGTCGGCATCTGCGTTGACTTTGATCCTCTTCTTCCAAACCACAGAGGAATCAATGTGAAATTTGGTTGGGAGGTACGTATGGATGTACAGATTAAAATTTGTTGAGGCATGGAAACTCGATGTTGAACATGGCCGCCAGTTCGACATATTTAAAATTGCACCATAGTTTCCGTTGTATTCATTTAGTAGTGCTAAATTATTCCCGACAGAATAGGATTTTTTCTATTTTTTTTTATCAAAAATCTGAAGAATGGTCTCTCTGTCTGTGTGCGTGAGCTACTGCCAGAATGTCAAACCCCTCCTGATGTCATGACAACCACAACAGCGCGAGCACTTTCTTATCTTTTTTATAGAATTTTAGAATGAGGTTAGACCACCTTTTACGTTAATGTTACTAGTGCTGAAGAACAAGAAAACAAGTATACCTTATTATGGATAGATAATGTTAAAATAGATTGAACTTAATCACATAGCTGTAGTACTAGATAAAAAAACCGCTCTGCATTTAACATTGGTTAATATGTAGCTAAACTGAATACGAAGATGTAAGTGTAATGGAGTTACGCAATGCTAGGATGACTCTACCTTAACTAACGTTTCCATTAAGGCGCTGATGGAAGTTACATTTGTATTCTATTAAATTATGCTATTCTGTTATGTGATAAACAGAATCTTATAGTCTTGGAAATCCACAAGAAAGTTATGAAACCAGCATAAATTTTAATATTCTAAGCTTTTTTCATATGACACGTCCACTCTAAGAAGGGTCTCAATAATGCTGACGTTACAGTAAATGAGCATTGTCAGTGTATTCTCTATGAGTGCATTTAGTTACATGGACTTCAGTATCCCGGATATGGTCAAGTTTTTTGGAGAATCCCGTTTTGCTTTTCATTTCACCATATCCTTATTTTTCCAAACCAGAATAAAAAAAAATAATTAAATATATGTACAAATATATTTAAAAAAATGTAAAAATAAATATTTTATGGTATATGTACAAGTAAATATGTTACAAATATATATTATAAAATGCATAAAAAAGTTATAATACACAAATAAGTATTTGTACAAATATATTTATGAAATAAATGGTTTTGATAAATATGTTCTAAAGCTTGATTTGCAGTCAAGTAAACTTTAAACTTTTTAAATTGCTGATTGATATTCACACGGGCACACCACCAAGGATACAAAAAAAAACAAAAAAACCTTTGCCCCCGCTGCTAAAAAAAATCCTAGAGGAAACACTGTTGCACTATATCATGCTGGAGAGCGTTTGAAAGAAGCTAGAATGCTGTAACTCACATACTTCGAGGACATAAAAATAAAAAGTTTAGTTCTTAATTCGCTACAACACTACTCCCTTGAGCAACACACTTGGGCCCAATAGCCAAGTGGTTCTCTCTTCAGTATATAATGCTGGGTACAATGATCTATTGTTTGGGGCTTGATATTTCAGTTGAGCTGCACTATAAAAAAGAGCACTGAACTGCAAAAAAAAAATTACATGATGAAACATCAAACCATGATACTGAATTTTGCTTGGAATTTTTGTTTTCTTTCCTACACAAATTTCAGGTGTCTTCATTTTCCCAATGTTAGACCCAAGCATAAAAAATACTTCCACTTGTCAGCTACATAACACTAAAGCCTGAAATAAACCAAGGGAGCTACAGTGCCCATGGTACTATTTTTTTTTCTAATTTCGCAAGGTTGGATGAAATGGCATTGAGGAAATGGAATTTGCAGTTATTATGCTGCTCATTGTTAATGCTAGTTACTATGTGTTACCAACTTTACTAGCTAGTATCCTTGCCCAATATGTCATCAAATTGAGCAGGGGATAATCCAATAAAATGTTTTACTGCACGTGTTAATTTAATTCAGATGTGTTGAAAAAGTACATTCTAATTCTTTAAACGTCTTACCTTTTGTAACGTCATCATGAACAGCTTCAATTCAGCTGTGCAACTAGTCTTAGTTGTTAACTTCCGGGAACTATCGTGAGACTCCACGATCCGCCATTGCTGTAAAAGAGTGGTCCATTGGAGTGAATGGGGATATGTGACTCTCTGTGGCTCTGGTTGCTACCATTCGCTTTTCATAAAGATGGTTGACCTGACTGCCCCACAAAAGTGAGGCCAAAACATCTTCATCGCCCTCAGTTGGTTGGCTGCAGTACAGGTTATAAACTCCATCCTCTCCATGTTTGTGGATGGGGACGTTGGCCAGACTAAAATATCAAAGTCTGTGTCAAATAGTTTTTGTTTTTTTTTTTGTTTTTTTTTTTTTCCCTCCTGGGATGGTTTTTATCAGTTTAGGTAGTTCTTACTATGCTGATATACTTGTGTGTAAGTGTTCATTTTTCGTGAGAAGTTTGGTTTTATTTGATACTTTGAAAAAGGGGGTGTAAAATTAAGACTGACATCTGTGATTGACAACTGCTGTGAGGGGAGTAGACTCAGAAGCACCTGCAAACTTTTTTCCGGGAATTATAAGCTGAATACGACTGTTGAGGGGAAATATAGTTAATGTTTTACATGCACAAGTGGCTAGGTCTCAGAACAAATGTATATAACCCACAATGATTCTACAAATCCAACAGAAATTGACAGTAATAAGGTCTTTGCTCTGAACATAATATAATGTACTGTTAGCAACGATGTTATGTTCCGAGCAAAGAGCTTTTTACAATAATTTTATACTACTACCTTTGGTTACTTGTTCTAGAATCTTTCTTAAAGGGGCACTGTCACGACATGCAAATGCATGAACTGTCATAATACAAACTCAAAGATTTACCGGGAGAATCTCATGGATATTTTGAACTGTGTGTTTGAAAGGATTTTGAAAGTGTTTTGCTGTTCAGCTCTTGGTACCTATTATAATAAGACTACCATACAGATTTACTTTGAACTAATATTCACGAATCAGGAGACGATAACTCCGATGACGTTTTTTTTTAATTACTGAAAAATTTGTTTACTTCCTTACAAAGGTAAGACTTGCGAAGATATTACCTGGGGGAAAGCGTGATCTTTAGCAAGTGAGAGAGCACTTCAAAGTGAACAGGACAAAGCAATCAGGGATGCCTGTGTGAAGGAAAAATCCTTGCTGTTGTGGTACCATGTCAACACTGTGAACAATACAAATTCAAATCCACTGAGTCTTGTTTTCCATGGCTCTCCAACTGATAAATGAACAGACAAAAGCAGAAAATTATAAACCTACAATAAGAGTTCACAAACATGTTCAGACTCCAAAATAAAAATGACAGCTCAAAAAATACGAAACCACTATCAATCTAAATGACAAAACATCTTAAATATTTTTGAATGCAAGGACTTTAACAATAACAATTGATACGTGAGAATCCTGAAAATTTTTTGCATCTATTGAAAATGTAAGGGTAACAATTTCAGCATTGGAGCATGGATTTGTTCATGCACATGTTGTGATAATGCTCCTTTAACTATCTAGCTTGCTAGCTCACAGGTTGGTGCTAATTGTTCATTAAGCTAATGTTTGGAAGTAGCTGAAACCATTTAGCTTGCAAACTAGCCAGTAAAGCAAGATTCCAGAGCTGGTCACCTCAGGTAGCAACAGAAATTGATGGCAAAAATCTTTTTACTCTCAACGTGTTATGTACCATAGCAGCGATGCTAATGTTGGGAAGTCTCTAAAACCAGTTAGCTGGCATGCTTACAAGTTGTGAGATTCCATAAAAAGTCAAGTTACCTCAAAAATGGACAGTAAAAAGCTCTTTGCTCTGAACACAGCGAAAAAATACTGTTAGTAGGGATACTATGTTCAGAGCAAAGAATTGCTTTTACTTCCCATAAATTTGCTGCTAATAATACATTATGCTAATAGTAGGAAGTAGTTAAAATCAGTTGACTCACTAGCTTGTTACTTAAATACATAAGGGACAGGTTACCTTGGTTGGGTAACATTAGGTAGTTAGGACTGACATTAAAACACATGATAGTGAGGGTCTATTCGTCAATAAACTATTTAACGTTGCGTTATTTTAAATGATGATTTGGATTTTTTGAGGAAAGGGTTATATGAGGTACTTATTCATTGTTGTCTAGCTTGGTAGTAGATGGCAGTTGGCATGAGTTTATGGAAGCAGGCAGGAGTACCTCAAAGCAATGTACTGCCAAGGATGGGCAAAGCAGCAAACTGATTTAAGCCTCATATAACTCTACTTGGGAAAAAAGTTTTAAAAAGTAAAATAATGAATATTTTCCAATGTAAATTCTGGAACATTCAGAAAGAAGTATGATTTCATAATATTTCTCCTGTTTTCAATGCAATACAAAGTTGAACTTCTATGATAATAATAATAATAATAATAACAAACTGATAGAATTCAGTATGTATGCACATGTTGTAGCATTGGAAAACAAAGTTTCAAAAATTAACCTCCACCAAACCGTGTGGAAAATCAAACCAATATGAAAGTATTCCAAATTTAGCTTCAAGCTGGCAACATCATATGTATAGATAACACAGTGGTTTCTTTTTACTAGCCTTATGGAGAGGGAATCAAAAAGCTTCAAAAACTTTCAGGAGTGAATATAAGCCCCCGAATTCATAAAGGGTGTTTTTCCCTTGATCACGGTTAACTTGGCTAAACAGTGTATAAACAGGTGATGATCACAAATTTAGGCCTGAATTCATAAAAAATCAGCTGCTGTTTATCCAACGAATATGGTTAGTCAAACCTGTCTAAGTAAAATAAAATTCTAATCATCCCAAGGGGCTTGTTTATCTCGTGTACAAGCTACCAAAGCTTGAAACGATGACCGTGGATCTCTTGCAATAATTGAAATAAACAGGAAGAGATGGCTGACCAAAGGCTAGGTGCGAATTGAGGGTTTTCAAAGACAGGGGCCAATCCTTTAGAAGAGATAGCGACAAAATTTGTCAAAGCGATACAGAATTTCCAAAGAATCATACCGTTATATTCTGGACCTAATCGAAGCAGACATTGACCATCCCACAAGACAAAACCATGCCCTTCTTCCAGTACACCAACTATGTATGGCCCTCTTTTTTTATGCATGTGGTGCATTCCAAATGGTTGTTGGTGACCCGTGTGGTGTATCACAGGCTACCTGCTGACAAGTAGTTAAATCGTGTTACCGAGGCAATATGTTCCAGGAAAAACCACTTCATAAGATTTTCCCAGGAAGAGAATGAAAGACGAGCAGTTATTCATGGGATTTCATGTCGTAGATAATTTTCCAGGAGTGATCGGTGCTATTGACGCACCCACGCCGCAATCGTTTTACTCAGGAGGCATTAATGCTGCGTTTTTATAACAGAAAACGCTACTTCAGTCTCAACTGTCAATTTGTCTTCGATTGGCATCGGTGTCACTCTTTTTATCCTCTATAACTGTTCTCCTACCTTTTACACACTCAATTAGACCCATTTTCTGGTCATGGGTGAAATTGTCAGCGGTTTTTTCGACATTTTGGTCCTGACTTTCTCAATTGAGCGGAAATCAGCAGAGCACATGTGCCGCGATCTCCGGTTTCTTCAGATAGGCATGCCCTTTTGGTACACATATTCGTAATACCATGCACATGACACCACTACACATCGGCTAAGCAGGGACTTATACGGATGGGTAAACACCCGATTATGTTCTACCTGAATTAAGCTAGTCACAGGAGTTTATCCACACGCGTACTTCTCTGTTTTAGCCACTGTACAGTAGTTGTGCGTGACGAAAATAATCGGGTGATCATCACCCTTTATGAATTCGGGGGTAGATCTTCAAACAAAAAAGTATAGAAAAGCAGAAACAAAAGCGATCATAAACAATACCTCAATTAATACAAAGGATGACAAGTCGCTAAATTAACATTGGTCAAAAGAAGCCTGAGATTACAGAATAGTGCATAATTCTTGGGCACTTTGAAATCTTTCTTGCCTTTGTCTTTGCTCACTGAGCTCCTCCAGTGCTGGTGTCCCTGGTTGGCGCAGCATTCCTTCTCAGAAAGCACGCCATCTTCATGGTCTGGGCCTCCATGCTGCTAACAATGGACGATTCTTGCTCGTAGCAGAATTCTTCAAAACGTGCTGAACAGAGCAAAGTATACTGCAAAGTTGGAACTTCGAACTCATGTCCGTGTCTGCAGACAAATTGTATCCATTTTCCTCTCACGATCGGATCGTTTGGGATCTTAAACATTGTAATACCTGGCGTGAATGACGTTTTTGACAACTTTGCGGTTAGGGGCACCAGCATTGTAATAACGCCCTTGTTGCCGCTTATTTTGCTTACTATCCGCAATACACTTGATCCTCTGGCACCAAATTAACATCAGCAGTTGTGGTCAAATGGTATTTGGGCTGTGCAATCTGAATACCTTTATTCTCAGAGGGCAAGATGACACAAATTTGAGGGCTTTCTAAATTGTCAATTTTAACCATAAAGGTCTTAAACTGTGGAATTGTGCATTTCAAACCGTACACTGCATAAATATGCAAAAATTTCACTTTTTTGGCACTTTAACAAACCTTTAATTGTAGTCTCTAGTCTCAGTACTGTAAGCGACATTGACTGCTGATGTTGGAGCAGTCAGCCAGTGCTTGCGACCAAGTGAGTGAGTGCATGGGTGGGACCTCTATACTCTGGTTCAATGGCCCAATCATTCTTGCACAGACACTGGCTCCAAATGAAGTCACTAGCGCAAGATGGCAGCGTCCATATCCAGGATATTTTGGCACCATTTTTGTACAGTGGGGGGGAGTGGAAATGCATCGTCCATTTGATGTATTGTTATAGGTTCCAAAAAACACACCAGTGTTTTTCTCTTGGTTGTGAACCAGGTGCTGACAAAGGATCTGGAGAAACACGCTGCTGAGCTCCAGGGCCAGGAAGGATTGCCCACTGGTGCCCTACCAATCGTCAGTATACCGCACATCAATGCCAGGTAAATGCCAGCAAAACCAAATGATGCTGCATGCATTCGTGTTTGCACAGCTTGGCATCAGTGACATGCAAACCATCTACATATCAACTCAAGGTATCACATCTGTGCATCAGTGACTGGTACCACATCTACACCAGGTATCACATTTAGACATTTGCACAGGTATCACACCGATACATTCCAACCAGAACCACAGCGACACATTAGCACCAGTAGTCACATCGACACTTTAGCACCAGGTATCACATGTACACATCAAAACCAGGCATTAGATGTACAAACCAATATCCGGCATCACAGCTCCACATCAACCCCAGGTATCATATGTACACATCAGCACCAGAAATCGTATGTACACATCAAGACCAGGTATCACATCCGCACATCAGCACCAGTTATTACATCTGCACATCCACTCTGGGTATCACATGATCTCATTAGCACTGGGTATCACTTCTGTTCATTAGGACCAGGTATCATATCTAAACATTAGCTCCAGGAATCACATCTACATGCACATCAGCAACAGATATCACATCTATGCATCAGCACCAGTTGTCACATCTTCATATCAGCACCAGGTGTCATATGTATGCATCAGCACCAGGTATCACATATTCACATCAACACCAGGTGTTACATCTGCACATCATCACCAGATGTCACATCTACACATTATCACCAGTTATCAAATCTACTCATCATCACAAGTATCACATCTACAAAGTGGCACCAGGTATCTCATCTTCACATCAGCGCCTGGAATCACACCTACTCATCAGCACTAAGTCTCACATCGTCACGTCATGTATCACGTCTACACCAGCATCAGGTATCTCATCTACACATTAGCACAAGGTATCACATTTGGACATCAGGACCAGGTGTCACATGTACACATCAATGCCAGGTATCACATCTACACATTAGCACAGGTATGGCATCAGCACATCATCACCAGTTATCAATTCTGCACATCTTCACCAGGTGTCATGTACACATTATTGCTGGGATTTCAAGGCCAAGTTTATGTACAGTTCTGTTCGTGAGAATTTGATAACTTCCATCCTCGAACAGTGATTTAGTTCAGGTTTGTGTTTTTTTGTATTTTTTTTTTTCCTAGAATTGTAACTGTTTGAGTTTCTGCATACTACATACAGTATCTTTCAGGAGTAGAGGGTCACTTTTAGAATGGACGCTAATTGCATAAATTCTATCGAGAATTGAATGACAAAATTAGTATTGTTTTCTTCTGTGCAATGATACTAAAGACAGCAGTCTTTCTTATTTCCAGGAAAATGGTTTTCTGTCGAGCTACTGTTTAAGCTGTAGGTGGATCAATTTTAGTATTATTGGCTCACTCCATCTGGCGGCGAATTCCGTCACAATGCAACTCGCCAAGAAAGGGCCATATAAAATTATCTTGCATAGTTACAGTTTCAGAAATGATTATTAATACAAAGAACAAACTACTATCTTGTTTGGCTCCATTTATTCCAACATAATTGAAGTGATGATGCTAAACTGCAAAAGCAGATGAAAATAACGATAATCATTTCGACTCAAGTGTTGACAAGTGAGTAAATTATCATTAATTACTACCCAATGGGAGTGCTTTGTGTAGGGCTGGGAAGTATTTTTTCTATTTATACCATGGTTTGTAACTTTATTGTATTAAATAATCAAATTGAATTGGAACCAAGAATAAGTTATCAAGGAACCATTTAATGTCACATTGACATTATGAGACCACCTTTCAGGGAACGCACATGTACAATTCTGCTTACGCCTTGTGCTACATTCTTGCATAATGTATAACACCAGTGATTCGCTATTCACTGAACTACCTCCTGACAGAATGAAACAAATCTAGCTGTTTACCTTACTGCAGGAATCCAAAACATTGCGGTTTTAAAAATGCATATTTTACCATGAATGAACTAGAAATGGAAAATTTATTTTCTGTCAGTCACTTACACTTTGACTTGTATTAAAGCAGCTCCTAATGTCCATCTTTCTTTTTTCAGCTGCCATCCTGTGAGAGCGAGCATATCACCAAATTAGCCAAATTATCAAAAGCACATAACATTAATATCACCTGTAAAAATGACAGGGACAATTTGAAGGTCTGATGAATGCCATATTCCAGTTTATTGTTGCAGAAGGCACTCTGTGTCACACACACCCACACACACACTATGTTTCATGCTGCATGTGAAGGATAAAGTGACAGTCTCATGACAACATCTTGCATTAACGACCAATTTATGATAATAAATTCAAGAAATGAATGTAATTTTTCTAAACTTGCGATGCTCAAAAACAGGTCAACGATGGATTGAATCGCTTTGCACGTACGTCTAGTGACAGTGAAATTCAATGTAAATTGGATTTTCATCGAGCCTTGCCGCAGATTTTCCTGCCAAAAAAAGTAAGAGAACCATCTGAAAAAAATAGGGCAAGGCCACTGCGCCTACTTAGCCAAACATGGCCAAAATCTAATCTAACATTGCCTAGGTTTTCATCCCATATACAAGCATGACGAAATATGAAAAGGATCTATGAAAAACTGAAGGCGTTGGAGTGCTGACAAAGCAAAAAGTTTACGGATGCATGGACACACGACAGACCACCACGAAGGCATCTGTCCACAGAATTAGCCCTATTGGCCTAGAGGCCAAGTGGGCTAAAAAACAGACTGTTTTATTTTGCACAAAGTATTTTTTGCTTCTTTGCGGATCTTTCCACAAACTCTAGCCTATCATGTAGGGTCCATCAAAGTTTGTAATCGAATTGGCCAATTCAAGTATTAATTATTGGCTGCAATGGAATCTTCCAAGTTATCGTCCTCCCCGTCAGATGAAAAATAAAATTTTTCAATTCTCATTGTCACCACTGGATGAGGCTATGGTTATTTTTATCGTTTAGTGCAGCTTCTTTCAGGCTTTCTTCCTTCTTCGCCAGAATGAATGATTATTGGCAGGTGCTACCTCATCTTCACCCATTTTGTTTTTTTATTTTATATTTATTTGAAATTTATTTAACCAGGAAAAACCTCATTGACATTAAAAATCTCTTTTAGAAGGGTGTCCTGGCCAAGATTGACAGCAGCACCTTTTGAACAAGGTTAGACACAATACAAAACAATTACAAATACAAGTCAATAAATTCTGAGTCACATAACAGGCCATCTGTTAAAACATTTACAGCCTGATGCATCTTCCTCTAACGCCTTCAATCTACTCTTAAAAACATTTAAAGGGACCAACTGCTTGAGACCCAAATCCTCCTGGAGCAGGTTCCAGGCTGCAGGAGCAGCGTGTCTAAAACTTTTTTTTTTTTTTTTTTTTTTCCATTTCAAGACGCACTCTGAGAACAGAGAACAAGAACAGGTCTTTATAATGGGTCACAAAGCGAAGACTATAGCTTCCAAGCATTTTTCAAACAAAGAAAATTACATAAGTAAGATGGAAGCAAGTTAAGAAGGGCCTTATAAATAAAAACATGCCAGTGATTTAGTCGACGGGTCGACAATGCAGGCCAGCCAACTCGAGCATATAACGTGCAGTGATGAGTTAAGGCCTTAAGATTTGAAATAAACTTAAGTGCTCCATGGTAAACCGTAACCAGAGAGTGAAGGCACTGAGAAGATGCATGCAGATATAAGTCATCACCATAATCAATCGAGGGCATGAAAGTCGCAGCAACAAGCCATTTCTTTGCAGCAAAAGAAAAACACGACTTATTTCTAAAATAGAAGCCTAAGCATAACTTCAGCTTCTTTACAAGTCGCTCAATATGGAGCTTAAAGGATAATTAGTCATCAATTAAGAATCAATTAAGTAATTATAGGTGCATACAGACTCAATAACATCACCCTGAGATGTTACAATAGGTGGCAGGTTCGATGACTTTGACTTCGAGTTTGTAAACATCATGAATTTTGTTTTATCAGGATTTAAAATCAGTTTTAATTCATGAAAAACCTCTTGTACAGAGTCAAAAGCAGCTTGTAATCTACTGAGAGCCTGATTCTGTATCCATCATCATCATCATCATCCAGTTTTAATCCGGATTTGTCCCCGATAACGGGGGTGGCCGGATTTACCTCACTCTTACAGCAGTCGCTTTCACACCATCTCGCCATCTCGCCTGATTTTGGGCATCCTCCATTCTCAAACCAACCTTCCCAAGATCCTCCTCCACCTGTCTCTTCCACGTCTTCTTCAGTCGTCCTCGCTTTCGTGGTTCATTCACTTTAAACTCCAGCACTTTCCTCAGAACATGATCATCATCCTTCCTCAACACATGCCCATACCACCGCACTCCATTGGCCCTTGCCAGCTGTTCCACTGATTCCTCCCACCCAAGCATCTCCATCAGGTCCTCGGTCTTCTATTTATCCATAAGTTTCACACCACACATTGCTCTCACCATTGCTCTCTCGGTCCTTCTCAAAATTGCCATTTCACTTTCCCTCAAACACCATGTCTCACTCCCATAAAACATTGCAGATCTCACACAACTCCGATAAACCCTTCCCTTCGTCTTCAAGGAGAACCTTTTCCCATGTAATAACACTCCACATTCCCTGAACTTCACCCAGCCAAGTCTTGTTCTTGCTGTCACAGCTGCTTCACATCCACCACTTGCATTTACCCTTATCCCCCAAATAACAAAACCCTCTCACCGTTTCCACCTCATCACATAACGTTTCCACGGTTCCGCCAGCTCACCAACTCTCTTCTCACATCTTCCACAAGGAAAATCTCTTGCCAGTCTTGGGGTCACCGTCTTCATTTTCGTATATCTGCCATGAATCCATTTCCCACATTTCGTACACAAACACTGAATTTACCATTACCTCTTCCGCTTTTTACCACATGGATCTACCTTACTCAGTGACACTTCTCCTTCTGACCCACTCATCATTTATATCTTCCTGAGGTTTACCTTCAGCCCCTTGCTCTCAAACACCTCCTTCCATTTCCAAAACTTCTCCCTCAATCCCTCCATCATCTCGCTCATCAGAACCAAGTCATCCGCATTCAATATCTCCATTATCAATCCCTCTCATGCACTCTCCATCACCACATCAACCACTATTGCAAACACCAACGGTGACTTGATGTACGCCAACTTTCACCCCAAACTCCTCCGACAGCTCTGATCCAACTCTAACTCTTGTCTTCGCCCCTTCATACAAACTCATCACTGCCCTCACCATTACCTCTGGTGCACCTCTCTTCCTCAACGCCTTCTCAATCACCTTCCTCGGAACCCCATCAAATGCTTTCTCCAGATCAACGAAGCACATGTACAACTCCTTCTCCTTATCTCTGTATTCCTCTTGCTATCTCCTTAGGATAAACACTGCATCTATCGTCCCTTTTCCTGGCATAAAACCAAATTGCATCTCGTCCAATACTACCACTTTCTGAATTCTCTTCTCCAACACCCTCTTCCACGATCTTCATTGCATGCTCCAATAACTTCACTCCCCTATACGCCCCACAGCTCACCACATCCCCCTTTCCCTTGAAGATTGGTACCACCACACATTGGCCTGTATGCATGAAAGCGGAATAGGGACAGAATAGCCAATACCAGGTATAAATCAATGGTTTTACCACTGTTGCTATGCATGAAGATGGTATAAGTTAAACTGCAGTATAACTTTAAACCTCGAATAGGGAGTCGTCTGCACAAATATGGAATAGCTTAATCTGGGGTGTAAATACCACAGATTTCCTGGTGTAACTTATACCAACCAAGGAGTAGGTTTAAGGAGAGGAATAAGAAAATTTGCAGTCTGCTTTCAGTGGATGTCTCAAAGCTGTGCCTTCTGTTTTTAGGATACTGGTGTGAAATGATGTTCAAATTACCCTGCATAGATTGACACTCATTTGGAGATGTAAATTTTCAACTCATTTCATATTTTTCTTTACCAAAAAAGTATAACTGAATGCCTGAACAAACATTCAAGGTTGCAATCCATATTCATTTAACCAGCGAAATGATAGCAGTCAGCCTGGCCCTGACTCGAAACCCTTGCATATTGTCCTCGACATGGACATTTGGCTCCACCTCATCGTCCTCAGCATCATCATTATCATCATCAAGAGCTGGGAACCCTATTGTGATTAGGGAGTTTCCGCAAACTCCCCCAAACGTGTACACGAAAAAAAAGCCACAGGTGTGAAACCCTTAATAGCCATTTAAACCTGAGTGTGTCACCTTGTTTATATAACAAGGTCAAACATTCAAGGGTATGGAAACTTATGATCAGGGCCATTTGGGTGATTTCAGTTATGTTTTTAAAGGGGGCCAAATGCCTATGTGGTGATAAATGACTTCACGTGATCATTATCCTTAAATAAAAGACAGGTTTTTTGCATGATGAGTCATATTTTCAAAATAAATGGCAACATTTCACAAATTCAGCAAGGGCATTTCTGGATGTATTCAACCCAAATTTGGTATTTATGCAGTCAGTACCACTATTTGACACACATAATCCTATTCTGCTGTGCTTTGCATATTGACCCACATTTTTATTGACCCAAGGTGGCTGAGAACTTAAGCACAGTGGTCTAGCACGCATCCAGTGTCAGGAAAGTCAAATTAAATTACCATCTGAGCAAATTACAAGCTTTTATTTTAATCCTGAAAGTCTGTAAATTCCTTCAAAATGGATAACCTGTGTGCCACATTATGTTTGAGTGCCTCATTGCAGTGCAAATAAGGACTGTTTAGGGTCTTAGTCCTAGATTAAATGGCATTAAATGCTCAAAAGCTTTTTTTGTTGTTTTTCAAAGACCATTATTTAATGGTGTGAATCCTAAACGAGCATTAAGTGAGTACCACAGGTGCACCTTTCTCATGACACAATCGCTGATGCTTTTTAAGAAAGAGTGCTTTCATGATGGAGTCTGATGAAACTTGACAAAGCTTTCATCAGACTTTATCTATTAATGAGTTTGATTTATGAAACAGGCCGTAGTTGACCAAAACACGACAGGCTGACCATTCCCATTTACTGCCTGCTCTGTCTCAACTACCAAGATAATTTGGGCACTTAAAACGTCCGAAAACTAGGTTGACATGGTTTTCATTTTGGCCGTTTCAGCACGGATTTCTTTCAATAATCATTTAGTTTCTTTGTGATTTCAAAACATAAGTACTTGTTATATATAGCCAAAAAAGTTGAATTTGCTTGCCAGTTAGTTTTGCGGACCCAAATTAATGTCATTAACACCACGATAATTGGGTCCCACACCATAAGTCAACTGATGGCTATGGTGTTCCTGCAACAAATTTGCACTGTTCAAAACGACCAGCAAGTGCACAGGATCTTAATCTCTTCGCAACATGGATAAGTGGGCAGGTACACACATAAAATACAAGGCCTAGACATGCCAAATCAACATCATTACTACTTGACTGAATGCAACAGATTTGATTTCGGATTCTCATTTGTGCTGAAAACAAAAACGTCGAGGACTTACCTTGACAATATCTTGCCAATGTAGCCTTTCAAGTCTACAGTGCCTGACAAAAGTCTTGTCACTTATCCAAGTTGTAGGAACAACAAATAATAACCTGACTTGTAGTTGATCAATAGGAATCAAAAATGGCTTATATGAAAGGCAAAGCCCTCTAGATCAGTGGTTCCCAAACTCAGTCCTGGGGACCCACTGTGTCTGCTGGTTTTTGTTCCAACCACAACTCCTATCTTAAAATATTAATGAGTTGCTAATTGTTCTTAATTGCAATTTTTTTCGTTCATACTGATTATTTACCCTTTTAGACCACATGTCAGAAATAGCCATGATGAAAAAAAGTTTCAAAGTTTGATATATTGGAAATGACTTTTCTCACATAAAAAGTGGAAATTTGCAATTGATGGCATTAAACTATGAACTGGCTTCTAATTGATAAAATTCAACACATAGTCACTAAAACTAACTATTAATGGGCTATTAAGAGGACAAAGCATTTTTATAATGAGTCAAACCTGTTAAATGTTACTTGTTTGGTTTCAGTAAGGAATTTGAACATGTGCGTTCAGAACCCTAATCAGCAGCTGACTGATTGATCGCATCTTGCATTTGATCACAGAAAACTTATTGGGACCTTGGCTTGGCATGCTTGCTTGGAACATTAAAATAAAGAAAATGAACGTTGGGCTTTTTGAAACATCATGGAATGCATTGCCATTTCTGTTATAATGTGATTTAAGGGGGTAAAATTTTCCTCTAATTTGAAAAGCAACTAATTAAAAAAAAATTAATAGCTTCTTAAAATTCTGGTATGGTAATTGTGGTTGGAACAAAAACCAGCATACACAGTGGGTCCCCAGGGCTGACTTTGGGAACCACTGCTCTAGATTATGCGAAATATACCAAAATAGAGTTTTGTGTCATTGATTGAGTTTATAATTTAATTTGTACAGAAAGGTCAGATTTTGTTTGGACAAAAGTCTTGTCGCATTGAAAAAAAATGTGAAATTATACATACACTTTATTTTGAATACACAAATATGCCACTATAATATCAGAACATAAAGCCATGGTGCCTCGGAAAAAAGAATTAATATTAAGCAGCTGACTCCCATGAGCTTGGAGGACTGCATCCATACGCCTTGGCAATGACTGAGATAACTTGATGATGAAATCATCTGGAATGGCAAAGAAAGCAGTCTTGCAGGACTCCCAGAGTTCATCAAGATTCTGTGGTTTCATCTTCCAAACCTCCTCCTTCATCTTACCCTGAAATGCTCAATAATGTTCATGTCAGGTGACTGGGTTAGCCAATCCTTCACCTTCTTCGCTTTCAGGAACTGTGACATGGAGGCAGAAGAATGAGAAGGAGCAGCAGTATAAGTAGGGCAGCAAGAACTTGATATTTCAGGCTGTTGATGTTGCCATCCACTCTGCAGATCTTTCTCACACCCCCATGCTGGATGTAACAACAAACCATGATTTTTTCCTCCACCAAACATGATTGTTTTCTGGGAGAATCTTGGGTCCATGAGGGTTCCAACAGGTCTTGTTACTGGCATGCAGTTCAATGGATGATTCACCAGAAAAATAAACTTTCAGCCACTTTTCCGGTATCAATCCTTTCTGCGAGCTGTGGGCCTTGGCAAATGCAGTGCAGGTTTTTTGTTTTCTGTTTAATGCAGACTTCTGTGTACTAATTTGGCTATGAAAACCACTTTGAGAGAGAATTTGACAAACTCTTCTTGTAAAAACCGGGATTTTTGGTGACATTTCCTCATGTACAAAAGTAGCTTCGCTGTAGTTGAAGAAGGGCTAGCCTTGTACAGTTGAAGCAACAAATGGTCCTTTCAAACAGTTGTCATACCGGGGTCTGTCTGACCTCGCTTGCCATGAACGTCACCAGTTTCTTCAAATCTTTTCTCATCCCCTCCACTTGACATTTGGATACATTAAAGATGTCTGCCACCTCAGCAATTTAGTCTTCAGGCTCTTGATGATCAGCACTTTGGTCTGTGGTTGAATCTTTGGTATGTTGTCAGAGGTCTAGTTGCACCTCATATGAAAGTCTGGTGTGCTGGGGTTATTTCTATACACATCTGGGAATGTGTTAATTACAGTATTTGTCATAGGTTAAACTCTAATCTCTGCGATTTGTTGCATCATCTGAAGAGACACAAGACTTTTGTCCTAGCAAAAACAGATGTTATGGGCTTAGCCAAGCTGTGAACATCAGAACACTTTTTGACGGTTTCATTTTGCACCAAATTATTTATGTGAAAGCCCTTGACATTAAAATGGACCATTTATTGTAACAATTGATTGGTTAGAAATAAAGTTATATGCTATTTTTAGTTACTATGTCCTTATGCGACAAGACTTTTGTCAGGCACTGTACATTGCGCCAAAGGAGTAAATGGTTTTAGTTCGTAGAAGACTGATGGTGCTTAGTCTACACTGTCGTGGAGAAAGAACTCCGTATCCAGCCTCCACTTTTTTCGGCTTTTTATTTGCCAGAACGATTTTAAAAGGGGGCGCTAATATATTTTGGGGGGTTATTATTCGTGATAAGGGGGTTTAGAATTTAATATTAATATTTAATATTGCAAATGCGTATGCTTTGCATGCTCTAGCAACCCGGTGTGTCATCAGTAACATGGCTGCTGCCATAATATGCCATTGCCATGTATAACAGCACTATGAATTAAACTAAATTTTCTTCACTGGATGTACGCTTGACGTTTTTACACACTCGAATGTTTCTCTGGGTACCCAAACGTCAAGGTAAGCCCAAAAAAGTACTGATTTTATTCAATATTGGTGGAGGTTGAATACAGAATTCTTTCCCTGTCAGGGCTACAAAATCAGGTAATCCGGACAAAGAATGTATGCTGGGCACCCTAGAATTTTCCTTCGAACAAAATTCTTCCTGTATATAGCCTGAATCCACAGTGTTCGCTGCCTTTTAACATGGGAAAAGCAAAAGAATTTATTTCCCCCTTTTTCAATGCCATTTGTGCATCTCCTGCTATACGCAGTGTGCAAAGAGCATGCGCGCGACCCAAATCTCGCTTAAGCCAAACTGGTCTATATCGCTGAGTAATGCTGAGCAATTTGAGTTTATGGCTAAAGCAGCTGGTCCAACTGAGATTTTAGCCTAGGCGTTTCTTAAATACTCCTACTTCTACCTCAAAGACAGTAAGTCCAATCTACAAAATGGAGGTACCATGCTAATGAGGAGAACCCGCTGAGCAAAATATGTCAAAATTGTGTGTGTAGTGCCATAAGTGTGGGAACACGAGCAAGTCAGAAAACGGCTTGTTAGGCTTTCCAACCTGAATATTCTTGTCTCAGTTAATATAGGAATGAATGTAGTTTCGATAAGTGCTTCTGTTGCTTTTTGGCTCATACTGCAAAACCGTTTGTCCAATTGCTTCCATAGTTTACATTTTCATGACCAGCACAACTTTTTCTGCAACTTGGATATGAAATTATGTCTGTGGAGTGAAAACTGTGGGAGTTGGAGCAAGTGTAAGAAAAGACTTCTGGACGATTTTACAGCCGTTCTCCACTCTAGCTGTGATTCCCAGAATGTATTGTAAAAAAATTATTTAAAAAATTACAATAAAAAAGGTACGGAAAAGTTGAACCGTAAATAAATTATACAAGCTTAGCGTAACATTTTCCAGTTTGAATGACGTGTCTAGCTAAAAGTGCAGTGGGCTGCAAAAATTTGGGCACCCCTGGTTTAAATGTCTGTTACAATTAATCTCCAAGTAATTGAAAGCAAACCTTAAAACTAAATGCTACGAAGTAAAAAATGACAACTTTTGCAAATTTAAAAGGCAAGATTTGTTTTTATTTTAGTTTTTCTCAGTTTTTTAATGATAAAAAAGGAAAAAGGTCCCTGTGCAAAAGTTTGGGAACCCTTTTGGATTATTCTTTGTTACCTTTTAAGAAGATGATTACTAAGGCCCAGACCCAGTTGATTTACTTGTTAGGACTTCAATGAGTCAGGTGAATATAATTCCAGGGTTGAACTATATATTCTGAAGTAACTCCATGCCTTCTAAAGTATCCAACTGTGGTGGCTGTTGTGTCTGGTGTTAAAAACCATGTGTTCCTCAAAACAGCTGTCCAAGGATGTCAAAATCAAGACAATTCACTTCCACGAACAAGGAGAGGGCTACAAAAGACTCTCACAACGTTTTAAACTACCCATTCTACTGTCAGAAACATGGTAAGAAAATGGAAAATTAATGGAACAATTGAAGTCAAAGAAAGATGTGGAAGACCAAGAAAAATTTCAGATAGAATGGTCCGAGATCTGGTAAGAAAGGCTCAGAAGAACCCACACATCAAGAGCTGCAAAAAAAGAGTGGCAGACACAGGTCTAGTTGTTCACAGGACTGCAGTACAGCATACCTTAAGCAACAAAGACCTACATGGCAGAGTTACAAGAAAGAAGCCTTTCTATGACCTCAACATAAAATGAAGCGTCTGAAGTATGCAAAAGAAAACCTTGAGAAACCTCAAGCCTATTGGAACAATGTGCTTTGGACTAACGAAACCAAAATTGAACTTTTTCGCCACAACCAAAGAAGGTATGTTTGGAGAAAAAAGGGTGAAGCATTTGTAGAGAAGAATACGTTGCCAACTATTAAGCATGGAGATGGATCCATTATGCTTTCGGATTATGTAGCAGCTGGGGGCACAGGCAATATTGTGCAGGTGGAAGAAAGAATGGATTCCACCAAATGTCAAGACATTCTCGAGGCTAATGTTCAAAGTTCAGTCCAGAAATTGAAGTTGAAGAGATGTTGGGTATTCCAGCAAGACACTGACTCAAAGCATACTTCAAAATCCACCATGAAGTATCTCCAGGAAAGATGGATGAAGGTTTTGGAATGGCCATCACAGTCCCCAGACTTGAATATTTTTGAAAATCTGTGGAGAGACCTCAAACATGCCGTGCATGCAAGAAGGCCGAAGAATATTTCTGAGCTAGAGGTGATCTGTCAGGAAGAATGGGGAAAAATTCCAAACGCAAGAATTGAAAGACTCTCCTCACCAGATCCAAGCCCATCCTAAAACTGGTGAAAGTATGGCCAGATGGAGCCATAAACTGCTCTTCAAGACTGTTTCAAAACTACAGACTGGTCTGTATTCAAGGAGGCTGCCATCAAGGACCAGTGCATGGACATTGAGGAGTATGCAGAGGCTGTATCTGGCTATATCTCTAAATGCACAGAGGATGTCTGTGTCAGCAAATACATCACCATCAGGGCGAATGAGAAGCCATGGATGACTGCTAAGGTGCGAGACCTGCTGAAGGTGAGAAACGCCGCCTTTAAATCGGGGGACTCAGCTGCCCTCAGGTCTGCAAGGGCCAACCTGAACAAGGTGATCAGGCTGGCAAAAAGAGCTCATGGAAAAAAAATTCAGAATCAATTCCAGGACCACAGGAACACAAGAAGCCTGTGGCAGGGCATAAAATCTGTCACGGACTACAGGACCCCCCAAAGGCCCTGTGATGTCAACATAGCATTCCTGGATGAGCTCAACAACTTCTTTGGTCGTTTTGAGGAATTTAACAACACTAAACCAGCCAAGTCCACCCCACGGCATGAGGAACAGGTGTTGCGTCTGGACCCAGCTAATGTCCATAAGGCTCTGAGGAGAACAAACCCAAGGAAGGCTGCTGGCCCTGACCAGATTCCTGGCTGCATGCTAAAGGGATGTGCAGAACAACTGACACCTGTCCTCACTGACATATTCAACATCTCCCTGGAACAGGCAGTTGTACCAGCATGCTATAAAACCGAAGAAGTCATCCCAGTACAAATAAAGCCCAGAGTCCACTCCCTCAATGACTATAGACCTGTTGCAGTCAGGTCCATAATTATGAAGTGCTTTGAGAGGCTAATCAGAGATCACAACGTCTCTCTCCTCCCCTCAGCATTAGATCCATTCCAGTTTGCGTATCGCCCTAACCGTTCAACCGAGGATGCTTTATCTACTGCACTCCACCTGTCCCTATAACATCTGGAGAAGAAAAACACACAGGTCCGGTTGCTCTTTGCAGACTTTAGCTCGGCTTTCAATACAATCATTCCTCAACATCTGATCACTAAGCTGGGCCCTCTTGGATTGAACAAACATCTGCAAAACTGGATATTGGACTTTCTGACAAACAGACCCCAAGTTGTGCGGGGAGGTCAGAACAGGTCCAGCACCATCACTTTGAGCACAGGTTCCCCACAGGGATGCATCCTGAGCCCCCTCCTCTATACCCTGATGACCCACGACTGTTGTGCCAGGTTCAGCAATAATAACATCATAAAATACGCGGACGACACAACAGTCGTGGGTCTCATCCAGGATGACGATGAGAAAAACTACAGAGAAGAGGTGAGGCATTTTGCTGAATGGTGCAGTGAGAACAACCTCAGTCTGAATGTTGAGAAAACCAAAGAACTGGTGATCGACTTCAGAAGAAATCAGCCCATGCACTCCCCTGTCTTCATCAACGGCACTGCTGTGGAGATTGTGCAGGAAGTGAAATTCCTGGGGGTGCATGTGGCTGATAACCTGTCCTGGTCTTCGCACATCTCCACCACTGCGAAGAAGGCTCACCAGCGGCTGCACTTTCTACGCAGGCTAAAGAGAGCCCACCTCAGCTCGGCTGTCCTCACCACCCTCTACAGAGGCACTATTGAGAGTGTGCTTACCAGCAGCATCTCTCTGTGGCACGAGAGCAGTAGTGTCTCAGACAGAAAGGCTCTGAGAAGGGTGGTGAGGGCAGCTGAGAGGATCATTGGGGTTACGCTGCCACCTGTGGATGTCTTGGCCAAACAACGGTGCCTGGCCAGGGCAAAAAGAATCCTGAAGGACTTCACCCATCCCTGCCACCACTTGTTCTCCCTCTTGCCCTCTGGTAGGAGATACCGGAGCCTGAGGTGCAGAACAGCTAGGCTGAAGAACAGTTTTTATCCCACAGCCATCAGGCTTTTAAATTCTTGAAGAAATGCACTTTTGGAAGTACACAGGCATATGTGCAATATAAATACATATACATATATAGACACTGTATGTTGTTATTTTTTAGGTATTATTTTATTAATATAACTTTTTAATATATTGAATGATACAATTGGTCGGCGAGTTCTTTGCGATGTTTCTGTCAGTTTTTGCCTGTGCAAAATGTAATTTCGTTCCAGTGCCTGTACCATGAATGACAATAAAATGAACTTTGAACTTGAAACTTTGACTCTTAGCTGACAGGGTTCCCAGACTTTTGCATATGCCTTTTTCCTTGTTTTATTATTTTGAAACTGTATAAAGTTCAAAATAAAAATTATTCTTGCTTAAAAATGTGATGAAATGTGTCGTGTTTAACTTTGTAGCATTTAGTATTCAGGTTTGCTTTCAATCACTTGGAGATGAATTGTGACTGATATTTAAACCAGGGGTGCCCAAATTTTTGCACCCCACTGTATGACAGTAAAAAATAGCTGATAATAGCTTCCAGCTTGCCCACTAATAAATGTACGCGCAAAGCACTTCAATCCGTTCTAAATCATGGCAAACCTCAGTCTGTTTTTGAGTAACGTCAGTTTTGAAAAATGGCGGTTATCTCTCACATTTATTAACTACAAATTTTCAAGAGAAATCATTAGGGCAATTCTACCGTTACGGACGTTACATTCAGAGGGAATTTTAGCCATTCCAACTACCCTCACAGCTTAAGTTTTACTTCAAGGAACCCAACCTTATGGGTATTACTAGCCTAGGTATGAGGTTGTTTGATTGGGGAAGAAAAGCCATCCAGTGATGTCTGTGTGTTTCGCATAAACCACAATTATGAACGTGACGGATGTTACATGAAAAAGAGATGGAAAAACTCAGCCATGTTTATTTCAAAATTCTGTCTCTCAACAATGGCACACATGATTTTTTTATCCCAGAATTGTACGAGAACTAGGCCACCTAATACACAAATTATAATAACTGTAGAAACAATTCTGAGTGATAATCACTAACTCAACCCTGGACTGTAAGATTAGAAGTCACAAAACTAGCTTTAAAACTTGTAACGAATGATGTATTACACGGATTAAATTCTGGATTCTGACTTTGACTAGCGGAGGTCTGGGGGCGAAAATAAACTAACAGGACAGATAGTCAATCTAAAACAAAGAAAAAGTCGATGCTGTGATCGAGATTTTGTCTTTTTTATCATAACAGTAGAAACAAGAGCACTCAGAGAATGCAGCACCTCCACCACGCCAAGGCAACTCTGTGCATTAGCTATTTTTGTTGGCTGATGTAGGGTATTGTTGCATTCCTTTGCCAGGTGGCAGCAAAACCCAAAAGCACGCCAATTGGAAATCCGGCCCATTGGAAAGACTTCAAATCTCTGCCAGCATTGCTGGATTTGAACTTTGGCCTATATCTCAGCTGTACTTTGGCCTAGATATGCCAAAATTTAGTCACTTATTCCTCTTGTGCCCCTCTAACATCCTGCAGTTTGGTTAAAATCTTTGCGGCCATTTTTGAGATATCCTGCTGACAGACAGACAGACAGACAGACCAACGCCGGCAAAAACATACACCTCCTTGGCGGAGGTGAGTTACACAAATAGAAATGCTTACTGCAAAATACATGGAGGATCTTCAATGAGTGAGCCCAAGATATCAAATTTATGCAACGACAGTAGCAATTTTCATTTAAATAGCAATTACTATTTGAGTTTCATAAATTTGATAGCTCATTCTCATGAATTTGAGAGCATATTTATCCCATAAATGTCAGTATCGTAGTATTTGGAAAATGGAAAAATAGCGTTTGGCTTCTAGGTTACAGTTTATTCAAGTCAATGGCATGAATAATTCACCAGCTTGCATGCTAATGCTTTTCGCTATTAAATTATTAAATTCAAGTGTTTACAATAACAGTTACATGTTGAGGGTTTGGAGCGCAATGGTTATATGTCCATTTTAGAGGTTTTGAGAAAGATTGATTTTTAGGTTTGCAAATCTTATATTAAATCAGGCACATCATTTTTGTGTCAGTCACTCTTTTACTGCATGGTTCAGAAGTATTCTGAACATGTAAGTTTTCATAAGTGTGGTACTGCGACCAAAATTGCCAAAACGGACATGTCACCTCGGTGCTCCAACAATTCTAGTACTTGATGTGACATAACACAATGGTGATAGATTGGAGTTAGGTTTGTTTGCAATGGAAGACAGATGATTCTGTAATACTTTTCATGTTTATTCATCAAAATATCAATGCTTAATTCATATAAGCAGATTTTGTTGGACATACCACAAAATGAAAATGTGAATTCTGTTTAAAACTGTGGCGCATGGACATACAATTATTGTGCTCCAAGAATTAGCTGATAGAAATGTGTGACTGGAGGTAAAAATCTCAAAATCACAAAATTTGGACATATCACCATTGTGCTCCAAACCCTCGATGTGTAACTCATTACTGGCCAAAAGGGTTAGCATGCTAGCTAAAACCCTAGTCACACTAGAGGCGGAATGAGCCGGAATGCCGTCAGAATAAAAATTCTTTGTATATTCCTGGATATTCAAAGTGCATTCTAAAAATTCTGACTGCATGCTGAGTGCATTCCAAATATTCAGGCCCATTCTTGTGGCCGGCCCGAGTGTTTTGCTTTCAATCAGAATTGAATCCACTGATTCAGTGTTTACCACCTATGCTCGCAGAAATACTCGGCTGCCCTGTGAGGCAGTGTCTCGTTGAGCCGCGGCCCGGCTAAAGAGATCGACTCAGTGGATGCCCTCAGACGTTACTGCCGGGTTCACCGTCTCTTCGTGTTTGTCAAACGCCGAAAAAAGAAACTGTCCAAAGTCTTCTGGCTTTTCTTTCCAGACATGTCATGTTATGTCGTGAGGTTTTAACGTGATGTTTTCATGTGATGACAGTTGGGAGTGCTTTTAGGTGTAGCTTCAGGTGATGAAAAGATAACTATTGGATGAAAAAGCTAACTGACCCTTGACTTGATGAGTTCGTGTGTTGACCAAAAGATGTTGCCATTGCACTTTCCAATGAAGTATGTTCCCTGTCACTAACCGCGCCAGCGTGACTGGAATTTGAAAACCTACTAAAAAATTTAAAAAATACATCAATAAACGATGCTAAGCATTGGTGGGGCAAGTTAGGCCTGCCAGGCCTGTAATACACTGGAGGAAACCCTGGTGTGATCTAATTCTGAACGATAATAGTAGCCTTTGATTATCAGTTGATCCGCAGAGAGGCTGTTCATGTGTATTCTCTCCCTGATGCATGATGAACTAAGGGCACTCGAGCGTAAACCTCTACCAAGTCCTAAAGCCCTTGCAATGTTGACAAAATTGAAAAGTAATTTGTTATCAAAATAAATCCCTATAATCTGGATCCACTCTAAAATTGAATCGGTTCTACTTTAGCCCATTCTATACTCTTCTGCCACATTTCATGAAAATCATTAGGTTCTCTATAATCCTGTTGACAACAAACTAATGAATCACTCCAAGAGCAAAAACATTTGTTCTCAAATTTGTTCTTCAGTAACCTCCGTTTACCACGGCTCATACTGGGGTCAAATAGATAGAGGGCAGCATAGGAAACAACTGTATTGTCAGTGGGGATTCCCATTATAACTAGATAGTGACTTTTTCTCACAAAAAGACATTATTGTAGCCCCGGACGGAGTGTCCCGGGGTACTATGGATTTGCGGTCGTCCCACGTCCGCGTCCTGGCCCAGAAGTACCTTTGCATGAGGGAAACGATAGAAGACAGATGATAGTGATGGTGAAGAAGAACAGTATCAATATTATGCCAAATTTTTTGCCTCAGAAAACCGATCTTTCTGAACTACAAACTTGAATACCATTGGCTCTGTATAGATGAAGTGGTTGCTTCAGAGGACAACAAATTGTTCAGTCACAAGAAAGCATTTTTGGAATTGCTAGATGGATAGTATGGGCAAGTATATTGAGCAGTTTGCACATGAGGCTTAGTTGAGGAATTTAATTTATGCAACTGTTGAAAAACAGGGTTGGGACTGAACTCGCCGATATTCTGAACTGTGTTCGAGGTCAGCTTGCTGGTGAATATTCAATAACTGATCTGGGTGTGCCATCTAGTGAGAGAATAGTGTAACTGCATGCATAAATAGAGCAGCTCCATGTCCACTGGCATGAACATCTGCACAGACGGGTTATGGGTCGGACCGGAACGTAAACACTTGCACGTACGAAGCGAAGACATAAAAACCACCGTTGAAACTAGTGACCACAAAAATTGCGAAACAATGCAAATCTTATTTCAATTGTATTTGATTGTGATTCCACATTAGTTCTTTGTAAACCTTCTTGATGCAAATAAAATTACTTCAGTTAATGTATTCATGCACTCATTATTGTTCGTAAATTATGTACGGCACGACAGGCTGAGCGATAAAGTTATGTACACAAATATTCCTCGGAGGTTTAGTGTATCTTAATGGTAACGCTGGCAAACAGATGCTGATGACCTAGCGAGCCAGTAGGCCTATTGTAATTAGTGAAGGCATAACGTTTGCTAATGAACCTCGCATTAGGCAAATACTAGCTTTGCTAAGCAGTAATTCCATTTAAGGTAGACTGCAAACAGTGGCATATCACATTCATGAACATATGTTTGTCTTTTTAACGTTACATTTCTATCAAACGCTTCTTTGTGTGATTGTTTCACACAGAGAGCAACGTTTTAAAATGGTGCCGAATTAGCTTAGACCTGCCAGTAAAAATGAACATCCTGGAAAATTAGCAAGGTTACCTTTTTAAGATTGGGAATTCATACCATCGGGCGAATTTCAATAACCGCAAAATCGCTTGCTAGTTGAACTTCATTCTGATGATGACACGCGGAATGCACACTTGTCCACTCGCTCACTCACTGTCTTTATATTGTTTTCAATGTAGAACATTCACAACATAATGCCCTACATAGTGGGTGAGTGTACATTTGGAAAGCGGCTGTATTGTAACCAAATAATCTCCATGGGAACTCAGCTGAGCTGTTAGATATCAAATCAGCCAATCACAGAGGGCCATGCCAGGACTGGTTCCCCACGCACAGAGAATCGCTGAGTCACTTAGTCAAAGAAATCCTTGCTTGCACACACCTCAAACTCCTGCTTCTCACGTAAAACACGTTCATCCTGCCACTAATGTAACCACATCATTCAAGGCACGAGACTTTGCTGAGTGCGTGGATGTCTTTTTTATTTCCCTGAGTGACATAATGTTGGAATTACAGCGATCTAAAAACTCTGTTTGCTGTTCTCCTAAGAATGTTTGGGTGATTTTTGAATGGAAAAGATAGAGAAATTCGACGTGCTTCATGTCCTTGACTGTTCCCTGAGGCAAAACTATGTATTTCTGTGTGACAAAAACTATAGTAATGTGACCACAACAAATCTTCTTACGTTCTTGTGAAATTTCATGAAGAGGGATTCAAATTTATGGAAGTTAGAGCGATTTAAAAAGTATTTTTTCATATCAGTCTGCTCTCAGCTCCCACTCTAGCTGTGACATCACTCACTCTAGCTTTTGCCATTCATTCCAATGGGAAAATTTTTGTCCCTTTTTTGGGAATTATCCGGACACCGCACGATGAAACTCAACCAAAATCGATAGGCTTCATCCTCTGACCACTGTCAACGTGCATGTGAAATATGAAAAGGATCGGATAAGAATTGCAGTCTGTAGAGCGTTCACAAGAAAATCTCTACGGACACGGACGTGTGACGTCCGCAAATCCATAGTACCCCCGGACACTCCATCTGGAGCTACAAATATAGGTTGCTGCCAAATCCACAGTCTGCATCAGAAGCGCATAATATTTGGTCAAGTCTTAGAGCATACCAGTCTACACATGCCTGTGAAATTGTCAGAGAATACTAAATATTATACTAAATGCTAACATTACACTAATCCAGGACAAGGTAATTCTCAGAACACATATTACACACAAACAATGTACAAAATGGGACAACCAGAAACCGATATATGTACTCAATGCACACTCAACACTACAGATCACTACTTCCATGCTGTTTGACTCTGCCAACCTGTACAACACTTTTGGGAAGAAGTAATCACCAAACTGTCAGCACTATTTAAATGCAGCATCCCATTTACCCCATCCATCTTGCATATTAGGTGAAATTAACTCAATTCCAACACACATCGCAACACCTCTACTAGTAATAACTATCGCCAAGAAAACAATACTGCTAAATTAAAAAAAAAAACAGCTGAAAGTATCTCAATGGTTAGACCTATTAGCAAAACAATTGTCGATCGAACACTACTCAGCCCTATAAAAAGAAAAAAACAAATGTAGCTATTTCATAAAAACTATGAAGCTAAAAACTATAAAAACTACAAAAAATCATATGGATACAACAGTTCTCAATGGCCTTTAAGAATTATTCTCATCCTCCCCACACTTACTTTACCTAATAATGCATAATTCCCTTGATAAGTCTACTTATCACCTTTTTTTCCTGTTTTCAATTCTTTATTTTCTCTCTGTCTTCCTTCTCCCCTTTGCTTCAACAATTATTATGAATACTGTTAATTTTCTTAATTGTTATGGTTAATATTCCTTGTCACTCCACCTTTTTGTTGTTTTCTTTTTTTGGCTATATTCTATTTTTTTCTCCTTCTGTCTTTGTTTTTGTTTAATTGTTATTTGATGTCTTGTTGCAATTTTTTCTTCTTATTTTTTCAAATCATTAGCAGTTAGTTTGTTACATGGTTGTTTTTGATCAAATGTTGTTTGATTTGGATTATCCCCCTGCTGTTTAAACTTTTTCCTCATCCTCTTCCCTCTGAGGATTATCTTTCTGATGACAGTCAATAAAAAAATAAAGCTGACCTCCCAAGAGGGGGCGGTGGTGGCGGGAAGAGAAAAAAAATTGTCAGATCAGTTTTGATGTGATGGTTGCTTTGATGTGAATATGAAAATTTGAAAATTCACCAGTGCTGAAATATTGGGATTTTATTTTTTAAAGATTTCAATATTTTTTCAACATGATCCTAATCACTGATTCTGCCCAATATTGGATGCAGCCCGTGGTGCGGGGTTCTTGGCACATGAAATTATTATTATTCTTTTTTTTTTTGTTCTTGTTGTTGCAATTAGGCCGAAATTGCGGCTGCTATCGCTATCAAAGAATGACCAGAATGACAGACAAACTAACAAAAGGAACGAAGTAACATACTTTTGGATCTCCCCATTTAGCAAACAAACTGAACCAAAAATGAAACATCCTTGGCAGAGTAATTAGCTACGCACGACTTTCGACGAACCAGCAAATTTCAGTGTTCCTTATTTTTTCGGCGACTGATGTATAGTGTCAAAAGCCAAAATGGACAGTGAGAGTGTGCCCCATATTCACAACGTTCCTCAAAACAGGAGGACTGATCTGAGGACAGTAGCCAGGAACATTCAACCATATGACCTTATTCTCAGCGACAGGCCATAGCTGCCTGTGTTCAATTCTCCTAATTTGAGTGGCTTTCGTTTGGCAGGGTGTATAACTACGAGCCCCTCACAGCACTGAAAACACTGCGGGCTAGTCTGTACGGAAAGTATGTGGCACTAAGGGGCACAGTTGTGAGAGTGAGCAACATCAAGCCCCTGTGCTGCCGCATGGCCTTTGACTGCAACACCTGCGGAGACACGCAGTCTCTGCCCCTGATTGATGGCAAATTCACCACTCCAACCAAGGTAAATCACAGTGCTATAAGACGGTGAACCACAACACCTGTGCAATGCCACAAAGCTATAAAAAAACTACCAAGTTTAACCACGTATGTCATGCTGAACCTCTGCAGGTGCATTGTGCTTCTAATCAAAACTGCTACACCTATACTACTGCTCAAAGGATAGTACTCTAGCTTGAAAGACTAGTTCCACTGTCTTTCAAGAAAAACTTGTTTACCCTATATGGCAAATAAAGAAATTGGATGTTTAGGACTCTGGTATTCACCACTGCTGAGTGCGTATACTTGTGCAAACACGTTAAACACTGACACCCATGCATACATCTTGTGGAGAGGTTCTATGCTCACAATGATTAATGAGGCCCCCCACTATTTTTTGATGCAAAAAGCCTGAGTTGGCTGGATAACTGCACAGGATAAAGCCAGGTAACCTCACAAGATGGCCATTCTGAATCTTACTTGGCACAGTTATTGATATGTCTCAATAAGTTGTAAATTTACTCAATCCCTGTGCACTACAGCTATATGATATCACAAGGCAGAAACCAAGATAATTTGCTGTATCACTATTACTTTGATTTCTATACAAATCAATATTGTGACCTTTTGTCACTCAACTTGATCTTTTGGTCATTCATTAATTCATTTTCATTTTCATAATTAATGAAATTAATTATTTGAATTGAACTAGTTGCACTAGTATCAACAAGCAGGCTATATGCAGTATTTACTGTGATAAATGCAACAGATGCTTATTGGGCCTAATTCAAGAAGACCATTAGTGCATGCAAAACCCTTAACCAAGTGCTAAACTAATAACACAAGCAGTGATCAGTGGACAGCTAATACCCTGACCAATCTTTGATTATGCTTTTGGCTTTTTTATGCCAAGTTTTGTGTGCTTCGGGTCTTAATGAATTAAGAGGATAGTGTGGTCTGCCTTTGTCATTCACTGCAATTGTGGCTCATTTCTGTGATGTATTGATGTGCCTTTGTTTCCAGTGTTTGCAGGTAGACTGTCATGGGCGTTCATTTACAGCCAACAGAAGTTCACTTTTCACACTGACTGTTGACTGGCAGTCTATTAAGTAAGCAATTCCACTTTTTATTGCTGCTATTCAGCATGCAGGGGCTTATACTCTAATAGATAAACCAGCAGTCTGAATTCATTGGTAATGATTGTGCAATCTATAGCTTGTTTACAGTCACGTGATGCCGATGACGCGCAAAAGCCTGATAGGGGGCAGGAAGGGAAGAACGCTGCTTGGGAATTGTTGGGAATGGGGAAAGTGATTTTAGCCAAATATGTAAGGTTAAGTAGCTAAATGATTGTAGCCTTAATTTTCACAAGGTGGTCACTGCATACATGAGCGTTGTCTGACTCCACTCCTCCAGACTTTAAAGGGAGGTTTATAATTAATGCCTGCTGCCGTTTCTTTGAGAGCTTGTTAAATTTCTCGCCTTTCTGTGTCACTACTTTTGGGACTCGGAAGTAGCTTGTTTTTTCCCTGATTTGATTGGTTGGCATAGCTGTAAACGGCACAAAACTTGCCTTTTTATAGTGCTTCTCTGTGGAGAAATCACTTCCTGCCCCCCATCTGCAGTTCCTGCTGTGACGTGACGTCATGTGCAAACAACACAGGTCATGAGCACTGAAAACAACTGGTCCTCCATCCTCCCTTTAGGTTTACGAGTCAGGTGTGAAGCTGGTTCAACGAATTGGTTGCGCTGATGTTTCTGTGAACTACTTGTTTATGTCAGAGGGAAGTAAATCGGGGCTGGATTTGGATCCAAGAGACAGACTTCAGTGCTGTAAGCGGTGCAAGGAGTAGATGGAACACTGCCTTTTTTGTTCAGTTTTGAAGGCCCTGCTTTAATTCTTTCTGCTTCATGCAGCAGTATGTAATAAAATTATTAAACTAGGGTGTGCTTATTGAAGTGAAATGATTTTGCTGTTTATTTCAATGACTAAACATTTTCATTAACTCAGAGGTGTATAGACTTGTTCCTGTTCTCTGGGTAACTGTGCCTTTGTGTTGTTTTTGTGTTTTCCGTTTCCTAGTAACGTTTTATTGAGTCACTCTGGGTTGTTTTAACAGAATTACACATAAACACATTTAACACACCTGGTTTGCCTCATTACGTGCAGCTTTTTAATGGGGATTTGAATGATTCAGCATATTTTTATGGGGGATTATTAATTTAAAAAGTACATGATTAATGGCCAGAGTAACGTAAATCCAATTACTGGACAAGTAAGGTAGTGAACTGAATAATTTTCTTCCACCCGGACGATAAACGGGCATGGTGTGAATGGGCCTTAATATCTCCGTTGATTTGATGAACCCTGTGTGTCAGGATTCAGGAGCAAATTTCGGATGAACAGCGAGAGGCAGGCCGAATCCCCCGGACCGTGGAGTGTGAGCTCACGCAAGACCTGGTGGACAGCTGTGTCCCAGGAGACACGGTGACCATCACAGGGGTGGTCAAAGTGTCCAACGAGGAAGGTCTGCTGCTGGTTGTGTTACTACTCTATTGGCTAATTGTAATCTCTTATATTTTGTGCTACTTTTTGTTCTTAGCTTCCTTTGCTCATAACCTCTCTCACTGAGGAGACCAGAAAGGAAAGGAAGAAAAGAAAAGGGGGTGTGTGTGGGGGGTTTGATTGAGGAAAAAAAAACAAAAAAAAAAACCTAATCAGTGACATGAAATGTTGCTGTATAATAATAGCCATGGTAGATGTGGAGAGGCTGATTGTTCAGTCATTTATGTGACAAGCATTTGTTTTTAATGACTGAAGTTACCATGACTACCACCCCACCAACCCCAAGTCTCAATGAGTCTCACTGATAATGGAGAACCTCGATTTGTTTCCAGCTCCAGTGCAGGGAGGAAAAGAACGGAGTGGACAAAAAGCAATTGGTTTGAGAAACTTGGAGCTGAAACACATGCATTGCTTTCAACCCCTGAGTAAATGCAATGCATGTGTTTCATGATCTTTCAAATTGTTTAAATGAAACAAGATCATTTGAAGCGTCTTCATGCAATTCCATTGCTTCCAACCCCTGAGTAAAGGAAAGCATGAGAAGTCCAGAGTCATAATCGGTTTCCATATTACTAGCGTTGAAATCCACCGAAACGCATGTGGGTCAATCCACCTCAATTCAACAAGTGGGTTCTGCTCGACCATCTCAGATTTGCTTCAAATTTTTACCAGATGAAGAACAACCATAATAACTAACTCATGCAAAATATTAGACTTATATATCAAATATATACCGAGAAAAAAAATTTGTGAACATGGTACCCCCCTCACCGTTTTCGGTGCATTTTACATCATCTTAAATCTACAGCAAAGTTCATACTGCATTATCTCAAAAAGTTTTCTAGGTAGAGTCATGAAATTTTCAGGGCAGAAAGCCTGCTATCTATAGATGTCATTTGTCTTATTTGAAGGGAATAGCCGTGGTTTTTGACCAAGGTGTGACATTGTGAAATTTGGAAAAAAATTTAGCACTTTTCACGAACTCCTATATTCACTGGCCCATCAAACACAAACTAAACATGGCAAGTGTCAAATAACTAGAGGTTCTTTTACATAAGTCTATATTGTTTTGATATTAACATAACTGGTTGTGTAGCATGCATATTTCTTGCATTTTTTTAAAAAATAAATCGCAAAATATTATTTTTCATTAAATTTCATCTTCCAATTGCTCAGGTATGACAGGCTGTACCAATCAACAAAACATATTTCCTGGAAGGGCATCTTATATGCATACTGCATGTGAAATTTCAAGATGGTTCTAGGACTCCAACCAGGCAAAATATTTTTTTTGAAAAATAGACATATCGTCGCAATTTACGTCATCGCCAGTATAGGTTTGAACACTGTCACACATTTACCATAACTCAAAGAATTTTATTTATTTGAAAAACACAATCTAATGAATTAATCAACATTGTTTCCAACTATAAACAGACATGATGAAACCTTATTTAATGTTTTTCAGTTGTTCTGTGCAACGTTTTGTGTTTCCTGTGGAACTGTGTATCGTCTCCCAGTTGTTGTAACAGGTGAATCGATGATTTCAAGGACATGGCTCAGCGGAACCCAGCAAACATCATCTTTTCTGGGCCAGAATAAGCTTTTGTTTGGACCATGTGGATGCATGAACGAAACTTGAACATCATTTTCCTCATGGTCAACGCTTTTGATATTGCCTATCCACCACTCTCGGTCATACATGCAACTGATGTATTTTCCGGGTATCATGTCCTGTAACTTTAGAGTTGGTGTTGGATCAGAGAACACTTCCTGTGATTGCTTCATTCTTTCACCCGTTCCAAGACAGATCTGAATGATATCTCAGGAGTGGGTCTTATTTATACCTGATGATGATCTGATGATGTCAGCAAAATCTGACCTGGTCATGGTGGAGGCTGATCTAATATGCCAGCCAAGCATTTTCCAAGAAGTGTTGGGATTTCAGTGGGCTTATTCCCTGACATCACCAGCAAGCTGCCACATGTTTCTTGGACAGGGCACTATCATGAGATCAGGAAATTGAGATATGTCATGACATGTACATGTATGATGAAACAATAGCTGGGATAAAAATGGAAGTAGTGAAAATGCACAAATACATGTACTTCAAAAATATACTTTTCCTTGTTGGAGTCCTGGAACTATCTTGAGAGAGAACAAACTGAAAAACATTAAATAGGGATTTTTCATATCTGTTCACTGTTGGAAGCAATTTTGATTCATCCATTAGATTGTGTTTTTCAAATAAATAAAATTCTTTGAGTTATGGTAAATGTGTGACAGTGTTCAAACCTATACTGGCGATGACGTAAATTGCGACGATATGTCTATTTTTCAAAAAAATATTTTGCCTGGTTGGAGTCCTAGAACCATCTTGAAATTTCACATGCAGTATGGATGTAAGATGCCCTTCCAGGAAATATGTTTTGTTGATTGGTACAGCCTGTCATACCTGAGCAATTGGAAGATGAAATTTAATGAAAAATAATATTTTATGATTTATTTTTAAAAAATGCAAGAAATATGCATGCTACACAACCAGTTATGTTAATATCAAAACAATATAGACTTATGTAAAAGAACCTCTAGTTATTTGACACTTGCCATGTTTAGTTTGTGTTTGATGGGCCAGTGAATATAGGAGTTCGTGAAAGTGCTAAATTTTTTTTTCAAATTTCACAATGTCACACCATGGTCAAAACCAAGGCTATTCCTTCAAATAAGACAAATGACATCTATAGATAGCAGGCTTTCTGCCCTGAAAATTTCATGACTCTACCTAGAAAAACTTTTTGAGATAATGCAGTATGAACTTTGCTGTAGATTTAAGATTTATCGCAAAAATGCAATCAAAACGGTGAGGGGGGTACCACGCTCACAAATTTTTTTTTTCTCGGTATATATTTGATATATAAGTCTAATATTTTGCATGAGTTAGTTATTATGGTTGTTCTTCATCTGGTAAAAATCTGAAGCAAATCTGAGATGGTCGAGCAGAAGATGTTCTCTAAATCTGTTGAATTGAGGTGGAATGACCCATGTGAAACTGGTAACCCTCCATGCAGAAGGACTTGCATTCTGCGCGAGAATCTCTAACACTTGCGTTGATTGAATAATTGCTGACTATAGCAGGGGAACGTAAATATGCCACAAACTCACGCCGAATGAGCGAGAGTAGACAGGTATGCATTATTAATGAAAACTGGCCACACTTGATAATGTTGAGTTTTCGGAGTTTCTGTTAGGGTCATTTAAATGATGATTGAAAACAAGTCAAAAATTAGGCTATTCGTGCTCATTTTAAATTAACAAGGAGAACTGGCAACACCTCCTTAGGATTTTTGGAGTCAAAGTCAATTTTATTATTATCCCACCGGCATATAATGCGGGGGGATATAGTCATGGGTGCGACTGTCCGTCCGTCTGTCTGTGAACATTTCGTTTCCGGAGCATAACTTGAAAACCGTTCAATATTTCTTCACAAAACTTGGTGTGCTCATTAATCATGACCTGACGTGGTGCCTTTTGCTAATCCGAAATTGATGACGTGGGGCTGGGGGGATAACATAACATAACATGAATGGCGAGAACTGGCCGTTCAGCCCAACTAGGCTCGCCAGTTTCTGTATACTATTGTGAATATATCACTTCAGATACTTAATGACTCAGTGGTATCTAGCTTTAAGTCAAGCCTGCTCTTGAAAACTCCTAAGGTCTCTGCCTCAACAATATGGTCAGGCAAGCTATTCCACATCGAAATTACTCTTTGGGTGAAGAAATATTTCCGAGTATCAGTGCTAAATTTTCCCTTGGTCAACTTCCATTTGTGACCCTGAGTTCTACAAACAGAACTTGGCCGAAGGAATCCTACATAATTCACTTTGTTAATCCCTTTAACATATTTAAAGACCTCAATCAGATCACCCCCAAGTCAGGCACAACTGAGGTCAACTGTCCTTTTATTTAGACCGGAGGCGCTGCCGAGGTTGTAGTAATGAGATTGGACCAGGTGGCCTGCAGGGTCTCCTCCAGCCTCTTGAGAGCAACAGACCTCCTCATCAGCACGGAACATCTAGCTTTGATGACCAAATGTTGTATTTACATAATATGCCAGTAATACTGTCCATACTGTGAAATATCATTAGTGTGAAAGTGATGCATGTATACCCATTTGCCTCTTGCGTACACTGTTTACAAGAGGTTTGCTTAATTTGGGTCTCAGGTAGGGCTAGAAAGTTTGGGTTAATTGCTTAAATTTTGCGAAAACTTTCTCTCAGTTGGGTTTAGTTCAATTCATGTAGAATTACTGGCACGAAATGCGACCATAATTATTGTTTAGCATACTCATTGCAATAAAAATAAGACATTGGAATATCTCGCAAAAAATATATAGCAGTAATGTAGTGAAATTTATGCTAATATTGATTATGATAAATGTAAGAATACAATATGTTTAATGGATTCAACTGTGACAACAATAGCAACTATATAAATCAATAAATTAGTTTCGTGCAAATATTTTGGGTAATTGTTTTTTTAATTAGTTCTTGAAAGTTTGGACTTTGTTTTCTATTTTACTGGTCCTGAAGATAAAAATCACCTTTGAGATGCTAAATGTTAATTGAAAAAATAGTTTAACAAATTAATGTTTGTATTTCACTTAAGACCTTTTATAAAGGTGATATGGCTTTTACAGAGCCCTCATCGCAGCAGCATCAGGGCTGTCTGGGATTACGAGGGGAGTCAGAAGCCAGAGATTTAGGAAGGCAACTGTTGTCATATGTTTGGAACAAGAAAAAAGCCAATCTTCTTAAAAACTGTGGAACTACAGGGCAGAGCCATTTTTACGGCAATGTTAATTTGATTTGGTCATTAACAGTTCATGGCTCTTCTTGAATATTTTTTAATATTTAAAAACTTTCATTTCATGAGTTTTGGAAGCATCTTTACCCGGCCAAATAGTTTCAAATGTGCCTTTATCGTTTGGTTAGAACTTAACATGTCTGTTTAGTATGCGTGTGCACTCCCTCAGCTTATTGCTTACTCTCTCCCCCCTTCAGCTAATGGAAGGAATAAAAAGGACAAGTGCATGTTCCTGCTGTACGTGGAGGTGAACTCAGTCAGCAATTCCAAGGGCCAGAAGTCTAAGGAAGCTGTGGAGGTGGAAACTCAGGGAGTGTCACTGGAGTTCTCCCTCAAAGACCTCTACGCCATACAGGAGATCCAAGCTCAAGAAGACCTATTCAAGCTCATGGTCAAGTGAGAGTCTGTGGTCATGCTTATGAGTGAGATGGAACGAACAGTGCTTTTCGGTGTCGCTTTGGTCTTAGTCATGTGAGGAATTCAGAGGGAATAGTTTTAGTTACAATTCTGCTTTGTTGATGTGCAACAACCACATGGCACACTAATTAAGATTCTCCGTTCTTCTTCCTCTTCCACTTCTTCTTCTCACTATTATTATTATTGTTAAACTTATTCTTCCTCCGTATGGATTTACAGCGTGCAACTAGTTCCACAGCATTGACAGGACTTATGCAAAAAAATACATCAAAGCATGCAGAATGATCAGGACAGGTGCATAATGTCTTTTGGTGGCGATGCGTCATTTTCCCAAAAAAAATTTTTTTTTAAAGTGGCAAAGCCACTGCGTCCGCTTGGCCAAACATGGCCAAAATCGAACTTGGCCTAGATTTTCGTCCCACATACATGCATATGAAATATGAAAAGGATCCGTGAAAAACTGAAGACGCTAGAGCGCTGATAAAGCAAAAAGTTTACGGACGCACGACAGACCACCACGAAGGCATCTAACCACAGCATAGACGCCAAGCGGGCTAAAAAAAAAGCTGCAAAGAATTTTCCCGTGAGAAATGAATGGTGGAATGTTCAGATCTGCTCGACCTCAGTGATGTCTGTACACTCCCTAGCTTCTCTGCTGAATTGACAAGTTCTCCTTCTTTTGTTTCATGTAACAGGCTTCCTTTGCTATTACTGCTGCTATTGCCTGCATCCCAGTTGTCCACATAAACTCTGATTAGACTACTGCAACTACCGCAAATGTCCTTATGGGCCATACACACTTTGATACTACTGCTGCTATGATCGCATGTGTCCCTTTGGGTCATAAACCGACATCTACTACTGCTTCAACTGCATGTATCCACACGCGCGCGCACACACACGCGCGCGCACCTGCCTTGAATGACCCAAGTAATAACTACAACTACTGAAAAACTTCATAGCAACCACCTTGCACGCCTTAGTAGCCACCTAAAAACACAGTAACACCCATGCTGCACACACTTGCAGCCACCTAGAAACACCGAAGCAATCATTTAGAAACACCCTGGCAGCAACCTCAAAATACCCAGCCGAATCACCCTGTGCACCCCAGCAACCATTTAGATACATCTTTGTCACCACCATAAAAACACACTAGCAGCCACCCTGTACACTCTTTACCTCCAAGCAACATCTTGGTAACCACCCTGTACTCCATACCAACCACCTAGAAACACCCTAGCAACCATGAAGTAACTCCATCATAACCACCTGGTACACCTTGGCAACCATTCAGAAACACCCTAGTAATCGCCTGGAAATACCCTGCCAAACCACCCCTGTGCACCCAAGCAACCACCAAAAAACACTCAAGCAGCCACCCAGAAACACCTTAGAAACCACCCTGTACACCCTAAGAACCATTTAGAAACACCTTAGCAGGTGGGATCAGTCCAGGAGGGCAAAGCCCCCCTGAAACTTTTGCATTATGGGCATATAAAGGGCCTTCTTTAGCAGCCTGAATATACTAAATAGCTCTGGAATGAACTCAATTAGACCATGATATTCTTAGCTTTTAGACAATATGTTTCCAAAATATTGGTAAATCAGGTCCTTAAGCTCAAAACAACACTTAAAATCATGGGCTCACAACAAGATGTGTTAAAACTAAAACAGTTACATGTATGTGTCTGTAATAGATTGGATTAAAGAATGCTCGAGCAGTGAGGTTTCCTTCTTTTCTTCATCTTGGCCCAGTTGTTGCAAGCTGTCTAAAAGCTGAATTTTTCTTCCTATTAAAAGGGCTATGTCAATAGCTGGCATGCGCAAAATGATTGGCATCAGTGCTGAAGCTTTTTCAAATTTATTTAATGAACCTAAAAATTTTAATTTACATTAATCATAAAATATAATCATTAATGTTGAAAATATTTTGCAGAATTTGTTGTTTTTTTTTTCAGATTCTTTTTCAACCTCTTTTGTGTGTACCACTTCTCTTGCAGTTCCCTTTGTCCAGCCATCTACGGACACTTGGTAAGAGCAGACGCAGTTTCACCGTACACAGAGATGATTTGCATTTCTCTGGTTTGAGGAGGGCCCTCTGGAGCTTAGGTGAGGCGTTTTGTGTCTGTGTCTCCAGCTGGTGAAGGCAGGATTGGTGCTCGCCCTGTTTGGTGGCTGTCAGAAGTTCGTGGATGATAAGAACCGCATCCCTGTCCGAGGAGACCCTCATGTGCTGGTTGTTGGAGACCCAGGACTGGGCAAGAGCCAGATGCTACAGGTTGATGATTGGGATGGTCATGATTATTGGATAACAGTTGTGGTCTTGAAATACAGAGAAAACCAGGAGGCAGTAATGATAACAAACCTCGGTCTAATACTTTGTAATTGTTTCTGATTCAATTACTTTTGTATGCTTTACTGAACTTTCCTGGTGTGTTGACCCATGAGATACTTTTGAAACCCTAACTTCTGGTCATTTTTGCGGTGCGACAAACGATCGGACTACCATATAAAAGCCATAAAGTCCAAATATGATAGTGACACTTTACCCCTCTCATGAGATTAGCAAAGAGCATTGTTATGTCCCAGAAAAACTGTTCTTAATTTGGGTAAAGGAATGACCACCACGCCTGCCTTGCAATCATGCAGTCGTACGTGTGTGGCAATTGCGAGTCCTCCAGGAACATCTTTAACTGCAAAAAAGCCACCAAAAACAATGTAATTTCCATTCATCTGAAAAGGAGATTGATCAAGTTATTCGAGGTATGCGGACTCAGAAAAAATTGCAGAACAGTGATTGGACTGACAGTGACTGTGTTGGATTAGTTCACGGTAACACAATTCAATTCATAATGCATTACATTCATTGCACTGTATGAAGCAGTGTGTGTATGTCTGGAGGTATATATACTGCTACATGAAGCAGATTGCAAATTTAGATGCACACATAGTCACACTAATTAATTAAATTTGCCAGACTGTTAAAAGCCTGTCTTGCGTATTCCAGGAATATGGCTGGAATATATATAAAATCATTTAGCACAGTCATTGAAAACCAAGTGGCTGATTACACAAGTATGACAGTGATTTTAATGTGAGTTGTACGTGTCAATTTGGGTAAAAACTTGCCATAAAAATTGACCTTTTTGTTAATATCTGTGCCTTATGATGGGAATGCGGCCAAAAAATCAAAAGTCATGTTATGCTCTTTTACTCAGTGAAAAAAATATCATTTTGAACTTAAATACCTAAAAATGTTCTACTCGTGAAAAGTGACCTTGCTTTCTTATTTTACTTCTGATGGTGAGGAAAAAAGGTGTCTAATGTGATGTTATTTTGACTTTCATCACTATAATCTAAAATTCTCTTGTAAGTAATCAGGATGTTTCTCAAGGAATATGAAGTCACTGGAAATAGCAATTAAATTTTTTGAGGTAGTGCCTCTGGTGCTGGAGTAATGAACAGTGTGTCAGCTAAGCCCTCCCCTTCAAATTTGCAACACTTGTGTGAGCATGTCGTCTCTTGTTCGCCTGTAGGCAGTGTGTAATGTGGCTCCTCGAGGCATCTACGTGTGTGGGAACACCTCCACCACGTCAGGGCTCACTGTGACCCTGTCCCGAGATGGCGGATCGGGGGACTACGCACTGGAGGCCGGGGCCCTGGTCTTAGGAGATCAAGGTATTATTTAGAACACTGTTTATGTGTTACACCAGAGGCCTGTGGCATGAAGGCTTGTTCTACATTCTCAGGCTATAGACTAACTCTGAGCCTTTCTTTACCAACCAAATGCACTCAGTATTACGTGGTTGCACGATACTGGTTATCCACAAGTTATAATGTAGAGACAGGCTTACACACTTGGGTTAGGATGACTAATTGCCTGTGCACTTCAAAGCCTGTCTCATGCAGCTATCACCCAGTCAGAATGGACTGGGCCAGACCCTTCTGTGTTACTATGGAGGAGAAGTAGAACTGCAGATTATAATGGAGAAATTAGGAAAAAGGCCCAGTCACTTAATGCTCCAAAAGAACTTATAATTTATTTGGAAAATTACACTTTTTTTGAGCATTAAGTGAATGTGCAAGCCTTTTACTTTATACTGTTGAGGAATCTTCTTTGGACTTGGCATTTACAAAATACTTTGATATGCGCATTTTCTAGCATCAATAAAATAGAAATTCCACAGATCAAAAATGGCTATGGAGGGCAGTGGCTGCTGAAAAAGCGAGGAAGGCATGCTGGGGAAAAAAATGCTGACTTCACCAATGAATAAGCACAGGTTGACATCTCATTAAAAAAATGGATTTACCACTAAATATGTGTTCTCTTTTAAATGAATTTGCAGTCAGAAATGCTTGGTTTGCTGATTGTTTTTATCTTTTTATCGCAGTGAAGTTCTCCCAATTTCATATCTCCTAATTTTATACCTCTGAAGGAAGTTGTTGCAACATCACTGATATTTTAGGCCAATACCCTATCCATCTCACCACAAAAATGACACGTCTTACCTGAACACTGTTTATTTTAATATTTTTGAATTCCATATGTCTTGACTGTCAGTGTCACTAATCGTCTTATTTGAGGGCTGGATCTCATTTAAATAATAATGTTCTAATAATGCTCTAGAACACAGTTTAACCTAGTTCTTTATTTCAATAAATTATTTTACAGAATGGTTGAAATTGAGAATTTCAGACCATATTGTACATGGGTCATTCCATACTAAACTGTACAATTCACTGTGTTGTATATGAATGGTCAAAAAAAAAATTTCTAGGAGAATTAAATGATTTGCATTGTTCATATTTATTCACTCCCGGATTGAAGATATACATAAGAAAAAATCAGTCATCAGTCCAACAACACAGCAGAAAAAGTGGTGTCCTGATGTCAGCCAAGGCATTGTGAAGGACATATTTTGTTACAAAATTTGGCAGCCAACTTCATGAAATGCTCATGACATGTCTGTTGATACTTCGAAAGAAAATGAAATGAAATATTGCAGAGAAATACCCATAATAACGGTTTAAACTGTCTGCACTAAATTGTCGGGACTTGTCTGACCAGAGATGCAATTTGAAATGACCGTTGTGGGCGTAACCAGTCGCGTCCTCGCGTGTTACGTCCATCCCTGTGGGTTAATTTGCATAATGTCTGCAAATGGCGTAAAGATGACCTCGGCAAAATAAGGTACTCACTTCCTGCATCAAAATTTCACAAGGCGTCAGACAATCATATATACCATGCTTTTAAAAATAATGAAAAATTTTCCGTGTCCTAATATTGTGTTACGACCATAAAAACATAAACAATCTGTGCGCTATCACCATAGACTGTATACAAAGACGGACGCAGCACCCGGGTCTGAAAAGTGAGGCCAATGCGGAAATTTAATTCCATTTAATGGCCAGCAGATGGCAACGTTGGTGGTTGCAGAATTGGAAAAGGTGCATTTGAATTTTCATCACCATTGTAACACATTTGTACAGTTTAGTGTGGAATGAGCCACATACAAGTTCTTTATGATAACTGTTTAAGTGTTAGAAGAGTGTCAGGTAACCCAATTATGGGTGTCAGACAGTATGTTGATGTCACTTTCCACTACGGCTATTCTGGACGAAAACAAATCTTGGTCGACCAAGAGTCGGCTGTTTTTTTCCTGATTGTTCAATCGGTTGAAATTTTCTAACTTTGTTTGGAGCGTCCTCTTCATGCTGTGCTCGCAGATTCTGCTGTTGTGCAGCAGAAGAAGTTTGAGGTATAACACCGAATATGCTGCTGCTTTTATTTGACCCAACCATAACGCATTCTAACGCATAGGCTATACGTACCTCACCCGCAACTGAGTTAGCGGGGCGAGGTACTGTAATCGATGTGGTTTGTTTGTGTGTCCGTGTGATAACAGTCTGTTGTCCACAAGGCTGCACTGATTTACTTTAAACTTTCACAGTAGGTGGGCAATGGTCTGTAGATGATCTGATTAAATTTTGGGCGTCAAGGTCATCAGAAATATCAAAATGATTTTTTTTTTTCCAACAGCCTTTTTCAGATTCATCACATTGACATCAAACCAAAATCAAAATGTGCATCTTTTAGTGCCGCTTCCGACCATATGCTGCGTGATGGGGTAGCTGTGATAGTCTCCGTAGCGGTTAGGGGGTAAAATGTCAGGGGGGTCAAGGTCATCCGTGAAAATAGTATATTTTCCATAATAACTCAAAAATGGTTGCTGATAGACAGATGTCTATTATTATGACCATATAGGAACTTCTATATGGGCTTTTATTTGACAGCATGACCTTTGAGTGACCTTGAAAGGTCAAACTGAAGGTCACAGATTTCCAAAGGACTATAAGTTGAAAACGGTTGAGGTCACACTCGAAAAATTGTGTTAGTAAGAGAAGCACAAAAATAAGAGCTGGTGGGCAAGGTTTGTTTTGCCTGGCAACACTTGTTCATTTAATGAATCTGGTTGGTCTCTTTTGGAAAAACATCTTTTTATCGTTGGCTGCAAGTTACAAACTAGAAGTCTAAATTCTCATGGACTCTGATCTTGTATCTCAAATAGATGCAAAATGGAAGTAATATTAAATGAGCAATATGTGAGAAATGTATGTTGATTAATCATGAAATGGCCCTGATATATCACCAGACATTAAGGAATGATGTTAATTTCAAATACTTATATCACTGACAACAGTAGACCGGCCAGAATATTCTCATTACAAAAGCGAAGTTGCAGCCCACAACTAATGTTGATGGCAAACAGGCTGTGCCCCTTGTGTTTATTTGCAGTTTGTGACGCCTGTGCGGTCTCCAGAGCCCGGGTTTTTTTTTACAGTGAATTTAGGGGCAGGCAGCTAGCGGATCGTAGAGAGATGTCAGTGAATTGAGACAAAACTATAATTGCGCAGAAAGTAAACAAACCTGTATAGTGCACCTTTAATTCATTGAATTTTAAGTCTTGCTGATGTCACAGTCCATTCCATCAGCCTACAGTAAGAGATGCTTTGTTTTTCCTCATTAATTGAGATGGCTGTACTTATTAAACCACTAGAAGTGTGCTTAAAGTCCAAAGATATTAACACTTTCCATACCACAGACGCAGATATGTGCTGAATTTGCCGTGCGGCGAAATCCCACTGCCACATATATGCGCTGCTAGCTGATAAGGTAGAATACTACTGCCACATAAATGCGTGTATACCGCTATACCCCAGTGACGCACATATGTGTAAATCCAGTGTCTGTCAAATTAGGGCTAGGCGATTAACCGAATTGCGATTATTTCAAGCGCAACAAAAATAACTGCCACTATAAGGCACACAGACGACCTTGCTTATTACCTTTTCTATGACACATACCTAATGCAGTGTTGAACTAACAGCAGAGGCCATTTGAAATGCTTCCGGGAAGAAAACTGTGATTTGAAGTCCACTAATTACCAGCGAGGTTGGACAGCCTCCTTCACCTTGGCATAATTAGCTTACCTTAAATCAATTCCTGTGTACTTTGCCTAACTTGCAATCAAGCCATTTATTCAGCCAACTGACTAATCAAAACCAAAATGTAGCCAATAATGATTAAGAAGAGATGATGAGAAGCAGACAGACCTAACCAGGCTACTGTGTTAGATTGAAAGAGTGTCAATAATCTGAATAAAAAGCAGACCTCTGAATTCCACCTCTCATTGTAGAATTTTTACATATCATCAAGAAGATTTCTTAAAAATAAAATCATTTTAAGATGGCCCTGGTTTTTAAGCAGTTAAGAATATACGCAAAGTGGAAAACATTTTGTGAAGCATATCGAACGTATATGCCAGAGAGAAATTATTTTCGCATTGCATGCAATAGTCAAACGCAGTGAAGACTTGGCAAACACGTTCAGGCAAATCTGTGCCGCAAATTTTTCAGCATTTTTTGTTTGATAATGGAAACAAGATTAATTTGAAATAAAGTCATTCACAGCTCTTGATTTTGGTTACTTTTGAGTGTCTAAATAGCCTACAGTGAAAATGGAAAACATTTTGTGTAAGCGTATCGAACGTGACATACATATCGCATTCGCACGCAGCGGCCAAATGTAAAACTATAAATAATCTAGCAAACACATTCAGGCAAATTACGTGCTGAACAAAGCAAAGCTAAGGTCTGCAAAATCATCATCCTCTCCCCAAAAATTGCAGTCCCCCCCTTCCCATTTACTTTGCTCAATTTGCAATCAAACAGTTGATTCACTCAATTAACGATTTAAAGTGGTAGACAGTCTAATTTATTTAGATATCAATTTTGTTTGTCACATTTTAAAATTTAAATGATCAGGAAACATGACAGATTTGCCTGAATGTGTTTGCTCGATTATTTCTAGTTTTACATTTGGCTGCGCTGCATACGAATGCGTTAACAATTTACATGTCACGTAAGATACGCTTGAAGAAAATGTTTTACCCCTTCACTGTAGGTTATTTAGATGCTCAAAAGTAACCAAAATCAAGAGCTATGAATTACTTTATTTTAAATTAATCTTGTTCAATTATGAAAAAAAGAATGCTACAAATTTGTGGCACAGATTCGCCTAAACTTTTTTGCCAAATCTTCAGTGCATTTGACTATTGCGTGTAATGCAAAAATAATTTCTCTCTCACATTCACATTTGATTTGCTTCACAAAATGTTTTCCACTTCAAGTATATTTTTGAACATTTAAAAACCAGGACCACCTTAAAATGATTTTACTTTATTTATATGATGCAATTGCATTCTACTAATAAATTGACCATGCAAATTATACAAGTTTTATGTGGTAAGTTGGCTCTAAATTTCTCTTATGGATTAGGCAAGTCAGACTGGCAACGTTGACGAGAGCGTCAGTTATCTCTGTCTTTCTTTTCTTTGAGATAGCAGCGGGCTTCAGCTCTAAGTTAATGTTAAACCTGAAGTTTCAGCAGGACTGCTTGTAATGTCACGGGAAAGCACCTTTATATACAGCTTCAAATTAAGTGGCCTATAAATAACTCTGTACGTATTAGGAATAGATACACCAACTCAATCGTAAATGTTCATCTATAAAGCACATAAAATAGGTTTATGAGCGGAACAATATAAAGTTGGCTGATCTGCTGTTTTTAAGTGGTTGGTCGTGTTCATTGGTGAGGAAAACGTTGCGTGCCAAGTCCACATCCTAGTTTTTTTAGAGGTGAGTGACTAAAACGAAATGCTGCCATGCACCAGATTTTTTCTGTAACATTATTTACCAAGGTTATTTCGAAATGAACATTTAAAGTATGCTGACTGCAGGGCTAATCTTGGGCTTCATTTAAATTTCATGCCTACATGCCTAGAAGAAGGATACAATGTTGGCATGAAAGGGGGCATTACACATGTTAGTTTTACATTTATAAAAATATTTATTATAAAATGTATTCATTAGTTCTGCAGAATTATTCACAACATTAATATTACCTGAACTATATAATTTAAAGAGAATGTAGGCATAGTTAAGAGTGAAGGACTAGTGATTTAGTGCCCTGTAATGACCCTGATAGAATTAGCAATGTTGAGGTACTGGAGCCACTTGGAACTAGTGATCACTTACTGTTAATTTTGAGGTTTCATGGCAAGTTAAAAAGGAGTCTTCGAATTTTCAACTTTAGGCTAGCATACTTTGACAGGATTCGCTCATTTCTAAGCGAAATAAAATAGGAGACTCTCCTGGACTGTGAGTCTGTAAATGAGATGTGGGAAAGATTTAAGGCGGTTTTACTTGATTCATAATGCAAATTCATTCCAAAGGTGTCCAGAAGTAAGCTGAAAAAGCAGAATCCTCAGTGGATGACAACAGCTATTCGTAGGAGTTTGAGGGAAAAGAGGAATCTTTATAAGATGTACATAAAGGATAACAATGAGAATACTAAGGCTGAATAATGTAAAATGCAGGCTGTGGTCAAAAAAGAGCTGAGGAATGCCAGATGACAGTATGAAAGGCAAATTGCAGAGGGGGCAAAAACTAATCCGAAGCGCTTCTTTCAGTACCGTAGCAGAAAAAGGAAAGTCAAAGAGGAGGTTAAGTGCATAAAGAATAAAAATGGATCGCTGCTATATGATAACAAGGATATTGCGGATACCTTAAACAGTTACTTTGTTGAGAATTTTACCTCAGATCGGGTTTTCATTCGGCCAGAGGTCCAATGCTAAAGATTATTTAGCAGAAATTGAGGTTAGGGCTAATGAAGTATAAGACAAGTTGCATAAATAAAGGCAGATAAAGTGGCGGGTTCTGATTGCTTTTACCCTAGAGTGCTCAGGGAAATTAGTGAGGTCATCTTTAAACCTCTCTCAGCTTTCTTCAGACGGTCTTTAGAAACTGGAGAAATACCAAATGATTGGAAGCAGGGCAATTTAATTCCAATATATAAGAAAGAGGGCCTTACTGAGCCAGGAAATTACAGGCCAGTCAGTTTGATTGATGAATTGATTTTATTTGACCAACTCACTGTTAAAAAATACATGACACAGCTCTCCAGAGCTCACCATCCATTTAAAACAGAAGGCAGGATGACACAATAAAGCCCCAAGGCTTATTTCCATTGTGGTCCTTAGAGGAAAGTAAAGGAGATGGGGGGCAGCTGATCTATAATGACAAGAATAGTACTGTAATATACAAAACACTGCCTACATTCAATAAATAAATACCATGGGCGTACACAGTAATTGAATCCTGCTCAGATTGTCCTCGAAACCATCTTTTCAATGCATGTTTAGACGCATCTAATCTCCTGATAGTCTTAAGATTTCCTGGCAACCTATTCCACAGACTAGCTGCTGCATACAGGAAGGATTCTTTACCTAGGTTACTTTTAACTCTGGGAAGAACGAAATTTGTAGAACTGCCCCTCGTGGAGTAGTTGTGAATATCCCTCACTCTGTTAAAGTAATTTCTTAAATATTTAGGGACATCCCCAAAGACAATCCTGTGTACCATGCTCAACTCAATCTGGGAGACTCTGTCCTCTACTTTCAACCAGCCTATACTCTCAAAATGAGAAGGGTCAAGGTGTGTTCTCATGGGCAGATTCAAAATAATCCTTATTAGCTTATTCTGAGAGGTCTGAAGCCTATGTTTTAGGTACTTAGTTAGACCATTATACCATGAGCAACAAGCATAATCATAATGTGGCTGAACTATAGCTCCTGCCAACGTCAACATTGCCTTCTTATCCAGAAACCTAGAAATTCTAGACAGAAAATGTACTCTTTGATTTACTTTACTGAGTACTTTGTGAGCTTGACCCACTCCAGACATATGGCTATCCAGAACACATCCAAGATAACTCATCCCTTGAGAATCAGCTGGTTCTATGTCCACTTTTCCTCATTTTGAGAAAATGGAGTTTGAAAATTTCAACTGTCTTATCTCTGATGTTTAGAGAGTTATCAAAATTTATTTTGTGTGGAATATTGTTGACTGTGGAAGGTACCCTAAACATATTGGAAACATGTTCAAAATCTCCATAGGCTTAGAGATATAAGCAGTCAAAAATGGACATAGAACCTTCTGATTCCGAGGAACATAAGTTGCCCTTGGTCAACAAGTTCTATGTCCAACATAGGACCTGGTGCCTTTACTGGTTTTACGTATGATCGAAATCATGAAGTTCTATGTCCATCAGAGTTGTTTTAAAAAAAGTTATGAACAAACTAAGAACGTTTTAGTCAATGAATGGTTACCTGTATTTTATACTTATTTCACAAAAAAATGTACTGGGACACCATGAACGACGTTTATAAGACTGAGGATTAATGAGTATTGAAAATGCTTCATACCCTCATAGATAAAAGTATTGCATCAAATTAACAGATTGATGAATGAGCCACCTTCTCATTTGAACCTGTGACACCGGACAGCATTGCCCACTGACCAGAATCAATAGCATGAAAAATAAAAATTAGAAAAATTAAGTATAAATACGAAATGCAAAATTTGGCATCAAAATGCTTCATACACTCACATATAAAATAACTTGACCTGTGAACAAAAGGGGGAACTTTACCAGATTAAATTACTAGGACAAGGTACAGGTTTTACATAGATACAATAATAAATCATGGTAATGTTACCCAATTTTACCCATACATATACATAATTATGTATGGAGAAAATTAGGTGGGGGTGGGGGGGTCGGGTATCTTTTTTATGTTTTTTAACGTTGCTTTTTTTAAGCTTGAAAAAGTGGTCACCATTGAATTCCATTCATTTGGATTTCTCTTCGATGCTGCTTTTCCTTAAAACTCCAAAACTGTTTTGAGGACAAAAGAAATTAACCAACCCTTCAATTAGCCTTGGGGTGAGTATATGATGAGTGAATTTTCATTTTTTGGTGAGCTTTCCCTTTAATGATCTTGATAGGAATATTGAGAGCAAATTAGTTAAATTTGCAGATAATACTAAATTTGGAGGTTTGGCAAATAATTTAGAGTCCACTAAAGTGATTCAGGTTGATTTGGATAGAATCCAGAATTGGGCAGAAATGTGGCAAATGAAATTTAATGTAGCGAAATGTAAAGTTGTACATGTAGGTGATAAAAACATTAGACAGGATTACTTCATTGGAGGTTTAAAACTGGAATGTGCTCCACATGAAAAAGATCTGGGAGTGATTGTTGACCAAACCCTCACAGGGTCTAGCCATTCTGCCTTAGCAGTTAAAAAAAGCCAATCGGATACTGGGATACATTGCCAAAAGTATTGAGTACAAATCCAAGGAGGTCATACTTCTCTTGTACAACACATTCATCAGACCACATCTGGAGTATTGTGCACAGTTCTGGGGACCATACTTTAAGAAAGACATAGAGGCTCTAGAAAAAGTTCAGAGAAGAGCCACTAAGCTAATTCCAGGTATAAAAGATGAAAGCTATAGAGAAAAGGCAGAAGATCCTTAATCTCTCTAGTCTTAGGAAAAGGAGACTTAGGAGTGATCTGATTGAGGTCTTTAAATACAACCCCAATTTCGATATAGTTGGGACAAAGTGTAAATTGTGAATAAAATCAAAATGCAATGACTTTCAGATCACATGAGCCAATATGTTATTTACAATAAAACATAGATAACTTTTCAGATGTCGAAACTGAGACATTTTACATTTTTGTCCTCAAAATGAGCTTATTTCAAATTTTCTGGCTGCAACAGGTCTCAGAGAAGTTGGGACACAGGCAAAAAAGGGTTGAAAAAGCAATTACTATATAAGAGAATCAGCTGAAAGAACATTTAGCAAGTAATTAAGTTAACTGGCATCAGGTGTGTAACATGATTGGCTATATAAGGGATGTCTTTGAGAGGCTGAGTCTCTCATAAGTAAAGATGGCCAGAGGCTCTCCAACCTGTGAAGGCTTGCATAAAAAAAATTGTGGAATACTTTAAAAACAATGTTCCTCAACATCAAATTGCAAAGGCTTTGAAGGTCTCATCATTGACAGTGCATAACATCATCAAAAGATACAGAGAAACTGGAAAAATCTCTGTGCATAAGGGACAAGGCCGAAGACCTTTACTGGATACCTGTGATCTTCGGGCCCTCAGACACCACTGCATCACTCACCGGCATGATTCTGTCATTGACATTACTAAATGGGCCCAGGAATACGTAAAGAAACCACTGTCTGTAAACACAATCCACCGTGCTGTCCACAGATGCCACCTAAAACTCTATCATGCAAAAAGGAAGCCATTGTTGAGCATGATTCAGAAGCGCCGCCATGTTCTGTGGGCCAAGGCTCATTTAAAATGGACTGAAGCAAAGTGTCCTGTGGACAGACGAGTCCAAATTTGACATTCTTGTGGGAAATCATGGGCGTCGTGTCCTCGGGGCCAAAGAGGAGAAAGATCACCCCTCCTGTTATCAGCGTTCAGTTCAAAAGCCAGCATCTCTGATGATATGGGGATGCATTAGTGCATATGGTGTGGGACACTTGCGTGTTTTAAAAAAGCACCATGAATGCTGAAAAGTATATATGTAAAAGTATATAGAGCAACATATGCTCCACTCCAGACGAGGTCTATTCCAGGGAAGGCCTTGTGTATTTCAGCAGAACAATGCAAAATCACATGCTGCAGCTATTACAACAGCATGGCTTCGTAGTAGAAGAGTTTGTGTGCTGAACTGGCCTGCCTGCAGTCCTGATCTTTCTCCGATTGAGAACATTTGGCACATAATTAAACGAAAAGTCCGTCAAAGGAGACCCAAAACTCTCCAGCAGCTGGAAGCCTGTATTAAACAAGAGTGGGATCAAATTCCAATAGCTAAACTCAAGAAACTTGTCTCCTCAATGCCCAGAGGCCTCCTCTCTGTTAAAAAGAAGAGGGGATGCTACACCATGGTAAACAGGCCCCTGTCTCAGCTTTTTTGAGACCTATAGCAGCCATCAAATTTGAAATGAGCTCATTTTGTGGATAAAATGGTAAAATTTCTCAGTTTCAACATTTGCTATGTTATCTCTGTTCTTTTGTGAATAAAATACTGGCTGGTGTGATTTGAAAGTCATTGCGTTTTGATTTTATTCACAATTTACACTTCGTCCCAACTATTTCGGAATTGGGGTTGTATGTCAAAGGAATTAACATAGTGAATTATGAAGGATTCTTTCGGCCAGGTTTTTTTAGTAGAACTCAGGGTCACAAATGGAAGTTGACCAAGGGTAAATTTAGCACTGATATTAGGAAATATTTTTTCACCCAAAGAGTACTTTTGATGTGGAATAGCCTGCCTGACCATATTGTTGAGGCAGAAACCTTGGGAATTTTCAAGAGCAGGCTTGACTTAAAGCTAGATACCGTTGAGTGTCTGAATATATATATTCACAATAGTAAAACGAAACTGGCGAGCCTAGTTGGGCTGAACGGAGTGTTCTCGCCACTCATGTCATGTTATGTCACTGCCGTAACGCAGCATCCAGAATGGATTATTCTCTGGAAATGGATTGTTTGCACTATTGCTCAACCTAAACAAATCTTGGTCGATCAACAGCCCACCATCCAAACAATTGACCAGTCGACTAAATGGGGTCAGTGGTACTTACCACTGATCCGAGTGCTGTATGCTGTCCATAAGCTGGAACATGACCTGCTCGCTAAGAAGATAGAATTCTTCGTACTCTGGGAAATCCAAATTTCTTCGCTATCCAGCTAAGCAAGAAATCAAACTTGGTGCAACAGGCCTCAGGGGTTTTAAAATTTTATCTTTAGCTAGTGTACAAATACCAGCCTAGTAATGATGAAAAGCACACAATAAAACCAACTAAATTTATTTATGAACATTGGATACCAGCTGCAATATGATATAGCATTGGAAAATCTGTGTTCTCATTTACTATACAAATGGGTTCTCTGTCCCTAGGTGATATGCAGTATCTTTTTTTGTATTCCTGTGCATAATTCTGTTGTTCTTCATACAATTTTTATAATCTACTCTGGTATGAGTGTTGATTAAGTAATTAAAAATGGAAGGAGGAAGCGCTACCTGGAGCTGATGGCTAATCCGACGGGTGTTCTGTGAGGCAGGTTCATGTACAAGAAAAATCTAATTCCACGATGTCTTGCTTGATATAAAATGAAGTTAAGAACCATGAAAAAAAATCAAAGGCACTCTGTTTTCAGATGAAAAAAAACATTACGTTTATTCTTTGAGCAGAAAGACAGTCAAATAGACCAATGCGTGTCAAATCTGACCCTGATGAAGGCCTAGTCAATAGGCATCGGTTTGTTTTATTGCCTTTATGTTAGAAAAATGAACTAAACATATTTCTCCATCAGAGGACAGGGTGCCTTTGTTTTTTTGATGGTTTTTCCTTCATTTATATCAAGCAAGATATCCTGGAATTTTTTTTTTTTTTTTTTGTGTCGGTTAAGTGATCTAATACGCAATTGAAATCTCAACCAGTTTAAAAATGGATGGGCAAATCAAACTACGTTCATAATTGTGTTTGTATACATAAAGGACTGTAACTCCGTTAAGTTCCTTTTTATCATGGGTCTGCATTCAAAAGACATGCAAGTTAGGCTGATTGGAGATTCTAAATTTACCTGAGACTAAAGGTGTGAATGGTGGGCAATTCGTATGATGGATTGGCACACTGTCCAAGGTATTGCCCCTTGCCTATTAGTTGCTGGGCTGGACTCCAGCCCCTTCACAACTCTGAAAAGAAATAAGTAGATGAGATAATGGATGGATGAATTTTAAGGCCTAAATATGACTGATTTTAACTGTTGTATGTTGAGCAGGTGTGTGCTGCATCGATGAGTTTGATAAAATGGGCAGTCAGCACCAGGCTCTGCTTGAGGCCATGGAGCAGCAGAGCATCAGCCTGGCGAAAGCAGGCATCGTCTGCACCCTGCCAGCCCGCACCTCCATCATAGCCGCCGCCAACCCTGTGGGTGGCCACTACAACAAGGGCAAGACCGTCTCTGAAAACCTCAAGTAAGTCACGCCTATATGAACCTGTCCCAGTGTTTAGCAGGAACATCACTAATCAGGTTGATAACATCTGACAGTAAACATAACCCTTTTAACCCTGTATTATATAAAGGAGTTGTGACCCCCATCTATGTCAAAACATAGCTTGTTGCGATGGGGAAACCATTTGATTGTAAACAAGGTCACACAACAACCAAAAGTTGTGCTCAAAGTCACGTTTTACGCCTGTTCATAGCATTTCGGGTTATTGTATGTTCTCTATGTGGCTGCTAAACCCATCTAAAGGGTTCAAAAGGTTAAAGTAACTGGTTCTGTAATCTCCCACCCTCGCATAAAAGCTGGACCAGTCAAGCATGACTGTGAGCATATCGTGTATTGGTTTGTACCGCTGCAGAATGGGCAGCGCACTCCTTTCTCGGTTCGACCTGGTCTTCATCCTGCTGGACACGCCCAACGAAGATCACGACCACCTGCTGTCAGAGCATGTGATGGCAATGCGAGCGGGCAGGACAGGAGGGGCTCTGAGCAGCGCCACAGTCGCCCGGACCCCCACTGTGGACTGTAATGTCTCCCTGCTGGAGGTCGCCTCTGCCAAGCCCTTATCCGATCGCCTCAAGGTGAGTCTTCACTGCCGAGCAACAGGAACCAAGTCAGTCTTAACAAGTAGGGTTACTTGTGAGTATTTGCACAGCAACCGTTTTCACCTCATTGTTCTGTACTCTGAGAATATGAGGCTATAGTAATGACTGTCAGCTTTTCATTTGTGAGTATTTACATGAATATAGTGACGGAGAACCATGAAGGGATTCCATTCTTTCTTTATACAGTGGCTCTGTCAAAATACTTAAACTGCTCTGTATTGTAGTCGTACATTTATAACTAAAATCTTGCTGTGTTTAATTTGGCTGATTAAGACAAATTAATAAATTCATCTATTCATTCAGGAAGGTAATGGTAGCATAAAACAGGGTATTATTTTCAAAGTCAGTCAGAGAAATAATTTTTTGAACTTTATAGAGTTTTTTGTTCATAGAAGCCTTTTATCAGGGGAAATCTCTCCCCAAACACATCAGAGACTGCAATAACTTTTCTATGTTCAAACCACTCATCAAAACTCACTTATTTAAAATAGCTTTTGATGTTTAATTTATCTTGTCTTGTACTTAATTCTAATTTGCTTTTAATGTGTGATTATCTTGCTCTTTATTTTCTTGCAGTGTTTTGTCTTTGAGTTGTAATTTTAAAACCTCTGTAAAGCATCTTGAGTTCCCTGAAAAGCACAATATAAACAAAATGTATTATTATTATCATTATTATCTGTTTCAACGTCCCATCAAGCAAGCCTAGCTAGTGAGCTGGACGCATAAGTGTGAATGATGTAAGTTTTTGGCGGGGCGGGGTTTGTAGGTTTTACCCGGTGAGGTGCTGGACCCCATCCCGCACCAGCTGCTGAGGAAGTATGTGGGTTACGCCCGACATTACGTGCACCCAGCACTGTCTGCAGATGCTGCACAGGTCCTGCAGAATTTCTACATGGAGCTGCGCAAACAGAACCAAGCTGCTGACAGCACACCCATCACCACACGTCAGCTGGAATCTCTCATACGCCTCACTGAGGTAATGCACACTTGCGTGTATACTCACACACTCACTCACGCATAGTCTCTCTCTCTCTCTCACACACACAAACACACGCACACCTGTCAACACCTGACCCTGTTTTACTGAGGTAATGCACATTCAACTGTGTATACAAACACACACACTCACACCAAACCCCATTTCATGTCATTTCATGTCATTCATGTCATTTTCATTTTGGCCCGAGTTATCAAACAAATCTTGCTCTCATATAGGTTTTCTCTACACGTGTGTGGAAACTACTGCTAAATAAAAAACATGCAGAAAAAATTATTGCACATCTACTATGAGGGTCTTCAGAGAAGTGACACAAACGACTCAAAAGTGATGAGTGGGCTTCGATGGCACAGTCCCGCGCATGCACATTTGAGTTGAATGTCCCGTTTGAAAAGGGGAAAAGTCAGCATCTGAAACTATTAGCGAGGATCATTACAGACCTTGATGTAACACAGGCTCATTCATTCCTTGGGTCATAAGTCACGGGTGAATAACAGGACAAAACTACAGAAGAGGCCAAAAACCGAACAATGTATGAAAAACTTTCTAGATATTCACAAAATGGTGAGAACTATGAAAAAGACAGAAAACTGTCTCTCACATGCGCGCAGAAGCAGGCAGGCATGCACGCGCCTGACACCAACTCATTGCATCCCAGCTGCTATCTCTCTCTGTCTTAAAGGATTCGACAAATAACTATAAATATACACATTTTGTGGGAATTTTGAGTTCAGAAATGGAAATCTGGGAGCCACAGAACATTCCTGTAGAACAACAATTAGTCCTGTTCTAAGTCATTTTCCTTTATTGACACGTTCTCCAATGATGGTAATAATCCATTGGCAATTGAAGACACGGCTTCTCTCCCCATCCAATCAAACAGTAACGAAATAATGGGCTAAATTCAGTACAGAAAAAATAATTTACTTATGAATAGGCCTGTGCTTCATGGAAGACAAACTGCTCTGAAACTTCCACGCTACCTTTTCCGTACATCAGGCGATTTAACTTACGCTTCATGATCGTTTAAATGAAATAAAAGACCATTTGAAACGTCTTTATGCAATGTCTTAGCTTCCAACCCCTGGAATAAGAAGAGCCAGCGAAGACTTCAATTTGCATGCATGAGAATTTCTTTAATACGCATTGATTGAATAATGACTGATCCGCGTTCCAATGGAATATTGCATTTCACTCTCTGTACAGCATGGGTCGATTAAAAAGTGGGACTCCGCAATTAAATGTAATATTGTTTGCTTAATTAAAATTTTTCAGTCTTCACTTTTGTTATTCAGTGTAAGATTGCAGACTATGGCGTGAGAAAGTGATAAGCCACTAAAAAGAATTAGACTCATGCGATATGCGTGAGAGTTGAGGCGTATGCTATTTTGAATAACGCTGATTTAAATGCACCAAATTATGCTTCCAAATGAATGAATGTCAATGTCATACCTCAAGGGGGAGAATTAGCAGCAGCTGATTGTGTGGAGTGCTCTCGAGTGAATCTATTTTTAATTATGAAAATGATAGAGAACTAGCCGGGACCAATTGTTGTCATAAAGGGATGGTCTTTAGCCCCCAAATTTCCAGTTCTGGCTCCTCCGCTGAATGCATGTCCAATCCCGATCATTTGTAATTTTTTTTTTCACTGCGATGATGACAGATATGAGTTACCTCAGTGCTCATAGGTTGTCCTCTTCCTTGGTGCAGCGATAAACGTGGGATGACAGATGATAGTTCTTAAAACTGTGGCTTATCTTGTACAAACAGTTTCATGTCCCACTTTGTTTTCGCTGATATGACGCCACATGGTCACATGATCATATAGCTTATTAACTTTTGAAACTGGCACAGCATGTTTTGCACAACTTATTTGAAATGCCCATAAATTATTTTTTAAACAGCAAATTTGTTTTTTATGTTATCAGTGTTATATATGCAATGCTTAGTAAGCTCCAAGAGCATTTATTTAAATATTATTTGTAGAATCCTTCAACTGATACACACACCAAACTCATACTCATTGTGTGCTGCCTGCAGTTTCTCACTTGTTAGCACACCCACACAAACACATTCGCGCATTAACAAATGTAATGAGAGATACGGGGTGAACTAGTTACAATTATGGATATGACACTGTGCCTCGTGCAAACTGGCTCACACTTTGTCACTGGGATTTATCAATGACTGTGTTTACAAGGTCTTTAGTATCCCGGTTTTGATTAGGTTTTTTAAGTATCCCGTTTTTGTGTTTGTGCATGTAAACACCATATCCCGAATTCAGAAACCAGGTTATGCCCTTATCCCGGTTTCAAGAAACCTGGTTTTGCCACCTGGAGCACTCCAATAGAAGCCGGGATACTGGAGCATGTATACGCCTTATCCCGGTCTCTGACGGCTGCCCACCAGACGTAACACAGGCCTGCGCAGATGGGATGCAGTGATCAGAAAACGGGTTTCTGGTATTTATCATGTATACAGGGATATGAATAACCTGGTTTCACTGTTTTCTCTGTGTTCCATGTAAACATCATATCCCGGATATGCTCAAAGCCGGGATAAGCCTCAAAACCGGGATACTAAAGACCTTGTAAACACAGTCAGTGACTCCTTGCTTAATGCCTGCTGGTCTGGAATAACTCTAAACCCCAGAACATAGTCTTATCTCTGCATGCTTCCACTCTGACTTTGTCCTGACCAGGCTGTTTATAACACATTTTTAGAAACTTAGCTCAAAAGCCATAACAGCAAGGCAGATGCACATGGATGCATTTAAAAAGGAAAATTCAGTTAATAGCGGAAAACCAAATTTGATGCAAATGTGGGGTGTGAAAGTCGGTATCATCAGTGACGTGATTAGATGTGTGCAAAGAAGAGTGAAGCAGTGTTGTACGCAATCTATCTGAAAAAAACTTACCCACAACAAAAGTCAAAACAGAGAGCTTCTTTAGATGGAAAACTGCACAATTCATTAGCTCAGTAAACGAGACGGGTCCTCTCCATTGTGTCAATGACCCCTGGCTCCGCCAGACAGGTACCTGCAAATGAGCATCACACGCAAACAGACCAGGGCGCTTTAGCACTCATTTATTTCATCATTGTATTTCCCGTATATTAGTATTTGGGGATATGTAATGGATCAGTGGTGGTTACACCACTGCTGCCACTGCGGAGATTTCCTTGTTATCGCTCTAGAGCCAACAGTTTTTCGTGCTCAAATTCAAATTTGTTTGACCTTGCTTATGATGAGCGAGCAAAACCTCGCGATTTAAAAAAAAATAAATAAATAAATCATTTTATCAATGTTATGAACAGTGGCACTCGGAGACAAAGACCTCAGCCAAGACAAATATCCACTCTTCTATGATATGCAAATTTGCTAGGGCAAGCATTGTATTTGTACAATTGGCTAAGTTTTGTCAAATTGAAGTTTACTACCATCTAGTGGATTTTAAGATGTATAGTATTCATGTAAATCTTGCACTCCCCCAACGGTGAAGAGTCCTTTAAAAAAATTCCTGTAAACTAATCGTGATATGGATCACCACCAAAATTCAATGGAAAGTTCCATGGACCTTGACCTACACTTCTTTAAACTATCATTGAAATTGATAGTGAAATTTGTCGGGCTGACCCCATTTAGTTGAGTGGCAGATTGTTCAGTTGATTGGCTGATGGGCAACCAAGATTTAGTTTGGTTGAGCTGTCAGCAAGAATCCATATCCATTGAGTAATCCATTCTGCATGCTGTGTGTATGGCAGTGACAGTCCTTCACTCTTAACTGGACCAACGTTCTCTTATTAGGCATTTATGGTAGTTTTCATGTTGGGAGTAGTTCTGCAAAACAATTAAAAGTAACATATTAAATGAGTTTATATATTCATAAATAGCATAAATCTGGTGCATGGCAGCATTTAATTTTAGTTGCAGACTATTGAGAAAAATGGAATGTAAATTTTTCAAGCAAAATTTTGTTTATCATAGTTGAACAAACGACCACACAAGAACGGTAAATTAGCCTTTTGTAATCTTTCCATAAGTAAACATGATTCATGTGCTTTAACCCTTTATGAGGGACTAAAAAATACCCTAAGAAGCTGACTGTAAAAAAGTACTGCGCGTTGGGCATATGTCCATAAATAGTCTAACCATCACTTGCTGTAGACAGGTGAAAAGGGCATATGATCAAATATGACCTCACCACCAAATTTATTGTTTTTCACGCAAAATTTCACTGATTTCTAGAAATCCTACACAAACAACACCTATCTCAACTTTTTAGCAAACCTTTTCAACTTTTTAATGCGCACGTTTTCATCAGTTTTCTTTTTGTGTAAGGATGTTAGGTCCTCGTGAGTGGGACTGGGTAAGGCACACAACCGCACTGAGAGAGGCCTGGAGAAGAAAAGAAGTTTGAGACGCTCTAGGCCACTGCTGATTGATCGAACACCCTGATGTCACTGCCTGTGATATTGCCTGATTTTCTCTGATTGGCTGGGAGAAATTGTCACAGGTCTATTGCCTCACGGAGAGGCATGGGGGCGCCACTTTGGATGCCGACTGAAGTTACCAAATATGGTTCCTTGCCCGATAAAGGGTTAAAGGTGGACGTTTAAGATTGAGTTATATGTTACAGTAATGTGCAGTGATCATTATACACACCACTTTCATCTATAAGGGGTAATAATGTATGACTTTTCTGATTTTTTTGGAAAAAATTTATTATTTATTACTATTGTTGGCAATGAGAACAAAAAAATCATTCCTACAAGTATTTTGAGTTAAAAATATGGGTGATAAACAAAAATACTGTAAACATCAATTTTTCATAACAATTGAAAGGTTTTGCAAATTTTTTTTTTTGACTCTTGTATACCCTGAATGCATGTTTGAAGGCTCATTACATGATTATTGATACAAAAAAATTGTTCAAACTGGTTTTAGGGAAGGTTATTCTGCAAAATTACCTCTGATATTCAGTTGTTCCAGGTGATAAGGTGACATGAACTTTGAGCTGTGTCACGGAGTTAAACACGATGGCACGATGGAAGAAACTCTCTGAGATTGTTCGCTGTGGCATTATATAATGCTGAAGACATTAAATGCTGCCATGGCACTGTAAGAAACACCATCAAGCGTTTCAAAGGAACCGGTTTGCTGAAAACTAGTGGCAGTGGAGGTACAAAACGGAAGTTAAGCGCTTCTCATGTTCGTTGTCTGTGCATGACAAGTAAAAAAAAAAAAATCGGCGGTTGACAGCACAGCAACTCCATGATGACATTAATGGCGCCAGAAGTGAAGAGATGAAAGTATCAAGATCTACTGTTTCTGGACGTTGTATGAAAATGGTCTGATTGGTCGTGTTGCTGCCAAGAGCTGGCAACATCAAAAAAAGACCTGATTTTGCCTAGAAATTCAAGGATTGGGCTCTAATGCACTGGGAACAAGTCCTTTGGACCGATGAATCAAAATAAGAAATTTTCTCACCCGAACGCAGAATCTTATACGCACCATAAAGTTGGAAAACATTTCAAAAATGACTGTTTAACCTCTTCAATAAAACATGGAGGTGGCAATATTATGGTTTGGGGTTCAGTCTGCTTTAACGGAGCCAGTGATTTCAAAAATTAACAGAATCATGGATCAAAAGAAGTATCACAGCATCCAGCATGCATTGCCATCTAGAAAGAGACTGATTGGTCGGGGATTTTATTTTCAGCAAGATAATGACCCTAAACATACTTCTAAGTTGTGCAAGAATTATCTGAGTCGGATAGAATCATCTGGTGACATAAGTTATGTCTTGGCCAGCTCAAAGTCCATAGCTTAATCCAAATGAGCAAAATCGGTTGTAACAATCAAAAGAATGTCTGTGGAGTGAACTTCAAACCATATGGAATGGTGAGGAAATAAAAAATGTGAAAACTGTGCCTGAAAGATTAAATGCTGTAATCAAAGCAAAGGGTGGTCACACTAGATAGACTTCTCTCAAAAAGACATTATTATTTTTGTTTCTACTAAATATTGTTATCTGTTTATTCATTTTTTTCTATATGATCTGCGCACATTATTCGATGAACTGTTGGACATATGTTCGTTTTCAAGGTGTCTGCTATAATTACAACAAATACTAATCAGACGCTTAAAAATGAAATAGACATGATCTTTAATATTTCAATTTAAATTCAGTGAAGTGTCATCACATTTTATCGATCAGACCGGGTTCCGGAGGCTACTGGACCGCGACCTGGCCCAAATCCAGAAACCTCCATTATGTTCATGGGCAATTTAATGCAACAAAAAAATCGCAGGAGCTAGCTAGATAATGCTTTGAAAATGCCTTCGAGGATTGACGATGTCATATAAGACATCAGAGCACACTGTATATTAAATATGAAAAATCTCTGGGATGCTATAAGCGAATTACTAAATTTTTTGCTTAGAAGCTAAGCGTTGCCCCATTTCAACGAGAGCACCAATTCATGCATATCCCTTTCGAAAGCTTCGTAATGCTACCTTTAACTCCAGTGTCTTATTGGAAAATTTCTGTAATAAATCTGCAATGGTATATGTAAGGGATAATCAACTCATAGGTGTGCATCACACGGTTTTAAGGCATGACGCGGAGGCGATCGCGTCAGGTGGTTGCCTCCGCGAAGTGCCTTAAAACCGTGTGATGCACACCTACAAGTTGACTATCCCGCTTATACCATGGTCATTTGCCAGCAATATCAAATCAAAGCATTCAGAATTTTTTTGTGAAAGTTTTGCACTTAAAAATGAGCTGGTAATCAATAAATAGGCGCCGCGCTTTCTCATAGCCATAGACTGTATAAAAAGATGGACGAAGCAACCGTGACATCACCCATTGGTTTCAGCATACCATAAAGGAAGCCTTGATTTTGGCAATTTGAATTGCGCCATGTTGTCATTTTGAAACCGGATGTGATTTCTATTGGACGAGAGCGTGTATTGAAGATCCGGGGAGTACCGTGGCTCTGGATCTGACCGTATCGGACGAGGACCAGAGGTTAGCCTCGCACCCAAAGCATATTCTGGCTTTATCCTTTATTCTAGTCTATATGGGACCATAATTTACAAAAATGAACAACATGATATATCGAAGGAGACTTGAAACTTGCTATAGCTGCCATAAAATAATGTGAAAAATCATTATTTAAACGAAAAATCAGGTGGGAGAGTAGGGTAATTTTCTCATTGACTTCCATAGCATTGAACTTCTTTCTGCAACCTCCGATGTCGCCATCTGCTGGCCATTAAATAGAATGCCATTTTATGGTCCTTCCGCATGGGCTTCATTTTTCAGACCAGGGTGCTGCGTCCATCTTTTTATACAGTCTATGCTCATAGCCAATAGCTCATAGCTATAGGCCAAGCTAAACTGAACATGCTAACTTACTTCAGCTTACCTTCATGGAGAAAGCGTGCACAAAAAAACTATCATCTTTTTACCAGCTAATGTTTTGATAACTGATTCCATCAGAAACGGAGAGTATGGGGCGCCCCGGTGGCTCGTTGGTCTGAGCGCGCGCACTGTGGGGGCTGTGTCCTTCCCGCGGCGACCCAGGTTTGGTTCCGGCTCGGGTCGTTTGCTGCGTGTCTTCCCCCATTCTTCTCCCTAGCTTTCCTGTCGCTCTCCTCTGTATGTCTATCGGGTGAAGGAAAAAATCCCAAGAAAAAAATCTTTAAAAAAAAAAAGAAAGAAACGGAGAGTATGCATAACACAACATTATGCGCGATTATGCAGACTGTAGCTAACTTGCTACCCGCAATTACAATGAACTTAAGACAGTTTCCGTAGAGCCAGCGAGCTGAAATCAGTCTGTTGTCACAGCACATTGCTTGCAAACTGTCAGCAGTTGCTGATACATGAAGTGGACATGTTAGCTTCCTTTGTAACTGTACACAGTTACTATCGTTTAATGAATAAAGCGTGATTACTTCGCTGCTTTAATATTTATTGTCATTATTGCTGGAGCACCTATTGTTAACCGCCTCATAGGACGTAATTTAACGCTGCAAAATTTACTGGAGATTAATGAGTAGCTTGGTTTCTGTTATACCCAGCCAAATGCTATCTGCTCTAACGTAGCGATGGTTATAGGTTGGCTGGCGGATGAATTTTGAACTTCAAATGGTGAAACTACCGTAGGCGAACTACCTTTGCAGTTCCACAGCTTTAATCAACACCTGCCAGCCAATCAGAAAAGAGTATTCACCCAGACCCTGGTATAACTTACATTGTACGTATTACAGTATATCTAATTTCCAGTGCTGAAAAAATAAAACTGTTCTCTTCCATTAACAATCCACTGTTCCCTTGGATTGCGTCCTTAGACCAAAGGCTGTGTGTTCTTGAGTTGAGAGCAATCAGCGGCTGTTTTTGACTGGCAACCATGCTTGTTTAAAGCACTGCAGTTGGTTTCCCAGTAATGTTGGATCTCAGGATTAAAGAGTGTGTCAAAGAGATCCTTAGGCTTCGAACATTATCTCATGATCATAACATTCTCGTTACATTCCATTCCCCCCAAACACTATCGTTAGACGATTAAGAGGAACTTTGCAAAGAGTTTCTTAGCCAAGCGCGCCCTAGTTGATAAAGCGATGCTGTGAGATTAAACGCCTCTCGTTTTAACCAATCAACACTGAAATACAATATTTTAATATTTTATCATCATTACAATAACTAAATTGATTTAGCGTCTTTTTAAATTAAATTAGCCTACAGAAATATTACAAAGAAAGATCTCAAGAATAGAAATAATTAAGAAAAGGCTAAATAATGATGTAAAACTCATGTCACCTTTGTCTGCTCATTTCATTGTTATTCAATCCAGAGCCTGATTGCTCCAATAAATTGGCATGTGGCAACGTGGTGTCTGACAGTGACAATCGGTCATGGAAGGAAAAAGGACACTAAAGTTAGCATTCACGAAAGAGGAAATCCTCCTCTTGCTTGATGAAATTGAACATGAGACAGATTTACCGTTTTCCAAGTCAAGATATAAAGAAATATTTATATATTTTTTTACTCAGCTTCCCTTTTTATGAACTGACTTGCATCGAAAATGCATGCGTATTGAGTGCTCTGCAAGAATGGACGGCTACGATGATGACACCTTGTAGGATGGGCCCTGCACAAAGAGTGAGCATCCGGCAGCATCTCCAGGTGCTCTCTTGAGAACCACACCAAAGAAGTTATGTGCACCCCTGGTTATAACCAATGATGAAAAGATATTTTTGCACAAGAGATTTTAAATCTCAACGAGATAACCAGGTTTATTCAATAAAACTTGGCCTATGCATTAGAATGCATTAAGGTTTGGTCAGAGAAAGGCATCAGGCTGTTGTGTGGCCATAACTGAACTTCACAAGCGCTACGGCAGAATCTGCAAGGGCAGCATAAAATAGAGGCTCGGAATAGAGTTAAAAATTTTCCATCAGGGGGCGCCCCGGTGGCTCATCGGTCTAAGCGCGCGCACCATAAAGGCTGTGTCCTTCCTGTGGCGACCGGTTCAATTCCGTCTCGGGTCATTTGCCGCATGTCTTCCCCCATTCTTCTCCCCGACTTTCCTGTCTCTCTCCGCTGTCTATCAAATAAATGAAAAATTCTCTAAAAAATAATCTTTACAAAAAAATTTTCTATCAGAAAAAAATGGATGACTGTTTGTCGACGGAGATTTGTTTTAGTCGGGGTCAGCACAAAAAATTTGAGAGATACTACAGGAGACTGATCAGAAATGCTACTCATATCAATTAATTCTAGTCCACATTTGGGGCTGTGCTCACCACAAGCACATGTACTTAGGGGTATGCAAATGCCACAACTCGCTTGTAAACCAGTTCAGTTTGCCCATAAACTGCGTGCATTTTCGCAAAATTGGAAATTTTGTTTTGCAAGTCCCTGCCCATGGGCCAACCCACAGAGGAGAAAAATGGATTCGGACAGAGTTTTCCTCATGTTGTAGTAGCACATGCAGTCAATTTTTTGTGACATTAGTCACGAGTAGAAAAAAATAGCCTCATATTATGTTTAATCTTGAGCAATTGAGAACACATTGAAGGAGAGATTTTGGCCTTTCTCTTACATCCTTCAAAGGCTTTTCTTTATATGCGGGTATGTGTGGTGGAATTATTACTTGACTTGATTGCACCAAAATTCCATGATTCATTTTGGCCAAAATCTTTTACAGAATCCCTGAGTTTACCAATCAGTAACTCTCTAATTAAGTAAACAAAACTTCTGGCAGTGAATTTTCATCTTTATGATTTTGCTCTTGTGCCATCTGTCATGAGTTGGAATTCTATGTATGTATAGTAATTGAATCACAAATTAGTTTTTTTTTTACAAATTTTTGTTGCCAGATTTAAAAAATCTGAGTTGGCTAAAGAACACTTGAGATTAATGGCTGCCATATACATTACTTATGGACCAGTGCTGATCTACAACCTGATTCAACTACTGTGTTCTATTTTAAAGGCGAGGGCAAGATTGGAACTACGAGAAAAGGCTACAAAAACGGATGCCGAAGAGGTTGTCGAAATTATGAAACACAGGTAATGACCGGCTGTGTCAATTGTGCATTATTTTTGCCTGTAACCCCAAAAATGGGGAGGTTTTCGGGGCACTCACAATGCCATTAGTTTCCATATAATTTTCACAATTTGCATTTATTTGTTGTTTTTGTGTAACTATATTTCATAAAAGCTTTCATTTATTTTACTTCCTGAACTCATCTCTTGTTTTTACGAATATTTGCTCTTGTTTTTCATGGGCTTCTGTAATTCTCCGTCCACCGCAGTATGCTGGACACCTACCAGGACGAATTTGGGCGTCTTGACTTTGACCGCTCCCAGATGGGGTCAGGCATGAGCAAACGGTCGCAGGTGAAGAAGTTTGTGGCAGCACTGAACCAGATTGCTGAGCGCACCTACAAGACCACGTTTGAGCTCCAGCAGCTTCGCCAGCTCTCCAGGGAGCTTAACATTCAGGTGGCGGCTTTCTACCTATTGACTGCTAGGTTGTTGTAACAATACAGTGCTGTGAAAAATTATTTGCCCTCTTCCCAAGTTCTTCTGTTTTAGCATGTTTGTCATACTTGAATGATTCAGGTCATCAAACTAATTTTAAAACTAGAAAAGCACTCAGAGAGCGCAGACCTCCGCCAGGTGGCAGCAAAGCCCAAAAGCGCGGCAATCGGAACTCCGGCCCATTCGAAAGACTTGAAATCTTCAACTTTGGTGTATATCTCAGCTGTACTTTGGCTTTGATATGCCAAAATTGAATCACCTGTTCCTCATCCTAATACCCACCTTCTCTGAAAATTTCATCAAAATCCGTGCATTACTTTTTGAGTTATGTTGTTCACAATCAGACAAACAGACAGACAAACAAACAGGGGCGAAAACATAACCTCCTGCCTAACTTCGTTGGCGGAGGTAATTAGACTAAGATAACTCAAGTAAATGCAAAATGTAGTTTTTAAATGATGATTTTCTTTATAGAAGGCTAAATGCCATCCAACTATACCAAGCCCGTTATGAAAAAAGTAATTGCCCCTTAGTTACTAAATCAACCAGTTAAGCAAATTTAATTGATAATTAGGTGCAATTTCACGAGGCACATCCAGGCATGGTTACGGCCCTGTTAAATCTAAATATCTAAACCTTTCTGGCAAAGTGACTTTGGAAAAAAAGCAGCACATGATGCTGCAATCTATAGAAAATCAAGAACAAAGTTGTTAGAAACAATGTTGTTGGCATCTATCAGTCTGCAAAGGCTTACAAAGCCATTTCTAAGACTGGGGGACTCTAGCAAACCATGCTGAGAGGTATTATCTACAAATGGAGAGAACTTGGATCAGTAGGGAACCTTCCCAGGTGTGGCAGGCCAACCAAAATTTCTCCAAGAACGCATCAACGACTCATTTAGGAGATCACAAAAGAATCCAGACTAACAGCTAAAGAACTGCAGGCTTCACTCGCCTCAGTTAAGGTCAATTGTTATGATTCCACGGGAAAAAACGCAACCAAAAAGGAACCCACAGGCTTGACTCACATTTGCCAAAAAATATACTGATTGATCCTCAAAACTTTTGGGATAATATTCTGTGGAACAATGAGTTGTGGAACTTATCGGAAGACGTGTCCTGTTACATCTGACGTAAAGCAAGCACAGCATTCCACAATTAGAACATCATACCAACAGTCAAACATGGTGGTGATATTGTGATGGTCTGGCGCTGCTTTGCTGCCTCAGGACCTGGGCGACTTGTCATGATTGATGGAACTATATTATATAATAATATTCTGCTCTCCACCAGAAAAACCAGAAGGAGAATGTCTAGTCAAAAGTTTATGATCCAAAGCACACAAGCAAGTCCACCTCTGATTTGCTCAAAAGAAATAAAATGAAGGTTTTGTTATAGCCTTGTCAAAGTCCTGACTTGAATCCAATTGAGATGCTGTGGCATGACCTTAAACAGGCAGTTAATGCTCAAAAACCCTCCAATGTGGTGGAATTAAAACAATTCTGCAAAGAAGAGTAGGCCAAAATTCCTCTACTGCCCTCCAGCTACTGTAAACATTTGATTTCAGTTGTTGGCCCCAAGCTTAGCACAACCAATAACAAGAAGACAAAGTCATCAATATCCCCCGCAACAGTAGCATTTCTGACAGGTAACAAAAGGCACATCTAGGGTCATTGTTGACATGTAGACCAAATTTGGTATAGCTAGCATGTATACTTTTACATTTCTGTTCCGGACAAGATAACCTCTTCACACTTTCAGCCTGATTTAGCCTAAGTCAGGTTTCCATGGAAACCGCTGAAAATAATGTTCATATCTAGATCTAACCCTCAAAAGGCTCATCTAGGGATATTGGTTGATATTTTTATGTCAAATATGGGGTAGCTAGCATGCATAGTTTGAGAGATCTGCTCCGGACAAGATGACTCCTTCTCATATACAGCCTAAGTCATGTTTCCATGGAAACCGGCAAAAATATAATTCACATGTTGGTCTAAAACCCAAAAGGCACATCTAGGGATCATACTTAATATGCATACCAAGTTTGATTTTGATATAATGAATAGTTTGTGAGATATGGCTCGGACAAAGTATCACGGACGCACGGACGGACGGAACTCAATGCTATATCCCCCGCAACTTCGTTGTTGCGGGGAATAATAATTAGGTTTGGGGGGCGGGGAAATTGTTTTTTTACATGGGTGATATAGGTTTTGACTAACTATTGAAGGTACCAACAACCAGCTTGACAGTCCATCCACGACAGTAACAATCTAAGAACGTGCAGTGCACATGATGACGTCACCTGCATAAACAACACATCGCCGTTGTACAGCAAAGGTGTGAACACTCCCCGCCCCCAGTCAGTGTATAATAAAAGGAGCACACCCACTGTTTCTCTCTCTCTCTCTTTACCAGCCCTTGCTCCTTCAGCCAGGACACGCCAAACACAAGAATGGCGCTGGGACTCTTGCACACTGCCGTTCCATGCAGCCTACCTCCAGAATGCTCACCTTGCTGTGGCACTCTGTTTAAGTGCGGGACTGATATTCTCAGTTTACTAGCTAGTTTACACCCTGCACTGCTTCTGGTTAATCATGGAAACAATCCATTAACTAACTTCCTGAATAGGAAAGGACATCACTTCTTGCAACCAATACAACAAAACGGCATCGCAACTCCACATGGACACGGGATCTCAGATCTCCACATCACCGTCGAGTATCCCCACAGTACATCCACCTCAGGGCAGCATTGTTCAATGAACCGGGGGGGGAAATTAAGGCTTTCTAACTCTCGGTAAGACTGCCAAAACAATTCCAAGCATTAGCACAATTTAGCTGTGTTTTCAATGAGACTGTACTGCATTTCGGTTTGCCCTGAATTGGTGTAATTTTACAATTGCGGTTGTGCGTTTTTCTATTTTAATGGCCAAGTTAGCTATTGACAGATTGAGTGCAACTGCATGTATAATCTTCCTGTCTCCTGTTTTCCAACTTCCTAATGCTGCAACTAATGTGCTCGTAGTATAGAGAGGAGTCAGATTAGTGATATGAATTGCTTATGAGCTAAAGTTGGCTTCATCTCCGGAGAATTTGTTGAAGCTAAGCTAAGTTATCCAGCCGCGCATCGGCCTACTTGTACATTGTGAAATACAGCAGCGGCCAGCACATCACCTACCGTTTCTCCTTTTGTCTTAGGACAAAGGAGCGCATGCCCCTAAACACGCTGCATAACCGACACGTCGTCTGCGGCGCTCACACATCTGGCGCTTTGCGCACATAACCACTGTTACCTTTCTATGGTTTGCATATAGTCCTCCCATTAGATTAGCCTCCTGTATGTTCTGTGTTTGTTTAATGAATTCATTTATTAAACCCGTTGTCTGTTTTGGTGCTATTTGACGTGGAAATCTGAGTTTCTGAACTCCGAAATCCTTCAGATTATTAATTAATTTTTGATTACATCATATTTAATCATTAATATTGGTCATTTTAATTATGAATTAAAATCCCAAAATATTCATTTTTGCGAGATTTTTCAGGTTTTCTGCTACAGCAAATTGTTATCCCCCAGGAAGGATTATGACAAACTCGTCTTAATTATGCGTTCTCCCCATTTCATATATGCAGAAGATGCCAACCCTCCCGGAAAATAAGGCCGCCTCCCAGCCTTGTGGGCGCCTCTGAAATCCTCCCAATTTTCTGACTTTTCAAGCATTTATCATCCCGCATACGCATTATATGTATACTATGCACGCACAATGTAGAGTAGTACAGTGCATGCACACAGTCAATGCTCTTGGCGATCGCCCAGTTACATGTTTAAAGTAATTATTGCATATTCGGTTGCTTGACAACCACAAAACTCATCACACTTACGAAATGATTAATGTGGTAGTGCTGGCCTAGTATAGACCCGACCGGCACATCCGGGTACTTTGCCAAACGTCAAGGCCACGCCCCTTTTTTGGGGGATAAAAAACCTCAGATCCCATTGACTATAATGTAATTTGATGTGTTTTCAGGTGTAAAATTTATCAGATTTATTTAACTTAATTTCCTGTTTACGTTCATTTCTTGATTTATTGGTATGTCTAGCGATTATTTTGCTACCTTGCCCGAACCTGAGCGTTCGCGTTATCTTAATAAATCAAGGTTGATCGGTCAACCCTCTTGCCCTTTCAGTGTCCCTCCGTCCGAGTGGATCAACGACCCGACACAGTGGCCAGACATCGGTTATCCCGACATCTACCCGTATTTGATCGATTCACCAGGTAGCGTTAGGCGAAGTGTTGTCTGTAAATAGCCGACGTGTTAATTGAGCAAAGGTAATTTGTAATGATAAAAGCGTTACTGTACTGTTATTCCAGGCTACTCTAGCTGCCTGTCAATCAAGCTAGCTGTCCACTAATTGTAACTGTCACCGAGAATAAATAGCAAGTAAATTGCCGAAAAAAGCGGAGGTTGGATACGGCATTCATTCCATTTATTGGTAATTCAAAATATTTTTCTGGACACTCGGACTTGTTTGAGGACAAGTGTACTAATCTGCCATAATTTTACTGGAGTGCGGATTAGCAGGCTACCGCAAATTTCGAACCCTGTTACAGTTTGGGGTTAAGAATAACCAACAAATCCACATAACGTTAGACCGCAAACTCTGTTGGCTAACGCCGCTTAACATTGGCTAGTTAAGCAACAAAAGAATAAATAATGACACGAGGCATAAAAGTCATAACGAACAAACCTATTAAAGTATAGTACCAAGTCTTACATATTAAAGGCTACTTATTGTACTTTCTAAGTTAAAAAAGAGTGGCTTTACCTGTTATGAAGTGTTTCCCACACACATAAACATGGGAAGATATAGGATCCCATAGCTTCCTCTCCTTGTCCTCTCTTCGAATAGCCTGGAGCTATAAAGCTGTCCTTTTCGTATTTTTCCCTTTTCCAGGTCGGAGAAGGAACCTGAGGTCCGGAATGTTCATTTTATTCGAGGTGCAACCCGGCACATAACAACTTTTGGGCATTTTACTGCTCAATTTTTGGGCTTATTTCTCATTGATATCAATGCATAAGCGCGATTGTTTTCCCCCAAAAAGGGCCACGGCCTTTCCACTGAGCTCTTGATGGCGTTGAACCGGTCGGGTCTATATGGCAAACCGGAGATGGATTGGTTTACTCTTTCCATGTGACAATTCCCGGACGGAATCGCCATTGTGAACACAAGCACGCAAAGTGCACATGTAAAGATACTGTTGGTAAGGCTCCAGCATCTTGGGGCACATGTTTGCCGCGTGCTGTTTTCAGACCAGCTGTTGAAGTGACATTCTCGGATTTTTGAGCATTTATCTTGCAATGTCGGTCAGTAATTTCCGTTGCCCATATCTCTGATTTTGTTGTGGATTGTTAGTAATGCATGCCATGATGGGAAAGTCAGCGTAGCTAACCATTTTCAATGTCAATGAGTCATTCCGTGTCTGATTTGATTTTTAGGCTTCTTTTTAATTCTTCATTTGAATTGTTGTTATGTTTGATAGCTTTACAATGATAACTAGAAAATACAGCACTCTATCATTTGATTTTATTTTATAGATGTTTATAAAGTTTAGTTTGTCACCTTGCAAGATCACAGCCAAAGTTAACTTGGTCGCTGCTGTGTTTGTGGAGTAGCAGTAGCCTAACGGTTTCTCCGCTGACTCCATCGGCTTTGCCTTGCTCAAGCGGCCGAGGCGTGGACTTCACTTGACTCGCGCTTGCGTGGAGTTTGAATGTAATAAGGCGCAATATTTGCTCACTGATATCCAGATCTAGGTAATCATTTGTTGACATGTTAGGCTTATTTATTTGCGTTGTGTGCTTATAGGGTTGTGCTACTTGTACAAACTATTTAACAACACGTTGTCGAGCTAATACATTTCCCTTAAAACAACATTTGAATGCTTTCAAAAAGTTGACAAAATTATATACATTGGAGCATATGCCCTTTTGAACTGTTCCAGGTGCTTTGAAAGTTTGAACCTTATCATCGTTTTCCCATCTTCGTCATCCAGTTATTGAGTGTAACAAATCAACACAAAATGGTCTTACAAAATAATCAACATAGCACATTCTAAATGATATAAGTCTGCCGCACCATATTAAATTTTACAGTAATTCATATTTATTATCAAACTTAATGTAACTTAATAAAACTTTTGTGTGTAACTCAAAGTGTAAGAAGCAATAAAAACAACGAATGTTGATGGAAACACTCCAGACATCTTTCATAATTGATTAATTTGTAGTGAACGGGAACATAAAAAAATGCTCATCGGGGCATAGAATAGAAGACATTTCAAAACTTAAACTCAAGGAGCTTCTGGGGACGCTGTCCCCTAGATCCCCACAAATGGCGTTTCCCCTGGACCCCACCCAGGAAATAAGCTCGCTTTGCAACCTCAGTTATGCTTGCTATGACAAATCCTCCCTGATTCCAATTTTCAAAAGTTGGCATCTCTGATGCAGACATACATCCCCCACTCTTTACCTTCAATAAATCATTTAAAAGCTGCATTTTGTGTTTACTCACATTGTTTTTGTCTCCTTTAAAAATTGGTTGGATGATGGGAAACATTTCAATATGACAAATAAAAAATAAAATAAAAATAGAAGAAATCAAGATGGCAAATCTGGCAGTGCTCAATTGATGCTCTGGGGATATTTCAAGGCCAGTGGCCCAGCAATCCTTATTAAGGTCACTGTTATAAAGAATTCCACGAGTCACTAGGAAATTAGATGGAAATCTGTCATCTTTGCTTGGAGGCTGAGACTTGGTTTCTGATCGATCCTTGAATCAGATATTGACCACAAACGCATTAAAAAAACCATACTAATGTTTGGCTAGTACATGGTTGTGCATAACATTTACATCCAGGTACTTGACAATCCAATCTGAAATATTGTGGAGAAATGAGAGATTCTTATCATGTCAGAATGGGTAGATGAAATTACGGACATGCAATGTCAGCGATTAAAATCAAACGTTGTTTGGACAACTAATCCTGTCCGAATATATCTTTTGCCTGGCTTACAAATCATCATACTTAAACCTGTCCTTATTGTCATGACTGATCTGTCTCAAAAATCTATCCTTCTTCTGTAGGCTTTTCACATACAATTTTGGCATGATGATTTATAAATGTGTACAATGATATGTAGATGGTGGTATGATGTCTGTAGTACTTATTGGATTACATTTTAATGTTAATCAGTGCTAATAGTCAATCGTTTTGGGGCCTCGGGGACAATGTTTCGACACCAATTACAATTAAAGCTGCAAGCAGCGATGAATGGGCCCTCGCACCCTTGTGCACGTTGGGGGTGGTGGCGAGATCCTGACGGGTACAGCTGTGCATTCAAAACAATTGGATAGTGGCAACCTGGTTAAAGAAGCTGCGAGGGCTGCTTTGTTGAAATTTTCTAGGGGGCGCTATGGAGCCATTTTGCCCCCCCCTGTGGGCAACATCCCTATCATATGTAAGTGCTCACCATTCTTGACGTGTGTATCAATTTTCATGAGGTTATGACTTCGTTAAAGCCATGAAAAAAGCCAAACGTAATTTGATGGCGAGGGATAGATAGTCGCCACGCTGGCAGACGGACGCCATTGCTCATAGCTTCCCAGCGTTCATGATGTAGCTTCAGCAACTTATTCTGCACGTCTTAGAAGTGGAATAAAGTTGGTGGGGCGAACTATGGTGGGTCAGTACATGGTAGAGTAAAAAAAGGTCACTTCCTGTTACCACCAGGGGGCGCTATGACTATGACGGGATATTGTCATGTAGATGTGTTCATGGCGGGACTCTTATGAAAGATGTGAAGTTTGGGGCAGATTGGACAATATGCATTTAAGTTACAGCAACTTCCTGTTTCATGGTGAATACTGAAAATTAGACGCCACACCACGGCCACACCGTTCAAGGCTGACTGGATCTTTTAATTAATAACTTTTGGTCACAACTTAGTCTAGATGTGTCACAACGACTTTGCAGTTGATCTGATAAATCCTGCAGGAGGAGTTCGTTGAAATACGAAGCGTGCAAATCACCAAAAATGAGCACTAAAATGAAAATGGCCAACTTCCTGTTGGGTTTAGCCCATGGGTCCAAGAGGCTTTTTAGTGCGTCTAGGCATGGTCCATGTGCTTGCTGATTTTCATGCATGTCAATGAAACGGCCATGGGGGCTGCTGTTTAAAGCTGAAAACCATATCACACGTATCATGTTTGACTGTTATCAAACGTGTAGTTTCAGGCATATTCGACCATGTACACTGTAGTTAAAGCAACTTCCTGTGTAATGGCGAGACATTGATGTTCGCAGTACCGCCAGGGTAACGCCGTTTGAGGATACTTCACAATTTTCGTAATACAGCATTATCAAGGTTTTGAGGCTATTCTGACCACATTTGAGTTGGATGTGCTGAACCTGCTACGAGTAGCGCGTCAAAGTTTAAAACATGTCATTTCCTGTTGCCAGCAGGTGTCGCTATGACTATGATGGGATATTGTCATGTAGACATGTTCAGGGCAGGACTCTTATCAAACATGAAGTTTGGGGCAGATTGGACAATATACACTGAAGTTACAGCAACTTCCCGTTTCATGGCGAATACTGGAAATTCGACGCCATGCCACCACCACGCCGTTCAACGATGACTGGATTTTTAAATAAGTTTTGGTGAGAAACTAGTGTGGATGATACACACAGATTTTGAAGTCGATCTGATAAATCCTATAGGAGGAGTTCGTTAAAATACAAAGCGTGTAAAACGCCAAAAATGGGCACTTAATTGAAAATGGCCGACTTGCTATCGGGTTTAGGCTATGGCTCCAAGAGACTTTTTTGTGCGTCTGGGCATGATATATGTGTGTACCGATTTTCGTGCATGTCGGTAAAATGGGCCGTGGGGGCCGCTGTTTAGAGGGCGTGGCCAATACATTTGGCCACTCACCTTCGAAGAACATAATACACGTAAATTTTCGCCGCAACTGATGCATGTACCAAAATTGGCGTGATATTGAATATGATAAAGCCCCCAAAAATGTGATTCTTTTGGTAAAATAATAATAATAATAATAATTCCTTCAGTTTCAGTAGGGTCCCTGCAGTGTTCACTGCTCGGGCCCTAATCAACATATGGTGACATTGTACTTGTCTAGGTACCGTATGTCTGCAAAAATTGTACTTGTATGTTAATCTGTCCATTAGGTAAATTTTAATTTAAATGCATTATTTAATTTTATAATTCTTTGAGTGATTGAATTAATTTGTGGTTTGAGAGCATCTGAGAATGTCACACCTGTTTTCTTGTGTGGTTTGTTTCAGGTTGCAGATTTTGAAGGCTTTATCAGTTCTTTGAATGAGCAGGGCTACCTCCTGAAGAAGGGTTCAAAGGTCTACCAGCTTCAAACCATATGATTGAACTTGGCCCTGGTCAGCACCTCCAACTGAATACGCATGATTACGGTCAAAATCTCTCTGGAAGCAAGCTACCTGTATTTATTATCAGCAAACAAACGGTCTGAGGGTTGTATTTCCTTTTTTTTTTTTTTTTTTTCTATTTATGACTTGTAAATATTTTATTTATTATTTTGCCATTAAAATATATCTGTCTGTACTGCTAATATTAAATTGTTATTAAAGAATACAAGGTCAGAGTGCACACTGTCAGTTTTAATTTGCTGGTTTACATCCATATCAGTTCACCAACTGAGGATTTGCATCCTTTTGTCTGTATCCTTCCATTGGATGAATTGAAATAATTGGACCATATTATTAATCTTAAATAGTAATCATGGGTACTTGGGTAGTGCAGCTCACACGCATGCAGATGATGGTTAGGAGGATGTGATACTGTAAGGATGGCAGTTTAAAATGATATATTAATCCAAAACTTACTCTGAATTCCATCTCCTGTTTAAGCATTTTTTTCAGCTGTGTGCGTAATTTTTTCTAACCTATTCAAAAAGTTTTCAGTGCAAGAAATAATATATTTAATACGGGAAACATCACCTTAACCCCTTTGTGCAGATGTGTCCGCCTGTGGACATGGAGCTGCAAATTTATGCATGCAGTTACAATATTCTATCACGAGATGGCACACCCGGAACAGTTATTGAATATTCACAAGCAAGCCGAGCTCGAACACGATTTAGAATATGGACAATTCACTCCAATCCCTTTTTTTCAGGAGTTGCCTGAATTAAACTCCTCAGCTAAGCCTGATGTGCAAACTGCTCAATATACTTGCCCATAGTATCTATCCAGCAGTTATAAAAAATGATCTCTTGCTACAGAAAAAAATTGTTGTCCTCTGTAGAAATTGATCCAGCTACAGTGAGCCAATGGTATCCCAATTAGTAGTAAAGAAAAATCAGTTTTCTGAAGCGAAAATGCAACATGATATTGATACTATGTCATTCTACTATCAATTATAGAAATCACATATGAAAAACGCATAGTTCCCTACCAGGGATTTACACGTAGACTCCTCCATTGACAAATTCAGCACTCCCTTGTAATATATATCCTTGTAAGTACTGATGTTGATAGCCAATAACTCAATTATTTACTAAGGCTGATCTGCGTGATGTAGACTTATAGTTCACGCCTACGTGAAACTTCCATGGTGATAATGTATTAAAAGACTAGTTTCTTCTTTAATTCCAGAGAGTTTAAACTTTCCACAGTAACTGAAAGACATTGATTGGACAATTAGAATAGTATAGAAACCTGTGCGTAAAAGTAAGGTAGGTTGTGTTGTCCTAATGTTGGGCATGGTTGCGCAGCGGAGAATGACACAATTTTAAAGAAAAAAAGACATCCAAAACTGGCCTGAAGTGTTCAGTTACATTTACAGGATTTAAATGAGGTACGGACATGGTCAGTGGGAAATATTCCGAATGAAACGGGACTGGAGGGTTCCTTCTACCCGATACATCTGTCTCTGGAGGAGGGATTCAATGAGGAAAGGTTATACTGCTACTCTGTTTGCAGTTTGCTCAACGTGGCTTTTTGTTTTAGAATTTATACCATGTTCAACTACAACCCCAATTTGATTGAGATCCGGACTGTTTGCTAGCTATGTCATTGGGTTGATATGACTTTCCTGAAGAAAAGCTTTGACACTCTTTGCTCTGTGGCAAGATGCATTGTCATCCTGAAAAATGACATCATCATCATCATCACCAAACCTATTTTCCATTGGTGGAATGAGAAAACAGTCCAAAATTTCAATGTACATTGAGTGTTGATGTCATGTTTGCCATCTTTCCTGGTCCTTTACCCAAGAAGCAACCCCATATCATAAATGAGAGGGGAAATGTAATGTAATGTGGGGAATATAGCTGTCAATGCGGTCATCTGTCCATCCGTCTGTCTGTCCACGGTCGTTTCGTTTCCGGAGTAGAACTTGAATACCGTTCAATTTTTTTTTTAAAAGTTGCTGAGCATAATAATTGGGCCCTAGACTGGTGCTTTTTGATATTTTGGGATTTCTGAGATCAGATTATGGGGACCAGAGGGATATGTCATCTTCTAATGACTCGTTTTCTTTAAGCTGTCACCTTTATATGTTTAATTGGAACAACACCAAACAAAGGTTCTACCATCATCGCCTTGGCCGATTCAGATTTGTAATTCATCATTGAACATCATTTTCATCCAATCATCCATGCTCCATGATTTCTTCTTTTTAGCCCTCTGTAACTTGTTTTCTTTTGTTAAGGTGTTTGTGTCGGTTTTCATCTGGCTTTTCTGTATGTGAATCCCATTTAATTCAGCCAATTTCTTATGGTTCTGTCACAACATGAACTCCTGTTTCTGCCCATTTGTTTTTCATTTATTTTGTTGTGCCTGTTCTATTTTCAAGGCGTATTGCTTTGAGTTTTCTGTTCTGATGCTTTGTCATCTTCCATGGTCTACCCGCATGTTTTTCTTCTATAACCTTCCCAGTTTGTTTATACTAGTGATGGCAATTTCAACGCTTAAGTTTGATTCATTTTGAATATGTTCGACACTTCCGGTATCAACACGGATTTACAACACTGTTTCTAACCTTAAGTTACGTGACAAAGTAGCATTGGTTCCAAGAAAAAAAGTCCTTTCCCACCTAGACCCCTATGCTAGTTTTGTTTTTTGCAATCGGGTACTTGCATTAAGTCGTGTGGGCACTGTGGCTTCTCATTGACAAAGAGAGTTTGTAAGCTCGCCTCACGTCTTCAAAATGCCGCAGATCCTCCCGAAATCCAGCAAAAACCCTCGTTAGGACTGTATCTCGCCACATGTCTCCTTATATTGTCCAAAGTTTGCCGGTAAATCCATAAAGTTCATGATTGTCCGCTTCAAGTTGACCAGAAATTGAACTTCCTCGTAAAATGTGTAATGTGGAGAAAAAAAAAAGCCACTAGATGGCAGTATTGACATTTTTTTGTTAAGCCAAGTCTGGAGCTAGGTTTGGGGCATGTCCTGGGCATGCCTCAGAGGGGGCTGGAAAAGAGTATATAAAGAGAAAAATTGAGAGAGTGAAAGGTAGTAGGAGAAATTGCAAGGAGAAATTGTGGAAGGATACATTTGACCAGACCTGTCACTCTTTTCAAGACCTGTGAAGCTTTTTGTGGATTTTTGCCTGTGTTGGAGCATTTTCCTGTCCCAGGACATCGCAACACAGCAGCCCATCTCAATTACCAGGGGACTGTAAATATCTCTTTTTGTTTATTTCAATCTTGGTCAGTTCTAAGTGTTTGTTTAATTAAATCTGTTGAAGTTTAAGAATTTTGTCTGTCATCCCTTGCTGTCCGTGACGTCATAACAAATTGACGCCATAACAAATTGGGGCCATAACAAATGGCAGACTGACGTCATATGAATGAGAGAAATGGCTTGCTTGAATGTGCAACGAGTCCTCTAAAAGCCAATGCGATAACTTTTTAAATTAACCTTACATTACTGCTAAAATAGAAATAACAGTAAAGGGAGTATTTGGGGATAAATAATCCGCGCAAGACCATTGCTCAAATTACCCTTGGCATCCCGTTTGTGGGTCATTCTACAGAAATGTCCACTTTTGGTAAGGAATCATGTCTTAATCATTCTAAAGTTTTAACCTATACCACATTATTTTATAACTTATTGACTTTCTGAATACACATAAATGTGTAAATTTTTGTCACTGGTGTTACCTTTCTCCTTTGGCATGTTAAAGGCTTTTATGAAATATTATTTCCCAGTCTCTTCAGCACATGTAGTCTAGGTCACAGAAGAATAATGACAAATCAACCAATCATGAGATTATCTTTGATTAATTTTAATCAGCTTTGTTAAAAGTGTGACTGAATGATATTGGTTCATTTGCACAACCATGTATTTTCTAGAACAATGAACATATTTGAAAAACTGTTTTAAAATAGTAATGATGCAATTCCTTAAATCTTAATTCTTGAGTGTTGCAAAATTCAATGGATGTAAAATTACGTGAAATGTGACACATTTTCGTTCATGAGACTGAAAAAAAATCATAGTAACCCCAGTCACACAATGAAACACCAGTGACACAGGGGTAGCACTAGCCTGAAATATGTGTTAGCCACTGTGGCTGCCTGACTCTCCACTTCTTTCGCAAAAAGTGTTTGCCATGTTAACTACACATGGGGAAATCACGCCAAATGTGTTACTGGAATGAGTCTTAATTCAATTGCGGTAGTTTTTCTTGAGATAATCAACAAAATTTAATATTAATGGAAAATGAATTGGACTTGCACCTTACTATACTGGTGTTGTTATCTAAATTTCTAGTTCCACAGGTTCCCCATTACCTTTGGAATAATATTTTAGATGAATTAAGGCAGATGCGTGTATAATATATATACACACACAGTTACAAGAAAAAGTATGTGAACCCTTTGGAATTACCTGGATTTCTGCATAAATTGGTCATAAAATGTGATCTGATTTTCATCTAAGTCACAACAACAGACAAACACAGTCTTCTTAAACTAATACCTCACAAACAATTATATTTTTTCATGTTTTTATTGAACACAACATGTAAACATTCACAGTGCAGGGAAGAAAAAGTATGTTACCCCTAGGCTAATGACTTCTCCTAAGCTAATCAGAGTCAGGCATCAGCAAACCTGGAGTCCAATCAATGTGACGAGATAGGAGGTGTTGGTTAAAGCTGCCCTGCCCTATAAAAAACACACACCAGTTTTGAGTTTGCTATTCTCAAGAAGCATTGCCTAATGTGAACCATGCCTCGCACAAAAGAGCTCTCAGAAGACCTACGATTAAGAATTGTTGACTTGCATGAAGCTGGAAAGGGTTACAAAAGTAACTCTAAAAGCTTTGATGTTCATCAGTCCACAGTAAGACAGATTGTCTATAAATGGAGACAGTTCAGCACTGTTGCTACTCTCCCTAGGAGTGACTGTCCTGTAAAGATGACTGCAAGAGCACAGCGCAGATGTGATGAGATGAAGAAGAATCCCAGAGTGTCAGCTAAAGACTTGCATAAATCTCTGGCACATGCTAATATCTCTGTTAACAAATCTATGATAAGTAAAACATTAAACAAGAATGGAGTTCATGGAAGGACACCCCAGAGGAAGCCACTGCTGTCAAAAAAAAAAACATTGCTGCACGTTTCAAGTTTGAAAAAGAGCACCTGGATGTTCCACAGCACTACTGGAAAAATATTCTGTGGACAGATGAAACCAAAGTTGAGTTGTTTGGAAGGAACACACAATGCTATGTGTGGAGAAAAAAAGGCACAGCACATTAACATCAAAACCTCGTCCCAACTGTGAAGTATGGCAGAGGGGGCATCATGGTTTGGGGCTGCTTTGCTGCCTCAGGGCCTGGACGGATTGCTATTATCGACGGAAAAATGAATTCCCAAGTTTATCAAGACATTTTGCAGCAGAACTTAAGACCATCTGTCTGCCAATTGAAGCTCAACAGAGGATGGGTGATGCAACAGGACAATGACCCAAAGCACAGAAGTAAATCAACAACAGAATGGCTTCAACAGAAGAAAATACGCCTTTTCGAGTGGTCCAGTCAGAGTCCTGACCTCAACCTGATTGAGATGCTGTGGCATGACCTCAAGAGAGCGATTCACACCAGACATCCCAAGAATATTGCTGAACTGAAACACCTTTGTAAAGAGGAATGGTCCAAAATTCCTCCTGACCGGTGTGCAGGTCTGATCTGCAACTACAAGAAACATTGGTTGAGGTTATTGCTGCCAAAGGAGGGTCAACCAGTTTTAAATCCAAAGGTTCACATACTTTTTCCACCCTGCACTGTGGATGTTTACATGTTGTTTTCAATAAAAACATGAAAATGTTTGTGAGGTATTAGTTAAAGAAGACTGTGTTTGTCTATTGTTGTGACTTAGATGAAGATCAGATCACATTTTATGACCAATTTATGCAGAAATCAAGGTAATTCCAAAAGGTTCACATACTTTTTCTTGCAACTGTGTGTATATATATATATATATCCTCACATCCTGTTTAGAGAGTTTTGGATGTCAGCAGCATACCACCATTCCCACACACTCCAAAGGACACATCCTGGATTTAATCTGCTGCTCTGGTGTCACCCCTTCCAACCTTACAGCTGATGAACTCCCTATAACTGACCACTTTCTCCTCTCATTTACAGTGAAACTCACTCTCTCCATCTCTAAAACACCACGTCTCATTTCATTCCGGAATGTAAAGAACATTAACCCTGCCACTCTTACTTCAAGTATCCACTCTTCCTGCCTCCTTGACATCCATAATTTATCCACCCCTGATCATATGGTTTCTCATTACAACACTGGACTCCATAATATTCTCAATTCTCTTGCTCCGTTAAAAACCAGATCTGTTTCTTTCTCCGTCTCCGCCCCTTGGTTCACCCCCGATCTTCGTCTCATGAAAGCCAAAGGTCGGCAACTAGAACGACTTCATAGAAAAACTGGTCTCACTATTAATAAAGAAATGTACAATAACCACATCTTACGTTATAAGGACTCCATTGCCAGCACCAAAACCCACTACTACTCCAGTATTATCACTGCAAATAAAGGAAACTCCAAGTCACTGTTCTTCCTACTTAACAATATCACCCAACCCCAGGATTCTCTCCCCCCTCACTTGTACACATCCTCCTCCTGCAACTCCATTTTGTCCTTTTTCACTGCCAAGATCAAGGATATCCACCAGCACCTTGGTTCAAACCCTCACCACAGCATCTCAGCCGACTTTCACCCATCCACACACTCATTCTCCTCCTTCCAGCTCCCCACTCTCTCAGAAATCACAGATCTCATTCAGAAATCCAAACCATCCACTTGTCAACTGGACCCCCTCCCCACACAATTTGTTAAAGCCTGCCTCCCCTCTCTGGTCCCCCTCATTTCTGCCATCATCCACTCTTCTCTCACCACTGGAACTGTCCCTACATCCTTCAAAACTGCTGCCATTACTCCAATTTTGAAAAAACCCGGCGCCGACCCCTCCAACTTCAACAACTTTCGTCCTATCTCCAATCTACCCTTCATCTCTAAAATCCTTGAAAAAACAGTTGCCTCCCAACTCCATTCTCACCTATCCCACAGTAACTTGTATGAACAGTTCCAGTCCGGTTTCCGCCCACTCTATAGCACTGAAACAGCACTCATCAGAATCAACAACGACCTCCTTATGGCAGCTGATTCTGGACTCCTCACCATCGTCATCCTCCTCGACCTGAGTGCAGCCTTTGATACCATTTGTCACATCACCCTCCTCAACAGGCTATCTTCCATTGGCATCACCCACACTCCATTAGACTGGTTCACATCTTACCTCTCTGGTCGCACTCAGTTTGTTCAACTCAAATCCTTTAAATCGATCCCTTCCCCCGTCACCACTGGTGTGCCCCAGGGCTCCGTCCTGGGGCCCCTCCTCTTCATTATCTACCTCCTTCCCCTCGGCAATATCTTCCGCAAATTCAACATTCATTTCCACTGTTACGCGGATGACACCCAGCTCTACCTCACCACTAAACCCTCGTCCACTCTCCCGCCCACCTCCCTCACTGACTGTATTTCTGAAATAAAAACGTGGTTCACCCTAAACTTCCTTAAATTAAACAGTAACAAAACCGAGGTTCTCCTCATTGGTACCAAATCCACTCTATCAAAAATCAACAGCTTTTCTCTCACCATTGATAACTCTGCCGTTTCACCCTCCCCTCAGGTTAAGAGTCTGGGTGTCATTCTTGACCGTACATTATCCTTTCAATCCCACATCAATAGCATTACCCGGACTGCCTACTTCCACCTACGAAACATTAATCGTCTCCGCCCCTCCCTCACCCGCGACACTGCTGCCATCCTTGTCCACAGCCTCGTCACTTCCCGTCTGGACTTCTGTAACTCTCTCCTCTTCGGCCTTCCTCACAAATCCCTCCATAAACTTCAACTGGTCCAGAATTCAGCTGCCCATATCATTACTCGAACCCCCTCCATCCACCACATCACTCCTGTCCTCCAGCAGCTCCACTGGCTCCCGGTTCAGTTCCGTATTTAATTTAAAGTCCTCGCCATTCACAACCTCGCCCCCCCATATCTGTCCGATCTGCTCCTTGTTTCCACTCCCTCCTGCTCCCTCAGATCCTCTTCCTCCTTACACCTGTCTGTCCCTCCGCCCGTCTCACCACCATGGAGAACAGAGCATTCAGCCGCTCTGCTCCCCATCTCTAGAATTCATTACCACCCCAACTCAGAAACATCAATTCATTCCCCCATTTCAAATCACAACTCAAAACACATCTGTTTAAAACTGCCTATTCCATCTGACGCCAATTGCTCTGTCACTTTTATTATTACCACTGGCACTTTTATCGTATTGTTTCTTTCAATGTGTATTTTCTGTACATGTATATGTCTGTACGGTGTCCTTGAGTGTCGAGAAAGGCGCCTTCAAATAAAATGTATTATTATTAAATTTTATTAACAGTGGGATCAAATTCCAATGGCTAAACTCAAGAAACTTGTCTCCTCAATGCCCAGACGCTCCACTCTGTGTTAAAAAGAAGAGGGGATGCTACACTATGGTAAACAGGCCCCTGTCCCGACTTTTTTGAGACCTGTAGCAGCCATCAAATTTGAAATGAGCTCATTTTGTGGATAAAATTGTAAAATTTCTCAGTTTCAACATGTGCTATGTTATCTCTGTTTTATTGTGAATAAAATACTGGCTGGTGTGATTTCAAAGTCATTGCGTTTTGATTTTATTCACGATCTACACTTTATCCCATCTATTTCAGAATTGGGGTTGTAGTTGTCAATGAGGCTCCTAATTCTCTCAGGTTGTATAGCTGCTTATTCTTTCTTGCAAAATGCCTCCAGCTCCTGCAAATTCTTTGGTCATCTTGCATAAACTGCACGTCTGAGATATCCCAACGACGGCTCAATGATATTGGAGTTAGGAGACTGTGATGGCCACTCCAGAACCTTCACCTTTCTCTTCTGTTACCACTGGAGGGTCAACTTGGCCTTGTGCTTTAGATCCTGGTCATGCTGGAAAGTCCAAGTGCGTCTCATGCGCCGCTTTTGTGCTGAAGAATGCTAATTGTCTGCCAGGATTTTCTGATGGCATGCTGCATTCATCTTGCCATCAATTTTCACAAAATGAAAAATTGAAGTGAAAAAAAATGAGTGAAAAGTTGTTTTTACATTTTTGTGATTTTTCTGTAATGGGGCATAACACGATTTAAATTTTCACATATACCTGTATGCTAAAAGAGGTGGTATTAAGTAACATAAAATTTGCAGCTTGGTACAGGTTCACAGAAGTGTGGTACAGGGGGGTCAAAGATCGGTACCCCCAATATTGGTTTTTCTCATTTATCTCAGTAACTAATGAAGATGGCTCAATTCTGATAGGAGATTCTGATTGTGCATGGAAAGTTACTTCAATATTCCTAGTTTCATTGGCACATCATGTGCAGTTTTTGATTTATTGAAGAAAATGTGTTTTTAAAAAGTGGGTGGGGCGCGTATGGAACAAAATTTGTTCCAACAGAAATTGAATTGAATTTTGGTTTTGGATTGAATTTAACCTGCTTTCAAATTGAATTTTATCAGGTTTTGAATTGAATTTTGGGTTTGAATTGAATTGAATTGGCTTTGAATTTAATTTGCTTTGAATTGAATTCAATCGGTTTTGAAATTGAATGAACAAGTAATCTGAAACTGAATCCAATTATTTGTATTGAATTTAAGATAAAACTTGAAGCATTTCATTCAGTTCGCACATTCAAATTCAGTTCATAAAATTCAAATTCAGTTCTCTAAATTCAAATTCAAGTTGAGTAACATCACATGAATGCGCATCGCGAGCTGCAGCCTCGCCTCCGTCCTTCCTACTACGCCCCATGCGTAATTTCTTTTCCTACGTTAGTTGAGCGTACATCCAAAAAAGTGGGCGCGGCCTGCCTTATTTGGAATAAAGTGACCTATATGATGTCCGGGAAGCGCACCTCAGAACGAATACTAAACCCACCCAACTATATACTGAAAAACGTTCCCCAAAACTTCGGCTCTTTATCAGTTTATTTGTTTTAGCTCATTATATTAATCTTCAGCAGTTAACCCTGAGTTAGCCCAAGATCATCAGTAAATGCACTCGCTAATTTCTAGCGTTTCTTCGGCGTAGTAAATAATGCTAACGTTAGTTACGATTGAGTCACTTTTTCTCCCAATCGGTATGTGTGAATATATTTAGCTGGCGGGCCTACACGTTAAAACTCGTGGGCTTCAGGTGAAATGTTATATTCAGTCAAAATCAAAATAATTAGATAGAGCTGTTCAGAACTTAAATTTCAACTTCATAAGGTTTAATGGTTCAGAATACCTGAGTTACAAAATGGGTTCAAAACCCTAAAGGAATATGCTGAACTAAAAAACACAGATCTCAGAGATTGCTCACTCACTGTAAAGACACTGCCAGAGACCGAACTAGTGACATTGCCGATGACCAGTAGAAAAGTATTGAATTCCGAGGAGCCACGGAATTTACATTGCATTTCATGTGTCCGTGAATGCTGTAGATGATTTGTCGGATATAGCTAGCTAGCTATAAATGAACCAGGAGCGTTTAATATGCAACTGCAGAACCATGTGCACACAATATGTAAATTAATGTTGGCACCGTATTTCAGCAGAGAGCATATCCTGTACACTTAACTGCATGTTTTCGTGCATAAGTGAATTTGCATGTGTGAAGTACTGCTCCAAAAACTGAATATTTATTGGACCAGTTTCAGCTGCAACCCCTACTGGATTAATTGCAGTGTCTTCTCCTCGCAGGTATGTCATCATTTTGTGACTCCAGGTATTCTGAACCGTTAAGCCATATGATGTTGAAGTTTAAGTTCTGAACAGCTCTATCTAAATGTTTTGATTTTGACTGAATATAACATTTCACCTGAAGCCCACGAGTTTAAATGTGTTGACTCGCCAGCTACATACATTCACACATACAGATTGGGAGAAAAAGTGACTCAATCGTAACTAACGTTAGCATTATTTACTACGCCGAAGAAACGCTAGAAATTAGCGAGTGCATTTACTGATGATCTTGGGCTAACTCAGGGTTAACTGCTGAGGATTAATATGATGAAATAAAACAAATAAACTGATAAAGAGCCAAAGTTTTGGTATAAACGTTTTTCGGTGTATAGTTGGGTGGGTTTAGAATTCGTTCTGAGGTGCGCTTCCCGGACATTATGTAGGTCACCTTATTCCAAATAAGGCAGGCCACGCCCACTTTTTTGGATATACGCTCAACTAACATAGGAAAAGAAATTACGCATGGGGCGTAGTAGGAGGGACGGAGGCGGGGCTGCAGCTCGCAATGCGCGTTCATGTGATGTTACTCAACTTGAATTTGAATTTAGAGAACTGAATTTGAATTTTATGAACTGAATTTGAATGTGCGAACTGAATGAAATGCTTCAAGTTTTATCTTAAATTCAATACAAATAATTGGATTCAGTTTCAGATTACTTGTTCATTCAATTTCAAAACTGATCAAATTCAATTCAAAGCAAATTAAATTAAATTCAAAGCCAATTCAATTCAATTTTAACCCAAAATTCAATTCAAAACCTGATAAAATTCAATTCAAAGCAGATTAATTAAATTCAAAACTAATTAAATTCAATTCAAAACCAAAATTCAATTCAATTTCTTTTGGAACAAATTTCGTCTTGAGGCGCGTCAGACCAATTTTAAAAATGGCCATCATTAGGTAATGAGTCAGAGTTGACACAAAAAAACTTGGGGTTTTCATCATCACCCCTGCACTAACAAATGGCGAAAAAATTGGCAAATTCTGTGACTGGTTGATTCCACCCCTTGGCTCATTTTACATGCAGTCACCCTTCTAGCAATTCAACTATGCAGCTCATTATTGTTTAAGTACCTCCGTATTGTGCTCCTTGAAATGAACACACCATCTTTTCCAGAGCATCCTGTATTTCTCTTGAGGTTGCTTGTGAATTTTTCTTTGTGTCCCAAAAATTCTCCTGGCAGTTCGGGCTGAAATATTTCTTGGCGTATCTGACCTTGGCATGGTATCAACATGTCCCCTAATTTTCCACCTCTTAATCATGGACTGAGCAGTACTTACAAGCATTTTCAAGTCTTTGGATATCTTTTCATATCCTTTCCCATCTTTAAAAAGTTTAACTACCTTGTTACAAAGGTCCGTAGACAGTTCTTTTCAGCTCTCCATAGCTCATTGTCTAGCCAGATCAGTGAATCCACTCGGGAGCTAACAAACTCAATGACTATATGCAGATGCTAGTCACAATTTAAAAAGCCACAGATGTGGAAAATTAACCCTTAATAGCCATTTAAACCCAAGTGTGTCACCTTGTGTTTATATAACCAGGCGGAACATTCAAGGGTATGTAAACTTATGATCAGGGCCGTTTGGGTGATTTCAGTTATCAATATGCTTTAAAAAGGAGCCAAACACCTGACTTCACATGAATCACTGTCCTTGAATAAAAGACAAGTTTCTTGCATGATGAGTAATATTTTCGAAAATAAGTGGCAACATTTCATAAATTCAGCAAGGGTATGCAAACTTTTGAGCACAACTGTGAATCATCAGATTTGAAGGAAATGGCCAAATGCAAGCCCACAAAAAATTTTGCAATCGCATTCATGCAAATCTGTGCTGTTCCATGGCCATCTAAATTCACAAGTGTGACAAAAACATGCCATCTTAATAAATAAGACTATCTAGAGATTGGAATAAGTTAAGCAAATCAACTGTGTGATTCCTAATGTGCAAAATTAACGGGAACAGAATGAGAGTAATTGGTAAGAAGGAGATGATTCTGCAGACCTCAACTTAGCTCAGTTCAGCATGTTGCTGTTAAATACTGATGTCAGTTCAGTTTTTTCCCCCAGAAGCATTTCACATGGCCTCCAATGATTGGCACTTTTGGCAGCAGTTCGTTCAAGACTGTATTGGGTTGATTAAAGGAAGAGGTCAAGCTTGCACATTTGCCCCATGCCAGCAGGTGGTTTTACGACGCTTCAGAATAAACACGGTTCAACATCACCACATCCCCAGTAGGTACAGTAACTGCAGCAAAAACCTTTAATTTTTGTGAAACTGCAATGCAAATGATTGGTTAAGCAAACTTTCTTTTGCGTAACCTAACGGTTAGGTATACTGTATTCACACGAACAGCAAATCGATCGTTCACGCAAAGATTTGAAAAATTAAGGCCTGTAATGTATGCAGATGTTCTGGTTGTCTTTGCATGTTCTGCCAAAGGTCTGCAAAAACATCAATATTTGTACTGAATTTAGTGAACAACATGATGTGATACATAATTGTGTTAAATCGCAGCTCCTATTCTTTGATGCACAACATCTGGGAGCCACTCCCAATATATCCTTAGGTAACGCATTGTTAGAATATGTTGATAGATATAAATATCTAGGTCACATCATAGATAAATTGGTTTTACATGGCCATGGCAATCTTCTTGCCAAGAAATTCCACTTTTGTTCCAATGCTGTTTAAGCCAAAATTTTTTCCATATTTTGCAGTAATATTTATCTATGCTCCCTGTGGGTAAACTTCCATGTCAGCAGTAAAAATATTGTATGTGTTGCCTTCAATAATGTCCAAAGAATCCTCTTAAACTGTAATCGCAGAAACAGTGTGAGTCAGATTGTTACTAATGGTGTTAAATCTTACCAAGAATTACTTATAACTGTGATCTACAGTCTTAAGAAACATCTGGACTGGAGTGTTCTGAAGAGTCATTCCATCTCATTTCAACAAATCTGAGAACATTTTGTTGCATGACCTCCTCTGATTATCTCCAAACCTTTTTTCTAGCTTTTCCAATATGAGAATAGATTACTTGCAAAGTTTTAACATCATATGATGGCTATTCTCCTCATTATAAAATATTTTAATCCCTATTTTCCCACTCGAAAATTGACATTTTATGTAGAAAGGCCTGATTTTGGAAGATAATACTAGGGACTGATTGATGATATAGACTTACAAGTGATCTGAAGGGTTGAAACACCTTTAATTGAGAGCAGAAAAAGGATTTTTGAATGAATACACTCATTTCTCTGCAGTGGCAGTTCATCGGCCATAACAAAGGGAAGCCAAAACCTTGCCCTTCAAAGCTTAATAACTTAAACCTTTCGCAGTTTACTTTTCTTGATCAGCAGTTACTCATACAAATTGGTAGAAGGACAGTCAAATTTATTTTTGATAGCAAATGACACGCAAATTATCAATATGTCTTTATAAATTAGTTTGCGAGGCTTCTTTCACAAGAAGCCACGAGAATCTGTTTTCTACAATCTTAATATCGAAGCAAAGAATGCAATGTTGCACAGCTTATTGCTTAATGAGCTTCACTAATCAATTTGCGAATCTATGCCGTTTCACGAGCTACTTGAGCGCGGAATTTATAAAGACGTAGGCCTATGACAATTTACGTTGTAATTTATGTGTGAAAGAAAACTCCTTATAATTTTGTGGTGCAATGTGTAACAATGCTATCGAAAATAAATTTAACTGTCCTTCTACCAATTCACATGAGCAACTGCTGATCAAGAAAAGTAAACTGCAAAGGGTTTAAGTCATTAAGCTTTGAAGGGCGAGGTTTTGGCTTCCCTTTGTTACGGCCGACGAACCGCCACTGTTTCTCTGTGGCTTAAGGCAATACAAACATATGGTGAAAATGGCATTTTTCAAGAATTAAAGCATTTTTTTCACAAGTTTAAATAACAAGATTTTTATGTTACAAATATCTCAAATTACCTTAAAAGTTCTCTCTAACCTAAAAATATCCAAGAACTAGCTAGTCTTCTTTGACCTCAAAATGATGCTTATTTACGAAACAGACTGAAAAATACCATACATATTTAAGCACAGAAACCAATGTGGGACATGGAGTAGAAACACAAAACATAGTCTGTATAACAAGAAACATCTGAAAAATTGATATCTCAAGTACGGACATTGTTTCCAGAATCTTTCATGGCTAATTTAACCGAGAAATACAAGATGTTTTATAGGCATTTTTAGGAAGTCTAACTAATATATATTGCATTAATGAGCAAAGTGTTGCCTTAAAACCCATGTAATATATGTAATATGTGCACAGCTTATGACATAACTATTACTGTCCTTTGAACTGCTTGAATTTCTCTGTAATCAGGTCACCATCTGCACCAGATATGTGGTACTGCCCACCACAATGTGTTGAAGGAGTAAATAGTGAAGGAGATGAGCAAACAAGTTGTAATTTTGAACAAATTAAGTCAAGATATATACATTTATGTGGAACAAGTTTCATTACCATGGGTAACTGCCCACATGGTGAACTTGCCAATCCAAAATTGGCAAAAAAGTGACTTTTTCAGCTAGGACCCATTTCAGGGTCTCCTAACTATACTATTATGCCTTGGGTACAGTCAATCTTCCTTGTACAGACAGACCTGTCCTCAAATAAAAGGAATACAGCACAATCTAGCCTCTGTAAGGAATCCTGGCCTCATGGGGGGCCCTTGAAAACTGAATTTTTGATTTCCACCTATAAAAATTTTCATATTTGAGAGGCCAATATCTTGAAAATGAAAGGAGATAGATACATTTTGACAAGAGATTCTAAAAGCCTGCATCCAAATTACCCTGGATAGCAATTTTCAGCCCATATCTATGATTTGTTCCAAAGATATTGGCCTCCAAAATCCCTATAAATTAACGTTTGCGATTTGCTTGGGCATGGCCCTCGATTTTGGGGGGCCATATCTTGGAAACACCTTGGAGTAGGACCCTAAAATTTTGCATGTGTTCATTATGAATATAGAGGTACTCCCAAAATAGATTTGAGCCAAATCTGAATTGGTGACCATGGAAGATTCTTGTACTTTGGTTGAGTTCATATGGAATGACCCCTTAGCTGTTGCATATCTCAGGCACAAGAAACAAATATGAAAGAAAGTTCACAAATACGTCACACATATTAGGTGTCATTGCATGGATAGACCATGCAAAATCTGCAAAAAGTGATAACCTGCAAGGCCAATGGATTTTCTTCAAATTCCTACCATAGACTGGTCCTGAGCTAGAATGAGGTCAGGTAAAATCTTTCAGTGAATAATCACTCTGTTCAGGAGTAAGGGGCAATTAGCCCTTCCAATGCATTTCCAGTGCAAAATTTTTATGAAATTGACAAACTTTGCCAATTTTTGGCACAATACTCGACAATCAAGACAGACTTTACTTATAGGTAAACTGCAGCAGACATCCTAGGCTTTCCATAAAAAATATAAAATGTTGCATATTGCAAGGCATTGTGGGTATATTAATCCCTTAAAAAAGGTTAACACCTCAAAATCATAAAATAATGCCATATTTACATGCCAATATCCAAACTGCCAGAGGGAGTTGGGCAACGGTTTTCCCAGAGGAGCAAGTCCAAGTGTCATTTGATCATTCAAAAAGAAAAAATTTCTGGCCGCTCATTTAGGTTTTGATATGGAGCACTTTGATTGACCCCATGTCCTTATACTTGTCCACAAGCCACAATACCATGTTTTGTGGCTGAATATGACTGTAGATGACTTAAAAATGCCTGCTTACCCATAAGGAGGCAAGTCGAGGTCATCCCCCATCTAAACAGCCCCCCCACACTCCCTCACACCTGCTTCTCAACTGGCTCCACGGCAGCAGCAGTGTTGGACTGCCCCTCCCATTGGATTATGGGACTCCCAGATTTTTCGTCCCCTAATGATAAAAAAATGAGCCACCATTGCTGACAGACAGATGGCCGAACAGACAACGGACAGGGTTAGGGTTAGAGATAGGGATAGAGATAGTGCTATAATGCAGGAGGAGGGCAAAGCATTATTGGGGATGAAACATCCAGGGATGAAGAGTCCAGGGACGAAAAGTTTATGGGGACGAAAAGTCGACGGAAACGAAAAGTCCGGGGACAAAAAGTCTGGGGACAAAAAATTCAGGGACGAAAACTCCAGGGACAAAAAGTCCGGGGAAGAAGAGTCCTAGAGCACTGTTATTGACACTTGACACACATTCAAACAGATAGTTTCAAAATGGCAGCCATGGCTGCTGGGAGTGATGAATCCCAGGTCACTATGTGATAAAATGCGGGTTTTTCAATGTCTCTCCTGCAATTGCATGCGGTGTAATGAAGAAATATCCAATTGTATTGCTTTGAGAAAGTGTGACAAGTCCATTCAAAGCCATCATTATGGGCTAAAAGTTCCTCTTAGAGGAGAACATGGAGAGAAGGGCTCACGACTGCCACTGGAGAAGGAGTGTGATGACATTGCACTGTGTGCTGGGCTATTCCATGCTGTTGACAAGGACATCACTATCAGTCCAGCACATAGATACAAGCTTGGCCTTGACTGGAAGCCGTCGCGAGAAGTGCCAGCACCCCTTCCACCATTCAAGTCGTCGAGCCACATCAATGCATTGCTGCAGCCACACTGTTATCCCATAGGCACAAAGTAGCCTGATCAACCACAAGGTCTATGAGAAGAGTAGAGACTGGAAGGAAGGAAAGGCGGTGGCTAAGAACATCAAAGCCCGTCTTGTGAAAGAGGACTGGCTAACTACCAAGCAGGCTTCAAGCTACTTCTCCCATATCTGTCCAACAGAAGTGTAGCCACTTGACCAAGGATAATACTGATACTCCTTTAGATGACCAGCACCTGTTAGCCTCCTCCATGACAACAAGATCGCAACTACAGGCAAAGGTCATCAAACAGGTGGATCTATGAACTCTTAGCAATTCTGAAAGAGTTCACATGGATTCTATATCATGTATCATATTGGCTGACAACGTGGACATTCAGTTGCCTAGTGAAGTTTTGTTCATTCTTGCTGTGATTGTCTACTGGACCATTATCATGATTATTGGCTGAACCTGGGCATACTAGCATCATCTTTTTTTGTGGAGTTACAGGACCTGTTGGGCCCAACACTGCTTTATATATTTGATCCTAAATATTTTGAAATACAGATAAATTAACAGGTTGTTGTTTTTGTTCTTTGCTTCCTAATGCTGGCTTCTCTGGCAGTCTGGTAGTTGCTGCCATTCATGGCCAGTCATGCTTGAACTGCTGGTTAATAGATAGTGGCACCACTCCTGCTAACATGGTTAAGTCCAAGACTGCCTTAATGGACTCTAGACTCTATTTTGACAAGACCTAAAGTTTGAAACAAGCAGAAACAAAGTGTTCAGGTCTATATTGGGTTCTTGCCAATCTGTTCATAGAGAAAGTAATTAGTCAAAGACAGTCTGTGCCATATGAAAGATTTACGGAATATTGGATTGTTCAAGGAAAAATGCCTGACATGCCCCTTTCCCAAGCAAACGGCAATATTAATGGTAGAATACCCTTAGTTTTCATGTGTTGGCATTATAGTTGAATGAATAAGGCCAGGGCAGACAAAATAACATTGGTAGTGTTACTTGTTTAGTGTACAGGTTTGTAATTCCAGATACAGCATTTAGGTGACAACACTGCAAAACAAAGAAATATTCTCATTTCTGGTGCTACTACGAAATACTGAGTTGAGCGGCCAGTTTTTTTATTTTATTTCTGATTATGAAAGAGCAAGTAATTAGCCACCATTTCAACCATGATTCATAGTTTCTACCCCTGTGGCAGATGACTTATAAGCTGTCGAATAGGCCCTACACACAATTCCAAATTTTGGGGTGGGGGAAATATGTTGACACATAACTGGCACATTTGGAAATATATTTTGATCATTCTTGGCAGTTTGACAGGCCATCCTATGGGCAACATTCACACAAAGGGGCAATGTTGAAAGTTCAGCCGTTTTATGTAGAGTATGTCCCGAATTAACCCCTTGAAAATCCTTCAAAAATGGTCCTGAATTCATCAAAATCCATTTTTTGGTGATTACTATTACAAAACCAAATGGATGACGCTCATATTGTAGGTTCATTTATAACTTGGTAAGGTGCATGAGTATACCAAATATTGGCAAAATCGGCCCGGGATATCACCCTTTGCATGGTCTATCCATGCAATGACACTTAGTTCCTCCAAAAAAAATTTGAACCCCATACCACGTGTCCCGCAGGCACTTTTAGATGCCTAAAGTTCGGCTATTTTGGGTCTATGCCTGACTTCACTGACCTATAAATCAATAACTAAGCTTTATTTCAATGTTTTAAAACTTTTGTCTTATGCAACTTTCATCAGTAAAGAAGAAAATTTATCCTTTCAATGTCTTTTCACAAGAATAAGCCATAGAATATAGGTATGTAAGACCCAAAATAAAGTCGACCATGAAATAATAAGAACATTTAGGGAAATTCCACAGTCCAGTATTTATTGATTTTCAGACATTTCTATACTTTTCTCACCAAAAGAGTAAAAATTTTGGAAGGAAAAAAAATTCTGACCTTGTAAAAGGTGTTAGAATTGCTTTTTTCAGTCATTTAAAACCCCAAAATTTTAGGTGAGGGTTAAGTTTAGCCCAACTATGGGTATCAGATTTGGTCATTACTGCTTGTTCTGTATGTATCACCATAATGCTTTGTATTTGTTCATAAAATTACCCAAATAATGGCCAAAAAAAATTGAGGAGGATCTGAGAAAATGCTGCAACAACCATTTGTTGAATTGACATGGAATGACTGAAAATATTCTTGGTCACAGCATTGTTACCTCAGCTATCTTTTGTGCGTCTGAACTGGTGCTTACATGGCAAGCCCTGTTGTATGTTGATCGTGTTCGTGTTCACGTTGGTCATGATGGATGTTAACCATTAAAAGTTTTTAATGTTGTTATAATGTTTTTTGTTCTTATTTTTACACTTTTTGTCTTCTATTCTTATGATATGGACTGTCCTTGTGCATGTCTGAAGTAAGTAAGGTAAAATAAATAAAAGCGCTGCATTTCCCACATCAATCACTGGCTTTGAATGTGAATACCTTTGAATTAAGATAACAACCTGCTTTGGGCTCAAATTCATTTGTCAATTTCAGTTCCAATATCCTGTTGTGGTCATCTAAAATAATGACTTTGTCAGTGTCCAAATATATATAGACACGACTGTACTGCGTGTCAAAGTCATATTTATTTTCGTTTATACCAAGAGAATGAGTCAGTTTTTAATTTCCTGCTGCTCATCCGTTGGGTTAATTAAGCCGTACGATTCTCAAAGGAAATCGAGATAAACGAAAGGGTTTTCTTCGGTTTTCTCAGGGTTGGAAACGACAGCATCAAGGCGAGCATGATTTCTATGGTTCTATACTGTACTGTCGTAATACTGCAAATCGGAATACGGCAAGTTGGCGCATGTTTGGAAGTAGGGCGTTCTCTAACGAATGTGGCTTGACGATTGGGACTGAAGGGATTCAGACTCGAAAATGTTACTAAATATGTGAAGGTAAGAAATATAGAAATCTACCAAATGTTGATCCCCGGGGAGTGTGTCGTTGGAAAAGGTGCAGCGGCTTACATGCAAACTCCGGCAGCTAGAGAACGGTTCGATCTGTGGCTGCGATGTTCCTGGCAGTTTGCAAAAACAACTTTATAACAAGTTGTGCGAAAGGGCACGTACTCGCATATACGAACTGTACTGCGACTCCGGTAGTGTCTCGGTGCTCCAATATCTGGAAAGAAGCTAAAACATCTTGGGTGCAGAAAACATCACTGTGGACACTGCGAGCAGAGAAGAAATGGTACCAGAAATTGAAGATGTCGTTCTGTTCTTTGGGTCAGTTGCCCAGCTTAATGCACTTCCCTGCGCACAAACGACTTGGTCGCAGATCAGCGATTCGTACTAGTTTTATCAGTGGATTTGCTAATGGGGATTCTAATGTTACACCCCTTGTGTTAACCGCAGGTGTAAAGGAATCACGACCAAGGAGTGTATGCGAAACTCAGGGAGGGAAACATTGCATTAACATAAGTACAGTCCACAATTTAAGAAGACGAAACCAGAATCATGCACCTCTTTCTCTGGACTTAAGACACGTGTTGCACGTACGTGAATTGGCTGTAAATCCAAGTCTGCTGCTCCAAGCGCGCAGAGGCCATAGTCAACTCTCACCTGGAAAGCCCTCGTCTGACCGAAAGGAGGAGGATTCTGAACAGGACTCAAAAAGGGAAATTTGCGCACCTTCGCCAGTATTCTCTCCACCAACTGCCAAAGAAGAGCCATTTCGTTTGAAGGAGTTGGTAAGCGTACGTTGAGTATCCTTGTGTTTAAAAGCAAGCGAAGCTGTGTCTAAAAACTTAATAACTTGAACGCTAGACCATCGTCAAGGTCAAACTAGTTGTTATATATAGCGTTAATCATTTTAATTTGTTTACATAAGAAGTCGTCAGTCACCCTAGGAACTGACCTGGTTTTTAAAGTTTTTTTTCCCCCCATCTGTCTATTAGTATGAGAATCCATGGACAATTCCGAATTTCCTGTGTATGACCAGGATCGCACTTGCCCCAGTTCTTGGGTATTTGATCATCGAGCAGTGTTTTTCCATCTCCCTGGGCCTTTTTGCTCTTGCTGGGGCGACTGATTTGGTGAGTTCTCATGAAGTTCTGCATTAAAATATTAAAAATACAGTGGGCTGCAAAATTACTGGCACCCCTGACAAACAAAACAAAAAATATAAACAATATTATTACAGGGAAATGGAATATACTAACATTTGTGAAATACAGTATTAATGTTTCAATGGAAACTACCAAAATCAAAACAACCATTTAATAATAATTAAAAAAAAAAATTTAAAGAAAATTAAGGTTTCATAATAACTGGCACCTTTCTTTTAGTACTTGGTACCACCGCCTCTGGCAAGGATAACAGCATTGAGTCTTTTCCTGTAATTTTCACAAGGTTAAGGCTTACATTAGGGGGCATTTTGAACCATTCCTCTTGGCAGATCCTTTCAAGATCCTTCACATTTTTATACCCCCAACGACAAAATAGTTATATACCAAGAATTCCGTCCCTCCGTCATTCCATCCGAAGACATTATTTTTCCGATCGATATCTCGAATATATTTCTTTGGATTCTTTTCAAATTTGGCACACATATTCTCTAACACAGGGAGAGGTGCAGTGCAAAGTGTCGGCCATCTGGGATGACTTTTCACAAAAATATCGCCATTTTCCTGTTTTTGGACTAAGAAATTTTCAAGTGGGTTCAATGTCAATTTGTCTGATTGATATTGTGGAATAATACAAAACATCTTTTGTATTCTCAAATATTATTTAATGGATTCTTTTCAAATTTGCCACACACAGTTTCCAACATATGGAGAGGTGCAGTGCTAAGTGTCATAGATGTATTATTTTTGTCAAAATTGATTTTCAGAATGTGATAATTTCTATAATCACCAACGGAAATGGCATGATTCGGGACGTTGGGGGTATTGGTAAGCTCTGCTTACTTTTTCACTTGTTGGGTTTGCGTTTATCAACTGACCTCTTTAACTCAGCCCACAGGTTTGCAAGTGGATTCAGGTCTGGCGACTGAGAGGGCCATTGCAGAACGTTGATTTTGTTGTTGCAGAACCATTTCTGTGTGGATCTTGAAGTATGCTTTGGGTCATAGTCTCGTTAGGGAGTCCGTTTGCAGCCAAATTGTCAGCCAAAATATCTTGATACATGATGAAATTCATTTTGCCATTAATCTTAACTAGTGCCCCTGGACCTCTTGAATTAAAACAGCCCCAAAAAATGACTGACCCATGATCATATTTCATTGTCGGTGTGAGGTGCCTGTTCTCGTATGCATCTCTGTTTTGACGCAAAACATACGGATGCTGTATCTGACCAAAACATGCAGTTTAGGTCCCATCTGACCAAAGCACCTGATTCCAGTCATAATTTAAATGACTTCGGCAAACTCCAAGCGCTTGCTTCCGTGTCTTCTGGTCCGAAAGGCTTTCTTTTAGCAACCCCTCTAAAGAGCCTGTGGTTATTGAGGTGACAACTGATTGTGCTTTTTGAAACTTGGTGACCCCAAGACGCCAGCAAGGCCTGCAATTCCTTCAAAGTGATTCTTGGGGATTCTGTTGCTTCTCTCACCATCCTCCTCAGTATCTTGGGGGGCAAAATGCAGTTGTGTCCTCGAGCCTTGAGGTTTTTAACAGTTCTATATCTTTGGAATTTTTTAATAATCGCCCTCACAGTGCTTAATGGCATATTCAATCATTTGTGAATCTTCTTGTAGCCATCACCAGATTTATCACGGTCCATGATTGTCTGCCTCTTTTGAACTGACAGTTGTTTTTTCTTCATAGTATTGGATGACAAAGGGAAATTGCATTTGTGTTACCTCACTTTTATACTGTCGTGAAACAGGAAGTGATGTAATGGCTTAATATTGTTCCTTACACTTAGATCAAACTTAAATAAGTGGAATTTAATACCTGCTTTAATTTTGGTAGATGTTATTTACAGTCATCTTTAAGGGTGCCATTAAGTGTGAAACCTTGATTTGGAAGAAATTAATTTTGAATTAAGTCAGTACATAACTTTGGTTGATTTAATTGGAAATTAATATCGTACAGTATGTCTTGCATGTTTTTATTTTAAGTTTTTCTATAAATATATATTTTTAGAATTCTAAAGTATTGTTTGTGTATTGCCAGTCAGGGGTGCCAGTAATCCTGGAGCCCACTGTATGCATTTGGATTTCATGAATGGTAGGTCTTTGCAACTATATGTTGCCAGTTAAGGTTCCCTCCATAACTTTAACTGTCAGCAAAACTGATTTACTGGTTTTCTGTTGCTCTTTACCACATCTGGAAAAGGTAATCTGCACCTTATGGACAGTCACTATATCTTGTGAAATCCAGTCTGTGTAAGTCACCACCTAGCTGAGTCAGAGAGCTCAACTAATGTAATATTCCGCAAAAATTAATTTTCTAACTGTTTGTTGTACTTCCTGTTTAATGCGCAGTTTGACTGTGTATCTTGAAATTACAAAGCACTCCTGTGCATTTTGCCCAGTTAGTATGTACTATCTTAAATGTTTTGTGCTCTTGTTACAGCTGGATGGCTATATTGCACGCAACTGGGCCAATCAGAAGTCTGCTTTGGGCAGTGCTCTCGATCCATTGGCGGACAAAATCCTCATCAGTTTCCTGTACATCAGTCTGACCTATGCCCAACTGATACCAAGTAAAGTCTCTGAATAATATTTGCCGTGGAATTTGTCAGCAAGACTCAGGCAGTGTTCATCAATCGAGTTATGGATGTCTTATTTTGACCCATATCTGAAACTTGTCCAGAAAGATTTTTAATTTGCCTGCATCAGCGACGTAAAATTGGTCTCAGAAATGAGAACTTTAACTGAGATATTCTGTCCTGTGGTTTTCAAAAAGTCAAATTCAGGTTTGTCAAAGATATAGATGGTCACAAGAAATTCAATTTATTATAGCCCCCGGACGAAGTCGGGCAGCTACTATGGATTCATGCTTGTTGTCTTCGCTGCTGTGTCCGTAGACACTTCCTTGTGGACACTGTAGGGGCTGCAAATTTTGACCTATTACTTTCATGTTTGGTATGGACATGTTATACTCCAGTTATGACACGTATCTATTTTGGTTTCCGTGGCAACAATATTGGCCGATTCCGAATAACTTGCAAATTTGTGCTAAAGCGTACAGAGTTCCTTGTGGACGCAGTATGGGCTGCAATTTTTGACCGATTACTTTCATATTAGGTACGGACATGTGATATACTTAAGTTATGACACCGATCGATTTCGGTTGCCATGGCGTCAGTATTTGCCGAATAATGAACAAAAAAGGGGAGAAGCGGCCTTTCGGGGGCTACGCCCATGCGGTCGTGGCCGACCGGACTGTCTAATTTAGCTCGTGCTTTTCAATTCGAAATGTTTTTTTTTTTTTTTTCCCCACAATATTTTGTTCAGAAAGTGTTAATGAAGATTCATTGGTTTTTAAGATGTGGATTTTTTTTAAAAGAATATTTTCCCCTAAGAAGTTTTTAGAAGCCAGTTTTATGGAATAGATGAAAGTGAGTGGCAGTTATTCGGATGGTTATGTTCAAATTTGAAAAAACTCATAGGTAGAGATGGGTTTCTGTGTAATGTTATCACAGAGATGCACACCCAATTTGGGGGATGAAAGCCACGGTCCTTGCACCATATCCAGTGGATAATCATATCCAAACCTAAAGAAATTGTTTGTGGCTAGAGTGGATCCAATCTTTGCCAAGTGTGATGCATTTTTCTTTTTATTTTCTCTGTAGCTGTGCAGGTAGATTTTAAAAAAGGGGAAAAAAAAGCTGCGCAGTGTTGAATTTGATCTGGCTTGCAGTCATTGATACTCTCATGATTTGGTTGTACAAAAATTAATATTCATTCGACATATCATTGTCACACCCATCCATATAGGTATATAGACTACACTCTGTAATTAGCTAGCCAGTTATATATCCCGAGATATCTGCAAACCAACATTACTTATCGTTTGCCTCATAGCATACAGTGTAGCCAAAAATAATTTGTACACCTTGAAAATCTTGCTTTTAGTGTTCATAAAGTTGTTAATAACGAACCAGGAACTTCATGGCCTATGTAACAAGAGGCACTTGCATCTGCCCTTGGTAGCAAAACTAGAAAATAACTCATCTGGAACACCACCTTTCCCAATTATGTACAACCCCAATTCCGAAATAGTTGGGAGGAAGTGTAAATTGTGAATAAAATCAGGATGCAATGAGTTTCAGATGACATGAGCCAATATGTTATTTACAATAAAACATGGATAACATTTCAAATGTTGAAACTGAGACATTTCACATTTTTTCCACAAAATGAGCTTATTTAAAATTTTCTGGCCGCAACAGGTCTCAAAAAAGTTGGGACACAGGCGAAAAAGGGCTGAAAAAGCAATTAATATATAAGAGAATCAGCTGAAAGAACATTTAGGAAGTAATTAAGTTAACTGGCATCAGGTGTGTAACATGATTGGCTATGAAAGGGATGTCTTAGAGAGGCTGAGTCTCTCAGAAGTAAAGATGGCCAGAGGCTCTCCAAGCTGTGAAGACTTGCGTAAAAAAATTGTGGAATACTTCAAAAACAATATTCCTCTACGTCAAATTGCAAAAGCTTTGAAGGTCTCACCATCAACAGTGCATAACATCATGAAAAGATTCAGAGAAACTGGAAAAATCTCTGTGCGTAAGGGACAAGACCGAAGACCTGTACTGGATGCCTTTGATCTTTGGGCCCTCAGACGTCACTGCATCACTCGCCGGCATGATTCTGTCATTGACATTACTAAATGAGCCCAGGAATACTTCAAGAAACCACTGTCTGTAAGCACAGTCCGCCGTGCCATCCACAGATGCCACCTAAAACTATCATGCAAAAAGGAAGCCATTGTTGAGTATGATCCAAAAGCGCCGCCGTGTTCTGAGGGCCAAGGCTCATTTAAAATGGACTGTTGCAAAGTGGCAAAATGTCCTGTAGTCAGACGAGTCCAAATGTGACATTCTTGTTGGAAATCATGGGTGTCATGTCCACCGGGCTAAAGAGGAGAAAGACCACCCCTCCTGTTATCAGCGTTCAGTTCAAAAGCCAGCATCTCTGATGGTATGGGGATGCATTAGTGCATATGATGTGGGACACATGCATGTTTTAAAAAGCACCATGAATGCTGAAAGGTATACAAAGGTTTTACAGCAACATATGCTCCCCTCCAGATGACATCTGTTCCAGGGAAGGCCTTGTGTATTTCAGCAGGACAATGCAAAACCACATACTGCAGCTATTACAACAGCATGGCTTCGTAGTGGAAGAGTCCGTGTGCTGAACTGGCCTGCCTGCAGTCCTGATCTTTCACAGATTGAGAACATTTGGCGCATAATTAAACGAAAAGTCTGACAAAAGAGACCCAAAACTCTCCAGCAGCTGGAAGCCTGTATTAAACAAGAGTAGGATCAAATTCCAATGGCTAAACTAAAGGAACTTGTCTCCTCAATGCCCAGACGCCTCCACTCTGTGTTAAAAAGAAGAGGGGATTCTACACCATGGTAAACAGGCCCCTGTCCCAACTTTTTTGAGACCTGTTGCAGCCATCAAATTTGAAATGAGCCCATTTTGTGGATAAAATTGCAAAATTTCTCAGTTTCAACATTTGCTATATTATCTCTGTTCTATTGTGAATAAAATACTGGCTGGTGTGATTTGAAAGTCATTGCGCTTTGATTTTATTCACAATTTACACTTTGTCCCAACTATTTTGGAATTGGGGTTGGAATTTTATGCCCTCAAAAAATAATTTGTACACCTGGCCATGCCGCTTTCCTTCATTGCTTTTCTCAGGTCATGAATACAGTTGATTGATTTTGTCACAATGTTGGGTGTTCCCCATCATCACAGTGATTTCATGGCCAATTAATGCCTACCCGCTAGTTATTTAATACCAGGTTCACCCATTTCTTAATCAGTCTTCACACAGACACATGCATGGTTGTTGTGATCAAAGACATGACAAAAATTGCTCACCAGACTTGACAGGAAGCGCACAACAGTCCAGTACATCATCCAAAAGTTCAAGACGACGAGTGAAATGGCCAATCTCAAGGAAAGAGGGCGGAAGAGAAAAACCAATGAAAGGACTGATCGGTACATCAAGGAGCTTGCAGTGAAAAACCGAAAGTTGTCTGCCCTGGAAATTGCAGCAGATGTCAAAGTGGCTACAGGTATTCAAGTCAGTGCACAAATGGTCAAAAACAGGCTGAATGAACGTGGGTTGCATGGCAGGATTCCACTTAAGAAGTCATTTATAAGCAAGGACGGACTTAAATGCTTAAAATTTGCCAGGGAACATCTAGACAAGCTTGTCAGCTTCTGGAAGTCAGTCCTGTGGTCCGACGAATCCAAGCACGTGTTCGGGTCAGATGCTGTTAGAGGGTGCGGCGCAGTCCAAAGGAAGAGTACAGCCCTCAGTGTCTAAACACAACTGTCAAGCATGGGGATGGCAGCGTGCTGGTGTGGGGTTGTATGGCTGCTACTGGAATTGGCAGTTTGCACTTCATTGAAGGGATCAGGGATGCTGTGGTGTGAGAGGGAATCTTGGTGAACCCAGATGCTCTCTTCTGCCAGAAAACCGCTCCAGCATCAATACGTGTTTCAACATGACAGGGACCCAAAACGCATTGCTAAGCGTGTGACAGCCTTCCTTGCCAAGAGGAAGGTGAAAGTAATGGAATTGACTCCACAAAGTCCAGATCTCAGTCTTATTAAGCACCTTTGGGACGAGTTGGAGAGGCGAAATCCAGCCCATCCACCGAGCAGAAAACAGGATTTGTAAGACACGACCCAGCGCATGTGGGATAGCCTGGACCCCGCCATTTGCAACAAACTTGTGGAGAGTATGCCTAGCAGGTTGCTTGCTTTGATTGCTGCACATGCAGGATCTACCACATACGAAGACTGAGCCTACCCTCAGATGTACAAATAATATTTTGTGGTTTTAAAATTACATTATTGTGAGGAAAAAGCCTGGAAGTTATGAAATACATTTGTTTCATATTTTGTTACAAAGAGGGTTTGTTACTGTAATGTATTAGTCAGGTAATAAAATTATCCTTTTATTACAAGTGCTTTTATCTTCAATTTATACTTTTTTTTTCTTTTTTTTTCAAGGTGCACAAATAATCTTTGGCTACACTTTAATTGCCTATCATTTTTAAGGTTCTTTTTATTTCTTTTAATCATTTAAGAGAAGGGATTTTTTCAGGTTTTGAGAAAAAAATGAAAAAATACCTTTGTTTGCCAATACGAAAGAACAGGCAGCCGATATCTCAGTTTGGCAAAAATATGACTCGGGCAATTATGCTATGAGGCTAACGTTATGATTCTGAATAGAAATTTGAATTTGAATTTTTTTGGGTCTCCTCTGAGTGTTTTTTACCCCAGCAAAATATTCCAATGATATAGTTTGTTTTTCCTATTTTATCAAGGGCTGATAAGCTGTTATAGAATACGACAGGGGTGAACTTAATTCTGACATGTCTTTATTTTGAATATCATTAGTTGACATTAAACTTTTAACAGCCTATTTATGAGCACTGTAGTCTTATAACTAAGGATGGTTTCACAACCACCAAAAAGCTCAGTGTATTTTCGCAGCTACAGTGGGCTCCAAAATTGCTGGCACCCCTCACTGGCAATGCTTAAACAAACCTTCAAAAAATTCTATAAAATTTATAGAGAAATTAAATAGCAACATGTGAGAAATACTGTATGATATTAATGTTCCAATGGAACCAACCAAAATCAGTTACTGATTTAATTAAAAATCAGTTTCCTCCAAATCAAGGTTTCACAAGTAATGGTACACATGAAAATTATTGTAAATAACATCTACCAAAATTAAACCAGTTATTAAATTCCACTTATTTAAAGGTATAACTGAAAGTTGTCAACTTTGGGGTTGAGAAAGTGTTTTATCGTCTGAATTGAATAAATAGATAGAAAAATATCGACTTTAGGCAATGAACAATTTTTTATTTTCAATTTTCTATCCCCAACCACGCCCATTCCATCTGAACGAAAATCTTTGGAGATCTTCGGAAATCTTTGGCGGTGACGTCATCTCAGGAACCCCGAGTGATCTCGGGTACACAATGAATGGTGAATACAATAGATTTACATGTGAATACACACTTTTATATTGTGCTGAATATCATCGGAAATGGTGAATAGATGCGTTGTGTTTGGCTGTAGTGCCACTGCGAAAGCAGCCAGTGGTGTGTCAACTCATTTGTTCCCCAAGGTCCGTGGCGTAAGGCTACGGTGGTTGAATTTTGTCCTGACAACGAGCATACACAGGGGTGCCCCGGGACCGAGATTGAGAACCACTGGTACAAACATGAGTTGCTGGTGTACTCACAATACAATTCAACGGGGAATTCAGTCTCTGCTTAGTACGTTTCTTTGCATTTTAACGTGAATTGCCATGGCTTATATTTGTGCAGTGAAGTGATGTAGTAATTCTGTACTGAAAACAAAGGGGTATTTTCATGTTCTTTCGAATTCCGGGGGTAATAACAAACCGAGGAGAGAAAGTTCGCCGGCTGAGTGAATATCGTCAAAGACGGTGATAGACCAATACATACTGAAAGGGGATAGACGGCAGAAAGACCGATTACACCCATGTCTCTAGTAAACATTTCATAACACGTGTGAAGAAACTATTCAGGGCTACGCAGATGGCCAAAACAGTTCCTATTACAGTACAGGAAGAAGTAATAAATCAGGAGTAGCCGATCACGTGGTGTGTAACAGTATTTTCGTTTTCATGAATACGTCATTAAACTGTAATTTTAGGGCTTAAATAAATGGTCTGTTTACTGCGAACCAGCTAATATCAAACCAAAATGATACTTTAGCGTCCGATCGGAAAGTGATTTGATGGCTAGGCTACTCGTGAAGATGCAGCACAAGTCATTTGCAATTCTGCAAATGACTGCAACTGATTCTGCAACTGATGACCGCTCCACTTAAAGATAATCAGTCGATGAATCGCCCCTGCTAACACGTCTTATATAAATTTTTGTCAAGTTCCTACTTCAGACTTATAAATAATTGCAAGAACTAGCGCAATTTTAACTTGAAACTTATTGTTAAGCCAGCTCTAGAGGTATTTTTACATGCAGGGAAACCAGCTGACATGATGAATCCTGCCTGGGCACCAACTTCACACCTCGGTCATGGAAATATAAAGAATCAGTCTCGATTGAACGAAATTCTCTTTGAATCCAGAAACTGAAAAAGACAAAATCGACAAAACAGCCTTGATCGCTTTTACACAGAGAGCTATTGACGAGGCGAGAATGAGGAGGTCGTTCAACTGCTCAGTGTTAAGTCCTTCAGCAGAATCTGGCACTTGTACGTCAGCAATTGACATTTTTTTCTTCTATCATGCCTGCTTTATTGCAAAAAAATTACTCTACATGGAAGAACTGCTAGAATCGCTAGTTGAACTTGAAGAATCATAGGCGCTGTCCATTGATGAAATGCAATGCAATACATGTATATTCCTGAGATGACGTCACTTCCTGTGAAGCCAGCAAGTCATTTTCTTTTTGGCCAACTCTTGGGAAAATCAATTTTCTCAAGACGATTATGCTCAATCTGCTGTTTCAATCAAGTTGATATTTAGGGTTAACGTTTTTCAGTAATTAAACAAACCATAATTGGAAGAAAAATAGTTGACTCAAATTAAATTCAGTTATACATTTAAGTTTTATCTCAGTGCTAAGGAACAATATTAAGCCATTACATCACTTCCTGTTTCACTCGGGAATAAAAATGAGCTAACACACACGCAATATCCCTTTGTCATCCAACACCATGAAGAAGACAAAACAACTGTCATTCCAAAGGAGGCAGATGGTCATAGACCTTCATAAATCTGGTAATGGCTATAAGAAGATTCACAAACAATTGAATATGCCACTGTGAGGGCAATTATTAAAAAATTCAAAATATATAGAACTGTTGAAAACTTCAAGGCTAGAGGACACAACTGCATTTTGCCCCCAGGATATTGAGGAGGATGGTGAGAGAAGCAACAGAATCCCCAAGAATCACTTTGAAGGAATTCCAGGCCTTGGTGGCATCTTGGGGTCACCAGGTTTCAAAAGCACAATCGGTCATCACCTCTATAACCACAGGCTCTTTAGAAGGATTGCTAAAAGAAAGCCTTTTCTGACCAGAAGACACGGAAGCAAGTGCTTGGAGTTTGCAGAAGTCGTTTAAATTATGACTGGAACCAGGTGCTTTGGTCAGATGAGACCAAAATTGCGCATTTTGGTCCGATGCAGCATTCGCATGTTTGGCGTCTAAACAGAGATGCATACAAGGAGAGGCACCTAACACCCACAATGAAATATGATCGTGGGTCAGTCATCTTTTGGGGCTGTTTTAATTCAAGAGGTCCAGAGGCACTGGATAAGATTAATGCCATAATGAATTCCACCAAGTATCAGGATATTTTGGCTGACAATCTGGTTGCCTCTGCTAGAAGGCTGGGACTTGACCATAGGTGAACTTTCAAACAAGACAATGACCCAAAGCATGCCTCCAGATCCACACAGAAATGGTTCCACAACAACAAAATCAACATTCTGCAATGTCCATCTCAGTCAGCAGACCTCAATCCAACTAAAAACCTGTGAGCGGAGTTAGAGAAGGCAGTTGATAAACACAAACCCAAGAATGTGAAGCTTCTTGAAAAGATCTGTTTAGAAGAATGGTCCAAAATCCCCCTGCAAATGTGTGTCTTAACCTTGTCAAAAATTACAGGAAAAGACTCAATGCTGTTATCCTTGCCAGAGGTGGTTGCACGAAGTACTGAATAAAGGGTGCCAGTTGTGAAACCTTTATTTTGTATTAAATGATTGTTATGCTCTTGGTTGTTTCCATCAAAATATTAATAAAGTAAAGTATATCACACGTTGGTGTATTTCGTTTCCCTTTAATTATATTGTTTGTGTTTTTGTATTGTTTATTATATTGCCGGTCAGGGGTGGCAGTAATTTTGGAGCCCATTGTATCTTGCCTTTTATTGCAGTAGATGGAAACACGCATTTTGCAATATTGATGTTATTAATATTGGTAATTATGAGCTTAAGAATTTATTGTTTTATAATTTTTTCTTCACGTAAACATTTACGCACTACAAGCTGTCATACAGAATAAACTTTGTGGCGGTTTCATACTCTCACTTGATTTTGACGAGACTTCTGTCACTTTCGGACAAGTCAGGTCCCTTCTAGCCTCATCTGCAGAAATGAAGAGGAGTCGTTTTGCTGTAAACTGATCCAGCTGCCCTGACAGCTCAACCTTGCTCATATTGGCTGCGGTATGACTAACAAGAAGCGAGGCTGGAGCCATGGATAGGTTATCAGCAAAAGTGAATGTAGTCATGATCTCGGATTATCTGACGTGTGATAGCCTCATTTCACTGCCATGCATGTGCATTAAGCTGCTTGGATGCTCTCAAGGTCCCGATATATTTAAACCCGGGCATCATAAGATTTGGTCTTTAAGCCTTGTCTCTGATTTGGTAGGATATCTACCCTATAAATATAAACTACGATGCCGTGTCATAAAATTTTATCTCTAGCACATCCCTACTAATACGTAGTTATAAGTACCTGAGGATTTGTATGCATGCAGATTTTTCTTTCTGTACAAGCAGCGCTTACCTATGTGACAGATTTATATATCCGGCCATACGATTGCTGAGTACATGGATACATCTAAATCCATAATCTGTAATTGCATAAAGATCTTGAAATTTCAGTTTTTAAGGCCATTGAGAAGTAAATTTTTTTATATATAATTGGCACAATTTGAGCTACATGGGCTTCCAGGGTAATCAGTGCCATTTACCATCCTAGTCCCAGCTGGCTGTCATGCCTGTCTTAAGTCATGGACAGTATGTTTACAGTTGGCCAAGCCATCAAATTTCGTTTAAATGTGGCAGATCGTAAAATTTGCTTTGGTATTTTATTATTGAGTGAAAAAGAATGTACAGATGATATCGAGGGCTGAATGCAATAAACAGTTATGTCCAGATGTTATATATTGGACATAACTGTTTATTGCAGTCAGCCCTCAATATAAAAAGCTTGACTTGTGGTTGACTGCAATGTTAGGACAGGCTACCAAAGCGTGCTTGGCACTGCTTGCCTCCTGAATGCACTTGCTGCCAGTAATGTTTGTGAACAAGAAACCTGTGTAGGGCCTTAGTGGCAGGAAGAAGTTTGAATTTTACCACCCTCCCCTAATGCATATCTGCCTAGGCCATGAAAAAAGAACTGAGGCTAGACTCACAAGGTGATTTTATTTATTTATTTATTGCTTAACGACAGTTTCAGCACCTTATTTTACAGCTGTATCGTGTCATCCATTGTATTTCTGTGGAATAAGTCACCAGGTCATCTGGTTGTGGCAGAAACTCAGGGTTTTCATGATACTGTCTTGCTGCATTCTGTCTAGTTTTTTGGTAAACCAAGCAGTTGGTACTCTAAATTGGTTGGACAGTTGTATTTTTGGTCTCAGTGTCCTGTTATGTCATGCAATTGTTGAATGTGATTGTAGTTATGATATATGATACATGCTGGTATTGACTCTTTTTCAGCACTGCTCACAGCGTTAGTCATTTCTCGGGATGTGGCTCTAATCGCGGCGGTCTTCTACGTTCGCTATAAAACAGTCCCTCCTCCAGTAAGTAGAAATCCTGATTGAACCAATGAATTTCATTTGTTTATTGTCCCAACAAATGCATTTGAGAGGTTAAAACAACTTGACTTATGTATTGAATCCAGCACAACTTTTACTTGGAAGCGAGCTGAGGCATTGAGGGTAAATCAGCCAGAAGTTGCTCTCACTGGCAGGTAGTACAACCTGAAGCTGCCCAAACCAACGTGTATTAGGGTTGTTGCAATGTTTACAGAAATGCCACTATAGGAGGCTTTCATGGTTTTCTGGGATGTTTTGAAATGTCCCTGGCATTGTATAGGGCACAAAGGGTGTTTGTATTCTCCCAATATAAACTTGATCTTGTATCCCATGTGAAATATTGCGTGTGAAAATAGCACATTTGAATGTGTACTTGTCCTCGCTCAACCCACAGATAACGCTCAGCAAATTCTTCAACCCCTGCTATGCTACAGCCCAGTTGAAGCCTACACTCATCAGCAAGGTAAAGGTCTCATTTCAGTTGGACCTTGCATGCTTTGATGAATTTTCTCTCCAACACGTGTACCCTGGTGTAAAACCTGGTGTCTTTGCCTAAAACCTCAATTTCCTGCAGAACTGGCACTGCATGTAAAATGTAAATAAAAACAGCAAGCAGGTATTTGTAAATCCCTTTTATCCTGTGTACAAAAAAGTGCATGGACTAAATTGGCAATGTTTTAACATATGAACTTCATTGTTTTTTGAAGATGATTGCCATTTCGAAATGTGATGTCTGCAACACGCTACTATGATGTTTAGACAGGTGCATGTTCATCTCTGTGACATAAATTCTCCTTTTTAGCTCACCTGGACCAAAAGTCCACGTGAGCTAGTGCCATCACTTGGCGTTCGTCATCTGTTGTCGTCGTTGTTTGTCGTTAACATTTTTCAAAAGTCTTCTCTTCTGAAACTACTGAACAGATCCAGACTAAAATTAGCCACAAGCATCCTTAGGATGTCTACTTTAAAAATTGTGTCGATTGTGCCCGCTGTCTGAATAACATGGCCGCTGTTACTAAAATTAGCACATGGGGTAAAACCACCTATTTTCAGCTGTACTTCTGGAACTAAAGCAGCTTGATAAAAAACCATTACCTCAAAATGATCAGCAGATGAAACTCTACAAAAGTCCTCTAGGATCGAAATCACACAGTGCCTCCTTGTAGGAGTTATTGGCCTTGAAATGTCAAATTTGACGATTTTGCGTTTTTTGGCCTATATAATGAAAACTATAAGAGATAGAGAAAACCTTTCAATTGCTAAAATGATCACTGAAATTGTACAATGGTTTATTGTTGGAGTTATTAGCCTTAAAACATCAAATACAGTGCCGTGAAAAAGTATTTGCCCCCTTCCTGATTTCTTACTTTTTTCCATATTTTTTACACTTAAATGTTTCCGATCATCAAACAAATTTTAATATAAGACAAAGATAACCCAAGTAAATAAAAAAAGCGGTTTTTAAATGATGATTTTATTTATTAAGGGAAAAAACTATCCAAACCTTCCTGACCCTCTGTGAAAAAGTAATCCCCCCCCCCCTTTCTTAAATCATGAATTAATTGTGATTAACCACATTTTTTGAGTCCAGTTTCACTAACCACACCCAGGCCTGATTACTGCTAGACCTGTTGAATCAAGAAATCACTTAAATAGAGCCTGTCTGACAAAGTGAAGTAGGCTAAAAGATCTCAAAAAGCTACACATCATGCTGCGATCTAAAGAAATTCAAGAACAGATAAGAAACAAAGTAATTGACATCTGTCAGTCTGGAAAGGGTTACAAAGCCATTTCTAAGGCTTTGGGACTCCGGCGAATCACGGTGAGAGCCATTATCCACAAATGAAGAAAACTTGGAACAGTGGTGAACCTTCCCAGGGGTGGCCAGCCTACCAAAATTACTCCAAGAGCGCATCGATGACTCATCCAGGAGGTCAAAAAAGAACCCAGAACGACATCTAAAGAACTGCAGGCCTCACTTGCCTCAGTTGAAGTCAGTGTTCATGATTCAACAATAAGAAAGAAACTGGGCAAAAATGGCATCCATGAAACATCTTGATGATCCCAAAGACTTTTGGAAAAATATTCTGTGGACTGACTAGACAAAAGTTGAACTTTATGGAAAGCGCGCGTCCCTTTACATCTGCTGTAAAACTAACACAGCATTTCATAAAAAGAGCATCATACAAAAGTCAAACATGGTGCTGGTAGTGTGATGGTTTGGGGCTGCTTTGCTGCTTCAGGATCTGGACGACTTGTAGTAATTGATGGAACTATGAATTCTGCTCTCTACCAGAAAATCCTGAAGGAGTATGTCCAACCATCAGTTCATGACCTCAAGCTCAAGCACACTTGGGTTATGCAGCAGGACAATGATCTGAAACACACCAGCAAGTCCACCTCTGAATGGCTTAAAAAAAACAAAATGAAGATTTTGGAGTGGTCTAGTCAAAGTCTGGACTTAAATCCGCTTGAGATGCAGTGGCATTACCTTTAACAGGTCGTTCATGCTCAAAAACCCTCCAATGTGGCCGATTAAAACAATTCTGCAAAGAAGATGGGCTAAAATTCTTCCACGGCAATGTGAATGACTCATTGCCAGCTATCGCAAATGTTTGACTGCAATTGTTGTCGCCGAGGGTGGCACTACCAGGTATTAGGATTTAGGGGGCAATTACTTTTTCACAAAGGGCCAGGTAGGTTTGGATAGCTTTTTCCCCTTAGTAAATGAAATCATCATTTAAAAACTGCGTTTTGTATTTACTCGGGTTGTCTTTGTCTAATATGAAAATTTGTTTGATGATCTGAAACATTTAAGTGTGACAAATAGGCAAAAATAAGAAATCAGGAAGGGGGCAAATACTTTTTCACGGCACTGTATAATGATTTTTGTTGTATTTCACTATAGCATCTGAATAAACCATTACATTCAATTTGCTCATTAGATTCTTGAAATGATAATCAGAATCCCCTGCCGTTTGAATCAAACTGATTTATTTATTTCATTCCATTTAAAAATCAATTTTGCAAAATTATGGGACAAGGTCAGAATCGTAATCATGTTCTTTGGTATTTCATTAAGATCCTGTACCTTGTTACTTGTATGCTGCAGTAGATTATGTTTCTGTCATTTTAAGAATTAGTTAATTTTCATACAGATCCAGGTGAGCGATTCAGGCTCCCTAGAGCTTCAAGTTATAACACTTTGGAACTAAGGACACTAATTGTTGGAGTTTTGAATGCAGAATTGGTTCCCTTTTTTCCCCAGATACACAACTTCATTTAGTCAACAATCCGAGCTCTTCATTGTGGATTTTTGTGCTTTATGGTCCATCACCTCAGGTCCAGGCTCCAGGCAGCACCTGCAGCGGCCGAGACATTTCAAATAAACTGCAAATCTAAAGTGTGATGCAAATTTAAAAAAATACAAGCGATTGATGGAGAAAACAAACACTGAGGCCACAGCACAAATGCATGAAATGGAGAGCACAACTGCAAAAGTCACTACATGTAAATACCACTACACAAATGCAAAAGCCACAACACAAACGCAAAAGCCACAAAACAAATGCAGAGACCATAACACAGATACGGCAATATATGTTGACAAGTAAACGGCTGACTATTAGGCTATTTAGGGAAGGGATGACTCGTACCGAGGCATCGATGCTTGCTTCACTTTTGCGAGATGCACTGTTTCAGCACAGTGTGCTTGAGCTTGTATCAAGTTTCTATTATGACTTGATTGACGACGGCCAAAGCTTCAAACATCACTGATGCACTGAACGACTGATTACTTCAGAAGTTTTAGCATGTCTCGGGACAGCCTAGTAAAAACCACCACAGCTTATGGTTTATTGAGATATCGGTAGAAGAATAGAGACACATTCGCAGACAACTGGAGCGATATTCTCAGAAAACTACAGATATATTATCAGAGAAAGACTGATTAGCAAGAGAATGCACAAGCCTTGATTAGTCACTCTGAATAAGCAGTCCTTAATTACCCCGCCCCACCTGAAGGGTGAGGGCAAGGGGTATTGTTTTTGGTTCGGTTTGTTACTTGCCGGAATCTCGGATTCCGCAAGTATATTACTCTGTTCGTTTGTTTGTTTGTGTGTTTTTTTGCACCGTGGCGTCCACAGTTTCAGCTCAATTTAGCTCATATTTCATGATATACATAGGACAGGCACTCGGTAGGCACTGCACTATTTTGGTGAATCTAGGTCATTAAAACATTTAATACAACCATCGTGACTTTGATATTTTTTGTGGTCGTCAGAAAGTTGACTGACAGTTTGCATACCAAGTCTCAGGGCTATATATTAATTAGTTACAGAATAATAAATGCATTAAATTTTGAAAAAATTAGTATGATTGGTGTTTTTTGCTTTTTCCAGGCTGCAGTACAGATAAAATAAACACACTGAGTAAAGAAAAGTAGCTTAAGCTAAGAGTTCAGCAACTATACTGAAGACAAAATGAAACTTGTGAGTCTGTCAGCTCTGAAAATCCATTTCTGAGGCCATCAAACTCCCTCCAAAATTAAGGCGATTTTGTTAAGATTGACCCCACTTCCCTAAAATAGGCTAAATTTCTGGAACTAGCAATAATTGAGCTGAAATATTTGACCTCAGTACTGCCAATGCTGATCTCTTGAAACGTGCAAAGTTTGGGGGCTCTGGGTGTGTTGACACGGAATGACCCAGTAGGCATTTTCTTTGTCAACATCCATGCAGTGTGTGGCTTGGCGTTATCCTGCTGGAGCAAGCAGGGTTATCCCTGAAAATGTTAAGAGCCATATTCTGAAAGAGTGGCACTGGCAGTGGAGGTGACATCTCAGAATTACATGAAATTTGGCAGAATGGTGCCCGTACTTGTGTAACGGGAAATCCTGGAGTTTGAGCTCACAATTTTTATCGATATGGCTACTGTACCAACTAGAAGTGGAAAAGTCAGGTAACAAATTGAGCATTTTTAAGGAAAAATACCAATTTTTGAAGGAATACTGCGGATAACTGCTTCAATATGCCAAAGAAGTTACGATTGTATCTGATACTGGGATACCCAAATTTTTAAAATGTGAAAGTGCCGCCTGGTGATCATGTTGGTTATACGCACAATGACAAGAAATCTATGTACAACAGTAAAAAATATTTTTACAAATTCAGGCTTATTTTAATTTTTAAACCAGACCAGTGCCAAAATCATCTTACCCGTTTCCTTTTCAGACAGTAAAGGTGAGAAAAATTTTGAGGTATTTAGTCTGGCACTTTTTTGGTTTTTCGAGATATTTGCTCCCAAAGTTTGGTGCGGGCTAATTTTTTCCTTTTTGTACAGTGGATGAACATTAATAACCAGACTCTTGTGGGGATGGGTAGACCATTAATTTGAACCTACCTTTGGGCTAAACAAAGGACACCAGAAACATCTTTGGCACTATGCTCTATCTTGGAGCAGCAGCTACAGACATTTTGACAAAATCTCCAATTTGCCTATTTGCAGTGATGTTCAGGGGCCCATAAAAATGTTAATCAAGAAGATCAAGCCCTGAAATTAGCTGCGTCTCCAGCCCATTCAGGATATTTTAACATGCCAAAGGAAGTCTTATGGCACTCTTTGCCAATGTCTGGATATAAGGGGACGAATGTTAAAAAATATATCAGTATGGGTGCGCTGTTACCAGTATGTCAAATCTGACAAAACCGGACATGTGCCATGGAGAGGTTTCTTGAAATGGAATATGTGCAATGTACACATAGCGAAACACTGATTTTGCTTTGGCAGTTTGCTGGTTTAACTAGTTACAGAGATAATTCGTGCCCATAGAGGTACTGGTGCAAGATAAATTTTAAGGTTTCAAACAGAGGTAAGCAACATTTTATTTTGGTACATTTGGATAGTATATTGTAACACTAACTGCGACAGAGAAACTCATGAGAGTTTTCTGTGCTCAAGTACGATTGCTTTCACATTGGGTACCAGTAGCCATTCATCTGTCTCAGCAAACAGATCCGCGCGATCTCGAAAAACACGCTCTATGCGCAAGGCAGCAATAGGTAAGCCATTCAGAAACAGAACACATGCAAGTATCTAGGGGTTTTTAAAGCTTAGTCCTAATTAGGATCAACTGGCCAAACTCTTTAGCCCAATAATTAAATGATAAAATCATTATAATTTCTGGAAAACATAAAACAATCAAAATTTGATCACATGATGCATTTTTTATGTTTAGGTTTTAAAACTTGTGTTTCAGTGCATTGGACAAGCAATTTGTGGACAGAGATAAGTTTTCTGTTTTTCACTTATCTCGGTAAGAGTGCTCTCGACCACTCGTAAAATTTTCTCTTGCCTAAGAGAAGAGCAAAAATAAGAAAACATTGGTGCATCCCAGAAATCAATGGGTAAGAACAAAATAAGAAAAAAATCGGGGATACAAACAAAAATAAGAGAAAAGTTGTTCTTATATCGCTTCTTGCTTGAGACCCAATGTCTCATAGAGTTCCATACGAAAATGTTCCAATTTAAAGTCGAGCTGAAGCGGTACTGGAGAGTATCTACCTTCCGTATCATGACGTATTTCTTAGCGAAACAGCATAGACAGGCGGGACGTAACGTTGGGTGGTATTTGATTTGACCGTTGAAAAGTGGGTGTACACCGACGGGACAGCAGTGTCCGTCAGGGAGAGAGAGGCGAAGCCCATCCTATGCTCCATGTAGTTGGTGAAGCAGTCCACTGTAAAATGCCTTGCGCATAATCTGGAGCTGTCACAGATACCACTTTCCTCAGAGTGAATAAATTCTAGCCAGCGGGTCCGTAGCCACGGTATTTTGGGGAAACGAAACAAAGTTTGAGGTGGCGAACACACAAAGACGCACCGCTAGCTAGCTAACGAATGAATCTTAGCTCTGTACCGCTAAAAGTTTAAGATTGATTGACGGGTGGATGTCGTGATATTATTGGTTGAAATTGGTTGGTTCTAGCTTACGGAAACACAAGGCATATTTTGTTTTACATGAAGAAAACATGATTGGATTTTGATAAAAGAATACAAAGAAACAGATTTTTTGTAATTTTTTTTGTCATTTATGGTTAAATAGATACACGATATGACCGGGGATATGATCTAGAAGGGTTAAAAAGGCATTTTTCATTTCAGCTCGACTTTAAATGTAAAAAATGCTGAAACAGGAGATGAAATTCAGAGAAAGTTTTGGATTCATTAATTACGTGCATAATTGTCCCTGCAATATTGCAGGCATTATATATGCATTTTCAGCGTGGCCTAACTGTGGTCTCGGTTGTTTTCCCATTAATAATTTCGTTTTCATTTTGTGCTTTTGTATTAGTCTTGGTAATTCAATAAATTGTTTGATTGTTACTCAAGCGATCTCAAACAAGACGAGTTGTGATCCATCTCGCGTAAAAGGTGAGAAGCACTCAGCTGCAAACACCGTAACGTCAGCATTACCAGGAGTTGGGTTTGAAGAGGTTGAAACAAAGCAACAAGCATGATCACTTTTTAACCTCTTCAGTACCAGAGCTTTTCTTTAGATTTTGTAGGCTTCACAGATGAAGTTGTAATAATTTCATTTCTGGTGATAGACCCTATAAACTATTTTTGGAAAGGGTATTGTCTGGGCTATCAATCGGTATTGGTCTCAAGTGCATATCTGTAAATTGGTGACCAATAACCAATATCAGAAGTCTATTACTCCTAGAAGTGAACAACGGTAACTTAGATTGGGTATATGGCAATGGCGACCCGCAGCCAAGCATAACACGCGACGTCCGATTACATGATCTGCGCGGTAAATTCACGAAATTTGTCACTTCGAGCAGAGAAGCCCATCGTCGGAGAAATTTGTTAATTGTCGGTAATGCCCGATGGCTTCATTAACATAAAACACGCGGAACTATGGGAGATGAATTTATGCTGATTTGCTGAAAAACTCGGATCAGAGTAGTGTAGAGACATGGACTTCGGTTATACAAGAATGATGGCCTATTTTCTGTAATTTTACCCAATATTTTAATCTATTAAAGTCGACATCCTTTGTTTGGTGTTATTCGTCATCTTTTAGATGAAATTATTTATTTCAGGAAAAAAAATCCCATGACTCCATGCGCCTTATAGCTGGACTGGACAGCCTACACTGCATTCACGGAGAGCTGTGGCAATTTGGCTCAAACATGATGGCCTCCCCTGGCAGTTTCCGGATACACCGCTAGAGGTGCCCAAACTCACCTGATATGATATTAACAGACAAATGCAGTCAATGACATTCATTGGGTGCATCTCAAAGCGTAGGCTGCATCCTTTGAAGGTTGCATTTTCAGGGATCGCCACTTACTTCCACTCGGCAAACTAATATTTAGGGTTAGGAATAAGGATAAATATAGGGTTAGGTTTGGGGCTAGGTTTACAATTAGGGGTTAGAGTAAAGGTTAGGATTAGGGAAACCAGTGACGACTTGATTAAACCAAAGCTGTTTAACTGAGATGAAATCGCGTCATGTCAGTTTGGAGGATGGAATTAAGTGACGACCCCTAAAAATGCAGCCTTCAAAGGCTGCAGCCTACGCTTTGAGAAGCACCGAATGAGTCCTTGCACACCTCTAGGATTAATAGACTTCTGCTAATATCGATTGATTGATTTTGTGATTTTTTTTTTTTTTTGTGATTGTCACCCTGTAATTCAACAATTAAAGATAGTATTTGTCAAGTTTTACTTTTATCTGCTTATCATGAATCACTATTTCAATCACTAGTCATATTTCATATTCTTGACTGTCATTCAGGATCTGTGCAAGGGCCTCATTGACCCCAGACTTTGCCCTTGTGCTCATTTGCTCAAAAAAACCCAATAAAAGCAACAAACGTCTGTCCTATTCAGTGTCATTGTGTTCACAGAATAGATCGGGTTTTACAGTTTTCACTTCCTGGTTCAGCACCAAAGTTGCGCCAGTGTCGCCATCTATATACTAAATGAGGAACTGAATGTAACCAGAGCATAGACCGGCACCAGTATACCAGTACACATCGAGCCTCGTTGTACCAGAGTGTAATGGAAACAAATATACTTAACGACCGATTTTTCTGCCATAGGGTGTATGGGTGGTTTTTTTTCCAAACCGATTTTGACTCTTGCATAAGGTGATATTTAGTATCAATAGTAGGCCCACTCTTTGCCTTCAAAATCTTTAGTATGATTTCTATACTGTCTGGTGAGATATTAACCCATTTGTGCGAAAATCCTTCGGACATTTATGAGAAAATCATCACCACCATATCACCGATAGAAATGTGCCAAAAGTCGCATGATTTTTTTGGTACAAGTAGGGAATATTTCCTTGTACGAATCGAAGCGCGGTGCATTAGAAATACATTGTGTATTTGTGATGGGTAAGTTTTGTATTTGTAAAATAGAATATATTAGTTTGTTAATGGTGTTTTATATTTGCAAACCACACTGTTTGTTTGCAAATTGTTTTTGTATTTGCAAACTACGCTTTGTTTGCACGTGAATCATTTTTGTATTTGCCAATCACATTGTGTTTGTTAGTGAATCGTAGTGCATTTTTGAAACATGTTCTGTTTGTATATTAGGTTTTGGCAGTAATTTAACTCCATAGATGTGGCTTGTTTATGATTGACAGGTGAATACAGCAATTCAGCTTGTTCTTGTGGCAGCATCTTTGGCCGCTCCTGTGTTTCAGTACACAGACAGCATGTTCCTTCAGGCACTATGGTGAGTGTGATCGTGTAATGAGTTCCAACACGCTCCTTACCAAGCCTACTGTGGACCTCTTTAACCCTTGCTGGGTTTGTTTTTCAACCGTTCCAATTTTAGAGATCTGTACAATCGACAGTGCTAAGTGACAAAATGATAGCTTGAATCAAATAACCTTCTGGTACTATTGTACACATTCATTTTTTAGTTACATGTGTGAACTGAGGTTTTCATGCGATTGTGCACATTAAATGCCCAGCATTAATTCCACGTAAATAATTTATACTGCCAACAGGGGATTTGTAACTTGGAGTTAATTTAACGCTGTACTTTTTGCTGTTTATAGAACTGACAAGTTTGTGATTTTACGCTATTCCATTCAGATTGGGCATTTTGTTGAAGTATTTCAGGAATTCTTTTGAATGTACTGTGAGCTCCATAATTCATGGGACAGTTACAGAATATTTGTTATCCTGGCGGAGCATCTATAGGGAAGGTGCCCAACTTAAAGGTAACCAATTCGTTTCTTATCCTCAACTTCTTTTTTTGCATAATTTGCCAGGCTGTGTTGAGGATTGTATTTCAATATTTCTCATCATATTCATCAGTAAATCAATAACCATAATCAATAATCATGATCACATGATCAGTAACCATGTTATGTAAGCAGTGGTAACACTTGCACAAACACACGCACACAGACACATGCACACACACACACATACAATCAGTTGGCTTTTGTAGCTTTGACTGACATCTGTTCAGTTGATTCAGGCAATATCTGTTCAGCCATCAGCATTACTCACCATCATTCATCAGAACTCATATAGTTATGCATGCTCCAGTACTACACTGGAAGAGGGTTGTTATCTTTTGGTTGCAGTTTTCAAGACAAGTTGGCAGTGTTTTGGTTTGCCCGTCTCTGGGACGACCTGTGACCCAACTAAAAGTCCTCTGAAACAAGTAGCCTTGAAGTTGTTATTTTGCAAAGGACGCCAACTAATGATAAAAAGAGAAAAACAAGTAACATACAGACACCACATGATTGTACCATTGAAAAACAAGTAAGAAGCAGACATTACGTTATTGAACCATTGTAGCGTGAGAGGGCGGAAAAACCATTTTTGGAAGATATTTCCTGTGATGAAGGTATAAAAACTGGGTATGAAAAGCAGAATGTGCGCAAAAAGAACTGCTTTATATTCATCGATATGCCTCAACAAAGCCTAATTTTCTGAAGAATCTGTCTCTCTCCAGTTGTTTGAGGATGGGGGAACCTCATTATATAAAATATTTCTGAATGAAAACCACGACAGCTGTTCTAATAAAAAGATTTGTATGTAGGTTTTAATGTCATCCTTGACCCCTAAGAAGGATAAATTCCGAAGGAAAGCAATCACTCGACCATTACGATCGGCCATTGTGGCTGCTGGACCGCGGAATTTCAACGTGCCTACTACATAATATGCATAAAGATTTGCATGAAAAGTCACGTCAGATCAGTCATCAGATTCGACTGCTAGTAAATAAATAACGTTTATGCATTAGAAATTAATTACTATAAATATGTCTAGTTACAACTATGGGACGATTTTAAGTACATTAACAATCTGAAACTGTGAGGAAACGGGAAAATCGGGCACTTTGCACCAGGCATCAAGTTTACTTATGCATCCAGCAAAAGTTTGGCCACATCTTCATTGTAAATATCTCCAAACCTGGCTTAAAAAGTTTGCCACTGTTCACTTTGGACTTTTATATTTATCCTGGCCTTTAATCGATCTTCTTCCTGGCCTTTTGTAGCACTTTTACTGGCCAAATCAGTCACGTATTTCTTTGGCCGCGGCATTTTGCTGTTGGCCAACTTCTCTTCATTTCTGCGTCCACCGCGCACATCCTCTTTAGCGTGACATCATTTTTGCATACTCATGAATACTACTGAGGTATTTCAAATGGCGCGGGGAGTTTTTACGGGTCGCAAAAACTATTTTCGCATTCAATATTCGGGGGATTGCAAGCGTTCCCGGAGAAAACATTTATTCCCAATTGTTTTGGTCATATCTATTAAATTATATCAAAAAAAAAGAACCGATTGGTTACCTTTACGGTGATGTCTACACAGGCTGAAAGCAGTCATTGCATGCAAAGGGTATGCAGCTAAATGTAAAAAAAATAAATAAATTGATTTTTACAGTGTGTTTTACAGTATTTCTTGATGGGCTGGGAAATGGTGGTGACGATGTACAAAAGGTGCTGTCATTTTATTCATCAGATATTGATGAAAAAACTAAGCTGACTGTGTGCACTTACACCTCATTGTTCTTTATCGCATCAAACTCTAAGTACAAGAATACAGAACCAAATTTAAAGTGTCATTGTCCAATAAATTATGGTGCTCATGGTCTATTTTTTAGGGCATTCAGAATGAAAATGCAGCAATGTGTTTGTTGTCTTTTACTCGATATTATGTTCAGAAATGTTTTTGTGGAGGACTGTGTAACACAGATTAATTTGGAATGCATCCGTTTGTAATTAAAGAGATCAATGAGTCACTGACATCTTTGTTTAATGAGTAAAAGTCTTTTGTGATGCTGTTTTCAGGCTTGTCACGGCGTTTACGACCACAGCTTCTGCCTACAGCTACTACTATTACGGAAAAAAGACTGTTGAAGTGTTGAATAACACAAAGTGACATTTTGAGATGACTGCAACCCCAGGGGATAGCAGAGGGCAGACAACTTTTGATAATCAAGCTGCTTATGTACTCAAACCAGACTTGGAATTTCATTTCATCAATAAATATTTGAATGTCCTATTTTGGTGTGAATGGAATCAGTGCTCTGTGGAAAGTGGATTTTTTTTAAATGATTTTTTCATAATTGCAGAAGTGATGCTTTTCTTGACTGGCTAGGGCAAAACAGTTTTGCCAAGTTAAGATTTTATACTCTAGTGAACACAATGTAAGCAAATTATTGATCTACGTAATAAAAATACAGATAATTGTCATCTATTTTCATTACGGCTCATTTGAATTTACCTCTGACGGGGACAATACCTGACTCATTTTCTTCCACAATTAATGTGACTCTTTGTATGTGAGATTATCAGTATTTTTCCCATTTTTTCCCATTTGAGATTGGACAACAATATTCTTGACAATGGGGCACTGAAGGACAGCAGTGAAAAATGAACGGTAATGATTATTCCAGAGTTTTTTCACAGGTAACTCAACTGCCAACCATGTTTGTGACAAAATAAGGATTATTCTTTGTCTTCTCAAAATGGAGGAAATGAAGTGCTTTCTAGTTTCACTGCCTCATCCCGGCACAATCCAAAAAGCAGAGCAACAATCGTTCATTCCCATATTTTGCAAAAAAAAAGAAATGAATCGGGGGCGCCCCGGTGGCTCATCGGTCTAAGCGTGCGTACCATAAAGGCTGTGTCCTTCCCGCAGCGACCTGGGTTCGACGCCAGCTCAGATCATTTGCTACATGTCCTCCCCCATTTTTCTCCCCAACTTTCCTGTCTCTCCACACTGTATAACTGTCAAATAAAGGAAAAATTCCCAAAAAAAAATCTTTAAAAAGAAATGAATCAGGCTCAATCTCCTGGATCTTATAGGATTCAACTTTTTTTAAGTCCCAATGTGCCATATCAGACTTTGATGGATTGAATGGTCTGTTCTGATCTTTGCCCTATTGCTTTGGCGTTTTGTGCACAATAATGAATCTGATGGATAAAGTGGACTGTAGGTATGATGCAGGGACACTTCTACTGCTCTTATTTTTGAATATGTCGTGTATCTACTCCTCTTCAGAAAGGCTAGAATCCAGTCCTCTAATACAGTGGTTCTCAGACACGGTCCTGGGGTACCACTGCAAATAGTTTTTTTTTTTTATTCCAACCTTGATTGCAATCCCAAAATTTTATCTAGTTTTTTATTTTTATTAGTTGCCCCATTCTTGTTTATTGGGATTATCTAACCATGTAAGTTACATTTCCAGAGAAGACTATGCATGGCACAAAAAATGTTCTTTTTCATGCTGTTCCATCTTGGGAAATTTTTAGCCCACTTGGAAAAAAGGCCCAAAGGGGCTTATGCTATGCTCGGGGTCTTAAGTGGTGGTCTGTTGTGCGTCCGTGCGTGCGTGCGTGCGTCCGTAAACTTTTGGCTTGTCTGCGCTCTAGCGACTTAGTTTTTCAGCGATCCTTTTCATATTTTACGTGTATGTATAGTCATAAGGTCTAGACCAGGGCTGCCCAACCCTGTTCCTGGAGAGCTACCATACTGTAGGTTTCTACTCCAACCCTAATTCAACACACCTGATTCAGCTCATTAGCAGCTCGTCAAGATCTGTATCTGGGAAAGCAGGTGTGGTTTGCTTTGGTTGGAGTGATAACCTTCAGGATGGTAGCTTTCCAGGAACAGGGTTGGACAGCCCTGGTCTAGACCAAGTTCGATTTTGAGCCGAATCGGACCGATACTTGGGCCAATAGGGGGCGTTCCACTTTGGCCATTTTGGCGCAGTGGCTTTGCCTCTATTTTTAAAGCATAAGGAGGGAAAAATTGGCAATGAACTTTAAAAAATTGGCTTCTATTAGGTGAAATTGGACTTGTCACAAAGAATAACCATTTATTTTTTTACTGATGAAATCAAAGACAATATTGTGAAACCTGTCAAAGTTCTGTTGTAACATTTTTAAAGAATTCAAATTCCTGTGTTCAGAGAATTAAATGGAAGTTGAATCATTCATAACGGTCTTGAATTGGTTCAATTAAAAATCACCTTTAATGTAGTTACTTGGCATATTGCAAAATGAACACTATATGAACATTGGGATTTTATGCTTCATGAAATGAGTTGCCATTTCAGTCATAATGTTGTAAAAGAAGGTAAATAATCATAGAAAATTAACTGATAAAATTATGAAACTGTGGTTACAATGAGAAGCAGCATTCACAGTGTGCCCCAATACCTCAGAACCACTGATCTAATTTAACTGTATACTAACGGTAAGGCGCTCAAGTCATGTGATTGAATGGATTAGTAGTTGAGTAGAAAATACAATTCTAAAATCTGTTCAGTATACACTCAGTGACCACATCGGGCATACTTTGCACACTAGCTTACTTATGCAAATACACTGAACAAAAATATAAACGCCCCATGTCAAATATTGATGCCACATGGAGTTAACAACTCTAAGTGAACATATGCTGACTTTTACTTGTACAATAGGGATATTTCTCTTGATTTGTGTACCATTTTTTAATCCATCTCTCTGTCATTGAGCATTTGCTCAGTGATGCGGTGATTTCACTCAGTACATGGATGTGGCATTTCCAGACGGTGATCAGACAGAATGAGCAGTGCCCAGATACTCCTTATACTGGGGACAATAAAAGGCCACCCCAAAATATCAAATTTTGTCAAAAGTCATCATGTCTCAGGTCATGCGGGAACGTGCCATTGGCATGCTGGATGCAGGGATGTCCACCAGAGCGGTCTGCATGCAGTTCCTTGAAGCAGAGCACATTCCAGTTCTGGACTGGCCTGCATATTCGCCGGACATGTCGCCCATAGAGCATCTTTGGGATGTTCTGGATCGACGTGTCCGAGACTGTGTTCCAGTTCCGGATAATGTGCGCCAGCTCCGTGTGGCCCTCCGGGAAGAATGGAATTACATTCCACAGGCCACAATAGACAACCTGATCAACTCCATGCGAAGGAGATGTGTTGCTCTGAGAGACGCAAATGGTGGGCACACAAGATATTTAACATTCAGTTTCTTCAACCTGACTCCCAGCTTGTTCAAAGGATTGTCACTCCTTTGCAGATACCAATATCAAGATGTAATGAACGGTGATCGGAAGATTAGTCATTAACAAAAATGAATTTTGATTTGCTTCATATATTGCATAATCCTAATGTTAATATAAACTCAAAAATTTGACATGGGGCGTTTATATTTTTGTTCAGTGTACGTTATTGGCCAGTCATGATGAAGCAACTTGGCATATTAAATTTTGCAGTCGTGGTTGAGACTTTCAGTTGCTGTTCTGGCTGAATGTCAGAACAGATTGGAAATGTAAAGACCAGGGCCTCAATTCACATCGTCTGGGATTTTGTTGCCAAAAGCCATTTTATTTTTTATACCATAAATAATGAATTTTGGTCTCCCCTTTTCATGCAGGCCTGTAATTCTTGGCAGAACCTCAATACTTTACCTTTCAAAGTAAATGTATGTATATGTTTCTTCCATCCTCTTGGAATCTTTGTGGAAGATTCCAGAGACTCCATCTTTAAGTGCACGGAAAAGTTAAATGATGGAAAATGTTATGCATAAAAAGAAGTGTTCCAAACTAAAGGTCAAATTATTTGAGAATATAGAATGAATGCAGTGGAATAATTTAAATGATTCCATAGCCAAATTAATGTTTATAGCTCTCTGAATGTACCAGTGTCTTGCTGTTTGCTATATTAATTTATTGTGTAAATATTTATGGAGTCTGACATTAAATTTAAATTTGTGTTTTCAAAGTTTAACCTTTTACCTGACTATAAGTACCAGAAACAACTTTGTTTGGATAGGATTACTTCAAAAATGATTAAAAAAAACTGAGCAAATGTGCTCAATGCAAACACAGGTTCTTTACACACAGGTAAGTGCTTGATGATATGGTGGCATGACATTTCAACATTGAAGCAACGTGTATACTAACCTGTGCACATTGACACAAGTTTTACTTTTGGGTGCTATATAGTTTTCCCAATCCTCTCCTGGAGGCCCACCTGTCCTGCATGTTTTAGATTTCTCCCTGCTCCAGCACAGGAGATTCAAATGATCAGGTTGTCATCAATCAGCTTTAGGGGGTGATTAACAAGCTGATCATTTGAATCACCTGTGCTGGAGCAGGGAGAAATCTAAAACATGCAGGACTCCAGGAGAGGTTTGGGAAGCAGTGCTATATACCAAGACATTTCATTTGGGGAAAAAAAAAAAAAAGATATGCAGTGGCAAGATAAAGTATGTGAAAGCATGTATGAGACTATCTGAATGTGTGTGTCAGTAAGTCACAATGAACTCTGATCTTCTAAGTTACAAAAGTTGGCAATCTGCATAGAATAATGTGATAAAGTAATTGTTCTGTATCATTTCTGTTTTGACTCCATCATTCAAAGTCCTGATTGGAAAAAGTATGTGAACCCTTGGATTTAGTAAGTGGTGCAATCTCATTCATAAAAATAACAATTTCACAGGACTAATCCCAATAAAATGTTCACTGTATGTACTGATCAGATGTGTACAATGGTTGGGAAAAGATCTTGACAATTCTTTGATGGTAAACTTTAATGTTATTGATATTCATGGGAATTTGTGCATGAATGGCTGTCAGCAGATTGTTTGGCTGCACCCCAACTTGGTCTGAGATCAGGACACTCATTTGATTGTTAATTTGAGTGATGCAAATTCACATTCATTTCAAGAATGAGCGATGCTTTTGTTTGCAGTATCATCCCTTGAACACCATTCTTGCTTCTGTACTTCTAGTCATGAACACATGATGTGATGATTAAATGAATTTTTGAGATTTTGTCTAACCTCTGGCTTTTATCCAAGTTTAATCACTTTCTTGAGCACCTCTGTGTACTTTTGCAGTGATCCCTGAAGAGAGTCCACTCATGAGTTCTGCAATAATTAAGACTATCAGTTTCATCCATGTGTTGATATTTTGTCTTTCTGTGAAATTATGGAACACCTCGGCAGATGCATTTGTAACCCTCTGCCTTATTAAGGTCAACAATTCTTTTTGGGCTGATCATGAATCTCTTCATTTTGGACTGGTTAATATCACCTGAGAGATCTTATTTGGCCGGGGTCAAAAACAATGAAGCCTTTTTGTGACTGTGCACACAAGAAGTCAACATTTGATTTTTGGCATTATTTTTGTTTTATATGATAACAAACATGCCATGCATATCCGGTAAAGATATATCAGTATGAGTATAGACAAACGGTACTCTGTCCAAATACTGCTCTTTGAATTTAACTTTACACTCCTGACATGTCAGAAACTAAATCTGACTTAAACCCCACTTAGACAAGAGCTTCAGTCTAAGTGGGGTTAGTTGAATCATGATCTAAGTTTAGAAGTGGTGTTTGTTTGAACGTGAGAATACGAGGGAAAGAGCTCGCACAATTATTCTAACGTTAACATAAAATAAGAGGATAAAGCCAAGACCATACGCTTTAATTTGTGAGTATTTGCATGTAAAGTGTGCCCCATGGAGTCACACCCTTTCATTTAGTGGCAATGTCCTAATAACTATGAACTGTATGCACTGTACTGCCGATGCAAGAGTCCATAGCATTGCTGGTGTGTTTATGCTTGCAAAACCTTAAATACATCTGCTGGCTCCTGCGGATGGCAGTAGGCTGAGAGATGAGGCTTGCTTGCCCTTGTTTTCCTGTGGTTGTTTCCTGCACTGCCAGTAAAGGCAGACAACAAGCACCAGCACCGACAAGCCGGACACCGCTGCTATTAAGGAGTAGGTAAGGACTGCAACATCCCTGGAGGTGATGAACGACCTGCAGAGTGGAGATGCTGCCCCAGCTCAACTTTTGGCTATAACGCATGCAGAGTACGCCCTGCTCTCCTGTAGGCCTGTCACCTGGAACCCTATGAAGCTTGGGTCAAGAGTGTGGCTGCCTAGAGCCCTGTTTCTCCACTTGTAGCTGCACTTCCAAGACGGTGGACTACATCAGCGAATCTCTGCCAAGCTGGCCGCAATGTCCTGAGTGTCCACTACAAAAGGGTCCGGAACGACAGTGTCAGGGGACATACCTGGGCACATGCTGTTGCGTTGGGATAACGCAAGGCAGGACCGTTGCAGGCGTGTGCAAGGGTCATAACTGCATTTGAGCATGTCACCTCTCTGTCTCTCTTTCAATTCTTCCTCATAATCCTCATCATAACAGCTATCATCCCAGTAATCCAGGAATTTGTGGGTTGAATGTATCCCAGGGGTCCTTGTGGGAGGTATTTTGGTTGTGGGTGTTTGCCCTTTTCCTTGTGAATGAAGTGTTTACTGCCACAGTGACAGCAGGAATCATACTGGTGGTCAACGAAGCAGTTAACCTGGCTTCTGCAGTAGTCAATACAATGCTCAAATCTGTCGCTGTTGTGGACAGTATGGCATTTGCATAGCTCACTGCTGTGCTGAGTAATGAGGTGTTGGTTGTTGCCGTGGTTGAGTTGGTATATCAGTCCAGGGCTCGAAATTAACTTTTTTGCTCGGTAGCGCTGCGCTCCCAAGTTCCAAAAGTTTGGAGCGCGAGCCAAAATTTAGGAGCTAGGAGCACACGCACCGAAATCTAAGTAGCACCAATATATTTTTTTTAATGTTTAAAAAAACTACAATATAACACTCCACATTAACAATACAACTGTCTCCAGCAAATGACAGTTATTAAACAATATGAGAGTCTTGAGTTCATTGATTAACAAAGGTTTCCACTACATTGACTTTATGCCATATCCGGAGGCCAGGATTTAAAATTTGGTCTCCTGGCTCTCTGCCCTTCCATCCATCTCCTCACTGCCTGTGAGGCATCAAATATGTCCAGAGGAGGACCCTCCTCACTGATCCGAATCAAATCTTCAACTGTGTTAGGGTTAAATGCAGATCTGACGTAAAGTCCTTGTTTTCGCCTCAATATTGCAATATGAATCAGTCCACAGAGGTAACTTCGCTATTTGTTTGCTTATTATAACATAAGCAGATGTTATGAGTTGGATATGCTTGTTTTAAGATACAGACAGTATGCCACATGCCATTGTCATCTAATTTCTGCATTTTCAGGAAAATGTTGCGTGTACATGCAAATATATACACGTTTACTGGTCTAAAGACGCGCTGAAAAAAAATGTGCGTTTTTCATTTTTCCTGTTAGGCTACTGAAGATATGCGCGGAGAAACCGAGACGAAGATTTCAGGTCTACGCAAGCGCAGAGCCGCGAGGCAGCATATTTTTATAGGTTGCAAATATTAACAGAACACCGGACCTACTTGACGCACATTTGTCACGGTATTTCCTGTGTTTTGTGCTTTCTCCATGTTTGGAAGGACTTTCACGTGTTTGGACTCAGTAGATAACGCACTGTTCCCTTCGAGATCCGGGCCATTATCTTCACAATGAACACGGCACTTCACCTTCTTATAACCTCAGCCATTCAAAATTTTGAAGCAACTCTTTGCGAAAAAAAATTAACTGATTTCGCCGCCGGTTCATCCGAATCACCGTCATGATTCTCAGTTGCAGTAACTTTTGTTACCGACTCGACTTTTTTTAAACGTTTACGGTACCCTAAAAAAAGTCTTCCATTGCTCTTCGTTTCATTTTCCGTCTAAATCTTGTGTATAGTTACAGTAGTAACTCTCAGTACCGCGAAATAGAGTGATTGACGGCTAATATTAACCATTCTAGAATAAGTACTGCGGTTTAGGACGGCAAGCTCCCCTTTGATTGGTCAGAATGGTCACTGTCAGCTCAAGGGAACACACTGGGTACGCTCCACTCTTATATTGGCGCGCCCGGCTGCGGTTTGCCCTGTAGGTTCATGCACTGCTCCGAGACATACGCCCATCTCTATTTAAGCTGCAGTAGCGGTTTGCATGCCTTCTGACTACCAAATGTACCCGAAAAGAGACGTTTAATTGGGGGAAAAAGCGGTCGCACAGGTGCGACTATTTTAATTCAAAGGTCGCACAAAACGGTCGCAATTTCGAGCCCTGCAGTCACTGGTGTGGAGGGTATTGTGGTTATGTTGGTTGTTTCATTGGCATTTGTGTAAGGCTCTTTAGAGGTGAGGCTTAAATTTGTCGCTACTTTTGGAGGGGTCATTGTCTGATGACCCTGAATCTTTATGTCGGCAATTAGACAGTGCTCATCAATTAACTTCTCTGTCATTGTCCAATTATTCCTGTTGAGAGTAGCATTTTTTTGTCTTCTGTAGTAATTTCACTGTCAACACTCCAATAATGAAAATGAGATTAATTGAAAGCTAACACTAGCTTAGCTTCAACTGTAGCGGCTACGGTCAGGTAACATTATGATGAAATGACCACCTTGATGCTAACCAAAGTAACACAAGCATACTAATCTGAATTACTGCATATAAGTTAACCAGGAGCATATTTTCAGTTGCATGAAACCCAAACTAACTTGCGGTAGTAACCGAGCCGTCATAACAACAGAGAAAAACGTTCATGAAAGTAAAGGTGGAGTCCCATTAAGGGCATTTTCTGGCCCAAACCACCGATTTCAAAATGATTTTCAGCATTGATAAACCACCCCATGGGGTTCATGAATCCACCAGAGAAACCTGCGATATCAATTTTCTTTATGACAAAAAAATGATATTTTTAACTTTTTTTAGTTTTGGGAGGGGCCACAAAGTGTCACCAATGATTATGATCGTGCTTTTCAATGCACATTGTAGCTGATTTATTTTCCTAATGAATGAAAAAAGAATTTGTTGAAATTGATGTCATACTGCCAAGATGGGAAGATATTTGTCAAAAAAATGTGTTTTGAAATGGAGATTTCCAACGGCCACGTGTGTAAACAACGATACATTTGACAAAGTTCCCGACCATGACATACTAAGGGAATTTGCTGAAATTTGCCCAAGGGTATGGCCAACATTCAGTGAAAAAACCAGGTGGTGTCGACACCGATAACATCATCATCCAAACACTTGCACCAACCCTAAAATGTAAACCCTAAAATGGGGTGTGTTGATACGAAATGCATTGTGTGAGTATGGCTCTCACTTAAGTCTTCTAGTTTAAGTTTTTTCAGTAATATAGCTATTAAGGGAGCTTGTCAATATTCTGAACGCATTCAAATTTGAACAGGCATTCAACAATGAACAAGTCTCCGTTCATGTTCAGCTAAAAAACGAACGGCAGAGTGTTCAAAAATGAACGAGCATGCGTTCATTTTGCTTTCAAAAATGAACAAGCTTGCGTTCATTTTTTACCGGAAGGCATCCAAAAATTAACGCAGCTACCCTCTCTCGCATTACAAAATGAATCTGCTCTCCACTTCGCAAAATTTACACCAACATGCATAAATATTTCCTTCTGAAGAGAAAAAAATTCCCCATCTCCCATCCTGCAGAATTTAGAAGTATATTGTAAGGTACATGCCCATTAAACGACAGTTTTCACGTCGACTAAAAAATCCTACCAAATCTCCAGTTTCGAGATTACATCTTTACCGATCGTCAATCTTCCGCTATACGCTTACGCTTTTAATCGAGTTCGATAAGATGCTTTCACACATTCCGCACTCAAGACCGGAGATAAATTGTGATTCAATGGTACCGGGGTACGTTCAGTCAGCCAAAGCATTCAAATGTTGCTGTGTGAATACTTTTCTGGAATGAACATCGCGTCCGTGTGGTGTCAGTATGCCACTTTTTCCTTCTTATATAAAAAAGCACTTTAGAATTCCAAATCATGATGTGACCACTAGGCAATTTGTGTGCAAAAGATTGTAAATAAATTAAATACATTGAAATTATAGTTTACGCATTGTATCACATCATCTGCGCGACAGCCCAAGTTTAATTCTACTATTCTGTGAGTATAAGAACTAGGATAACTTAGTCCCGCTCATATCAAATGGCAAAATTATCCGCGATATTAATCCTTTCTTTTCAAACCTGTGAACGCGCAAGCCAAAAAAAAAACAGTGTCTACGTGTCCGAAAGTCGGACAGGGTTTTAATATAACTCCGTGTCCGACAGTCGGATGGTTTCGATATACGCAGTGTCTACGTGTCCGAAAGTCGGACAGGGTTTTAATATAACTCCGTGTCAGACAGTCGATTATTGTTTTTAATTTCTTAAAATCTACTGAATCTTTTAGATATTAAACGTGAATGTTTTTCATCAGAGGGCTCAGTTCTTCAAGATGAGTACCGAGAATTTCAATCAATGTTTCTGTTTAAGCTCTGCTCAATAAAGTGAGTCGACATTGGCGCGGGACTTTGTGCATTTATGATTTAATTTAGCGACTGTCGAACAGAGATCCTAAAATACTCCGTGTCCGAAAGTCATAAAAGTTTTAATTTTTCGAGTATTCCAGCAATTATTAGACGTACAAACTTGGCCATGTTTGTGTTCGACCTTCACAAAATGCAAATTGACCGCTATCGACTTTTCTTGGTTTTTTTTATTCGCCTGTTTTCTTCCGTTGAAGATAGACAACAGTCTTTATTCGGTCTCTCTTTTGAAAATTAGTCAAATGGATCGAACTGATTCACGCTTTATTTCCACACCAGAGATAAAATAGTGCTTGTAGTCAGTGAGCGAATCAATTCCATGACCATTTTGGCCGAAGTTTCCCAGATTCATTTAAGAAGATCTTAGCGCTAAGAGCTTCTTCAGATCCTTCTTAAGGCTCCAGTAATAAGCAAACGCGTCTCCCAGATTCCTTCTTAGCCTAAGATGATCTTTTTGTTAAGAAGAATTTGAAAAGAAGGGTCTGGAGCGCTCTTAACACCCTTCTTAGCGACGAAACACTGCAGATACAGCCGCGTCAGGCAAATCAATGTGACACTTAGCAAGGAGATATTAGATAGTTAGTTTATTATAAAAGACAGAACATAGCAGCCAGGAGGCTGAATTGAGTCTGGTTAATAACAAAGGAAAATAATCAAATAAAAAACAATACACAATATTTACATATTACAAATATTAAAATACTTGCTAATGCTATGAAAAAGTCTAAAATCTAAAATTCTACAAGTATGATTTGGAAGCGTAATAATTGATAAAACTCTTGCTGTTCTCTTTGTCTTAGTGAAATTTACGCGCCCCTCTAAGATTATAGTTTTTAATGGCAATAGGCGGCAAGAGTTTGTGCAGTCGATGATTTTCGTCTTGCATAATTGCTTCGAACAAAGAGGTGCATATCTCATCATGATGTTGTTCTCGTGATACTTGGTTAACTTGATCAAGAGCGTCATAGTAACTTACGCCGGGTACTATAATTGAAAGAGCTCTTTTCTGGATACGCTCTAAGTCTGACATTAAATACTTTGGTAACGATATAGAATACTGGGGCAGCATAATCCAGTACTGCTCTAATACAACTTTTATAAAGAAAGTAGGTCGTCCACAGGGACGCCCGCCCTCTTCAATTGTAAGAGAATATATACAATTCAATTCAATTCGCTTTATTGGCATGATTGTATTATATACAATATTGCCAAAGCATTTTTGGACAGACAGGTAACAAAACAGTGAGTGATGATATACATAAATAATACAAACGATAATAAGTAATTAATAAGTAAATATTGAAATAAATAAAATGGATTTCATTGTGACAATATTCATATTATCTAATATTTTTACAAGCATTTCTATATGTGCATATTAATTTCATATTTACAGTATATCCTATGCATGTATTTGTGTGTGTGTGTGTGTGTGTGTGTGTGTGTGTGAATGCATGCGTGTGTGTGTGTGTGTGTGTGTGTGAATGCATGTGTGTGTGGGGTGTGTATGTGCGTGTGTGTGTGTGTGCGTCTAGGTCACTCACTGTCCCTCACGTGGTGGCATGCTTATATGTACTGGGCAGCAAGATCTCCTTCCCCCAAGGGTATCTTTTAGTTTTGAGAGCTCGTTCCTCTTTGAAATCTGGGATTTTGCAGCTAAATTTGTTAAAATAGGAGTTTCTTATTTCTTTGAATTTTTCACATTTTAGGAGGAAGTGCATCTCTGTCTTTACCTCACCTGTCGAGCAGTGGCCGCATATCCTGTTCTCTTTTTGGTTGCCATGATTTTTTGTGTTGTCCTTTTTCGATTGCCAGTTGGTGGTCACTGAGCCTGTACTTGGTGAGGATCTGTCTCTGCTTTCTATCTCTGACAGTGGAGAGATATTCTGCCAGTTCATATTTTCTTTTTTAGGGCCAGATAACATTTTGATCTGCTTTGGTTTTTAGTTTCTTCTTTCCAATGTTCTAAATAGGTTTCTTTACATTGCGTAATAATTAGTTTGACTCTTGATTGGTGTTTGGGAAGCAGTGCTGGTGTGAGGCTGGTCAGAGTGTGTCTGAGGGGGGGGCGGTGAGTCTCAGCACCAGCTGACATAGGGGACTCTTTTCTGGGCTCAGCTGTTGGGTTTTAAGGGCTTTGGAGTGCAGGGCGTCAGGGGGCTGAATCTAAGGTGGTTAAAGATTTGAAGTGCTCTCTTTTGGATGTTAATTATCAGCGGTATCTGCCTAATTCTGCTCTACATGCGTTTGTTGGTGTTTTTCTGTCTCGTGTAAAATGTATCTACAGATTTCTGCGTGTAAAGATTCAGTTGGATGTTTGTCCCAGTGGGTATAGCTATGATGACTGAGTGGACCCAAAACTTCACTACCATATAGCGCAATGGGCTGGATGACACTGTCAAATATTTTAAGACAGATTTTTACAGGAATTTGGAAATTATAAAATTTTCTTTTAATTGCATTTAGAGCTCTTCGGCTTTTTTCTTTTAGTGCATTCACTGCCATGTTGAAACTTCCTGGTGCTGTTATTGTTAGACCGAGGTAGGTATAACTCATACTATGGTCAATGATCTGGTTATTTATGGTGAACTGGTGTTTATTTCCTTGGCATCTGGGGCGTTTTTGAAAAAATCATAATATTAGTTTTCTTCATATTTTTCTACCAGGGCCCAGTTTTGACAATATTTTTCTACTATTCTCAGCTGTTGCTGGAGTCCCTGTTCAGTAGGAGACAGTAGGACAAGGTCATCGGCATAAAACAGACACTTCACCTCTCGATCTAGGGGAGAGAGGCCAGGAGCAGCACATTGGTCCAACTGAACAGCAAGTTCATTTATATAGATACTGAACAGAGTTGAACTCAAATTGCAGCCCTGACGGACGCCTCTTCTCTGGGTGAAGCATTTGGTTCGTTTGTCTCCAATTTTAACAGCACAACTATTTTCTAAATACATTGATTTAACCAGATCATATATTTTGCCCCCTATACCACAATGTAGAAGTCTGTAATAGAGCCCCTCATGCCAGATAGTGTCCTTTCTTGAAATCAATAAAGCAAGTGAATATCTTACCATTTTTATTTTGGTGTACATGTTTGTAATTAAAGTGCTAAGGGTATATACATGGTCAGTGGTGCGGTGTTTTGGGAGGAAACCAATTTGGTTTTTACTCAAAATAGAGTGTTGTTCTAAGAAATCTAGTATTCTTTTGTTGAGAAAACTACAGAATAATTTACCCAGGCAGCTGCTGACACAGATGCCACGGTAGTTTTTAGGGTCCGATTTGTCCCCACTCTTACGAACTGGGGAAATCAGCCGTTTGCACCAGATGTCAGGAAAATGTCCTGACTGTAGTATGATGTTGAACAATTTCAACACTGCACCTTGCATATGTGGGGTGCTGCATTTAAGCATTTCATTTTTTCTGCTGTCTGGACCACAAGCTTTCCTTGGCTGAAGAGTGTTTGTGTGATCAGTTCTTCCCAAGTAATTGGGAAATCAACGGGGTTTTGGTTGTCTTTAATTGTTTCCTCTAATGTTTGGAGTTTTTCTTTCATGATGCATTGATCTGAGTTAATTTGATTTATTGGTATGTCTTTGTACAGATTTTCAAAATGTGCTCTCCAAATGTCACCATTTTGGATAGGTAGTGCTTGTGGTTGCTTTGTGCTGAATTTGTTCCACATACACCAGAATTGATTCTGATTTATGGCATTCTCAATATCTTCAAGTTTCATGTGGGTATAATTTTGTTTTTTGTTCCTAATTGTATGTTTGTATTTGCTTAAAATTTCGTTATACCTAATGCGCAGGACTGGGTTGTTTGGTTGCCGATGTTTTCCATTTGCTATTTTTCTCAGGTCCTGTCTGATCGTCTTGCACTCTTGATCAAACCATTTTTCTGTGTTTTGCCTTTTAACAGGCTTCCTTTTTTGTTTAAGGTCAGCTTTTAATGGCTGCCTTTTTGAAATAGCATATTAATATCATCTATGGCCCTGTTTACACCATTTCTGGTACTCTCTTAGCAGCTTTCTTTGTGACTTCTGATATGTGTTAATTCCAGGATAAGTTATCGCTTATGACTACACCTAGTAATTTTGCTGAGCTGACTGCCTCTAGCTCTTTTGCATTTACTAGCAGTGGCTCAAACTCTGGCTTGCTTTTTGTAAAAGAGATTCACATTTCTTTACATTTGTCACTATTTAGTTTGAATCTATTACATTGCGACCGTTTTGCTACTTGATCTACAGTGCCCGACAAAAGTCTTGTCACTTATCCAAGTTGTAGGAACAACAAATCATAACCTGACTTGTAGTTGATCAATTGGAATAAAAATGGCTTATATGAAAGGCAAAGCCCTCTAGATTATGCGAAATATAACAAAAAATAGAGTTTTTGTGTCATTCATCAAGTTTTATAATTTAATTAGTACAGAAAAAGCCAGATTTTGCTGAGACAAAAGTCTTGTCGCATTGAAAAGAAATGTGAAATTATACATACACTTTATTTTGAATACACAAATATGCCACTATAATATCAGAACATAAAGTCATGGTGCCTTGGAAAAAAAAAAAATTAATATTATGTATGACTCCCATGAGCTTGGAGGACTGCATCCATACGTCTTGGCAATGACTGAAATAACTTGATGATGAAATTATCTGGAATGGCATAGAAAGCAGTCTTGCAGGACTCCCAGAGTTCATCAAGATTCTATGGTTTCATCCTCCAAGCCTCCTCCGTCATCTTACCCCTGAAATGCTCAATAATGTTCATGTCAGGTGACTGGGTTGGCTAATCCTGGAGTACCTTCACCTTCTTCGCTTTCAGGAACTGTGATGTGGAGGCAGAGGTATGAGAAGGAGCAGCAGTATAAGTAGGGCAGCAAGAACTTCTTGATATTTCAGGCTGTTGATGTTGCCATCCACTCTGCAGATCTTTCTCACACCCCCATGCTGGATGAAACAACAAACCATGATTTTCCCTCCACCAAACATGATTGTTTTCTGGGAGAATCTTGGGTCCATGAGGGTTCCAACAGGTCTTGTACGGGCGACTGGGATGCAGTTCAATGGATGATTCACCAGAAAAAATAAACTTTCGCCACTTTTCCAGTATCAATCCTTTCTGCAAGCTGTGGGCCTTGGCGAATGCAATGCAGATTTTTTGTTTTCTGTTTAATGCAGGCTTCTGTTTACTAATTCGGCCATGAAAACCACTTTGAGAGAGAATTTGACAAACTCTTCTCGTAGATACCGGAATTTCTGGTGACATTTCCTCATGTAGCTTCGCTGTAGTTGAAGAAGGGCTAGCCTTGTACAGTTGAAGCAACAAACGGTCCTTTCAAACAGTTGTCATACCGGGGTCTGTCTGACCTGCACTTGCCATGAACGCCACCAGTTTCTTCAAATCTATTTCTTATCCCTCCACTTGACATGTGGATACATTAAAGATGTCTGCCACCTCAGCAGCAGACTCAGTCTTCAGGCTCTTGATGATCAGCACTTTGGTCTGTGGTTGAATCTTTGGCATGTTGTCAGAGGTCTAGTTGCACCTCATATGAAAGTCTGGTGTGCTGGGGTTATTTCTATGCACATCTGGGAATGTGTTAATTACAGTATTTGTCATAGGTTAAGCTCTAATCTGTTATTTGTTGCATCATCTGAAGAGAAGACAAGACTTTTGTCCCAGCAAAAACAGATGTTATGGGCTTAGCCAAGCTGTGAACATCAGAACACTTTTTGACAGTTTCATTTTGCACCAAATTATTAATGTGAAAGCCCTTGACATTAAAATGGACCATTTATTGTAACAATTGATTGGTTAGAAATAAAGTTATATGCTATTTTTAGTTACTATGTCCTTATGCGACAAGACTTTTGTCAGGCACTGTACTATGCCCTGAGCATTAGTACGGCTGTCCTTACCACAACATCGGACACGGTGGTATCATCAACATATTTCCACATATTTCCAGCAATTGATGCAGTGCGTCTGATTTATCGTCCTTATTTTATCCCCCCCCTTTCTTTCATGCACCCCTACGACCCATTAAGCATTTAAAATGAGGGAAAATTTACATCTCTCTTCTATGGTTCCATGTGTTGCAATATTTTACCGTATTTCTCTAATATTTTCCCTAATATTTCCTGGAGAACAATGATGACCCACCACCACCACCCCACCATGAACCCCGAGCAGCACTCCACCAAGCCGGTCTCCAGGTCAGGCAGGAGCTCATCAACCTGTTCTGATTTCGACATCCCCACTTCCCCACCCTTTCACCTTGCAGTCACCAACCAGTCCACTGAGCACTTGTACACCACCCACCCCCCCAAACACCACCACCACCAACAAATAATAAAAAAAAAACACTAAATAAAATAAGCCCCCTGCCACCATGCAGTGCGTCAAGCATCATATCAGCTGTTACTTTAGGGATAGCAGCAAAGCCTATGACCTTTTGCTGCTATCCCTAAGAGTAACAAAGTAAACTGCATAATTATATGCAGAATTATATCAGAAAAATAAGAATGAAAACATAAAATGAAATAATATGACATTACATGAGGTACAGTATCGTGTAATGTTATATTTCACTCATGTAATGTTATGATTTTGTTTTTTATGTTTTCATTCTTATTTTTCTGATTTCTTATCTGTGTTATTGGTCTTTATTTGCGTCCGTTTGTTTTCAGACATTCTGCTGCGTGCGCAATGGCATTACGCACGTTCATTTTAACATTATACGCCACTTATTACATCAAAACTTCAATTATGTGCACGTAAGTATGTGGAACAATCGGTTACTCTGACATCGATTGATCAGTTGAGCTCCAGTTAAGAGGGCAGTTAAGAAGGGCACAAAGACACTTGTTAAGAAGGGCACTAAGAACGCATCTGGGAAACACTCTTATCTTAAGGCTCCTCTTTGCTGAACTCTTCTTTGGACCCTTCTTATCTCCTTAAGAACGCACTTAACTGGGAAACGCGGCCAATGTCAATGGTCATGGAATTGATTTGCTCACTGACTACGAGCACCATTTTATCTCTGGTGTGGAAATAAAGCGTGAATCTGTTCCATCCATCTGACTAATTTTCAAAAGAGAGACCGAATAAAGACTGTTGTCTATCTTCAACGGAAGAAAACAGACGAATAAAAAAAAAAAAAAGAAAAGTCGATAGCTGTCAATTTGCATTTTGTGAAGGTCGAACACAAACATGGCCAAGTTTGTACGTCTAATAATTGCTGGAATACTCGAAAAATTAAAACTTTTATGACTTTCGGACACGGAGTATTTTAGGATCTCTGTTCGACAGTCGCTAAATTCGTCATAAATGCAAAAGTCCCGCCAATGTCGACTCACTTTATTGAGCAGAGCTTAAACAGAAACATTGATTGAAATTCTCGGTACTCATCTTGAAGAACTGAGCCCTCTGATGAAAACATTCACGTTTAATATCTAAAAGATTCAGTAGATTTTAAGAAATTAAAAACAATAATCGACTGTCGGACACGGAGTTATATTAAAACCCTGTCCGACTTTCGACACGTAGACACTTTATCGAAACCATCCGACTGTCGTACACGGAGTTATATTAAAACCCTGTCCGACTTTCGGACACGTAGACACTGCGAAAAAAAAAATGCCACACTTTACAGCCCACTACGTACACGATGAGTTCTGCAATGATATTCAGATTTTGTTCCATTGATTGTCGCAGATTTTGTAGGCTACCATTTGTCATATTATATATTGTTCTAATTTGTTGTACAGTATTTTTTTTTTCAGATTGAAGTTACAACACATGAAACCACCGCTCTGTGGGAGCTGCCGACGACAAGTCCAGATCTAGACAAGCAGATGAGCAAAGTAAAACCTCTGCATGTGCACAGTATTATAAAATCAGCATGTCTGAATGTTAATAAATATTTATCTCCCCCCCTTCCCCCTTTCTGAATATAACCCTTATTATAAGGGTGTTATCAGTTCAATTAATGAATAAGCTTGATTGCAAGATAAACAACTAAGTAGCCTAGTCTTGTGATGCCATGGGGATTAGCTGGTTCGGGGATACGAGATCACGGAGTGAGACCTGAATTCGTGCGACACGCTGGAATACCGGCGACAAGACTTTTGGATGATGTGCACGATTAATACTTAATTTGTTCAGTCAACTAAGTTTAATATGTCTTTGTTTAGATAACCGGAATATGTTTTTGTTCAGAGAACAGGAGTAGGTCGCATATAATCCCATTCCTGAAGCGTCACCTAAATTGGCAAATGATCTTTAGCAGGTGGATTATACCCAGTATATGAAAAAAAAAAAAAAAAAACTAGCCTAACAATGACAATGAGAACTATTTCACTTTACGCAGTGTCTAGAAATACGGCAGTTTTATAGGTACAGCTGTCGATTTGAAGGGATTAGAATAAGGATTAGGGATTATGGTTGTTATTATTATAGGAATTTAGAATTTGAAATAGGCCTGTACAAGCGTTTATATAAACCGTCATCCATATTCAGTCGTCGTTCACAAAAGAATATCCATGCCCATAATCTAAAAGCTCACTTAACACGCGTTAGCGCCAAATCGCAGAAATCAGCATAGTCTATACAAAAGATAAGATAGTTTCATATAAAACAAAAGGAGTCAGCGATGCCGGGAAGACCTGGGATCAAATTACCTCACTGAATGACTTTCTGCCTTTTTTTATTTCAGAAAGATGCCTCGAAATTACAAACGAATAACGAAACGTGGCAATGCCATTAGAGAATGACTCGAGGTTCCTCACAGTAGCTTCGTGGGATAATAGTAGTAAGGCACCCCCCTTAACTTGCCTACTTAAGTGGGAAACACGTCTCACTTAATAAGCAAATTCTTAGTGTAACAAAATGCCCCACAACCTGTAGAAAACTACCCCTCCTGTAACAAACTACCCCATATATGGGGTAGTTTGTTACAGGTGACAGGGGACTATTTTTCCTCACCAGCATCACGAATGCACAGAATATAGGGGTTGCTGCAGATCAGTCATGTAGTCAAATGAACTTTCTATCTGTACAGTGCATATTGGTAACAAAAACCTGATAATGTCAATTCTACAGCCGTTAAAAGAAAAAGTGTAACAACTAGACCCGGTCTCCCCTATAGCTGATTATTTTCAGTCATAATGGCAAGTTTATTGTTCTCGACACCCTTGCTATAAATCTTTATCGTTGGGTGATATTTTTTATTTCATTATGTAACTTTAGCTGACGTAGAAAGAATCAGATAGGCATACAGAAAAACACAACTGCGAGACCACGAAGACGACGGCGGGCAAAGGGTAACATACGTGCACGTTTCGCGTTTTCCAAATTCTGGTTCCATGTCGCCAGTCAAATGTAGGCCTACATTTCAGAAAAAAGAAATGAGTGACGACAATATTTTATATAACTGATGCATAAAACAGAGAGAAGACTCCAGCTGTAACACCGATAATTTCTATCTATAAAATCTATCTATAGTAAATGACGGGAAACGGGGAGATGGCGTTAACCGCATAAACTGTCACATACATCAACAAAATCTGCAATAAAAAACTCAGAACAGTTGAATACAAACAGAAATTCTTGGATTGCGAACATTTTATAATGAACGGAGTTAAGTTTTATATGAATGGCATTCAGTTTTAAATTAACGCATCAGGCCTTGGGCAGGCATCCGGAAATGAATGCATCAGAAAATGAACAGGAGGGTGTTCATTATTGAATGCAGTGACCAGGTTTGCAGCCTCGAACGCATCCAAAAATGAACAGGCGTCCGTTCAAAAATGAATGCGTTCACTGTTCAGAATATTGACAAGCTCCCAAACTATGATGTTTATGCTTTATTCGTGCGTGTGAGTTGCTTAATTTGTGACCCGTAGATTCGGATTTGTGCACGGGCAGTAAGGATTTGAGAAGGTGTAAATTTTGTGTTGTATTTGTGGGGTAGAAAAAAATTCTACAAGTTTGACACCTTTTCTTTGTGACTTCAGATTTACTGATACGCATGTACAACCATATTTTCACAACTGCACATTCGATTTTTGCAGGTTCTCTGCAGTTTTGCACCATATTTTCTGCAACAAATGTAGCAAAACGTAATCATGTGAGTTTTTTAAATTTGTGACTTGCACCGTATGATTTGTGCACCTTGCAGTTTACAGCCTATTTATGAGCACTGTCGACTAATAACTAGGGATGGTTTCACAACCACCAAAAAGCTCACTGCAGTTTCGCAGCTACAGTGGGCTCCAAAATTACTGGCACCCCTGACTGGCAATGCTTAAACCAACCTTTAAAAAGTTCTATAAAATTTATAGGGAAACTAAATAGCAACATGTGAGAAATACTGTTAAATTCTGTTACAGGCAGCATAACATTCACCATGGTATCTCCAGACTCTTTCACGCCTGTCACATGTGCTCAGTGTGAACCTGCTCTCTGTGAAGAGAACGGGGCGCCAATGGCGGACCTGCCAATTTTGGTGTTCTCTGGCGAATGCCAATTGAGCTGCATGGTGCTGGGCTGTGAGCACAGGTCTCACTAGAGAACGTTGTGCCCTCATGCCACCCTCATGGAGTCTTTTTCTGACAGTTTGGTCACAAACATGCACACCAGTAGCCCGCTGGAAGTCAGTGGCAGTGCTCCTCCTATTCCTTCTCGCTCCTAGGAGCAGATATCGGTCTTGCCGCTGGGTTGATCCCCTTCTTTGGCCCTGTCCAGCTCTCCTCGTTTGTCAGCTTGTCTCCTGGTATCTCCTCCATGCCCTTGACATTGTGCTGGGAGACGCAGCAAACTGTCTTGCAACTGCATGTATGGATGTGCTATCCGGGAGGAGCTGGACTACCTGTGCAACCTGATGGGGCTGCAGGTACTGCCTCATGCAACCAGTTGTGACAACGACACAAGCAGAACACAAAAGTAGAGAATAATCTGTCAGGAAGGATAAGGAGAGAGCAGTTGTAGGGTTTTTTTCCTTAAGTGCTCAAGTCCAAGTTCATTAAAAATCAGATAACACTACAAATCCATATTTCATTGATGAGGAATCGGCCCAATAAGCTAATTTTGGTCAAGAAGCACTCAAGTACAATATAAAATGAGCAGTGAATTTGAAATTCCCCAAGAAGCTACATCTAGCGGTGACTAAGTCCGTTCTAAAACTTTTACGAGTATACAAGTCCAGTCAGCCAATCAAAACATCGCTTAGAAAATTGGTTGGCCGATAGCAGCCAGTGTAGCTTTCTTATCTAACCAAAATGGCAGACTCTACAAGCCAGGATGTGAGTGTGTAGACTCAACCTAAAAGAGCTAAAAAAAAAAAAAAAAAAAAAAGACCCAGGCAGCCAGATACATGGGCTAAAAACAAGCGAAAAAGAAGTCTGGCAAAAGGTAATTTTTTAGCTTCTTATTCTTTGGCTGAACTTTCTAATTACCACGCCACATCCTGATCGATGATGAATGAAGTCTTTAGGCCTGTTTGGATGGTGGTACTGCCCATTCATAATTCATGGAGATTTTTTTTGAGGTTTTTATTGTGACCTTTGTTCAGCTGCATTTACCTTCCATTTCACTGTATACTGTATATCTTCCATTCATTTTGTTCAAGAAGCTTTTTGACATCCATGACTATAGTATACTGGTATGACTACATTTGCTGTTCATTTTCATTAGAAAGTGGTGTGCTTTGATTTCAAAAAGATGGTCTGTTTTAGTACTCTGAAATAATAAAATTCAATGCTGTGAATTTTCGAGTTCAATTTTCATTATTTTGAGGCATTTGCTTCTAAAAGTAGTCAAGTCTGCAGACTTGTGTTTGAAATATCTGGGTGAAGAATCAAGTTCGAGGCTAGAAGGTCTCCTAATATGTTTTAAGACATCTTTTCTGATATTTCATTTCGTTTACATCAGCTTAACACGTGAAACATGATCCCCACAAGTTGTCAAATTCTTTAAATCTTGTTTCACTAAAAAGACAAAAACGGACTTGCACACTTCTGGAAATCAACCCTTCAATTGTCTGTGGCCACCACATGCCCAACCATTCCCCTTTGGGGGGTTGTCTTGCTTTTGCCTCTCTATTGCACCTTTTGTCAATTTAATTTGCACCAAAGCAGGTGAAGTTGATTCACAATAACTTGTGCTTCCTAAATTGACAGATTGATATCCCGGAAGTTTAATTGACTTGGTGTTATACTATGATGATTAAGTGTTCTCTTAATTTTTTTGAGCTATGTATTTACAAGCCTATGCAGTTATGTTCATTATAGACGCACGTAAGTTCTTAATGAGGGTTCAAAGGTCACACACACCTAATATAGGTATTCAGCCTCGTCTTCTACACCCAAAAATTGCTCCAGTTACCATGGATTCTCCAAATCTTTTCACAGTATTATGGACTATGGATGGTGAGATCCATAAATTCTGTGCGGTCACATGTTCAGAAACGTTGTCGTCTTGACTATTTACTAACACAACTTTAGGTAAATTTGCAAATCACGGACCATCTTGCTGGTGAAGGACTGTGCCTCTTTTGACTGCTCATTTCATGCCTATGCATAAATACATCACCTTTTACATATTCACCTCTTCACCAGTGAAATGTTACAAATATATGTTTTCTGAAGATTCCAAAACTTTTCCAGTCTTTTCATTTCCCTAACCAATTTTTTTTGGAATGTGTTGTGGGTATCAAATTCTGAATTTGCAAATACTTACCAGTTGGGGTAACAATTACTGGCCACAACAGCAATTCTTTATTTTGTCTTCAGTTGATCTGTGATATGTGTGTCATCGAAGTAAGCTGCAGCGAAAATATTAGAAAACAAATGTGAAATAAGTTTTGAATATTTTGCAGGTTTATATACGTATGTATGTGGGAGTGTCTGTTCATGGACAATTCATGTGAACACGATAGCATCTCAACCTTTTAAGATACAGTCATAAAACATTACAGGTGAGTAGTTAAAAAGGAATAAAAAAGGATGGCTGAGTTCAAAGACGGGTGTGCTCAGAGTATATACTCACTGACGGCATTATTATGAGTACTTCTATACTAAAAGCGATACCAGCATCACTGTCGCAGCTGGTGCAATTCCAGATGATCTCTAGCTACAAAAATAAATACTGTTGATAAAGTGAAACCTAACATTTTTTCTTTGTGCTGTTTTCAACCAAACATAGGTAAAAGAATTTATATATCACTGTCATGTGTTCTTATTTGCATTTCACGTACTGCCTCAATTCTTATGATATCCTGTTTTACAAAAACAAAGAGGAGGATTTTTTTTTTTCTCCATGGACCGTGGTTAATTACGCAGAACTTAAATATGGACTTCTTTATTGTTTACACCAGCTAAGTCAGTGACAAGATAAGGACTAAGCATTTCCTTTGAACAGACAGATTTTGATATTGTCACAAAAAGTGCATCAATTGAATGGAAAGTCCAATATAGAATATTGACTGAGGAAAAAATGCATGTCACAAAACATGCAGAGATGAATATGGCCACAAATTGCATCTTTATTATTTACCCAATAGACAATTTGAATTAAACCAAAGATGTTCTAGTTTAAACGTCCAAAATATTATATCAGCCATTAATTTATTTTCCCCTAAAATTTTTATTATTTCACAAATTTCTCATTACAAGTATCCTCAAACTGAAACGGAAGCCATTCATTTACAAATACTGTATTCAACTACACTCTCTTTGGCTAGACAAAAACTTTAATCTGAGCACCATCCATATATTCAGCAAATGCTTTCACATTTATTCAATGGAAAGCAACCATTTACCATATACCAGACCGGCCACACAGATTTAAGAAGCTCAGTTCACCATGTGTTTTCCCAAAGATGCCAAGGCCTTGTTACGCAAAGAAAACATCATTAAACATCTGTACCAATACTTTCTTTTTTTTGGAGTAAATCAAATATTGCTGTTTCAGCACAAAATCTCAATTGATGATAAATTATCAATGCAAAAATGAAAGTAAATGCTTTTTCAATGATTATTTAAGCAAATGGTTTCATACAAATTTCGGGGAATCATTGATATGATTGATGGCTATTCAGTCCTAAGCCACTGAATATTTAGTAGCAATTCAGACAATCTGACTGTAAGAGCAAAAGCTGGCAAACATACCATGCATGATACAAAAACAGACAACCACTGCAGTTTAAGCAAAGTAGCCAAAAACTACCTCCAAGTTGCCAGGTAGTTTGCAATGGAAACATGACCTGGTTGTCAGAATGGAGCTTTCATTTGCACTATTTTACGATTATTAGAGCCATAAGGAGAGGCCTCAAATGCGTAGTCATTCTAAGAGGACCACCATGATGTATATCAAAGAAGGCAGAACTAGCTGGGGTACTATACACCATGCTTCCTATACCAGCATGAAAATAATACCCTGAACAAAAAAGCCTAGCACGTTTTCAACCGAAAAAAGGTAGTGTTCGGGCTAGTATTAAATTTAAGTCACGTGGCCTTGAGAGGACAAATCACATTTAAGGATTAGTGTGAACAATCTTTTCTTCTTGAAGTTCTCCTAAAATTTTACAGCATTCATGCTACTCGCTTGCATCTGTCACCCTAAAATTCTGTCCTACCTCCACCTCTTTCCTCCCACTTTCAAAACCCTCCTTTGATTAGCATAGATGCTTCTTTGAAAATGTAGTCATTAATCTTTAATGGAACTTCATGGATTGATCTGCACAGGGAGAAACTACAGGGAGTGCAAATTCAGAATATTTTAACATAAATTTAATTACATACTCCAAAGATGCTGTTGAACACCAAAATCAAAGTTTAAGAACAACCGATAAATGACATCATTAATATAGCCTTCCAGCAGGGGGCACTGTGGACTGTGCCCTGCGCTCTGCTGCAAACTGCAACATGGCACCCAGCAGTCTTATAATGAACCGCCATCAAAATGATTTTATTATCTAAAGCTCTGGCTTCATTGTCACAAATTAGTTGCATTTATGATTATACGAATTTTACATTGTCATCAAATATAAACACTGTGTGTAACAGTCAAATGTGCTTTTTTACTTCTGTCCCTGTGAAGTCTAGCCACTGATGGCACACAAACCAATGGTTTGCATCACTTTTACTTGGGCAGGGGGAGATGCAGCATTGTTTTTAACTCCCTTTGAAAACAAGAAAGAATAGTTTAATATTGAGACATTCAAATGACAATCACTATTTCAATTGACTTAGCAGTGCCTTTCATCAGCAGGGATGGTCAGCGAGTCATCTCTGCAGATGTTTTAGATTAGTGGTTCTCAACCTTAGTCCCCAGGCACCTCTGTGTATTTTGGTATTTGCTCCAACACAAGTGAAATCATAGGAATTAACAAGCACGTATTTTGTCTTTATTCATTGCATTTCATATTTTAAAGCAATTTTTTTGGGAGAGAAAATGTAACCAAGCAAATCAAAGAATCAGCATGTTCCTAACTGTTAAATCCGTAGACACCTGGCTGCAAAAAACTAGCAATTTATTAAGTAAGCAAATGATAGAGTCAAGCCTGTTTTGTGTGCTGTTTATGTTATTATATGCAAGCATTTATGTGCGAATATTTTTTTAAAAACTTATCTCTGTGTGTTCAGCAACATAATTTAGAGTTTTTAGTCTACCAAGTGTTTAATGTGATCTTCTTAAAATATATTACGACCAGACATTACTTGCAATATAGAAAAATATTCACAATATGTTCAAGCATTTTCTACGGTGGCCAACAGGGGAAAATGCGCTGCAACGGCCCAAAACATGCCAAATAGGAGAAACGCGCTGCAAAAACAGTGAAGCAAAGTTCAAAACATGCAAACCATGAATGCAAATGCAAGAGAAAAACGCTGCATATCCACGCCAACACAAATGCGCTGCAATGGCCCAAAACATCTCCAATCGGAGAAACGAGCAACAAAAACAGAAACGATGCAAACTCAAAAACACGCAAACCACAAAAGCAAATGCAAGAGAAAAACTCTGCATATCCACATTGTAGGGACTACAGAACTACATTTCCCATGTAATCCATAGGAAACGAAAATGACATCTACAGCACCACCCTTTGCCTGACGTGCATTTAATGTTTTCCAATATGGTGAGCCCAAAAGCAATAAAACGGGCAGTAAAACTTTTAAAACTAGGGACCCAACCCAGTTCACCGTCTCTTGGCTCAACTCCCCCACGGGTAAGCTACACTCTTTTGCCACGACTCCACCCGGGGTGGTCACACGCTCTTGGCTCGACTCCCCACCGGGGAAGCTACACTCTCTTGGCGCATCTCCCCCCAGGCATTTAATGTGCAAGGACAGCACTTACACTGGAATTCCATTCCCTACCTCCAGAGTGCTCACATCTGTGTAAGTTCAGAACTGCAAATCTCATTTAACTAGCTTACACCCAGCACTTCTGCTAGTGAATCATGGAACAACTCCGTCAAATAACTTTTCAGAATAAATAAAGACATTGCTCCCGGCAACCGACACAGCAGAGCAGCATCGCAACTCCATGTGGACACAGGATCTCAGAGCTGCAGGTCACCCAGAAACTCCTTAGAGAATCGTGCTACCAGGACTGTTTGACGGATCACAAGAGATGACCAAAGCTATATTCATTTCCTTTAGAAAGACTGTTACCTTCCAGGCAGTTTCACAGTTAAGCTTTCTTTCTCTGAGATGGTATAGCATTTCGGTTTGACCTTCTCTTATGTACAAGTACATTCGCATTAATTGTTCATCTCTACATGCATAATCTATCTCCCGCTGACTTACTTTTAATGCTGTAGAAAACTAAAATGCATGCCATAGCATAGATGGTATCGGACGGATAGCCTGATTAGTGATGTGAATTGCTTAAGAGTTGAAGATAACTTCTTCTCTTGGCAATTCATCGAAGCTATATTGAGTTATCCAGCCGCGTGCAGGCCTACGCACAAAACACTCCTATGATTAATTAACCCCTCTACGCAAATGTAGACGCCAGCTGACATGGAGCTGCTCTATTTATGCATGCAGTTACATTATTCTAGTATCTATCCAGCAGTTCAAAAGAATGATCTCTTCTGATATCTTGATCAGAAAAAATCATTGACCTTTGTCACAATCACTTTAGCTATAGTGAGCCAATTGTACCCCAATTAAGTAGTTAAGAGAAATCAGCTTTCTGAAGCAAAAATTCCACTTAAAATTGATACTCTGTCATTCTACTATCAATTGTAGTCATCACATATCAATTACGTGCAATTCCCTACCATGGATTTACACGTAAATTCCTCCATCGACAAATTCAGCACTCTCTTATATCCTCCTAAGTACTCTCATTGATTAGTCACTCACTCAATTGCTTACTTGGGCTCATCTGCGTAAAGCACAGTTATAGTTCACGCCCACGCGAAACTTCCCCAGTAATGCTCTATTGATTGACACATTTCTTATCCAATGCCAGAGAGTTTAAATTTTCCACAGTGACTGAAAGACATTGATTGGACCGTCAGAAAAGTATTTAAACCTTTGCGTGACAGTGAGTTAGGTATTATTCACGTTATGTTGCGCAACTCAAAATGACGCGAATGCACAGAAAAAAAGACTTCCAAAACCGGCCTGAAGGGCTCACTTACATTTACGGGATTTAAATGACATAAGGACATGGTCAATGGGAATTATTCAGAATTAAACAGGACTGGAGGGTTCCTTCTGCTGAATAGATGTATGTCTCTTAAGGAATTCAGTGAAGAAAGGTTTTAAGTGCAATTTTATATTTTTTTACTTATGGCTGGCTGGCTAGCTGGCTAACTGTTTTTTATTCTCGGTTTATCATAGCCATGATGATCACAGAGCTTGTTTGCCACATTAGTTAATAAGAGTATTTATTTATTTCTGTTTTATTTCAACAGAGTGGCTCTTCAGTTAAAAAAACTGCTCTTACAAGGGGCCCTGCACAGTAAAATGACAGTACATAAACCGACAAGTGACAAAATATAGAAGACATAGAATGCATACTAATAGAAAAAAAATTTAATTCTAGGATTTCACGAAAAATTTACAAAAGCAAGGAAAAGCACAGTGAAAAGTAGAAGCAAAGCACATTTATATATTAAAATACATATATGATGAATGCCAAAGTTAAATAGTGATTAAAATGGGTTATCCATAATTCAGGTAAAAGATAAAAGTCTACAATAGTTCTTAAATGATTGCAGGGAAGTTGCAGATCGGATAGAGGTTAGTTGTTCCATATCATTGACCCTTGACAGTGGAGAGATCTTATGTAATAGTCAGTGTGAGGTGTATTTATTTTGAGGGGGCAAGATAGAGCATGTCTGGTCAAAAATTTGACTTCACGAAAAATTAATATTGCCTTTATATATTCTGGGGCAAAACCATTCATTATTTTAAAAATGATGAGGTAGTATTGATATTTCCATCTTTGAGTAATTGACTGCCAGTCTAACCAATATAAAAGAATTTCATGGGGCATTCTGAAATAGGCCTACGATACAATTTGAGCATATCTATTTTGTAATCTCAGCAAACTATGTTTATTACTTTGAGAATTTTTACCCCATACAACAAGAGCTAAATCAATTTGCGGTAAAATTAGTCCATTGTATAACATGATTCTCATATTATCTGACAAATTCATTTTAATTTGACGAATAAGCCCTATTATTTGTGAAAGTTTACCACAAACTTTGTCAACGTGCCTATTCCATGTCAAGGACTCCTCCAGTATTACACCAAGGTATTTAAAATCATGCACCTGTTCAACTGCCTTTTATTTCACAATTACGGATGCGGGAGTTGCGGGAGTTGAGCCAAGAGTAACCGTTAGTCTTTGCTAATAATACTGCATGTGGTGGTATTTTGCTCAATGTGGCTTTTTGTTTTAAAATTGATATCATTCAACGAAATCGAATGTCAAGATTTTGCCTCGTTTAAAATGTGAACAGCTCAAATACTTCTGTAGACCCCCTGCTACATTCCTTTAAATAAAGTATTGCGCCTGATTTTTCCTGATAGTGGAATGTCTGTTCTGTTATAATAAGGTATATTTCAGATATTACTAAGTTAGTGAGTTATACTTTTTCCTTATAAGGTGTGGAAAGTGTTTATATGCGTTTGCGAGCTTGGAAGAGGGAAATGCTAGCTTTTCATTGCAGAGTGAACGTTCTGACCGTTAAATAAGCAGTTCCTTTAATCAGTGTGTGTGCTGGCTTGTGAGACTGAAGAAAAATTGACAAAATTCCAAACTTTATCATAGAGAAAAGGCATGTTTTGGGTTTGGAGAGGTTACTGGTGACCATTGATGTCCAACTGCACCTATATTGATAAACTCATGCTAAATTCAACCAGAAAATCATTAATTCATATTGAATTTCATGCAATTTCATGCACGAAAAGTTAGTTTGTGTTAAATATATGATTATTTTATAATTTGACAGTGTGCCATTTAAAGGGTTCTGAGAGTTTGGGGAGCCACTTGGAGAGCTGTCTTATTTGGCTCTTAAAGAGTAAATCATTTACAATTTCATGCTCAGATGAAGAAAACTTGTGATCAAGGAGTTTGTGATCTCAGAAATGTTTTGTTTTTACTCCCAGCCATTTTTTAATTCTCAGTATTATTTTTTTTTACAATTTCAATGCTGAATTTTTATGAAGATTTTTTATGTTTGCAGCCCTTTTTCTCTACCAAAATCATGAAGATAAACTGAAATACAATGAAATTTTAAATGCCTCAAGTGTCCTCTCTGTGAAGCTGCAATGTGAATTTTAAACGCTTAAATAAGGTAACATATAAATAGCCAGATTTAGCCTCTGCCCAAAGGGGTTAAGAGATTAAGTACAACTCCTTTGAACCATACACCTTACTTTGTGCCCAGATACCCCGCCATGAAACCAGCGAAAATGGATTTGAACGGTCCCTAAACGCACTTGCACCACGCACTTTAGACTGTGCACTTCGGTCTTTAAAATAGGGCCCTTGATTTGTTTTCAATAGATTTCCTTAATTTGAAAGTTTTTCACTGATAAGAATTAGCCAGTAAAAGACACTGCATGTTGCAGCAATTAAATGGAGAATGTTTTATTCACATCAGTCTCGGAGTGACTCACAACTAAGACTTATATCTGTGAGCCTTGTGGTCCGGTGTTCAAATCCCAGCTATTACTGGCTATGGCCCGAGGTTCGCGTAGGCAAGGCAACAACCAGCGCGGCCTTGCCGGAGATAATAGGGGTTAAGCCAGTCAAAAATTTGTTAGTTCATTGCTGTGTTGTGACCCCTTCTGGTTGGCCAGGTGCATGTAGCTGAACGAACTAAATTGCATGCTGATTACATGATCTTCCAATGGCATAGGCAGTGTGTGCGACTGTATAGTGTAAAGAGGCTGGGGCTAGTCCTCACCAGTCGGAGGAATTAAATGCCACTTCATCTTTCTCCTGATTTGATGGGAGTAGGTCACTTTGCAGTGGGCTAAACAGTTTGGCTGTGCTCAGGGTGGGTAAAAAGGGGAAGAATTAAAAATTTGTATAAAAAAGAATGCGATTATTAGCAACAAATATCCCAAAATGAATAACTTTGATCAAAATGCAACTTTGCATCGAAATGAGGCTTTTTCTGTCTTGTGTTACCTAAAACTGGCCACACCAGATAATGCTGAGCATTTTCAGAGTTTACATAATGTTCATTTAAAAGAATTACTGAAAACAGGTCAAGTCCATTCATTATATTCAAGGGAGGTTCCGTGCTTCATTAATTTTAAGCTCACCAGTGGCGAGTGAATTACACGATTGCACTTGCGGTCGGCACAAAACCAGCATGCACAGGGGTACCCCATAACCAATGTTGTGGACCACTTCTGGATATTCTCGATAGTGGCAATAGCTGACAAGTATTTGGTATACCATACTGTGAAGGGAGGTATCATATGTGATGTTTTCAACCAGTGACACAGTATTGAACGGCAGTTTTACAACAAACATCAAACAGGTGGAATTGGCTGCATTGTCAACCCATGGAGAGAACCAGCTGATCACATCCTCTCATCTTGTGGGAAGGAAAATCCCCAAGCAAACAACAGAAATTACCTGCGGTTTAAAAGATTATCTCTATGTCTGATAATTCATCCATGTAGTCCTTGAGGAAACCCCCTGATCTTCAGACTGATGCACTGTAATTATACAGATTCAGGGGTTCCCCTGCCTTTGTGCACTCCGGGGGGAATTTCACAAGAAAATGCAACTTCAATCTATGTACAGTACAGTACATTTTATGACCTATAAATTGAGAGAATGCCATTAATATTGTGATTAGCTTTGCAAAAGCATGGAATACCACGGGCCAATAAAATTGCTACTATACACATTTTAGTGTTTATGTTCCAATGTGCTGAAGTTGGGGATTATTCTGATTTTTGTGGTGTTTTTAGATATTCAACACTAAAAAAGAATCCCTCCCAGCCAACTCCCATAAGCCAATTAGACGGTTGTCACGAACCTCAAAGTAAAGAGCAAGGCACAGATCCACAGAAGAAGTCCTGAAGGAGTTTAATCAAGGTTTTATTGCTGCTATGGGCACAAACGGAAACTGAAGAAGAGAAGAGGGCTTGGACAGACGGATGGTCTGAGGCAGTTTGGGTCAGCAGATCTGCAAACTAGATTTCAAGGAGTAGAGGAAAGCCATGGTCAATGGCAGGTCCTTGGTCTGCATCAAGAAAGCAGTCCAAGGGTACAGGCTATATAGGGCAGTGTTCTGTCTGAAACGGTGTGCTTGGATGGACTAGCTGACTTGCTAAACCGAAGTTTGGAGAATAAAGGGAAATGCCACTAATAAAAAGGTAAGTAGAATATCTTTAAGCTGAGAATGGCGAGTACAAGCTCTTTAAAGTGCACCTATTATGGTTTTTCATTATTTTAATGTTGTAGCATGAATCATTATTGCTTTTATGTGCATTTAAAAGCTCTGTGTCGGAAAACAACTCGAAGTCACCTCCAGAAGAAGCCCTATCTACTGCAAAACTCACTGCTCCAGAGCTGACTGAAACGCCCCAATCGCTTCTGGCCATTTTTTTCATCAATTGGTTATGTCACCATTTGCAATTTCGCACCAAGCGTAGTTTGGCACGCCTTTGAATCTTTTTTTTCTTTTGAACCATTTGTGCATGAATTGAGGTCATTAGCTAGCCGGAAAATCCACCAGACCAATCCACAGCCTCCATAGGGACAACCAGACCACAAAAATTTCCCAGTATTTAGTAAAATTCCTTACACCACTGATCTTAAGAGTGCCCCTAAACCACTGAAAGCAAAAATGTCCTAAATATCCATGAACAATCTCAATATTTAATTGTAGGCATGAGATACTTTTACTTGTATGCATTCCCAATTTTCTGCCAAACATGCCAATTGCGTATTTTTAATGTTGGCCTCCAGCCATTAGAACACTCTCTTCCAGTCATAGTTCCAACAATGTTTACCAAACTTCAGATTATTGTTTTTTTCTTGTTCTCAGTAAGGCTTTTCTTTCAGCCACCATTCCAAAATGTTTGTTGCAATTAATTTACATGTTATAGACATTTTTTAGACTTCTTGAAATATTGTTGACCCCTAGATGCATCCAATGCAAATCTTGAACCATGATTTTGTGCACCAACCAACCATCCTGGGGTGCGTTTCCCAAAAGCATAGTTGCTAACTATGGTTGTAACTTACATAGTTTGAATTATGCAGTTGCAACACAAGTGTTTCCCAAAACCATCGTTCAAACAATCGAGGTAACTTACATTGTACAAAGTATGAACCATCGTTAAGCGATGCTGGTGTTCCACAAAACCATAGTTTGAACGAACATTCGCAACCACTGCCGTTAAGTTTTGTAGTTCCAACTGCAGCTCTTGAGCTGTATAGTTAAAAGCTTAGTTCTTGGTGACTGCATCATCAATAGCAGAAAATGCAGACCACAAAGGTTAAACATAAGGCAAGTGGCATAAAATGTTTGATAATCTTACTGGACAACCATACAGTGTAGTGAAAAAGTATTTGACCCCTTCCTGATTTCTTATTTTTTTGCATATTTGTCACACTTAAATGCCTCAGATCATCAAACAAATTTTAATATTAGACAAAGACAACCCGAGTAAATACAAAATACAGTTTTTAAATGATGATTTCATTTATTAAGGGGAAAAAGCTATCCAAACCTACCTGGCCCTTTGTGAAAAAGTAATTGCCCCCTAAATCCTAATAACTGGTTGTGCCACCCTCAGGGACAACAACTGCAATCAAACGTTTGCGATAACTGGCAATGAGTCTTTCGCATTGCTGTGGAAGAATTTTAGCCCTCTCTTCTTTGCAGAATTGTTTTAAGTCAGCCACATTGGAGGGTTTTTGAGATCAAACGGCTACTGCATCTCAAGTGGATTTAAGTCCGGACTTTGACTAGGCCACTCCAAAATTTTCATTTTGTTTTTTTTTAAGCCATTCTGAGGTGGACTTGCCGGTGTGTTTCGGATCATTGTCCTGCTGCATAACCCAAGTGCGCTTGAGCTTGAGGTCACAAACTGATGGTTGGACATACTCCTTCAGGATTTTCTGGTAGAGAGCAGAATTCATCGTTCCATCAAGTTTGACAAGTCGTCCAGGTCCTGAAGCAACAAAGCAGCCCCAAACCATCACACTACCACCACCATGTTTGACTGTTGGTATGATGTTCTTTTTATGAAATGCTGTGTTAGTTTTACGCCAGATGTAACGGGACGCACACCCTCCATAAAGTTCAACTTTTGTCTCGTCCGTCCACAGAATATTTTCCCAAAAGTCTTAGGGATCATCAAGATGTATACTCAGTCAAAAAAGAAACTTCACACTCGTTTGGAGGTCGATAAGTTGAACATACAAGAAAAGTGGTTTTAAATAATGATTTAATTTCATTCTGTACCCATTAAGGACGGTGCACCATAAAAATCATGTTCATAATGTAACCAGTTCCACCGGAATGCTACGGAAATGTAAGAGAGTAAAAATGGTAAGTTACAACTTGATGAAAGCATGTCAATAGCGCGTATGCCTTCCATGAGCGTTCACAACTGCGACGCAACGTCTCCTCATGGATTGAATGATGCGTCTGAACACAGCTTGGGGGATGCGTCGCCATAATTGAACCAACATGGCACCAAGTTCCTGCAAATTCTGTTGAGGGTTCCTTACTTGACGGAGTCTTCTGTCCAACACATCCCATACGTGTTCTATGGGATTAAGGTCGGGAGACCTTGAGGGCCACTCCATGACATTGATGCCAGCATTCCTATGAAAATTCCGCATTAAATAGGCCGTATGAGGTCTGGCATTATCGTGTTGGAATGTCAGACCTGGGCCATGAGCTGCCATGAATGGCAAAAGCTCTGGAATGAGCACTTGATCTCTGTATCCTGCAGCAGTTAGGTTTCCTTGAATGACCATCAGTCGGGAATGGGCAGGACCATTAAAGGCACCCCAAACCATAACACTACCGCCCCCAAAACGGTCCACTTCCTGCACACAACACTGGGCGTTATGTTCACCGCGTCTCCTCCAAACTCTAACTCTCCCATCAGCGAAGTGCAAAGTGAATCTGGATTCGTCACTAAAAAATGACCCTATTCCAATCACGCTGAGTCCATCTCAGATGTCTTTGTGCCCAGAGAAGCCATTGACGTCGGTGTAACTGGGTTAAAATTGGTCCACGATATGGCCGACGTGCATGGAGACGAGCAGTGCGCAGGCGATTATGTATGGTTTGGGCAGTCACACAACCTCTAAACAATTCATTCCTAGTGGACGTTGCAGTGAGAAATCGATTACGCAAATGATGTAAGACGATTTGTCGGTCTTCTGCTTGTGTCGTCACACGTGGTCTACCCGAACGAGGTCGGTCTGCTGTGGTGCCAGTTTGTTGGAGACGTGTCCGAAGATCATGGATAGTCCGTCGACTGCATCCCATAACCCTGGCAACGTCAGTGACCGACGTTCCCATATTCAGCATGCCAATGGCACGTTCACGTTGAATGTTTGACAGTCGTGGCATTGCAAATCAACGGATAATTGACTGTAAGAACTTGTTTTTCCGAGATGTCACTCTACCGTGCTAACGTGGGCTCAATTGCACGTGTCTCATAAGGTCATGTGACTGGGAACACGAGGAAACATGCTTTTACCTTGATGTATGCTCGCACGTGCTGCATGCTTGTGCACGTCGGAGTTGCTGTGTGTCATGATGTCTTTGACAACGCATTTACCCCTAATAATAATAATAATAATATCTCTTGTATTAAGTTTCAAGAAAATATTTAGAAATTTATGAGTGTGAAGTTTCTTTTTTGACTGAGTATATTTTGGCAAATAAGAGACGAGCCTTTGGGTTCTTTTTGGTCAGCAGCGGTTTTCATCTTGGAACTCTCCCATGGATGCAATTTTTGCCCAGTTTCTTTCTTATTGTTGAATCATGAACACTGACTTTAACTGAGGCAAGTGAGGCCTGCAGTTCTTTAGATGTTGTTTTGGGTTCTTTTGTGACCGCCAGGATGAGTCATCGATGCGCTCTTAGGGTATTTTGGTTGGTCGGCCACTCCTTGGAAGGTTCACCACTGTTCCAAATTTTCTCCATTTGTGGATAATGGCTGTCACGGTGATTCGCCGGAGTCCCAAAGCCTTAGAAATGGCTTTCCAATCCTTTCCAGACTGATAGATGTCAATTTCTTTGTTTCTCATCTGTTGAATTTGAATTGAAATTGAATTTCTTTAGTTTGCAGCATGACGTGTTGCTTTTTGAGATCTTCTAGCTTGCTTCACTTTGTCAGACAGGTTCTATTGAAGTGATTTTTTGATTCAACAGGTCTGGCAGTAATCAGACCTGGGTGTGGCTAGTGAAATGGGACTCAAAAAATGTGGTTAATCACAGTTAATTAATGATTTTGGGGGGGGGGGGGGGATTACTTTTTCACATAGGGCCAGGTAGGTTTGGATAGCTTTTTCCCCTTAATAAATAAATTATCATTTAAAAACTGCATTTTGTATTTACTTGGATTATCTTTGTCTTACATTAAAATTTGTTTGATGATCTAAAACATTTAAGTGTGAAAAATATGCAAAAAAGTAAGACATCAGGATGGGGGCAAAAACTTTTTCACGGCACTGTAATATCAAAACAGTGCTTTAAAACTACAGCTAGTTCGAAAAGCAATTCTTTTGGAATTGTATGTCTTGTAGCCTTTGTGTGCGTTAGCTAAGTAACATTTATGTTCGGTAACGCTAAACTATGTTCCTCCAGTAGTTCAACTCTATTTCACCCCAAAGTGTTTTTCTTCCGCAGTCGAAAGAGCGGGAGGTGGTTAAGTACATTATATATGGAGAGTTCACAGTTCTAGATGGCAATATGATTGTTGAGTAAATCGGTCAAGTTTGCAACTTTCTGTAGCTAGTAATAGGAAGAACGTTTGATTTTGTTATTTCCCTTGATGTACTTTTGAAGTATCGAGGGGAGAGGATGTTATTTGCCCACTTGTGAATGTGTAAATGGAAGAAATCATTACATCGATTCATATATAATAGTGAGGGAAAAGTGAAGGAAAAAAGAAAGGGGTTGGGGGCAATGATTGTCAGATATGTTTTTTTTTTTACGAAGTTTGACATTCCTCTTGGCCTGCAGAATGCATGGTCATCTTCAGCATCCTTTACAGACATCTCCTCATCTTCAGGGAGCAGGACATTTGCTGTGACGACCTTGCTGCGCGGGCAGCGAGATGGGCGGAGTTGGACGAACTGCTCGTCTGGGGGGAATTCAGGAGACTTGGGAAAGAGCAGCCCTGATGCACTGAAGGCCATGCCAGAGGGGGCCCATTGTGGAGCAGCCCAGTGAGGGTGTGGCCAATGTTGAGGAGCCTTGCGTAGGGATGCCCTGTGTTGAGGGGCCCTAGAGATCAAACTGTAATGGGCAAGATGTAAATGGGCCAAGAGAAAGCGGGCAGAGGGTGGAAGACACCCATGTTAGGGAACTGTGCATACCACAAACATCTATGCCCCTGGGACGCCCTCCAGCAATTTTGGATTCAGCATGGACAAAACTCTCCCCAGGAGTAAGAGGTGGCAGACCAGTGGTCCCACCACCAGTCCTCTGTAGCTCACTCCTTAGAGCTGCAGCCTTCCTTTCAGTGATGCTAGCATAAGCCCTCCATTTCCCGCTCACATCCTCTGCATTGCATCTTCATCCATGGCCCTCAGACTGATTTTTTTTTCTCCAGCCTTTTTTTGTTCTTTAAATCAGTCAATTCATTTTTAAGTTTGGAAAAAAGAATGAAAAAGACAAATTTTAGTATTCTCTTTTTTTTCCCAAGTGTGAGTTTCGATGCCTGTGAAGAAGGTAGATGTCCTCAAGTTAATCTTCAAGGTCAAGGTCAGCTTTATTAACCTCGAAGGGCAAATTTTCGTACAGCAAGCAACAAGCACACAATAAATAATAAATAACAAACCACAACAATTACATGCTATCAGTATACAGTCACTCGTTAAAAACATTAATAGCAGCAGTTACAAAAGAATTCTTGAATCTATTCGTCCTTCACCCGGGCATTCTGAACCTGCGACCAGATGGAAGCAACTCAGACTCCACTGCCAGAAGGTGAGTGGGGACAGCAAGAATTGACTGCGCCTTACATGAGACTCTTGACTTGTAAAGTTGGGAAAGATCATTTAAAGTGGTGCCTGTGACTTTAGAACACACCTTCACAATGCCCTTAAGTCTATTTTCGTTTTTTTGGTAAAGAAGGCCACACCAACTAGTGAAAGTAAAGGTCAGGATAGACTCAATAAAACATTAATAAAACATTCTCATAAAAGTACAATCAACATTAAAATGGCGAAGCATATGAAGAAAGTACAGGCGCTGGTGGGCTTTTTTACACACATCATCAATATGATGTTCAAATGTCAATTTGTCATCAATGACAGTGCCCAAATACTTGTACTTAGGTACTAACTCCACTACCTGGCCATTAATCAACACTGGAGGAATGACACTGGGATTTTGACCAAAATTCACAGTCATTCCTTCAGTCTTAGACACGTTAATGTCCAGGAAGGAGGCAATCTTCATTACAAACACATGCCGAAAGAGGCAACATAGCATATAAATCATTGAAATACTTTAATGAATTACTTGTTAATCACAGAGCATATGTTGCCATTAAAAAAAAACTTCACCTTCTCATGGCATATGAACCATCATTTAAAAGGGCACGAGCGCGAGACGATGGCGTCAATCGTCTTTTCCACTGCGCTATGCAACTGTCTAAAGGATGTCTGTCGGGCTTGGTAGTAATAATTGGTAATAATGGTAATGAAAAAATGAATAAAAAAGCATTTGCTGATAGAACTTATTTCATTGAATGCACTGAAATAGCAAATTGTTCTTAAGATTTTTTTCTTCCACAAGAACCGTTGCCAAAGAATTTATTTCATTTAATTGGTTGATTGTATTAATTTTATTGTAATAGGTATTTGATTACCATACAAATAGCCTTCATAATAAACTAATAAAGTATTATTGGTTGCAACTCTCATATTTAGGCATAGTATTACAAAGTTTATAAGTTTTGCTAGCTTCACACTAAGAAGCTATGACCGGCCAATATCTAGAAACATTGGTAGTTTGAATGATGGTTGATCAAACCAACATGGTTCAAACTACTGTGGTATGGACAAGGAACAAAGGTTTTGGGATACCGTTGTACTTCAGATGTTGGACGGTTTAATTTGCATTGTACCATGTTAGTTCAAATCTAACTTCCTTCGTTGTTTGGGAAACAGATCCCTTACTGTGACCCATGGAGACAACACATTTACAATTATGTCAGGAGTGGCAATAATTTTTAATTCTATGCCTTTCAGGAAAAAAAATGAAATTACATTTTTTTTAAAAAACTAAACCCTGGGAATAAATGTATTGAGATAAAATTACGAGGTTTGAATGTAATATACGTATATACAGTAGCGTGCAGTGATGATTATACACTTAACAAAATGAAGATAATTCAGAAACCAAGTACTATTCAAGTATTTATGTCATGTAATATTGATCATATAGATGAAAATAAGTAAACAGATGACACTATATAGTAAATATAGCCTTTTAGGGAGGAAAAAGTCAATATTGAGTGTGGCCACCCTTTGCTTGGATTACAGGATTTAATCTCTCAGGCATAGTTTTTACATTTTTTTTATTTCTTCACTTGCTAAACCATTCCATATGGTTTGAAATTCATTCCAAAGAGATTCTTTTGATGTTACGCCAGATTTGCTCAATCGGATGAAGCTCTGGACTTTGAGCAGGCCAAGTCATAACTTTTATGTCACCAGATGTTTCTTTCCGACTGAGATCACAACTTTGAAGTGTGTTTAGGGTCATTATCTTGTTGTCAGTAAAATCTCCGACCGGTCAGCCTCTTTCCAGATGGCAATGCATGCCTCACAAGGATGCTGTGATACTTTTGATCCATGATGCAGTCAGTTTTTATGAGATCACTGGCTCCTTTTGAGCAGACTGAACCCCAAACCATAATATTACCCCCTCCATGCTTTACTGAAGGGGTTAAACAGTCATTTTTCAAATGTTCTCCAACTTTACGGTGCACATAATTTCTGCGTTTGGATGGCAAAATTTTGAATTTTGATTCATTGGTCCAAATCACTTGTTCCCAGTTCATTGGTATCCAATCCTTAAACTTCTTGGCAAACTCAAGTCTTTTTTGATGTTGCCAGTGCTTGGCAACAACTCTACCAATCAGACCATTTTCACATAAACATCTGGAAATCTTGATACTTTGATCTCTTCACTTTTGGCACTATTTATATCATCACGGAGTTGTTGTCCTGTCGACCGCCAGTTTTTTTTTTTTTTTTTTTTACTTGTCATATACAGATAACAAACATCAGAGGCACTTAACTTCCGTTTTGCACCTCTATTGCCACTAGTGTTCAGCGAAACAGTCTCTTTGAAATGCTTGATGGTGTTTCTTACATTGCTATGGCAGCATTTAACATCTTCAGCATCTTCATGCATTCGGGCTATGCAAGAGTCAAAATAATAAAATTTGCGACAGCTGTTGTAAAAACTAAAGTTTTCAGGCTTTTTTATTTATTACCCATATTTTTACCTCAATATACTTGTGGGAATAATTTTTTTTTTCTCATTGCCTACAATAGTATTTTTCAATACATTTTCACCAAAGAATTATAGAGAAGTAATATATTAGGACCCCTTAATAATCATCACTGCACACTACTGTAATGTACTATTAAGTGTTGCTTATTATACGTAATCTTTTCCCCTCATTTTTATCAACAGTGCCAATAATTTTGAACATGACTGTAGGCCTTTGGAAGCAAGTATGTCTGGTTTGTCTGTTTGGGCTCCACATATTTAAAATTCAGAAATTTTGCCAACTTGCACTTGCAAATTTATTCCCACTCTGCCAAGTTAGACAGCTAGCCTTGGCAGACAGAAATATTCAGCTCATACCACAGATTTTCCAAGACATTTCAGTCCAGATTTTTCTGGACCACTTTGAAAAACCTTTTTTCCTGATAAAGCTATCTCTTTGTAAATTTTGTTGAGTGCAACGGGGAATGTTCTTTGTTGCATCACGAATCACTTGACGTCAATGTTGATCTGTTATGGACTGAAATGGGTTTTTCTATAACTAAAGGGTTAGCGCATTTTTGGCTTTATCCCTCTTGCCTTTAATATCAATAAACTTACCTTCCCTTTTTCAAGAAAGCATCCCCAAAGGGCAATGCCACCATTATCACGCTTGACGGTTGGGCTAGTGTTACAAGTCTTATTTTGTTTGTATGCTAAAATGCTTCATTTACAACCCCAATTCCAAAATAGTTGGGACAAAGTGTAAATTGTGAATAAAATTAAAATACAATGACTTTCAAATCACACCAGCCAGTATTTTATTCACAATAGAACAGAGATAACATAGCAAATGTTGAAACTGAGAAATTTTACATTTTATCCACAAAATGAGCTCATTTCAAATTTGATGGCTGCTACAGGTCTCAAAAAAGTTGGGACAGGGGCCTGTTTACCATGGTGTAGCATCCCCTCTTCTTTTTAACACAGAGTGGAGTCGTCTGGGCATTGAGGAGACAAGTTTCTTGAGTTTAGCCATTGGACTTTGATCCCACTCTTGTTTAATACAGTCATCCAGCTGCTGGAGAGTTTTGGGTCTCCTTTGACGGACTTGTTGTTTAATTATGCGCCAAATGTTCTCAATCGGTGAAAGATCAGGACTGCAGGCAGGCCACTTCTGCACACAGACTCTTCTACTACAAAGCCATGCTGTTGTAATAGCTGCAGTATGTGGTTTTGCATTGTCCTGCTGAAATACACAAGGCCTTCCCTGGAATAGATGTCGTCTGGAGGGGAGCATATGTTGCTCTAAAACCTTTATATATCTTTCAGCATTCATGGTGCTTTTTAAAACATGCAAGTGTTCCACACCATATGCACTAATGCATCCCCATACCATCAGAGATGCTGGCTTTTGAACTGAACGCTGATAACAGGAGGGGTGGTCTTTTTCCTCTTTAGCCCGGAGGACACGACGCCCATGATTTCCACCAAGAATGTCAAATTTGGACTCGTCTGACCACAGGACACTTTGCTACAGTCCATATTAAATGAGCCTTGGCCCACAGAACACGGTGGCGCTTCTGGATCATGCTCAACATGGCTTCCTTTTTGCATGATAGCGTTTTAGGTGGCATCTGTGGATGGCACGGCGGACTGTGTTTACAGACAGTGGTTTCTTGAAGTGTTCCTGGGCCCATTTAGTAATGTCAATGACAGAATCATGCGGGTGAGTGATGCAGTGGCGTCTGAGGGCCCAAAGATCATGGGCATCCAGTAAAGGTCTTCGGCCTTGTCCCTTACGCACAGAGATTTTTCCAGTTTCTCTGAATCAATCGATGATGTTATGCACTGCCGATGATGAGACCTTCAAAGCCTTTGCAATTTGATGTTGAGGAACATTGTTTTTAAAGTATTCCACAATTTTTTTACGCAAACCTCACAGTTTGGAGAGCCTCTGGCCATCTTTACTTCTGAGAGACTCCGCCTCTCTAAGACATCCCTTTTATAGCCAATTATGTTACACCCCTGATGCCAGTTAACTTAATTACTTGCTAAATGCTCTTTCAGCTCATTCTCTTATATATTAATTGCTTTTTCAGCCCTTTTATGCCTGTGTCCCAACTTTTTTGAGCCCTGTTGCAGCCAGAAAATTTGAAATAAGCTCATTTTGTGGATAAAAATGTAAAATGTCTCAGTTTCATTATTTGAAATGTTATCTATGTTCTATTGTAAATAACATATTGGCTCATGTGATCTGAAAGTCATTGCATTTTGATTTTATTCACAATTTACACTACGTCTCAACTATTTCGGAATTGGGGTTGTAGACGAATGGGCTCAACTGTAGTGTCATTAAGCCACATTTTTCTCTTGCTTTCAAAGATTGTCACGTGATGGAATACTCTAGATGTGAAGTAATATTGCCATTTCCCTGAAGTGCCTGCCATCTTGTCATTTCTCCAACGAGGCCAAATTTGTTAAGAGCTGTAAAGATTGCTGACCTCTGGATAGTTTCTCCATGTGAGCCAAAAAGCTCTGCAACTTGTCAATGTTATAGCTGACCTCTGATTCCCGTCTGTCAACTTTGCATTTATTTGCTAGGTTGGTGGTATGGCTTAGTCTTGTTAGTGTCTGGTTTGTGTTTTATTTATTTAATTTTTTCCATTTTGTTACAGTTGACTTAACAGTGCTCACCGGAAGGCTCGAAGCTGTCCCAGTCTTTAAAACTTTATCCAGCCATTGGCCCTTTTTAACAACAGATGGATATAAAATCAATAGCTTATAACATAAAAACGGATTCCCTGTAGAAAATGTAATACATCTGCTGCAGTTTAGGTTATTTTTACATAGGGGGGAATACTTAACAATTAAGTCATTTGCAAGTTTTTTTTTTTAAATATAATTATTCATCTCATTTCTTTGCTTAAATAGGAGTTACTTATTTCATGGCAGAAAAAAAATTAAACGCAGAGATATTTTTATTTTACTATGCAACTCCAACATCATAACAATGTGTAATCAAATGTTTTGGTGAAGGAAATTAATCTCATTTATCGATTTAATTCAGTGGAGGATTGCCATGACTTAATAAACATCAATGTTTTAAATATTAAATATGCAGTAATGATATATATACATCACAGGATAAATACAATAATTATTCAAAAATTGTATGAGCCTGTACTTTCTTAACCGTCAAACGACTTAATGGCACCATGAAAAAGAATCTCGAGCAGAACAAGCTGCCACTATGATATAATGTACAGAACTGCTATGATCCAGACAAGAAACCAGATGCAACCGCAGCGCAAAGTTTAATAGTTGGGTTTATTGATAGGAATACGGTGATGACAGATAGGGTCAGAGCCCTGAGTAGAATGGCACAGTTCAATTCAGATGGTAATGAGCTAGGGTGAGGGGCGTGTCCGCACCCAGCCACTGGTGTCTCAGGGCAGAAGCCAGATGGAGATCATCCTCGCCAGAGCAGAAATGTCAGTCTAGAGGTTTGGCAGGTTTCACGAGACGCAGTCCCAATCCTGATGATTGCAGAAGGCTTGGGGGGTGTCCCTAATGAACTGGGCAGAGGAACAGATGAAGAGGTGGGTCAACAAGAATGTGGTCCCAATCCTGGAGAATGGGAAATAGGCTTGGGTGCTTGTTCCCCAGAACAAGGCTAAGAAGAGTACTTCCATATTTCACTATCATTAAAGATTACATTACTTCCCAAAGATACTGACTGGTTGCTTTAGGGCATATAACAAGAGACAATCCAGCAACTTCACATACTCAAAATAAGGGTATGTATGTATGTGGCACAGAGACATACGGGAGTCGGGGAACACAATGGACAACACCTGGCGGGGGAGGCACACAGGACACTAAACAAATCAAAGCAGACAATGCATCTAAAAGACACGCAAGATGCTGTATGGGAGGAAAAAAAACTAGGGATTCTCTAGAGGTTTGTGACACAGTACTGTACACGTTTTTGGCATCTTAGTTTTTTTTCACGCAAATCCAGTTTCAGGTTTTTTTTTTTTGCATCTTTTTTTTCCCATAAAAATACTGTTTCAGATTATTTCTGTTTTTCACATTTGTCATACTGAAGACAATCAGCATATCTGAGTCATCAAATGTTGATTGCAAAAAAATGATTTTACAAATTTTTCATTAAAGACAGATGATACAGATGATGTAGCCTTGACAAAGGCCTGATCTCAACATCATCAAAGCTGTCTGAGTTCATCTGGAGAAAGAAGCAAGAGAGGCTGTCTGCAGAAAAACTGTGCCAAGTTCCCCAATATGCTTGGAAGAGCACATCACCATATTCATGACAAAACTACAGGACAATGTATCGAATCATAAGGTAAAGGGTGGTCACATCAAATATTGATCAATTAAGTTTTTCATCATTCGTGGCTCTTTGTGGTACACTTTCAAATATTCAGAGACCTTTCATCATGTGATTTTCTGAGCATCTTTGCTGAATCAAATAAAATCAAATTGGCCTAAAACTTTTGCATAGTACTGAATATCTAAATAAATCAAAATTATTTGTTAAAAGTATCTAATATATTTGTATAAACCTTTCAGCCTAAAATGGGTCTCAGGGATCCGAAAGGAACTCACACTCTATACAGCTTACGATTTTGTGAGTCAATAAAACAAACACTTTTATGCCCTTGTGGAGTCCCTTATCACCTGAAAATGCCAAAAAGGAAAAAAAAAACTGTAGGAAGTAAAACATTCCAGCCTTGCCCGATGCCGATTTGATTAATTAAAGCTGTATTAGGGGTATATTTACTTTGACACACAGGAGGTGGGAGGCCTTTGGTGAAATAAGTTTGAAAGCCACTGCGATAATCTGTCTGAAAATTTCTCTCAAGTTTGGTCCCAAATCTTCATTTACTCCCCTTATTCATTGGTTGAATGTCCATGCTCTCAACAGCCTCATATTTCCCTGGTGAGCTGGCACAGGAATGAGGACCTTTGACCCTGAGGCAGCCCGATAAGCGCAGAATCTCAAAGACAATGATGGGGCGGATGACAGGTGAGGCAGACCGATGACATACAGAAAGCTTTGTGGCACAGGTCCCTGTGGCTCAGCCAACACGATGAAAAGCACGGTCTCCCGAGACAGTTCTGCCACACCCAAAGACATGTACACCACCCCCCACTAAGCTGTGCGTCGCTCACATACTGTCTAACCCGCAGACACTGTCTAACTCCTGCCAAACCCAAAGGCAAGCATGCTGCACTCCAGTGCTATTCTTGCTCTTAGAGACTTGCGGCAAGGTTTTATTTGCACTTAAGAAGTCAGTTCAGATCTTTGTAATCCTGTGAAGCCAGTTCCTCATACAGTTCCTATTACAGCTTTCATTTCATCAACTTGGTGTAGGCAACACTGAAATGACTTTCTGCAGTTTTTTTTTTGTTTGTTTGTATTTTCAGGTGATTAGGTAGTGTAGGCTATCTAAAATTTACTGCTTATGGTCCCATATCGCACCTGACAAAAAACAGTCCTGAAAATCACATATAATGGTCAGGTTTGCAAACTCCAGTGTCATACACTTAAATTTGTGTAGTTATCAGTTATTGTATATTGCCTGTACTCCCTTTGTCATATCTCATTTAATTTACTATGCAATGTTTTCTTTCATGACCTGAATGTTACCTTAATCATTGTTCACTGCTGTCTTAGTCAGTTGCGGATTAATTTGGTTTATTGTGCCTTGTTATTCAATTATTGTCTCATTCGTCACCCATCCCCTTGTGTTTCCACGCTGTGCTCTCCACACTTGTCAATTATTGTGTTTGAGTATTTAAGTTCCTGGTTTTCATCTCCTCTTTCTGAGACCGTTGTCTTCCATCTTCAGTGTTTAAACTCTAGCTGCCAAGTATTTATTTATTAGGGAATCAGTTCCCAGTGCCTGTGATCCTGTTGAGTGGTGTTTCAGTTTCTTCTTCATCCAAGTCCAAGAGCGCATATCTGCTCATCAGGCCTTGATCCATTCAGCATGATGCCCCAGCAACTGATCTTGGACCATACCCTTCTACTATGCCTTGCCCGACCTCTAGTGTTCCTGTTTGCTCCCGCTAAACCTTAGACTGTCTTTTGACTATCCTCTTGATTTGCAAATTTTTATCTTCTATTTATTTAGGATGCCCTAGCAGCTTGTCTGTGATCTGCATGTGGCTCCTGTGCTCTGAATTTGTGACAGAACAGTCTGACCAGTCATGGAGCCAGCAGATCACCCTCATCCTGCTGAGGCCATCTGTGGTTAAGAGATCCACCTGAGGTCACAAGTGGTGGTATTATGCCAGCTACTGCTGTCCTTCAGGACCATCTTTAGTCAACTTGCCCCTAAAACCAAGATTTCCCCGAACTCTTTCACTGCTGCCCAGACTGCCAGCTCACTTCTGCTCCAAACTCAAGCCTAGTCTCGCAGTTTTTTACGGCTATTATCTCCAACCGTGTTCCTGGAGAGCTACCACTCTGTAAGTTTTTACTCCAACCTTCACTCAGCATGCCTAATTCAGTGAATTAGCCACTCATCAAGATCTCTAACTGGGAAATGAGATGTACTTTACTTTAGTTGGAGTAAAAATGTTAACCCTCCAGGAGCCGGGTTGGAAACCCCTGTTCTAAGGTGTTTGACCTCCAACTGCCTTCCTTTCTCAAGAAGTATCTCTGAATCGCATTTGACTGGGCATGTCTGCGATTGGACTGCTGCTTGCTAGGGGACTAGGGTCCCTACTGTTTGCACTTTACCTGCCTTTGCAAATAAAATGAGAAAGACCTTCCACTGTTCCCACTCTGGACGTGTTGCTGCATGGCACCTTCTCAAGATCCACCAGGGAAAGTTTTTGGTTTCTGAGTATTCCATTGAGTTCCGCACACTGGCAGCCTCTGCCAACTGGGATCCCTGAGCCCTCTAAAGCACCTTCCGCTATGGTCTCACTAACAGGATCCAAGGTGATTTGACTCCATGTTTCCTCCCACATGACCTCAATGAGCTGATGGATATTGTTCGCAGGATCAATGTGCACCTCCAAGAGACATGCATGGATTGGCGAGCTCTCCTCTGGGCCCCCCCTCCATCAGGACCAGCCGTTCCATTTGCCAGAGTTCCTCTCTTGTCAACACCTTTGGAGCCTATTCAGGTACATTATGCCAGTTACATTATGTTCTTATGCCACGACCCTGTGAAGTGACAATGTAAGATCAAATTGGGCCGCTGGCTCTATTGTGGCAGTACCAACTATCTTATTACTAACTGCCCAGTCTGCCGACCACGACCAGTCTAGGGGGGATCGGTGTTCACTGAGACCTCTGTCTCTTCCTCTCAGCCCCTCTTTTTTCTTCAACCCTCTGGCAGAATCACGTTATCAGTTAAGACACTCATTTACTCCGGTGCAGATGGTAATTTTCTCCATCCAGCCTTCACCAGGCGGTCTGGTGTAACTTCTGCCCCCCTGCACATGCCCATCTGGCTCCAAGCCCTCTGGGGAATGGTACTGTGAGACATCTTGGAAGCCAATAGTCCTGTCCAGATGTGTCTTCGACAACCACTTTGAGACAATTGTCTTCTATTTTATGGAGTGTCCTCACACCCCCTTAGTGCTGGGAAGGCCCTGGCTTGAGAGACCTAACCCGCACATCAACTGTGCTGGTGGTGCCATTATCAAATGGAGCCCATCCTGTCTGAAGTCCTGCCTTTACTCTGCCCCAGCCCGGTAGCGCCTCCTCCTCTCGGCCTCAAGGAGTTGCCTGATATTGAGAAGATCTCCACTACCACAACCTCCACCATGCCACTTCCGGCATACCGCTTGAACGACTGTGCCATTGATCTCCTCCTGAGAATGCTGCCACCTGTATTCTCTCTCAAACCCTGAATCCAGAGCCATGAACAAATATATCTCTTAGGTCCTGGCCTCCAGAATCATTTGTCTATTGTCCTCACCTGCCGGTGCTGGGTTCTTCCTTGTGTCAAAAAAGATGGTTCCCTTCATCCATGCATCAACCCGTACAGCCAATGTCTATGCAAGGACAGCTTTACCAATGCTCTCTTCCTTGCTATCTCTAGCTGCATTTCCATTACCACTAGAAATGCGCAAAACCTAAATATTGCAATAAAAAACTGGTAATGGAAACACCCAATTTTCGAAACAACTCTCAAATATCGATAAAAAGTTTTTACGCTCTCATAAGGTGGTTTTTCAGACGTGTCGATAAAGAACTTTATCGCAAAAGTGTAATGGAAACGCTTTTTTCGCTAAACGTGACGTCACCGGTAATGTTGGAATCATTATGCATAGCAGAACTATAAATTAAACTCTACATTTTCTTGACTAGATGTACGCTTGACGCTTTTACACGCCTAAATGTTTTTTTTGTTTTTTTTTTTTGAGGGGGGGAGGGAGTAACCAAACGTCAAGGTACGCCAAAAAAAGTACTGATTTCATTCGATATTGAGTTCTGAATTCTTCCCGAAATTAATAACGTTCTCTGAAGGAAACTTGCGGTCCCTACTACCGCAGACCTAATAGGAATTGTTTGGAATGCATTAAGAATGCGTTCAGACTTCGGTCGATTTTTTAATATCCGTATTTAAGAACGCAAATCCATACAAAATTCGGAAAATCCGTACTACTTGACAGCTCTGCAAATAAGAAATTTATGCACAGACAGAATGACTTTTGTTGTTCTTGTGGCGTTTGCACAAGAGGAATATGCATCACTCTGGCTGCGTATGCCTGTGCTCTCATTTCCTGAACAGTTCCCCCTTTCACTGGCAGTCCCCTAACCTTCAAAAAATGGTTTAAGACGAGCCTCTGGCCATGCTGAAAAGTTGTTCAGGGATGGAGCACTTGCAGCCATCATAATTTTGTGTGTCCAATAATAGTGTGCCAAAAACAAGCCGTTAACACGGCGCAAACATAACATGGACAATTGCAAAACTTGCTTCTGTTTACAACTTATGTGGCAACCTATTCGCTCTGAGCATCCGCACTCCAAGCTCACTCGAGATTGTGAAGTGGCTGATTTGCGCCATCCCTCAAAACAGTCAAATAAATATATCTTTGAAGAATCTCTCCATGCATAGAAGGATTTTCTGGTTTACTTTGTTTACAATGTTTTGGCCGTCTATACTGTGTGCGCGCAGTATTGCAGGACGCGCGACTTTACGAGAATTACCCTAAATTACGCAAAATACCTATCAATGGAAACAGCAGCAAGTCGCAATTGTACTTCATCGAAACTTGAGAAATATCGATTTTATTTTGCGCAAAACTGTAATGGAAACGCAGCTTCTGACCCTCAATGCCAGTTCTTTGCCAAGGTGGATGCCTATGACATTAGTACTGGAGCTGTCCTCTCTCAGTGAGCAGCTGACTGCAAGGTCCATTCCTGTCCCTTCTTCTCCCGCCTGCTAACCCCTGCAGAGAGGGATTATGCCGTCAAGGATTATGAGCTATTGGCAATCAAGCAGGCTTTTGAACAGTAGAGGCACTGGCTTGGGCTTTTGCATCTGGACAGGCCACAGAAACCTTGACTCCCTCAGTACTGCCAAGACACTTCATTCCAGACACTGTGGGCCCTCTTCTTTGCCCATTTTCATTTCACCTCCACCCTGAATAAAGAACCAGAACCAAAATTCTCTATCCCACCTGCACTCTCACCCCTGAGGAAAGACTGGTGACGGGGGTCACTGATGTGCTGCTAGCTGCTACTAGCCAGAGGTGGAGCATGTTATGGAGGAGGCCCTCCGGTCCAGTTCCATTCCCCGAGAGTGTCCAGTTAACTGGCTCTTTGTCCCAGAAGGGTCATTCTGTTAGGAAGTAGGCAGGGGAACACCAGATGCAGGAACTGAAGTGTTTATTTAAACACAACACTAGGAGAAAATGGGCACTCAGGCCAGAAATAAAACACCGTGCACATGCACTGAACAAATGGGAAAACTGAAGTACACTGCCCAAGGCAGGGGGAAACAGAAGTACACACTCCAAGAGTGACTAAACTAGAAAAAGAAAAACTAAACCTAACTAGACAGACGGACACACTGGGAGACTTAAACTAGGGGCAGACAAGACGTGGGCGCAGCAAAAAACAAGACTCGGGAATCATACACAGGAAATACTCGGAAGGCACAAGGAGCTGCGATTTCACCATGCAGAGCAAGTCTAGCAAAGTTCCGTCTGATGTCTCTTCCCATCTCTGCCACATTTATAGTCACGAGAGGAGGCGGGGACTCGGAACGCAATCTCGAAAGGAAACAGAAACACATGGGATTAATTAACAAATTAACGAGGACCAGGTAAACCATAATGACTCGAGACAAGACGCTGAGACCATCAATCAAACTAGACAGTTTAGATTAAGGTAATCTAAACGTGACGAGTAAAAAGCACCACGAGAGAAGCAAAGAAAAGCATAGCTTTAAACGCAGTTAGTCAGAGAAAGCTTAGGCAGGAATTACTAAAGCTAGAAACACTCGCACTCGCTAATGAGTTAATAAAGGTTAATACTACGTGACGAAATATTTACAATCACCCTCAAATGAGTGCTGGTTAGTACGGGTTAGTAATTATCCTATCAGAGAACGCATTAACTCAGTTTAGCGAGACCCAGAATCAAGCACAGGTGGAAGCAATGAATGAAATACCACAGCCGAAACCGAAAGAGGAAACGTGATTGGATAAGGAGACCCAGGCATGCTGAAGGCTGTCACACGACACCACAGGAGTTTGGGAGAGAGGGAATTGATCATCAGACGGCAGAATGAAAGCTGAAAAATAAAATGAAAGTAAGCACAAGCACAAATAAGCACAAAGCCAACACACGTGAGGCAGAACCATAACACATTCCATATGAACTCAACCAAAGTACAAGAATCTTTCAAGGTCACCGATTCAGATTTGGCTCAAATTTATTTCGGGAGTACCTCTATATTCGTAATGAACACATGCAAAGCTTTAGGGTCCTACTCCAAGGGGTTTCCAAGATATGGACCCCCAAAAATCGAGGGCCATGCCCAAGCAAATTGAAAACGTTAATTTATAGGGATTTTGGAAGCCAATATTTTTGGAACAAATCATTGGTATGGGCTGAACATTGCTGATCAGGGTAATTTGGGTCCATGCTTTCAGAATCTCTTGTCAAAATGTATCTATTTCTTTTCATTTTCAAGATAATGGCCTGTCAAATATGAAACTTTTCATGGATGGACATCAAAAATTCAGTTTTCCAGGGCCCCCTTGAGGCCAGGATCTTCTCCAGGGGCTACATTGTGCTGGATTCCTTCTATTTGAGGACAGGTCTGTCTGTACAAGGAAGATTGACTGCATCCAAGGCATAATAGTGGAGTTAGGAGACCCTGAAAAGGGTCCCAGCTGAAAAAGTCACCTTTTTGCCAACTTTGGATTGGCAAGTTCACCACGTGGGCAGTTACCCATGGTAATGAAACTTGTTCTACATAAATGTATATATCTTGATGTTATTTGTTCTAAATTACAGCTTGTTTTCTTATCTCCTTCACTATTTAATCATGTTATCAAATATAGGCATTTTGGGGTAAAAACACCCATTATTATCCCCTTTGTTCTGCAACTAGAAGTTTGAGATAGACAGTGCCTACTCATAAACTCAAGTTCCATCATTTCCTAAGATAATCTGACATCTGACATGATGTTGCATTCCCTCCTTAGGATCTCCCAGGTATTGCATCATCTTCCATGGGTATTGCATCATCTTTGGTAAAAACAATAGGGTAGCTAATAAATGATTTCATTGAAGCTTCAGCGAACATACATACTGTCGCATTCCTCATCCAAGGAAATCCCAATTTTGCACCCGTCAGAAGCCATGCTGAAGCTTCAATGAATTTGTAAATTACATACCCTACTGCATCATCTCTGGTTAAAACAATACCCACGGAAGATGATGCAATACCTGGGAGATCCTAAAGAGGGAATGCAACATCATTGTCAAAATGTGATCACGGTCATAGTGTCCGTAGGCTGAGAAACAAAAGAAACGCAAGTTAGCTAGTTGGTTAATGTACTCTTATGGTTACTCAGTCAAAGTGATCACAAAATAAAGAAAAGTTTGATGAAACGAGTGTAAATATGCACGCGCTAGTAATAAATTTGATTTTCTAAAATAATTACGCGCAAACTTATTTTCCAGTCTGCCTTTAATTAACTTGCGTTTCTTTTGTTGTTCAGTATATATCTGACTGGATGAGCATCTGACATACCACACTGCATATCTGCCAAGCCGCGCATTGCGCTTAATCAAATTGATTGTAATTGTCAGCCGTCTGGCCTGACTAGCAAGTTGTCTCAAAATATAAGTTTAATTAATTTCTCAACACAGGTGTCTTATTTATTTATTTATTTAGCCTATTTATTCATTTTACTAATAAAAGCAACAAAAGCATGACATCCAAATCGCTGCATATAGTTTATTATCATTTTGACAGCTGCACTCGTTCCTGCATGTTGTACGATGAGCGTACACCTGGTCAGACCTGGCGTGAGATTTTTGCGGACCGTTTGCTCACGTTCAGATTGATAAATGCCGATCCTTGCGGGAGATTTGGTGTATACCCATTTTTTGGTGTACGCACGTTTGATAAATGAGGGCCATTGAGTCTGAATGGACTATGTTCTCCACCTCCATTGTTGACGCGGCCATTCGGAGCTGTGGCCGTAAGGTTCCCGGTGCCTGTCGCGGTGGCAATCCCCAAACCCGGTGGTGGACACCGGAAGTAAGGGATACCGTCAAGCTGAAGAAGGAGTCCTATCGAGCTTGGTTGGCTCATGGAACTCCTGAGGCAGCTGACAGGTACCGGCAGGCTAAGCGTGCCGCGGCCCGGGCGGTAGCGGAAGCAAAAACTTGTGTATGGGAAAAGTTCAGGGAGGCCATGGAGGAGGATTATCGGTCGGCTCCGAAGAGATTCTGGCAAACCGTCCGGCGCCTCAGAAGGGGGAAGCAGTGCCCTGCCAACACTGTTTACAGTGGAGGTGGGTGGCTGTTGACTTCAACTGGGGATATTGTCAGCCGGTGGAAGGAATACTTCGAGGATCTCCTCAATCCCACTGACACGCCTTCCGTAGAGGGATCCATCACTCGGGCTGAAGTCACTGAGGTAGTTCAGAAGCTCCTCGGTGGCAAGGCACCGGGGGTGGATGAGATCCGCCATGAGTACCTCAAGTCCCCGGATGTTGTAGGGCTGTCTTGGTTGACACGCCTCTGCAACATCGCGTGGCAGTTGGAGACAGTGCCTCTGGACTGGCAGACCGGGGTGGTGGTCCCTCTATTTAAGAAGGGGGACCGGAGGGTGTGCTCCAACTACAGGGGGATCACACTCCTCAGCCTCCCTGGTAAAGTCTATTCCAGGGTGCTGGAGAGGAGAATTCGGCCAATAGTCAAACCTTGGATTCAGGAGGAACAATGCGGTTTTCGTCCTGGTCGTGGAACACTGGACCAGCTCTATATCCTCCGCAGGGTGCTTGAGGGTTCATGGGAGTTTGCCCAACCAGTTCACATGTGTTTTGTGGACTTGGAGAAGGCATTCAACCGTGTCCCTTGTGGCATTCTGCGGGAGGTGCTTCAGGAGCATGGAGTCCGGGGCCCTCTACTAAGGGCCGTGCGGTGTCTGTATGACCGGAGCAGGAGCTTAGTTTGCATTGCCGGCAGTAAATCAGACCTGTTCCCGGTGCATGTTGGACTCCAGCAGGGCTACCCTTTGTCACCGGTTCTGTTCATTATTTTTATGGACGGAATTTCTGGGCGCAGCCAGGGGCTTGAGGGAGTCCAGTTTGGGGACTACAGGATCTCATCTCTGCTTTTTGCGGATGATGTTGTCCTGTTGGCTCCTTCAAACCAGGACCTTCAGCATGTACTGGGGCGGTTTGCAGCCGAGTGCAAAGCGGCTGGGATGAGAATCAGCACCTCCAAGTCCGAGGCTATGGTTCTTGACCGGAAAAAGGTGGCTAGTCCCCTCCGAGTTGGAGGAGAGCTCTTGCCTCAAGTGGAGGAGTTTAAGTATCTTGGGGTCTTGTTCACGAGTGAGGGAAGGATGGAGCGTGAGATTGACAGACAGATCGGAGCAGCGGCAGCAGTAATGCGGTCATTGTACCGATCTGTTGAGGTGAAGAAGGAGCTGAGCCGAAAGGCAAAGCTCTCAATTTACCAGTCAATCTATGTCCCTACCCTCACCTATGGTCATGCACTTTGGGTCATGACCGAAAGAACGAGATCTCGGATACAAGCGGCTGAAATGGGTTCTTCCGCAGGGTGGCGGGGCGCTCTCTTAGAGATAGAGTGAGGAGCTCAGAGTCACCCTGGAGGAGCTCAGAGTAGAGCCGCTGCTCCTCCACCTCGAGAGGAGCCAGCTGAGGTGGCCCGGGCATCTACATCGGATGCCCCCTGGACGCCTTCCTGGAAAGGTGTTCCGGGCATGCCCCACTGGGAGGAGGCCCTGGGGAAGACCCAGGACACGCTGGTCGCTTGGCTGGCCTGGGAATGCCTTGGGATACCCCCGGAAGAACTGGAGGAAGTCCAGGGAGAGGGAAGTCTGGGCATCCTTGCTTAGACAGCTGCCCCCGCGACCCGGCCCCGGATAAGCAGAAGAAAATGGATGGATGGATAGATACATTTTGACAAGAGATTCTGAAAGCATGGACCCAAATTACCCTGGGTCGCAATTTTCAGCACATACCTTTGATTTGCTCCAAAAATATTGGCCTCCAAAATCCCTATAAATTAACGTTCGCAATTCATGCGGGCATGGCCCTTGATTTTTGGGGGGCCATATCATGAAAACCGCTTGGAGTAGAACTCTTAAATTTTGCATGTGTTTATAATGAGTATAGAGGTACTCCCAAAATATATTTGAGCCAAATCTGAGTCGGTGACCCAGGGAACTTTGGTTGACTTCATACGGAATGACCCAGAAGGGGTGAGAGCCAGGGTTCTCCTCTGGGCTATGCCTCCCCCTTGGCATTCCATCCTGGGGTTTCCTGCACTCAGTCCCTCATCTATTGGTGATTCTAGTGGCCTTCTGTCTGGCAAGACACTCAGGAGTATGTTGCTCTTTGTGACATCAGTGCCTGGGGTAATTCCATCAACCAGCCTCCCAGCGGCTTTCTCCAGCCCTTCAAAGCTTTCCACCTACCCTTAGCCAAATCCGTCCAGTCTTTCATGAATCTTGTCTCAAACCTGTCTATCCTTCTCATTCCAGCCCCCTTTCTTGCTCCCTGCCTCTCCCTGGCTCATCAATGATGACCCCTCTTTCACAGTGTGTGGCATACAGGATATTTGGTGCAGGGGATGAGGTTGCCAGTTTTTTGTTGACTAGGAGGGGTATGAATTGTTTTTACCCGCAGTCAAGCCATTTTCTAAGTTTCAGTGCTGTTTTGTTTATGGTTTCTTATTACTCAATTGTCGTCTTGTTCATCACCCCTCCCCTTGTGTTTCCACCTCATGCTCTACACATTCGGTCCCACTTTGTTAACTGTCATCTTTGTGTTTTTATTTATTCCCGGTTTTTGTCTTCCCTTTGCTCGATGGCTGTCTTCCACCTTAGGTTTTTAAACTTCAGCTGCAAAGTATTTGTTTAGGGAATCAGATCCTAGTGCCTGCAGTCCTGGCAAGTGGCGCTTCTCCCAATTTCTTCTCCATCCAAGTCTGAAAGTGCACATCTGCCCTGTGTGCCCTGATCCATTTGGCTTGACACCCCAGCTACTGACCTCAGACCAGTCGCGTCAACAACTTATACACCTTGTCAGACCCTCATTGTTCCTGTTTGTTCCCAGCTGACCTCAGACAGTCTTCAGACTATCCTCTTCCACCATGTTTATTTTAATTCCAATATTGTATCAATTAAAGTGCTCTCTCAGCCAAAAATAAGATTCGGACCACAGAATTTTGAATACAAGTACATCCTTTGTGCACTGGTCATTTCAAATTGTTATCAGCCGTTTCAAATTAATTCGCATTTTAATCACTGCAAATCACGATTATCTCAGAAAGAATTTATCTATGGCTATCTTCAGTGATGAGATCACAGGAGGTATCTACCCAACAGCAGAGAACACATTGTCAATGTCATTGGACTCAGTGGTTTGTAATTGTGGATTATTCCTTTAAGAAAATGCCAAATATCTGCCTTGCCTCCAGCCACAGCAATGAAGCCGATCCTAGCAGAGGCATCATGGTCCATAATTCTCCAAAAAACCCCACAATTCGAAAGGCTTTGGTGGATTTTGTAAAGATTAAACGAGTGGATTTTACTGAGCCCAGATCAGGATTGGTGACCTGCTCTAAACACTTCACTGATGACTGCTTTCATCAGCCAGATCCTGAGTCACAGGAAAAGTCTGGAGTATCACTGTGGGTTAGTAATTACTGAAACTGCAAATCAATAAGCCATCAATTAATGGGCGGAGCCCAAACTGCTCTGGTCCCCAATTTTCCTCATCTATTCTGTACTCAGAAAAGCCGGTTAATAAACCCAGGGCGCTGCTTAATAAGCCTATCCTAAAATGAGTGTAGAAACTATTTTACGCAAAAGATCACTCAAAACGAAACTAAATCCATCTTCCAACTTGAGTAAAATGGAAACTTCGGCCACTATAGCACAGCTGGAACGTGACAAGGAGCTGCAGTTGGAGAATGAAAAAAGCATGAGCTTCTAGTCTGTTCAAGTCAATGAGATGAATAATTCGCTAGCTAGCATGCTAACGCATTTCGTAATTAAATGAATATATTCAAGTTTTGACGACAATTGTTACATGTGTAACTTAATACTTTGATAGAGAAAAGTTTAAGCATGTTAGCCAGCCAGGGGTGCATTTCCCAAATGCATAGTTGCTAACTAAGTTAGCAACTTACATAGTTTGTCCATTTAGTCAATGGTTCCAACTATGTAAGTAAGCATCTGTGAATTTTGGGAAACGCACCTAACCTGTGCAAACAGGCCCCCATTTGACCTGCATGGGCCGTGTGGTTAATCGTGTGTGCACTGTGGAGTCAGAGTTTATAGACTCTGAAGGTCTCGTGTTGTCATCGTGTACGTAAGCTACCTATTTTCGGACACCTTTCCTCATCATGGCCTAATAAAACTCTCAGGGAGTAGTTTCAGTCCACTAGGCCTACAGGCTGATTGTCATGTTGTTCCTTTTCCCTTTTTGATATGAAAAATATTTGTTTTCATTAATTTATGGAAATGATATTCTTTGACAACATCTTGTTTCCCTATTGTTTTCAGCTTGACGTCTGCATTTGAAACAACTCCCGTTACGCCACATCCAGTAATTGGCAAATTTGGGTCAATCTTGTTTTCAGAAATGTCAGCTCCGACCTCAATAAAAGGCTCATTTTCGAGAAAATGCAGCAAATTTGGGGCAATTAATTAGCAGGATACTGTTCATGAACTGTTTGGTCAAACGTGAACCGGATTGGTTTTTATTTGAGAAAACTAGATAAATTTGCATTTTAAAGATACCTAGTGACTTGTCTCTGATCTGTGTTTGACTCCTGTTTTCTGAATTCATGACAGTTTTCCAGTAGTAATATTCCTATTTTTGGATAATTTTTTCCTGAGCCACAGGTGGTAGTACATTGTGATAACAATGCAAAGAGTCTGGTTTTAACCCCTGAGGCCCACATAGTCTAAAAATATACACTGCTGAGTCAAACATAATGACCTCCTGCTAAATATGCTCTTGATACTCTGCATGTTGCCAAAACGGCTCCATCAAATTGACGTCCACAGGAATGCCTGGCCCAGGATTCCGCAGCAGACTATTTCTCTGATCGACGCACTTCCTTTACCAACTTGTTTTCTTCCCACTGTGCTTCTCCTCCCCGGGTAAATGGCACACACGAACCAGCCCATGTACAGAATGTAAAACTAAATGGGACTCATTGGACCAGAAGACCTTCCCTTGTTGCTCCAAGGTCCAGTTCTGATACTTTCAGATCCATAGTACGCACTTTTGAAGGTGGACAGGGGTAATAATGTGCATTCTAACCAGCTTCAATGGTCCAATACACAGCTTGGTGTCATTCACTGTTAATCTTGTAAACTATCATTAGAATTTTCTGTGACTTCTGCCACAATAACCCTTCTGTTGGTTTAAATCAAACAAAATAGGCTTCATTGCCATTGCACTTTGATGAGCCTTGGCCAGTCCACACCCTTTCGTGTTTGTCCTTCCTCTGGTAACTGTCTTTTTACACACCACTGCTGACTGGACCCCACAAGCCTTGACACTTCTGAGATGCTCTGACCCAGGCATCTGGTCATAATGATTTGGCCCTGTTCAAAGTCGCTCAACTCATTAATTGCTACGTGGCAGCTATGAGAACTGACTGTTTGCTTACCCTCTAAGGTTTGTTCTCAAACCTTGTCATACAAGCAAACACTATTTTCTTCATCAGTGAGCGGTCATTATGTTTTGGCTCATCTGGGTATGCACTCAAACACTGTATTTTGCCTTGGGCAAAAAACTTGCTTCTGAATATAAGTAGAGTATATGAATTCATAACACAGCCTCAGCTTCCTATGTGAATTTCAGAAAGATCACAAATAAGGACAAGAATTCTCAAAAGTTTATGAAGTTCTTTTCACTGTGCTGCCTTCCAGCTGAACTCTGTGGTCATTTTTCTGCAGGACTATTCTTATTGTGCACCAGGAGACTGCAAGAGCCTCACTTCTTTGGGTTACATCCATGCCTCACCACTTCCTGGAGCTATAGACATTACTGCTTGGATTTCATGTTTGTCACAACCCTTGTGTAAATGCTGTCTGTCTTTCTTCCCATTCAGCAACTTGCATGTCTATTAGAAGCAATATCTCCTTTTATTGTTTTGTGTCTTGCGTGCTCCCTTATTTCCGGCTGTGTCTTGTTTCATAGTTACATCTCCCCCTGTATCTGTGGCAGATATGCCCCCTCCCTAGAGTTGCAAATTGCTGGATTGTGATTTGCAGGGAGTGCTTAGAGCCAGTCAGTATATTTACTAGTAAAACTCTGTCTTTTGAAGGTAAAATGTAATCTTTAATGATAATACTTTATGGAAGCCTCCTTCCTTATTCAGCCAATAGGAACATGCTCCCAAGCCTTTCTCACGGTCTTCAGGATTGGGACCAACGGCGGCATCAGAACTGGAAATTTGGGGGCTACAGAACATCCCTTATAACATCTATTAGTCCTGGCTAGTTCTCAATCATTTTATCTACCCACGCTGTACTGAGAGTGAAAGGCGATATTTCATTGTAACGCGGATCAGTCATTATTCAATCAACACGTATTTAAGAGATTCTCACGTGAAATTGAGGTCTTATGCATGGAGGTTTTTTCGTTTTTAAATAATGAATTTAAACGATCATGAAGCGCAAGTTAAATTGCCAGATGTGCGGAAAAGGTAGCACAGAAGTTTAAGAGCAGTTTGTCTTTTGTGAAGCATGGGCCTGTTTATAAGTAAATTATTTTTTCTGTTCTGAATTTAGCCCATTATTTTGTCACTGTTAGATTGCATGAGGAGAGAAGCCGTGTCTTCAGTTGCCAATGGATTATTACTATGATTGAGATGAAATGATTGAGAACTAGCCAGGACTAATTGATGTAATAAAGGGATGTTCTCCAGCCCCCAGTTCTGGCACCGCCACTGATTGGGACCACGTTCCTGTTAATCCTGTCCCAGGCTTTTCCTCTGTCCAGTTAATTATGAACAAGCTCCCAATCCTTCTACGGTCACCAGGATTGGAGCTGCATTGCTCCTAAACTACGTACTAAATCCTGTCCTTGGACAGTCTGGCTCTGGCAAAGTGAGCACTCCTTTTGGTAGTCTTCCCAGAAAGCCATTAGCCAGAGATTGGCAATGCATACTCTGCTTCTCCCACAATATCTGAACTGAACTGTGCAATCCTCTTCGAGGCTCAGTCCTTCTGTTACCGTTTTACTGTCAATAAACCCTAATATTGGATTGTACTCTGCCTTTGCACTTGATTCGTGGTCTGGATCTTAACATTATCAGAGTTTTTACCTCTGCCAAGGAGGTTATGTTTTTGCCGGCGTTGGTTTGTTTGTTTGTCTGTCTGATTGTGTACAAGAGGACTCTAAAAGTACTAACCGGAAATCTTTGAGATTTTGTGGGTGAGTTGCTATAACATCAGGGATGGACCCTAATGATTTTGACTGCAATCGGTCAAACACTAGGACCGCCACCGCAGGCATCTTGAAATCCTGTGACAAACGATAAGTGAACTTTGCTCCCAGTGATATCACTCAAATTTTGTGGGTTGATTGGTCTTGCATCAGGGACGGAACCTATCCTTAAATTTCTTATGAGCCATGTTCACTCAGCAACATTTCGACTGTGCTGCCTTGGCAGTTTGCACTCTCGGAGTGCCTCTAGTTTATTCTACTTTAATCCACTATTAATGACCTGGCCAGCAGAGGATGGGCTCCCCCACGATAGTAGTGTTCCTCCTGAGATTTCTTCCCTCTGGAGAGGTTTTCTCACCAGCATTTGAGGCAATTTCCTCCTGATTGGGAGTTTTTTTTTTTTTTTTTTTTTACTTCATTTGCAATTTTGGGGATTAGGCTGGGCATCCCCCTTTTTTATTCTGAAAAGTGTCTTTGTGAAAAGTGATATACAAATAAAATTTAATTTAATTTCAGAGAAGCACTATGGAAGAGAAAACGCTGATGACTGCATCCCTCTCTCCTTGGGTAATTCTATGTTTAACTGTGCCTTCGGCACACCAAAACATCGCCTAACATTTTTTGGTCTCTGGGAGGCAAACAGGAAACCAGAGTTTGGCTTTTCACCCGGAAGCTTCTAAAAATTTTTCACAATAACCTAATTACCCTCCAGGAAACAATTATTTTCTATGCTGAAAATAAAGAAAGATATTCTATTTGTAAAATTTCTGTTAATCTTGTCATACTTAGGAACCCTGCATAGATATTTTGCTGCTAAAAAAAAGGCCTTGTCCTTTTAGAAACAGCTATTTATATCAGTGGGAGATTCCCACTGATCCTGGGTCTGTGCTTAGAAGTTCTTTCCGCCTGAGGCAACCCGTCATCTGCCTTCAGATCCTCACACCTGTGTGAGCAACTCGCACTGTGATCCTCACACCTGTGTGAGCAACCCGCGCTGTGATCCTCACACCTGCCTCTCTCCTCTCCTCTGAGTCTCAGGTTGCACCTCCATCTGCCCCAGTCCAGTCTTTTGGCCATCGATCCCCTGGGGGATTATACTCTTGTGAGGAGTTTTTATGGACACGCGAGAGAAAACACTTCCAGAGGAGAGCAGCAGTAGCGCACAAGGACCGACGGGAAGCTATTCTTTGGAAAAAAAAAAGAAAGGTTTTTTTCCAGATGCAACAGAATTCTTGGACTGGGGCCATCAAAGAGATACATTTGCACAGTGGGCAAGACTTTGTGCCTGTTTTTGGTTTTGGGTTGATTTTTTACAGAGATTTTTATTACAGTGTGTTAACACTGAAACAGTAGAGTTCTGACTGAAGCTAAGGAGAGTTACACGGAGGGTGGAGGGAAATTTACCTGGGAAATTCAAGGGGCATTCAGAAAAGCCTCGCAGGTAACTGAGTGACTTGTTTCGACAAATACAGAAGTGAGATGGGTAGGAAAACAACAAGTGTCCCAAAGCCAGGGAAACCAAGAAGACTTTCCAGATGTTTCACCCCACAAATTATGTTGTGTGTTTGTCACAAGCTCCGTACTGGCACATTAATATTTTTGATTGCACAAACACATGTACTCATGTATGCAGCTGCAGCCACAGACAGACACACACACACACACACACACGTTGGGTTTTCATATCTTGTGGGGACATTCCATAGACTTGCATTCGTTCCCTGACCCCTCTCCCTGACCTTAACCCTCAACACTACATACTTAACCATAACCCTAACCTTAACCTAATCCTAACCTTATCCCAACCCTAACCGTAACCTTTAACCCTAAAATAGCTCAATTTCCTCATGGGGACCTGAAAATGTCCCCATAAGGATAAAGAAATCCGGAATTCCATGTCTTATGGGGACATTTTGTCCCCAAAAGGGTCGGTAAACAAGGACCACATACACACACACACACACACACACACATACACTCATTCAGTCATGCAAAAATTCATAAATACATGCACGATACTGCTCTTCTACTGTGCCTGCGGTTCAGACAGAACAAGAGCTGCATGACAGTCCCACAACGATACCTGCCTGACTGTTTAAATGTGTAAGTGCTGTGAATTAGCTGGCTCCATTAGCAGAATAAATAAACCTGTAGAAGATTCATTCTAGTAAGTGCATAACGAATGATATTTAGACAAAATGGCTACTCTGTTTTCATGGGACTTCACTTACCTCCGAGGGACATTCTGTAAATGCACCAGTTAGCCACTCCTGTTTGACATTAATTTCTACAGATGTTGAGGGAGAGAGAACTTTGTTTTAAAACCATGACATCTGAAGCACCTCACGTAAGAGAACACTTCTTAAAGTTTGCTGCAAGTTACCCTCTCTGAACTCTGAGTCCTTTTACGATACTGCATAGTATTTTTAGCTGTAATTCAGTTTGTTAAAACTGTACCTGCCTTTCTTTTAAATATTTACTGAACTAAATATAAATTATCTTGCTGTGTCACAGAATATTCCATCTGGTAATGTCCATCCTTCCGAGGAATTCTGCCCATCAGTTATTATTGACTTGACAGTCATGGGAAACTGATATGGGTAGAGAATTAAGGATAAAACTTTTAAATGGCAAAATTTTTAGCGTCATAAATTTTAGGAAACTAATGGAATAATTAAATTTTCGATGACATTTCAAAGTACATTGTGTAATTTGCTCTTAATTGCAAGCAAAAACATTATAATTATATGTATAAAATCTTGATATTCTTTAGATAAATAAAAGAGTTGCATTGTCCTTGCAATAGAAGTTCCTATCATAGAATTATATGCTCTCATCCTGCGCCAATGTAAAACAGCATTATTACATTGTTTATAACGTCCTTAATTCTGCTGGAATTGGTTGTGACATGGAGTTGAGTGTCGTCGTAACATGCTTCATAAGCCTTGGCAAGCAGCTTTCATGTTACCTGGTGGTATACACTAACATTGAAGCCACTTCTAAGCCAATGGACCGAGGCTGTCTGAGTTATACCTAATGAATAATAATGCCCATCTTATTACTAAAATGCCACTTGGTAATACATCACAAATTCTGCAAGAGTTGGCACATTATGGACAATGCAAATAACATCAAAAAGGAATGACTTGAAAAGTCTGTTCACCATCTATTATATTCAAAACACTACAACAGCATATTATTTGATGCTTTACCTCGTGAATTAAATTGTTTAATGAAAATATATGCTTATTTCAAATTTGATGATTGCAACAGACTCCAAAAAAGTTGGTGCAGCATAATTTTAGGATAAATAATGATGAGAAAAGCTGTAATTATAAAATAACATGAAGATCATTCTGATCGAAACGTTGACACAATAAATTTTTGGGGAGCATTGTCCTTCAGTGTAGCCTGGAATCCATACTGATAAAGTGCTGGTCGCTCCCAACAGTCACTGACTTATCAATCTGGCCTCAGTCGTATAGCCAGCGTTTAGCCCTTACGTCACTAATAAAGTGAATGGATGAATATTTATGTTTTCTGCTCTTGGTGAGAACCACCAATCGAATATGAGTTAGCTGGCCAGCAACGGCATTCGTGAATGTTATTTGACATGAGCTTAAAAATTAGATTGTGGTTTGCTTGTGTTTACTCTTGGAGTGGTTGTTGGGTTTTAAACAGGATAATGTTTTGCCATATCTGCATTTTGTTTATTTCAGTGGGATTCCCCGGTATAATAAAGGCTAAATTAAATAATACTCAAATTACATAACGTATTTCACGGTAATTGGCATTAGCTATAGCTCGAAGGGCATGATTGCATCAGCTAGATTAAAGTGATACTCCACCCAAAAACTATAATTTGTATATCAATTACTCACCATTAGATGTCTTGAACGGACAGAGTTGTTCTTCACCTGGCGCAACTTTATGGCCACTGGAGAGTTTTGAAAAATTATCCAAATTCCTTTTTTGTTGGAAGCAAATGGGGTCACGCAGTAGCAATGGGAAAACTCCACAAAACGTCTGTTGACAAACTTTCAAACCATCGTCCAACGCATCGTCCAGTATAATCCAAGTCTGCTTTGTCCACTCGTATCCTCAGAACTCTAGAAACGCGGTTATTTTTCGCTAAAAATAATAAAATACCAGTTATGCTTCAAGTAAGCTCGCGCATTCAACGGAAGTCCCGCCTCCCGGCTCGTTCACTGCCCAGAGACTCTGCTGCCACTCAGATGAATACTCGTATAAACACGAGCCGGGAGGACTTCCGTTGAATGCAGAACTGTGGTATTTTTATTTATTTTTAAGTCTGTCTAAAGGGGGGAGGGGGGCACCCTTGTGACTGTGAGCCAATCACAGATCTCGCATGGATTTTGTGCGAATATTTGAAAGTCAAACGCTGGTCTACCGACTGAGGCCAGACGTACAAGCAAGTGACCGTTGGAAGCAACCAAAGCTTGATACTTCAGTGTGCGGACTTTATTATTTTATTTAGCAGATTCTCAAATTGTCCTGCACCTGTAATTGAGTGGATGTGCATGCTTTATTTTCTTGATTGTACAAAAAGAGCCCCCAAAAAAGTTCAAGTCCTTCAAGAACAAAGATAGGTTAAGGCTTAAGAATTTGCAAACATGAGTTTATAATCCATCACTTTGAGAGAAATAAGTTGTATTTGGGTATTTTACACTCAATATCCATAATACGTTTGTATGATTAAAGATGAAATTAATCTGGTGAAATCTAGGTGTGTAAAAACCAAGGCTGAAAACAATGTCAGACTGCACAGGATGTTCGAACCCTTAGAGGTCACTGTCTTAAGAACCATCATGTGACTGTAATAGATAGTCATAACATGGGTGGGAAAATACTTCGGTAATCCTTTGTCAGTCATCACCATTCGCCGCTACATCCACAAATGCAATGGAAAGCTCACATTTTAAAGCTGGATGCATCCGCAATACCAATGCATCTCAAGTTAAAACTTTTAAAGCATAAGCCATACATTATAACTGTCCAAAAGTTCTCTCGGCTTGGTTCCATCTGAGCTGGACAGTGAAACAGTGGTAGCATGTTTTGTGGTACGACTAGTCAGTATTTCAACTTATTCTTGCAAAGAAGCCTCTGGTTTCTCTGGAGTAAAGATGACAAGGAAAACCCAAACTGTAATCAGCGTAAGGTCCATAAGCCACCATTTCTCATCGTATGGAGGTGTGTCAGGGCATGGATGACTTGCATATTTAAAAGAGCACTATTAATGCTAAAAACAGTATGTATGACTTTTGGAGCGACATACAGTATGCTCCGCTCTGGACATTGTGCTTTCCAAGCACATCCCAGCATTGTCCAGCTAGACGACACCAAACCACACTCTGCACGATTTACGGATTTCGGCTGTGTACTGCGTTAGCAAAGAGTGCGGGTTCTACATTAGCCAATCTGTAATCCTGATCTTTGATTGAGAATGTCTGGTGCAATATGAAGTGAAATATACAGCAGCGAATGCCTTGCACAATTGTGCAGCTGAAAACCTGCATTATGGAGAAAAGGGGGATGATTCCCCTAGATAGACTTGACCATTTTGAAAGCGCATACACACCTGTGTTTAGAAACCTAATTAGCAACTTATTGATTCACCACTCTTGAATTTTGCCAGTTCAAAAAAAAATAACCGTTTTTGTTGTTGTTCCTTGGTGAGTAGCAAAATAAACACAACATAAAGATTGAGCTTTAATTGTCCATGAAATACATAGCCATTTTTGTCATGACATATTTTAAGAGGCCTAATAATCCCTATGAATACGAAAAGCAACCAATTAAAAAATATCATGTTAAATCCGTGGATTGCCATTGTGGTTGAAACAAAAACCAGCATTCACAGTGGTCTGAGCATGAGAACCTCAGTTAGGTCAGTGTTTCATTGCTCAATAGTGACTTCTACTGAACAGTTGGTCACTTAAGGACTACATGTCAAAGCTACACACAAAAGGTCTTTTCCCATTCCACTCAGCCCAGTCTTGGCTGTAGTTTGCCCTGCTTTGGCTAACCTTATATCATCACTTAGATGATTAAATCTGTGTTTAATACCCTTCTAGCCGGTTGAGGAACCTACCATTTTGGTAGCCAGTTAACTGACTTATCCTGAACTGAATGTTTATGTAAGAGGAATCCTGGTAACTTTGTCGCGAAAATAATTCATGTATGAAGTTAATGCAAGTAACTTTATGAAGTAACATCCTTTAGGTAATGATTTATTAAGTGTGAACTAATCATAAAAAGTCATAGTGACTTCATCATTTCTGAATGATGAGTAACAGGAATTCATGATACATCCTGAATGCATTAAATCATCATGCATTAGTTCAGCATTACTAATTACATATTTGTCACATTACTGTAAAGTGTGACCGACAAGAGATAACACTCATCTCAGAGAAGAGCCACACTCCGCTGAATTAGCTAAAGGGTTAATATGCCTCAGTTCTTATATTCCTCTAAGATACTCCATCACTGATGAAGAAGGATTCTTGGTAAATCACATATTTCTTCAATGTCAATGAAGATGGGTCTTTAGTGTCTAAAAAGACACAAATGAGAGAAATTCAAAACCTCGGACAATGCCCGTTGAATCAGATCAGTGACTAAATTGAGACAAACATCATAAAAAGTATTATTTTCAAACTTCATACACTAAAGCTTTCTGAACTTTGCACAGCAGTTATATGAAAAGAGAGCGTATTTCATCTCAGAGGTATTGTAGATATTTTACACAACAAAAAACCCCTGGAAAACATCTGTCTTTATCAAAGCCTCACACCTTTGTGGATCATAGATTTCTTTCATTATTCTCTCTCATAAACAAGTTGGGCAACTGGTTTTTGAGGTAGTCAGGGATGGCTAGGGCACCATGGAAACACTGTTTTTTGTCATTCCTGTGGTTTGGCAATAAAATTGTTTTCGACATGGTGGTCTGGTGCTGATAATTCAACAGAGATGGGAGGGAAAACATGTTTTGAGGTATAAAGCAGTGACTTTTAATTGATGTCTTTTTATGCACCTCATTATTTATCTGCTGGTAACCAGCTTTCATTTGGGAGACATGGCTCTAGGGCAGCTTTCAAGTGACAGAAAAACAAGAAATAACAGCAAGTGCTTTGAGTCTTTTCAGTTTTTTACATGAAAGAGCCCTCTTCAAGCACAGAGCCTCACATTGTATATTAAAGATAAATGCAGCTTCCTGTCAACTTAAATATCCAAACATATTTGCTGAGGGGTGAAAATATCTTGAGTAGAAACATAATTCAGCATAATGTATAATCACATCTCACCAAAGAATCAATCACTCTCTAAAATAAAAAACCAACATTCAAGCCATGCAGGAATCATAAAACTCACACCACTACCAAAATCATGTTAAAGTCTTCATCAAATCTTTTACAATACTAATCTAGTATTGTGTCACACATTTTAGAACAGGGCACTATAAGTGCAGATAATAGATTAAGGCAAAATGGCCACTGTTAAGTTAAAAACGAATAGCTTGAAGGCACTTTTGCAGAGGAATTATCAGAAGACAGTCTGAAGTTAGGTGGAGGTGAAGTGGATCACAGAGGACAAGCAAGGCGCAGTTTAGGGGACAAGTCCAAAGTCAGTAACAGGGATGGCCCACCGAATGAACCAGTACACTATGGGCTGGTGCACACCTTTTAACTGGCCGGAAGCAGGGACTGGAAGAAGCCACTCGCAAGGACCGCAGACACTTTTTGCTCATGAACTGTTACTCCAAAGATGGAAAACTACAATCCAGCAAAGTGGAGATGAAGACCAGGAGCTGACATACACCAATAAAAAGTAATAGTAATAACAGGGAACAGATGAGAGACCACAAAGGGAGGGGCGAAGCATGAGACAATAATTAAATAATGAGAACCGAAGAGGGAAATGAAAGAGAAACTGACAAGGGCAGCTGGATTGTGGAGGGAAACAAAAGAAAAAACACTCCGGACATGACAGTATTGTATTCAAAGGCAGTAATTATTTTGAATTCTACACTGTAAACCCAGATAGTGTGGTGCACTCAATTGTTTTGTGGAAAAATTGTGTAAGGCAACTTAGTGATCTTGTGTTCACAACACTTAAAAACATGGTAAGAATAACTCTTACCTTATGTTCTTTAAGTACTGTCCAATGCAATTATGGCTTGTTTGTACATAATTTTTTTGTGGTAATAGGTTTCCACAAAACATTTGAGTTTGCCACACTATCTGGGGTTACAGTGTACAGCTGACATAAGCGATAAAGTGCCTCTCACCAAGTGTCTTCATCAGCAGCTTTCTATTTCTGCCAGCATAGGGACATTTAAGAGCCATTCCATGAGAGATTGACATTCGGTGGGCAGTCGACCCCCCTGGAATTGAATGAAACTTGGCACATAGATAGATATTGGTGTCTCACAGAAAAAGCCGAATTTTTAGGTCCGTATCTTAGTTTGCCTGCCAATAGCGTCACCTGGAAGCCCACTTAGGTTTTGCTGTTGACACCACATTTTACATCAATTATCATGACTTAAGGTTACACAGTACCAAATATGTTATACTTTTATCATGACCTGTGGCAATTCAAGTCCGGTTAGACTTCAGCTCCACATCAGCGCCAAGCTGAGTAACTATATTATCGAGCCAGAATTATTTGAGAAATAACCAAACAAATTGAAAATGAGAATGGGAATAAAATAATATCCCAAACATATACCAAACTAGAATGCTTTATTATGTGTTTACTCACAACAAGGCTATCATTTTCAGTGAATAGTACCTTGGTATCTTGCTGTGTTTGTGAAATGGACGGTCAGAAAGATGGTCGAAATTCATTTTTAGTGCATGTTTGCAGTATATTTTCTCTGTAACCCAGATTTGTACTGTGAGGGTAAATGCTGTTTGTTGTGCTTTTGAAACTCTATTTTCAGGAATACCAAGCATTTCTTTGGTAGTATCCACACTTTCAAGCTAGATGGAGCCAAAGTCGGAGGAAAACTCTAAATTGACCATTTCATAGCAGATTGTGCCTATGTTTAGGTGGCATTATTTTGTATTTGTATATTACAGCATTAGTAAAATCTCAATGGTAGTATTTTCAGTGTAGACAATATTCATCATCAAAAGTCGGAAAATTTTGCCCCCGGGGGCGCTGTAGGCTGGATGCAAGTATTGGCTATCCCCAGCAATGTACCGAATAAATTGTTCTTGAATTGTGATGCACACTGCTAGTTTTCTTTGAAAATGAAGAATTTGGCTTGGTACTATTCTGGATGGACAGCTATCTGACTAAAGGTGGTGCTTTAAAGAGCTAATGTTCTACCGACCTAATATTCCATAATCCCAGACGTATACCAAAGTTCTGTCTTCTGACATATAAAGTACATGCACAGATATACATAAAATTTGTAATCTCTTTGGTGTAAAGCTGGTTTGGTTGTAAATTGGAAAAAAATCTTGGTGGTGATTGTAGCATTGTGTCAACATGCAAGACTTATTCCAGTAGTCAGTACAGTGTACAGTTTTGTAGTGTTGGTGCATTTCAGAAAATAACAAATTCTCTGCATTTTTACTTTACTGTTAGAATTGGAGAGCAGGCTTCGGTGTTAATTCTAGCATTTCCTTAGGGTATGGTGCTTGGGTATGAAAAAAGGCACAGCAGTCGCGTCTCGCGAGTGGTTGTCCTGATAAAGGGCACAGAGGTCCTACCAAGCAAGCAGCAGCCTGCCAAGAAAAGGGCAGTTCATTTGTAGTGGTAACTTGGATGCCTTCATTCCTAACACCTGCCCATGATGTCTAGCCTACAGGATGCCCGCTGGTTGGGAAGGCGGCGTTTCTTTTATGAACTTCCCATTTCCGTGGGTACGAAGCCATGGGTGTTGACGCAACTATTGCACCATATAGGCTGCAGCCCACTATTTAATTCAGAGACAGACAAGCTCACTATCCACGGCCTGTAAGCAGCCCTGTAGAGCCCCAGGATGCAGTGTAGTAGGGCTTGCCTCGGGCACAACTGGCTCCGTGGGTAATATCGACCCGGATCGAAAGAAGAAGGACATGGATGGCTGCTCAAGGCCAAGGCCAAGGAGCACCTCTGGTGCGCACCACCAGGTGCCGCCAACTCACAATCGAATTCCAAAAACAGACTGACGGATAGAGCTAGTCACATACTGTGTTGGCATCATTTCATTTTGGATAACATGAAAAGTATAAAACAGTTTTAACTTTTGTACAATACATTCTGTCTTCATGTACACGGTTATGTGACGAAGATTCTTTTTTAGAGTTCAAATTATGGACTGTTATAAGTGTACTTATACTGTTGATGCATGTCTGCATACGTCCTTATGGTGGTATGCCTTTTACATTACATTGTATGTTTTACATTGTTTTTTGGCATTTGAAAATTTTGGACGGGTCATGTTTTATAATGTGCTGTAATTTCTGACTGTGCTGTACCCGTACTTGGTAATAGCCCATGTATTGTGCGTTTGTAACGCTCACAGTCACCACCAGTTTACAACCAAACGAGCTTTATACCAAAGGGATTACAAATTTAATGTTTAACTGTGCATGTACTTCATATATTTCAAAAGACAGAACTTTGGTATATGTCTGGGAATATGGAATATTAGGTCGGTAGAACATTAGCTCCTTAGAGTAACACCTTTAGTCAGAAAACTTTCTACCCAGCATAGTACCAAACTAAGCTCTTCACTTTCTGAGAAACTAGCTGTCACTATGTATCACAGTTCAAAAAAATTTCTTTGGTACATTGCTGGGGAGGGCCACTACTTGCGTCCAGCCTACAGTGCCCCCTGGAGGCGAATTTTTCTGACCTTCGATGTTTAATATCATCTACACTGAAAATACTACCACTGAGATTTTACTAATACTGTAATGTACCCCAAAGGACTATGTATCCAAAGAATTTCAGATCTCTATCTTGCTGGGTAAACAAATTAATGCCGGCTAAACATAGGCACAATCTGCTATCAAATGGTCCGTTTTGAGTTTTCCTCCAACTTTGGCTCCGTCTAGCTTGAAAGTGTAGATACTACCAAAGAAATGCTTGATATTCCTAAAAATAGAGTTCCAAATTCCCATTTTCAGTTTTTACTGTTATTTCTCAAATAATTCTGGCTCAATAACGTAGTTACCCAGTTTGGCACTAATGTGGTGCTGATGTCTATCCAGGCTTTAAGTGTCTAAGGTCATGATAAAAGTATAACATATTTGGTACTGTGTATCCTTAAGTCATGATCGTTGATGTAAAATGTGGTGTTGACAGCAAAACTAAGCCACTTTAATGGCTTCCAAGTGGTGCTACCGGCAGGCAAAGTAAGATACGGACCTAAAAATTAGGCTTTTTCCGTGAGACACCCGTATCTACCTATGTGGCAAGTTTCATTCAATTCTGGGGGGGGCAACTGCGCACAAAATGTCAATCTCTCATGGAATGGCTCTTAAGTGTGACGTATCTGCAAAAAGTACTGAAATTGAGAAGAGAGCAAACACTTTTTTTATAGCACTATATATTTTGGATCACCTACTTCAAATGTGTATCAAATAGGATAAATACAGCTGTTCTGGCTTTTAATTCAATGACTGCTTAAGAGCCATATTCTGAGAGAATGGCATTTTGAGATACTTATTGGAGTTGACATCTCAGAATTGTATGAAATTTGGCAAAATGGTGCCTATATACGCGTACCAGAAAATCCCGGAATTTGAGCCCACAATTTTTATCGATATGGCTACAGCACCACCTAGAAGTGGACAAGTCAGGTACCATATTGAGCATTTCTGAGGAAAAATACCCATTTTTGAAGCAATATTGTGGATAACTGTTTCAATGTGCCAAACAAGTTATGATTGTATCTGATACTGGGATACCCAAATTTTCAAAATGTGAAAGTGCCAACTGATGACCATGTTGGTTATACATGCAATGACAAGAAATCTGTGCAAAACGGTAAAAAATATTTTGACAAATTCAGGCTTATTTTAATTTTTAAACCAGACCAGTGCCAAATTCATCTCACCTGTTTCCTTTTCAGACAGTAAAGGTGAGAAAAATTTTGAGGTATTTAGTCTGGCACTTTTTTGGTTTTTTTGAGATATTTGCTCCCAAAGTTGGGTGCGGGCTATTTTTTTCCTGTTTGTACTGTGGATTAACATTAATAACCAGACACCTGTGGGGATGGGTAGACCATTAATTTGAACCTTCCTTTGGGCTAAACAAAGGACACCAGAAACATCTTTGGCACTATGTTCCATCTTGGAGCAGCAGCTACAGACATTTTGAGAAAATCTCCAATTCGCCTATTTGCAGTGATGTTCAGGGGCCCATGTTAACCAAGAAGATAGAGCCTTGAAATTAGCTGAGTCTCCAGCCCTTTCAGGATATTTTAGCATGCCAAAAGAAGTTTTATGGAACTCTTTGCCAATGTCTGGATATAAAGGGACGATTGTTCAAAAATATATCAGTAGAGGGAGCACTGTTACCAATATGTCAGATCTGACAAAATCAGACATGTGCCATGGAGAGGTTTCTTGAAATGGAATATGTGTCTTATGTACATTGTGAAAACACTGATTTTGTTCTGGCACTATGTTGGTTTAACTAGTAATGCCAATAGATGGCGCCCCACCATACCACTTTATTCAGTTCTCGCAAAACCAGACATGTGCCACAGAGACATCTCTTAAAATGAAATATGTGCAATGTATACATAGCGAAAACACTGATTTTGCTTTGGCAGTTGGCTGGTTTAACTAGTTACAGAGATAGGTGGTGCCCATAAAGGTACTGGTGCAAGATAAATTTTAAGGTTTCAAAAAGCAATCAACAACATATTATTTCGGTACATTTGGATATTGTATTGGAACAATAACTATGACAGAGAAATTCATGAGAGTTTAGTTTGTTGTTTGTGGTATATGTAAAAAATCAGTCAATTCTAGACACCGGTCGAGATAACAATTAACATTGTGCAGTCACTTGTTACTTCTGAATACAAGCCTTTTCCCTGCTATCCCTTGAGGTTTCAACTTTTTACTTGTATTCAGAAGTATTAAGTGAATGTACCGAAATAATATGTTGCTTACCTCCGTTTGAAACCTTAAAATTTTTCTCGCACCAGTACTTCTATGGGCACCACCTATCTCTGTAACTAATTAAACCAGCCAACTGCCGAAGCAAAATCAGTGTTTTTGCTATGTATACATTGCACGTATTTCATTTCAAGAGATTTCTCTGTGGCACGTCTGTTTTGCGAGATCTGAATAAGGTGGTACAGTGGGGCGCCACCTATTGGCATTACTAGTTAAACCGACATAGTGGCAAAACAAAATCATTGTTTTCACAATGTACATAAGACAGATATTCCATTTCAATTAATTTCTCCATGGCACATAGATCTGACATATTGGTAACATCGCCCCCTATACTGATATATTTTTGAACATTCGTCCACTTATATCCAGACATTGGCAAAGAGTGCCATAAAACTTCCTTTGGTAAGTTAAGATATCCTGAAAGGGCTGGAGACTCAGCTAATTTCAAGGCTCTATCTTCTTGGTTAACATTTTTATGGGCCCCTGAACATCACTGCAAATAGTCGAATTGGAGATTTTGTCAAAAAGTCTGTAGCCGCTGCTCCAAAATGGAGCATAGTGCCAAAGATGTTTCTGGTGTCCTTTGTTTAGCCCAAAGGAAGGTTTACAAATTAATGGTCTACCCATCCCCACAGGTGTCTGGTTATTAATATTAATCCACTGTACAAACAGGAAAAAATTAGCCCTCACCCAACTTTGGGAGCAAATATCTCGAAAAACCAAAAAAGTGCCAGACTAAATACCTCAAAATTTTTCTCAGCTTTAATGTCTGAAAATGAAGCAAGTAAGATGAATTTGGCACTGGTCTGGTTTAAAACTCAAAATAAGCCAGAATTTGTTAAAACATTTTTTCCTGTTGTAAACAGATTTCTTGTCATTGCACGTATAACCAACATGATCACCAGGTGGCACTTTCACATTTTAAAAATTTGGGTGTCCCAGTATCAGATACAATCATAACTTGTTTGGCACATTGAAGCAGTTATCCACAATATTCCTTCAAAAATGTGTATTTTTGCTCAAAAATGCTCAATTTGGTACCTGACTTTTCCACTTCTAGGTGGCGCTGTAGCCATATCAATAAAAATTGTGAGCTCAAACTCCGAGATTTCTCGTTGCATATGTATTGGCACTATTCTGCAAATTTCATGCAATTCTGAGATGTAAACTCCACTGCCAGTGCCACTCTCTCAGAATATGGCTCTTTAAGATGTTCAGACATGGCCGTTTGTCCTGTTTGTCCCGCCTCCTTCTACAAGTTTCCCCGAGTTTCCGCACGAGTTTACACGACTAAGGAAAACAAATTTGATTGGGTGTTATCGAGCGGGCGGGATATTCATTGTTTGGGGCGGGACACAGTGTTTACTCTGGGTGACCCGTAAAAAAAAAAGACTGGGGGGACGCCACACCCCCGCATCTAACGACCACAACACCACTGGTTATGAATCATGAAATCTGAAGTAATGAGACAATTGTCAGCCGGGAGTAACGTTAGGCTAGCTACATTGGTAAAACTAGCAGTAGCTAACTTACAACTTACAATGTGTAAGATAATGGTTTATAAAAAAGCAAATGTGTACATTAGTAGTCTAGCTAGCAACTTACTGGCACTTTCAAAGAAGGTGCCCCAACAGTGTACACGGGACCGCTGTATCCGTCAGGATTAGATCCTTCGCCAGCCCAGCCGAGTATTGCCCGTAGTTTGAGAAGCAGGATTGTGTGAAGTGCCTTCCACACACCCTGGATCTCACTGACAGCCCGCTCTCGTCGAAGTGCAGGAATTCAAGCCAGCCGGCTCGTATCCCTGAATCCGAAGGTAGGCTGAACAAAGTAGTTTGGGTGGACTGACACCCAAGCAAACACCTACTTCGTCCTCCTCCTGCCATGCTAGCTCACGTATGCTAGGCTACCTAGCTACCGCTACTAACACCACTAACACTCACACACACGCTAACTCACAATCTCACCACACACTCACTCACCCAAACGTGTCCCTCACTCACTCGCTTGCAACTGCACACTAGATACTAACCAGGGTTGCCAACTCTGATAAGACAATTAAGCGACCGCAGCTTCAAAAACAAGCCCAATATAAATTAGACGATACTAAGACAGTGTAGACCTGGGGTGGAATCTGTTTCGTTTTGTTGAGCGAGGGGAGGAGGGAAGATTATCTTTCATTTAGTTGAGCAAGGGGCTAGGAGGGAGGACGGGTTCTCTCAAATTACTCGTCGTGAGGCTGTGAGCAGACAGAGTCAATCAATGAATCGGGGGGAAATAGCAACCATAAATGTATAACAATTAGGTCGCTTGTTACACTTCTCTTACAAGCAACCATATTTTTAAAAACGAGCCCAAAAAAACTGCAACCCGTAATTTTTTCAAGCGACTTCAAGAAAAAAGAAGCCCAAAGTCGCGTATTATAAGCGGACTTGGCAACTCTGATACTAACTCTCTACAACCCACGAAACCGCTCACTAAAACCCAAAACCACTTACACCTGCAAAAACCACTACTCGCTATCAAAGCTTCCCAGTTTTCCTCAGACTTTTATATCGCAACGACGGTAGCCATTTGATTGACGTATGACGGATTCTAATATCATTGGCTGATGAATCGTGTGCAACGTGACGCATAATTCGCGCGCCAGCATTATCCAATGCGAAAAAAAACTACTCCACTTTCACCCCGGATTTACTCGATAATAGAACTTTGCAGAAAGTTTGGGTTACATCGTCTGATAGGTGAGTGATTACACTAATTTTAAGACCCATAGTGGGATCAAATTCATTTTTCTTTTCTGAACACCTTTAAATACAGGCGGAGCAAGAAATCTAATCTGTGTTTAATGATGCAGGGTTTCTGAATAAATCCCAGAATCCTCATGAATGTGGTGAGGCTCTGGGTTTTACAAAGTGCAGGTATACAGCTAACTCAGTAATCCTATTTCATAACATTGTCCCCATGACCACCATAGAATCAGGTGCAACAATATAGATGCAATGAACAAGGCTATTATGGTACGCTCTTGCAAGTGGAGGTGCCATCAGATAACTAGTCATTACTTATGCAGTCAACTATTCAAACCAACCTGTTATTAAAGACTACCACTGTAAGCAAGGTGAAAGGGGGATCACTGGTTTCTCCCTGACTTAATGTCTGTGACATTTACCAAGTGATTAACATCATACAAAGGCCAAGTCATGTGTGTACAGGGGGTTTACACTTGAAGCTTGTGCAACCATCCCACCCCCTCCCTTAAACATCCTGCCATGGTCATCTCCACCTCCACTACAATAATGGTGTCTTTTTAATCCTGAGGTATTCTGGCATTTATCCCAACTGCTCAGGGAAATTTAGAGAAAAGGCCCGACACAAAAGATTTTTTCTTTTTGATGTGAAGAATCCCTGCACCCCCCCACCCCCCCCCCCCCAACTGCCCTGTTTATGCTCATCTGCGTTCCAGCTGCAATAGCAATGCCTGAATTTAAACTGGAATTTCTCAATATGGGGTTACTAAAACTCTTCAATCACATTCTATAAAAAATACCTATGCATGCCATGAAGAATACCTTCTATGTGGGTATGTAGTGCTTACTGGTCTATTCTGCAAACATGACACATATTTTGAAGGTCCCCGAATAATCCTATCCCCTAGGAGCTCATCCCTATACTTAGAAGAATTTGCATTCTTGAATGACCCGTTTTGATTCTGTGCTTTTTTTGGGGGGGTCATTTCCTTTATCCAGCCCAATTATGAAATGGTTCAGGTTCAGCAGCCATTGCTAATTTCGCACTACTGAGCGACAGCCAATCACTGTAATGCCCCATTTCCACTGACTCATCACCCACTTGAAACAACATATACAGTAGTAACTGAGGGGAAAAAAATGAGAGACTGGAGACATTTTTTCCCTTCAATTTTTTACACCTTGTTTTACAGACGTGAGATACAGTAATTATCTTAAATTATAAAAAGTTAAAAAATGTCCAATAGGAGTCCATTTTGTATGCATATAAGTTATCTACACCATTGATCCAAAATATTAAAACAACTCACAAATGAAGAAAATCACGTTGATTATCTATTAGCAACAGCACATGTCAAGGATGGCTCTAGGACTCTTCGTCCCCAGACTTTTTGTCCCCGGACTTTTCATCCCTGACTTCTTCGTCCCAGACGTTTCGGCCCCAAGGAATTTTTGTCCCCAGACTTTTCGTCCTCATGAACTTTTCGTCCCCCGGCAATTCGTCCCTGGATGGTTCATCCGCAATAATGCTTTGCCCTCTTCCTGCATTATAACACTATTCCTAACCCTAACCCTAACCCTAACCGTAACATCATAGTGATAAGTCCATCGTCCATTCGTCCATCCGTCTGTCAACAATGGTGGCACTTTTTTTTATCATCAGGGGACGAAAAATTCAGGGACAAAAAGTCCAGAGATGAAAAATCCAGGGACGAAGAGTCCTGTATCTGTCAAGACAGACCTTGTACAGTAAGTGAACAGTTGGTTCTTGTAGTCTATATGTTGGATGTGGGAGAAATGGGACGTAAGGAACTTTGACAAGGGCCAAATCTTTTTCGCGAGACACGTAGGACAGAACATCTCTAACGCGGCAAGGCATCTGGGGTGCTCCCAGTCAGCAGTGGTGAGTAGCTGCCGAGTACCAACAGTGGTCCAAAGAGGGACCAACCATGAACCTACAACAGGGTATTGGGCGCCTGAGCCTCATCGATGCACAAAGGCAATGAAAGGTATCCTGACAGGTCTGAACTGACAGAAGACCTACTGTAGCACAAGTCAAATAGTGTCCCTAATAAATTGTCACTTGTTCAATAATTTCCAAAGACAAGAGAGTGAAAAGCTTGTTACTAAGCATAGGGTATAACAACAATAAGGAGACAAGATAATCCAAGACCATATTAATGCCTACGGATTTAGAATGGGGTGTCATAAAAGTTCCTGAAGGTGTAATGGCCAGGATTTGCAAAACTTTTGTCCATATTGTGGACATTTTATGCTCAAAAATTGGAGAATTTTTTTATACTAATTCACTTTCCAAAAATATTTTGTTTCGTCACAACTGCCTGTTTTCAGTGCTGTCTACTCTATAAACCCTCTCTATGTCTTATGGGATCAGTGAACACATTCTCTATTACTGTTACATCTGTTCAGGACTTTTGAAACAGCATAATTCATTACAATGACAGGAAAAAAATTAACTTATCTTTATCCCTTAATTACATGCTAAGCTCATAGTTTTCAGAAAATGATTTTGATTTCAACAGTCCACCTAACACTCAGAATTCCTGAAATACACTTAGGAATATCACCGTCAATAAATGCTGGGACAGTATTAAATTCAAATTACGGTGCTGAAGGCGAAAAACACATCCGAAAGCTATTTGTCTTTCATGCGCTAAGCCACAAAGAGACTGGATCTTAGTTGGATTTTCTGGCCGGCTTCAGCTGTTTACCCCAGGAATAATATTACAGGTCAGCAAGTCAGATGAATCACGCGCCACGGACCTGACTGTCATCAAAAGAAGACAAAGGATAATACGTCTATTATCATTCCAATGAATAATAAGCAATATGCCTTTGATGTTTATTTCTGCGCACAGGTGACTTCCTGTTGGGCATGTTGGCCACAGAAAGCATATGGTGGCTCCAGGTGTGATGAAATGCTGCTTGACACGCCATGTCGAGGCAAAGTTGTTACGTGACTCTTGGAGAGCAGACAACATCCCTTGTGCTTTAAATGGATTAACGTAGCGTTTTTTTTCCCCTCTTTTTATCAACAAAAAAGGGTTACTGCCAGTAACTTCAGGTAACCAGAGGCTTTAGGGCCTAATATGGGTCAAACATACAGTATTTGAGGTAAATCATAGCTACTAAAAAAATTAATGCCAAGCATCCACTATTTTTCCCATAGGTATCAGGAACAAAGTTCTTATTTTATGTGTTTGAGGATTTTAGATGGTAACATTTCTTAGTGAAAGGACTTTGTGGATGGGTGAAAGGGACCAAACAGACAAGCAAGAGGAGACACAAGTGGATCTTCAAAAAGAAAGGGTTTTATTCACCCAAACAGAACTCAACATAGCCTTCAAACCAAACAAACTGACCTGAAAAAGCCGGTATTCGCCTGGTAGTTGCCAAGAAGTAAAAAATGTTCTTCGGCCACCGCACAGTGACAGATTGTTAATGTTATCTGGTCTGCAAGTCGAGTGGGTCTTTGAGATCTAGACTGTGGTACTCCTACAACAGAGGAATCTCCCAAGGAAGAGGATGTAGACAAAACATGTTGTCGTGCCATAACAAAAGAACAAGAAGCAGACAAAGGGGATGCTTTGAGTATATTTCCTGGTTTGCCGCTGTTTGCGGTAATTGCTATTGCAAATCACACACATTTTTGCCCATCATAAAATTTTGATCAATTTGGAACATCTTTTGAAGCAGCATAATCACCTAACCAAGATACAGATATTTGAGTATATTTTCTTCTCAATATTACCCATGATACTATCCAATAGCAACTGGCCGTTCACATGCTTCCGCAATGTCTTTTGCTAATTCACAAACTTCTTGCAGATTTCTTGCTGATGAGTAAAGCAATCACATTTCTGCGCTTCAGATACCAATTGAATCATTCAGAACCATTTACAGAAACAAATTACTTTGCAAACGCGCCAGTCAAATGCAGCCAAAGTGAACGCCATGGGGAACATTTATACTGGCTCATCAGACCAGGTAGAACCAATAGGGGACAACACATAAAAACCAGACCACCACAGAAGACTAAACAACAAAATAAACAGAACAAATACTCCAAACGGTTAACCTACTGGAATCTTGACAAAATTAAAGTAGATAATTTTATGCTATTTATTTAAGAAACAAAAAATCTTAACCAAGAAACAATGTCCCCATCCCCTTGGCAAGGCAGGCAACCCAGATAGCAAGCACCTCCGCTCCGGATCTGCCCTGCTCTGAGCCGGATCAGCTGGAGTCGGCACAGAGCCGGGGCAGATCCAGAGCGGAGGTGCTTGCTATCTGGGAATGGTTCAGTCCACTTGGCCACTTCCTGTATTTAATAGGTCTGCTTCCTGGGTGGCATCCATTATCTCAAGCCAAGATGTCATGAAGCCAAGATACTCCCAGAAGTGGCAGCAAACAGCAGAACCTTGGTGCTGGTAACGCAAAAAAAAAAAAAATTAGGATAATGCAATTTAAATAAAATTTAGACTGTGCTAAAGTCAACTAAATGTGCACACAACTAATAGAACTAATATACTGTCAAATGCAGCAGCGTGCAGTCACATGTTCAGAGGGCTTTCAGTAACCTTACCCTTTACCGCTCGACTGTCCTTTCGCTGTTCTCATTCAAGTTTGCCTGATTAACAATCAAACAATTTATCAACTGAACGACAATGACCAATCCATTTTCCTTAAGAAATGAAAAAATGAATGCCTATTGCTGACATTTAAATAATTGATACAACATTGTTAGGATGGAAAAATAAATGCAAAAAATCCGAAACTTTGGCTGACTTCGCAGCAATTATTTTCGCCATCAGTCAGCTGTGCATCGTACCTAACAACGCCCTTTAGCTGTCACTACATTCAGACTACAGAACGGATTCTTGTGGCTTATTGCTCAATGAGCCTCGCAAACTGATTTAGGCAAATCTGTGCTGTTTCACAAGCTACACGAGCGCAGAAATTATAAAGACATATTGATATTTTACGTAGTAATTGATGTGCGGAAGAAAACACTGTATAATGTCATGGTGCAATGTATAACAAGGCTTTCAAAAATAAATTAGACTCTTGTCGGTTCTATGAATTAGTCTGAGCAACTGTTGCTAATCGGGAGAGGTAAACTGTGGGAGGTGTAGGTCATTAAGCAGTGAAATGTGATGTTATTGCTGGCTCTGTGTTTCTGCCGATGGACCACCGCTGGTCAAATGATAAATAAAGTGTAATTATGAAAGGAAATCTGTGTTATGTATTTTATGTGATGTGTAATGTGTACGAAATAATGTAAACTAAATCATGACAAAATGAAATGCAACTATATGAAACTATAAAAACTATACAAAATGAAACTATAAACATAAAGTACAGTGCAGGAGGTTACCAAGTTAACAGCAGTTGTGTGGGCATGGGTGTGGCCATCATAATGTGTATCATCGATTTCACTGACTTTTTTCATTTCAACCATGGATATAATGCACATGAATTACTTTTATTTAGACATAATTATGCATTTCATGTATTGTTTCAAATGCAACTACTTCTGCTGTATAAATTGAAATATAAATATCTGTATCCCTGTAATCTTGAGCCTACCACTAACTATTGCATGTATGTTACATATACAACCCCAATTCCGAAATAGTTGGGACAAAGTGTAAATTGTGAATAAAATCAAAACGCAATGACTTTAAAATCAGACCAGCCAGTATTTTATTCACAATAGAACAGAGATAACATAGCAAATGTTGAAACTGAGAAATTTTACTATTTTATCCACGAAATGAGCTCATTTCAAATTTGAAAGCATCCCCTCTTCTTTTTAACACAGAGTGGAGGCGTCTGGGCATTGAGGAGACAAGTTTCTTGGGTTTAGCCATTGGAATTTGATTCCACTCTTGTTTAATACAGGCTTCCAGCTGCTGGACAGTTTTGGGTCTCCTTTGACGGAATTTTTGTTTAATTACGCGCCAAATGTTCTCAATCGGTGAAAGCAGGACTGTAGGCAGGCCAGTTCAGCACACGGACTCTTCTACTACGTAGCCATGCTGTTGTAATAGGTGCAGTATGTGGTTTTGCATTGCCCTGCTTAAATACACAAGGCCTTCCCTGGAATAGATGTCGTCTGGAGGGGAGCATATGTTGCTCTAAAACCATTATATACCTTTCAGCATTCATGGTGCTTTTTAAAACATACAAGTGTCCCACACCATATGCACTAATGCATCCCCATACCATCAGAGATGCTGGCTTTTGAACTGAACGCTGATAACAGGAAGGGTGGTCTTTTTCCTCTTTAGCCCGGAGGACAAGATGCCCATGATTTCCAACAAGAATGTCAAATTTGGATTTGTCTGACCACAGGACACTTTGCCACTTTGCAACAGTCCATTTTAAATTAGCCTTGGCCCACAGAACACGGCAGCGCTTCTGGATCATGCTCAACAATGGCTTCCTTTTTGCATGATAGAGTTTTAGGTGGCATCTGTGGATGGCATGGCTGACTGTGTTTACAGACAGTGGTTGCTTGAAGTATTCCTGGGCCCATTTAGTAATGTCAATGACAGAATCATGCCGGTGAGTGAGGCAGTGGCGTCTGAGGGCCCAAAGATCACGGGCATCCAGTAAAGGTCTTCAGCCTTGACCCTTACACACAGAGATTTTTCCAGTTTCTCTGAATCTTTTGATGATGTTATGCACTGTCGATGATGAGACCTTCAAAGCCTTTGCAATTTGACATTGAGGAACATTGTTTTTAAAGTATTCCACAATTTTTTTACGCAAGCCTTCACAGGTTGGAGAGCCTCTGGCCATCTTTACTTCTGAGAGACTCAGCCTCTCTAAGATATCTTTTTTATAGCCAATCATGTTACACACCTGATGCCAGTTAACTTAATTACTTGCCAAATGTTCTTTCAGCTGATCCTCTTATATATTAATTACTTTTTCAGCCCTCTTTTTGCCTGTGTACCACCTTTTTTGAGACCTGTTGCAGCCATAAAATTTGAAATAAGCTCATTTTGTGGATAAAAATGTAAAATGTCTCAGTTTCAACATTTGAAATGTTATCTATGTTCTATTGTAAATAACATATTGGCTCATGTGATCTGAAAATCATGGCATTTTGATTTTATTCACAATTTACACTTCGTCCCAACTGTTTCGGAATCGGGGTTGTACATTAAAGCTGTTTTGGATGACAAGTCTATTATTTATGAATTGAAGACCCCAGTGCTTAAAGTATGTCAGTCACAAAATGTCCATTCTGAGAAAATGGAGAAAATCGACTAAGTAACAATAAAAGACATTTTCTCATCCTTACCTTGCAGTGTATGAAATAAGACTTCAGTAGTTGTGGCACTAGGCTCTTCAAATACAAACGACCTAACAGGTTTTAATATATAATTAAAATCATTTGTTGTATATTTTCATCACAGCTTTTGTTAGAAAGGTTCAAATGGTTGTCATATTGGATGGGTTAGGATGAGTAAGGATTCATGAGACCACTGTTGGGTGGAGCAATTGAGCTCTGTGACTCATTTGAACTTGTATAAAGACTTCTTTTCCGCACAGAAAAAAAAACCACTTTGATCTGTGATCAAAGCAAAAAGGTCAGTGAATTAGTCAGTGTAAAGTAACAATTATGATATTACTCACAAGTTTGAATTTCTATATTCAGGGGTGACACTCTGCACTACTGTATGGATTCTGTCAGCACTTGTTTTTGCTGGTATTGCCTGTCAAAATAATCTTATGATTTTTGTGCATGTATTCACAAGCTATATAATGATGAATTACAAATCACAAGCATGAGACAGGAGAGAGTTTGCGATTTTATTACATTGTGATCCGCTGTCCAAGGACAATCATGAATCTTTTTTCCATGCATAAATTGGAATAGTAAGTGAAACACAATGACATGATATCATTTGCTGTGGTACTGCAGGAAATCCGTTCCAGACAGTATTTTGCTGGGTCCATGAAACTGATTCAAATGTAGTACATGAGGTCAAAACCTTGCCATGTCAATGGGATCCATTACATAAAGGCATGATTAAGTTACTTATTTACATTTGAGAGTACCAATTATCAGCAGTGACTCATCATGTACAAATACTGTATGTCTGTTCATGTGTAAAGTATATCAAATGACTGCACGGCAGGAATTAAGTATACAGTACATGGCCCATAGCAAGATCTTATGAGAGCCACATTTGTGGCAAACAAAACAATAGTTCATTTTAGGACACTTCACTGAATACAGTACGTTGACCTTTTGACCTACTGTCGCAGTCTTGAATCTGCCGGTTGAAATGTCACCCAAAAAAATGTATTAGTTTTCATCCATGTCACCAGTCATGAAATCTGGAAATTGAGAAACACTGTCCATATGGTAACTCAAAATACTAGCTATCATTGCTGTGAAGCCCATAAACATACTAAAGTATTGTTTAATCTAATCATTATTGCTAAGTGACAGCAAAGGTTGTGTTGTATTGAAGCAAAGCTTGAGTTATTGCTAATCACTCTTTACAAAAATTACTCATTCTGGTGACAGGAGACACACAGTGACATTGCCTCAATTTTTTACTTTTTTAATTCAAAGTGCATTAAGTGCAGTCCACAAGGATTCTGATGCCATTTAACGCGCAGAACATGGTAATTATTTCCCTCATATACTGTAAAAATTATAAATTTCTCAAATTCTTTTGGCTCCCATTTTTGCTTAACTTTAATTATGAATTTACACAACTATTGAATGCCAATTAGGTTATTTGAACCAAATGTAAAAAATTGCACCCAAATGTGAAAGTTAGTTGGCTTTACAATGCTCAAATATACAACTTTTACAACTGCAAAGAGTAAAACCCCTAAAATTGCAATCATGTATCCTGTTAGTTATCAAAAACAAAAAATCTGACAAAAATCTTTTTTTTTCAGTTACATGTAAATTTTCTGGAACAGTTCAATAAAAAAGGGGGTGTTGATGAGGTCAAGACATACCGAGGTTTCAGAAAGCCCAAAATAAATCATATAAAATAAAGCGTCTCAGACAGGGAGATGCAGATCTAAGATCAGGCATTTCACAATCTTCTATTGATCCATTTTAGGCTGAAAAGCTAAACTGACCTGAGGTTTTATTTAATTTATGTGGATTTCAAACCTAAATATTGCATATGCTCAAAAAAAGAACAAAGGCAAATAGCAAATAAATAAATAAATAAATAAAACCCAATATATAAAACCTTGGATAAGATAAACAGCATGCAATTTTTATCTAATGAATCAGGATCAACTTGAAATTTTTCACAGGTGCAATTACTGATGAATTTTGCATTTCTTAATGTTAAATTTGTTTTATAAATTTGAAATCTGCAAATAAATTGGGGTTTGCAACATGTCTATGCAACATTTATAAATAAGACCCCAAAACTCTTAGTCTTTGAAAAGACTAATAAAGGCCTTATTGATGGCGCTGCCTTGAAGATATCAGTATACAGAACAGGCATCATTAACTCACAGCCCTCGAGGTCTGAGAAATGCTTGTTTTCACCATACCCTTTGCCCGCGAGTCAAGTGTAAAGACAGACCGGCCAATAAGAAGCACAACTTGTTCAGTTAACAAGTTAATTACCTGGGAGAAAAGAAAACCAGGGCTGGATTTGGAATCAAGGTCCAGATTTGGTGAGTTTAGATTAAGAGTGAGGCCACAGTCAGGCTGTTGGTTCCCCCCTTGTAGAATGCTTTAGCTCTCTGCACTTCATCCTGAGGAATGTAGGCTCAGGACCGAGCCAAAAAGCTGTTAGTAGCATCACAGCTAAATGGAGCAATCCACAGAGCTCTGTCAAGGCTCTCTGACTGACACTTGGAATGTTTCAACTTACAACGCACAGATGCAGCAGTACTCAGCTAAGGAACTTCAGGAATGATAAGAACTGCTATCAGAAGAAGGCTATTTTTCTTTCATGAATTTTAATGCTGCACTATTACTTATTTTAAGCTGACCAAACAAAAGGTGCTATACGGGATGAAATATGATCAAGTATTTTAAATGGGGGGATTGAAATAAGATGTTCTACATTACCTTTCGCTGTTTTTTCAGGCTGTGGGTGTGTGGTGTTTCCAGACTTCAGGAAAAGCCATACAGTTGGAAAAGCAGGTGGAAAGACAGGGAGCTCCTGGCACAGCCAAAGTGGAGCCCTGCTTCTATCATCAGGCCGGGGTAATCCCAAAATGACTGAACAGGGATCGATGCACACTGTCCCATGTCCAGGATGAGAGATAACTGGCAGGGGATCTCTGTGTTCAGTTTGAGAAAATATGGGTGGTATTCTAATGTTGTGTCTGTTTTATTTGGCACAGACGTTGGGGAGCACAGAAGGTTTTCTTCACAGAAAAAAAATGTAGGAGAGGGAAGCAGTGCACTAGCAGCAAGGCATTACTCAAGAAAGAATGCCATTATTTTACTGAGCTATTAGTCTTGAGGGAAATACGGAGTTTTCATAGGTAACAGTAGGACACTGGCTGTATTCATCATATAACATTCAAGAAATTGAAGAAATTTGAAATTTTTTTGTAAAATGACCAGTGAATGTAGTTGTACATCGTTTTGCTATCAAAGGAGAACATTTGAATTTTATGATAATTCTACAAAATTCAAGGTTTAAGTTCAAGTTCATCTGATGAGAATTCAATTAAAGCAAACCTACATTTAGAAATAAAGACCACCCAGCCAATACAGGTTATGGAGTTGATAGCATGAAATGCAAAGTATTACAAATCACCAAGCATTAAAGCTTGTGCTGACATTGCCTGTCTTAATATTTTGTCAACTGGGGTGTTAATGCCAACAACACATTTAAAAATATGCGTTAATAATGAAAAATTGAAGAGTAATTTTCTTGCAGGACCCTCCATTTGTTATTAGTTGACCCTCACCTCTGCTTTCACTTTATGCCTTAATCTCATATGTTGGTAGAGAACATGGGTGCACCTAATTTCCTTAACCAGGCAGCTTTTTGCCTTTGCTCTCTGCTTCTCCTTGACCTCACTAGAAAATGTCATATGGGTCAAGGGAAAGTTAAAGGAAGATTTTGGAGGAACCTCAGAAGAGGTTTGATAAAAATCAATTTCCTTCCTTCATTACCTGATGAGCTCGACGGCAAAGATAGCCATTGCAATTTATCGGAAAGCTTTTTTCAAGCTTTTCTGAGGTTGATCCTGTGTTTCCTTGCAAGAAGGAAGCCACAAACGAGCATATATTGCCTCCTTTGACCATTGTTTCCCAACCTTGCTCCTGGCATACCCCTGTCTTGTACTTTTTATATGTCTCCTTGATCTGACACACCCAGTTTGGTGCATCCAGTGTGCTCCACTAACGAGATGACCGACTGAATCAGTCAGTTAAATCAGGGAGACATCCTAAATATGCAGGGCAGGGGTACTCCAGGCGCATGGTTGGGAAACACTGAAATAGAAAATTCAGGCGCTCCTTGTCATGGTCACCAACTGAACTATCTCCGGTTATTGTTCATAAGCAGGGAAGATTCCTTACACTTAAGAGAATTTGGATGCACCCCTAGTCTTAAACAGTCAATACAGTGTGGTATTCACTGAATAAAATAATTATTTATACTTGCTTCCAGACAACGAGCCAAATTTTTATTTTTGTTCTGGCAAATATAATATTGATTATACACTGCCCAGCCAAAAAAAGTCACCATCTGAATTTAACTAAGCAAATAGGTAAGAGCCCTCCATCGGATACTGTAATTACTACAGTGATTCATATGTTTCAGCTGGTAACAAGTTATTTTATCCTATCTGATGCAGCGAGTTGCTTCTTATTTCTTCAACAACCATGTTGGAGGATATATCTGTGGTTGTGGGAAAGATGTTACTCTTTTTCAGAAGGGTCAAATTATTGACCTGCATCAAGCAAAAAAATAATAAATAAGGAGATTGCTGAAATGATTAAAATTGGGTTAAAAACTGTCCAGTGCATTTCTAAAACCTGGAAGGATAGTGGTGAACCATCATCTTTGAGGAAGAAATGTGGTCGGAAAAGAATCTTGAATGATTGTGATTGGAGATCACGTACACATTTGGTGAAAACAAATTGTAGAAAATCACAGCTATGTTTAATAATGAAAGTAAGTGCATTTCCATCTGCCCAATGCAAGGAGAACTCATGTGATTGGGACAACACAGCTGTGTAGTCTAAAGAAAACCACTTCTCAATGAGGCCAACCCCCGCCCCCCCACCAAAAAAAAGACTTTAATTTGCTCGAGAGCATAAAGATTGGACTCTGGAGCAATGTGAAAATGTGGTGTCTGATGAGTCCAGATTTAATCTGTTCCAGAGTGAAGGGGGTGTCCAGGGTAAGGAGAGAGGAAGATGAAGTGATGCATCCATGATGCCTAGTGCCTACTGTATAAGCCTGTGGGGGCAGTGTTATGATCTGGGGCTGCTTCAGTTGGTCAGGTCTAAGTTAAGCAACAATGTTCCCAAGAAAAAATGAGGTCAACTGACTACCTGAATAAACTGAATAACCAGGTTTATCCATCAATGGATTTTTTCTTCCCTGATTGCATAGCCATTTCCAAGATAAAAATGCCAGGATTTATCAGGCTCAAATTGTGAAAGAGTGGCTCAGGGAGTATGAGACATCATTTTCACACAGGGATTGGCCACCACAGAGTCCAGAAAATAACTTGAGAATCTTTGGGATGTGCTGGAGAAGACTTCATGCAGTGGTGTGACTCCCATCTTCAATACAAGATCTTGGTGAAAAATTCAACTCTGGACAGTAATGGGTGTGACATTGTATAGGCTTACAGAAACAACACCATGGCGATTGCGTGCCGTAATCAAACCTTACGGTGGCTCAACAAAATATTAGAGTGTGACTTTTTTTTTTTGGCCGGGCAGCATATATCAGGATTTAACCCATCAAGACCTAGGGCACCTCATGATGCACTTCATTCACATTTCTTAAAAATGATATATATATATATATATATATATGATATTCATGTCCCTTATATTTTTAAAGCGAGTGCGACGCAGACGTCGCATCAGGTCTTAATGGGTTAAATGGCAAAATACCAATGATCTGTTGTTTTCTTACTGGGTAGGCGATTTTGCTCATAAAATGCAAGCATTCTGCTAATATATTACTTTCTGACTGATTGCGGCTGAACACCCTCCATTAATAAATGAATGAATAAATAAAATTTAAAAAACACCACTCTCACACACGACATATGAAATTAGTGGAATACAAACATATTGCAAACGCAGTATTTGTCAACCATTTCTTTTAATTTTTGCATAATGATGCTGAGTTGACAAAAATTAGCCATTACATTACCCCTCGTCCACTCTTTAAGGCAAGAACATAGGATTTGTTCAAATTGGGCGGCTGGTCCCAAATGCACCTCTTTAGCCACAAAGAAAGTAAGAAATGTAAAATAAGCCCCGAACCATGATGATACATAAAATGTTTTGGCATTGTCAAGGTAACGAGACATATCGCAAAGTCCTGTTCCTATTTATACCATTTCATGCCCTTGCAGCCTCAGGCTCTCAAGCACTTTTCAGCTGATGTGAGCTGAGTCCCTGAGGGTTCAGGCCTTAAGGCAGGGCTATTCAACTTTATCCAGAATGGGCCGATGTGGGTGCAGGCTTTCATTCCAATCAAGCACTCACACACCTGACACCACTAATCAACCCCAAGAGTCTTAGCTAACAAGCTTGATTAGTAGCATCAGGTGTGTAAGTGCCTGGTTGGAATGAAAGCCAGCACCCACACCGGCCCTTGCAGAATAATGTTGAATAGCCCTGCCTTAAGGTTTCAGGGTGGAGATTGGGATTGGCCCATAGTTTTGCTGTGGTCCACCATCCAGTGTCACAGTTAAACCAATACAATTAGCAGATTATCTTCTTTCACCTGATTCAGAGAGCATGGACAGGTGAAGAAAATATGCCAGAAAGCTTAAATTCCACTTCATTGACAAAAGTAGTTTTGATTCAAACTTGATTGTCAATAAACAAACAACAGAAGAAACTCTAATCAAGCAAACTAGCAAGTAATTACCAATAAGCCACAGTTGGTCACCCTGAGATGAATATCAGCTGTGGCAGAACTCAGAGCACTAGATGGAGGCAAATTTTTATTCAGGAATTTTGTGGGAGTGTGGGAAATATGGCAGTTTTTAACACTAACGCTATTAGCATTACTGTTGTTTTATGCCTTTGCATGACTTGTTTTGGTCGCAATGAAAATTTCCAAGAGCGTTTATTTTTAAGTTCTTTAGGTCTGACAAGTCGCCCCAAACCGGCAACCCAGTACCCTGTACCTTCTCTGCTCTGGAAAATCTTCAAAGGGGCCAAAATGGCAGAGTTTTCCTTGCAGGATAATGACCCCTGCACCGTGACAGAGTTTGGTGTTCGAGGAAATATTGTGCGATTTGTTCAAGATCAAGGTCGGTTTTTCTTCACTTTCTGCAGTCCTGTTGGCCAAAGTGTTGCCGTGAAACTTCAAGAATTGCAAAAACCACCTAGTTTAACCTTGTTTAGTTTGAGTTTGCTCTTTAAGTCAACAACTATGAACTTGCAACTGTGCATAGAAAATTGGTGAATTACACGGCAGATATTGAATAAACTGACTTTTTTTTTTTTTGTGGAAAACCTGCCGTGGAAACTTTAACATTTCAGGCCTCAACATGCAAGAGGATTATTATTTTTATTTTTTTAACATAAAAGGTGAATGTGTTGTATCTTTAGTGCATGTTTCTTGCCAGAATAAACAAACTGTTCTGTTCTAGGGAGGATGCTCTCTGTGTCTCGTAACTGCCCAAACTGTGTAGAGAAGCTTCTCTTCTTCAATGTGTCTGTGCTGGAGGCAGCTGAACAGCTGACGTTTGCCCAGCTAGAAATACGACTTGAGCAGAACCTCCACCCCTTGTTATACCATGCCAGGAGACCGGAGGTCTACAGCATGTCCTTGTGGAAGGTCTTGAAAGCTACTTTAAAGGGAGTCTCCCCAGAAACAAGCCGAAAGCTCCTGCTGTCCCAGTCAGTCCAGTTGACCCCAGGGTCCATCACGCTGAGCCTAACCGATGTGGTGCGGGCATGGAGGAAACCTCGTCGGAACTATGGCCTGGTGCTAGCGCTGCATCCTGACCATGCCTCCGCCTCTCGCTCGTTCCAGAATGCCATGTTGGCGCGCCGAGTCGACACGCCATTCCCAGAGTTCCGCGTGCCTCATCCAGAATTCCGGGCCTCACTGGTCGTGGTTTCACTCAATCCCATGCAGTGCAGATCCAGGCGCCGGAGGAGCGCCCTTTACCTCCCTGTAACTCCAAGCAATGTGTGTAAACCTCGTCGGCTCTACATCGACTTTAAGGACGTGGGGTGGCAGGACTGGATCATTGCTCCCCAGGGGTACATGGCTAATTACTGTCATGGCGAGTGCCCATTCCCCTTGAGCGAAAGCCTGAATGGGACCAACCATGCCATCCTCCAAACCCTGGTTCATTCTCTGGACTCGGCGGGGACACCACAGCCCTGCTGTGTCCCCATAAAACTGTCCCCTATCTCGATGCTGTACTATGACAATAACGACAATGTGGTTCTCCGCCACTATGAGGATATGATTGTGGATGAGTGCGGTTGTAGATGAAATGTATATTCATGTCTATTTTTAGCTAAACTGTTGACCTCTGAAGAAATAAAGGTTTGTTTTTAAACATCTCTATGGTTTGTCTATGCTGCATGCATGAGTAAATGGTGCCAGGAATTCAATTTGGAGGACGGGTTTACAGTCCCGTTTTAGAGAATTTGGGTGCAAATTTTTTCAATATTTTGCAGGTGCTTCTAGCTTTGTTTACTGCTGATGCTTCCCATAGTTTCACCCTGATATTTGTAGCCTGGTGCTCTTTAATTTTCAGTTTCTTCAAGGTTGTTTACTTGTAAAAGTTCACTGCCTGTATAGAAGAAATAAGACATTCATGTCTGCTTCGGCAGCTGTGTTTAAAAATGGGAGAAACATGCTCTCATGAGGAGGATGTACACCAACTGTCTTTCTGGAAAACATATAATGGTGGGGGACCGTTCCATTGTCAGTAAATCATGAAATGTTAATAGTATCGACTGAATGATCCCTGCAGCTTGATGAATTCAATCATTTTGTTAATTAGCTGCTCTGTCATCTGCAGTATTTTCTTTGCCAAGTTGAAACTTGGGAATGGCTGGCATCAGCAATTTTTCATATTTTGACATGCAATAAATTTGCCGTGAATTTTAAACATTTTTGCAATAGCTGCGCCCAGTCTCCAAGCTCTATAAGCATTGTGATTGGCTGATTATTGGCATTGCTGCAACAATAGCCTATTTGAAGAGCATTTACAGAGAAGGTTAAGACTAAAAGGGATCCTTAATTAATTTTATTGACCATGAATGAAACAGAGTTTTTCAGTCATAATGTGCAGCGAAGAAGTAAATTTTCACGTTCGTGAGACGTGTCCCCCGCGGGGGTAGTTGAATTTTTCCCGTATTCAATGATGTCTTTTGAACACATTGTCGAAGTTGAGAAAAGGTCTTAAAGCTGACCTTCACATAATTCACACGGTAAGCAAGACATGTCTGCATCATCTAATCTCGGGACCCGTTTTATTTAACTTGCCCCCAAGTTCTTTCTGCGGTAAAGATGAGTTGGATACGTTTCGGCCAAAGACCGCTGGTACCCATTGATAGGCTGTCCGTGGCCTATTATACGCCAGTTTCCCCCGCAGTCCGCAGGTAGGCGCTGTGCGTCTAATTTTCATTATTTTTGAGAAACCAAATTCGAACATCAAGGGACGGAAACCTGTAATATTTGTTGAGATTCAACGGCGCCTAGACGTTGCGAACGGCCGTGTTACTTACGTTTCGTCAGAAAAAAAAAAAACCACTGAGAAATTAATTCCAAAAGTTGCGAAAAGTAAAACTGACGTGGCAAAGAATACAGTAGGTTGTGGGTGATGGCCTGACCATAGGCTAAGCTTAGCCAGAGTATAGTTTACTTTAAGGTGGCAGCGCACTTCTCAGACTCAAGTCGCAAGATGGTGTTACGAAGTATCAGTGTGACATTTGATTATTCACATGTACCTGTCGCTTTAGAACAGGCAACAGCTACAAGGCAAAAATTTAATCTCATTCTTTAAACCATTCAAATCTTTTTCTTCACGTGCTGCAGTTGAGAAGACGAGAATACAGGAGGTGCCCTCGCCTGAACGATTGACGTTCGCGACCATGACGTCATGGGTCAACAAAAACGCTCTAGAAAAAAAGATGAGGATTGTACCAGATCGATTGCACTGACTCCGGTAGACGGTTCAAGAGACTTACCCGTGAGTTAAAGGTGTGGAATTGAGATCGGAAAGAAGAATAGCGTCCTTGCCTGCCAGTTCAAGGGAAAAGTTGGGTTTTATTCTGTTTCCTGAGTAGTAGACTTAAACCCAGACAGCCTCATACATATTCCCCTTCTGGGCAAACTCGAGTGATATTTACATCCGAGTGTGCGACTGAGAATATGAACACAGAGAGAAGTTTGAAGGCTGTCTTTTTTCTGCAGAAATGCTGTGTGGAACGACTCTAACTGAAGTTGAAGGTGTTGGACTGCAAAGCAGGAACTACTATCGAGCAAAGCGCTTCCTTATAGCTAGGTAACAGCAGACGCATTAACATATTTTCTGGTCCAAGGACATGAGTCCGTACTGGAAATAAACTAAACGGGCGGACATCTACTGTCTGTAGACTAACTGAGAAAGAGATTGGTCCGGCTAGACTTTATCCTAATACCTGGCGCTTGTTCAGGAGTAATCAACGAGAAAAGCTGCTAAGGGCATCTGAAGAAGACGCTAAAATGATCACAACGTATCCTGACACAGCCCAATAGGCTTGATTTCCTTAAGAGGCGCGTTTTGGATACAAAAGAAAAAGGATACAAAAGCCTGTTTCCCTTTTCCATGTTGAAAGTTTCGATGGACACGTCGGAGAGCGTTTCTTAGTCGATCGACCCTTTCTCGAAAGGTAGTCGTTTTCCTTTTCACAGCTGATGTTTGCATTGCTTGTAGAGAGCATTAACACCTGTTTTCTTCTCCGTTGGGATATGTGATATTTGTCCAGACAGTGCATCAGCTTATAAAAATCTTGCGGAACTGGACGTGAACTATCCAAGTATTTATTCTGTAAAGAAACATTGTGTTTTGTGTAGTTATTTCTTTCGTTTCTAGCCTTCTTGTAAAGATTTGAATTGGCTATGATTTTACTCATTCACCACACATCTGGATCTTAACGTTTTTCCCTCTACAAAATGTCTTCATGCCTCTCATGTTATCCTTTTGGTTTAACCCTTAATTGTAATGGATCACGTCGTAGTACATTTCTGTTAATCTGTCATATCGCTGTCCCTACTGTAAACAGAGGGAACATATTTTACGAACCCCTCGTTTTGCTCATTGCTTTAAAGAGTATCGTATACATTTGACCCACTTGCATTCAGTCCTTCCTCAGGCGAGGAGAGTGCGGAATATGTTACAGCACTCATGGCCATAACTTGCGGTAAACATCCTACACTTGAGCGGTGGCCAATGTGACAGCAGTGCTCCATACTGACGCGCAGCTCTCCTCTCTCCAGCACAGATTGACCATGGTCTCCGGCGTCCGTATACTTATGGTCCTGCTACTCGCTCAGGTGCTACTTGAAGGTTCGATCGGACTTATTCCTGAGGTTGGGCGACGGAGATACAGCGAGTCCGGGCGACAAAGCCCATCGCTATCGGACGACATACTCAGCGATTTTGAGGTTCGACTGCTCCACATGTTCGGATTGAAGCGAAGACCGACCCCGAGCAAGGCTGCCGTAGTTCCCCAATATATGGTGGATCTGTATCACATGCATGCAGGGAACGGTGACCATTATTCCAATCTTATCAGAACTCCAGTCGGAAAACAGTCCGAGCACTCTGCTAGCAGGGCGAACACAATTAGGAGTTTTCACCATGAAGGTAAGAGACTAACAACCAGAAATACAGAAAGTGCACTGTACTCAGGGTACAACGTCTTGGTTCGTACACTTTGAAAGAAGTATACTATGGATAGGCTGCCGTGACACGCATACACGCTCGCATATTTCCAAGTGTCCGAGTCTGTTATGTGGTGATAGAGGAGGAACTTGAGAGTATCTGCATCGATATTATGTATACAGTTGCGTTGTATGTGTTTTATATGGCATATGAATAAAGACGTTACTTGTCCCCGTTCCTGAAAAATATATTCGACTTCCAAGTATGAGTGACATCACCTGTTTAAGTGCAAGTCCCTCGTTAACTTTGAGATAATTGTCTTTTCAGTTCAATTCAATTTTATTTGTATTGCACTTTTCACAGAAGGGCTATCACTAAGTTGCTTTACAGAGCAAAAAAGGCAGTGCTTGGCCAAATCCCCAAATTCTTTTTTTTTCATTGATGTTCCATGGTCTCAGTATTATGTATGTATGAAGTGTGTGTGTGTGTGTGTGTGTGTGCATGCTTGTGCGTGCGTGCGTGTCTGCATTTGCTGATTATGCTCCTGCATGTTTGGAGCTGGGACTGCTGTGACGATTTTTGAAAGGAATAAGCAAATGACTCATGACTAATAATTTTTGAGCCTACTACTACTACTACTACAGTATAATGGGATAATTCGATTTTAATTGCATATTCTACTATTGCCACATGCACTTTTGGCCAGGCTGTGAACGGAAAGGCGAATTTGGCACCACGCCAGCTGTTTTATAATCATTTTGTTTTTATATTGAAGAATTGACTGCAATGGTTGGCAGAGCGCCTTGCTTTTCAAGGTAACTACCCCCTGCAATTACCTGCAATCTGAAAATAGCAGCAGTGTGTTAACGTTAAGGCCTTAGGGTATTGCATTCGGTGATTCATACAGCAAATGGGTCCTTTAAAATAGAATTTGTTTCAGCATATATAGCACAATTAACTCACAAGGGTTTGGGATATTATGACATTTTTGCTTGTCTAAGGAAATAACTCTGAGATCTTAACCCAGTGTTGAATACAAAATAGAATTTTAATATTCTGTTGGTCCTCAAAAGAATAAAGGGTGCAAGGATCAAGTCACTGAACAAGTCACTCAAGTCTTTCGACTAGTTAAACTGTCAATAAATATATTTTACCAAGAGGTGTTTTTTCTTTATATTATCTGTATATACAGAAGAGTATAGTCCTGGAACAATTTTGCGAAATATATGCTGTTTTTGACATTTTGATAGTATCAAATACAGAAAGCTGTGCCAATAACGTATGGAACTACATGACTTAATGAGATAATATTGCTTGTTGGCTATTACAGATACACCAGAAAACTGATCAAGCCATGTACAGTCTGTTTTCAACAAGTCAAAGCATGCTTGAGCATGTTCAAAGAACAATTCCTTTGTACAGCACGGTGAAAAGTGTGAGAGGTATACACTTTGGAGATTCAGAGGCCTGGTATTACCAGACTTGCAGAACAGACTGTTCACCTCAGCAGTGAAGAGAGCAGACAATCAGCACCTTTTAAGTTTTTTTTCTGAAGTGAAATATGATGGCAAAAATATGTGGTTGAATTTTAAAATCAGTTACCCCGAGCAGGTATTTGTCATGGATTTGATCTCATCTAACAATGTCGTCTCCCAAAAGATGCCAGATTCCATATTCCATCTGTACTTTTTGGTCTTCTCTATGATTTCAACCAGTGTACTTTTTTGTTCGTTGTAATTTAATGGTGAATGAATGCATTTCATTCGTTAATTTCAGACCACAAAAATGAACATGTTTCAGGCATCTTAAAAAATAAATATACAGGTAAGTTTAAGGTGTAATGTGTTACTCCTCTGTGTATTGTAAAATTTCATGGCCAGCAATATTCTTGACCTGAGTTGCAGACCAGCACAGCAATATCATTACTTTGACTAAGTTCAGCACAACACCATGCTGTTGATAGTGACAGTATGCTTCTTGTCACACAAATCATTGGTATGTATATCATTTAAGAATCTTTTGAAGGATGCTGCTGTGATGTAATTCGGCAAGGGGAAGTTGAGGCCCTTACAATATCATTGTGTTCACTCCGTGTGCCTCTTTCCATTGCATTTTTGTTTCATGAATCACTTGCTCGATGACATGCAATTTAGGAAAAGGGGTAAATAGGACTAAACCAGGGCCCTTCACAGTCATGATCAAAATCAGCAAGGAAACAAAATTAATGATTCTAAGAAGTGAATAACATGACATCTCCAAGCTCCATTTTTGTAAAAATGGTGTTTCCCCAGAGCTGTATTAACGGTAATTATACTTCCACGTCCACTGAACATTTATGGGTATGCTAAGAAAGCTTAAGACAGGAACAGAAGTTGGGAATGTATAGATAGATGCTGAAGTATCTCAGTATGAAAGGTTTTGGCTGACACAGCTATGGTTTTAGTTTGCAAGACAACTGAGAGTCTGCTAAGATCTTAGTCTGGGAGGTCTTCACTGGCACAGCAATGATCTTAGTTGGAGACACTATCACTGACACAGCCAAGGTCTTACGTGGAGTTTTTCACCAACAATTATTAGTTGGAGAGATAAATATTGACACAGCAAAGATCATGGTCTGAGAGGCTATCACTTACACAGGAAAGATCTTAATTGAGAAACTATTGCCGATGACTAAGATCTTGATCTTAGCATTAGCAGAGCTAAAATCTTAGTCTGAGAGGCTATCTCTGTCACGGCTAAGATTTACTCTGAAAAGCTATTTCTTTTACAGTGAATATCTTATTCTGAGAGGCTATTGCAGGCGCAGCTAAAATCTTAATCTATGAGGATATCACTGACACAGCCAAAGCCTTTGACAGAGAGACAATACACTGCTGTGAAAAACTGTTTGTACCCTTCCTGATTTCTTCTATTTTTGCTTGTTTGTCATATTTAAATGTTTCAGATCATCCAAATAATTTTAATATGTGGCAAAAGCAACATGAGTAAACACAAAATGCAGCTTTTAAGTGATCATTTATACGCCCACTCCACTGGATGGGCATATATTGTGATCGCCCCTGTCCATCTGTTGGTCCACCCACAATTTATTGTTCTTGCTCTACAGACTACAGTTTTTGTTGGATTTTTGTCATTTTTGTTTTATGGGTCAATGGTGATATGAAGAGGATCCCTGTTTATTTTGATGATGCGATGACTGAAAAATTTTTAGTCAAATAACATGTCATCGACAAGGCTGGCATGTGGGCATATTACCACGCTTTGCAGGTTATCTTATTTATTGAAGGAAAAGAGTTATTCAAAACCTCACCTATGTGAATAATTAATTGCCCCCCTAAACCTAATAACTGGCTGTGTCACCCTTGAAGGCAGCAAATGCAATCAAATGTTTGAAATAAGTGGAAATTGGTCTTTTACATCACTGTGGAGCAGTTTTTGCCTAACCCTCTTTGTAGAATTGTTTAAATTCAGCCACATTGGTGGGTTTTTAAGCATGAACGGCCTTTTTAAGATCATGCCACAGCATCGCAATTGGATTCAAGTCAGGACTTAAACTTGTCCACTCCAAAACCTTAATTTTGTTTCTTTGGAGGTGGACTTGCTTGTGTGCTTATAATCATTGTCCTGCTGCATAACCCAACTGCACTTGAGCTTTAGGCCTCATACTGATGGCCAGAAAATCCTCCTCAGGATTTTTGGGTAGAGAGCAATATTCATGGCTCCATCAATGATGGCAAGTCACCCGGGTCCTGAAGCCCCAAAGCAACCTCAGGCCATCACACGACCGCCACGGTGTTTGATCATGGGTATAGTGATCTTATTGTGGAATGCCGTGTTAGCTTAATGTCAGATGTAGTGGAACCAAAAGGTCTTCCAAAAGGTCTACTTTTGACTTATCAGTCTACAGAATATTATCCATAATGTTTTGGGGGACATTACATGTTTTTTGGCAAATGTGACACAAGCCTTTGTTTCCTGTTTGGTCAGTCGTGGTTTTCGCTTTGCAACTCTCCCATGGATGCCCTTTTTTCCCTGTCTCTTTCTTATTGTGGAGTGATGAACAATAACCTTAACTGAGACAAGTGAGGCCTGCAGTTCTATAGATGTTACTCTGAGTTCTTTTGTGACCTCCTAGATGGGTCGTCAATGTGCTCTTCAAGGAGCTTTTGGTTGGCTCTCCACTCCTTGGAAGGTTCACCGCTGTTCCCAGTTTTCTCCACTTGTGGATGGCTCTCACCATGATTTGCTGGAGTAGCAGAGTCTTATAAATGGCAACCCTTCCCAGACTAATAGATTTCAATGACATTGTTTCTAACCTGTTCTTTAATTTCTTAAGATCACGGCATCATGTTTTCTGCCTACTTCACATTGCTTACCAGTTCTATTTAAGTGAGGGTTAGATTCAACATGGTTGGTTGTAATCATGCCTTGGTTTTACCAGTGAAATTGAACTTTAATTTTCAATTAAATTTGTGTAATTGGTTAATTTAGTAACTTGGGGCAAATAGTTTTTCTCATAGGGCTTGGTAGTGTTCGATAGCTTTTTTTTTAATAGAAATTAAATCATCATTAAAACCTACATTTTGTGCTTACTTGGGTTATCTTTCTCTAATATTAAATTAGTTTGATGATTTGAAACAATCATGAGTGACAAACCAAAATAGAAGAATTGAAAATTGGGTGGGGGCAAATACTTTTTCACTGCACTTGAGCTGATGCAGCGAAGATTGCATGGCAGTTAGTTACTGATGTTCTTGTTTTAACAGATTACACTATGTAACAAAATTTTGACTTTTTCTTGTTCCTGGGCAGAAAGTGTTATTTCCCAATTGCTTATACCTTAAGTAAATGGAAAAGACCCATTTTTCTCTTGAAATGTTCCTTTGTGACCTGGGTAATGAAATCTTTAAATTTATCCATTTTCCAGAACATTTAAGGTAGGTTCAATGCAGACTGGCTAATAGAGAATTTTTTGAGCTTACAAGAATTATCAAGAACTTTCTAGAATGTTGTACAGCTTCCAAAAAGTTTCAAGAATTTTCTAGGATGTTGTAGAACTTAAGAGAATTTCAAGAACCTTTTTAAATTTTCTAGGTCTTTCCATAGTAATATATGCATGGTGCCTCGCCACTCATCGCCTCAGTTTAGTTCTAGCGGCCTAAGTGAACACACAGACATATCTGAATTTTTCAAAGATGGCATCAAGAAGCTGCAAGCATTCTCCAGATGCATTCTGCAATGTATGTGGCCAATTTATCAAAACGAGCAAAAAAAAAAAAAAAACTCTGTGACAGTATCTACTAAAATTTATGAAGCCTACAAGGTATATTTTGGCGTACCAGTCTGGGATCAACGCAAACTCTGGGCACCTCATTTTACCTAGGGGCACTGCAAAAAAGGAAGGTAAAACAGAAATTTTTTTCTCGCATGTATAGGAAGATTTGATATTATACAAATTTAATAAAATTTGATTCATATGTTGTTTTATTTAGATGTTATGTAAATGCGCAAATTTGCCCGTTTTTACATAGAAAATGGATAATTAAATTTAGGAATTCACCTTAGTCCCAAAAGCAAAGTTTGAAAGGAATAATGGGCATTTTCTATTCCTTTACAACATAAACAGTAAAGAAATAACACAATACCAGGAAAAAAAATTTGTGTTACAAAGTGTTACCATTGACACAGTTGAAACCCAGCTGGTTGCTGCTGGAACTGTCATCTTGTTTCCTGGACTATGCTGTTTAGTCGTATTGATTCTTTGCATTTATATTGCATTTTTGTTTAGTACACTCGGTGCTTTTCAATAATTATGAAGAAAATCCCTTCAACCATCACCGGTGCGTAGCAACTATGTTGATGTTGCATAGCAGCCAATTTGCACCAGAATACTCACACTGGCTTTGGCAGAGAGAAGGAGAGGACATTTTGGCCTATTACACATGGAGATGTTGAGCTGACAGACTAATGCAGTCATGGTGGAAATTTAGTCAGGACCACAGGAACCCATTAGTTTTGGCAATCAGTGCAGTATTTTTTAATAACTACAGAGATCCACGATCTTGGTTTAACATCTCAGTCAAACAATTAAGTCCCCTACTGCACAGTTTTCCCACTGTGTTGTTTATTTAACCAGAGCGACGATCGCCAGTTACGGGCCCACCAACGGGCCCTGAGTTTTCCCAGGTTGTCCATCCAAGTGCTAACCAAGACCACGCTTGCTGAGCTTCAGCCATTTGGCAGAAGCAGGGTACCTAGTGGCATTATTACTGAATTTTCCACCTAACTGGCAAATTTTGACTAGGTTACGGTCTTGGCATGTGAGGCTATAACTTGCACTGTGAGATCTTGGCCTAACAGGCTAACCTTGACATAGTAGTCTGTCAGATTGATAGTAATACAATTAAGGTGGGGTCTCTCAGCCTGGCTGGCAAATGCTGACACAGTTGAGGTTTTAGTCTTGCTGACTATTTCTAACACTTGTGGGATTTTTGCTTGGGGGGGCAATTTCTGACAAAGTTGCATTTTTTATTTGGCATACTATTTCTGATCCCAAGTATGGCTGGGTGTTGTAGGATGCCATTGGCATCATCTTACAAATATCATTTTTGCATTATCTCCTGTTAATTTCCTTGCCGAACATCTTCACTGGACTACTTGCATGTAATAAATGTGTATATATTGCTGATTAAAGTGATTCATGTACTTGATTCAAGTCAAGTGCTTTTTTTCAAAGAGACAAAAGCAGTGTACCTGCCAGCTACAGGTTATACATCCACTGGTCATATGTGGAGATGGAGATAATATGGGCCCATGTATCATTATTTGTCCATTTATGTGCTCATGTACAGTATACTGCTGTGTGTGTGTGTGTGTGTGTGTGTGTGTGTGTATATCAGTGGCGGCTGGTGAACTGACGATAGGGGAGGCTCAAAACAATCCCTTAAAATTAATGATTGGTCACAACCTGTTTTCAATCATTCATTTAAATTACCATTACAGAAACTTCGATAGCTCTCAACATTATCAGATGTGGCCAGTTTTCATTTATAAAGCATACCGATTACGACTCCAGACTTCTCAGGCTTTTCTTTATTCGGGGATTGGAAGCAATGCATGTGTTTCATGATCATTAAATGAAATAAGATCATTTGAAACATCTTTATGCCCTCCAGTGCACAAGGACTTAAATTCCACGCAAGAATCTCTTACATACGTGTTGATTGAATAATTGCTGACTACAGCAGAGGAATGTAAATATGCCACTTAAACTCACACCGAATGCGTGAGAGTTGACAGGTATGCGTTATAAATGAAAACTGGCCGCACCTAATAATATTGAGAGTTTTCAGAGTTTCTGTAATGGTAATTTAAATGAATGATTGAAAACAGGTTGTGACCAATCATTAATTTTAAGGGATTGTTTTGAGCCTCCTCTATCGCCAGTTCACCAGCCGCCATATATTAAATGTGGTATGTGTGTGTTCTGAAGAAGTATTTGCTCCCTCCCAATTTTGCCCATCTTAGCTTATTTGTCATATTCAAGATCATCGAACTAATTCCAATGTAAGTCAAAAACAAACATGATTAAACAAAAAAATGCAGCTTTTAAAGGATTATTTAATTGATTGAAGGTGTAGAGTTATTTAAAGTCTATATCACCCATGTGAAAAAAAATAATTGCCCCCCTTAACCACATGACTGGTTGTGCTGCCATTACACTTTTGATTCCTCAGTCCGCTGAGTATTGTCACAATAGTCTCGGGGGTCATCAAGATGTTTTTTAGGCAACTTTCAGATGCACCGTTGTTTTGTTTTTGGTCAGCAGTGGTTTTCACCTCAAAGCTCTCCCTAGGATGCCATTAATGCCCAGTCTCTGTCTTACTTTGGAATCATGAACAATGACCTCAACTGAGGCAAGTGAGACCTGCAGTTCTTTGATGTTAGTCTGGGTTCTTTTCTGACCTGCTGGATGAGTCGTCAATGCGCTTGTGGAGGAATTTTGGTGGGCCAGCCACTCCTGGGAAGGTTTACCACTGTTGTAAGTTTTTCCCACTGAAGATAACGGCTCTCCACATGGTTCGATGGAGTCCCACAGCCTTAGAAATTGCCTTGTAACCCTTTCCAGACTGGTAGAAGTAAACAACTTTGTTTCTCAGCAGGTCTTTAATTTCTTCAGATTGTGGCATCATGTGCTGTTTTTTTTTGCATACTTCAGGGCCTATTTAAGTGATGTTTAGATTCAGCTGGGCTGGCAGTAATCATGCCTGGGTTTGTCAAGTGAAATGAGCTTTTTCCTTCAATGAATGAAATACTCATTTAAAAAATATATACTGCTGTGTGTGTGTGTGTGTGTGTTTGAACACATGCACACACACACACACACACACAGAGCAGTGTGTGTCTTTAGCCTTATTTGCAGTTTGACTTTGAAAATCCTAACAACTGAAAGTGTCTCTTAAAGAAAATTTCTGCTGTTTCCATCCTAGAAAGGCTAAAAATACACATGTAGACACAGACTATGGTCAGACAGTGACACAAAATTTAAGCCTTGCCTGAAGACTGGGTATTTTCTTATAATCTTTCTATCTTGAAAATGGTAAAATCTTGACTAGAAATCCTGTAATGTACTCCAGACATAAAGGTGTAACCCAATGTCATGGTGTTCACTCCAGTAACCAGATGTCCTGCTTTTACCATCAGAGTCCATGGAGGTCTTCTCTAGTGTGGGGAGAAAAACTACGCAGCACTTCCATTTTAACCTGACCTCCATCCCTGGTGAGGAACTAATTACCTCTGCTGAACTAAGGATCTTCCGTGACGGGGTGACGAGTCCGACAGATACTCCTGCCGCCAACAGCAGCGCGGGCCTCCACCGCATAAATGTCTACGAGATCTTCAAGCCCGCCACTTCCTCCTCCGTGGAGCCAATCACGCGACTGCTGGACACACGGCTGGTGCAGCAGGGGCGTAGCACCTGGGAGAGCTTTGACATCAGCCCGGCCGTCTCTAGGTGGACCATGGAGCGGCGAGCCAATCACGGCTTGGTAGTGGAGGTGGTGCACCTGGATGAAGCGGGGCAGGACGCTCGGCAGCATGTGCGGGTGAGCAGGTCCTTGCATCAGGAGGAGAACTCCTGGCCTCAGGTGCGACCACTGTTGGTGACTTTTAGTCACGACGGGAAGGGCCACACCCTCCTCCATCGGCGGGAGAAGCGGCAGGCACGTGTCAAGCAGAGGAAAAAGCAGCGGGCCAACTGCCGGCGGCATTCACTGTACGTGGACTTCAGTGACGTCGGCTGGAATGACTGGATTGTGGCTCCACCCGGGTACCATGCCTTCTACTGCCAAGGGGAGTGCCCTTTCCCATTGGCAGACCACCTCAACTCCACCAATCATGCGATTGTGCAAACTCTGGTCAACTCGGTGAACACTAACATCCCCAGGGCTTGCTGCGTGCCCACCGAGCTCAGCCCCATTTCGCTGCTGTATCTGGACGAGTACGAGAAGGTGATCCTCAAAAACTACCAGGACATGGTGGTGGAAGGCTGTGGCTGCCGGTGAACCACAAACTCACCAAAATACTCATGAACTCACATGGAAAACTATTTCCCAATAAGGACTTTATTTATATTGGAGAAAAAAATAGATATTTTGAATAAAGTATATATAAATATAAATAAATCTATTTGTCTACCATAAAGTTGGGAAAATAAATATTTTAAACAAAAGTTATTCATTTAAATGTATTTCTGATGTAAATTTTCAATTGGTACCAACCTGCACATGAAGTATATTTAGCAGAATCATATTTTGTATTTATTTCAAATATAACCACTGTTTTAGTAAATAGCTGGTATCTATTTATGTGTAACCTTGAGAAAATATAGGGTATATAAGTAATCTTTATGTCTGAGGTAGAGATGTCTGTTTCTTTTAAACAGATGATTTGGCATCTTAGGAAAAAAGCAGAGGTTGATGCTTTACGTTAGAAGCATGCAAGGGCTTCTTTTTCTCTCAATGAAGTGGCCAGATTTTCCAGTCAGAATGCAAAAAGAACTCAAGTCTACAGGTGAAAATTGTTATGCATTATTATGGGTTAAGGGAAAGGGATTTTTGGAGCAGCTCTTTCATGATGTAGCCTTAGAGTAGAGAACAGCTGGATGCGCATGAAAGTTACCTAGAAGCTACAATGGGATGCAAAAATTTGGGCACCCCTGGTTTAAAAGTCTGTTACAATTAATCTCCAATTGATTGAAAGCAAACCTAAACAGTAGATGTTACGAAGTGAAACGTGACACATTTCATCACATTTTAAAGCAAGAATAATTTTTAACTTCTTACAGTTTCAAAATAACAAAACAAGGAAAGAGGCCTTGTGCAAAAGTTTGGGAATCTTGTCAGATAGTACTTTGTAACTCCTCCTCGGACAGCTATAACAGCTTATAAACGCTTCCTGTATTTTTCCCCATTTTTCCTGACAGAACACCTCTAGCTCAGAAATATTCTTTGGCTTTCTTGCACGCACGGCATGTTTGAGGTCTCTCGACAGATTTTCAATAATATTCAAGTCTGGGGACTGTGATGGCCATTCCAAAACCTTCAATCCGTCTTTCCTGGAGGTACTTCATGGTGGATTTTGAGGTATGCTTCAGGTCATTGTCTTTCTGGAATACCCAACGTCTCTTTAACTTCAATTTCTGGACTGAGCTTTGAACATTAGCCTCTAGAATGTTTTGATATTTGGTGGAATCCATTCTTCCTTCCACCCGCACAATATTGCCTGTGCCCCCAGCTGCTACACAACCCCAAAGGATAATGGATCCACCTCCATGCTTAACAGTTGGCAACGTGTTCTTCTCTACAAATGCTTCACCCTTTTTTCTCCAGACATACCTTCTTTTGTTGTGGCCTTAAAGTTCAATTTTGGTTTCGTCAGTCTAAAGTACATTGTTCCAGTAGGCTTGAGGTTTCTCAAGGTTTTCTTTTGCATACTTCAGACGCTTACTTTTGTGTTGAGGTCGTAGGAAAGGCTTCTTTCCGGCAACTCTGCCATGTAGGTCTTTGTTGCTTAAGGTACGCTGTATTGTTGTCCTGTGAGCAACTAGACCTGTGTCTGCTACTCTTTTTTGCAGCTCTTTTGCAGTAATGTGTGGGTTCTTCTGAGCATTTCTCACCGGATCTCGGGCCATTCTATCAAAAATTTTTCTTGGTCTTCCAGATCTTACCTTGACTTCAATTGTTCCATTTATTTTCCATTTTCTTATGATGTTTCTGACAGTAGAAATGGGTAGTTTGAAACGTTGCGAGAGTTTTTTGTAGCCCTCTCCTTGTTAGTGGAAAGGAATTATCTTGATTTTGACATCCTTGGACAACTGTTCAGAGGAACACATGGTTTTTAACACCAGACATTACAGCCACCACAGTCGGATACTTTAGAAGGCATGGAGTTACTTCAGAATATATAGTTAAACCCTGGAATTATATTCACCTGACTCATTGAAGCCCTAACGAGTAAATCACCCGGGTCTGGGCCTTAGTAATCATCTTCTTAAAAGGTAACAAAGAATAATCCAAAAGGGTTCCCAAACTTTTGCACGGGGCCCTTTTTCCTTTCTTATCATTTAAAAACTCAGAAAAATTAAAATAAAAAGAAACCTTGCTTTTAAATTTGCAGAAAGGAGTCATGTTTAACTTTGTAGCATTTAGTGCTCAGCTTTGCTTTCAATCACTTGGAGATTAATTGTAACAGACATTTAAACCAGGGGCGCCCAAATTTTTTCACCCCACTGTATATGAAGTGATGGTCCACACTGAACACTCAGGAAAATAGCTGGTGCATTCCAGTGTATGTGTGTGTGTGCATGAGAGAGAGAGAGGCTCCAGTATTTCCTCTTGTCCATTATTTAAGTGAACTTAGAAAAGCTTCTCAATGCTAAGCATAACTGCTCATAATTACGCCTGTAACTGGTTCTATCTTTAACAGCTTGACAATCGAAAATACTCAAGGGTTACCACGTTCCCACTACATTTTTTTCCCAATTTTCATTTCTATCTCAAACATTGAACAGTGAGAGATTAAAGTAGACATGGTGGTGAGATGTAAGGCACGGTGTAAAACGCAAAGCTACACTGCTCATTCAAAAAAAAGTTGCACTCCATAATATTTTGTTTGGCAACCTTTAGCTTTGATCACGGCACACATTCGTTGTGATATGGTTTCGTCAATCTTATCCAATGTTACTACATGTATTTCCGACCAGATTTGCATTCATTTTTGGCCGAGATATTGTATTGACGATAGGTGAGTCAAACCACTCCTTAAAACCTCCTCCAACGCATCGCAAAGACTTTCAATTGGTTAAGTTCCAGACTCCGAGGTAGCCAATTTCTGTGTTAAAATGATTCCTCATGCTGGTGAACCACTCTTTCACAATGCAAGCCCAAGGAATCTTGGCTTTGTCATCCTGGAATACGCCTGAGCCATTAAGAAGTCCATTGATAGGTTACTAGTTATTCAATATATTCAGGTAAGCTGCTGAATTCATTTTATTGTGCTGAGCCTAGACCCGACCAATTGAAGCAACCATAGATAATAACACTGCCTCCAGAGGCTTGTGCAGTGGGCACTATGCATAATGGATACATTGCTTCATGGTCTTCCTTTCTTACCCTGACGTGCCCATCACTGTGGAATAGGGTAAATCTGGACTCATTAAACCACATGACCTTTTTCCATTGCTCCTCAGTCCAATCTTTATGCTCCCTTGCAAATTTAACTGGTTTTTTCCCCAATTAGACTCACTAACAAGTGGCTTTCTCGTGGCCACTCGGCTGTTAAGTCCCAATCCTCTAAGTTCTTGTTGCATTGTGCCTGTGGAAATGCCCATACCTTCATAATTAAACATAGCCATGAGTTCTACTCTTGATTTTTTTATGATGAGACTTCACCAAGCACTTTTGTTGATCTCTGATCAGGATCAGTCAAGGTTTTTCTCCAACCCATTTCCTCTCTGACATTGACAGTTCACCACTATCTTTCCAGGTTTTAACAAATTGTTGGACAGTTCCTGACCCAATTCTAGCGATTTCAGCAATCTCCTCAGCTGTTTTCTTTGCTTGATGCTGGCCAATAATTTGCCCCTCTTTGTGCACCGTAACATCTTTTCAACAACCATGAGATACGTCTTCCGACATGGTTGTTTAAGAAATGAGAAATTCTGCACTGAATCAGTCAGGTTTATCGGTCAGAAATATTGTCCACTGAAACAGATTTGTCACTGCAAAAATAATTGGCTCTTGGGTATTTGTTTATTTAAATCCAAACAGCAACTTTTTTTTGGACGGGCATTGTATATTTCAAGCTATATTTGATTCCCCTCATCCCAATCTTCGACTTGGGTTTCAATCACCGCCATGGAGCTTTCTCAAATGTAGTTGTTCACTGCTCACTCCCCTCTCTGCTTATTGCCTGTTTGAGAAAGAAAAATCAAAAGCATGGCAGTCTGTCATGCCTGCTTTTAATCATAAAATGGATGGTATTAAACTGCTACTGTGACTCGACATTGGAGGCTGAAGTAGAGTATTATTTATTAGACAAAACATTTATTGCTGCTGTTAGAATTTATACCAGTACATAACCTGCCTTTTTTACCATTCTTTATTTGTCCATTGTCCTAATGATTTTGTTGCACACTGCAAAAAAAGGCTGTCTTAACAAGTGCTCTTGTCCTGTAAATATCAAGATATATATATATATATATTTCTTATTGTTTCCCTTGAGTGGGAAATCTTAGCTAATAATTCAATGCTCTATAGCTGAAAATACCACCAAAAGCACTGTTTGTCCAGCAAGCAAGATTATCTGGCCCAGCTGGATAATCTTGAACTGTGTCAAACTCTCTTGGTAATGAGTAATGGACATAAGCCTAAGTATAAGACTGAAATACTTGTTCAGACTGACTCATTTTGGGGGGTTTTTACAGTATAATTTATAGAGAGCTCTGTAGTATCTCTTGGGGTTGCAGTTACCACAGAATAAAAGCCAAACTGTATTGTTACTTCCCAGATCACTGCCTATTCAACCAAAGTAGAATTAATTTAAGTTGTGATTTATTTATTCGAGAACTTGACACATTTTATACAATATAGAAACTTTTAAAAAAGATTTTGTCTCCAAACAGTAGTTTATTTGATTTGTGCAAGCTACAGAATGTTGGAATGATGATTGCTACATTGGCATGCATGCATGTGCTTGCAAACAGAGCCTTTTAAGTTGCTCTTTTTCCCTTGTTGCAAAGAGGAATGCTACATCCGAACACATATTTGGGGGAGTTTGAACCAAGATTTTAGGGTTGGATATGGTTACTAATCTGTTGCTTCTTGAGTTTTAGCTGAATTTAATCATTTTTACTTAGTTACACGTTAAATATGTTGACCTGTTTCATCTGCATTTGCAAAGGATGGAAATAAGCTGCCTTTATTTTAATTATTTTGATTTTGAATTAACTGTGCTTGCCCCCAGATTAACATGCTGAAAAAGTCTTAAGTTGAAATGTTAAATTTCATGTCAAGATGTGACCAAAATAGAGCTGGCAGCCTTTCAGTGCAACATATGGACAGAATGACTAACATCCTCTTAAACAAATTGAACTCTATGGCTTGCAGATGTTCCCCAAAACAGGAAGTGGCATGGCCTGCCAGGGGAAAAAAAAGATCTGTTTAGGAGCGGCCCACATTCCAAGTGTGGGCCCAATCCATCAGTGTTATTGTGCGCAGTAAAGATAACGTTTTAATTGTCTCATAAAACCTTGGCAGTGTTGCCATGCATGTTCATTTGGGGCAAACACTTGCAGCACTTCTTTTGCACAATTAAGTATTTTACTGGTTGAAGAATTGCGTTCAAACAGGGTCAACACCGATGCGCATATGCACAAATCTTCATCAAAGCTGCAACCCTTGAACGTCTTATAAACGGTGAGATGAAAGAAAGCTTGTTTTGTTTGCTTCACATGCAAAAACCCCTATGGGAACGCTTAGTGTAGCTATTAATTACATTCCCTCACAGGACTAAAGCCGAATCTAAACTCCATATAATTACACTCTTCATCTGCCCATCTCCTCTGGTCAGTAATGACAGCTTTGAGAAAATGCTCATCTCAAACTAATTAGTGTCCTTGACTCAGTTCCAAGGTTTGGTCTCTGTCTGACTGCAGCTTGGCTTATTAAAAAGGTTTCCCTCTTGGTGGCCTTTGGCCCCTTTTTTATATCTGTGTACTATGAGCTCTGCATGTTTCCCGGAGGATGACTTCGGGTTTATCAACCTCATTTTGAGGTTCCTCTTTTGGGCTTATAATGTCGTTCTCTCACTCGTATAGGGCGAGTTGGCCTGGCGGTTTGGGGATGGAGTAATGAGGGTTGAGTGTTAGGTGCACCTGCTATTGTCCCCCATAAACCCCACTGTGACGGTGGGGATTGTCCACTGGCTTGCTCTTTTTTTTCCACTCTGAACAGAACTCCATCTGGTCTTCATTTGGTGTTGGGCTCTGACCACGGACGCAAGGAGGGGGAAGCCAGGCGCCGACCGCAAGTAACGGGAGGCGGGTACACACCCTGAACCACTCGGCCACACGTGGAAGCCAGTGGCCAATCACTGCCTTTTTCTGGGTTTCAGGCAACTGAGGAAGGTTGCAAAGCCTTAATGAAAGTCAGAAAACCTTAGTAGGCCCGACTGCTAGTGCGGAAAGAAGGGAAAAAGAGACAAAGGGGCTCCTATAGGCATTGACGAGGTTTAAAGTTTAGTAATTTAACTTCCTCAAAAGACTAGGCTGCAAGAAGGGCAGCGATTTGTTTTTATTACTGAAGTGTGAAACCCTGCCATTAGAGGCCTAGCGTGGAAACTGTGCCGTCATCCAATGTTATTCGCCCACTTGCTCTCCTTCCCCGTCTCTCAGGCTCCCTCACTCTCTGTCTCTCTTTCCCCGCTAACAGCCTTGTGTAGTAATCTGGCCATTTCTGATTCATATGCTTGCTGGTCTGGTTCCTGCCACACTAGACAGAGTGACTGATAAATATCTGTCACAGTCCATTACTAACGCGGTACTGCCTACACCTCTGAGTGACCCTAAGAAAGGTCCTTTACAAATTACCTCCCACCTTGCCTCATCGCCCCTAATTTTATGGCTTTATGCTCTTTGGAGGGAGATGAAAAGATTGTTAAATCATTTTGGAAAGAGTAAGTATCATAGCTTCACCACTTTCAATTTCATTGGAAACCAGCAGACCAGCTGGTAGAGAGAAATGGGATCTGTTTTGTACTTTTCGTTCCCAAATTTACAGTCTGTCTTAGTTTGACAGAAATATACTTCTGTATGGTCATGAAAGATCAGGTATGTCTGGATATTTACAAGCCATGCAAACACACATCTAAAAAATAGAATGTTGGCTAATACTTGAGAAAAAAAAGTTCTCTACATTTACCACAGCATGAAAACAGGTTGCACTCAACAAATCAAAATGGCTACTGCAGTGGAAGATGATGAAGGAAGTTTTAAATAGCTCTTAGCCAGGGCACTGTGATGTCATTCTCTGATGATGTTGAGGAATTTGAATTTGATTTTCAGATGAGGCCCTGTTGGTTCACAAATGGCACAGTCAAGTTTTTGATTACTATTGAGCGTCTATTTCTTTCATAATAACAGTTCACTAGATTGTCTTTCACTGTTTTCAAAAAAATGTCTTGAGTAAGTAAACTATATTCACCTGGTATAGTGCATACAAACAAATAAATTTTTCAACTCTGTTTTTTTTTTTTTTTTTAACAATACAGTGCTCAAATAAGTTAACAATGAGCTGAAAATTCCTAACAAATTCATTTCAGTCAGATAATTTCTGAGATTGAAACTGGAAAAAAAAAAAAAAGAGTCTTGAGATGCAGCATCACAAAATGTTGATTTTATAATCAAGCATAAACTGCATGGCAGAGCACAGGGAGGAACTTAGTGATGACCGTATCTGTGCTTACAAACAAATCAATATATTACTGACAATCACTGGTGTGCTGTGAGGTATGAAAGTCCTCGCCTATCAATGTTAAATTACTCCCATTTTTTTCACCTGATTAAAAAACAATTTATTTTATGAACAATGAAAACCAATATAAAGCCTATTTAATGACTAAGAAATAATAATGAGAAAGTGATCATCTATCAACAACATTTTCATAATGGATGTGTACAGAATGGCAGTGATCTAACTACATAAAATCAAAAACTTTCTTTGAATTCTATCTCTTTTATTTTAGCTATTTTCAGCAGGGTAATAAGTCATATGATGACTCTTCTTCAGATAATTAAAAGCATTCAAAAGAATACATCTGAAGTGGAAGAAAGCTTTAGCGTCCTAACAGGAAGAAATCTTAGGCGTAGCCTATGGAGCCATAACTTCTGGAGAAAAGGCTTTAATTTTAGTAAGCCTTGCACGCAGATATTTTTCACAAATCTGTGCCGTTTCATGACCTACATGAGTTTAGAATCATTGAAAGACATCAACATTTTACATCCTGATTTATGTGCATAGAAAAATACCTCATAACTTTGTGATGTACAATAATGCTATCAAAAATATATTGGCTAATCATTCGACCAATTAGTCTTAGCACTTGCTAATCGGGCAAAGTAAACTGCGACAGGTTTAGCGTAATTTAGCAGTGAAAGGTAAGGATACTGCGGGCCTTTCATACTGCCGATGGCTCCCAATTGCTGACAAAATGAATGACAAATTTCAAAAGACAGGAAAGAAAAGAATTGAACGCATTTCTAATTCTTTTTCAGGTATTCTTCCTTGCTGCCCTGCATTTCTCATAAATTGCAGCTGCCAAATGATTGCACTGGCTCGGTCACAGAACACTGACAAACACTGAACCATCAATCTGTCAAAGCATTCAATGAAGCTCCTGAGAATGTCACATTGTTTTAGAACCCTTATCAACTCAAAAATTAGCCCCATCTCTCAGTCAGCCAGCTCACTAATTTCAGAGGGATGTCAAGAATTTTGATCTCAAGCAAGATTCCATGTTTCTTGATTCCACATTTCTGAGAAAGTATGGATACAAACTGGCCAGAGGCAAAGTATTGGCCCAAAAATATGGCTCTGTGATCTGACAGGGTAAATTTTGAAACAGACTGAGAAATTCATCCAAATCTTTCAAGTACTTCTAAGGCTGAGCAATGCCTCTCTGTTGTAGAGAACTCTGTCAGTGCACAAAGATGTGTCTCAGACATGGCAGAAGAGACCATGCGATTATTTGATTTGCTCAGAAGAAAGTTTAACTCTTTGAAGAACCATACATTTTTATGTCAACTGTATTTAACATTCTTCGCTTTGCAAATGTTGTATAATTTATAATTTACCTAATTTAGCTGCAAAATATTGGTATATTTATTTATTTACTTTTTGAACTTGTTTTTAACAATGATATTTTTAAAAAATATTTCCCTATTTTAGCTTTTTACAGGCATGCTGACTATTACATTACTGCTCTCATTTTCTTAGAGTAAACCCCCATCCTCTTGAACAGCTTAATGATAAAAATGTACTTAACATCATGTACTTAATGAAGCATTACATGACCTTGGCACTAAATAACAATACTGAATTTCAGGCAACTGTCACCTCTGAACATAAATGCCAATAACTGTCTCTGTTTCAGTGGAAAAATGGCACAACAGCGGACCATTAGCAATATCAAAAGCCTTTGATAACCTCACCTTTCAATGGTTAATTACGTAATCTTCTCCTAGTTTAATTTGCCTGATTGGCAACAGTTGCAAAGGCTAGAGTGACTAAATGACTGACAAATTTATGTTTTATAGCATTAGGCTATTGTACCTTGCATCACTAAGTAATGAAGCATTTTCTTCAGCACATAAATGAACACGTAAATAGTCAATATGTCTTTTTAATATCCTGAACTCGTCTTGATTTTTCAGTTAATAAGTTGTTAAATTAATAAGTTAATAAGGGGTAGATGAGTGGTTTATCTTTTGACGCTGGCTTGACAAAAAGACTGTCAACCAATTCTTGGTTGAATACTCAAGTACATCTGAGAAAACAGCTGGAGTTGAGGGTAGGGCGAGGGGCATAATTGCCTGGCTTCATCCATATTGTCAATCTACCTGATGCTGGTTATATCCAATGTACCATGCTCCTCCCTGGTAGCTGCTCCACACTCTTTGAGAAGACTTAAGTGGGCACTTATTTACATTCCAGGAGCAGTGATGTTGCTGCCTGTTTTCTTAGCGACGTCCCCAGCTGCAGAAACAGTCCTCAGGTAATTACCAAGGCTCTCCTGGACTGCCTGTGACACAGCCTGTGGGATAATCTCTTACTGCCATTTATTTATTTTAATACGTAACCTCTGAAATAGCATCCTTGCCGCATAGGCTAACCATTAATCAGTCTGAGGAGGTCTGTGAGTCAGGGCCATTTCCACGGAGCATCAGAAATATTTCAGCAGCCCTGTTTGGTCATGTCTACGGCTACAACGGGCTGTCTCTCCGCGTAATTTTCTCTCCGAGAAATGACAGAAAAGTGTTTGAAAATGGCTTGAGCACACTGTGTTCACTTAAACGCCATCCTGGCACTTCTATCCACTAGCTTCTGTTCTCTTTAGAGGCGATGATTCTTTTCCGCTTGAAATTAAGACAGACCTACTTTGATATCTTCACTGCCATGTTTATCAATGCAATTTGTCATTTGTAACTTTCAGAGAAGGGAAACAACCATAAGGTGTTCAATTGGGGCCTCTAAGATGCACAGCTGCTTGACTGTTGTGATCCAATGTAGTCCTTTTATGCTGATATCATCCCTTTGGTTCTTCATGACGGGGCCCCCAGGGCATGTAGGTGCTGCTCGGCCTAATTCTCTCGAGCTGAGGGAACAAAGACAGAGGACTAGGCTGTTAGACAGTTCTTACCACAGAAGAGTCTGTAAGAGGAGAGGTATCAGCTCTTTTACTATTAAGGCAGGGGCAAATTAGCTGCGGGGCAGATTCAGAGCTGCACCACATTTTGATGCGCTTTGATTCAGGGCCCATGTTTATCAATACACCATGCCACACTGCATGCAGAAGCGGAGCAAAGTTTATTTTTCAGCTTCAAGTGTATTTTTTGCATGTGCAAACAAGGTTGCATGAGTGATTTCTCAAAACATACAGAAAAAGACCCATCACATGGACTACCTCGATACTGCCTTCCCTGTGCTTTCAGATCAGCACCCTCCATGATATCTGCTCTTACTTAACATGGCTTTTGCTAGTTAAATACTTTCTTCCCTTCTATTTATTGACTTATATTTTATTTTCCAATGCCAATATTGTTTTAATCACACTTCTGTATTACTGTTGCTTTAATCAATTAAATCTTTTTATATCATTTAAAGAGCCAGCTATGCCGTCCAAAAAAAAGTCCCCATTTTTGATTTGAACCAACAAATACTCAAGAGCCCATGAATGAATCATTATTGCAGTGATGAATATGTTTCAGCTGGCCATATTTCTTTTAATCCTGACTACGTAACTTCTCTTTTCTTAAATAACCACGTTGGAAGACATATCTCATGATGGTTGAAAAGATCTTACTGTTCTTCAAGAGGGGCAAACTATTGGCCAGCAAGAAGTTAAGAAAACAGCCAAGGAGACTGCTGAAATCACTGGAATTGGGTCAGGACCTGTCCAACAAATTATTAAAACCTGGAGGGATAGTGGTGAGCTGTCAACTTTGCGGAAGAAATGGGTTGAAGAAAAATCATGACTGATCCTGATCGGAGATCACTAAAATGCACAGTGAAGTCTCACCTTTAACAGATCAACTGTAGAACTCATGACTATGTTTATTTATGAGGGTAAGAGCACATGACGATGCAACATAAACTTAGAGGACGAGACAGCTGCATGACCACCAAAAAGGCCACTTGTTAGTGAGGCTTATTGGAAAAAAACTACTTCACTTTGCAAGGAAGCATGAAGATTGGACGTTGGAGCAATGGAAAAAGGTTATGTGGACTAATGAATCCAGACTTACCCTTTTCCAGAGTGACGGGTATGTCAGGGTAAGAAAGGAAGCCCATGGAGTGATGCTTCCATCATGAATGGTGCCCACTGTGCAAGCGTTTGTAGGCAGTGCTATGTTCTGGGGTTGCTTCAATTGGTCAGGTCTATGCTAAGCACTGTTCTGCAGCAATGAAATTAATTCAGACCTGGATCGGGGCATCAGTGAGCTCCTGCACAGTTTGTGGTGGTACATGGTGACGTTGGATACAACCAATACATAATGTCCCATGGGTGCTCAATTGGATTTAGGTCAGGAGAACAAGAGGGCCAGTCCATGGCATCAATGCCTTCATCATCCAGGAACTGCCTACAGACTCTGGCCACATGAGGCCGGGCATTGTCTTGCACCAGGAGGAACCCAGAGCCCACTGCACCAGCATAAGATCTGACAATCGCTCTCAGGACTTCATCCCGGTACCTAACAGCAGTCAGGGTACCATTGGCTGTGACATGGAGGTCTGTATGACCCTCCAAGGATATGCCTCCCCAGATCATCACTGATCCACTGCCAAATCGGTCATCCTAGATGATGTTACAGGCAGCATAACATTCACCATGGCATCTCCAGACACTTTTACACCTGTCACATGCGCTCAGTGTGAACCTGGGACTGGTTTCACAAAGACCTTGCAAAAAATTAGCGATGCAAGGGCTTTGCAAAGCAACTGCGATAAAGCAACGTTAGTGAAGCAGGGGATTCACAAAAGCCCTTGCAACAAATCCACGAGAGTTTCACTTTTAGCAAAGTTGCAGTTCGTGCATGGCCTTGTCTTCCTATAATTTGAGCCCAGTCTCATCCCCACGCTTCGTATATTGACGCTATCACACCAAGCATCGAAATATGACACAAAGGGAAGCTTTTGGCGTCCTCATTTGATGCCAGTTTAAAACGAACCCTACCCCCTAACCCTTAACCCAAACCCTAACTCTAAGCATCAAATAAAGACACCAAAAGCTTCCTTTTGCGTTGTATAGCAACGCTGAAGGATTAGTTTGAAGGATTGAGATGCTGATGTATTCACTACGGGTGCTTTCACACCAGCCCTACTGAATCGAACTCTAGTTCATTTGCTTGGAAAGTCCAATTTGTTTGGGGAGGTGTGAATGTGCAATCGAACTCTGATGCGGATCAAAGAAGCAGACTCTGATCCGCCTAAAAACTTAGGTCTCGGTCCGCTTCATGCAAACCAAATGCCGAAAGCGGACCACAACGCAGGGCATAGAAGAGCGATGTTTCTTCTTCGCTCTGCATCTTGGCTTCTCCTTCAGTAATTCTTGATACAGCGCCACCACTGGCAAGGAGGGGAATATGCTATTCAAGAAGTTCAGTTCGTTTGACAAAGTGCAGTGTGAGTGCAATCTTGGACCAGCTGAATGTTGCAAATCCAATCGAACTGAGTCCCCAATCGAACCAAGTCTACAGGACTATTTAGGTGTGAAAACATCCTATGTTACATCACTGCATTCAATCATACCTGTAAGTGCAGTGACATAAATTTGATTTTCTTCCAAAAAACTTATTTTCTTGCCATGATGTTATGTCTCCCTGCTTTATTAGAACTACAGCTAAAACATAAGGCATTTATTGTAAAGGTACCTACGTATATTAGTGTATTCAGGTGGGAGTTGTAAATTGATTATATTGGATAGTATAATAGATTTGACAGCCATAATGCTGTGTACAGTGTACATGGGGAGAAGTGGGACATGCTGTGCAATTCGTTGGGGAGAAGAGCACGAAATTGGCATACTTTGTTGCTAAGGTTCTTGCCATAGGAGACAAATCTGATATTCAGGTTTACTTCCTGAGGAAAAGCAAAATGGTGTTCAACAAATTTGTCTATCCTCAACTTCCAGACCACCATCCAGTTGGCCTTGAGGATATCACAGCCATCTTGCTAGCACCAGTGTCACAAGGGACAACTTCATGAACCAAGGATGGAATTGTGTTCTCTGGATTTTGGAAGATTAGATGTGCGTTTGAATTTCATAATTTTGTTCACCCTCTATTTGACTATCATAACTACCACTACTGCTGACTGTGAGCTGCAAAGCCAATCCTTTTGTGAGGTATCATTCTGGAACCAAATGCGAGACCAAAAAGATTCAGCAAAAATGAGTTTTATTGAAGCTAGGAGGTGAACCCCCACAGGGCAGAAGGCAACGGTACAGAGTCCACAATCCAAAATCAGAATCCCTGGGACGGTACACAGGCATATCAGAGGTGAATCCAAAGCCAAAATCCAGTAGACGTAATCCGATTCATTAACAGGGCAGCAGAGACAAAACTCAGGGTCAGGCAAAACAGGTACAGTACACGGGCACAGAAGTATCAAAGAAAAAGCCAAAATCAGAATCGGGGATGTTCCAGTCAGAAGTATAACACTAAGAATACAAGGCATCAACGATCACAGCACAGGGAAAACGTTCTGACAAGAGCTGTGAGTGAAATGACTGCTTAAATACACGTAGGGGAAGTCACATGCTATGATAGGGAACAGGTGAGCTGGATCAGACTAATTAACAAAGGAATGAACATGAGGAAGTTCCTGACCACATGAAATTGGCAAAAGCCAAAACGCGGACAGGGATCACTAGACAGCCTATAGACAGACATATGGCTCCGGTTAGGGAGTTCTAACGTGCACAGATAAGGAGGGAGAACAGAGTTTAACAAGTGCGGAGGTTCCACTGAAACTGCAGCAAAGTAGATTGAGTAAAGCCAAAGGGGTGGAGACTAGAATAGGGCGAATGCTGAGAGCTCGTTAGTCAATTAGTAAAGTGCAGCTATACAATCCCTAGTGCTCGTTAGTAAGTTAGTACAATAAACAGTGTTAGTTTGGGTTAGTATCTTTAACTAAAATAATAAACTGTTAGTCTGGTTAGTAATTATAGAAAAGCAAGGTGAAGGAAGCAAATGAGATTGGAAGGAATGATTGAAATCCCAGAAACCATGAAATCACCCGAAAGTGTGGCACGCAATACTGGGGCAGTGAGCGATCACATGACATAAGACCAGACAGGGGGAGACAAAGTGCAATGCATGGTATGAGACAAAACATGGACCGGAATAAAACTGCAAAGGTGGAATGTGGCAAGACAAACAGAGACAAGGCAAAAACAAAACATGGCATGGAATCCAAATCACAAAACGATCATGGTCAGACAAAGCAGAGTCATGATAAACATGACAAACAAGGCAGAATCACAACACCTTTATATTACAAACTTCTCACATCATATACATGTTGCTTCATCCATTGCGGTGCATTTTAACTTACCGTGACAATCATTATGATCATCTCCAGTTACTTACAAATCATATGTCTCACTAATATACCTGATAAATTTCTCTTGTCAATGAACATATTTGCAAAATAAAGCATCATTGCAAATATAATTCCAGGTGTTTCTCACCATGAGGGTGGAAATCTGTCCAATTTTATGGGTACCCTAATTCACCCCATGGTGTCCCATTGCTTTCCGACTGGTGTCCTATGTTTCCCCAAGGTGTCCCAGTTCTATCCATTCTCACCTGTGTCTTTGATCAATGGGAAAAATACCATGCTTTGTTATTGAATGAAAATGAAGGTCTTCAATGTTCAGATGGTCCCTTTACTCCAAGTTGGCTATGTGGGACATGCAAAATTACGAAGGACCAGTGCTAGAGTAGAGAAAGAAGGACTAAGACCAGAAAGTTCTCCCCGGTCTCCACTACATCCCTTAAAACAGCCATGGCAAAGACCCAAGCTGTCAGATCCAGGGCATCTCAGATTACTTACTCAACTAGCACACACACAAAAATACAATCACACGTTTACCAACCTGCTATTACTCTCCATGAGTGTTGAAACAGGAATAGGTGATCTGTGGAAGCTATTGAAGAATAACATGCAAGCATTATCCCTTACTTCTGACAGACATATCCAGAGCATGACAAAAAATTGGCAAAAACAGTTACAAACCCATTCCAGTGCACAAACTGACAAACAATGCCTTATGTGAAGATGACTGGGTGGCTTGATCCGTCAGTGCTGACAATGGCATCCGAGAGAATTCTTGAAGGATAAATAAGAATAATATAGCTTAACTTATGTCAATAAAATTACTCTTATCCTTTGGAATACATTTTGCAATAGAGATACATAAAACAATGCTGAATAAAATGCCATGAAACATGGCTGCATGTTTTCTGCGAGTGCAATGTAAGCCTCACTTTACAAACATTCCAAACAATGTTAAAGGAGCAATATGTAACACTGACAGCAAATGTTTAAAATGGATGCCGCAGTCTGAATTCAAAATATTGATGAAAGTTGTCTAACCCTGCCCCTCCTCCCCAGACGCAAAGCTCATGCAGTTTGCTTCACAGAAAAAAAGCCTTATTAATTTTACTTTGATCAATGTATGCTCATCTGTGTTTATTACTAACCCATTTACATACAGTACTGTGCAAAAGTCTTAGGCACCCCACATTTTTAAAAACTTAAATCTGGCTTTAGATGTTTATTTTCTGTTTTCCACATTTGCGTCGCTGAGGATAAAAAGTATATCTGAGATTCCAAAAGCTAAATCAAAAAATAGTTTTAAAAATAAATGGTGGTGATTCATTAAAAACAGTTGATACAGATAATAAAGTCTTGACAGAGCCCTGATGTCAACATCATGGCTGTCTGCAATTACTTGGAGGGACAGACGCAAGTGAGACAATCAGTCTGCAGAAGAATGGTGGCAAGTTTTCTACTCTGCTTGGAACAAGCCAAAAGCCGATCATCTTATAAACTCTAGCACAACAGGACAGTGTCCCAGATTTTTGGCAAAAGATTGTTACGCCGAATATTGGTTTGATACAGCTTATAACAGTCAGGGGTGTATAGTCCGGGTTCAGAAAGTAAAAAAACCCTCCCCATAATTTTATTCTAACCACCTGGATTTACTTCGGACAGGAGATAGAGCCAGTATGAGTGATCAGCTCATTCTGTGGGAGGGAGAAAAACTTGGCAGGACTTTTACCTTCTGACTCCTAGATTTTACATCTCTGATAACAATTTACAGCTCTGTTTAGTACATTTCTCAGTTATTATAACCTTTTTATTTCATAATTTTTGCAAGCATATTTGCCCTACGAAATTGCTTTAAAGGAGGAGACAGCAACTCGGCAAAATATATTTCAGAGGAAAGTAGAATACTTGAAGTGTATAAAACGCATAGTTTTATAAATTTTAATTCGGTAATGATCCGGTGCGATGCATTTTTAAACCAGCGAGTCTTCAAATTGGCTTCAATACCAGGGGGCAGACATTTTTATTTGGAGAATCTTCTGATTTTGAATTTGATCTTCGGTTACCTTACCTTTAAAAATGTTTAATAACCTTAACCTCTCGCAGTTTACATCTCCCGATTAGCCACAGTTGCTCAGACTAATTGGTAAAAACCGTCGACAGTCTAATTTACTTTTGATAGCAATGTTATGCATTGCACCACAAAATTATGAGGCGTCTTCTGCACATAAATGACGGTGTAAAATATCAATATGTCTTCATAATTTCAGCGCTCGTTAAGGAGCACAGATTTGCAGAAATTAGTTTGCAAGGCTGCAGGAATCCGTTCTGTATTTTGAATGTTGTCACAGCTAAAGGGCGCTGTAAGGTTGCACAGCTGTGTGACAATCCCAAGGACGGTGAAAATTAATGCTGCAAAGTCAGCAAAAGTTTTGGATTTACAATGCCATTTCAATTATATAAATGTAGGCCATGGGAATTCACCTTTCATTACCATTTCTAATTATAGGTCATGTATTGGTCTTGGTCGCTCAGTCAATAAATTGTTTGATTGTTAATCAGGCCAGTTTAAATAAAAACAACTTGCGGGCAGCCAAGCCGTAAAGGGAGAGCTAACATGAAGGCCCTTTGAACTACTCCATGGCCCGCATGAAAGGAAAGAAAACAACTGACGTCACGTAAGAGAATAACTGACGCACAAGCACCGCGGCACTGGCGTTTGATTGGATAATGCGTTTGAAATGCACACTCACCCACTATATAGGCCACTGTGTTGTGAATACATTGTTCTACATTGAAAACAATATAGAGAGTGAGTGAGTGAGTGGACAAATGTTATTAGAAAATGCATGGACAGGCTGAAGAACAGCCTATGGCTGAAGCATGTATCTGTGTTGAAACAAAATAAAATAATAATAAAGTGTGCATTCCGAACGCAGCCTTAGATTCCCCAAGTAAAAATGTCTGCCCCCTGGTATTGACGCCGATTTGAAGACTTTCCGGTTTAAAAATGCGTCACACTGGATCATTACCAAATTAAAATGGATAAAACTATGCGTTTTAGTCACTTCAAGAATTCTACTTTCCGCTGAAATATACTTTGCCGAGGTGCTGTCTCCTCCTTTAAATGTGTCTAAAACTTTTGCACAGTACTGTAAGTCAAAGTATGCATACCAAGTAGCTTCGTGTCTCGTAACGTTTCTTACAAACATTCAGCTGAAAGTCACTAGTTTACATGGTCACTGGATAGACTGAAACACTAATTGAACCACTGAGAAAAACACGGCTTGAGATCAATCTAATGATGTCAGGCAGTGGCAGAATAAAGCCCCCTTCCCACTGTCACAATTTAATATGCTGATTCACGTCGATGTCAGATGGTGGCAAGTCATAGGGAAGTTTTTAGGTTGTTGTAGCTGTACTCAGAGGTTCCTAAACAGTTACAACCAAGTCGTAATCTCATTTTTGCCGTGGCACAAATTTCAAAATTTAAAAAAAAAAATGCGGGGCTTTGCACGCTCGTCAAGCATAGAACGCCATTAGGTCCAAAATGGCTATTTTGGAGTCTGCATTAAGACGTCAAATTTCTCACTCTTAAGACGTCATGAAATGCCCTGTTAACACGCAAATTTTTAATGTCTTATAGCATTTAGACCATCAAGGCAGCCATGCTATTGGTTGGCATCAATAGACCCACCCCTTTTTGACATAGGGGTTGCGTGGAGCAGTATGTATGCATCAACATACGCACCCCTTTTTGATTTAGGGATTGCGAGGAGCAGTACATGTGCCTACATTGAAGTGATGTGGACTCTTGCCAGTGGCGACGTATGGGCAACATAGCTAATGCGTGCCTCATATGCCACTGTGATGTAGCATGTGAGACAGTCCATTTGATCGGGTTAGGAGACCTTTGCGGGTAATTCAAATGTGGTGGCTGAGGTTAGAAAAGTGAATAATGACATCCAGAAACTTTTTGAATAACTGTGGTCGTGCATATGCAGCTATGCAAGCAAAAATGACCTATCATATTGGCTTTTCATTATCAACTAGCGAGCCACATTCTACAAGTACAAGTTTTCATCCTTCAAACCTATGTCAACTAGCCAGTTAATCCTGACAAATGTTGCCAGGATACAACGTGGATATGTCTGATATTATCTGTATATTTTCTGGTGCTGTAGAATTTTTGGAGCCAATTTCGGACATCAATTGGGCAGTTTTGATCAGTGAAATTCAATTTTGCACTAGCCTGTTGACCACAATCCCAGAACTGGAACAGATGTCTCCATTGCCATCATTTTGGGTATAGTTTTGATGATTAACCAGCTGCTATCTTGTGTGTCTGGGTTCTTGTGTGTCTGGGTTGGGGAAGTCTAAGAGGCGTAAGAAAGGTGAAGTGTTCAACCTGAGAAGCACGGTCCCAACGGTCAAACACGGTGGCGGGAGTATCATGCTCTGGGGTTGGTTTTCAGCGAATGGGCCCGGAAACCTTGTTAAAGTTACGCACTTACGCATATATGCAATCTATCCTTCTCCTACGGAGTGTTTCCAGATAAAATGAAGATAGCGAAAGTTATCCCTCTCTACAAAAGTGGGGATAAATATGATTTCTCAAACTATCGTCCTGTCTCGATTTTACCTCAATGCTCAAAGATCCCAGGAAAGCTCTTCAATGACAGATTGGACAAGTACATTGATAAACACAAAATACTGTGTGACAGTCAGTATGGGTTCAGGAAAAAGCATTCGACAGCACTAGCCCTAACAGAATTTATTGAAATGATTAAAGATTCACTAGATTCAAACTTATATTCTATAGGCATATTTATTGATCTGAAGAAAGCATTCGACACTACAAATCACGATGTATTGATTGAAAAACTTTACAAATATGGAATAAGAGGGACCGCATTAAAATGGATCAAAAATTACTTAACAAGTAGGACGCAATTTGTGCAGATGGGTAATAGCAAATCAAATTGCTTGGACATTACCTGTGGAATTCCTCAGGGCTCGGTCATAGGTCCCAAGTTGTTCATAATTTACATAAATGACATTGTTAAGGTGTCCGATATCCTAAAACTAATTTTATTCGCAGAGCGACACGACTATTTTTTTGCTCAGGTGTCGATCTCAAACAATTGGTAAAATTGGCTAATAACGAAATGTCTAAACTTCACACGTGGTTTAATGTAAACAAATTATCACTAAATCTTACAAAGACCAAATTTATGATATTTGGGAAAAAAAGGCCTAAAAGACGACATAGACTTAAAGGTAAATGGTACCAGCATTGAAAGGGTAAACGAATATAAAGTCATGGGAGTTATGTTAGATAATCTCTTAAGCTGGAAACCACATGTAAATTTGGTTCAAAGAAAGTTAGCTAAAACGTGTCTATTCTTTGGAAAATGCAGACATTATTAAAACACAAGTCTCTTAAAATAATCTATTCAGCACTCATAGCACCCCACTTACATTACTGCGCTGAAGTATGGGGACACACTTATAATAATACAATAGAATCATTGTTTAAACTCCAAAAAAAGGCCCTTAGAATTATTCATTACATTCCTTATGGAACTCATACAAACGATTTGTTTATTAAGGCAAAGTTTCTTAAATTACAGGATATAATAAAATTCAACTCCTTGCAAATTGTATATTTAGGATACCACAAAGAATTGCCTAGAAATATACAATGCCTATTTCTTCAACGTGAATGTATCCACGACCTCAGAGGCAGAATGTTGTTGAAAACGAGAAGGGTCAAATCGACTCGGAGTGAGCATTCCTTATCTGTGGCTGGAGTCAGTGCATGGAACATACTTGAAGACAATATTAGAATGGCAGACAATCTGAAGGTCTTCAAGTATCTACTGAAATGTGCATGTTTGAATAACTATAAACTTATCCAACAAAATGGCATTGGATAAATTAAACGGAACCATAACGGGCATAAACAATAGGGGTTGTTTAGACTAAATATGTGGACTGCTATTGTTAAATCAGTACCATTGCATCTACTGGACACACCAGGCCATCTGTCTGAAAGACAACTTTCACAGCACATTACTACAGACAGCTGTAACCAACATGGACCTTATAAACTGGTCGTTAAATGCAATTGACAAAATTATTTTTTCACGAGGCGGACAGGTTCTGGAGACCCGACATGCCCGGATGGGACATTCCCGGCTGGCTACACCATGGCTGCATGGGGAAAGTGGCGTTCGCTGTGTTTGGCAGTCCTGGACATCGAGGATGTAGAGGACGTCTATCTAATTGGATTTATGATAGCGGGCCTGCTATCATTGGGGCTTGGTCTGTTTTTGATCGACCATAGGATAAAGAAAACTTTGAAAAGCATGGTTATCCTCGACAGAAAGCTCAATAAAATTGGATTCGACGTCAAGGAAGGCAATGATGGACTAAACATACTGCGAGAAGTCATTAAATCCGATAAGGCAAGGGTGAACCAAGTCGACGGAAATGATGACTAATTAAGAGATCCATGCAAAGATCTGGCATTATTGCACCTTTCCACTACTCCAAATCACTAGGAACAAATCAAATGATGAAGAAAGGAGTCCAGGTTTTTTTCTGGACCAAGTGTTATGATTCTGGTTTTCTGTTCTGACCCATGTTTAAATTCCCTGTTATGTTTAAATTCTGTTAGGTTTTGCCATGTTCTGTTTAGTTTTTGCATTTTGCCATGTTTTCGTTTTTGCCATCCCTTCCACTTCTCTGTTAGATTCGGTCCATGTTTTACTCATGCCCAGCATTGCACTTTGTCTCCCTGTCTGGTCTCTTGTTAAGTTACAGCTTCTCCCCAGTCCTATGTCACATTCTTAGGTGATTTCATGGTTTCTGGGTTTCAAACATTCCTTCCAATCTCGTTTGCTTCCTTCGCCTCTTTTTCTATATTACTAACCAATACTAACAGTTTGTTGTTTTTGTTAAAGTTACTAACCCAAACTAACATTGTATATAATACTAACTTACTAACGAGCACTAGGATTGTATAGCTGCAAATTGATTAACTAGCTCAGCTTTTCGCCCTGTTCTAGTCTCCGCCTCTTGCCTTCACTTTGTCTCTCCTGCAATTTATCCTCCGCAATCCTTTATCTGTGCACATTAGAACTCCCTAACCAGCTGTATGTTTTGTCATAGGTTGTCTCGTGTTCCCTGTCCGCGTTTTGGCTTTTGCCAATTTCATGTGATTAGGTTCTCCCTCATGTTCCCTCCTTTGTAATTAGTCTGATCCCTTCACCCGATCCTAATCATAGCATGTGACTTCCCTTGAATGTATTTAAGCTGTCTTCTCTCTGCAGTTCCCCGTCAGAACGTTTTCCCAAGTTTACCTGTGCTGCTTTCATTTTAGTTGTACTCTCTCTGTTTTATCTTCTGACTGGACCCCGCCCGACCTTTTTTGGATCTGCTCTTTTGTACTTTTTGCCTGTATCTGTTTTTGAACCCTTTTTTTTGCCCGACTTTGAGTTTTGTGATTGGTGCCTGGTTAATTTGGATTTTTGCCCTCCTGGATTTTGATTTTTTGGATTGTGGACTTTGTACCGTTGCCTCCTGCTCTGCGGGGGTTCGCCCCCCCCTTCCAAATAAAATCCCATTTTTCTGCACTGCTCTGTTCTCGCATCTGGTTCCTGAAATACCTAAACCAAGTCTAAATGGATTAAATCAAAAGTGACATTCAAATCTAAACTTATATAGACACTCAGCTATATTGTGATTATAATTCTTCATGATGTTCATAAATCTTTATGATCTTATGTTGTGACGCTTAAATCGTAGTGTAAATGGACACTCAGCTCTGTTGTGATTTATAAATCTTTATGATATCTTAACCATAATTAAACTGTTTTTTCTGGGAGTTGGGGAGGACTTTGACAAAAGATCTTCCCCTTGAATGATACATGTTGTGTTGAAATTGTCATGAAACGACTACACAATCATGCCGAAATAAAAACAAAATAAAAATAAAATAAAAAAAGTTAATGGCATCATGAAACAGGACCAGGATATCCAGATACTCAGTGAAAACATTAAGCAATCCACCGAAAAACTTGGTCTTGGGCAGGAATGGATCTTCCAACAGGATAATGATCCTAAACACATGGCCAAATCCCTCAAGAAATGGTAAGTGGACAACAAAGTGAATGATTTGGAGTATCCTATTTATCCTATGATAAATCTGTGGAGGGAACTGAAGACCAAGGTCATGGCAAGGAAACCCTTAAACCATAAGGATCTGGAAAAGTTTGCCAAAGAGGAGTGGGCCAAAATCCCTGTGGAAAGGTGTAGAAACCTTGTGATCAACCACAGGAAGCATTTGGAGGCTGTAATCATGAATAAAGGCTTTGCCATCAATTACTGAGAAAAGGGTATTAATAATTCTGGACATGGCATTTTTTTGTAAATTTGTCAAATAAAATACCAAAAAGTATTGTATTTCTTGAAAAATTGTTTACTGTACTTCTTACAGCCTTATGTCAACTTAGTGTCATTTCTGCAAGAATAAATTTGATTTCTCAAAAAAAAATCGAAAAAAAACAAAAATTGGTAGGGGTATGAATAATTTTGGGCAACTGTATATATATATATATATATATATATATATACACAGTAATACCGCTAGAGGGGGGACTATGCAAAATTTCTGTGATTACGTGGATTGCTGTCCGCCATTATTAATTGGGTGGACTCATCCTTGGTATCGGTGCCAAGAAGCCGAAATATTGCTTAGCATACGGCTGTTCTAACCACTACAGCAAAGCAAATGGCATAGTCTTTCACAAGTAAGTACTTTTAATATTATAATGACAGTGTCTAGAGCTAAAATAAAAAACTTTTGTTAAAATTAAAGTCAAGTGGTCAAGTCAGGAAGTGTGAATCAGCGCGCTCATAGCCCGAGATTTCTCGTTCGGATCGGCTGGTTAATGTTAATTAATTATTTGGTGATGTTAATTAGAGATGGCAGAGCGACTGAAGAATATGACCTGGATAGCATAACTTTAACGATAACGGTTCATCGAGATCATCGTAATCATCGTGATTCATGAAAAATAACTAGCTAACCTACAGGAAGCTTCATTATAACCTAGCTGGCTTCCCGTTACATTAGCCGACAATAATAAACGACTATCACAACACTGTAAGTTAGCCAGCTGGGTAACGTAACCTTAGGTTTATGAAACAGACCGTATCCCTCAGTCCCTCCGGAGCTACACTTCCAGTGTTAGGAAAACGACTTCACCGCGGTTCATTTTAAAGACTTTTAAACCAGTGAAAGTTCCATCTCCTCCCCCCAAGCAGAGCAGACAATTACTGGAGTTCTAATGTGAGTTTTCTTCCCGAATGCATTTCAAATGACTGTTGTTTATTTCAGACCGCTTGTATGTGTCAAGAAAAAATGGGAAGAGACGATGTACACAACCCATAGTGGCAAGTTGTCTCATTTGCTTTACGATCATCACAATTCCATATCGTTACACCCCTGCTTATCATCGCAGGAAAAAATGATATGCACCAAGTCTGACATTTGTCTAAATTTTAGTTATTACGAATAATACAACTGAATAATAATCTATACCATTTCCATTAAGAACTTGATGAAAATTCAAACGGAAAAGTTCTGCTTCACAGCCTAGAAACTGCACAGCGTTGAACGGTACATCCGGAGACGTAACTCGCTTAGTAATGGCAGACCTCGCTCCGTGCACTCACTGAACAATTGCACGGGGCATATTGTGAGTCCACACTCTAGTTGATATATATATCTCTAAGGTGTTAACAGGGTGTTTTATGATGTATTAAAACACAGGCCATAATAGACGTTTTGGACCTAATGGCATTCCATAGTCACAGATCATCACATGAGGAGTCAACTTGCAAAACCTGCTAAGTCAAGTTTTGAAAATAAATGAGTTACCTCCCTTAGCCTCTCTTTCAGGCACTGGCACATATCCCACTGATAGCTCCACTTTCAAAACATACCAAATCATGTTGTAAATTATAACGGAAAAAGCGAAACTCTGTCAAAACCCGCCAAGTCAAGGAGGAAAACTCTGTCAAATTCTGCTAAGTCATCAACCAATGTGGAAACGTGATTCCGTTTTCGTTCGCTAGAAGGAACCAATCACAGTCAAGCTTTCATAGCCTGTTCAGCTTTTGCTTTCTCTAACTCAAGATGGGGGATGCAGACTCAACTTACGTTTCGCTTAACCCACAAAGAATTTCTCGGTGTTGTTCAAACTGAATTGTTAGCTTTTTAAAGTTTCATACATTTTTGTTGGGATTTGAACCATGGCAAAATCCTTAACTGTTCAGCCACTGTGCCTTCTATAACACTAATAAATTCTCATTGCCTTATGGTGACATTCAAAGTATGGTAACACATTGGGTTCTAGTTTGCTGGTTTGGGCAGTTCAGAAAAGTGTGATGATAGTAATACTATAAAAGGGGGATTTCAACCCAGGGACTCATGTTTATGTTCTCATTGTCAGAGCACCTATTCAACCACTGTGCTGTCTGTAGCATTGAGTTGCATGTAGAGTGGGTCCTGAGTCAAATACCTTCACCTATTGAGCAACAGGGCTGGTTTAAACGCTGTCAAGACCTGCTAAATTTCCACTCCACTTTCAAAACCTGCTAAGTCAAACTTTGTGTTGCAAAATCAAAGTCATTTCTTAAAAAAAAATAATGAATTTCCTCATGGATTATGTCTGCAAGGCTAATAGTTTCAGTATAGTGAAAATTGATATCTATGGAAGATCATTTCTATGCCAACCAAAAAATCTGATTTTTCTAAAAAATGGACCAATTTGACTTAGAAGGCTTTGCAAGTGGGCGCCTCATGTATCATAATGATGTCGTAGTGGTGTCGTGTAAGTAATCTGATGGTTCGTGAACATTCCAATGCAATTGTATTGTGGAAAATGGCCACGATTGTGTTAGATGCAGTGACTAGATGCTGCGAAAGCCTGCAATGTAAAACTACGTGACCACAAACTGACTAAGACAGACCTACAATGAACAAAGATGAAATGATGTCAGAAGGCAGTTCTTGAACATTCCTCTGTCTGTAGCCGTGACAGTATTTAGAGCTCGACAGGCGGGAAGACCACGACTCATTACAATTTATAACTCTTGATGCATCGGCAGGAATGGGCAGAAAACTCGTCAAAGAGGGAACTAGGCTTAAGGACCCAAGTGCTGACAAATTAGAAATGAGAAATGCAGTTTATTGCTAAATACAGACATCAGATGGCAGATGAAGCAAGATTTAAAAAACAGACCAGTTAGAAAGTACAGTAGTGCATATTGATGATTATACACTTCACAAAATGAAGATAGTCAAAAACCAAGTACTATTCAAGCATTTATTTCATTTAATATTGGATCATAGATGAAAATAAGTAAACAGATAACAATATGTAGTAAAAACAAAAATAAAAATGTCTTTTTGAGAGAAAAAGTCAATATCTAGTGTTGCTACCATTTTTATTGATTACAGCATTTAATCTTTCATAGTCTTCACATTTTTTTTTATTTCTTCACTTGCAAGGCGTGCCTCACAAGGATGCTGTGATACTTCTTTTGATCCTTGATTCTGTTGATTTTTGTGAGATCACTGACTCCTTAAGAGCAGACTGAACCCCAAATCATTATATTACCACCTCCATGTTTTACTGCAGGGTTTAAACGGTCATTTTTGCAACATTGTACAACTCTATGGCATACATAAGTTCTACATTTGGGTGAGAAAATTTTGAATTTTGATTCATCAGTCCAAAGGACTTGTTCCCAGTCCATTGGTGTGCGATCCTTGAATTTCTTGGCAAACTCAAGTCTTTTTTTAATGCTGCCAACTCTTGGCAGCAACACTACCAATCAGACCATTTTTACACAGGCATCTAGAAATATACTGACCAGCATTAAAAACCCACCACCTTAATATCATGGCCAAGATACAAATTATGCATGTATATGATGTGTAAGTGTTATAAAAGTGTCTGATGCCTCCTGACAAGAGGGCCTAATGCAAAATTCGGTCTTTGACAGGCATTTACGTATGCCACTGCAAGCCGGAAAATCTAAAATCAAGATTTTTGTCGCCAGGGCAAAATCCAATGTCATCATTTTGGTTCTCTTCACAAGATCTGCTCTTTCAAAGTGTGGCAAATGAAAAACCACTCAAAGTCAGTTGTTAAACATTATCAATAGATGGTTAACAAGGCATGAATTTGATGAAAAAGAGTAATAATATACCCTTAGAAACTATCGCTCGTGTATGCGCATCCCTGCTGTCACTAGGTGGCAGCATTGTCATTATTCTGTCACTGGGAAGATTGTCCAGAAGTTTTGGGGGTATCTGTGCCATGTTTGATTGTTCTCAGTTTATGTGCCATGAGGTAAATGAAAGAATCAAGATCAATTCGAATGAGTTTATTTGGGTGACCAATAACTGAAATAGCTCCCCAAGGTGACGTTAAAGAGAACCAAGTGTCCAAATCCACATTCAGAAGTCCCCTGAAAGCTGCAGAGGTGGGATGTAACAACCCCATTAGAGCCCATTTACACCCTACATGACTGTCAACGCCCTCAGCAGAGAGGCCAACAAAATCAGATTGATCTTTCTAATGATCTAGCTGGACACAGACCAAATGATTTAGGTTTAGATTACTTGCCGCTAGTTTGGAGTAACTTTTGCTTTTAAACAGTACTACAGTGGTGTCTTTGATGACAATGGACTCAAGTGGGGGTTTAACACACCACTTTTGCAGCTGTTAGGCGACTTGTGACTGTGGATGCGGGCATTCGGCATCACCTTGGTGAGCCGTTGAGTCACTGATCGGCTGTGACCATGCACATGTGTTACCCGGATGAATTCAATTTGAATTTTCTCGATTCTTTAATTTACACCCTGAAAAGCAAACTGTGGGCAGTCAGGTACTACATAGATATCCCCAAACTTTTGGTCAATCTTACCAGTGATGGAATAATTACAATGCTGCCACGTAGCAAGAGCACAGACGTGTATGCATGCTCGCAACATTCTAAGGGTGTGTTTCTACTAATTTTCATCAAGTTCTCGCCTCATTAGCCATCTAATTGTGATGCATATCAACTGACTTTGGGTGGCTTTTGCCTTGCTACCTTTTGAAAGATCAGATTTCATTAACAGACCCAAAAAGACGTTATTGCATTTTGCCCTGGTGACAAAAATATTGTTTTTAGCCTTTTCGGCCTGAAATGGCATTAAAACGTGCTAAAGATCTAATTTTCTATTTTGCCATCTTGTCAGGAGGCTTAACACGCTTTGATAATAATTACACGTCAAAAACATGCATAATTTATATTTTGGCCATGAAATTAGAGTGGTGCGTTTTTAATGCTGGTCATTATACTAGATCTTGATCCTTTCACCTCTTCACTTCTGACGCTATTAATATAATTTTGCTGTCCATCTGTGATTTTTTTTACTTGTCATACACAGATAACAAACATATTAATGACTTCCGTCACAAAATGGTATCTTCTAAAACGAGTAATGGATTCTATCAGGTAAGAGAGATGAATTGTTAGTCATGACTGTGATAACATAGTTCAGGTTAACATTAGCTTAAGCCCAATGATTGCCTGTTTAGGAGACCATTTGCCAACTTGGTATTTGCTTTAAAAGTTTACTCAATTAGAAAAATTTTTGGCGATTTTTTGAAGAAATGGGTCATATGTAGCAAATTAATATGCATCGCACATTTGTAAATGCTTTCTGTATCTTTTTATCATTATTTGAAAACTAAAATTTGGCTGGTTTGTACGGTCCTAAGACCCGCCCCTCAAAGAAGTCGTTGCACGGATCTCATAGTCATGTGACCTGTGACGTGTGCGAAGTATGTTGCAAACGTTCCCAGCTGATCGACCAGTGGTTTGTTCTATACTGATAATTGATTTCGCCTTGATCAATCCTTGATTTCGTTGATTTTGAGATAACATTCATCAACATGCCAAATAGGTGTGTAGTGGCAGGCTGTAACAAGACTCCAAACGATGGTGTGAGTTTACATCACTTCCCAAACTAGAGTGCCGAGGGCCCTGAAGATTGCCGGCAGTTACAGCCCCAACAGGAGAAAAGTAACTAGCATCAGTCCACGGATTCAACAGGAAGCCAACACGAATTCTTGCAAAAGCAACACGTTGTCTACACGATACCGGCGTTAAAAAGCTCCAGCCCGGACATCCGCGAAAAAATTTTACCTGCTTAATTTTTTCATGAATTTTGGCAGTGATGGCGAATGGTCCCATACCACTGCGAATCAATTCACGGTTCTTCGAATCAATTCTTCTCTGCAAAAGAAGAGAACTGTTTCATCCGCACACTTCCGCGGGCCAACGCAGCTCAGTGAGAAAGGGGTTTTAGTTACCATTATCAGGCAAGTCGACTGAGCGGTCACTCTTTTTCATGAGTGACAGACAGCAACATTTTTATGTCACTTTTCTGCCATTTAGCAAAAATATAATCTTTAAGAAGTCTACGTCATAAAATCCAATTGGATTTTTTTCTAACCTGGACTTTCACTGTCGTCTCCTGTCAATTTGTGAAGCGCGCCATCTTCTCAATTCACTTCTGGTTCTTGCTCTGCTTTCAGACAATGATTTTTTTTACACAACACTGCCACCGAGTGGGTCTAATTGGTATTAGTCTTTCTATTCCATGAACAATGGCAAATGGGAACAAACATCCAAAAATGAATTTTGACCAGTTTTTTTGCCGCAATTGATCGCGAAAAAAGGTCGACCATGTGGTTACAATGCCCATCAAAATTTTAATTGTATATAGGTTAGTGCCTAATACATACTAATGTCTGAAGACATTATTAAACGAGGAAATAAATAGATTGATTTTGTCACATGACCTTGACCTTGAAGACCAAAGTCAAATCCAATATGGTGTGTTTGATCAGCATACATGATTTGTCATTAGTATCCAATACATACTGAAGATCTAAAGCCAATATTAAAGGACTTTTAGGCTGTTTTTGTCATTACCTGGACCTTGAGGTTCAAGGTCAAACGTGACTGACTCACAATGTTTGGCATTCCTGATTCCCTGTAGGTGCCTCATACATACCTAAGCTCTAAATGCTATATTAAGAAAGTTATAGCACATTTTTTCCATTTGACCTTGACCTTGAGGCCCAAGGTCAAATGTGACTGACTCACAATGTTCAGCATACCTGACTCCCTATAGGTGCCTCATACATATCTAAGCTCTAAATGTCATATTAAGCAAGTTATAGCACATTTTTGCCATTTGGCCGTGACCTTGAGGCCCAAGGTCAAATGTGACTGACTCACAATGTTTGGCATACCTGATTCCCTGTAGGTGCCTCAGACATACCTAAGCTCTAAATGCTATATTAAAGGTGCCCTGTGTAAGAATTGAGGTCAAAATATGCAAAAAATGAGCTAGACACAGCAAAAGAATGAGAAGAAATAAGGGCAATGATGTCATAAAAAAGATGACAAGGTATAGTGCTGCAGAGATATCAACCTGAATTAGCACAGTAAATCACTAGCCGTGCACCGTCCTGTGTCATAATACCAGTTTCTGCCATGGGTGGCGGTATGCGGGCGACATAACAGCCAGCCAAACTGCAGTGCATGAATAAATCGCACGGCTTGAGGGCGTACTTGAACCTGATGTCAATCGTGTGAAAGGTACAGCCCACCACCACATCCGTTCAAGGAAGGTGAACAGCAAGCAAATGCAAGGATGGCTAAAGCTCTTGGCAAGAGACCCTTACCACCACCAAGAGATGAAAACAGCCTGCTGGTTACACAATCGGGATCGCGAAATAAACATGGGGAAGACATTCACCATTTTACACTATAATTACTGTTTACAACTGTTCTGAGCCAGGATTAGATAGATTTATTCACGCAAATGATGGTTCAGCATTAGCGCTTAACATTAGCTAACGTTATGTTGATGCTAGCTTGCTCAACAGCAGCGAATGTTATCTAGCAAATGAATTTATTTTGAATGAACAATGACACGTAATTTGGACATATTTACTGGATCGGGTGAAGGGGAGTAGCTTGAAGATGTCATTGTACAGAATCATTTGACATAAACTGACGTTCGTTCATGTGTTTATATCTCAGCGTTTTAGAGTCAGAGCGGCCCTGTTTGGATTGTAGATAGTTGGCTATGGCTCTCTCTGGGGTCGTTGGCAAGGTGGGGGCGGAGCATGGACAGTAGGCTTCATGGGAGGAGGGACTGTGCCGTTTCTCGAATGTTAAGCTAGGGTTGACCAACTCACTTTCTGCATTTTTTTGGAGTGTGTAGAGTATGAATTTAATTTTTGGCTGCCATTACACAGGGCACCTTTGAGAGAATTATAACACATTTTTGCCATTTGACCTTGACCTTGAGGCCCAGGTCAAATGTGACTGACTCACAATGTTCGGCATACCTGATTCCTTAAAGATGCTTCATATATACCTAAGCTCTAAATGATATATTAAGAGAGTTATAGCACATTTTTGCCATTTCACCTTGACCTTTCGGCTCAAGGTCAAATTTGACCAACAGACAACGCTCGGAAAGCATGATATGCTGTACATGCTCAATTCATACCTATACTATAAATGCAATAATAAGCAAGTTATGGCACATTTTGTGGCAAAACACCCCGAAAAATGATGAATTCCAGACACGCTGCCTAGGTGGCGCTATGAAGGAGCGATTCAATCAAAATGCCGTTTACACCGTTGAAGCAGGCCATGATACTGATTCCATTGCTGCAATAAAAAAAAAAAAAATTCATCAGACAGTTTTTGAGAAAATTGCACCTAAGTGCCAAAAATGGCCATTTTTGACATAAAAATGGCAGCCAAGTCTAAATGAACGATTCAATCAAAAAATGTTTGCTTGGGCATTAACTTGATGACCCATTTGATCACATCCCCAAATTTAAAAAAATTCATCAGACTGTTTTTGAAATACGGCTTTAAACGGATGATGCCAACAACGCCACCGGACGCAAAGTGACAACAAGAAGTTACTGGCCTACGGCCGGCAACCTAAATAGGGATGCTAAGTCTCACGCATTCGGTGGAGTCTCTCGCCTCTTAGTGGCAATCACCTTCCTGTGCCGTAGTCAGCAATTTTTCAATCAACGCGCACTGGAGAAATTCACTTGCGGAACTGAAGTCATTGTGCATCAAGTTAATCAGTTTCACGCGCATTAAGGTGGATTTCCCCAATAGTGACACGGAAATCGATTATGACTTGGGAAGTCTCACGCTTTTCTTTACTGAGGGATTGAAAGCAATGGAATTGCATAAAGACGTTTCAAATGGTCTTATTTCATTTAAACAATTTAAACGATCATGAAACACATGCATTGTTTCCAATCCCTGAGTAAAAAGAAGCACGGGAAGTCATAATCACTTTCCATGTTACTTGTGGTGAGGTCCACCTTTACGCAAGTGAAACTGAAACGTCAATGCACAAGGATTTTAATTCCGCGTGAGAATCTCATTAATAAGCTTTCATTGAATAATTGCGGACTATGGTGAATAAGCCTAAAAAATGCGTAGGACCCACGTCGAATGCGTGAGACTTAGCATCTCTGAGATCCGTTCTCGTGCTTACTCCCCACTTGCTCAGCTGCTACCCCGCCGGGCCCGGCGCGGGTAGCCCACGGCCCAGCCCCGCTGTACGGCTTCGGTGTAAATGTCTATGTAAGAGTGCTGTGCAGATGAGCTGACAAGTGAGCTTGTGTTTACGTTGCTTTGTTGTTGTTAGTAACTTAGTATCGTTGATCATTGTTGTTGATGATGACATTCTAATTTTGCATTTGTGTTTGTTTCTGAAACACTGGCCATATCGTGATTATAATCACCGGGGACTACTAGGACTTTGGTATGGCACATATCCGAAAGCGAAACCCAAACATAAACACAAGAGACTGGTCCATGCGAGTATGAAGTTGCCGTGTTTCTCAGTCGCTTCTATGTTCGAAGTCCAAAATTAGCACTCATTTTGTGTAGTATACAATGCAAGAACGCGTAAAACGACTATACATGCATTTACGACCAATGCAAACTTTTCGTTTTGCAATCCCAGATGAGATCAGAGCTTCGTACACGGAAAAGTGAAAAACCCACAAAATCTGGACATTTTGTGTCAAATCATTTCATTGAGTATGTAGAAAATGTATCGATAAGAATATTCGTCTCAAATAAGATAACTAGAACTTTTCTTTCTTTCACAAAGTGGCTGTTGAAATGAGGAGTCAAACAAGTCATTTTGTGTACAAGCTCCTGTGCAACTTACTTCTCATACGTCACAGCCGATTAGCCAATCGCTTGCGAGTTTTAAGGAGAGGTCTCAAAGTGTTTAGTTTCTTCATTTTTTTTTTTGACATGCAATTATGAAAGTTAAATGCTGGATTTGTGAATTACAGGCAATAATACATGTCTACAGCAGTTTATTTCCCCTAATTTAGTAGACCTTTAAATGCATTCTGTGCTCGAAGCTATCTCCATCTTTCAATTGCATCTCCAATGTTTGCCCACATTGGGTCACATCACTGGTCAAGGGGGGTTTTAGTAGGATGGCAAGGCTTTTTAGGAGGAATAGAATCTAACTTTAGCTTTGCTGATCCAGTTCGCTTGTTTGCCTCCATGACTGTAGCTCAATGCCTTAGCCTGCCAATTTGTGTCATATTTGGCAACCTGGGGATTTGAAATGAGCAGCAGGTGTGATCACACCGGCCAAAACAAAAACAAACATTTCAGGATGGAATGGAAATTTCAAAGGAGAACATACCGGCTATAGCATTGTTGTCAGAGAAGCCAGTATTTCAACTTTGCATGGTTCCTTATTTTTGATGACATATCACTGTCATTTTATGATTTAGTACAGTAAATATATCTCATATTGTTCCTGTAATGGCAGTGGTGAAATATTTCATCTGCAAAGTCTAGTGTGTTGTTTGTTTTTTTAAAACAACTCATTAGTGATTGGCACTCGCTTTTGCTCTGAAGGAGAATGATAGATTAAATTAGTAGGAAAAATTTTATTTTTTGGAACTCCCTTACTTTCGTGTAATTACACGGCAGGAAAAAAGACTCATAATTACGAGAAGCACTTTTATATTCTGGTGCCTTAAACTAAAAATGTTTTCAACTCAACGTGCCCTCTTGCATTATAGCACTGTGAGCAAGTCTGAGTGCAAGGTGCAGAGAGACGCACCTGCTAATGTCCGAATCCGTCTGAACCATTGAAACCAATTAAATATGTTGCAGGGGCATTCAACTGAGTTGTATCTGATCGCAGCTTTACAAAGCCCAAGTCCACACCAAAGTTGTTTCTCTCTGACAGAAAGCATATCTCCTGAACCCCCGGAAATGCCTGATTTGTAGTCCAGTCTTTTCTTCCATATCTTGTCTACATCGCAGTGTAACAAATTGACATAATGCCCACCAGTGGCTAGTTTCAGTTTGGGGTCACAAAGTAGATGAAGTGTTGCTCATAAAGGCTTTATGCAGCTGTAAATGCCTTCATAAATGAGACATAAGCAAATGTCATGCTTTGTAAAGGGTGAAATAACACATCCTTATTCTGCCTGTGATGCCAGATGTGACAATGCCAATGTCACTTAGCTGACAATGTCACCCCTTATAGCATTTGGCCACTAGCTAAGTGACATTGTCAGTTATATCACATCTGGCATCACATGTTGAATAAGGATGCTATTTCACCCTTAACAAAGAATGACATTTGCTTATGCATGATTTATGAAGACATTATGTCTAATTTATGAGGGCATTATACATGCTGTATAAAGCCTTTATGAGCAACACTTCATCAAAAGTGTGACGGAGCTGGGATAGTGCATATTTCTATGTCAAGAAAATGCCACTTTCTTCATTGCAAAGGCAAATTGTCTTTGTATGGACTGCCAAGGGAAGACAAAGTGAAGAATCAATGGTTAAAATGAATTTTTACCACGATTCCTCGGCAGTACAACCCTTACGGAATGCCATTTAAGTCATTATTAAATAAATAAATAAATAAATCCATTAATAAATGAATATGCCTGAAATAAATAAATAAGGCTATGAAATAAATCTGGAGATAAGAAATGCAGCAATAAAAAAAATGAATTCAAATCTAAAAATATATAAATGTGTCAATTGTGGTGAACCACCAGAAAAGCAGGCACAGACAAGGCAACAGGTTGGCAAGAGTCCAGCCCACTGGATGTTAATTTTATTTACAGAAATAAATCAAAAGACAATAAGCTTCGTGAGCCTTAAGACACTCAGGGGAATTAGCAGCAGTCATGTGAGTAGTGGTCAGCGCAAGGCTTTCTGGAGGGAGCGTAAACTAAGGATCCTACGTCTTTTTGCCTTTGGACTCAGATAGGAAAAACAGAGAGAGAACAGCGGTTAGTATCGCACTTGCGAAATGCACTCTCAGCTGACCTGTACCCGTCTGCTGCTGTGGCGGCCTTATATTTTGTATTAGCTTGATGCAGACGGGGATCAGGTGCGTGGCCTCGTGCGGAATGTGCGCGAAGAGCCCTTCTCGCGCACCCGGCCACAACTGGGGGGAGCTGTCCAGTGTAGAGCAGCGGCTAAGCTTTGAACGGAGTCCTGTCTAACATGCCCTGTCCATAGTGCTGCCGGAGGAGGACAATGAGGGGAGGGGAGGGGAATCGACGGCTTTGAGCAGTTTGATGTGGACGGTGGGCGTGTCTGTTGTTCCGGTCGCCACACGATTATTGATCAATAAATGGGTTTTTATTTAAAAAAGGTTTTTTTTTCAAAGGACTATTTTTATTTATTTCAGGGGACTTCTATTTCATAATTCCAAATTTATTTATTCCTTTATCTTTGGCAACTTTTATTTCCAAATGGCAGATTTATTTATGTAATTTCTCATATTCAAATGGAAAGGGCATGGTTAGCACACATATTCAGGCCAAAGCAGCAAAACTCAAACTCTTATTTATGAGGAATTTTGATGTCCTCTGGATGTTGTGTTGCAGCCTGTGCCTCATCAGACTGCATCCAGAAGACAGATGATAAAACTTGTGGAAAAATTTTTTTTTTTTTTGGAGCCGATGTTGGATGTGGCTCACTAACTAAGTTGCTTCCTTCTCATTTCTGAGAGTAGCAAAAATTGGTGAGACAGTGAGATCATACCGATCGGGCAGAGTGTATGGACTGGATAATAACGTGTTGCTAGTAGAGGTTACCAGATACCAGCCATGCCAGAAGCCGGTCCAGTAGCTTTCTAGCCTTAGCTTGCTAGTTACCAGTCAAGCCAGCAGCCAATCCTGTGGTTTGCTGACCTCGGCGTGCTAGTTACCATCCAAGCCATTAGCCGATTTAGTGGGTTAATAGCTAGGTTAGATGCATGAGTTTCCTCCTTGCTTGAATGAATAGTCGACTTCCCATTTCCCATCGCTAGCTTATCACTGACCATTAGGCCAGAGCAAAAGCTGGCTTTGGCAAGGATAGCCTCCTCCAACTTCTCAGTTGTCTTCATTGTGACCCTAATCCTGTGCCACCGTACTGTATATGCCTGGCAATATGCTCGGTACCTTTGCGTTCCCTGGTCTATAGAATAAATGGAGGGTGCATATTTTCCTAACCAAACTAGATTCATTATAGGGGATAGCACCTTTGCTAACAAAACCACAGACACATAATAACAGTTTGATCAGTTTATTTGGAATGTAATGTGTTGAAATCTTAGCAGAAAGGATAATACCTGATTCATTGCAGTTTGTTTGTGTGGGAGAAACTGGGAACGTCACACAAATCTTGTGCACCTCCAGGAGGCGACAAGCAAATTTCTGAAACCTCCATTGTTTGTTCTGTGATTGTTCCCATGTAGTTTACCATGCGACTAACTCGACAGTGAATGACTGGGCCATTTTGCACACAGCATCATGTGTCACTCAGTTTTTTTTTTTTTTAATTTAATATCTCCAATTCCACCCAAATCTGGAATGCCCAATTAGAGAACTTTGTACAAGCTTGCTCGTATACGACCCCATGTTGCCATCTCGTGAGAGCGAAGACAGTTCGCAGCTCACCTCCGAAGCATGCACATGTCAGCCACTGCTTCTTTACACTCATAGCTCAAAACTACGCAGGCTCAGAACGAGGGCGGAGGATACCCGAACATGAGCAAGCTTACAATCTTAATGACGACCGCCCGGCTGGCCAACGGGAGGCGCTTGAGCAATGAGCAAAGCAAGCATTTTTCTTTAATATCCCAACCCGGCAGTCCCTTCCCAATTTATTTCCCTGCAGCGCAAAGCCAATTGTGCGCTGCTCTGAAATGGCTGCCGACCACTGCCGGCTAGTACGACTGGGGATCGAAATCGCGTCATGGTGGTCACTACTGCTCCGCAGTGTCACTTAGTTTTAAAAAAACAAAGAAGCGTACGCATACTTTGTTGGCATAAATTATTAATGTAATCCCAATAAATGCAGCCGCTGGTATAGTCTTCCCTTCTGCTGTATCTACTTGCCGCAATGTCCCCACCCGTCTCTCCTCTGCAGTGCCAATCAAGCCACAAAACTCCACAAGGCCTGATGTCGATGGCAGGGTAGACTGTTTTTTCGTTAAATTGGCACTTCCCACCTACCATGAACCATGTAGCCTACTGTCCTTCCATCTGCCAGGGAATTTTGTGGCCTTCTCGCATATTCAGTGCTGCAATATATTCAGTGACTTGTGCTGCTGTTTTGGTCTGAATTTATGTGATAGCACGCCCCACTCAAAAAGTTATTGTACCCCCTTGTTAAATCATGAATTCACTGTTATTAACCAGTTTATTACACTGGCCACATCCAGGCCTGATTACTGCCAGACCTGTTGAATCAAGAAATCACTTAAATATAACCTGTCTGACAAACTGAAGTAGGCTAAAAGGTCTCAGAAAGCAACATATCATGCTGCGATCTAAAGAAATTCAAAAACAGATGAGAAACAAAGTCATTGACATCTATCAGTCTGGTAAGGGTTACAAAGCCATTTCTAAGGCTTTGGGACTCCAGCGAATCACGGTGAGAGCCATTATCCACAAATGGAGAAAACTTGGAACGGTGGTGAACCTTCCTGGGAGTGGCTGGCCCACCAAAGTTACCAAAGTCGAAGAGCGCATCGACAACTCATCCAGGAGGTCACAAAAGAATCCAGAACAACATCTAAAGAACTGCAGGCCTCACCTGCCTCAGTTAAAGTCGGTGTTCATGAGTCAATAATAGGAAAGAGACTAGGCAAAAATGGGATCCATGGGAGAGTTCCAAGGCAAAAACCACTGCTGACCAAAAAGAACACAAAGACTCGTCTCACATTTGCCAAAATACATCTTGATGATCCCCAAGACTTTTGGGAAAATATTTTGTGGGCTGACGAGACAAAAGTTGAAGTTTTTGGAAGGTGTGCGTCCCGTTATATGTGGCGTAAAACTAACACTGTTATGATTCTGTCATGCCTGCTATGTTTCTCCCATGCCTGTTCTGTTTTTTGCCATGTCTTAGTTCTTTGCCATGTTTTTGCTTTTGCCATGCCAGATCCATTATTCTGTTAGATTCCGGTCCATGTCTTTGTTCATGCCCTTCATTGCACTTTGTTTCCCCTGTCTGGTCTTTTGTTAAGCTACAGCTTCTCCCCAGTCCTGCGTGTCACATGTTTAGGTGATTTCATGGTTTCTGGGTTTCCAAACATTCCTTCTAATCTCGTTTGCTTCCTTCGCCTTGCTTTTCTATTTTACTAACCTTACTAACAGTTTGTTATTTTTGTTTAGATACTAACCAAGACTAACATTGTATATAATACTAACTTACTCACGAGCACTAGGGTTTGTCTAGCTGCACTTACTAATTGATTAACAAGCTCTCAGCACTCGCCCTGTTCTAGTCTCCGCCTCTTGCCTTCTCTTAGTCTTTGCTGCAATTCAGCGGATCCTCCGCACCTGCTCTACTCTGTCCTGCCTCTCATTATCTGTGCACATTAGAACTCCCTAACCGAAGCTGTATGTTTTGTCTATAGGTTGTCTTGTGATCCCTGTCCGCGTTTTGGCTTTTGCCAATTTCATGTGGTTAGGTTCTCCCTTGTGTTTGCTCCCACGTAATTAGTCTGATCCCATTCACCTGTCCCTGATCATAGCATGTGACTTCCCTTGAGTGTACTTAAGCAGTCTTTTCACAGCAGTTCCCTGTCATAACGTTTCCCTAGTCTACCTGTGCTGCTTTCGTTTTCGCCTTGTATTCATAGTGTTGCTTTTCTGACTGGACCGTCCGATTTTTGGCTCTGATTTGGTATTGTTATCTGCTCCTGTGTTTCAAACCTTTTTTTTTTTGTCTGACTACGATTACTGTGATTGTTGCCCTGGTTTTTCGACTTTGGATTCTGCCCCTGGGATTGTGATTTTTGATTTGTGGACTTTGTACTGTTGCCTTCGGTCCTGCGGGGGTTTACCCCCTCGCTAAATAAAATCACATTCATTGCATTTCCTGGTTCTCGCGACTGGTTCCTGAACGATACCTCACAAACACAGCATTTCATAAAAAGAACATCATACCAAAAGTCAAACGTGGTGGTAGTGTGATGGTCTGGGGCTACTTTGCTGCTTCAGGACCTGGACGGCTTGTCGTAATTGATGGAACCATGAATTCTGCTCTCTACCATAAAATCCTGAAGGAGAATGTCCGACCATCAGTTCGTGACCTCAAGCTCAAGTGCACTTGGGTTATGCAGCAGGACAATAATCCGAAACACACCAGCAAGTCCACCTCTGAATAGCTTAAAGAAAACAAAATGAAGGTTTTGGAGTGGCTTGTTGAAGTTCGAACATAAATCCGATTGAGATGCTGTGGCATGACCTTAAACAGGCCATTCATGCTCGAAAACCCTCCAATGTGGCTGAATTAAAACAATTCTGCAGTCAATGGGCCAATATTCCTCCACAGCAATGTGAAAGACTCATTGCCAATTATCGCAAACGCTTCATTGCAGTTGTTGTCGCGGAGGGTGGCACAACCGGTTATTAGGTTTAGGGGGCAATTACTTTTTCACATAGGGCCAGGTAGGTTTGGATGGCTTTTTTTCCCCAATAAATGAAATTATCATTTAAAAACTGCATTTTGTATTTACTCAGCTTATCTTTGTCTAATATTAAAATTTGTTTGATCTGAAACATTTCAGAGTGACAAATATGCAAAAAAATAAGAAATCAGGAAGGGGGCAAATACTTTTTCACAGCACTGTATATGTTTATATATTTAGTACCTTATTTATTTCATAGCCATAGTCGTGTATTTGTATATTAATATTTATTGTCTGGACTTCACCACACTTGTAGACTTCCAGATGTTGCGGGCGCGTTCTTAGGAGGTCCAAGTGTGTTGCGGGCTGTCCAAATCCGAATTCATCCTGTCCACAAGAGACCTCAAGCTGACTTTCTGTAGACCTCCAGAGAGTCCGCTGTGGGTACAGACTTCAACAAACTTAGCCAGTATGATTAACCAGAATTCATAACAAGGATGTGACTATAAATTATGCCCCAGATGCATTCACAAAAAGGGAAAATATCAATTGAGGTGTGATGGAAAAGCAACCAAATAATGTATCCAAAAGAATGTAGAGCACAATTCATTCAGCTTAAATGTATGCTTATTTCTGGTTGTAGACACTGATGTATTCATTTTTTTAATTCGGGGTTGTACCCACAGCAGTGACGAGGCCTGAATGTTGTGGGTACGCACAGGAGTTCAGTCAACATCACACTACGCATGACTGAAGTCTGCGAGAGCTCAATCCACAAGTCTGGAGGGTGGACATTTGGATTGGGCCTTCCTTTCATTTTAGCGAGCCATGCTTTGTGAACCGCAGTTGACCAATCACAGCAGATTGGGCTTCTTGGGAGTGGGCCTTAAAGAGACAAGAGCCAAAACAGTCTGTTTCAGGCTGATTGAGCTTGAAGTGCTGCACTCACAGCCTGTAGAGCTGGAACTAGAGCTGGGAGCTCAGCGTGAGGGTGCTAAGTGTGGGTGGAGGTGTGTGAGAGCTCAGTATGTAAGCAGTGTATTTAAGTTGGAGCTCAGTTTGAGTGTGCCAGAGTAAATGATCTCAGTGTATGTGTGTAAGTACAAAAGAGCTCAATGCAGGTTTACCAGAGTGAGTGACTCCTCAGTAGGAGGAGCTTGGTGAGAATTTGTCAGTGTGAGGGGCTCAGTATGACTCTGTCAGTGTAAGCAGGCTCAGTATAACTGTCAATGTGAATGTCAGAGGGAGAGAGCACAGTGTTAGTGTCAGTGCGGGAAGGCCCAGTGTGTGCGTATATGAGGGACTGCAGTTTTAGTGCGTCACTCTGAGGGTGCTCAGGGTTACTGGGTCTATGTTAAGATGCTTGGTGCGAGTACGTCATCATGATGGAGCTGTGAGTTCTGGAAAATCAGTTTTTGTGTCAGTGTTTGGGTGCTCAGCATGGCTATCAGTTTGTATGAGAGTATGTTGGTGTGAGGCCGCTCAATGTTTTTATGTCAGTGTGAAGGTGCTCAGTGCCAGTTTCTCACTGTGAGGGAGCAACTGAGGAGAAGTATGATTGAGTCAATGCGAGAGGTCTCAGTGAGTGTACATCAGTGTGACGGTGTTCAATGTTAGTTTCTCAGTGTGAGGGAGCTCAGTACTTGTCAATGTGCGTTTTTCAGTGTGTGTGTGTGTCAATGCAAAATATCTCAGTGTAAGTCAGTTTGCCAGAGTTTAGTTTGGGTGTGCATGTGAGGGAGCTCAGCGTGGTAGTGCAAGAGTGGTCAGTGTGTTTGCCTTGGAGACAGAGCTCAGAATGGGCAGCAGTGAGAGTGTGTAGGTTTGAGGCATGATCAAATTAAAATTATTGAAAATTCTCGATTAAAACAATACAGCTACACAGCTGCAGTACAGTGCAGTGATTAGGGAGGAAACCTATTTTCCTGTGTGATGCAGGGGGTAATTCAGCAGTGTGGTGCTGTGACTGATTAAGCAGGTTTCTCAGAGTTGCATTGCAGTGCAATGGGTAAGTATAGTATGTACCCTGTTTTTTGAACCAAGCTTTAACATAGCCTGAATGTAGATGAATTAGGGTGTCGGCTAAGTGGATTAATAGTTGTTAAACACAAAGATGTAAAATCCAGGAGTCAGAAAGTAAAAGTCCTGCCAAGTTTTTCTCCCTCCCACAGAATGAGCTGATCATTCATATTGGCTCTATCCCCTGTCAGAAGTAAATCCAGGTGGTTGGAATAAAGTTCTGGGGAGGGTTTTTACTTTCTGAACCCAGACTTTACACCCCTGGTTAAACATAATTACATATGTAATTGTGCTTGGAAGCACAGAATACATAAATAAGTATTAGTCAAACATGGACACAACTCATGAAAAGCGAGAAAACAAGACTTAGATAGATGTTGGGCCAATGGCATCAGAACTGCAGACCAATGGTATAAACAACCCAACATATCCGCAGACTAGAATAGAGCACCTTTAACTCAAGCACACCCAAAATGGCACCACCAGCATTACCTCTGTGTATTATTGCGTTGATCTCAGATACTGCTCCTGCTGGGATGGCCATTATGTACACAAGCCCCATCTCTCCACTGAACCCCACCAGTAGGTGGCAACAGTAAGGCCATCTACGATACATAAAATGCACCTCAACTTTAACAGTGATGCTAAATCAAGACCCTAATTTTTTGCAAATCAGATCTCATGGATTAGAACATGATTCTCAACCTAATGAACAGAAAAAACACATCAAATCTTAGGCTGAGATAAATGATGAAGGGGCCATTTCATTATTTTCAATCCTAGCATCTCTTCATTTTGTACGTAGGTAAAGCCAGATGGATGTGAAAAAGGAAAACATGGGAAACAACACAAATAGCAAGAGGCAAATAGAATATTCTTATGGAGTGAAGCATAAAGTTTAGTCATCACTACTGACATTTACAGTCATGGCAAATGTAGCGAGGTCAATCCCCAGCTGGATCATTTATAGATCATGCTTTCTGAAAGAGGCCTTCTACAAAGGTGTGTATGCTTGCAGGGGTCCATTCCTCCTTTTTACTGCAAGGATGTCATGAATTGAGACCTGTGGGTTTCAAGGATTCAAGGGACAAGGGGAAAAGAGCAATCAGGACATTAAAGCTACAAGTAGCGTTGAACAAGCCCTCGAACCATTATGCACGTTCAGGGTCAAGGGTGGGTTCTCGACAGGAGCAGCGGTGAACTTTACAACTATCGGACACTGTAAGACTGTCTCACGTTATTTCCTGATGGAGTGAGTGCATTTCCTGTGTCCACTATGGGTGCTGAAGAACCACTAAACATGCTGCATGTTGCATATCAAGCGTGGACTAAAGCATGAAAATTTGATGAAAATAAACTGTTGTTTGCACACAAGTTGTATTTCCTAGATCCAGTAGCTGGCGCTATGTCTTACACTCAATTTTAGCATGCAGATGTCTTCAGGCCAGAACACTTATCAAGTAACTGATGTTTGGACCTGATCTGACAATGCACGTTTGAGTTACAGAAACTTGCCATTTCTTGGTGAAACAACTAAATGTGCTGCGCCATCATTGACACACCATTAAAGGGATAGTCCACCCAAAAACTATAATTTGTATATCAATTACTCTCCATTAGATGTCTCAAACAGACGAAGTTGTTTTGCACCTGGCGCAACTTTATGGCCACCGGATAGTTTTGAAAAATTATCCAAATTCCTTTTTTGCTGGAAGCAAATGGGGTCAACCAGTAGCAACGGTAAAAAGTCCACAAAACGTCTGTTGACAAACTTTCAAACCATCGTCGAATGCATCATTCAGTATAATCCAAGTCTGCTTTGTCCACTCATATCCTCAGAACTCTAGAAACGCGGTTATTTTTCGCTAAAAATAATAAAATACCACAGTTATGCTTCAAGTAAGCTCGCGCATTCAACGGAAGTCCCACCTCTCGGCTCGTTCCCAGAGACTAATAAAGTTTTTGAAACACGTCTTCTCCCTTCTCTCAAAAACTTGCAAAGTGAAGCATGTAATATTGACCCAGTTTCAGAGAATAACCCAGATACAAAAGACTGCTCACTATATGTTTGGTATCACTGCAAAGAAAAGGAAAAAACCTATAAAAAGATTCAAATTTTGTAATTGAGTTCTCAATATAATTCATGTAATTAACGTCCAATCAGAATGTGATCCGCTACTTCTAAAGAAATTGTATCATAAACGTATATCGCTTCACAGCTGTTGCTGTTGACATACCTGGCGCTTGCCTTGTCATTATGGTTAATGACTTCATTGTCTGTGACCACTACTAGCACAACCATTCCCTTTTTGGGGGTTGTCCTGCTGTTGGCTCTCCAGTAAACCTGTTAATATCATTTGCACTAAAGCATGTGAAATTTATTCACAATCACTTAAGCTTACTAAATGGGCAGATCAAGTTCCCTGAAGTTTAACTGACTTGGTGTTATTCTATGATGATTAAGTGTTCCCTTATTTTTTTTGAGTAGGATATGAGCGAATTATAACAACTTCCTCTTTCATGGCGAATTGTCAAAATTCACCATACCGCTGAACCAATAGGAGGTCAATTGGAGGAATCCCCGAGGAGAAGTTTCTTAAATTTTAGCGAATTTTCCAGCATGTTAAGGCCCTCAAATATGCAATTCATTACAAGGAAAAATAACAATAACTAGTTGGTTGCCCGTCGGTTGACATATATCCTTAAGCAATCACTTACCACAAACAAGGCCCACACCTAATATAAAACAAAGTGGTTGAACTTTGTGGCCTGCAGAGTGCTCACACGAAAATCTCTACGGACACTGCGGCAGCGGACATGGAATGATAATCTATAGTATCCCTGATTATCCAGGGATACAGTAATAATAATAATAATAATAATTCCTTCAATTACAATAGGGTCCTTGCACCAGTTGGTGCTCAAGCCCTAATAATAATAATAATAATAATATCTCAAAATAAAATAGAGCTTGCACCAGTTGGAGCTTGGGCCCTAAAAATCACATGGAAAATCTAATTAGCCATTATGAGCCAGTTCAAAATCTCTCCTTCCTGAGTGACCACCCAGAAAAATGAAACCTGATTGACTGCTTGACTGAAGTTGATCAGTTCTTCCTGCCTCTGGTTGCTTACATCCCCATGAGGGGAAAGATTTTGAAATGACTTGTAGTAACTAATGGGCTGTGCACCTGGTAAAATAATAGGGGACCTTTAAACTTCCCAATAATTTTTGAGACATTTAAGAGCCATATTCTGAGAGAGTGGCAGTGGCAGTGAAGTTGACATCTCAGAATTGCATGAAATTTGGCAGAACGGTGTCCATACATGTGTAATGGGAAATCCTGGAGTTTGAGCTCACAATTTTTATCAATATGGCTACAGTGCCACCTAGAAATGGAAAATTCAGATACCAAATTTAGCATTTTGAGGAAAAATACCCATTTTTGAAGGAATATTGTGGATAACTGCATCAATGTGCCAAACAAGTTATGATTGTATCTGATAGTGGAATACCCAAATTTTTGAAATGTGAAAGTGCCATCTAATCATGTTGGTTATATGTGCAATGACAATAAATCTGTGTACAACGGGAAAAAATATTTTTACAAATTCAGGCTTATTTTAATTTTTAAACCAGACCAGTGCCAAATTCATCTTACCTGTGTCGTTTTCAGACGGTAAAGGTGAGAAAAATTTTGAGGTATTTAGTCTGGCACTTTTTTGGTTTTTCGAGATATTTGCTCGCAAAGTTGGCTGCGGGATATTTTTTCCCTATCTGGACAGTGGATTAATATTAATAACCAGACACCTGTGAGGATGGGTAGACCATTAATTTGAACCTTCCATTGGGCTAAACAAAGAACACCAGAAAAATCTTTGGCACTATGCTCCATCTTGGAGCAGTGGCTACGGACATTTTGAGAAAATCTCCAATTCACCTATTTGCAGTGATGTTCAGGGGCCCATAAAAATGTTAACCAAGAAGATAGAGCCTTGAAATTTGCTGAGTCTCCAGCCCTTTCAGGATATTTTAACTTGCCATAGGATGTTTTATGGCACTCTTTGCCAATGTCTGGATATAAGGAGAGCAATGTTCAAAAATATATCAGTATAGGGAGCACTGTTGCCAATATGTCAGATCTGACAAAACCAGACATGTGCCATGGAGAAGTTTCTTGAAATGGAATATGTGTCTTATGTACATTGTGAAAACACTGATTTTGTTTTGCCACTATGTTGGTTTAACTAGTGATGCCAATTGGTGGCGCTCCACCGTACCACCTTATTCAGATGTTGCAAAACCAGACTTGCCACAGAGAGATCTCTTGAAATGAAATATGTGCAATGTATACATAGCCAAAACATAGATTTTTGCTTTGGCAGTTGGCTGCTTTAACTAGTTACAGAGATAGGTGGTGCCCACAGAGGTACTGCTGCAAGATAAATTTTAAGGTTTCAAACAGAGGTAAGCAACATATTATTTCAGTACATTCACTTAATACTTCTGAATACAAGTAAAAAGTTGAAACCTCAAGGGATAGCAGGGAAAAGGTTTGTATTTGGAAATATTAAGTGACTGCACAATATTTAGCGCCCGAGCACTCACAGTACGAGGACCCTATTGAAACTGAAGGAATTATTACTAGGGCCCAAGCACCAAGCGGTGCAAAGATCCTATTGTAATCGCAGGAATTATTATTATTATTATTTCTTATTTTTAGCTTATCGGCCCACAAGATAAGCTATTGTCGTGGTGTGGCATCCGTCGTCCGGCGTCCATCGTCCGGAACATTTTTTATCTTTTTTTTGGCCTGCTGAATTTTCGTGTAAATTTGCAATAACATACTACTAGACCATATCTCCAGACGATTTTCTCGGATTTTTGATTGATTCATTTTTGTCAGTTTTATGGGCCCTTGAAATTTTGGCTCCAGTGTTAAAGACAGGACTGAGAAATTTAAAAAAAATTATTTCTCAAAAACTGTGTGATAAATTTTTTTCTAAATCAGGCAATTCAACTTACCTTGGTACCGTCAATGTACAGTTCGAGCGCCATTTTGATTGAATCGATGGAAGTGGGTCTATTGGGGGCGCTGTACTTTATGAATATGCAAGATGGCCTGTGGAGGCCAAATGGTTGCAGATAGAGATTAGGTTTGTATTATCGACATATAGGTAGTCATATATGACCTATATTTAGACAATATTAAATGTGACCACAGATGACTTTGAAAGGTCAAACTCGAGATCAGGGAATATATTAACAATGTTAAAAGATATGACTTGAAATTTCAAAAAAATATTTCTCAAAAACTGTCTGATAATTTTTTTTCTAAATCTGGAAATCAACTCGCCTTGGTACATTTTATGTACAGTGCGAGTGCCATTTTGATTGAATCGACGGAAGTGGGTCTAGTGGGGGCGCTGTACTTTCACATTGGGTCTTAAGGAGAATGGGCCAAATCGCCTGTGGAAGCTAAATGGTTGCAGATAGAGATTAAGTTTGTATTACTGACATATAGGAAGTAATATATGACCTATATTTTGGCTGTGTTAAAGTTGACCTCAGATGACCTTGAAAGGTCAAACTTGAGGTCAAGCAAAATGTTTCAATAGGAAGTCATGTATGAACTTTCATTTGGTGGCCTTGAACTTGACCTTCGGCGACCTTCGTATGTCAAACTTCACATAGTGAAATTTCAATGACTTCTATCACCAAAACTATTACAGATAGAGCTTAGGTTTGTGTTGCGGGCATATAGGAATTCATGTATGAAGTTTCATTTGTAGACATTGAACTTGACCTTCAGAGACCTTGAATGCCCAAACTTCACAGTGAAATTTCAATGACTTATATCAGCAAAATGGTTACAGATAGTTTCAGTTTGTATTGGAGATGTATAGGAAGTCAAACATAAACTTTCATTTGGTGGCCTTGAACTTGACCTTCAGTGACCTTCGAAGGTCAAACTTCACATAGTGAAATTTCAATTACTTCTATCACCAAAACTATTACAGATAGAGCTTAGGTTTGTATTGTGGCCATATAGGAAGTCATGTATGAAGTTTCCTTGGGTGACCTTGAACTTGACCTTCAATGACCTTGAACGGCCAAACTATACAGTGAATTTTCAATGACTTGTATCAGCAAAATCATTACAGATTGAGTGTAGGTTTGTATTGGAGACGTACAGTAAGTCATATATGAACTTTCATTTGGTGACATTCATATTGACCTTCGAAGGTCAAACTTGACCAAGAGAAAATTCAATGACTTCTGTCACTGAAAAGGTCACAGATGGAGCCTAGGTTTGTGTTACTGACATAGAGAGTCACATATGAATTTTCATTTGGTGACATTCAACTTGACTGTTGGTGACCTTTGAAGGTCAAACATGACATAATGCAATTACAATGACTTGTATTGCCAAAACAGTCACAGATGGAGTCTAGGTTTGTATTAGAGACATATTGGAAGTCATATATGAACTTTCATTTGGCGACCTTCGTATTGACCTTCAAAGGTCAAACGTGACCTAGTGAAAATTCAATGACTTGTATCACTAAAATGGTCACAGATGGAGCCTAGGTTTGTGTTACTGACATCTAGGAAGTCATGTATGAACTTTCATTTGGTGACATTAAACTTGACTCTCAGTGACCTTAGAGGGTCAAACTTGACATTGAAATTACTTGTATCACCAAAATGGTCACCGATTGAGCCAAGGTTTGTATAGAGACATTCAGAAAGTCATATATGAAGTCCATTTGCTGACCACAACTTGACATTCTGTGACCTTTAATTTCACAACTGACATATTGAATTTTCAATGACTTGTATCACCAGAACTGCTTCAGAGCTTAAGATTGTGTTGGTATTATAGGAGGTCCTATAAATGTATGTGAACTTTTATTTAGTGGCCTTGACATTGATTTTCATTGATTCAAATGTCAAATTTCACATGAAATTTTCATAACTTTTATCATCACTATAAGACTACTTGCCCTACCCTTGGTCCTATTTTTTTTTCTTATTATTATTCTTCCTTGTGAAAATTGATACTCACGTCAAGAATGGCGAGCACTTACATATAGAGGGCTGACTGCAATAAACAATTATGTCTAATATATAACATCTGGACATAACTGTTTATTGCAGTCAGCCCTCGATATGACAGGGGTGTTGCCCATGGGTGGGGCAAAATGGCTCCATAGCGCCCCCTAGAAAATTTCAACAAAGCAGCCCTCGCAGCTTCTTTAACCAGGTTGCCACTATCCAACTGTTTTGAATGCACAGCTGCACCCGTTAGGATCATGCCACCATCCCCAACGTGCACAAGTGTGCGAGGGCCAGTTCATCGCTGCTTGGAGCTTTAATTAGCTCCCGCCACTCGCAATGCGGGAGGTATGGTATCGGGTTCCGTCCGTGCATGCGTGTTTGCATGCGTGCGTCCGTCAACACATTTTGCTTTATCTCATCAACTATTTCAGTTACAGGCTCCTAATTTTTACTGGACGTGCAGCTCATAAAGGCCTACAAATGATGTGCCTAAAGGTGACCTTGGCCTATTTTTTCAAGGTCATTGGCCTAAAAATATCACAAAAAACTTCAAAATTTTGCTTTATCTCATCAACTTTTTCAGTTACAGCCTCCTAATTCCTACTGGACATGCATCCCATAAAGGCCTACAAATGACGTGCCTAAAGGTGACCTTGGCCTATTTTTTCAAGGTCACTGGCCTAGAAATATCACCAAAAACTTCGACAATTTGCTTTATCTCATCAACTATTTCAGTTACAGGCTCCTAATTCTTACTAGACATGCATCTCATAAAGGCCTACAAATGTCGTGCCTAAAGGTGACCTTGGCCTATTTATTCAAGGTCACTGGCCTAGAAATATCACCAAAAACTTCAACATTTTGCTTTATCTCATCAACTATTTCAGTTACAGACTCCTGATTCTTACTGGACATGCATCTCATAAAGGCCACAAATGGCGTGCCTAACGGTGACCTTGGCCTATTTTTTCAAGGTCAGTGGCCTAAACATATCACCAAATACTTCGACAATTTGCTTTATCTCATCAACTATTTCAGTTACAGGCTCATAATTTTTACTGGACATGCATCTCATTAAGTCCTACAAATGACGTGCCTCAAGGTGACCTTAGCCCATTTTTTTTTCAAGGTCACTAGCCCAAAAATATCACCAGAAACTTCGACAATTTGCTTTATCTTATCAACATTTTCAGTTTCAGTTTCAGGCTCCTAATTAGCTCCTGCCGCCCGGGTGGCACGGGAGCTATGGTATCGGGCTCCATCCATGCGTGCGTCCGTCCATGCGTGCATTTGTCAACAAAAACTTCAACATTTTGTTTATCTTAATGGCGGGAGCTTCTGGGGCCGCCAGTGCCCTATATTTGTTTTCGTGGATGCCTCCAGCCTCCCTCGGAGAGTGCAACAATCTCTTCCGTGGTTTTTCTGCCACCACGATGAGCGCGAGTGCAAGTGACGTAACCGTGATGTCCGCTCCAAATTGGTCTATTGACAGAAGTGATAAAGACCTGAGATGCAATATGCAATTTGAGACATGTCATCTGCCCCCTGTTGGACATTCACTGCAGGCAGTAGAGGTCTGTACAGTACAAAATCAAAGATGGCTACCTCCATTCAGAAACCTGCAGGTTTTTTTCCACAGATATCTTTGCTAATTTTGACAAGGTTCCGGTAGGAATAATTCTTATTTTGTTACTAATACTTCAATATGAATATTTACGGGATTTAACCTCTTAAACCTGAATGCCCCAGGGGTGATCATTATGCATCATAAATACAGCATATTACCAAACAGCAACATCGTCATGCGATATATCCACTTTCAGGAAGAAACTCAGCAAAAAGCTCATGTTGAGCATTTCCACCTCAGCTGAACACAATTCAAGCGCCAAGCAAGTAAATAAGCATGTAGCAAAACATAGGTTAAAATAATATCAGCGCTCAATCGCTAGTGTTTCTTCTGAATTTGTGCTAGGCATACAAACCATACATCAAATGACAGAAGAAAGTCCACAGAATCCAACGATATACGCCATATAATTTTAAATCGGCACCAGACTCAAAGAACAGCAGGCATACACTTTACATTCTACAGAGATGAGCAAAGAATTTTTCTTACCTTTGATATTTTGCAATAACCTGTGTTCGAGGGTCAATCTGCGCTTGCTATTGTTAGACCAATGTGTCTAGAAATTCCAGTCTCCATGCATGTTTTTTTTCCAGGCACTGCTTCAAAGTATGTCAGCTCCAGAGGCAACTCTAACGCAAATTATTTGAGATAAATCAGCCTTACTTGAGACCCTTCTTCGTATATGGATTGAGGTGGTGCAAAATTCTGTTTCTTATGCGGGGATTAAACAGTGCAATGCATGGTTCCATCAACAAATGGGAAAAAATGCATCCTGTGGTTCAACTTATCAGCCAAAGTTGGAAGTGTGCCATCTGGAGCCCAGTTCAGTGGCTGCAATGGCCAGCAGATTAAACAACCTTTGACATACTCCATGATGCCCTTTGTCATGAGTGGGCAGTAAGCTACCAGCTGGAGGGTCTTACTGGGGTTGTTATTCTCATCCTGACAGGATGCCGAGGATGCGAGCATTGTCGTACGAACCTGTCACAACTCTCGTGACTGCATAATTAGTTCTTTCCCTGTTCCAGCAGTCTGCGTGAGTTTGGCGTCCTCCCTGGCATCTCTTCCAAGGAGTAAAATTATTGTTTAACAAAGTGTTATGTACAGGGAGTTCTCCAAACCTTCTTCCATTTCTCCTCATGCTCCTCATTATGAATACCCCCTAGTGGCTCATCGTCGATCTTTCAATTGGCCCAACGCTTAACAAGACAATTAGCAGCAAAGGAGCCAGTGGGTCATTCATATTTTATTTTTGTTTCTGTCTTTTATAGACTCTAATCTGGACAGCGGGATTCACTTTGGCATCCGGCGGGCTGGAAACGGTAACAGTCAGTCATTGACTGATAATGACTGAAACAACTCCACTAAATATAGCTTCACAAACATTATAGCTCCACAAAGATATAACTTTGTTCTTGAAAAGAGTCCAGTACAATTGCACTTTGACTCTGTTTTTCATATGTATTTCAGAAATAAGTGGCAAGGAAATATGACTGTAATTTAATTTAATTAAAAAAAAAAAAAATCGCTGGAGTTTTTCCATTGTATTCTATGGGGAAATTGAGAGTCAAGATGCACTGGGCGCCACATTTGTTTCTGCAACCTTTCACTCTAACAGCCTCTCTAGTTCTTATATACACTAAATGATGGGCACTCATAGTAAGAGCTAATTTGTGGGGTTCACAAATGGCAGGAAGTAGACAAAACCACTGTGAGGCATGTGTGGGGGGACTAAATCTTTCAAAACTTGAAAAATGAATTGTTTGAGTCATAAACAGCACAAGTGTTTTCAAAGCATGTGATTATATTATATAAAATTCAAGTTATGTTTACAATGATTTACTGAAAGGAGAACTCTCTGTTTTTTTCCAGGAAGGGGGGATCCGGGCCCCCTGTGTAGCTGCTGCATCTCTCTTTGCCGACCACAGGTTAACAAATGAAAATATATGCTCCAAATAACTACATGCGAGCTGGCTGACTTTATTGTTATTACTTGTATTCTTCTTCCTCTTCTTCTTCTTCTTATTTTTATAATAATGATAACAATTATTATTGTTGTTGTTGAGCAATAGGTCAGAACTACGGACACCCACTTAAGGGCTGAAATGTAGGAGTGTCTTTCAGTAGAAGTGGAAAAGAGGCTGTTTCTACAAGGACTTCCTACTGAATTGTATTTTAAAGTCTTTTAGTCGTGGTTTCTGGGCAGTAATTCATTGTCCTTCGGGTGTAAATCCCTGGGCTTTGCTCTATGGCTCCATGCGAGCAGCGCTTCCATTGTGGCTGTGAGTGGCTGCACTGCTGGGGGCATTCCTGGGAACAATCCCTTACCATGACCCCGCCTGTCTCATGCCTCTTCCCTACTTTTCTCCTCCTGACACCCCTCACTCTGTACCTGATCATAGGAGGAAGGGATCAGTTTCCCTCAGCGTTATTATGGAATTTTACCCCCTCCCCCCAAAATGCAGACATGCACAAAACAATACCAACACACAAGCACATGCATGCACACCTATGTATCGGCATGCACATGATTGTTCAAGTTTGGAATCCACATATTCACATCTTGCTGCATATACACGTACACACACTCTGCTGCATTCAAGCTTTTACTACACACATATATATGCACCTTCACCCAAGTAATCTGTCATTCCATTTGGTAAAACATGATACGCCACTTTACCAAGTGCCAATCTGTCACCAATTTTTATGTTTCAAGGGCACTAATTTAGGTCGTTCATGCTATTCCAGCAGTGATTGCTTTTCCGTTCGAGAGATGAAAAATAAAGAGGCCATTTTGTGTTTAAATTTTTGCCATATGCAGTATTTTTAAGGAACAATTTCCCTCCTTTTTCTCCTTACTTAAGAATTCGCAATTGTGCCGCGAAAGGTTCTGGCTGTGCCACCCGTATTCTGGTGGCTAAAACACTGAATAAAAACAGCTCTTAGACCCCGTTTATACACGGGAAAAACGCACATATTTTCTTGTGGTTTGGCCTCTCTTTTACACGCAAACCGAGTTTTTTTCATGGAAAACGATCATTTGTAAAAACCCCGGCCAAAGTGGAGATTTCTGATAACGCCGTTTATGTGTTGCCGTGTACACTGGCTGAAACAGGGTTTTAGGTTCTGAAACGTCACAGCATGCGCCAGAAAATGCTTAACGTCATGTGAGCGACCTATCAGTCCACACAAACGAACCTCGCTTCATTTTAATTGTTTTGAAAGGAAGAGGAAGTCGCATGTCTTATTCGTTGTTGTTGTCAATTCTGAGGATTCTGATTGGCTGGCATGGCTTTATCCTCCCTACACTGCCACCCATAGATTTGGCATAGTTATGATGGCGCTCGACGGCGTATTTATCCGGGTTCATGTAAATGACAACATTTTTGAAAAGATATTGTGTGCACGATGTTATTATTGAAAACGGAAGTGGGGGAATATTCGTTTCTGTAAATATCTGGCTATGTGTAAACGTGGCCTTAGTTTTAGCCAGCCATAACTGGTGCTATTCAACTGAACATCTGTGCTCCATTTTTGGAGAGGCATGGCAATGTAGCAAGATTTTTAAGTTCTTTTAAAAATCACACAAAATTATAACTGAGAAAATGCATGAGTTAATTATGGATAAGGATGAAGTCAGCAGCAAGGAAATTAGGCAGAACACACAGATCTCTGGAGATCGCCAGAAAATCAATATCTCTTTTTTCACTGTAATATGAAATATGAATTTGATGTGAACATTTGGTTATGACATGCCTGTATTTTTGGAAGATATATATCTGAAATATTACCTCCAATGTTTGGGTCAAATTCTTGAAATTTGAGAAGACTGATTGAGAAAAGACATTTAGTCCAGTGCGTGGACTCTGTCTCTGGTTGTGGTGAGGATGGAGTGTAGATAGAGCTAAGGTCCCTGCTTAATCGTGTGCTCATCTAATGTGTGCCTGTGCATGTGAGTGTCTGCTTGTGTGTGTGCGTGTGCATGCATCTGCGCACGCATGCGTGTGTTTGAGTGTGATTGTGTTTATGTGTATGTGTGCCTGTGTCCAGATTTGTATGTGCATGAAGGGGAATGCACGCATTTGCATCTCAGTATGCGTAAGATCACATGCGTGTCTCAGTGTGTGCTCGTGCAATGTGTTTTGAGTATGTGCAAGTGGTCGTGAGTCTGTGTGGTATGTCTTCACCTAGGTCAACATCTTGATCTTGGCATGCTTTTCAAGTGGCTAAACTGGGTAGTTTGGCTGTGCTCTCTTGCTCTTTCTACATTCCAAACACTGCACAGTAAAAATCCCAGTGTTAATTCAACTCCAATAGAGTTTATTTGAGTCCAAGACGGATGGTTTGGTCTCATATAAACTCTACTGGAGTTGAATTAACACTGGGATTTTTGATGTGTGCTAAGATAAGATATGCAGCATTATGCTGATCTGTACACTGCTCGAGAGTTTGACCTATGACCTTGGGGCAGTCTCTCCTTACACCTACACCCAGCTCAGTTTTGGCACGCCCATTCTGAGATCAGACTGAAATATGGAGTGAGTACACTGTACCTTTAAACCTCTCGGACCAAAATATCAAATGTCTGTTCTGCTTGCAAAAAAAAAAAAAAAAAAAAGAACTACAGCAGCCTTACTGAGGTAACTTGAGACATGTACTAAACCCATGATAAATTCAGCTCATTTGCAAAAAGGGTTTCCAAATTTGATTATTAATTTGACTCAAAGTTTTTAAGTATATTTAAACATTCTTAACTTCTTATCTGAATTCATTCTTAGCATGTTGGGAAACTCAAACAGTGCATGCAGAAGATTCAATTTAGATTTTTTTTTTTTGGTATTCATGAAAAGTCATTTAGTCTGCCAAATTTGTGGTCAAAATGGTCTGTGCCTGTTTCATGAATACCAGATTAGTTTTCTTGGATACTTCTATCACAAAATAAAAAAAATGTTGAAAAGGTTTGAGAATGATTCTCATTGTCTTCAAAAGCTGAACTATGACTTTTAACCATATTTGTCAATTTTGCAGCAGCGTTTTTTTTTCCCAAATAAATTAGGAGACATTAGATAAAAAATAAAAAACCATACATCACTCAGATTCATTGTTACAAAACAACAAAATATAAATAAAGTACAAAAGAAAAACATGCATTTGAAACTTGGTATTTTCTTACAATTTATGTAATATTGAATCCATTGCTTAATGGTCAGCCCTCTTTGACATATGTAAAGAGTACTATTTAATTTTTATGGCATATCCTTTTCTGTAAAAATGAATACGGTATATCACAATGAACTATGCCACTCCTGCCCCCAGTACTTCCATGAATAATTTAAAAATTACAATTCACAGAATAATTTAAATCTACAGGGTTTGTTTGGAATTTTCTAAACTTTTGCTGTGTTCCTACTGCTATAAGCAGGAGCTAATTACATTCTGGAGTCAGAACATTGTCATTTCCTTTGGCAGCCAGTTGTTATAGTTCTAAATGCTTCCAGAAGCGTCTCATTTTTTGCTGCGTTTTTATGGTGTTCTTTAATGAGTTATAGAACTTCCATCTGGACACACTGTTTTATTAGCTTTTGCTTGGCACAGTTAATTATATCTGTCTCTGGGGCCTACCTACAGTGGAGCATAGTGAGGAGGTCGTTCAACACTTAGTGTTTGTTACAGTTTGGATAGGATAATTGATGGCAGACTTTAGCAAGGTGCTCGTTGGGGCTACTTGATACTTCCGTGACTTAGCAGCATGCTGCAGAGGAAAATGGAGGCATGAGGGGCGGCGGAGAATTAAATGCAGCTTGTATATTTTATTAGATTACATTAATTCTCTTGGATGCGATAGCATTTTAAGAGCTTGACGATGCTGCTGCTAAGATGCCAAGCAACAAGCTGGCAGGATCAAACAGCGTATTACTGGAGGCATTTGAACGATAATATCTGCAGGGCCAGAGGCTACTTATGCCCGGTTCACAATATTACTTCATTCAGTCCGCAAACTAGTGTGATTTTATTTTTTTATTCATTCACAGATTTGTTGTGGTGGAAAGTGCTGCTTGGTAGGTCTTATGAGAGCCCCAACTAAACAAGGCCACTCTGTATCTTGGTTAGTTCATATCTACAACTCAGTAATTCAGTAATCTTAGTTTCTTTTAGCATGAGGAGTGATCAAAGTTTTTATAACATGCATTTTTGTGAGGAAAACTAGCTCTTTCCTTAAAAGGAGGCGACGAATGTGATGGTTTGAACAGGTTTATGGAATGAAAAGGTAGTTCTTCTTTGAGTTTTGATGCAGGTAGAATGGCCACCAAAGACTCCAGTATGAAAATGGAAGTATGATCTTTATAAATACGCTTTAGCAAGAAACATCTCCCTTTTCGTCCATGATTTTAGAGCACCCTGTCTTTCACAGTTAATTGAAAGTGGTTGGCATTGTGTTTTGATCCTAAAATAACTGTAAATCAGTTTGACTTCCTTATAATAAACTGGGCATCTTCAAGAGGTTTTAGGCTGGTTGGTAAGTATCCAGTCAAGGGACCAATTACAGAACCCCAGCGCTGCTTTTAAGACGCACCTACACATGTTTATCATTAGCACTGCCCTGTGGGGTTATCCATTTACCTCATATACCCAACCATTTCTGAAACATTCTGCCGCTGTGCTTTCTGATACATGGCATAACTTGGACTGTCTTATCTTCAAAACTAATTAAGTACTTGGAGTAATAGCAGGCTGAATACACAAAACTGAGTAATCAAAGCACAGATCACATGCATGGAGACACTCTCCACTCACACTCACACACACATACACAAGCACACATGCACAAACACATGCAAACAAAAATAACTGGAGACTAAATAGCATACTCTAATAATCCCTCTACTAATATTTGCATTTTAAATAAATTTGAACTAAAATGGCAAGGATTTAATGCCTTATTTATTTATTTATTTATTTATTATTTTATCGTCTTCACATAGTATTTAATTCAAAATATTAACAAATATACGACTATTAATAAAAACAAAATTATTGGGGGAAAAAATAAAGAAATTAAACCATTAAACTAATATTTTCTTTGAAATCATGAGTGCAACAATGCTTAGGTCCCCTTGATTCAATACTTCATGCAGCCTCTCTTTGCCAAGATAACAGCTCTGAGTCCTCTCACAGAATAACATAACACAACATGAGTGGCGAGAACAGGCCATTCAGCCCAACTAGGCTTGCCAGTTTTTTTCTTTTCCATTGTGAATATATCACTTCAGATACTCAAAGACTCAATGGTATCTAGCTTTAAGTCAAGCCTGCTTATGAAAATTCCCAAGGTTTCTGCCTCAACAATATGGTCAGGCAAGCTATTCCACATCGAAATTACTCTTTGGGTGAAAAAAATATTTCCTAATATCAGTGCTGAATTTACCCTTGGTCAACTTCCATTTGTGACCCCGAGTTCTACTAACAAAACTTGACCGAAGGAATCCAACATAATTCACTTTGTTAATCCCTTTAACATACTTAAAGACCTCAATTAGATCACCGCTAAGTCTCCTTTTCCTAAGACTGAAAAGATTAAGGATCTTAAGCCTCTTCTCATAGCTTTCATTTTTTATACCTGGAATTAGCTTAATGGCTCTTCTCTGAACTTTTTCTAGAGCCTCTATATCTTTCTTAAAGTATGGTCCCCAGAACTGTACACAATACTCCAGATGTGGTCTGACGCATGTGTTGTTACAAGAGAAGTATGACCTCCTTGGATTTGTACTCAATACTTTTGGCAATGTACCCCCACATTCGATTGGCTATTTTAACTGCTACGGCACAATGGCTAGAACCTGTGAGGGTTTGGTCAGATCTTTTTCATGTGGAGCACATTCCAGTTTTAAACCTCCCATGAAGTAATCCTGTCTAATGTTTTTATTACCTACATGTACAACTTTACATTTCGCTACATTAAATTTCATTTGCCACATTTCTGCCCAATTCTGGAATCTATCCAAATCATGCTGAATCACTTTAGTGGACTCTAAACTATTTACCAAACCTCCCAATTTAGTATCATCTGCAAATTTAACCAATTTGCTCTCAATATTCCTATCAAGGTCATTAATGTGGATGAGGAACAGCAGGGGTCCCAACACTGATCCCTGAGGGATGCCACTCCCCACCATACCTAGCTCAGATGAGGTTCCACTGACCACCGCTCTTTGTGTTCTGTCCTGTAACCAATTTCGAATCCACTCCAGAATCCCTCCTGTAACTCCTTTGGAGCTCATTTTAAAAAAATTAGTCTCTTATGCCTTACTGTATCAAATGCTCTCTGAAAATGCAAGTATATGATGTCATAAGCCCTGCTCTGATCATAAGTCTTGGTGGCCTCTTCAAAAAATTCCAGAAGGTTTGTCAGGCATGACCTTCCCTTACGGAAACCATGTTGGCTAACCCTCAAGATATTATTACGTTCAAGAAATAATTCCAGCTCGTCTTTTATGATAGATTCCAGTATTTTGCATGCAATGCAAGTTAAACTGACCGGCCTGTAATTTCCTGGCTCAGTGCGGTCCCCTTTCTTATACAGTATATTGGTATTATATTGCCCTGCTTCCAATCATTTGGTATTTCTCCAGTTTCTAAAGACAGTCTGAAGATAGCTGAGACCGGTTTAAAGATGATCTCACTAACTTCTCTGAGCACTCTAGGATATAAGCCATCAGGACCCGCCGCCTTATCTGCCTTTAGTTTATGCAACTTTTCTAATACTTCATTATCGCTAACCTCAATTTCCACTGAATAATCTTGAGCATTGGACATGCCCTCTGGCCGAATAAAAACCCGCTCCGAGGTAAAATTCTCAACAAAGTAAATGTTTAAGGTTTCCGCAATATCCTTGTTATCATATAGCAGCGATCCATATTTATTCTTTATGCACTTAACCTCCTTTTTGACTTCCCTTTTTCTGCTACAGTTCTGAAAGAAACGCTTAGGATTAGTTTTTGCCCCTTCCACAATTTGCCTGTCATACAGTCTTCTAGCATTCCTCAGCTCCTTTTTGACCACAGCCCGCATTTTACAGTATTCAGCCTTAGTATTCTCATTGTTATCCTTTATGTACATCTTATAAAGATTCCTCTTTTCTCTCAAACTCCTGCGAATAGCTGTGGTCATCTACTGAGGATTCTGCTTTTTCAGCTTACTTTTGGTCACCTTAGGAATGAATTTACATTGTGAATCAAGTAAAACCCCTTTAAGTCTTTCCCACATCTCATTTACAGACTCACAGTCCAGGAGTGTCTCCCATTTTATTGCGCTTAAATATGAGCGCATCCTGTTAAAGTTTGCTCGCCTAAAATTGAAAATTTTGGTTTTAGAAGACACCTTTTTAACTTCCCATGAAACATCAAAATTAACAGTAGAGTGATCACTAGTCCCAGGTGGCTCCAGTACCTCTACATTGCTAATTCTATCAGGGTCATCACAGAGCACTAAATCTAAAATTGCCTTCTCTCTTGTAGGTTTATTAACATACTGCACCAAAAAATTGTCAATTATAACATCTACAAATTCTTCCTCCCCTTTACCCTGTCCTCTCACCATTTCCCAATCAATACCAGGATAATTGAAGTCTCCCATAATAATAGTCCCTCCTCCTCTACAAGCTTGCCTAATCCTCTTAAAGAGCATTTCATTGACAGTACTGTCCAAAGCTGGCGGTCAATAGCATACTCTTATGTTTAAACCTGTCTCGTGTTTGCCAATGAGCCTGACCCAGATATCTTCACAGGGCAAGGAATGTTCAATTTCAGGAATTTCCTGCACATTTATGTTCTCGTTCACATAGAGTGCTACACCCCCTCCTCGCCTATTACATCTATCCTTCCTAAAGAGCTTATAACCTTCTATATTATATTCACCTCCATCCTCTTCACTGAGCCATGTCTCTGTAATCCAAACTATGTCATAACCCTCACTAATCATAACAGCCCCAAGTTCCGGAAATTTATTTCTTATGCTTCTTGCATTTAAATAAAAACATTTCAGGTTATTACGAATGCTCTTACCCTTCAATTTCCCATATGCCTGCTGGTCCGAGCCCCCCACTACGCTTTGTTGCTTTAAAAATATGTCATCAATAGTGCATGTAACGCTGTCAGCGTCCATCAGGGCAGTCTGCATTTCCTTATGTATAACACGCTCTAACCTCCCTGCCCTTCAAGTCCCCAATTTAAATGACCCTGTGCTACCCTCAACATACGCTGACCCAGTGCAAAGGTACCCCTCCGGTTAAGGTGTAGCCCGTCAGACTTGAACAGGTCACCCCTGTCCCAGAAGAAGTTCCAGTGCCCCATAAACCTGTACCCCTCTTTCCTACACCAGGTTCGTAGCCACGTGTTAAACCTCCAGATAAAATTCTGCTTCCCTCTGCATGCATGTGGTACCGGTAGAATCCCGGACAAATCTACTGTGGAGGATCTGCTCCTAAGCTTTTCAGCTAATTCCATAAATTTGTCTTGCAGAACCTCAAACCTACCCTTACCTATGTCACTTGTCCCAACATGGATCATGACCACTGGATCCCTCCCTGGTTTGGCCAGGAGCTTGTCCGCACGCTCCAGGAGGTCTCCTACCTGGGCACCAGGCAGGCAACACACTGTACGAGACTCCTTGTCGCACGAACAGACTAAGCTGTCTATTCCTCTAATAATTGGGTCCCCCACTATCACTAACTCTCTTTTCTGAGGGGAGGAGGCCAACAGGGTGCTCTGATGCTCATCAGTCCCCCCACTCTCAGGGTCAGGGGCCAAGTCGAGTTCCTGCAAGGGCCAGAATCGGTTGGACACCTGGAGAAGCTGTCGCTGTACGGCGTGCACGCCCTTTCCTGCGCTGACGTCCTACAGTCACCCAACTTTCTCTCCCTGCCTGTTCTGTGGTCTCTGCACACCCCTCCTTTGGTCTACACACCATTTCTCTAAACGACATACTACTTAGTTCCTCTAGCAACTATACTGATTACAAACTATGTTGCGCCGCCAACTGGCCCTGAAGAACAAGGATCTTGCTCTCCAAATGCTCAATTAGCTGGCACCGGTGACAGACAAACCCACCCTGGAAATCTCTTTCCAAAAGTGTGATCATTCTGCAACCATCACATAGTTTTGGCCACATTTTGAACCGCCTACCTAATGACCTTGCTCACCCTAGATAACAAAGAAAATTGTTATTGACAAGACAGAAGCTCAGGAACCACAGTTTATTAACCTGAGAAGCCCTGAGCAGCAGTCACGATAGTAACCGTGGGGAAACTATGTAAATGGATAATTAGCAGTGGCTTAGTTTCAGTTGACAAAAATGAAGAAACAAATTGAGATAAAAACTCTATATGTAATTAGCACTAAGATGACTAACTTGATTTTATATAATCCCTATACTATTAGTATACTAGTCTAAAAATATCACAGGGCTTAGGTCAGAATCCAGATAATCACGGACTGCCTTCTCCAGATTCTGTTCTCTGATGAGAAACTCCAATAACCAGCTAAGTGATGAACAGAAAATGCCAATAACCAATACACAATATCAGCAGTAGCTTACTAACTCATCTTGGGCAGCTACAACGCCCAGGAGAAACTGGAGGAGGGAGGGGGTGGAGCACTCTGGTAAACCTTACCGTTAAAATTCCAACCACATCGAATGGATGACTCAAGTAACTATTGCCCCACTACCTAAACACTAAAATCTCAGATCCCAAATCAAAAATGCAAACAGTAAATATCTAGCGAGCTAGCCACAAATACAACCAAAGGTAACCGAAAAAGAGTAAAGCCCCGGTAACCTTTAATTCAAACGGACCAAATAAACAAGTTCTTTACTATGTGAGCAAACTAAACAAGCTATCTCCCCCAATAAGCTGTCAATAAGCACTCAAACAAGCAGCTAAACCTTAATCAGCTGGTCAAGGCACCGCCACCGGAGGAAAATACAAAATAACGTAATTTGCAATATATTTAATCAGAAGAGCCCTTTGGTAAAAATGAGATGTGAAAAAGACTAAAACTCCGGTTAGCGTTAATATTTAAGAGCCATTCTGTGAGAAAATGGCACTTTTTGAAGAAGTTGAGGAGTTGACCCCCGTGGAATTGAATGAAACTTGGCACATAGGTAGATATGGTAGTCTCACGAAAAAGCCACATTTTTAGGTCCGTATCTTAAGAAGTCTGCCGGTGGCACCACCTGGAAGCCACTAAAGTGGCTCAGTTTTGCTTTTGACACCACGTTTTACATCTATTATGATGACTTAAGGGTACACAGTACCAGATGTGTTATACTTTTATCATGACCTGTGACATTTCAAGTCTGGATAGACATCAGCATCACATCAGCGCCAAGCTGGGTAAATATGTTATTGAGCCGGAATTATTTGAGAAATCACGGTAAAAATTGAAAATGGGAATGGGAATAAAATAATATCCCAGACATATACCAATCAAGAATTCTTTATTATGTGTTTACTCACAACAAAACTATCATTTTCAATTAATAATCCCTTGGTATCTTGCTGGGTTAGTGCAATGGATGGCTGGAAAGATAGTCGAAAGTGATTTCGGTGCATGTTTGCGGTATATTTTCTCAGTAACCACAGATATGTTCCATGGTGATAAATGCCGTTTGTTGTGCTTTTGGAGCTCTGTTTTCAGGAATATCAAGAATTTCTTTGGTAGTATCTACACTTTCAAGCTAGACGGAGCCAAAGTCGGAGGAAAACTCAAAACGGACCATTTCATAGCAGATTGCGCCTGTGTTTAGGTGGTGTAATTTTGTTTACCCAGCAAGATAGAGATCTGAAATTCTCTGGATACATAGTCCCTTTGGGGTACATTACAGCATTAGTAAAATCTCAATGGTAGTATTTTCAGTGTAGATGATTTTAAACATGAAAAGTTGGAAAAATTCGCCTCCAGGGGGCACTGTATGCTGGATGCAAGTACTGGCCATCCCCAGCAATGTACCAAAGAAATTTTTTTTGAATTGTGATACACACAGCTAGTTTTCTCAGAAAGTGAAGAGCTTGGTTTGGTACTATGCTGGGTAGATAGCTTTCTGACTTAAGGTGGCGCTTTAAAGAGCTAATGTTCTACCGACCTACTATTCCTTATTCCCGGACATATACCAAAGTTCTGACTTTTGAAATATATGAAGCACATACATAGTTATACATAAAATGTGTAATCCCTTTGGTATAAAGCTTGTTTGGTTGTAAATTGATGGTGACTGTGAGCGTTACAAACGCACAATACATGGGCTATTACCAAGTACGGGTACAGCGCAGTCAGAAACGTACAGCATGTTAGAAAACATGGCCAGTCCAAAATTTTTAAATGCTAAAAAAGAACTAATGTAAAAGGCGTACCACCGTAAGTACGTATGCAGACATGCGTCAACAGTATACGTACACTGACATAAAATAACAGTCTATAATTTGAACTTTAAAAAAAAATCTTCATCACATAACCGTGTACATGAAGACTGAATGTATAGTACAAAAGTTAAAACTGTTTTATACTTTTCATGTTATCCAAAGCGAAATGATGTCAATACAGCATGTGACTAGCTCTATCTGTCAGTCTGTTTTTGGAATTCAATTGTGGGTTGGCGGCACCTGGTAGTGTGCACCAGAGGTGCTCCTTGGCCTTAGCCTTGAGCAGCCATCCATGGCCTTCTTCGTTGGATCCGAGTTGATGTTACCAGCGGAGCCAGTCGAGCCTGAGGCAAGCCCTACTACACTGCATCCTGGGTCTCTACAGGGCTGCTTACAGGCCGTTGATAGTGAGCTTGTCTGTCTCTGAATTAAAGAGAGGGCTGCAGCCTATATGGCGCAATAGTTGCGTCAACACTCATGGCTTGGTACGCATGGAAATGGAAAGTCTGTAAAAGAAACCCCGCCCGCCCAACCAGCGGGCATCCCGTAGGCCAGGCATCATGGGCAGGTGTTAGGAATGAAGGCATGCACGTTACCACTACAAATGAACTGCCCTTTTCTTGGCAGGGTGCTGCTTGCTAGCTTGTGCCCTTTATCAGGATAATCACTCGCTAGACGTGACTGCTGTGCCCTTTTTCATATCCAAGCACCATACCCTATGGGAAATCCTAGAATTAACACTGAAGCCTGCTCTCCGATTCTAATAGTAATGCAAAAATGCAGAGAATTTGTTATTTTCTGAAACTCACCAACACTACGAAACTGTACACTGTACTGACTACTGGTAAAAGTCTTGCATGTTGACACAATGCTACAATCACCACAAACATTCTTTTCCAATTAACAACCAACCCAATTTTATACCAAAGTGATTACAAATTTTATGTATGACTGTGCATGTACTGTATATATGTGAAAAGACAGAACTTTGGTATATGTCAGGTAATATGGAATATTTGGTCAGTAGAACATTAGTTCTTTAGAGCAGCACCTTTGGTCAGATAGCTATCCACTCAGCATAGTACCAAGCTAAACTCTTCATTTTCAGAGAAAACTAGCTGTTTGCATCACAATACAAAAACAATTTCTTTGGTACTTCACTGGGGATGGCCAGTACTTGCATCCAGCATACAGTGCCCCCTGGAGGCGAATTTTTCCGACTTTTCATGTTTAAAACCATCTACACTGAAAATACTACCATTGAGATTTTACTAATGCTGTAATGTACCCCAAAGGGACTATGAATCCAGAGAATTTCAGATCTTTACCTTGCTGGGTAAACAAAATTATGCCACCTAAACATAGGCACAATTTGCTATGAAATGGTCCATTTTGAGTTTTCCTCCAACTTTGGCTCCATCTAGCTTGAAAGCGTAGATACTACCAAATAAATGCTTGGTATTCCTTAAAATAGAGCTCCAAAAGTGCAACAAACAGCATTTACCCTCACAGTAAGAATCTGGGTTACAGAGAAAATGTACGGCAAACATGCGCCAAAAATGAATTTCAACCATTTTTTTGGCCGTCCATTGCACAAACACAGCAAGATACCAAGATACTATTCACTGAAAATGATAGTCTTGTTGTGTGTAAACACATAATAAAGCATTCTAGTTTGGTATATGTCTGGGGTATTATTTTATTTCTATTCCCATTTTTAATTTTTATTCTAATTTCTCAAATAATTCTGGCTCAATAACGCAGTTACCCAGCTTGGCGCTGATGTGGTGCAGAAGTCTAACCGGACTTGAAGTGTCACAGGTCATGATAAAAGTATAACATATTTGGTTCTGTGAAACCTTAAGGCATGACAGTTGATGTAAAATGTGGTGTCAACAGCAAAACTGAGCCACTTAAGTGGCTTCCAGGTGGGGCTATCGGCAGGCAAAGTGGAATACGGACCTAAAAATTCGGCTTTTTCTGTGAGACACCCATATCTACCTATGTGCCAAGGTTCATTCAATTCCAGGGGGGTCAACTGCGCACCGAATGTCAATCTCTCGTGGAATGGCTCTTAATTCAAGCTTGGCAATGTGTTTATACGGTAAAAGAAAGATCGAAGAGGAATAAAAACCCCGGTGAACGTCAATATTTATTGGCTAGAAGACTGTATGAAAGGCAAGCAGCCAAGCATGAAACCAACCCAGGTTATAGCTATCTTGATATCCAGGTAATTTCATAATATTCTTAGCGTTGAGAAGCCTGCTGAAGTTTGTTAGCTGAATCAGATACAGAAAAACCAGGCGAGAGTAGCACAGTCCTTGAAAACAACTCTGCTTTACTTTGTATATCATACAATATTACTTAGCTAGCTAATTATTTAGCGCTAAAGTTTATTTTACTTTGCTCCCAGGAGAACGAAACCCCAAAACCCCCCCAAAAAAAATCTCCGTCGCTTTTGTTTGACTAGATTAGCGACTTGATTTGGCTATTTGCTAACTGAGTTGTTACAAGGAGAAAATAAGGGAAGTTTCTCCCTGCCCCTAATGCGACAAAGGTTATACCTCGTGAGCAAATTGTCTTACCTCTTTTAATGCTTAAACTTTTACACATGAATTATTTTCAGAAAAACCCATTTAAACAAAAGTAAACCTTCTGCTACAATCCCTGCGCCCCTCTCTCTGTCGCAACTCAAGCAGAATGATCACCAACAAACAGTGCTACAGCACAGCCAAGAGGTCAGCAACCAATGTGCAATGAGTTTCGAAAAGATATGGAAAGTGACCCTATGAAATGCGATTCACACAAGGACAATGGCAAACTCTTCCGCGATCCGTCAATGGGAGTTTTTCTGAATATATTTGAATATATGTGTGTGTTGTATGATCATATGACTGGTGATCCATCAAAACAGATTGGGTCAACTTCAATTCCAGATGACCCCTCAAAACAGATCGGGTAACTTCAATTCCAGGACTGCAGCAATATGTCAAACCTCTGGTGCATGCAAAAGAGGGAGGTGCTGACATGAAGGCACTCAACTTCATTTTGTTGAAATTAACAAAGAATTTTAATAATTGCATTTTCTATATGACATAATTGTAAGAAAATTCTTTAATACATTTATGTCTTTTGAAAATATCAAAAGCATGCAGGGAGTTCACTAATGAAGCAATGACATACTGCAGAAGATCCAGTATTTATCAAGGGTATGAGATGTAACAAGAAGCAGACCAGTTTTTAACACCTGTGATGGAAAGTATGTTGGCTGATGATTACCACTTCCTGGTTGAATTCAAACTGCCCTGATTTCCAATTATACAAAAAACTTACTTCCAATTCTAATATTTTATTCCTAGCAATGTATTATGACGAGTTCAAGTTCACTAAGGCATTCTTAAAGGAACGCTAAGCAATGTTATGCGCATTTTTATTTAATTTGTCGGTCTCTTTCCACCATACAGTTTGTTGCCAAACTGCTGTTGAAGCTTGGTTTTTGTTGACGAAATTTATTTACCTGCCCAACAATAAACTCTGCCTCTCACAGCACCACTCTCCCCTCTATTACACAGAACTCACTAAAAATATGTTATTTCACCCAGATGGGTGTGGTTTTGCTGTAGCAGTTCACGTCTCAGCCCCTGTTCTGAATGCACAACAAGATAATGCACATGGCTTTGCTCATGTCTGGAAGCGTTTCCTGGCTAGCATGTACATATGTGAAACTATCCAATAATCTGGCAGATTCAGCGATCAGTATGCAAGTAAAACTTAGCTGACAATAACATTAGAGGACGATTACCGTTTGCTTGAGAAGTAACTTTGGTAACGACTGATTGGAAAGGTAACTAGCAAACAACGGACACTTGTAGCTAGTTAATCTCTGTCTATGGTCCCTCCCATTATAACCAGCAATTCATTTACATCATACTTTCTGGAAAAAGTAAATGCGATTCAATCTGACATTACTCCTCCCTCATCTTCAACCTGCATCATACCCACCCCTTCTACCATCCTACTGCTCCAGTTTACCTATTTCGATGCACAATTTGCTGGATATTGCTCTGCATATGCTGCCAGCTCTTAGTCTGTTGGATATTCTTCTATACAGGTGCCTAAAAGAAGTCTTTGAAATTTTAGCTCACACCTTGCTTACCATTATCAATCACTCTATCACCTCTGGTAACTTTTTAAGCATGTTATTGTCTTTTACTTTTTTTATGTTTTTTTTTACTTTTTTCTAGCCTGACTCCCATTCATTCATAACATTGGCCTAAGATGTCAACATCAAATTGTACACAAATTGTTGGTATATAACTACACAACTACACAATGCAAGAAAAAAACACTGCATATCCACATCAACTCAACAGAAGTGCTCCCAGCCACCATCCGATGCGCCAACTAGAACAGCTTTTGCAAGGGCTACGGCAGACGGCAGAGACATTAGTCACTCACCTGGGAGAGGGTACACACACTGAACAGACTGCTATGAAGGACAAGGTATCTTGAACTAGGGTTGGCTTACAGCACTGCTAACAAATCAGGGCGAGGGTGCGAGAGAGTCTTGCATGGCATACCAGCTGAGAGGTGTGGCCCCAGGTCAGGGCCTTGCCTCTCACTCTCGGGGATGACGAGCTGGTCAGAGGGAGAGTCCGATGAAGACGAACAGGAGGGTAATGTCTCTTCGACGTCGCTCTCGACCTTCAGCTTAGTGACAGCTAGGAGACAGTTACCCGGGAGAATGGTGTCAAGTGGTTCTTCTGGCATGATAGCATACGTATATTCATGATCGGTAGTCAAGCCTGACATTTTGTACTGGGGTGGAACATTCAAACAAATTTGAATCAAGCAAAGTACAGGGACTAACCTGCTTGTCTGGGACCAAGCCTCTTTGCTGTAGCAATGCACTACAGGTTGTGATGGTCCGAACAGGCAAGGAAATGAATCTGAGAACCCTCAAGCCCATGCCTACACTCCTCAAAAGCTAACTTCACCGCCAACAGCTCCGAATCATCGATGGTATAATTCCTCTCTGCAGGAGACAAGTGACGAGAAAAATAGGCACAAGGATGTAATTCACCATAGTCTGCTCATTGCGAGTGGACTGCTCCAGCGCTGATGTTGGAGGTGTCAGGCTCGAAGGCATGCTGGTATTGGGGATCAGGGAGCTCGAGGACAGGAGTGCTGGTAAACAGCTTCTTCAGATACTCAAAGAAGGAGGCCAACTGAGGGCTTCAGGCAAAGGGAATCTTAGTGGATTTCAGCTTTGTTGCAGTTGCAGCAACAGTGGAGTACCCTTCAATAAATTGTCGGTAGGAATTGGCAACGCTAAGGCATCTTTGCAGGCCCTTGTGATCTTTCAGTTCAGGCCAATTTAGGATAGCCTGTGCATTTTTGCAGTACATCTCTAGGGTGCCCTGCATCACCACAAACCCCAGGTAGGAGACCATAGTACTATGGAATTCATACCTCTCTGGCTTCAAGAATAGTTGATTCTCCAGGAGCCATTGAATGACCAGGTGGACATGACTGGTATGGTCTACCAGGGTTTTACAGCAGATGGACCATCATAACCTTTAGTGCCTTGCTACAGTGAATTGAAGAAGGTGTTTGACTCGTCCCGCTCTAGTTTTGGGCCATTGCAGCATATTTGTCTTGACGTAGATATGCAACGTTTTTCTCTTGCCTTTGCTTTAGTGGTTTGTGTGTTTTTGAGTTTGCCTCGTTTGTGTTTTTGCAGCGCATTTCTCCTATTGGACATATTTTGGGCTGTTGCAGCGCATTTGCCCCTGTCGGCCTTCGTACATATTATATGCAAAGGTCATGAAAATCGCAGTCAGTAACGTCTTACCTTAAGGGGTGCATCTCAAAGCATAGGCTGCAGCCTTCTCAGGCTGTGTTTTTAGGGGTCGTCACTTATTTCCATCCGCCAAACTAACATTTAGGGGTAGAAAAAAGGATAAATTTAGGGTTAGGGTTAGGTTTAGGGCTAGATCTATGGTTAATGGTAAGAGTGAAGGTTAGGGTTAGGGAAACCAGTGACGATTTGCTTAAACCAAAGCTGTTTGTCGGATATGAAATGATGTCATGTCAGTTTGGCGGATGGAATTAAAGGGACTATGTCAGCTGGGGCACATGCGTAGTAGAGTCCAGTTGATAAACATTTTCAGGGCGATATCAAGGAGAGCAGAAATGCAAACCCCAAGCTTATTAGTGCGTGTGTAAAGCGTACCTTCGTCGCTGTTTTAAATACAGAAGATAGCCTGCAAACGTGAAATTGCTAGAGTAACCGCATTTATCTTTGCCGAAACCCACGAAGAATAAATTACACTATCCATCCATATTTCTTTGGGCGAAAACACATTGAAAGTGTGAGGTAAGGCAAACCAGTGAATTCGTGGTGGAGTTTCAATCTGTTTGCATCGCATGCATCCTTGAGAAGTTTGGGGAAATTTTTAGCAAGCAACTGTCTTTATTCGCAGAACCTGTTTGTCGCAACGTTTTGTCTGACATGCAGCTGTAATAGATCCTTTTGCGACCGCTTCCAGTTCGATGGCCGCCATGGGATGACATAACAATCAACGCAGGCTGATTTAAAAGCAATAATAACACTACAAAAACCCAAACTATGACAAACTGATGCTACGAATAGGTTCTACGATCAATAAAGATAGTTTTTCAGTAAAAATTTCAATAAACTTCTCAAGGATGAACGCGATATGAACAGATTGAAACACTTACACCTTACATCTCCTATGAACTTGAAATAGTTACAATAGCCTAACATTTCCAAGTTTTTCGCTTCGTCACGCGCATGCGCCCCGGCTGACATAGTCCCTTTAAGTGACAACCCCTAAAAATGCAGCCTTCGAAGGCTGCAGCCAACGCTTTGCAACCATGGAACTAAAGGTTACATTGTAGATGTGGACCCAAGAAAACACTGAGTGAGTAGTTTTATTTATTGAATCAATGATTGCTCTTTTTCATAATGTGCCATTTCATGCGCAAATGACTTCATCTTTTTCAATGCTGTGTATTCAATATTTTTAATATAAATTTTATGTAATTATATTATCCTCTCATAAATATTTTGGGTAAGAAGTGTATCATTAGGGAACCAGACCTTTGTATACAATGCAACGCACCAATCAGTAGGCCTGGTGATGATTACCTCCGCTTCCCGTTGGATAGAGGGCAAGGGCATCCCAAAGTTAATACACGTTTTTACACCCTCCCCCTTAATGAAGCTCCCTCCATAGCTGTGAGGGAGACTTCAGATGGAGTGACACTCAGTAGTGAAGTGCTAGTGGATAGGGGCCGGTTTGGGATTGGGCCCTTGTGTCACGTCCGTACGTGGCAGCCCGGTGACCACTCCCACAACTTAAATCAAGTCTCCACTTCCTCGTTCAAACTCCCCAGAGCACTGATTGCATATACCTGTCTTGCTTATTTAAACTCCCAGTTTTATTCTTTTTTACTTTGTGGGTTCTTGTACTTCTGCCTTTTGTGTTTAGTATTTAGTTCAGTTGTTCCTTTTTTCTTTGTTTCATTGATACTTTGGAGTTTCGATTTGTTTCTTTGGCTTTTTCCTAATGTTTGTTGCAGATCTGTTTTGGGTTCTCAGTCCTGTGTTGTATTATTACCGTATTGTCTCTAGTATATGTGCATCACATTTTTGTCATTCGCTGTTTTGCGTTTATGTATATAAGTTACTCCAATTGTGAAATTAAATGTAATGCTCCGAGCACTAACTTCCTGCTCCGCGTTCTCATTCATGAGCATGGCCGGATCCAGGGGGGTGCAGGGTTGAGCTACCCCCCAGATTTTTGCCGCGCCCCCCCCCAGCTCCTCCTGACTCATTGACGTATACTTCAGCCCATTGACTTTGTGCTTCAGCCAAAATCTAAAGATTGTTTTCTCATTTAATAGCATTTTCAAATGGATTTTCTTGATGTTTCTGATTGGCTGGTTGAATATTGGCAATGACGTCTGTAGCTCCACCTCCACAGTCACTGATAAAAACTGATTTCAACCAGAAGTTTGTTGGATAGCGATATCATTTATTTTTGATTGTACAATTAGTTTCTACTATTAAACACTAATATTCCATACCTTAATTTAAGCTCATACCTTTATTTGTTCTCTTCATATTTCATTGTCGACATAGTCTTTCAGAAAACATAAATAGGTAAGCTAGTCCTGTTAGCTTGGCTATCCACAACCACTTTTTTCTTATTTGCGTACTCGTTTGTTTAAAGGAAAAAAGAAAAAATGATGCATCGATTTAGAGTCACCAAAGCATCTACTAGCTCAGACACGTCTAGTGCAAGACCTACTCAAGAGCAGGCAGAGCGCGCTAGCATTAGCTTTTCTTCCTCTCATGGTGTGAAGAATAATGCTGCTGCGGGTGATACAGTCAGCGAGCATGGTCTTAACGACAGGGCTCCGACGCAACCAATGTTGAAGACGTGCCTTATGCGGATTTTTCGCCAAGATCCTCGGGCATTCAACTCAAGTTGGTACCACTCTCGACCCTGGTTAGAGTACTCAGTATAGCTAGATGCATATTTCTGTTTCCCAAGTCGAAAGTTTGCAGCTAAAAATGACTAAGACATCAAGTTCGCTAGACAAGGTTTCACTAATTGGAGAACGGCATTAGAGTCTGATTGGGGATTCAGTTAACATGCCTCTAGCCCAGTGTTTCCTGGGGGACCACTGTGTATGCTGGTTTTCATTGCAATCACAAATGCAACACTAGAATTCTATTAAGCTGTTGATTTGTTTTAATTCTTTGGATTATGAGAGAAATGATATGCCTGCCATGAGAAATGAAAGCCCCATGTCCATACTGCGTTCATAATGCTGCAATACAAGTAATTGCACAAGGTCTAATATATTTACTAATCCAAGTCATACAAAAGTCAATTATTGAGCCCCTACAGCAGGGGTGTCAAATTGGTCCTATGGACGGCCAAGAGACTGCAGGTTTTCATTCTATCCAAGAACTCCACCAGGTGATTTCACTGATTAGTCCCTTCACTCTGCTTGAAGGTGAGGTAACCAGTGAAATCACCTAGTGGAGTTTTTGGATGGAATGAAAACCTGCAGCCTCTTGGCCCTCCATGGCACTAATTTGACACGTGCCCTATAGGTTTCTGCACACAAGCTTATAGTTCTGATTTTTTTTTTGTTTTACAATATAAACACAAAACAGGTGCTAGTCATTGTCAATTGCTCTGCTTTCTAACTCCTTAATTATCAAATAAATGGTTCAATTTAGTGACCATTCATCAATGATTATACTAATGAAGAGCCTACTAATATTTTGAAAGTTATTGGTACATCTATTTAAATTTCTCTCTTATTATTTTGCAGTTTCCCATATAGCATGATGTGAATATGAAACTTTAAGTGTTCATAACATGCATAACTATTTTTGACAATATTGCCTAAAAGGGTACGGAAGAAAAAGTAACAACTCATTAAAATTCTATGGTTGCATTTGTGGTTGGAATGAAATCCTGCACACACAGCGGTCCCCCAGGACTGAGTTTGAGAAGCACAGCTCCAGCCATTGCCATGTACAAGTCTCATACTCATGGGCAGAAATGAGAACAGGACAGGCAACTGGAGGAACTATTGCTCACCTGTTAGGCCCAAACCCGACTGAGAGGAACAGATACAGTACTACATTAAAAGCATAGGAGAGACTGTAAGGTTTCTTGCTGTTAATGAGTTCACCTCTGTAGAACCTCTGAGAGCCCTCTGTCAATGAATGAAGATTTCTCTGCTGGGCTTTTCCTGAAGCTGTTTGAGTACACATTCGCAAAGGATGCTAAGCTTAGAGAGATCGCCAGTAGTATACCTCAAAATGCAAAGTATGCTTCTCATAATTTGCAAAGTAAGATTATTGAAACCCTGGCAAATTTGGTGTTGCTTCAGATTAAAAACAAATATGACGATGCTGACACAACAGGGTTTTGCATTAAAAGTGATAGGTGCAACATACAAAATCTATCAATAATTAGTTTTTAGGTCACCTGAGACGAATTCTAGTGACCTATTCTAATCGCCTTTTGTCCGTCGTCGTCCGTCGTCTGTCGTGCGTCCGTAAACAATTTACATTTTCGACTTCTTCTCAGAAACCGCTGATCCAATTTCAATAAAATTTTGCAGGAACCTTCCTTGGTCAAATATGCACCAAAATTGCGAATTATATGGTGCTCACCCCCAGGGGCTCTGAGGGGTGGAACTAAAAGTGGTCAATACATTTTCGACTTCTTCTCACAAACCGCTGATCAGATTTCAATAAAATTTTGCAGGACTCTTCCTTGGTCAAATATGCACCAAAATTGTGAATTATATGGTGCCCACCCATGGGGGCTCTGAGGGCCGGGGCTAAAAGTGGTCAAATTGGCAGAAATTTTAAAAATCTTCTTCTCCACACCCAGATATGCTGTAAACCAATACTCTTCATAGATGGAAGGCTCTTGAGGTGCTTTATCAAATTTGTTCACTTCATGACCCTCAACCTCCATGTTTGCCTCTCGGGAGGGGGTGAAATTTACTATACTTTATGTAGGAAAATGATACTTTTGCGTATATTTGGTTCATTGACATCAATAACATCAGTTTTTATACAATTCAGGTGACCGTTAAGGCCCATGGGCCTCTTGTTTTCTTAATTCTCTCCTTCCACTTTGCCTTCACTGGAACTTATACTTAGCACTCTCCTCCTCTGGTGGTGTGTACCTACTCATTTGTTTACTTGAGGTTCTTCATTGTAGCTTGCAATGCTTTCATCATTTTGTAAGTTGCTTTGGATAATGGCATCTGCTAAATGGAAATGGAAATGTTTTCACAAATACTAAACATTTTGAATAAGAAATGGCATAGGTTTTTTTCTTTTTTGCTTGAGTGTATGAGTGTGTGGAGGGATGGGTTTTGGCGGTGGGGGGGGGTTTAGGCCTCAGTATACCGACAACTAGAAACTAGACCACCATTGTGAACCATTACACCCCCCGGAAATTTTCACTGCACCCCCTGTCAAAGCAGGCTGCATCCAGCCCTGTTCATGAGTGTCCCCTGACACCTTGCAGGAGGATGGCCAATCGTTGAATGATGATCAAGAGTAAGGATGGATTCAGATGATGTTCATCGTAATTCTCTTTTCATTTAACAGTCGTTCCTGCATACAAAATTCTGGACACGAGGAGTATGGTCACTGAAGTCAGCCGACCCACAGCAGCACACTGGAAAACTTTTGACCTGCCTGCCGTGGTAACTGTCGTTAGCACAGCGGACACGTCAGGCATGGACCGTAACCCTATGATTTCAGTCTGATATCGTCCTATGTTCTCACCAGAAAAGTTTTGTAACAAAGTGGAATTTATTCACTGGACTGTGAATAATTGATTTAAGGGCAAATGCACATGATACTTTCTCATTTTAATTTTCAACATCCTTTTTGATAAAAATCATTTTTGATGTCACATTTTGGTGACCCTGTTTTAGCCAAACATAATTTTAATTAATATAATTTAAAAAAAAAAAAAAACTTTGGTTCAAGTGGTGGTTTTATCCTCACTATATCTCTTGTGTGCTGAACACAATGAACATGAATTACTGTAAATGCATCAATCATTATCAGCTGCTGATAATAAAATAATGAACAACAATTATTCCCGAAATTTCTCCAGTATTGTGAAAAGATACATATACACAAAAGCTTATTACAATCCAACAACTTGCCATCCTGATAAAAGGGCTTAAATACCTGTCATCTGGCTAACCAGGTAACCAGATGCAGCCAGGGGTGGAAAGACGCACACAACATAAACCAATCACAAGAGACATACCTAATAGACCGGCAAGTTCCTGAATTGAACGAGACACTAAAGGAATTCACATGAGGATTGTGACACCTTCTACAAAAAACCTGGGTGTTATGTTTGATCCCCAGCTGAACTTTGACAAACATGCAAAAAATACACCGAAGGTCAGCTTTTTCCAACTTAGAAATGTAACAAAAACTGAATCATTTCTTTCAAGGAAGTACACTGAAAATGTTATCCGTGCATTCATTTCTGTCTGTCTTGATAATTGCAATGAACTTTTCACCTGCCTCAGCTGCATCTTCTGTGTCTCGCCTGCAACGAGTTCAAAATACTGCTGCTCTGCTTCTGTCTAATTCTAGCCGTAGGTCCGACATTCCTGTAGTCTCAGCTTCTCTGCTCTGGTTGCCACTGCGTTTTAAAATTGATTTTAAAATTTTGTTGATAACTTTTAAAGTCATGCATGGTGGCGCCCCGGGTCACATTTCTGAATTATTTACACCATATTTCCCAACCAGGGCACTTGGGTTTGCAGATTGCGACTCAGGGTGATCGAGCTCTTGCTGTCTGTGCACCCACTATCTGGAATAACATCCCCTTTCATATTACATCTTCTGAGTTCATTTCAATCTTCACAAAACATTTTAAAACACACCGTTTTCAAATGGCATTTCTTTAATTACGGCAGTTTCTTCCTTTGCATGTTTCATGTTTTTATTGCTTTTATTGTTGCAGTATCGTTTTTATTGTTGGTGGTATTTATTATTATTATTGTTAGTATTCTCACTTCTTGTTGTTGCCCAGTATTATTATTACAACCCCAATTCCGAAATAGTTGGGACAAAGTGTAAATTGTGAATAAAATCAAAACGCAATGACTTTCAAATCACACCAGCCAGTATTTTATTCACAATAGAAGAGATAACATAGCAAATGTTGAAACTGAGAAATTTTATAATTTTATCCACAAAATGAGCTCACTTCAAATTTAATGGCTGCTACAGGTCTCAAAAAAGTTGGGACAGTAGCCTGTTTACCACGGTGTGGCATCTCCTCTTCTTTTTAACACAGAATGGAGGCGTCTGGGCATTGAGGAGACAAGTTTCTTGAGTTTATCCATTGGAATTTGATCCCACTCTTGTTTAATACAGGCTTCCAGCTGCTGGAGAGTTTTGGGTCTCCTTTGACAGACATTTTGTTTAATTATGCGCCAAATGTTCTCAATTGGTGAAAGATCAGGACTGCAGGCAGGCCAGTTCAGCACACGGACTCTTCTACTACGAAGCCATGCTGTTGTAATAGCTGCAGTATGTGGTTTTGCATTGTCCTGCTGAAATACACAAGGCCTTCCCTGGAATAGATGTCGTCTGGAGGAGAGCATATGTTGCTCTAAAACCTTTATATACCTTTCAGCATTCATGGTGCTTTTTAAAACAAGCAAGTGTCCCACACCATATGCACTAATGCATCCTCATACCATCAGAGATGCTGGCTTTTGAACGGAATGCTGATAACAGGAGGGGTGGTCTTTCTGCTCTTTAGCCCGGAGGACACAACGCCCATGATTTCCAAAAGAATGTCAAATTTGGACTCGTCTGACCACAGGACACTTTGCCACTTTGCTAAAGTCCATTTTAAATGAGCCTTGGCCCACAGAACACAGTGGTGCTTCTGGATCATGCTCAACAATGGCTTCCTTTTTGCATGATAGAATTTTAGGTGGCATCTGTAGATGGCACGGCAGACTGTGTTTACAGACAGTGGTTTCTTTAAGTATTCCTGGGCCCATTTAGTAATGTCAATGACAGAATCATGCCAGTGAGTGATGCAGTGGCGTCTGAGGGCCCGAAGATCACGGGCATCCACTCAAGGTCTTCGGCCTTGTCCCTTACGCACAGAGATTTTTCCAGTTTCTCTGAATCTTTTGATGATGATGAGACCTTCAAAGCCTTTGCAATTTGACGTTGAGGAACATTGTTTTTAAAGTATTCCACAATTTTTTTACGCAAGCCCTCACAGGTTGGAGAGCTTCTGGCCATCTTTACTTCTGAGAGACTCAGCCTCTCTAAGACATCCCTTTTAAAGCCAATCATGTTACACACCTGATGCCAGTTAACTTAATTACTTGCTAAATGTTCTTTCAGCTGATTCTCTTATATATTAATTGCTTTTTCAGCCCTTTTTTGCTTGTGTCCCAACCTTTTTGAGACCTGTTGCATCCAGAAAATTTGAAATCAGTTCCTTTTGTGGATAAAAATGTAAAATGTCTCAGTTTCAACATTTGAAATGTTATCTATGTTCTATTGTAAATAACATATTGGCTCATTTGATCTGAAAGTCGTTGCATTTTGATTTTATTCACAATTTACACTTCGTCCCAACTATTTCGGAATTGGGGTTGTATATTGTAGATATGGAATTTTTAGTCCTCATAATGTGTAGATATCTGTCTAAATGTGGTTTCTGAAGAAAAAAAAAATACTGTAGATACAAATGTGTCAAATTAGGACAGATCAGCAGCTAGTTAAAACCCAACAACTACAATTGTGGTTGGAACAAAAACCAGTATACACAGGGGGGAACCAGTACCAAGTTTAAGAGCCACTGATCTGAACCATGGTGATGGGTGGCAAAGGGAAATTGGCCAGTGAATCACATCATATTTATACCCCAGAGATATAGGAAGTCATGGGTGACCTTTCATGTTTTCCTAAATATGCCAATGATTGTGACACAGGTTTTAGTTTTAGGATTTTTTAAAAATCATTTTCTTTCAATTCAAGAATAGATTTTTGTTAATATTTTGAATAATAGATTGGGAAGATTAACAGCAACCACATTTTCTATAGCCTTTTTTTTTTTTTACCCAAGGTGCCAATATAAGTTCAGGGCACTGTTCACACATATAAGCTGAACTTCAGCCCGTAAGAAAGTTGGGGTAGAGGCCTGCATGCATCCATCACAGTTTATTCCAGCCAAATTCAACCAAATTGAGGGGAAAGAGCAGTAATTCTAATAAGAGGGGACTAATGTGAACTCTGCCTCTCCTTCAGAAAGCTGCTTGACTGAAGTAGCTTTGAGGATGAGGGTAAATCTGCTGCCAAAAGCACAAAAGAGAAGATTATAGGCCTCTGCTGTTGATGCATGACATAACCTTTTTAATTTAGAGCATGCCAAGGTCATAGACGGCTTATAATAGTTCACAAGTAACCAAAGGCAAACAGAAACCTTTAATCCACATTTCTAAAAAAAAGTACCCATACTGATCAGAGATACTGGACTGAGGCCTGGCCCAGAGTTTGGCACAGAGCGGCTCTGGATTCATGGAGTCAATCCTCAGACACACTGTGAAGACATGCCACATCAAATGGAAGGGTGTGTGTGTGTGTGTGTGTGTGAATGGGTGGATGTCTGTGGGTGTGTGTGGGTGTGAGCCAGTATCTGCCTGTGTGTATATGAGTGTGTCGGGGCAGTGGCTGTTCAGAGTATGTTTGTGTGGCTTTGTGTTTATATGTATGCATATGCATGTTTGCGTGTGTATAAGTGTATATGTGCATGCCTCTATCCAAATACATTTCTGTTGTGCATTTACTCAGTATATATGTGTCCGTGTCTCTTTGTTTAAGCATGTGTGTGTGAGTATATGCACGAGTAAATATCAGTATTAATCTACATATGCGCTTATATGTATGCAAATTAGATTTGTTTATCAATGAACACCTCACAGCTCATGTTTCTACAGCACTGCAAAACGACATTATGCTTGTGGACACATGGAAAAAAAAGAGCTGATAGCTTTGTTGCAAATGCATAGGGCATTGTTTCTCATTTTCCTCCTTTTCAACCAATTTTTGAATCCTAGAGTATGCGTCCTAGGTTACCCACACAATGAACACAGCAGCAGGAGACCGCAGCCAATAACTATTATACACCGCAGGCTACACAACTCACCAAAGGAGAGTTAGCAGTAGCACTACTGGAAATAGACAATTTTTGCATTGACGGCTAGAACCCTGGAAGATTCAAGTATTTTTCAGAGAAACTATCTCAGCTGAAAGAAGATACTTTCACTATTTGAATGGAATGTTTTATCAGACTTACAACATTACCACAACATGGCTGCAACATTGTGCGATTGATTTGTGTAAGCTCAGACTCTTAATCTAGCAGGACTGTTTTAATTCCCTGAAATAATTTTACGATAATGCAGGTAAGGGCAGGGCAAATGGTGCAGTCAGTAATCAATAGGTTAATCATGCTTGTGGCAAACTAATATTAACTGAAGCAGGGAAGCCTGTGTACTGAAATTTAGACCCAGTGGACAAGGATTTTGCAGGTGACAAACCGAATGTTAATATTTATCCCTCCCCTCCGACTTAATGTCATGCATTTTACCTAAAAACTAACAGTTGATTAAAACAAAACTAATTCCAAAAAGTTTGCATATCATGGAAAATGAACATCTACTTCATAATGTGCCATATATTCTCAATTGGAGACGGATGAGGACGGCAGGTAGATCAGTCTAATACACGCTCTTTCTGCTTAAGCAGCCATGCACTTATACTCAGTGCAGAATGTGGTTTGGCATTGTTAGGGTGGAAAATACAGGGATATCCCTGGAACAGATGGTATCTAGAAAGCAGCATATCTTACACAAAAATTTAAACCTATCTTTCTGCATTAATGATGCCCTTGCAAATGTGCACGTCACAAAAGCCATGTGCAATGACACACCCCATACCATGAAAGACCTGACACTGATAACAGCCTGGTTTATCCTTGATGCATTCTGCATTTTCTGTATGTTCTGGTTTTATGTTCATTTCCACTTGGTTTATTAGTTCATGAATTCTGTATCATCTGCCTTATTATTTGCCAGTTCCTTCCACATTGTTTCCCCTGTGATGTCTTGTATTTCTATATTCATTGCCAGTGCACGCCCCTGTCTGCATGCTGTCGCATTTCAGGTGATTTCGGAAGTTTTCCAGTCTTTCGCGAGTTCCTTCACTTCTTTTTTAACTTCCTTCAACTCTAATTACTGATTAAGTACAAACCCCACTAACACTCTATGTTTTGTCTAATTTAATTACTACTCTTTACTAATGTACTAATCCTGTAAATAACTAACATACTAATTTGCACAACTGGCTAATATTATTACTGCACTACTAACTCCACTAACTGGTTCTCTCCGCTTTCCACACTAATCTGTAACTCTGCCCTCTTTGCTCTCCCAGTCCTTTGCCTTTGTTTCTGCAGAGACTTCGCAACTATGGGTCATTCCATGTCAAATCATCCAGATTTTGAGAAATTTTCCAGGTCACCTCCTCAAAAATTTTTGAAAAAATTCACGAGTAAATATTCACACAAATTTAAAAAATGCCAAATATTAGGCCATTATCTCAAATAGATTTCAAGTTATAGCCCTTCAAAATTTGAATAATATTTTAAGTTTTTTGGCAAACCCATTTTCAGCCAACTTTGGCAACTTATTGCTCCAAATTGATTGTTTATACAAGGCTGAAATTCGGTATACTTACCATATTTATCCCCTAGAATCTCAAAATGACCTTAGCTTCTGTGTATCTTGATCCACTTTTGCATAGTAAAGCCTCAAAATCAACCGAAAACACAAAACGCCCAAAAACAAGACCACATTTTATGACCTGTCACTCAGGAAATAAGTAAGATAAAAGGCTAGAATTCATTTTTATGATTTTATTATATATCTCTCTGTAAAAATGCAGTAATCCAAGTAATATCATTTGTAGAAGTGTTTTAATGAAATAATTTCCAAGTAACTTTTTCTGGTTTTTCCCCAAAATGCCCTTTTTGGGGGCAAAAAATGACCATGTCACCAGTTATTCATCTCTCTGAAATTTTAACGGTGCAATCTTATGCACCGTGACACTGTGAACAGTGTCTGACAAAAAAATCAGCATGATGTTCAGCTTACGTTTTTTGTTATGAATTTTAAAAATATGTTCCGAAATTGTGTATTTTTCGTTGACTAAACGGGTATAGGCCTGCTGCAAGTGCTGTTATCTACTAAATATAAAACAAAACATTGATTAAAAATATTTTTTGAACATGATACAATATCTAAAAGTACAATACATGACAGAGGTCTTGTCAGAATATTCAGTGTTTGCTAGATTCCACAGATTTATTCCTCAATTTCATTGGTTTCATTGTTTTTGTTGGGGATGACTGTTTGGGGATGACATCAGTGCCTCAAACATGCCATGACTTGACTGATCACAGGCTTCTGAAGTAATCCTAAATGAGCCCAAACTTGTATTACTGAATTGCGCAATAATAGTTCACTATAAAAGGAGGCAGTCCCACTTGGGGATTATTAGATCATCATGAGCACTGTTATGGAGGGAAGTAATTTAGCTTGGTGCAGTATTGGAATCCATTTAGATGATGCATGTCATTCAAGGAAATTTACAAGAAAAACTGGACTATGGGGACTAGATACTTTCTCTAGTGAGGATACTGCCTTAATGCAGTGGTGGTCTGGTGTTCCGCAGATTGATTCTGTGTGTTGTCATCATGAGAAAATTTTTTTAACTTGCTATGAGAAGAATCAAAGGTACTGTGCAGATCCCAGAAAAATTCATCACAAAAAAACATCAGGCCTATACCCGTTTAGGTAATGAAAATTTTGGAACAATTTAAAAAATTCATAACGAAAAAAGTAAGCTGAACATCATTGTATTTTTTTTTTTGTCAGACATTGTTTACATTTATAAGATTGCACAGTAAAAATTTCAGAGAGATGAATAACTACTGACATGTTCATTTTTTGCCCCAAAAAAGGGCATTTTGGGGAAAAACCAGAAAAATTTACTTAGAAATTATTTAATTAAAAAACTTCTACAAATGATATTACTTGGATTACTGCATTTTTACAGAGAGATATATCATATAATCATAAAAAAAGAATTCTAGCCTTTTATCTTACTTAGTTCCTGAGTTACAGGTCATAAAATGTGATCTCATTTTTGGGCATTTTGTGTTTTTGGCTGATTTTGAGGCTTTACCATACAAAAGTGGATCAAGATAAACAGAATTTAAGGCCATTTTCAAATTTTAGGGGATGAATATGGCTAGTATACCCAATTTCGGCCTTGTGTAAGCAATCAATTTGGAGCAATAAGTTGCCAAAGTTGGCTGAAAATGGGTTTGCCAAAAAACTTAAAATATTATTCAAATTTCGAAGGGCTATAACTTGAAAACTGTTTGAGATACTGGCCTAGTATTTGGCATTTTTTCATTTTGTGTGAATATTTACTCGTGAATTTTTTCAAAGAATTTTGAGGAGGTGACCTGGCACCTCCTGGATGATTTGACATGGAATGACCCCTATCTCTTATGCCGGGATCAGACTACACATGTTTTTGTCTGTTTTCACGATCGCAATGTCAGATCAAGTGATTATAGAGTAATAAATTCTTTCCCTCACGTGGCCGAGAGAAGTGGCATACTACACGAAGCTCCATAACCAACTGTCATGTGCAGTCTATCACGACGTGTGCTGTATTTTTTCAAGGAATGACATGAAAATTTTCCAATAATACCTTAAAAACTATGCATTTTCAGGTTGTGTATGGACAGTAGTAACCAAGGTAAGGTAGGGGAGACCGGGTCTAGTTGTTACACGTCCATGTTTTTACATTCTAAATAGTTCCGATAATAAAACACAGACGGCGCTCTAATTTTTCCTGCTGCTCCGCGAAGGTGACCTTTGTCTTTACGTGACAGAAGTACGTACGTCAAAAGTCGCAGGTTAGTGTTTCAGAAAAATGCACGAAAAAGTAACTTTCTTAGTGTTTGGGAGATTTCGATTCACATCAAGTGTAATTGATACATACCCAAGATTTTCTGGATTATGAGAGAGGAAGACATTAGCCACTGTGTCATGACACACCCATGTAAAGATTGCACTAGAACATTTCAAAATGTCGGGACAATGGCGAAGGGTTGCTGATGGACTAGTTGATACACCCAAGTTGTTACAGTAAGAACTTGCCCCAAAACCTGTGACAACTTTGGCAAGATCAAATTACCTCACTGAATGACTTTCTACCTTTTTGTATTTCAGAAAAATGCCTTGAAATTACAAACGAATAACGAAACGTGGCAATTCCATTAGAGAATGACTCAAGAGGTTCCTTACTGTGGCTTTGTGGGATAATAGTAGTAAGGCATCTCCCTCAACTTGCCTACTTAAGTGGGAAACACGTCTCACTTAACCAAATTCTTAGTGTAACAAAATGCCCCACAACCTGCAACAAACTACCCCTCCTGTAACAAGCTGACAGGGGTCTATTTTTTCCTCACCAGCATCACGCATGCGCAGAATATAGGGGTTGCTGCAGATCAGTCATGTAGGCTAATAAACTTTCTCTTTACAGTGTATACTGATAGCAAAAACCTGATGATGTCAATTCTACAGCCGTTAAAAGAAAAAGTGTAACAACTAGACCCGGTCTCCCCTATAAACATGCTGAAATATTTCTGCTATTATTGGCGTCACCCAGCTGTCTTATTACGGTTTATCATAACCAGAAAAATGACTTAATCCGTTAATGTTGCTTACATAAGTCACTGATTACCAGAGTACTTCAATACCACCGTCAGAAACTGAAATATTGAAGACGTGAACCTTAACATTATCACTAAGTTGCCAGCTTAATGCTACTGGCAGTATTCACTGGTTTGCTGAAGTATCTCGTTTATTACTCACCAGGTATCAGTTTTATTCCCTGCATCATAATATAGTCCCTTGAGGAAATACCAAGAAAGCATGGATGTTGTTGCCATAGGACGATGAACCTTTATTCCGTTTCACTTCTCCACCTTGCCATAACAGCATCACTCTTCTTCTTGTAGGCTATGTTTAAAATGTGTGCGCTGTGGCTTCATCTCTTCCTGCAGAGCGCTGGAAGCTATGCTCCTATTGGTCAGCGATGCAACCCGGTGTGGAAGACGAAGAAAAAAATTAAACATGCCAGACTTTCTGATGGGGCGTCGTGAGGCATCGCAGATGCTACGATGGTTGTCGTCCACAATGGCACACTACACAGCATAAAACGATCAATCTTTGCCCACGATGACCATTCATCATTTCCGACCCCATTCAACGCCGTACAACTTCCAGATCAGGCTAAAATCGGGCTGAAATTGTGTAGTCTGATCCTGGCATTATACTAATCTATTTCTTCCATCTCTCCCCACTTAGGCACTCCATGAATGGGGTTGTTATTGTTTAAGGTGGGAACTACCCATCATTTTCATAAAGAAGTCAAAATTTAAGAAAAATTGTTTTTTTATCCTCACAAGCTACCATACTGAATACACTTTCATGTCAGCTGTTTTGTTTGAGATTCAGTGACATCCTTCTGCCCGATTCTGATTTCTGCCTGGATTTGTTTGCCTCCTGTTTATGACCTTTTTCTGTACAACCAAGAATTCCGTCTTTTGCTGCCCTGGCTAACGAACTCAGATTTTGGACACTCAACTCTCCCACTGCTTTACGATTTGGTGCTGTACTCTGTGCTTTTTTGGCCTTTGAACCCCTGCCTGTTTTTGGACTCTGTTTTTAGATTGCCATCTGTACTATCACTGTGATCACCTGGCTTGGACTCGAACTGTAATAAAGACCACGATTTTTGCATTCCGGACAACTTGCATTTGGTTCCTTTTACCAGACATAACAATCCTTGGCTGTATTTCATTCCATAGGGCTAACCCCTACGCCCTACACCCTGTGGCACCAGGGAGTAGGTTTTTAAAGTAACGGTCGTTTGGAATGTCCTTTGACATATTTTGCGGCTGCCGCTTTCTGCTCAAGCAAGTGTTAACAAACGCAGCCAGTTCATGGGAGAACTGCTTTCACTGGCCATTTATCGGTTTTGCAGTCGCTTTATAACCAACCGCATAGCTTTCACAATGCGACAAATAGCCACAGGTAAAAATAAAAAACGACATAACTAGCATTAGTCAGTCGACTGTAGTAAGCCATCAAGCTAGGTTTGTCAGCTTTCTGTGCGCTAGCAAGCTATTAGCCACCGTTGTCATTTTCTTTGACGTTGAATCAAACACGTCACCAGGCTCGAGTCGTCACACAGCACTGTGGGAGCAAAGTGGCCATCGCTTGCACACTTTGGAAACGGTCGTTTTGTAGGGCCCTTTGAAGGGATGAGTTTTACGCACTTTCGATAGGAATGCCCTTCAATATGGCTTCGGTGGGCGTGGCCCTCATTATGTGCACTTTGAAGTGAACAACCCTAGCTTTTGGAATACAGCCCTTGTCTTTGGTCTTGAGAGCATGCCAATTTTTTTTTTTTTTTGTGGACCACAAAACATGCTTCCACGGCGCTACACTTGAGTGCAATGGAAAAACTTTGAAAGTTTAATTTTGGTCAAAAATGAGTTGGGACCAATATTGTACTTACTAGACTTTGCCTCATCACATGCAGGAAGATACATAAAAATAATTCTTGATTCCGTATATTTTGCAAAGGCAAAAAGACCATTAAATGGTCTATTTTTTGTTACGGAAAAACCTAGCAAGATGAAGTAGTCAATTATGAAGCATCCTATCTATTACATGATCTGTCAGGTCAGCCCCCATGCAGAGCAGTAGATGGTCAAACAGGACATTTATGGTCAGAATTCATAATTCACGTAATTCATATGCTAATAAAGACTGAGAAATTGCTTCAATAGGGAAGCAGATGGTGGAGTTGGCACTGAAAAATGGTCAAATGCCACTACAACTACGTAATTGCAACATAATTCTGAGGTTTTTGTCCATTTTGATAACTGATATCTTACATTTTTGGATGGGAAAACCCCATGGATAATAACTATAAAAAAAGAAAAAAAAATGTTCTGCCTAAATATTTCTTATGTAATGAACAAGTAACTGCCAAGTCCTCTTCTGTGTTGGACAAGAGCTTCACCCCAGAGGTGTACAGTTTTCTGTATAACTCAGAATCTGTTTTTTGTTGCATGCTAGGTTTTTCCAAAACAAAACAGTGCTGATGCATGGCTTCAGCTAGGGTCGGACTGGGAACAAAATTTGGCCCTGGCATTTTCGTCTGGACCGGCCCCCCAACATGCCCAGCTTATGATGGCAATCTTTATATCTGTCAGGCAGCCCCATAGAAAGATGGCCTGTAACTTTAATGGTGGACCGGCCCCCAAAATGGTCCAAAATATCAGGTAATAATATGATATCTAGATAAACCCCATGGATAATATATAAAAAAAGTTGGCACCCTAACAACAGGTGTACTTACAGGTTTTTTTGCATGCCCAAAAAAAAAAAAGTTATTTATGAAAATAAAAAAATTTGCCATTTTCGTCTGGACCGCCCCCAAATAGCCTACAGAAAATATAGGCCTTGGCAAAGCAATAGATATGAAGTTGGCCCCAACAACAGGTGTACTTACAGGTTTCCAAAAAAAAAAAAAAAGTTTTTTATCCAAGTTTGACTATTGATAGGCCTATGGGCAACTAAACTCTTATGCTCACAATTTTGCTACAATCCGTAACTTCACAAATATGTCATAATAGTGTGTCATGATTGTAGTGATAAAATGCAATGCTGTCACCGTGACGCAAACTAGCCAAAGTCAATTTTAACACCGGACAAAAGCTTAACCAAGCATAATCTGGAAATGTCTGGACAAATAACAGTCCTCTATGTATAGCAAATCATCATGGCATTGTGTTCGCAGCTGATCTATTGCAATTCAGACATCTGGCTGTCAGGACTTCATGCTCCCGACACTAAACACAGAGACTTTGTTAAATGTCCATTCACTATTGTCAGGCTATGACGAGCAACATGCCTGCACCCTATTGGAGCGGCCACAGAGCGGCTAAATCAGCTGAGACATAATAACACCCTCGCTTTGACAACGTTCAAAAAACAACATAACACACAGTTTGGCGCCATTTTTGCATTGAAACGTTTTCTTTACAAGTGTATTTTTTGTGATCTGGTTTTGAAGGTATTTAAAAAATAAATCAAATTTGTTTGGTTTTGGGCGGGCAAAATAATTGATGGCAGGCTCCTCAGTTTTAAAACTCTCCTCTGGGCTAGCTTCGCTGTTAATGCTGTCACTGCATGAGTTAGTACCGCATGCTGGGAGAGTGTAATGATGCACCTGTCGCCGTCCCCAGCATCGGCCTCCACTTCTTGACCTTTTTCTCCACTGAATCACTCGTCCTCGGCATCGACCCCCTCTGCTTGCCTCTGTTCTCCACTGAAATCAGCCGGCTCATCTGTCCAGAGGCTTTTCTCCTCCTCCTCCTCCTCCTCCTCTTCATTTGGTTGTGGACTGTTAATTATATCACTGCAGCTCGGCATGCTAACAGGATTTTCCGCGGCCGCGGCATTGCTCTTTTTAAATAACTGTGTTAACTTAAAACATTTTGCAGCATCAGCCTCGAGAATTGTTCTCTTTTTCTCCCTGACCTTTTCCGCTCCACCTTTTCACTTTTTGGGATCTTTATCCATTTGGCTAGCTTTATTTTCGACTCAAAGTATTTCCCTCTTTATGTCTTCTTTTGATTAACGTTACGTATGCTATTTCCCACTTGACCACTGACATTACATGAATGGATGCATCCACTTGAAGGGTGTGGGGGGGTGCAATTATGGGCTGTTATATCTTCTAGGGGGCCGGTGGGTCAGATTTTATTTAATGTTATTATTTTATTTTTATTATTGTTATTATTTTATTGTTTTTTTTTTTTTTGCATCCACATTTTTTCTCTCATATTGCTCGGCCTTGCGGCCCACTAAATGGGCTGGCCCATCTGGCATTTGCCAGCATTGCCAGATTGCCGGTCCGAGCCTGGCTTCAGCTTTGCATTGTAAAGCTTTACCTTGCATCTGTGGATTGGTGCCTGATGGACTGGGGATGACGTGCATTCAGAAGTGGTTTTCAGCCAAGTCTTTTTATGCACTGAGATTAAACTGAATTCCTACCATCTTTTAATTTTATTATGCTCTTTAGCTGGTGAATTGCCCAAAATCCAAACTATCTTTGTGGGAAGATTGTTCTCAAAGTGAAGAACTGTGTACTCTCTCATTTTTTGCGATTTGGTGAGCCTTGACCATCTTTGCTTTTCAGAGACGAGGCCTTTTTTGAAGCTCCTTTTATATTTGAACACAATTGGATCATCTGTTTTACAGCAGCTTTTAAAAATTGTAAGCTTATCACAAGATTATTTGTTCTAATTTGCCCGTTTGACAACTGTTTGAGAGTCTCTTGCAGTCATCAGACTTAAAATAAACATATATTTCAATTAAAACTGAATTCACAAGGTAAAGAATCAAATAATGTGTTGTTATAGTGTTTTCAATACATTCAGTAGTAGAGGGCGAGTGGACTTTCCAAATCACTCCTTTTTTATTTAATTTGCAGTTGCCATGTTGTGACAACCTTTCCAAAATTGGGGTTTTACACAAGAGGACATAAAATAAGCTTTCAAAGTTCCTGGCTGTTTGCTACCTTGACCTGTGACCAAGTCACCTGGCCGTTGATACTCTCAGTTATGCTGAGAGTATAATTCATAGCTGTTGCATGCTCACTCAAATACACACACAAACACACACACACACGCACACGCACACACACACACACACACACACACACACACACACACATAAAAACCTACACAAACGCATGCATGCATACCCTCTCACTTCTGACAAATTGCGCAGGAAATGACATAATCTGTAATCTGTCTCTCCCGTTTTCTATGAAAAAATGACCTCATGTTGCCCATAAAAAATTCTGTGGATAAATAAAACAATAAGTTGAATTCTGACTTAATGGCTTTTGGGGATAATGAGTGGAAAGCCTGAGAGCAATATTAGAGCACAGCTGTTAAACCTGAATGGGCCCAGTGACAGGGTCAGAGGCGGAAACTGCGCTCAGTCACAAAACAAATACATAGGCACTACAATGTGTACTTGATTCTGCCGCGATATTTATGTACATTTTTTCTCATTTATCAACATTTATACCTTACTTTTACAATAATACAGATTTTACAATACACACAGGCTCACAAATAGCAGGAAGCATTAGCTCAAATACACTCAGAAAGAGCAGTGCTAACTAGCTTACCGACAGACTCCCACAAACAACAGTCATAATTAGCACACAGGTACTGACAAACAGCACTAATGATTAGCATCCACACATCCAATTAGCTCAAATACAACATGGATAAAAAGTTCAAATCGAGATTCAAGCAATGATTCCCTAACAGACATTCAATGAGCTCAGACAGCATTGGTAACAAAGCCATAGACAATATTTCTTGCCCCTTTGATGCCAAAATGAGTGCACCACAGCATATCTTAGATTATGTTGATTGACTAAAATAGAGGTGTGGAATTCCTGAAAATCTGACCTCATTCTACATTTTTTTTGCCAATTGAGCCATTGGATGTTGAAGAACTCATGACGGGACAAAATTTACCGGAGTGTTAAAGGTCCAGAATTTTTTACAGAGAAGCCCTCCATGTACAGCTAAATCCATATTCATTATTCACCACAAAATACATATTTATATACGTATATAAATAAGCCATACACGGCCAAGTTCAGGTAAGAAAAAAATAAAATAATATGATTATACTATATGCATTTTTTAATTACATCAGACAATGCAATTTGCAGTCAAATTCTACATAAGACAGTGTTTATGTCTGAGAGTTTCAGCCAATAATACACATTTAAAGCCTGTGCTAGGTCATTTTAAGAGCCATTCCACGAGAGATTGACATTTGGTGTGCAGTTGACCCCCCTGGAATTGAATGAAACTTGGCGCATAGGTAGATACAGGTGTCTAACGGAAAAAGCCAAATGTTTAGGTCCGTATCTTACTTTGCCTGCCGGTGGCGCCACCTGGAAGCCACTAAGGTGGCTCAGTTTTAGTTTTGACACCACGTTTTATATGAACTGTCATGACTTAAGCGCACACAGTACCAAATATGTTGTACTTTTATCATGACCTTTGAAACTTCAAGTCCAGTTAGACATCAGTACCACATCAGCGCCAAGCTGGGTAACTACGTTATTGAGCCAGAATTATTATATACTACTGAGACTTTCACTCTTTTCTTTTGGCAGCCCTGCATGTCTGAGGGCTGATATCAATTCTATGAGAAAAATTACCCTCAATTACAAATTTTAAAAGATGTAGGACATTTCCTTGGAAAGTTATTGACCTACAGTGTAAATTCAAATTTTTTTCTGTGAAACATCATCTTAGCACCAAGCGGAGTTTAAATGGCTCTGCTGGCAAAACAAAATAGAATAGAAAGTGCAAAGTTCAGGAATTTTATATGATACCATTCTCTGACAACAGACGGAGAAAGACAAAAATCAAAGAGGAGCTGTGTTGCAGCCTCCTGACATCTTTCAATAGCCCATAAACAGATTCAGTACTGACTGTAAGCTCACAGGCACTCCTGAAGAAAGTTATGAAAATGGCCCAACCGCCCTGGCCAAAAAACTGCACAATGCTTCATGGTCCTACAAACCAGTTAAAATACAATTTTTATCTTGGCCATGCATGACCTGTCTAAAGGCTGTTCAAGTCCCCCTTCCTCGTAAACACAGCTGCATTTTAGACCCACTGGAAAAATATGAATAATTCACCTGTAAATGACCTGTGAACCAAAAGTTCCTCTACTAAATACATAGTTTTCAAATGAAAAAAAAAAAAATAGAAACATAATTTACAGTCGGGTCCATAAGTATCTGGACAATGACACAATTTTCATCATTTTGGCTGTGAATGCCACTGTCAGTGCTTAAGGTCTATATTTATGATTTTTTTGTGCATTTTGCTATGTATTCTTATGTTTAGAATTATTATTTGTTTTAGCATTTACTTTCTGTTGCTGCCTTCACTCCCTATTATATATTATTAAATAAATCCTCGCTCCTGTACTCAGCCTCCCCATTCCGTTTCTTAATCACTTCTTATGGGTTTCCCTGTTCGTAACCACACCGCCAGTCATACTTCACAGCTCCTACACACCTGATTCATTCACTCCCTCTTAGTTTCTCCCCTTTACATAGACCCACTTCGCGTTTGTTTCTTTGCCAGTTTTTTTGCCTTTTTCAGAGTCATCTACAAGCCTAGTATTTCAAAGTGTATTGATTTTCTGGTTGCAATACCTCCTTGTCTTATTGTTTACAAGATTGCATTCTCCTCTGTTCATTAAGATTCCTAGATGACGACTTTGGTTGGCTTCTTGGTTTATGATTTCGATTTCCCCTCACTTTGGTATTCTGGCCATATGGCTCTTAAACCATGGACTGAACATTGACTGCGATATGGATTAACCCTTCTGTGCTTCACGTTCAACACATTCTCATCCTGACTTGTCATATAGTGACGCGACCGATCCATGTGTTGATATAAGACGAAAAAGGAGGCTTTTGGCGCCCTTGTTTGACATTTAGGGTTTTGGTTCGGGTTAACGTTTAGAGGTAAGAGGGTAGGGTTCATTTCAAACTGTCGTCAAATAAGGAAGTCAAAATTCTCCTTTCTCGTCATATATCGATGATTGGTCAGGTAGCATCACTATATGACGAGTCGGGATGAGACTGGGCTTGCATGTTCACTGTTTAGGTCTAATGCGGATCGCTTGACATCTAGAGTCTGCTAATGAACTAATTGAACTGTATTACTGTCTGCATCTGACTCTGGTCCCTGTCAACCATAACAATGGATTTGAAATGAATAAATCAAGATGTGATTTAAAGGTACTATGTCACCTATTGATTATTATAATTATTGGTTATTATTATTATCATTATTATTGTTGTTGTTGTCGTCATCATTGTAACCGGTGTCGTTGTTATCCTTGTTGTCATCGTCGTCGTCACTAATATTATTATTATTATTACTATTATGATTACATAGGCTCTGCCTCGGGTCCCTGATGGGCCTGGGCAGGCCGGGCCCTGCCTGCAATTGAGTGATCCCGGTGGCTGATGGTGGGGTAGTATTTCCTCCCCCTCTCGGCCTCCTCTCGGCTCTGGTTTCTTCCCTGGGCTGGGTCCATGCTGCACGCTTCACTTTTTAATGCATCACACACTAGCTTAGGAAAAGTACAAAACAAAACAAAAACAAATCAAAATAAACAAGAAAAAAAAATTAAATAAAAAAAATAAAAAAATAAATAAAAATTCATAAAAATAAGAATAGGGCAAGTGGGGCATGCATGTGGCGGCCGGTCGTAGGACGGGCCCCGCAATGGAATGCCCACATTGTTTTTAATGCACCACACGTATAGTTACAGACAAACACAACTATATGTATATAGGGCAGGTGGGGCGTGCGGCATGGGGCCTGGGGTGCCTGGAGATGGAGGGTTGGCGGGGGGAAGATGGGTGGGTAACTGCGGGCCAGAGCTGCATGGTGTAGCCTGCTCCCCTTAAGTCCCCATAGCAGACATAGGCGGGGATCGGCCTGCTCTATGGCTATATGGGGATCTGAGGCAGATCCTTGTTTCTCTTCATCCAGTTATTTATTATTATTATTATTATTATTATTATTAGTATTATTATTATTACTTGTTAATTTATTTTTTCTTTTATTTGCTTATCTTATCTATTTGTTTGTCTGTTTTCTCTTTTGTCCCCTTCCTCCGATGCCTATGATGATAATGATGTTGTTGATCATTACCACTTTTATGGTTATTATTATTATTATTAATATTATTATTATTACTATTTCTATCTCTATTATTATTATTTATTACTATCACTATTATTATTATTACTATTATTATTATTATTATTGCTATGTCTGTCGCCACCATTTATATTCTGTTGCTCATTACTTGCAATGCACGCACGCACCCACGCATTCACGCACCCATAATCACTGACTGTTCTTTCATCATGTTCTATGAACCCTTAAGTCATGCTTCCACGTACGTATGTAGCCTCACTGTACATGTCCTTTTATGTATTCTATTTTGTTTCACAATAAAATAAAAAAATAAATAAATAAAAAAATAAAGGTACTATGTCAGCTGGGGCACATGCCTAATAGAGTCCAGTCGATAAACATTTTCATACATGCAGTGCGATATCAAGGGAGCAGAAATACAAACCCCAAGCTTATTAGTAGGCTACGTGTGTAAAGCATACCTTCTTCGCTGTTTTAAATACAGAGGATGGCCTGCAAACGCGAAATTGCTTGTATAACCTCATTTATCTTAGCCGAAACCCACAAAGAATAAATTATACTATCCATCCATATTTCTTTGGGCGAAAACACATTGAAAGTGCAAGTAAGGTAAATCGGTGAATCCGTGGTGGGGTTTCAATCTGTTTGCATCGCGTGCATCCTTGATAATTGTGGGGAAATTTTTATCAAGCAACTGTCTTTAATGTTCGCAGAACCTGTTGGTCGCAACGTTTTGTCTGACATGCAGTTGTCACAGATCCTTTTGCGACCACTTCCAGTTCGACGGCCGCCATGGGATGACATAAGAATCAACGTAGGCTAACTTAAAAGCAATAATAACGCTACGAAAACGTGAACTATGACAAACTGATGCTACGAACAGGCTCTAAGATCAATAACAGATAGTTTTTTGGTATAAATTTCATCAAACGATATACGATATGAACACGATATCAACAGATTGAAATGCTTACACGAAATCTCTGAAGATCTTGAAATAATTAGCCTAACGTTTTCAAGAAGTTTTGCTTCGTCACACGCATGTGCCCCGGCTGACATAGTCCATTTCAGGATAGACTTTCCAATTTAATTTAATGTTTTTTTCCCCCAAGAATGTTGTATATCATATATAGGATTTAGAACCATTTTTATGCATTTTCCCCCTAGTTTTCAAGGCTCTTAAGTATTTGGAGAGACTAACATAATCATAAATTCTATTCTCATTTTTAATACTTTGTAGCAAATCCTTTGCAGTCAGTGGCTGAAGTTTGGATGTTGTGTTTCCAGTGTCCTGTCTGTCTGCCAGGACACTTTTGGGGGTTTTAACAGTTTCCTGTACCAGGATTCATTTTTCATGTTCATTGTTCATGTTTTTACTCTTGCCATGTTTTGTATCTCGCCAGCTCTCGCTTCCCGGTCTGCCCAGCCAATCCCCCTCTCCAGTGTCTGCCATGGAGGTAATATAATAGAACTGGAGAGAGTGAGGAAGTCCCACCCCTATTACTTTCAATGGGAGATGTTAGGCTAGCTACTTCAGCCCAGGAAGTACGGAATTGACCGAGGCCATCTATAAAAATGGCGTTCCATGGGTGCTTATTTCCAGCACCATTTCATGAGATTGCCAATCTGATTACACGGCACAAATTGCCAAGAAAGTGTGTCCTCTGTGCGGATTGGCGAATGTTTTCGAGGGGAAATGACGAGCAACGCTATTAATCCGGAACGCGCACGCTCTTTCAGTCTTTTTGTTGAACTGCTGTAGTCAGAGCAATAGCTGGATAACCAAACTCGTGCACGAGCTGTCATCAAGCTCTAAGTATCAGTTCTTATTTTACAGGCCCTCTTGAAAACATCGAACAGTTGCGTCAAAGAGAAAAATAATGAAGGATTACCGAATACATTTGCATTTGTTTTTGCTTTATTTGGCAAGAAAAAAATGCGCACTTTTCAATTGGTGTTTACAGAGCTGCCGCGTCTTTGGCCACAAAATTGCCTCCAGTAGGATAAGCGGAAGCAGGAAGCTAACATGCTAACTGGCTGAAGCAAGGGTACTTCCTCGTTCTCTCTGGTTCTATTATATATCTCTGTTTCAAACTTCTTTCTTATGTTTCTTCCTTTTGGGCTTCTTAGTCTTCATGCTTGTTAATTATTTTAATTTATTACTAACAACTTACTAATCAGTCACGGGGGGTGTTTCCATTAGATAGGCACGTACTAACCATTACTAATTTAGATAGGGATTTAACTCGCCTGCTTTCGCTACATTCTGACCTGTGCTTTACGATTAACTAGTTTAACACTTTTACTGTTCATAGTATCTTATTGGGTTCTTATATACTGCAACACACTCATTTTCTTAATGAGCAATTACCTGCCTTTGTTGTCTCGTTTTTACTGCGCTGTTTTTCCGCTCTTGTCATTCGTGCCTGGTAATTAAGCAATCTCATTTCTCCCTGTCAGTCTACAGGTGATCCTCGTTGTCTTGTGATTCTGGCTGCTATATCTGGGGAGAGGCTGGAGTTGGCTGGCAGATGTGTACCCTATGCTAAAGGTGGTAAATTAGGAAGCACTGAGACACCTTTCCTTAACATTTGAAGAATTTGAATCCACTTATCATGGCTGCCACGTAATTATTTCCGGATCATTTTTTAGGAGTTAGGAACTTTCCTAAGCAAAAAAAGACTATTCGGACGCAGCCAGAGTCTCGTTTCATGTTCATTTTCACCTCGTTCATTGCGTTTCATGCCCATTCATGGTTCATGTTCATAGTCTTGCCTTGTGTGTTTTTCATAGTCTTTTTCATAGCTCTCGTTTTGTATTTTCGTATGTGCCTAGTGCCATCGCTGAGTTTATTTTTGTTCATTGGTTTTCTTCCCTAGAGTTTCTACTGGCTTGCTTTATCTTGTTTTGTACTTTCATTTTTCTGCTGTGAAGCATTTCTTTGTTGGATTTTTGCAACACTTTGGGCCCAGTTTTTTGTTTGGCCATCATGCCGGTTTTCTCTTCTTTATAATAAAAACCCCAAGACCAAGTCTTGCTGTCTCACGCCTCGTGTCCACCTGTCCCACGCAACATCAGAACCAATAAACATCAACAGATGGTGGGATTTCTTCCTGAAGATGGTTTGTCAGGCCTTCACTGCTGCTGTCTCCACTTTCTGTTTATTCTCCAAACATTTTGCCTTCAGCTCATTTGAATTCTGGACAGGTAATTGAGTTGGCCGTTATTGAACATATCACTTTCTGGCCATTTCTGGTTAGGTTTGGTTTGCTGTCTGAGATTTGTCCATATGCACTGTGAGGCACCATGGAATGAGTTTTGAAGCATTAAGCTGAATCTAAGTGCATAATATACCCCTAAAAAATCTGAATTCATCATGCTGTCTTTGAGTCATCACATGGTCAAATACAATGAACTCGGTTCTAGCGGCAGCCATATATACCAATGCATGACCATGCCTCACAGATGAGGTGGTATGCTTTGAATTATAAGCACTTCCTTTCCGTCTCCATACTAAATGCAAAGTTCATTCATACTCTTCATATTATTCTGACACAAATTGACCTTTGTCTCATCTGTCCATAGGATGTTGTTTCGCAATAATACCTGCTTTTTTTGTTGTTCTTAACCTTCCTGATTTTAAGACTTAAGAGTGTGGTACATCTTGTGGCCAACACCCTAGTGAGGTATTGTTTTGATTTCTGCCATTTACAGAGATATGCCTACCTTTGTTTTGATATTTTCAGCCAAATGATATCTTTCTTCAGTGGCAGCTCTTAGGAATTCATATTGCTAGTTAAGGCCATTTCATAATTTTAAGACATATGTCCACAGACGATCTCAATGAGGATAAGGAGAACGTATTAAAAGACTAGGTGTAAACGCAAAGTAAGAATGGAAAGTTTTTTTTTTTTTTTTAATCCAGATAACTTATCAGGATAACAGATCAGAAAACATCAAGCATACATCCAGTCAAGGAAATTTAGTTCAATTTCTAGTGCCGCTATACGTGGAAATAGCATATAACGACAGAAGCCATGTTGCTGACACACCGGGTTGCTAGGGCATGTGCAGCATATGCATGTGTGATATTAATATTAAATTATAAACTCCCTTCTCACCAATAACCCCCAAAAATATATTTGCGCCCCCTTTAACTAGTAAACTTGTCCTCAAACTAGTCCGAGTGTCGTATAAAATATTGTCAACTACCTATAAATTAAAAGAATATCGTATCCAAACTCCATGACAGATCAGATAACTTCTGGAGAGATTAATACATGGCGTAATTTGAAATCGCTTTGTCACCGTATTCTTGTGTTTCCAACATTTGTTTATATCACTCAATCACCTACACTGTTATAAACTGACTGAATTTAACAGTTAACGCATTGTCTCCTTGTTATTTTAACTGTAGAGTCCTGCGCGCATTGAGCTGTAGTTTACAGTTAACATCCACAAAACCTCTGTCATAAATTGATTGTAAAATTACAGTTAAAATAACTGGCAAAAATTGCGGCAATTAAAATAACTGGCAAAAAAAGGTGCAGTTTTATAGCAGTGTTGCTAGGTATTCTCTAACACAGGTATTAAAGATGAAAATAACGATAACAAGGATGATTTCCAGATGTGCCAACTGCACAAAAAACCTGCAAATGATGGTCGAGGTCCAGACTGTCACGCCTTGGAATTAGAGGATCGACCGATGTTGGCATACGATCAGAACATTGCTTACACTTTCAGAATCGAAAGAAATAGTGATTCTGTGTAAATTAGAGAAGGGTCTCAAGTCTGAAGCGATGTATGGACTTAAACCTGTCATTACGAAGGGATTTTTGGCACTACGTTGTATTTTTGTATTGCTGTATAGGGTACTGTTTTGCTAATATTGGGCGGTGCTCTAGCACGCGAGCACTGACATTGATTCTAACCCAACAAATTGACAAACCAGAATTTTAGATCATGTTAATACTTGTCGAGGGATTTCTCTTTGTCCAAGGTACTGAAGGGCTTTGAAATTTGAAGTTTTTATCGTTTGCTAGTAATTATGTGGAAAAATTTACGTTCCGTTTACTGAAGGGTTTGTGTCGTCTGTCTCTTACCTTTACGTTCGTTTGACTGCCGTCTGGAAACCGGAAGTGAAATCTCAAGCGAAATATCACATGACTGAAAGTAAAGAATAGACGAAATAGAACCTTTCGGTTTAAGGGCATGAAAAAGCTATATTTGGAGTGCGCATGCTGTCGGCAGACTATGTGTGGCAAAAGATGCACAAATCGCATTGAAAAGGGGGGGGGATTCTAAGTCCTTTCGCTTTCCCCGTGGTAAAAGGCAGCTTACAGCTTGGATTCAGACTATGAACAGGAATAATTTTTGTTCAGGAACATTCTAGGGTGTGCAGCGTACATTTTGTGTCTGAATGGCGAGATTTAGAATTCTCTATTCAACCTACACCAGTGTCGATTGATGTTTGGGTACCCAGAGAAACATTAGGATATGTGAACACGTCAAGCGTACATCCATTCAAGGAAATTTAGAATTTAGTTTCAAGTACTGCTATTCGTGTAAGTAGCATATCTTAATGGCGGCTGCCATGTTACTGATAACACACCGAGTTGCTAGGGCAGGCGCAGCATATGCATTCGCGATATTAAATATCCATCCATCCATCCATTTTCTTCCGCTAATCCGGGGCCGGGTCGCGGGGGTAACAGACTAAGTAGAGAAGCCCAGGCGCCCCCCTCCCTAGCCACTTCCTCCAACTCTACCTGGGGGACCCCAAGCCGTTCCCAGGCCAGCCGGGAGATATAATCCCTCCAGCGTGTCCTGGGTCTGCCTCGTGGGCCACCTCCCAGTTGGACATGCCTGGAAAACCTCTAAAGGGAGGCGTCCAGGAGGCATCCGGACTAGATGCCCGAACCACCTCAACTGACTCCTCTCGAAGCGGAGGAGCTCCTCACCCTATCTCTAAGGGTCAGCTCAGCCACCCTGTGGAGAAAGCTCATTTCGGCCGCTTGTATTCGAGATCTTATTCTTTCAGTCACTACCCAAAGCTCATGACCATAGGTAAGGGTTGGAATGTAGATTGACCAGTAAACTGGGAGCTTTGCTTTTATGCTCGGCTCCTTCTTCACCACAACAGACCGATACAACGTCCGCTTCACAGCAGACGCTGCAGCAATCCGTCTGTCAATCTCACGCTCCATCCTACCCTCACTCGTGAACAAGACCCCGAGGTACTTGAACTCCTCCACTTGGGGTAATAACTGACCCCCCACTTGAAAGGGACAATCCACCTTTTTCCGGGAGAGAACCATGGCCTTGGATTTGGAGGTGCTGATCCTCATTCCGACCGCTTCACACTCAGCTGGGAACCGCTCCTGTGTGTGTTGGAGGTCACAGCGTGATGATGCCAACAGGACCACATCATCTGCAAACAGCAGAGATGAAATCCTGAGGCCACCAAATTGGACACCCTCCAAACCTTGGCTGCACCTTGATATCCTGTCCATGAAACTCATGAACAGAATAGGTAACAAGGCACACCCCTGGCGGAGTCCAACACCAACTGGAAATGAGTTCAACATAATGCCGAGAATGCAGACACAATTCCAGCTTTGGTTGTACAGGGATCGAATGGCTCAAATTAACGGCCCTGGAGCCCCATACTCCCGCAGCACCCCCCAAAGGATACCCCGTGGGACACGGTCATAAGCCTTCTCTAAGTCCACAAAACACATGTAGACTGGATAGGCAAACTCCCATGACCCCTCCGGTATTCGTGCGAGGGTAAAAAGTTGGTCCACTGTTCCACGGCCGGAATGGAACCCGCATTGCTCCTCCTGAATCTGAGGTTGGACAATCGGAGCCTCCTTTCCAGAACCCTGGCATAGACATTTCCTGGGAGGCTGAGCAGTGTGATCCCCCTATAGTTGGAGCACACCCTCCGGTCCCCTTTTTAAAAAATGGGAACCACCACCCCAGTCCGCCAGTCCATAGGTACTGTACCCCACATCCACGCAATGCTGAACAGGCGTGTCAACCATGACAGCCCACCAACATCCAGGGCCTTCAGCATTTCAGGGTGAATCTCATCCATCCCTGGTGACTTGCCGCTGCGGAGCTTTTCAACCACCTCAGTGACTTCCACCAGGGAAATGGGCAACGACTCTTCCGAGTCCTCCGTCCATGCCTCTTCAATGGAGGGCATGTCTGCCGGATTCAGGAGTCCCTCAAAATGCTCCTTCCACCGCCAGACGATATCCTCAGTCAAGGTCAGCAGTTCACCACCCCTGCTGAAAACAGCCTAGGTGAAGCCCTGCCTCCCCTTCCTGAGTCGTCTGACGGTTTGCCATAACCTCTTTGAGTCCACCCGAAAGTCCTTCTCCATAGCCTCCCCGAACTCCTCCCAAACCCGAGTTTTGCTTCGGCAACTACCGCGGCTGCAGTCTATCTAGCCTGCCGGCACCTGTCTGCTGAGTCGGGAGTCCTCTGGGCCAGCCAAGCCCGAAAGGCCACCTTCTTCAGCTTGACAGCTTCCCTCAGTGCGGGGGTCCACTAACAGGTTCTTGAGTTGCTGACACGACTGGCACCATTAATATTAAATCCTGAACCCCCTTCACACTGATAAAAAGCTATAAAATATATTGCCCCCCCCCCCTTCAAAATCATTCCGGCAAATAAAAAGCTGGAAAAAGTGGAGGTTGGATATGAAATTCTTTCCTCCTGACGATATAGCTAGACCAGTGTTTCCCAAACCTTTCCTGGTGTACACCTTGTCCTGCATGCTTTAGATCTCTCCCTGCTCCAGCACAGGTGATTCAGAACCTGCTTGATAATAAAGAATCATTTGAATCACCTGGGCTGGAGCAAGGAGAGATCTAAAGCATGCAGGACAAGGGGTACTCAAGGAGAGGTTTGGGAAACACCAAGCTAGACTAAGCCCCATTAGTTTTCTCCTACAAACTGAAAGCATTGACTACTTCAGTGCAACGTCGACTTGAAAGACACTATCAACAAGATACTGTCAAGGTAAGTCCTCGACGTTGTAATTTTCAGCACAAATGAAAATCCGAAATCAAGTGTGTAGCGTTCAGTCAAATAGTAATGATATGGCTTTGTATTTTACATATGAAACTGCGCACTTATCCATGTTGAGAGGAGATTAGGATCATGTGTGCTTGCCGGTTGTTCTGAACAATGCAAATTCGTTGCAAGAACACTGTAGCTATTGGCTGACTTATGGCATGGGACCCAATCGTAGTGGTGTTAATGACATTATTTCACGTCTGAAAAAATTAACAGGCAAGCAAATTCAACTTTGTTGGCTATATATAGCAAGTAATTATGAAATTGAAATCACAAGGAAACCAAATGATTATTGCAAGCACCGAAATGAAAACCACACCTACACTTAGCTCTGAGGGGCTAAGTTCTATAATGTAAGCCCCTCAGAGCTGACCTAGACTGTGAACGTCATATAGCTAACATTCCCCCTTTGGTTTTATATTTGTTTGCGTAGAGTTTAAGATCTACGACCCCAATTCCAATGAAGTTGGGACGTTGTGTAAAACATAAATAAAACAGAATGCAATAATTTGCAAATCTCATAAACCCAGATTTTATTTATTACCAGAAAGGTAATGCCCGCATGCTAGCTAAGTAAGTTAGAAGCACTTAGTTAGCTTGTTACTTAACAACCAAGCCATACACATTTAACTGAGCTTATACTTGGAATTCAGTTTGAATATTGAAAGAAATTGACAACACTTACCAAGCTGGCTAGCCACAGATTATTTTTGAAAATAAACCAAAAACACCAATTCATTGTATCTTCCAAAAAGCAAAATAGGTCCCCTTTAATATAAATTTCGGGGCCAGTGCTATATTGTACAGATCTAGGTTAGTAGTACAAAGCAGTCAGGCAAAAAATGGATTGCACACATGTAGCTAGTTATGTGCATTTGCCGATTGAAGCTGGAATACTGCCAGAAAAACTAAGATGTGATTGGCGATATTCAGATTGGGGGCTGAACAATTCTCACAAGCCTGCATCTGATGTATGAAGGGATGCGAAAGCTGAATGCTATGCCGAATGCCGTGTTTTATGAAAAAGGCAGCCAACAAAAAATGACTGGGTACAACTGAATGACTGAACAATATAGAATTGTCGACCAGTTTCGCTATAGGACAGACAAATGGACCAGTCAACATACTGGGAATATGTATCACGAAAGATCTGGGCCTGAATTCACAGAGCATCTTAGTGCTAAAAGTAGGTCCTAACTGCCGGATTTAGAAGAAACTCCTAAAAAAATGGGCGTGTCAGTCGTAAATTTAGGACTCCTAATTATTTTTACTAAGTGTTATTCACAAAGCATTTTTGGCCTAAAAGTAACTCCTAAGTCTGGGAGAGCTTAAAAGTAGTCAAGAGGACTCCTAACTTGCTAAAACCTATTTGCAAAGAATCGGAAAATGACTGCTGCTGTTGAAAGACGGAATGACTTGGAAATTCTGAATGATGCGTTGTTGTTGAAAAGATATCGGATCGACCGTGAAGGGATTTTATTTGTCGTTCACTTGGTGAGGGAGAGAATTAGCTACGTCTCCAACCATGAGAAACAACCCAATAAGCCCCGAAATACAATGTTTGACAACACTTTGTTACTTGGCCACCAGAAAAATGCAACTTTGCAACGTGGACAATTTAGGGATTTCACAATCATCTGTCAGTCGCTCAATTCAACAAACAATCAATGTGCTTTGTGAACCCCATATCATCCGACAGTTTATCTGGTTTCCAATGGACATTCGCCAACAATACTGAATCAAACTTGAATTCATGCACATCTCAGGTATGCCCGGTATCATCGGTGCTATTGACGGGACCCATATTTGAATTATTTCTCCAACCCAAGATGAAGACGTATTTGTAAACAGAAAAAATGTTCATTCCATCAACACCCAGATAGTATTTGATGCCGAATACAATATTTTGGACATTGTTGCGAAATGGCGTTTTTTACAACTATCTCTTTCCTTTGTATGTTTATTTGCCTAGAGTGTGATATGTGGGTACTGCGCATAGTGTATTTTCAGGAGTGCTCAACGTGTTATTATTTCGTGGGACAGACCAGCCGCTTGGACATATTCCTCATTTTTTTCCTCCATGGGTTGTGTGTGGGATATTTTTTTCAGTGGGCCGCCCTGTCACCAAACAACCAATCATCGTGCTCATTGTCCCAAAGCTCGTGCATGAGAATTGATGTCATGGATAGCAACGGAGATTTACTCCCATCTATCTCAGAGCTACCCTAGTCTAGGAGTTACCACTTTTCTTAACTAAAAGTTGCTCTCAACGGCTTTGTGAATAACTTTTAAGATTTTACTCCTACATAAAATGTTTTAGCGTGACTTAGGCGGTAAGATAAGATGCTTTGTGAATATGGGCCCTGAGAAATATTACGAAAATACATTTTTAAAATAAACTTCAGAAAATAGACAAAATTCTATCTCCCTGGACTGGAAAATCTATGACCCTCTATGGGAAAATAGCATTAATAAACTCAATGGTTATACCACAGTTTATATATATATTATCTTCCTTATCCACCCCATCAGAAGACCTATATAAAAATATGAGCAAAGAATATTTGCTTTAATGTGGAATAATAAACCAGATAAAATCAAAAGGACATATCTGTATAATAAATTTCGAGAGGGAGGCGCGAACCGTTTGAATTTAAAGGGTTTAAACTATTCATTCAAAGCATCTATTATACCAAAATTGTACCATAACCAACAATAGTTCTCAGCAAGATTACTGAGAAGCTTCCATCCAATGTTTGAGAAGGGGCTATTTCCATTTGTTCGGTTAAAAGTTGGCCATTTCAAACAGCTAAAAAATGACTTTTTTCCCTCAATGTCAGTTTTCATGGATGATGCTATTACAAAGTGCCTGCAGACCCAGTATCACCCCCCAGATAGTGTTGATAACATGTTACAGCAAATAATTTGTTTTAATAGTAATATGCTGAATCATGATCGTCCATATGTAAATAAACAATTCTTACATATAAACATAGTATTTATATATGATTTAATAGACAGCAATTGTAAAATTATGACTTTCCAAAAAATTTCACTAAAATACAGTTTAATATGTACGCCATTAGAATATAACAAAATTATTGCCTCATTACCTAATACCTGGAAAAATACTATTGTAAAGAAACCAAGAAAACAATTAGTATGCCGCTCATGCGGTAGAGACTTATCATCGTTAAATGGAAATAAACTCAATACAAAAAAAAATTATAAATATTATGTAGTCAAAGACAAAGTAGTTGAAAATCCAGTAACTATTCTAAAAAAGTGGGAAGACTCTATTAATATAATAATCCCATGGAAAGATGTATTTAATATTTTATATAAAACAACTTTAGATGTAACCATACGTATAATACAAATTAAGATATAATACAAATTTCTGCCCACCAGAAAGATGTTACATATCTGGGGCCTGAACAATCAAATTTATGTAGATTTTGTAACGAAGAAGAGGAATCTTTTTGCATTTTTTATGGTTCTGTCCTAACGTTGCTTTATTTTGGGATCAAATCCAGAAGTGGATACTAAAATATAATAAAACATATATTATTAAGCTGCAAACTGTCATTTTAGGAGATTTGGAAAATGGTAAATCCGATATTAGTAATATCATCATCCTATTTGGCAAGGCTTTCATAACCAAGCAGAAATCATGCACACAGCTTGATATAACAAATTTCAAAAATTATCCTGAAATCCATTGGACGATGGAAAGACAAATATCAAAAAGTAGCCTACAAACTTTGGTATTCTTAAAGGGATGGGAACTACTAAGTCTTGGGGAAAGATGGGACCAAAATGGATAGGTAAATATGATTTAAAAAAAAACAAGTAGTGCCAGGCACAACAAACCCCGCCCCTCGCACATACTTTCACCTACTTGTATGAAATTCAATGGGGATCTATTCTGGGTCAGTGGCAATCCCTATACTAAATTTGGGGTGAATCTGGCCATTAGTTTTGCCGCTAGAGTGTTAACTAACAAACACAGAAACAAACATTTTTTTATTTATTTAACCCTTATTTAACCAGGTAAGTCCCGTTGAGATTGAAATCTCTTTTTCAAGGGAGCCCTGGGGGTTGAGGTGGGGAGGGAGAGGGCAATTTGCACAGCCAATTGGATCAGGGGATGATTAGGTGGCAGGTCGAAAGAGCCAGGTTGGGACTTTAGCCATGACACCGGGGAACCCCCTTCTCTTATCGAAGAGTGTCATGGGATTTTTAATGACCACAGTGAGTCAGGACCTTGGTTTAACGTCTCATCCGAAAGACGGCATCTCCTTCAGTACAGTGTCCCCGTCACTGCACTGGGGCATTGGGGATTATTCTGCCAGAGGGAAGATCGCCACCTACTGGCCCACCAACACCTCTTCCAGCAGCAACTTGGTTTTCCTCGGTGGTCTCCCATCCAAGTACTGGCCAAGCCCACACCTGCTTAGCTTCAGCCACGCGGCTGGAGCAGATCGAATAGTGGTATGGCTGCTGGCAAACAAACGCACAAACACAGAAACAAACCGAACCGAAAACAATACCCCTTCCCTCACCCTTCGGGTGGGGCATGGGTAATAAATAAATAAAATAAAAGATTTATATAAGACAAATAAAAAAATTAAAAATAGATGGATAAAGAAAATGGCCTTTTGCTCTCCTAGCCTTTCTCATTATATATGGAGCAATCATGGTAGGCTAAATAGGTATAGGTTGCTGGGGATGTACAACACGAGTCCGTACAGTGCCTGTGTTTGCTGCCCGTCCTCTGGTGTTTGCTTTATACTCGGTATGACAGTCTTTGACCCAGTTTTAGTCATCACTATGATGATGACTTTTCTCTTTAGTCATATCACTATAATACGAATTTAACCTCTATAATTCTTTAAATCGTGTTGTTTATTTAATTTAATTTTTTTTTTTGCATATGTTTTGGCTAACCATCCACCTCTACATAGTGTGAATTAGGACAACAATACTGGTGAATGAGCACATGTTGGTATGTTTATGTACAACCGCAATTACGAAATAGTTGGGATGAAGTGTAAATTGAGAATAAAATCAATATGCAATGACTTTCAGATCACATGAGCCATGTGTTATTTACAATAGAACTTAGATAACATTTCAAATGTTAAAACTGAGACATTTTACATTTTTACCCACAAAATGAGCTTATTTCAAATTTTCTGGCTGCAACAGGTCTCAAAAAAGTTGGGACACAGGCAAAAAAGGGCTGAAAAAGTAATTAATATATAAGAGAACCAGCTGAAAGAACATTTAGCAAGTAATTAAGTTAACTGGCATCAGGTGGGTAACATGATTGGCAATAAAAGGGCTGTCTTAGAGAGGCTGAGTCTCTCTGAAGTAAAGACGGCCAGAGGCTCTCCAACCTGTGAAGGCTTGCGTAAAAAAATTGTGGAATACTTTAAAAACAATGTTCCTCAATGTCAAATTGCAAAGGCTTTGAAGGTCTCATCATCGACAGTGCATAACATCATCAAAAGATTCAGAGAAACTGGAAAAATCTCTGTACGTAAGGGCTAAGGCCGAAGACCTTTACTGGACGCCCGTGATCTTCGGGCCCTCAGACGCCACTGCATCACTCACCGGCATGATTCTGTCATTGACATTACTAAATGGGCCCAGGAATACTTCAAGAAACCACTGTCAGTAAACACAGTCCGCCGTGCCATCCACAGATGCCACCTAAAGCTCTATCATGCAAAAAGGAAGCCATTGTTACGTATGATCCAGAAGCGCCACCGTGTTCTGTGGGCCAAGGCTCATTTAAAATGGACTGTAGCAAAGTGGCAAAGTGTCCTGTGGTCAGATGAGTCCAAATTTGACATTCTTGTTGGAAATCATGGACGTCGTGTCCTCCGGGATAAAGAGGAGAAAGACCATCCCTCCTGTTATCAGCGTTCAGTTCAAAAGCCAGCATCTCTGATGGTATGAGGATGCATTAGTGCGTATGGTGTGGGGCACTTGCATGTTTTAAAAAGCACCATGAATTCTGAAAGGTATATAAAAGTTTTAGAGCACCATATGCTCCCCTCCAGACGACATCTATTCCAGGGAAGGCCTTGTGTATTTCAGCAGGACAATGCAAAACTACATACTGCAGCTATTACAACAGCATGGCTTCGTAGTAGAAGAGTCTGTGTGCTGAACTGGCCTGCCTGTAGTCCTGATCTTTCACCGATTGAGAACATTTGGTGCATAATGAAACGAAAAGTCCATAAAAGGAGACCCAAAAACTCTCCAGCAGCTGGAAGCCTGTATTAAACAAGAGTGGGATCAAATTCCAATGACTAAACTAAAGAAACTTGTCTCCTCAATGCCCAGATGCCTCCACTCTGTGTTAAAAAGAAGAGGGGATGCTACACCATGTTAAAGAGGCCCCTGCCCCAACTTTTTTGAGACCTGTAGCAGCCATCAAATTTGAAATGAGCTCATAAAATTGTAAAATTTCTCAGTTTCAACATTTGCTCTGTTATCTCTGTGCTATTGTGAATAAATACTGGCTGATGTGATTTGAAAGTCATTGCGTTTTGATTTTATTCACAATTTACACTTTGTCCCAACTATTTCGGAACTGGGGTTGTATGCAGGTGTGTACGTGCACTATGTGTTTTCACTGGTATGTTTGTGGTGTCTCAAGGTTGTGATATGAATTGGTATATAAATTTTAAAAATATATATTAAAAAAAATGACTGGGTTGTTTTACTTCACAGTTCGTCGGTTAATTTTCACTCCAGATACCAAAATGTTTGTGCTCAACATTTGAAAAAGTGAGTTTTCATATGTCCCTTATAAGGTTAGGACTATGGTTACACTCGGGATAATATTAGGGCTATTGTTATGGTCTGGTAAAGGTTAGGTTTGGGGTTGTGGTACTGTAACTGTGTCTTTTAAATCACTATCTTGACTCAATCTTGAAAATTTTGAACTAGTGGAAATGGGAATGGAACCATAGTCGTCTGTGGCTCAGTCACTGCTTTGTTGTCTGACCACCATCCCTTGCTCATCCCTGCACAAGCTTGCTGTGGTCATAATTACTACGGCAGTGAGAGGACATCCATCACTTCAATACAACTGTCATCAATGCTGTTTATCAATGATTCCAGCCTACTCAACCTTCTTGTGGGTAGAGCAGGGCCCTATGAACCCATATCTATGCTGCTGATAGCTATTGACAGATGATTACGTGCATTGAATGGCTTGATAACAGTCAAATGGCTGGACAGTCATAGTGTTCTGAAGGTTATCACCTAACACTACTCTGGAAATTCCCAACGGTGCACTGCACTTGTGGTTTGCATCTTCTTGAAATTTCCGTCCAGTTAGTGCCAATTTTAGTTTTATTTTTTATTTTACATCTTTTTTGTTGGAAAATTGAAATTATTTATTTTGCCAAATACAAATTTTTCATCAGGTCCAAAGCTTAGTCTACTTTCCAGTGAAATAGCAGATCCTTTTAGCTTTCTGTCTATTCACATCTTCCCTTGTGGCATTTGAGGCTATTTATGAGTTATAACTGCCTATATTTTACTTAAATGTGGAACAAAAATATAACGAAGAGCTCTAAACCTTTTGACTGGTGCTATCAGTCTTTGTAAGGTGTTGGGCCTCTACAAACTGCCAGATCAGCTTTAAACACCTTGGCATAGAGTTTTCAAGTGTAAAACTTAACTGGAGGGATGGAGCACTCCTACATTTGGTGTTCTGATGATGGTGACAAAGAGTGCTGTCTAACGCGCTGTTCCAAAGCCTCCCATTTGACTTCAGTTGGTTTGAGATCGGATGACAGTGAAGGTGGTGTCAAAATGCATCATTTTCATACTCATAAAACCAATCAGTGACAATTGTGCCCTGTAGGGCTTGGGCCATTGCCATCCACTCCCATCAGGCATGGAATGTTTCATAATAGGATAGTGATAACACAGAAGAAATTTGCCTTGATTTGCAGTAAACCCTCAGCTTTTAAGGGGACAAGGGGACCCAACCCATGCCAGGAAAACGAACAGAGCCATCTGCGTTTGTTACGTTTGTCTGCACATTTCCCAGGTTTCTCTTAATTAAAATTGAGCTACAATCCACTTAAAATGTCTCCCTCTTCTTTAGTGTGTCACATGAAGAGAGATGACACGGACTGAGTTCAAACAGCCGTCACTAACATTTAGACGTGTTCCTGCAGGGGAGGGGCCACAAGCTTAAATATTTATGTTGGCAGATATTTCTGAATTTTCACCACTGCAACATCAAAAGGTCTGTAAGTGTTAACTGTACTTTAACCTCCAGGATTTGTGGAGCGCATCCAGAATGAGGTACTGCAGGATGTGGGGACGGGTAGGGCCTGATGTGACTATGGGGGTCTATGGCTCGTTGCTAACAGTGGCTGCACTGTGTAAACGGCTCAGTTTCCCGTGCGTGGAGGCCAAGCCACAGCGGAGGGCTGAACAGGGGACTTGCTGTAAACCGCAAGCCAGATAAAGCCTTTCCCTTGGTAAATCCGTTTGCCCTTTAATGCTCCTAATTGTTGACATTATCAGATTTGGCACAAACCATGAAAGCAGGGCAAACACAGTTTCATGCCTTGGTGGAAAATCCAGGTTCAGAAAGTAAAATTCCTTACCAGTATTTTGTTACACTTGGAATTTGCTAATTAGAGCATTTTTAGCCAGTGGGTGGGAGAGCCAGAGTGAGTGAAGTAACATAGCAAGATTTTTACTCACTCGTCTTTTGGTTTCCTACTTTTGGCGTCATGTACAACAATTGGCTATTTTTGTGTAATTCCATTATTCTTCCTCCAATATTTTTACTTGTTATAATAATAATTTTTGATTATCTTATGTTTATACATATGACAATATAATTTAGTTACTATGAATTCTACCCATTACCACAATGAAACTCTTCAAACTTTCGAGAGCTAGCTAGGTGAAAATGCTGCTTCACCAAAATGAGAAAGAATGCATTAACACAAAAATTGTCAATGTTAGGAGTCCTTAATAAAGCTGTGTATATCCATAGAAAACATCCATCCATTATCTATACCGCTTCTTTCTCACTCGGGTTGCGGGGGAGCTGGAGCCTATCCCAGCTGAAAATGGGCGAAAGGGAGGGACACACCCAGGAAAGCTCAGCAATCTATCGCAGAGTGCACACACCGTTCATGCACACACTCACGGTCAATTAAGAGTCTCCGATTAGCCTGGCATGTATGTCTTTGGACTGTGGGAGGAAACCTGCTGAACATGGGGAGGACTTGCAAACTCCACACAAAAAAGGCTCCAGGCCAGATTCAAAGTTTCCTCCCTAGTGTGGGGCAAATCTTAAACAATTCCAAAATCCGAATTACAAACATTTAAGGGCTCACTCCTTCAGACAATATAATTCAGTTCTAGTCATATCAGACAGGTGATAAATAGTCAATCTTCTTTCATGGTCTTACACTTGCTTATTAACTGGACAAGCTTTTTTTATTCTGTTCTTACAATGCTTATGCTCTTTAAAACAGGTCTGGGATTATCAGACTATTACATTACATACTATTCTAATTCATATTTGTATATTTTAATGCTATGTTTTAAACTATACTTTTTCTTATGTTGTCTGAGTGATTATTTTTTGTTTGTTTGTTTTTCTGAGCTCTTGTACCCCAATTCTAATGAGGATTTACTACACGTTAAGTAAAATGACTCTCTCTGACTGACTACTACAGGGATCCTGACTGCTTCCATGGCTCAATATAGTTCCTTAACACTTTTATAAAACTTAAATAAGAGGAACTTAATACCTGGTTTAATTTTGGTAGATGTTATTTGGTGCCATCAATTGCGAGACCTTGATTTGAAGGAAACTGATTTTTATTTAAATCAGTAAATGATTTTGGTTGGTTCCATTGGAACAATAATATCATACAGCATTTTCCACATGTTATTTGAAGTTTTTCTATAAATATATATTTTAGATTTTTTTTAAAGCATTATTTGTGCGTTCCCAGTCAGGGGTGCCATTAATTTTTGAGCCCACTGTACATAGGCATGTTTTCAGCAATCTCTGCATACCAGAAAAGAATGCAATTTTGATTCTAAAGCCAAATAAAATAGACTATCATGAATAATTTAAATCAGAGTAAATAAAGATTGAATTCTCTACATACGTTTGTTATGCCAGGGGGCAATTATAATACGAAAGATGAACAAACATGGAGAGGATAATATGTTTGTTATATACAATGTAAATGGGTAATAAAACAAATGTTATTATCTGCCCTGGCAAGTCTATAACATTTCTTCTGTGACTCCTGGTAATTTGCTGCAGAAAGTTCTGAAGCAATTGTTTCCACTGCCCCTTGTTCTTGGTATGATTTGGAGGGCATGGATGGGTTCCAAGGAGGGCCATGCCCTACAAGACCCACTTATACTGCTGCCGGTATAATACAGTACTTCCCCCTGCACGAGTATGTAAACTTCAAGCGCCAAAATATTCTTTGCAAAAATTATTAGAGGTGTTATTTGACCTTTAAATGCCTATGCTGTTTTACTTCAAGCAATTAATTTTCTTGCAAAATATTGCTTTGCGTGACATTGAGTTCAACTTTTTAGACTTGAATCTCATATCAGGTATGTCGTTTAAATCAATTTATTGCTGATTCAATGCTGTTCTTTTAAAATGTGAAACTTAAGCTTGAATCTACTGCAGAGGTTTTGTTTTTTTCTGCTAAGAAATGACAACACATTAAATAAATGATTTATGCTGCAACACTTTTCAGTGAACTGTTTTTTTTTCTAGACTTTTCAGACTGGGTTATTGTCTTGTGAATTGTATCAGTTTTCCAACATGAGGGGAGCTTGTTTTTTGTACTGTGGGAACTTCTACGAAGAGGTAAAAAAAGAAAGAATCCAGTGGTCTCATAAGAAAATATTTGTTTTTTTTTTTGTTCTCTTCCATCTGTTAAATGTCTTGAGTCTTCAGACCACAGCCACCATTTTGCTACCGGTTGAGAGTGACCTCATTTTGCGTGAATAATCATCAGAAAGTCGCCTAAAATGGCTGTCATTTTTTTCCATGTGGTGGATTTGAGGTAATTTGCACTGTGATGCCAGCACCACTTTTAATGTTGCCTCAGTTGCTTTGCTTTTGCGATGTTTGATTTTGAAGCCACAGAACACTGGTCAGAATAAATTTAGTCATCAATCTTGAGAGGACTGTATATAAAAAAGAGGAAAATGGTTTTTCATGGTTTATGGATGGTCAGATCATGGTGAAGTAGGAATAATTTTATATTAATTAGCATGCATCACTTTCTGTCAGCCAAGCGTGATAATGTTATTTGTTCTGCCACAGCCGCAAGAAAAATCATCCCTGTCCTTCCATGCCCTGCAATAATAATACTATACGAACTGGCAGTGCACTATACATCTCAGTCTGCTTTGATGACATCTACTTTAAGAGGTTTTTCTGATTTCGCCCATGGTCTGTGCAGATATCACCAAGTACATTTTTTTTATTTATTGCCAGACAGTATAGCTTAAATGAAGATAAACAACCAGGCCTATCTCCTCATAAAATTGGACACTCTTCTCAACTATTTGGGTATAGTCTATTGTTTTTCTATGGAACATCCCAGGTGGGTGAAATTTTAAAATTGAAGTATTATGTATTCCAGGTCCTCTGTGGAAGTGGAAAATGGTGGTTAAAAGTGCCATATGTCATTTGCGTGGCCCATTGTGACTGTTAAACCCCACAAGTGAATGGAGACATATTATATTGGTCAGACATTTTATCAGTCTTCACCAAATTGTCTCATAAAATGGATCTTAGTAACATGCACAATATGTGTTCCTCAAGTCTAGCTCTTACTTTAGTTTAACAGCACCAGGAATTGTGCGTGTGATACATTTGCATCTAGTTAGACATCATATATGTAATTATGTTGTGAATATTAGAGAAAAAAAGTTGAAATCATGATTTAAACAGCTTGATTTAAATGTGTATGAATACTGCAAAAAATGAAAGAAGAATCAAAATTAGATCCTTGATTCATGACCACAGGCATCTGGGAAGTGGAACATTGGTCAGGATGTGAAGAGTATGCCCTTAATGGGCCCTGAAAAGCTGACAGAGCCATCTTTGTCTGTCCACACTGCTTGCCTTAGTGGAGTTAATTTGGTCAAAGGCCTCTCACAATATTTATGTTCACAGCAAAAGGACAATGTTTAAGCCTGGCCTTCTGCCCTTCTCTTCCTAATTCATGTTTAACTGTGAGGCATACCAAACTCAGCCCCTAAATCTCTCCTTGCGTCAGTTCTCAGAGTCGGGTTTCTGACCACTGTTATCGGAGTTGTAAACATCCTGGTAACAGATTTATCATTAAGATAGGACATCAGGGACAGTAAACACACCAGATTATTTTCATAGAGGGACTCTTTTATAAACTACCCGGGTCAAATGCCGCCATTGTATAATTTAAAGTGTGTAACCATTTTTATTATAATCAGACAATGGCATATTTTTTAGGAAACACATAGCAATTGAATATCACACTTAATTTCAACAGGAATTATTATTTTCAAGACTGGTATATGGTTAGCAGAAGGAGTTTTGAAAATGTCAAAACATGCAAATTATGCCTATGTTTGGTATAGCAAGAATGACCACAGTCTTTGGAAATCTAAAATCAAGTAAAAATTTCTAATGACCAAACTGACTCACACTCAAATGAGGCACCAAGCGAGCTCCAGTGAAACACTGCTGACTTTTGTTTCGCACACTATAGTCGCCACCATTTCACTGAAATAAATCTGAGCAGTGCTTAGATAGAAGCCCTGATTCTGGTGTTTATATCATAAACACAGTTGTCAGAACATGTGCATGTAACTTCAATACTGCATTTATGACCAGAAATTTTTTTGTATGATGTAATATTATATTAATCTAATGAAATTCACTGATAGATGTTTGATGTAGTATGGCTTTATCTCTGGAAAACTATTTCAAAACCTCTGCAAACAAGGGACTATTATATGTGGACCACTAATGTTCCATAAGTAAACCTGCCATCAGACCACCTTTGAATTCAAAGTCAGGGTTAAAAACCTAACTTTGATGGCCTGGCTCTTTTTAATACAAAAATTGACTGTCAACACTCAGTGCACCTCCTCTATGATTACTGCCATGCTATTAAACAAGTTGCCAATAAACACTACCACCATTCCTATTACATGAAGCTTATTTATGATAGACTGTAGATGTCAGATACATTCCTTTCTCAACAGCACACGTCTGTTAGCAAGGGCATAATAGGCATCTCATTAAAGTGCAGTTAGGATGAACTTGTGTGTGTGTGTGTGTGTGTGTGTGTGTGCGCACGTATGTGTGCGTGTGTGTGTGTGTGTGTATACAGGTTTAGCTTTGTATATTCCGGCAGTGCAGTTGTATTGTGCCTGTAAACCTCAATAAAATGGATCCTATGTTATGAGATGACTCCTTCCCCTGGCTGGCTTTACCCGATAAAAAGCAATTTCCCATAGTTATCTATACTGGAAATCTTATCATTTACAGTTTAAACAAACTCCTATAAAATCAGATAAGCCCAATATATTGTTTACGTGGCTTGTCTACTCAAGACTGGAGAGAAATCCTGTGCACACATTGCTATTCCTAAACTTTGATATTTTGCCTTGAGCCCACAAGTCATTTCATCAGGAACTGATTAAAATTTAATCAGCCAGGATGCACACCTGCAAAGGGATAGAGATTGTACTTAGTCAACAAGATGTGACCCAAAGTGGCAGACTTATCTGACACAGAGTCCGATTTGGGAGGGTGCTTGTTCAGGATATAAGCAAAATGAGCCAGCATTTGCACCATAGATGAAATGGCTGAATGATTAAGCAAACACAGGAACCCACTTGCGCTTCCCACATTTTCTTAATAACGCACCTTCAGAAAGCGGAGACGGCAGGAATTCCATTTACAACAAATCAGTTAATGTCTTACCGCTGTGAAGGCAGAATGGAGACTGAAACTACATTGTTCATATTATGGCAGAGTTTTACAGAAATTAAGTCACAATGGAGAAACGTAGGCATTAAAAATCCCCCTTTGGTGCCGAACGGGAGAAGTGGCATCGCCATGCGGTGGGTGCTGGAGAAAGCCTTGCATGCTTTCACGCCTGACGACCAACCATGCCAGCATGAGGGCCGCCGTAAAAAGCCGCGGCAGACCATGACTGTTCGGCAGAAAAGCGGATATTTAATGAACCCCCCTTTGTGGAGACCCTGAATAATTGATGGCTCTTTTCTCTGATGATTACCTTCCCATTACGGGGCCTGCTCTCACATGGAGGGAGGAGTCTCATCCCTTTTGTGTCCCCTCCTCCAGGGCCCGCGGTGTTTGGGCTGCGCCTGCTTTGTGGAGCTGTCAGCCTGTCCTCAGCCCTTTGTCCCTCATCACACCCCCGGGTGTGACCACTCCATGTCAGCCATCTGAAGAAGATGAAGGCGGCGAAGTTCTCCGAGAGAGACCCAAAAAGTTCTGCAGCTGTGGTCGAGGAGACTGAGGTAGAAAAAACACACTAGTCTGGAGAGAGACCCTAAACATTGTGCAGCTGTGAAGGAGGAAGTGCAGGCGGTGCAAAGTTGCCAGGCCGGAGAGAGACCCGGAATGTTCCACATCTGTGAAGCGGGAGACATGACCAGTGAAAATGTCCAGGCCTGAAAGAGCCCCGGAACTTCCCGGGACTCTTGCTTAACCTCTCTATCAGGGAAGCTTAGATGCGGTCTTGCATTTCTGAGGTTGCACAGCCACTACCTGAAAAAGAAATTCAGAAAACAAACTCACAGCTACTTTCCAGCAGTCATTCAAGAGCTGCATATATTCAATATACATAGACATGGCATGCAGTGGTTACATCCTGTTTTTTTTTTTCAATTAAATTCCATATTTTTGGCATAAGTTGTCATAATGCCTGACACAGTTCCCCTTGCATCCATCAGTGATTTTGCTGTTTTTCTATCCTGCACATCTGCTATTCGGGCATCAACTGTTTGGCTGCTTTGGCACTCTGGATACAGTTAGTATCCTCATCTTGCTTTGGAGACATGCTTCGCAAAATGCTGCAGGAAAGATTTTTTTTAAGCAGACACATGATGATAATTATCATCAATAGGAATGACCAGTGTGGGCGCTTTTGTAATTGTGGTTCAGAGATTTCAAAGTTGAAGCTATTTTTCAGTAGTGCTTCTGATTTTGTCCATCAGTTGGATGTGTTTCATATTTTCTTGTTTTTTATTTCTAGTGATCTTATTTTCAGTAGTGCTTCTGATGTTTTGTTCATCGGTTGTATGTTTCATATTTTCTTGTTTTTTATTTCTAGTGATCTTATTTTCAGTAGTGCTTCTGATGTTTTGTTCATTGGTTGTAAGTTTCATATTTTCTTGTTTTTTAGTTCTAGTGGTCTTATTTTCAGACTTGCCCATCCATTGAAGTGGGCCTGCAATTGTCTGGATATCAACTTGCTTAAGTTGACACCTGGCATCACCTCAGCCAATAATCTGCAACATTGGTGGGGATTTCAGCATTTGGTAAATCTGAGAAGTAGACAGACAGACAACTATGGCCAGGTAAAGGAACTGCATCCATCTTCAATGGGCTGCCGGAATACTGTGTTTCTCTTCTGATGTAGTATAGCCTCAAACATATGTGAGAGATGGATTGCAAAAAAATGAAGTTTGGACATAATGGAAACCAAGCAATTTTTTTTTTTTTTTTTTACAAACAGGGAGGGCTCCTGTCTTCTGTTTCAAACATTATTTAAGTGTTGATGGCCAAACAGCAGAGTAAGGTCCTCCTGGAACAGGAGTGCAAGGTAATGCAAGTCAATAATGTTTGTTTACTCAGCCTCAGAAACTTGGTGAGAGACGCAGAAAGCGAAGCCAGCAAGTGAGGTCGTTTTTATGAATCTCCTTCGTGTCTATGTCGTGCTGGCACTTAATTCAAAGGCCACCAATTTCTGACACAATTTAATCCTTTTATAAATCCATTTAAATCCGACCTTTTCAAAATGACTAATACTGTCAACTGAAGGCAAAATTGGCATTTCTGCTGCAACAGTCTTCTATTTGGTGTGGGGAGAGACATTCACATTACTTAAATTCAATGGTGAGGAGGGTGAAATAAGCAGGCACCAAATTACATCATTGCATATTCACGTCATTGGGTGTGCAGTAAAAAGAGGCGTAGACCAACAAAAAAAGACAAGCTTCACTTTTCTGGCTGCTCCATCTGTCTGTTTCATCAAGGAAAGTAACCCACAAGCGTGCCAAACAGACTTCATTTAGCATAATCATCGAGCCAATTAAATAACCCATGTTATTTACTCTTGGTTTTGCTTTCTGTAATTATATCCAGCGAGTCACTTCAAATTGATGAATAAACATGGTATAAATGTAAATGTAAAAGGGTTTAAATGGAACAGAAGCCAGATGTGTCCCTGTGTCCTGGTTGATACAAGTGTGCAGTGCGACTGACATCTAGTTGGCACACCATTCTGTCATTTTTGTTCCTGGCCTGCTGTATTGGTTCTGTCAGTGAGACAAATGGGAGGCTGAGAAGAGTGCTCTCATTGGTTTAATGTCTCTGTAGGGTTGGGTATGAGCAGCCCCCATTCCTGCAGCATTGTAGCATCATGAGGATTCATCAGCACCACTCAAGTACTGGGACATTATTGTGACCAATGAGCCCAAGAAGAAGATCCAACGTGCATGATAGGGAAGACGCAAGCTTTGATTTCTTGTGCATAAAAGAGGTGTATGTTCGGCATTCTGCTTGGGAAATACGACGGTGTTCTGTAACACAGATATTGTAATTTTCCATGGATATGAACAGTTTTACTGCTTTAAATAAAGTAATAAAGTGATCATTATAACCAGGCTTATGATTGGGCAATTCTGAAAAATTCTGGAAAATAGCCGGGTCCAGGGTGGAACCCTGGTGAGGGGACAAGGTGGGCGAAGGCCTCCAAAGCTCCTGGGTTTTCATCATTTTTCCATGAAAATAGTACTAAAGATTTATTGTTCCATGAACATCATTTAAGTGATAAACATAGGCAATTCTGATAATTTTTACCCACCTGACAACATAGCAGACTCCTGTCAAAACTGCATAATTGACTTCTATCATTACTATGACTTAAACAGTCAAAATATGTCAGTCATAATCATATGTCTATGAACATCAACATTTTCGCAAACAGAGTCAGACTTATGAAACATCCATGTGAAATAGATATGGAGAACCCATCGATGTTAGATTTCTTTGATGGGCCTTGTATTTCAGTATTTCCCACATATGTTAATTGACTATAAACAAATACATCACATAAGCAAAAGATACACTTTTGATTGACATTTTCAGTACATCAATGGTTGTAAAACTGCTTTTTCGCTTTTTTGGGACTACTGCTCATGAAGGAGAAAGCATTGAGTTGGCTAAGGTTACTGAAGGGCTTTCACAAACAACCCCACACGGCATGCCACTGTGAATGTTGAAAACTCAAATCGCAGCAACCGCAGTAATTAGAAAGTAAAATCGTGAGCATGATAGTCATTAACTAGCATGCATTTACCATATCTTGAATTTACTTGCTAGCTATCGACCTTATCTACTCCTAGCCGAGGGGTGTAGCTGCTACAAAGCAAATCAAACTTAGCCAGGCTTTCTATGCGTGAGCTGGCGGAACAAACCACAAGCTTGCAATCAGATACCACGGCAGGGCGAGGAAAAAAACCCCCCATGGCTTTAAGCCCAACATAACTCACCTAGTTAGCTAACCCCCTAATCTCGCTTCATAATCCCTACCACCCTAGTGCAAATAGTGCGATTTATGTTTAGAGATCTCATGTGTATCAATATATATTGATGGATCCAAAGTCTGAATTAATTACATTCATGTAATTCAAATTGATTTTATTTGTTTATCAATTTTCACAAATGAGATTGACCTAACGTGCTTTCCACAGAACAAGGCCTGAACCCCCATAGAGCCAGCCAAAGAAGACAGTGGCAACTGGTGAGGTGATAGGAAAATTCCCTTGGAGGAAGAAAGCATGGGCAGAACCTGCTAGCCCTGAAGAGGAAGGAGAAGACCCGAGAATGGAGAGGACAAATGGGGGTGGGGAGATGAGCAACGGGAAAAATTTCACGGGGGAGGGGAGAGTGCATAAATGCATTCAAGCTTAACCTAGCTTACAAAATTAAAAACACAAAATGTGGTTAAATGCAGGCTAGGGCATGCAGTCCAGGGTGAGTTTTGGTTTGGATGTGGCCAGCTGGGGCAGTCCGGCAGTAAGCAGGGTTTAGGGCAGTCCAGGGTTCTTTGTGGCATCTCAGTGGTGCTTCATGGTCATGCTGATGCGATGTCCCACCAAAGACAGCAGAATGGCATTGCCTCATGGTCATGGTGCTCCCCCATATGAATTTCTTCATAATTAAAAAAAAATTCTGTTCTTTTGTCATGATGTGCAATTTCTAAACTCATTCATATATTGAAACAATAGTTATGGCATGATTTTTCTGGATTGACATTACTGGATCGCAAAGCAATACCATATCATGCCTCTTGACAAGCTAAAATTAAACAATGCAATTTCGCCGCGCACGATTTTAATGTAGCAAAAAATATAGAAAAAGGTTTGCCACCATTTACTTAAACATCGTTCAGTTAGTCATTACACATCAGGCAACAGTGGAATTTTGTCTTTTCAGCTGTCATAACCAAAGTACACTGAGCAAAACTTAAAATGCAACATTTCTTATTGTGAAAAATATGACTGTGTTCAGAAACTCACTATACTTTCATTGAGTGTTGAAAGATTGTATGACCATCTTGCAATACATATTAACAGAAGTCTATTAGTCCTAGAAGTCAACAACGGTAACTTAAATTGGGTAGACGGCATTGGGGACCCGCAGCCAATTACTACACATGATGTGACGTCTGATCACATGATCTGCTTGTAAATTCATGAAATCCGTCACTTTATGCAGAGAAGCCCACCATCGGAGAAATTTCATTAATTTTAGGTAATTCCCAACGGCTTCATTAACATAAAACACGCTGAATTGTGGGAGATAAATTTATGCTCGTTTGCTTAATTCATTCCCTACAGTAAGCCGCTGCCAACGGCGCGGCAAATTCTACCATTCCCTACGGTAAGCCGGTGCCAGCGGCGTGGATGACCATTCGCAGTCCGATGAAAACACGAAATCAGATGACGATTGCGGTGATGGGCCACCTGTACTTCAATACTTTATATTGTGTAATTTTCGGGAAAAGTATTCCGTACAAACGCGACAATGTTAAATAAAAGTATTCCGTAGGGAATGAGTTAAAAACTCGGATCAGATTAGTGTAGAGACATGGACTTCGGTTATATACTGTAAGTAAGATGGCCTGTCTTTGTGTAATTTTACCCAATAATTTAGTCCATTAAAGTCCACATATCTTGTTAGGTGTTATTAGCCATCTTTTAGATGAAAATATATACTTTAGGAAAAAATCCCATGATTCCATGCACCTTATAGCTGGACTGGTTTGTGGACAGCCTGCACTGCATTCGCGGAGAGCTGTGGCGATTTGGTTTGAACATGACTGCCTCCCGTGACAGTTTCTGGATACACCGTTAGAGGCGCCCAAACTCACCTGATATGATATTAACGGACAAATGCCGTCTACGACACTCAATGAGACCTTGCACACTTCCAGGAGTAATAGACTTCTGATATTAATCACTGATTGAAACAAAAAAACAAGCATCTCAGGGCAGCTTAGATAATAAAGGGAATTGGGCCCATTGTCGAAATCGCACAAATCATTATCGGTATGTCTGCCATTTGTGTGCTGCACTGTCACACATTTCCACCTTATGGTCCACACAAAATGGTCATTGGTGACTTGGGGAACGCGTTCCCACTCCTTTTCAAGAGCTGCAGGGAGTTGGTGGATAATAGCTTAAAGTGGGAACCACTGACAAACATCACAAAGATGCTTCCTGGGCAACAAATACAAGGAATAAGCCATCCATACATAGGCCACATGCATTTCATTGTGATATCGCTCTGCATTCAAGATACCGCTAATGAAATGTAGTTGGGTGCGATGTCCATGGGATATCCTTACTGGAACCAGCATTCCTTCACCACCGTATGCCACCCTGGGTACCAAGCTGACATCAGCATAGCGTTCCCTTGCATGGCGCCAGACACACTGCCATCTGTTCACTCTGAGAAGCTGGAAATGTGACTCATGAGTAAAGAGACAACTCTCCATTGTGCCATCAGCCTTTAGACGTGCCTGTTCATGCAGTCAAGGCGACTCCTTCGTCAAGCAGGGGTGAGGTCCAATACACAAAGAGGACGACACACACGAAGATGGATTTCCTGGAGATGATTTTTCATGGTTTGGGCAGAAATGCGAAGATTGTGGAGACCAGCTGTCTCATCTACAATAGCAGTTGCTGGTCTCAGACGGTCAAGGAGATTGAGAGTCCAGTTATGGCAGGGCGGGGGTCGTCAGACATAGTCATCACGCATGTGGGCGGTTTGTTGTCGTGCCTAATTCTTCAAAATGGTGTGAGGTGAATTATTGTTGAAACATGGACGTTAAGAGCCCTTGCAGCAGTTCTGAGAGATATTCCTGCTTTGAGCGTGCCAATGGCGCACCCACTGAGGTTTCGAGTTGTCTGTGGCATTTTGAGAAATGGCTGAACTGGGACTTTTAGGGTGGCCTTTATTGACAAGAGAACAGAATGACCCTGGGCTGACCATACCTGATTACAGTTGCTTTAGATCTTGCCCCACCTATCTGAAGAGAATGAAATTGACAATGATATGGCAAAAGTGACTGAAATGCACGCAGGCCAGTAGCACACAGACTTAGTCATGTAATTAAACTCTGCCAAGTCAACCACAGAAATAGTTCTACTAAGTATTAAAAGGATTAAATTGTTACATTTATATTTTATTCAGTAAACTTCTTCTGAAGAGCGTAAATTACCAGTGATGATGTACAATAGCCATCAGATTTCCCATGCTTAGTATGACTGCGTGTTTTTGTTTGTGTGTATGCAAGCACATATCTCCTACCTGGTATGCTTGTGCATCCATAATTGCAACAAGGATAGTTCTACTACATCTTGAATTGTACATAACACTTATACTTTTCCATATGTGTACATACATTCCTTATGCAAGTGTTTGCACATACACATGCATTTGTGTGTGGCTGAGGTTCCGCATGTGCTTGTCTGACCGAGCCAGTCACGGAGATAATTCCTTACAGACCAGACTTACGCTGACGGAGGAAAGAACAGCATGCGTAATCCTCCATTTCAACACATTTGACCACATCTGCGATCAAAGGCCACACAGGGTGGGTGATAAGATCTGTTTCTTTAGGGCTCAGTCCTCTTGGGCTGCGGAGAACCTCGACCTTCTCTTGCCACTTACTGTAAAAGGAAATATCAAACACTGGGGATGACTTCCTCAGGAAATACTTCAAGGTGGTAATTATTGGCTGGGCCCCAGCCCTTCCTGTAGGATGAAACAGTCCACAAAATGACCCGAAAGAATCGCTGCCTTGATGTGACTTGTTTATATAAGGCATTTCTGAACTGGATGGAGAGAGTTTGTGGAGTGGCTGTCGGACAGTACTGCAAAGGTGGCAAACCTTAACTTACACTGATGAGGAACACTAATTTCTTTTTCACAGTAGCGCAGCAATGCATACATGTTTTCCCATATACATTAACAGACTCCAGAGGCAATCAAAATGTGTACACCTGAATACACCTGATTGTTCAGAAATGCCTGTAAAGCAATGTGACCCAGGCATTACACTTCCCTGAGGTAAGAAATCTATGTATGAAAAGTGTTGTCATTTCCAGCCAGTGAACCCAAAATATACTGCCCGTCCAAAAAAAAAGTCGCACACTCAAATATTTAGTTGGAACCCCTGTAGCTTTGATTACAGTGCAAATTCATCTTGTCATTGTTTTGATAACCATATGCAATGCCAGAACATTTATTTTTTATCAGAAATGCCGTAATTTTTGGCCGAGAACTTGTCTTCTTGACAAAATGGTTGAACCACAAGGTGGTCTTTCTTGAGCACATCCCAGTAACTTTTAATGTGTTTAAGGTCAGGACTTTGTGGTGGCAAATTTGTTTGTGAAAATGATTCCTCATACTTGTTTTTCTCATTCATGGTTTTCTTTGCTAGATACAGGCCAATAACTTGCCCGTTCTGAAATACTGTAACATCTTTTCCACCATCAAGGGATGTGTCTTCCGACGTGATTTTTTAAGAAATGAGTAGCAACGTGCTTCATAAGTCAGTGTTAAAATGATTATTGCCAGCTGAAACATATTAATAACCACAATAATGATCCAATTATAGAATTTGTTCAGTTATTTCCAAACTGTGACTTTTTTTTTGGACGGGCAGTGTATATACAGTAGGCATCCCATCAGTTATAGCTGCAGATCTTTGACTGCAGATCTTACATTGAGAAGTACATTGCCCACTTAGGGAAATATGTCTTTATCCCAAGAATTATGAAGCTCTGAAGGAAGTTATGGTTAAAAACACAGATTATCTTGATTCTGAGTTGTCAGACCTGATCCAAGGCAGCAGTGGTTTCCATTAGGGCACACCTGGATCCCGGCCCAGAATTTGAGAGCAAATTGGGAAAGAATTCCCACAAACATGCCCCCCTGCTGTAGCCCAGAGCAAATGTCTCAAGAGCCAGAGTAGAAAATTATAGAATAGAAAGCAACTTTTAGGTCACCCTTTAGGGTAATTTGTCTCTGCAATTACAGAGCTGTAGGCAGCATAATTAACATCCAACAATGAGACATGTTGCACATTTCAGGCATTCTGTGTTTCATTCTCATTTAATTTATATCAAGCATTACATGAGGATGCATTCATTTTAATAGTGCACATTTTTTACCGTAAAAATCCTACTGTAATAAATGTTTCTGCGGATTGTTCTAATTGTGCACACATTAGACATGGGAGGATGGAAGTGGTCTGTTAGAATTATGTACACATGTTCAACACCAGGGCTATTGCTGAACTCAGAGTTTCCTACTGGGATACATCAGGGCCCAGGACCATATTTTGCACGGTACAAGGTTTTCATCCAAAATGCAACAATTTAAATTTTTTTGTGATCAATTTCCTTGGGCAAAGAAAAAATGTTACGGGGGTAAGTGGCCCCAGCAAAAGCAGCTTAGCGATGCCCTAGTTTACCACACTGCTTTTTGTTAACAAAAAGCCACTTTTAAAAAGCCACTGCAAATAAAATCAGAATCACTGCTGCTTATCAGACAGTAGATCATAACCGTCTTGCAAAAATGACTAGGACTGAGACATATGCAGCTAAACAGGCCAATAAGCAAACACTCGACCAACCAGCAATGGTCAGTCCGCGCTATGAGTCACTGTCATCCTGCCAGACTGAAACTACCCTTAAGTGACACTGGAGCTACTTGTACATTTCTCTGTTGGTTTCTGGCCTCAGTCAGCACTGGCATGGCCTGGCTTTGATACGAGCACTGTCTTCAACCATACTCAACAGCAGTGCCTTTGCAGAATGAGCTTTCCTACAGCTTAGTCCCATCTTTAAAGTGTGTTATTACTGGATGGTCTATGAAATGCATACACTTTTGAATTTGCCTTTCTTGAATTTGTTCCATTCTTTAACAATGATGGTTATTGACATTATGATCACTCACTTTGGCAAACATTTCCAACCACCCATGCATATATACATTTTTTTGTCCAGAAATTTGTTTTATTTCACCATGATTTATGCATTGTTCATTCTTTCTGCTCTGAGGTACTTCGAGCTGGTTGCTTCATTGTACGCAACATGCTTTTAAGTATTATAATAATAATAATAATAACAACAATAATAATAATAACAATACTGTACACCACCAAAAACCTATATGCCCACACACAAGCATGCATATGCTCCCAGACATGCACACATATGCTAACAGTGGTCATCAAATTCTTTAAACATGGGGTCTGAGCTGTGCTGATTACAGGCCAGAGCATGGATGCTGTGCCATTTTTGGCTGCTTTTTAAGGCTTGTGTCTGTGAGAGTTTACTCAAAGCTTTACCATATGCTATCTGAGCGTCCCTCACCAACAGCATGCTCCGGATTCCACACAGATCTTATCGCAGCCGCTATATTACTACTGGAACGTGTCCTTCGGAAATGATGACAAAAATTTGCTAGTATCGCCTGCACTTCGCAGATTGCTCCCTGAGCAGGATGCTGAGGAGACTAAGTAATGGCTATTTTTAAGCAGGGATCCAGGCCACCGCATCACTGAGGCCACCATTATGTGGGCCGTTATGATACCGTTCTCATGCCTGACACTGATCAATATGCGCTGAACGACAGTCTTAAGCAGGACATACATGTGTTTATTTAGTGTTTCATAGATTTCACTATGCTCCAAGGTTAGCACTTCAGTTTTTGGGAAGCTTGGGGTTGAGCTCAATTCTGTTATTGCCAGTAAAATCATTCAAAATACACAATTGCAAATTATGCTCAAATTCAACCAATAGATACTTGGGCGCTATCACAAATACAGCGTTTTCTACCCAGGAGCAGTTCATATGGCATATGTGAACAAAGAAATCACATCAGGATCAGTGCCGTATATATGGGCATGTTTGAACAAAAAAATCACATCAGAATGGGTGACTTATATATTGGCAAATGTGACCCGCCGTGGGAAAAGGTACCTCCGAGCAGTGATCATGCTATTAAGAAAAACGCGATTTAAATGTCCCGCTTGCCACGTGGACTGTATTTACTTCCACATTTGGAAAACTGCTTCTGATCCACGGGATTTAGCTCCATATATGTCACGCGGAATCCCCTCAGTGTCTCGATAAATTTCCATTTCAATACTGCTGAAAATTGGCTATTATTCAGTGGCGGAGCTAGAACTGGGAATTGGGGTGCACAAAACATCCGTTTAAAACAATTATTAGTCCTGACTTGTTCTCAGTCATTTTCATAATTAACAAAAGGTTTTCTCCGAGAACACTCCACACCGAACAGGTGCTGCTCGTTCTCCCCGATTAGGTAAGACCACAATCATTCATCTAGACGCCGATTTGCTGTATTTAAATTAACGTTATTCAAAATCGCATACCTGGGCTGCCGAGTTAGCTCACTTGGTTAAGGCGCCGCAATTGCGATGCAGTAGTGACTACTACGCCGCGGATTCGATCTCCGGTCGTACCAACCAGCAGTGGTCAGCAGCTTTTTCAGAACAGCGCAAGATTGGCTAAAGCGCTGTGGGAATGCAAATTGGGAAGGAACTGCTGGGAAGGGAAATTAAAAATGATTTCCTTGTTCATTGCTCAAGCGCCTCCTGTTGGCCAGCCGGCCCTCATCAGTGAGATTCTAAGCTTTCTCATGTTTGGGTATCCTCCGCCCTCGTTCTGAACTTGCGATAGTTTCGACCAATGAGTGTAAAGAGGCAGGGGCTGCCAGGCGCGTGCTTCGGAGGAGAGCCGCGAACTGTCTCTCTCTCCTGAGCTGGCAATAAGTGGTTGCATACGAGCAAGCCTTGTACATAGTTCTCGGATTGGGCATTTTATTTTTATTTTTTATTTTATTTAACCTTTATTTTACCAAGAATAAATCCCATTGAGATACAAAATCTCTTTTCCAAGGGAGTCCTGGCCAAGACAGCAGCATAAAAGTTTCACACAGAAAACAACAACAGACAATGACAAGGCAAAAAATAGATTAACCGGTTTTAGCAGTAAAGCATGTACATACACTTGTTAAGTAAGCCTTAATTCTGGTTTTAAAAACATGTAAACTTATGCAATGATCCAGTTTAAGATAATTCTGTAGCCCGGACCAAGATGAAGGACCAAAAACAGAGAAAGCTTGATTTCCAAAAACAGAGCGAGTTTGAGGGATGGCAAACATGATGTGTCCGTAAGAACGCAGAGTAAAACTGCTTACATTTTTTGGAGTCAGCAGAGAACATAGACACAAAGCTAGTTCATGCAGGATGGCCTTATACAGGAAGATGTACCAATGTTCCATTCTTCTATTGTACAATGAAGGCCAGCCAACTTTCTCATACAACATACAATGATGCGTTCGGAAACCCAGATCAGAAATAAATCGCAATGCAGCATGGTACACGGAGTCCAACATTTTCAGAGATGATGCGGTTGCATGCATATAAAAAACATCACCATAGTCGATTACTGACAAAAATGTTGCTTGAATCAGTTTTTTTCTTGCGACAAAAGAAAAAAAGCTTTTGTTTCGATAAAAGAATCCTAATTTTACCCTCAACTTTTTTGTTAGATACTCAATATGATGATGAAAAGACACTTTTTCATCTAGGAGGAAACCCAAGTATTTATATGTTGATACACATTCAATCACCTCATTATTCAGAGTTAAAATCTGATAACCGTCTTTAATTTCCCTTTTTGACCTTGAGAAGAACATCATTTTGGCCTTGTTTGCATTAAGTACGAGCCTTAATCTACATAAATTCTGCTGAACTACGTTAAAAGCACCTTGTAGGTCGTGAACTGCACTCACTAAAGAAGAAAAAGTAGTATATATAATTGTATCGTCAGCATAAAAGTGGAACTTTGCATCAGTAACATTTTTACATAAATTATTGATATAAATAATAAATAAAATGGGACCCAATTTAGAGCCTTGCGGGACACCATTCTTTATATTTAAAAAAGTCGAAGACAAACCATCAACTTGAACACAATGTATTCTATGACTCAAATAGTTTTCAAACCATTTAACAGATTTTGGAGAAAACCCTATATTAGTGAGCCTCTGTAAGAGAATTAAATGGTCAACAGGATCAAAAGCCTTAGATAAATCTAAGAAAAGTGCAACACAGTGTTCTTTAGAGTCAATGGCAGTTATGATATCATTTAAGACCTTCATTGTAACAGTGACTGTACAATGTTTTTTCCTAAAACCAGACTGCATATCATTTAGAATGCCATTTTTAAATAAAAAATCCTTTATTTGAGAGCTAATAAGCTCTTCCAGTACCTTGGCTAAAACTGAGAGTTTGGAAATAGGCAGATAATTATTCGGTGTGGATGGATCTCCACCTTTTAGCACTGGAGTGACATAAGCCGACTTCCAGATCTTAGGTATTTGCCTGCTTTCTAGAGTCATGTTAAAAATATGAGACAATGGCTCAGCGATGATCTCCGCAGCAACTTGAAAAATTCACGTGGGAATTTTCTAAATTCCAAATTCACATGGGATTGGAGATGCCAAATTTTTTATTTTAAAAAATAATAATTGCATACCTGTCGACTCTCACGCAAATAGCTTGAGCCACATGCTTTTTATAGCCTATTTAACTGCCGAGTGCCACTTTTTTTTAATCAACCCACGCAATATCGAGAGTGAAAGGCGATATTTCTTTGGAACACGGACCAGTTCAATCAACGCAAAGCACTGGCCTATTGATAAGTTAATTATTTTTCTGTACTGAATTTAGCCCATGATTTCATCGCTGTTCAATCGCATATGGAGAGAAACCGTGTCTTCAGTTGCCAATTATGATAACCAGAAAATGTGTCAATAAAGGAAAATGATTGAGAACTAGCCAGGACTAATTGTTGTCATAAAGGGAGGTGTCTGTGCCCCCCCCCAATTCCCAGTTCTAGCTCTGCCACTGAATAATTGCCAATTTTCGGCAGTATTGAAATGAAAATTTATCGAGACACTGAGGGGATTCCGCGTGATGTATATGGAGCTAAATCCCGTGGATCAGAAGAAGTTTTCCAGACGTGGAAGTAAACACAGTCCACGTGGCGAGCGGGACATTTAAATTGTGTTTTTTTCAATAGCATGATCGCCACTCGGAGGTAACTTTTACCACGGCGGGTTACATATGTGAACTAAGAACTCACATCAGACTGGGTGCCTTACACTTGGTTGAGCTGTAAATCTCCCTTCCAAGAGCTGCCACGCCTGCAACTTCCGCTGGCTCTGACTGACGTCACTTCAAAATTACAACCCCAATTCCAAAATAGTTGGGACAAAGTGTAAATTGTGAATAAAATCAAAACGCAATGACTTTCAAATCACACCAGCCAGTATTTTATTCACAATAGAACAGAGATAACATAGCAAGTGTTGAAACTGAGAAATTTTTCAATTTTATCCACAAAATGAGCTCATTTCAAATTTGATGGCTGCTACACGTCTCAAAAAAGTTGGGACAGGGGCCTGTTTACCATGGTGTAGCATCCCTTCTTCTTTTTAACACAGAGTGGAGGCATCTGGGCATTGAGGAGACAAGTTTCTTGAGTTTAGCCATTGGAATTTGATCCCACTCTTGTTTAATACAGGCTTCCAGCTGCTGGAGAGTTTTGGGTCTATTTTGACAGACTTTTGTTTAATTATGCACCAAATGTTCTCAATCAGTGAAAGATCAGGACTGCAGGCAGGCCAGTTCAGCACACAGACTCTTCTACTACAAAGCCATGCTGTTGTAATAGCTGCAGTATGTGGTTTTGCATTGTCCTGCTGAAATACACAAGGCCTTCCCTGGAATATATGTCATCTGGAGAGGAGCATATGTTGCTCTAAAACCTTTAAATGCCTTTCAGCATTCATGGTGCTTTTTAAAACATGCAAGTGTCCCACACCAAATGCACTAATGCATCCCGATACCATCAAAGATGCTGGCTTTTGAACTGAACACTGATAACAGGAGGGGTGTGTTATGACTTCAAAATCACAACAAAGAAAACCAGCAAGGACAACTTAAACAAATTTATTCTTCACTGAATTAAAAAAAACCTCTGCAAATAATCCACTGTTCAATCCTCTAATAACACTAATGCCACTATGTAACTCTGCTGCCAAAACAAAAACTCTGCCCTTACTGACCAAAATCACAGCATTTATATATACTAGCAATATTCTGGAAAGATCTACAGGATTCCTGGTAATCCCGCCCCCTCCAGGCAGAAGATGCCAGAAGCTTCTAGAAAGCACTAGTCTATTACAAAGAAGTGATATTACATCAGATCATGTTTTGCTACAGACACACCACCAGAGGGTGCTGATGAACAAAATAAATAGCTGACCAGCAAGGCAGCAAAACAGCATGTAACAAATCTCCATTTACAAATGAAATATAATGCTGTACATAAAATACTCACACATAACAGGTGGTCTTTTCCCTCTTTAGCCCGGAGGAGACGACGCCCATGATTTCCAACAAGAATGTCAAATTTGGACTCGTCTGACCACAGGACACTTTGCCACTTTGATACAGTCCATTTTAAATGAGCCTTGGCCCACAGAACATGGCCGAGCTTCTGGATCATGCTCAACAATGGCTTCCTTTTTGCATGATAGAGTTTTAGGTGTCATCTGTGGATGGCACGGCGGACTGTGTTTAGAGAAAGTGGTTTCTTGAAGTATTCCTGGGCCCATTTAGTAATGTCAATGACAGAATCATGCCGGTGAGTGATGCAGTGGCGTCTGAGGGCCCAAAGATCACGGGCATCCAGTAAAGGTCTTCGGCCTTGTCACTTATGCACAAAGATTTTTCCACTTTCTCTGAATCTTTTGATGATGTTATGCACTGTCGATGATGAGACCTTCAAAGCCTTTGCAATCTGACGTTGAGGAACATTGTTTTTAAAGTATTCCACAATTGTTTTACGCAAGCCTTCAAGGTTGGAGAGCCTCTGGCTATCTTTACTTCTGGGAGACTCAGCCTCTCTAAGACATCCCTTTTATAGCCAATCATGTTACGCACCTGGGGCCGGTTGCACCATCTGGTCTTAAGCCTGGTCTTAGCTAAGACCAGGCGTAACTTGGCGTTCTAAGTCCAGTTGCATAGTAACACCAGTTGCACCATCTGGTCTTAAGCCTGGTCTTAGCTAAGACCAGGCGTAACTTGGCGTTCTAAGTCCAGTCGCATAGTAACGCCAGTTGCACCAGCTGGTCTTAAGCTCTCTTATCACTAAGATCAGGCGTAAATATTACACCTGGTGGGGAGCAGGCGTAAAGTAGGAAAATCTTGCTGTTTCTATAGCAACAACCATACTAACTGTACTGTTCACGAAAGACGATGGCGCGTCTCATTTATCGCCTTTACAACAAGCGGGCATTTAGACGGGAAAGAGTAATTAGGCACAGAAGCAACCCACTGGACCTTTACAACGACGAGGAGCTGATTGAGAGGTTGTGATTCTGTAGGAGAAATCAAATAGTGAATTCACAAGTAGCCTAAATGGCCAACTGTTGTCAATTTTGAAGATTTATAATGTTATTACACTCTGGCAAGAAGCAGTTGTTAAACTACAACTGTTACTTAGAACAAAGCACAGCTTCTCTTCAAAGTCAAATTATACCGACATCGTTTCACATTTTTACAAATAAACCTATTGATAGAGAACACATGTGAGATAGGCTATCACAACAAAAAAATGTTTCTATCTTTTTAAATTGAAAAATGTTACTTTCAATCCGGCTCTCCCCTAAATATGTAAAAAAAAAAAAGACACGCACCTTCACAATTTGCAGTGTTACTGCTCTCATCACTGTGGTCGACATGGATTTCTGGATGAACATCCTCTTCCAACGGTTGATTAAAACTGCCGCTTTCCACTCCGACCAACCCAGTAAATGCAGGTGAATCCTTGCCAAACACGTCAACAATTATGTCGCTGTACACGGATGTTTTCGGGGCAGGACCTCCGCCGGTTTTGTGATTTTTTTTGCGGAAACATCTTTCTTCGCCTTACTCAAAAGGTCTTTCCACTTATTCCTCACATCACCCTCTGAGCGAAGGCTGCCAGAGTCAGAGCAACTGTTAATCGCCTCCGTTATCGCTGTCCAAGTTGATTGTTTTCTTTTGTTCGTCACGATGTTGGACTGCTTGGCAGTGAGTGTTGCCCTGTGCTGACTGTACAGTTTGATTAATATCCGGATTTCGATGTCAGTGAAGTTTCCCTTTCTTTTTCTTTCCTCCATAGTTGCCGTCAACAGAAGTGATAAGTTAGGCTACAAAGATGCAAGACAGCGGAAGTTAACAATGCATCCTAGCAACGCATGCTATGTAAGCATTCACAGGAACGTGCATCGCTAAGACCAGGCATAAGTCTGGTTGGTGCAACTGGCCTCTGATGCCAGTTAACTTAATTACTTGCTAAATGTTCTTTCAGCTGATTCTCTTATATTTCTGATAGGGCACTTTGTCAAAGAGAATATTTAATGAAAGCATACAAGCATACATTGAGTTTGGCGGCATGGCTCTGTTCAAGAGATCCCTGCCCGTCCAGCGTGAAACCGAAGGCAGGGAGCTGCAATTAACCCCCCCTCCATAGAACAGAGCCTACAGTAACAATGACCTCAAACAGAAGAGATATTGTTATTGAACGGCAGTTTAGACATGAAAGAACAGGATTACAGAATGCTAAAAAATAGACGGGAGGAGCTGGGGAGGAGGTGGGTTGTTAAGCGTCGTGCTGCGGAGCCGCTTCTCAGAATGTGAGCTATAGTAAACTAGCATATTATTGATCGAGCAATCATGTGACAGCAAATCAGATGACATCGTGAGCACGCATGTGATTCTCCAGTGCAAGAAGCGACCCCTATAGGTTAGCAAGTTTGACTCCGTGCCTATCAGAATTTACAGCAAGCTCCATTTCAGATAGGACACTTTGTCAAAGAGAATATTTAATGAAAGCATACAAGCATACATTGAGTTTGGCAGCATGACTCTGTTCGAGAGATCCCTGCCCGTCCAGCGTGGAACTGAAGGCAGGGAGCTGCAATTAACCCCCCAAAACAGAACCATGCTGGCATAAGCCAAAAGATGAAATATGAAGCTTCCATAAGTTTAGAGGCAGCCCGGCAGCCGGCACAATTTCTCTTGAAGCCAAATACGAGAGAAATACTCTATGTGAAGTGTACTATGTGTAGTGACAGCCTGGCGGCTGGAACAATTTCTCTTGAAGCCAAATACAAGAGAAATATTCTACGTGATGCGTACCACACGTCAGCCTGGCGGCTGGCACAATTTCTCTTGAAGCCAAACACAAGGAAAATATTCACGTGAAGTGTGCTACGTGTCATGACGGCCTGGCGGCTGGCACAATTTCTCTTGAAGCCAAAATCAAGAGAAATATTCTATATGAAGTGTATTATGTGTCGTGACAGCCCAGCGGCTGGCACAATATCTCTTGAAGCCAAATAAAAGAGAAATATTCTATATGAAGTGTACTATGTGTCGTGACAGCCCGGCAGCTGGCACAATTTCTCTTGAAGCCAAACACAAGAGAAATATTCTATGTGAGTGTACTATGTGTAGTGACAGCCCGGCGGCTGGCACAATTTCTCTTGAAGCCAAACACAAGATAAATATTCTATGTGAGTACTATGTGTCGTGACAGCCCGCTGGCTGGCACAATTTCTCTTGAAGCCAAACACAAGAGAAACATTCTATGAGAGTGTACTAGTGTAGTGACAACCTGGTGGCTGGCACAATTTCTCTTGCAGCCAATGCAAGGGAAACATTCTATGTGAGACTTTGCTGTGACAGCCCAGCAGCTGGCACAATTCTCCTGAAGCCGTATACAATGAAATAATCTATGTGAAGAGTAGTATGTGTAGTGACACCCCGGCGGCTGGCACAATTTCTCTTGAAGCCAAATACAAGAGAAATATCTATGTGAGGTGTATTATGTGTAGTGACAGCCCAGCGGCTGGCACAATTTCTCTTGAAACCAAATACAACAGAAATATTCTAAATGTAGTGACGGTCCTCTCAAAGCAGATTCATGAAAATTATACTATATGATTTGAAGAGTATAACATACACTTCAATCATTAAAGGTATGTTTATGTTGTGGTGAATGACATGGCATGGGTGCTAAGCAGTGACGCTTCGTGCCTTGTCTATGTGTATGGAAGTATTCTGAATGACGCATGAAACAGATACAAGTACAAGAGGATTTCATTTAACATACAAAACATGGTAACAATTTACACAATCTTATTTATTCATTTCGAGCTTCCACAATGTCCTTAATTCCTGGGCGAAGGTGAAGTTTGTGACTGAAGTTGTCCAATGTCCTGTGGCCTTTAATATCGTCATTAGGCCACAAAGGCGGAGTGTTGCTGCTCGTATATGGAGTGAGAGAGGAGTATAGAGCTGAGGGAGAGGCGATAATACTGAAAAATGAGGCAGAGCTGAGCAGCAAACAGGAATAGATTTCCGAACCTCTGTGATGAACAAGGCAACTCAATTGGTCACGATGCGCTTCATAGAAAACCCTGGTCTGAACCCCCTCAAAAGCAAGCCAGTGGCGACAGTGGCAAGGAAAAACTCCCTATGTGACTCAAATATAGGAAGAAACCTTGGGAGGAACCAGGCTTCAGACGGGAGGTCCATCCTCCTCTGACCGTCCCAGGGTATGAGTTTATAGTTGCCGTAATGCGAAGGGGACTGTTGAAAAGCAGCCCAGGATTTGTAGTTTGCTGAATAGATGCCATGAACCAGACCATTTCGATGGTGGAGCAGCACTTGAGCAGAGGCCAGGTGGCGTTGATGGCGGACACTAGCAGCAGCATGCTCAGGGCAGGGCCCGCCGTGGATATGGAGAGAACAAAAACCAGGCAACTAGTGGGGAACACAGGGGGAAGCAGTGCTAGGAATGTACCATGAAATAATATTGCCTACTCCATAAAGTTGATCTAAAAAAAAAAAATTATATATATACATGTATATATATGCACACAAACATGTCATGAATGAAAACTGTAAAGAGCCTTCTTGAATCTGAAAGCTGAGAGAACTACTAGAATCCCCCCAAAACCAATGGTGTTGCAAACCCGAACGCCGGAGGCTAATGACAGTGAGCCTTGGAGCCATGACCTTTGGGTCAACCCAGCAACGGGCACAGTTAGAGGCTATAGGACATACTGAGCAGGCAGAAGCAAAGCAATTTGAATGAAGTAGCAAACCACAAGCACTAGCCAGTTGCTGACATGGATTAAATATTAGCAAAGCATTGGCAACGTGCCGCATCATGGTATTGCTGAGTGTGCGCAAAATAAGCCACAGCTTGATTATGTGAGCTTGATGTTGGCAAGCACTCCAAGGTTTTCTTGCAAAGCAAAACATAGCAATCAAAATTTTAACCAAACTTGGGAGCTAGTGTATGATTATACAAGAACACTAGAGGCACTCCTAGAGTGCAAACCTTCGCCAAAGCAGCACGGTCCAAATCTTGCTGAGTGGGAGCACAGTTCAGTTATCGAGTATCATAGGATTTCAAGGTGGCTGCCATGGTTGCCATATTGTGTTACTGATTGTGGTCAAAATCAGTTGGGTCCATCCCTGATGTAATAGTAACCCACCCACAAAATTTCAGAAATATCTGTTCATTACATTTTGAGTTAAGTTGTTCACAAGCAAAACAGACAAACAAATGGTGCCGATCACGTAACCTCCAGCCAACTTCATTTGGCGGAGGTAGGTACCACCAATGATACAGGGGAAACGGCTAATTTGGAAAAGAAATGAAAAATACAATATTAGTCAATTACTGACAAGGTGGAGCAATACCAGATTGATTTCAGAGACTCTAATGCCCACTGGAATGGCTGCTCCAACTCTGAGTCTGCAGCATTTAGAAGAATTTTTTTTTTTTTTTAAGATTCACTGAGCACACTAGAGCTAGCATTTACTGTCAGTTTACTGGTGCAAGGTGAATGCAATGCAATTTGCAAACAATTACCATAACTTGACACTGTTACTAATGGCAGCACCTGCTAGGAATAGATGAATAAAACCAACAGGGAAGTAGTTGCAGCATGACTATTGGATCCAAGCAGCAAATCGGCAATAGATTTTAACATGAACGAGGATTATGATTTGGTCCATTCATTTGAACAGCATTAGAGCAAACATCATCTGAATAACACTTTGTACGATTTTGGCCATAAATATGTGAATTACAGTTGAATTAACAAACAATTCCTGAGCCAAACATACCGTTGTTGAAGCATTTATGAAAAGCCAATTGCTTTAAATGAACATGATTGAAATAATGCATTAAAGATTTTTTTTTTTTTTTTTTAAATAATAAATATAAAGAGTCGAAGACAAATCTGAACCATAGGACATTTCTCGATAGACACTCCACTTATATGACCATCATGAGTGCTGAGACAATGAGAATAATTGGCTAATTGCAGTATTTCTGCCCGTGAATTGTCATTGACAAGGCAAAAGAAGTTTAGTCGCAATCCACGAGACCTCAGAACCAGTTCGAGCGAAACTCGGATTACAGATGCAAGGTCAATCCATGTAATGTCATATCTGAGAACCCAGGTGAAAGTAGAGTTAAAAATCGAACTAAACTGAGAAGTTATTAGGCTCTAATTTCTTGGCGCAGCACAGAGTGGCGTAGCGTGGCGCAGCCCACGCAGTGTTAATTTTGTCCGGTGCAGCCCGCGCAGTGGAAATTTCGTGCGGTGCAACACCATGCGCAGCCACTTTGGCAATTTGGTAGACGGACATGTGCCGAGATGGGTGTGGCCGCGCAGTAGGGGGAGGTGTCACATATTCATCAAGACGCAGTGACAATTTCGTAGCAAAAGTCTCGGCCGAAACTGCGCAGAAAGCTTGCCAGCTCCAAACTGGTTTACTTTCTGTGCAGTGGTAATTTGGCTGACTGGCGCACAGTGTGCACACGTCACCGAAACCTCACAGGCAGGTTTCTAGAATGTCAGGCACATTTCAATGCAATAAATAATTACAGCAGCCACTATTTAATGTAACTATCTGAATCAGCACATAAACTATAGTATCTATATTGATCATCCTGATGTCAGATCAAAGGCGGTTGGCACGCGTAATGGAAACTCGACTTGACAGTCCTCAGAGTGACAGTGCATTCTCTGTGGCATGTTGCGTGCTACACAACATAGCTGTACGCCATGGATGTCACTTTGACCTCACGCAGGGGACATTACAGGACTTGAAACAGAGAGAGGCCGAACTGCATGTGCCGTATCAACAGAGCAGCAGCGTGCACGGGAGAGGAGAGACCACCTGGCTGCACAGCTCTGTCCTTAACACTAGAACCGCGGCACTGATGTTAGTAATGCATGGTATTTCGTGTTAGTAAAAGATATGAGTCCATCCGTCCATGACTTTTTCTAAATATGTTTTCTATGTTATATCAAAGTTTTGAACTTCTGTTATAAAACGTAAGTGAGGATATTCATATATATATATATATATATATATATATATATATATATATATATTAAATTACTTTGAGCGCCGTAGCTGCTTTTTTTTTGCGGCAGTGGCTTTGACCGCAAATACCCCTGTCTGCAACGTCGAGAGAGAGAGAGAGAGAGAGAGTGTGTGAGTGTGTGTGTGTGTGTGTGCATGTGGGGGCGCGTGTGTAGGCTATGTGGGTATGTGTCCTTCAGCTGCTTTCACACCGGACGCGAAATGAATTTTTTGCACGACAGATTACATTCAAAGTCAATGCAAAGACGCGAATACACACGTTTCACATGTATTCGTGTCTTTGCATTGACTTTAAATGTAATCTATCGTGCGGAAAATTAGTTTTGCGTCCAGTGTGAACGCGGCTTTAGAAACACAGCCTGATCTGAGCTACATTCATCTAAACATTATTATTATTATTACTATTATTACTTTTATTGTTGTGTACTATTAGCCTACTAAAGGTAGTCTATAGGCTTACACAGCTGTCAAGTGCACCCCTTGTCGGATTCGTTCTGGTTGCAGTAGGGTTACGCAATGAGGTCGTTGCAAGTTACGTCGGTGGTCACATGATCCCCGAAGCAAAATGTACACAAAGGTTGATCGCAGCATAGTGAAAATGGGGCAATCTTGTGCTGCTGTTGCTTGCACCAATAATAGATAGATATATACTTTATTAATCCCAATAGGGAAATTCAGGTGTCTCGCTCATCCAGACAGACAGTTAAAACACAAACAGTGTAACATAAATAAATACAACACACCACACTACAGAGCCAGCCTAATGTACAGTGTAAGAGCATGGAGTGACTAAACAGAACTGGATAAAAAAGATAAAAGACTGGATAAGACTGGATAAAAAAGTATAAATAGAATAAATAGCAACTAATAAAAACAGATCACTAAAAATTATTGCACGGGAAGCAGCAACACAAGCCATTAACTGCAGGAGTTGGAGAGTCTGATTGCGGCCAGGATGAAGGACCTCCTGTGCCGCTCAGTCCTCGACCTCATTGTGATGAGCCCCCCACAACGGCGGCTGCTGGTCTGCCCAGCCAGGACATGATGGAGGGGATGGTTCTCATTGTCCCTGATGACCAGGAACTTGCTCCTCATTCGTCTCTCCACCACAGCCTCCAGGGGGTCCAGGCTTAGTCCAATCACAGAACTTGCTTTCTTGACAAGCCTGTTCAGCCGCCCAGTGTCTTTCTTTGATGTTCTGCCCCCCCCAGCAGACTACAGCGAAGAAGAGAGCACTCGCCATCACTGACTGGTAGACTATGACCAGCATCTCCCTGCAAACCTCAAAGGACCTGAGTCTCCTCAGGAAGAACAGCCTGCTCTGTCCCTTCATATAGAGTGCATCAGTGTTGGCTGACCAGTCCAGCCTGTCGTCCAGATGCACCCCCAGGAACTTATAAGTGGACACCACCTCTATGTCCTCGCCACGGATGTTAAGGGGTAGCAGGGGGCTTGGACCTTCGGAAGTCTATGACCATCTCTTTAGTCTTAGATGTGTTCAAGAGCAGGCCATTCTTCTCACTCCAGACACTGAAGGCGGTCGCCAGGTCCCTGTACTCCCCCTCCTGTCCATCCCTCACACACGCCACTATGGCCGTGTCGTCAGAGTATTTTTGGACGTGGCAGGACCCTGAGTTGTAGGCAAAGTCTGCAGTGTAGAGTGTGAATAGGTAGGGAGCCAAAACCGTCCCCTGCGGTGCCCCAGTGCTACTCACAACTGTATCTGAGACACAGCTCCCAAGCCTGACAGACTGAGGCCGTCCTATCAGGTAGTCCATGATCCATGCTGCGAGGAGGGGGTCCACCCCCATCATTCCCAGCTTCTCGCTGAGTAGGAGAGGCCGGATAGTGTTGAAGGCACTCGAGAAGTCGAAGAACAATATCCTCACCTGATTTCCTGGCTCATCTAGGTATGAGTAGGCTCTATGGAGCAGGTAGAGGACAGCGTCCTCCACTCCTACTCCCTAATAATGCCATTCAGTCGTCTGGAAAATACGGCAAAATAAGTTTCCATCGATTTCCACAAAATAATGAAGCCCTTTTGAGAGATTGGTTTGTTAAATTAAGAAGAATTGACCGGGGAAAGCCTTACAAACCAACAAAACATTCAGTTCTTTGCTCAGAGCACTTCGAGAAAAGCTGCTTCACGTACCAGAATTTCACAAGTCAGTCAACGGTTTTTTTTGCAATGAAAACTGGTTTTAAAGAGAAAATTTAAAGAAATTAGTGGAAAATATATATTCAATACAAATATTAACCTTAAGCCTGAACGTCCCCGTAAAGGCCCATTCACACCAAGCGCGGATTTCCGTGCGGATTATTCACACGGATTTTTATAGGAGCTAATTCCATGGGCTTTAATGTAAGCTTGCACACCAAGGCGGAATTTCCGTGCGGCAGAAAAAACATCCTCACGGACTTAAGCTCCAGCGAAAATCCGCCTGTGAAATTGTACTGTTAGCCAATGAAATGATTTGTTTTTATCGATGTCACAGCATTCGAACCTTTCGATTAGCTAGATAGCTTGTATTCAGTTAATAGTTAAATTTAACGTGACATATTATAGCTATGTGCGCAGTTAGTTTACGTTTTCATAGTAGTTGGAGATCTAGCTAATCATAGTTTTTTTTTTCCGATTAACGTTTTCATATGTTGAATATTTTTACACCAAATCACAAAGCTGTGCATCGCTGAGGTGCAATTATGACGAAGCTTCGTCTGGGTTGGACAAGTTAAATTTATTGAAACAGCCCCAGGTCTGGACATCAATAAGGAAAATGTTTGTTGGCTACGTTATGCTTCAGATACATACAAACAATGTCATCGTCGCTGCTGCTGCTTTCACGGTTCACTTAGGTTAAATTATAACTCACAAATTTGTTTTTCCGCTGTGCGGAATTGGAACACAAGAACGCGAAATTTCACACCGAGTCCGGTGTGAATGGTTTAACGCGGAATTTTCGTGCTGCGAATATTCCGCAAATCCGTGCCGCTTTTCCGCTCCGCCCCGGTGTGAATGGGCCTTAACAGGGGCAATGAATTTGCATAATAAATACAGCATGTTTCCTAATAGCAACCTCGTCATGCAGCATATCCTCTTAAAGCGAAGAAACTCGGCGACAAGTTTTTGATGACCGTTTTTACCTAAACCGAACACAATTCAAGTACCAAGCAAGTAAATAAGCATCTAGCAAACCATTAAATAAAATAAGATCAGTGCTCTATCGCAAGCATTTCTACTGAATTTGTGCTATGCATATAAACGATGCCTCAAATGAAAAAGGACACTCCATAGATTCCAACGATATAAGCCTTGTCATTTTAAATTGACACCACACTCAAAGAACAGCAGGCATACACTTTAAATGCTACAGAGATGAGAAAAATTTTTCTTACCTTTGATATTTTATCATAAAAGCTGTTTGTGGGTAAATCTGCACTTGCTGTTGTTTTAGCCAGTCTATCTGAGAGTCCTCTCGCCATTATGCTATGCACTGAAGACCTCAGCAGTATAATCACTTAAATGGTTTGTTTTTTGTATTTTCGCTATAATTAACCGCTAAATATTCAACTGTTGTTTTGACAGTCGGTTTATGACTGAGAATCCTTGCGTCAATATGCTCAAGTTCAAACACAGCACAGCTATACAAGTGCTAAATCGACCGGTGAATATTATAGTCTGTTGAGCAAGTGTCGTGGATAAGGCGGAGCATTTAGACCTGAGGTTCAATATCCGGTGATACATGTGACATTTCAGAGCAAGGAAATACATTTTTTTTGTATAAATAAATAATAATTAATCGATGCATTCCCATCCCATCAAAGCCATCTTCCTGAGTTACTTCAGGGATCACATGACTTACACTACGGTTTCTGCATCCAGTGCGACGCCTCCATTGGGCAAATTTTGACTCAAGTTGCTGTTTTCTCATATAATGTTTGTCAGCATAATTAATTATTGTATGTAATAAATTCACATGTATTTATTGGCATTTTTTTTATTTCATTCATTCAAAAACAATAGATTGTTGATTCCCTCTTTATAATCGCACAATATTAAGAAATGGCCTCACATTTGCACTGCCGTGAAAAACGCAGCAGCTGCGGTTCTAGGGGGGTTTAGAATTCCGCGGCAGCTTTTGCATCATCAGCCTGTGGAGATCTGTTCGCGTGACCATATATACGGCCACTGCGAGCTTGAACCTCCCGGATCAGAACATCAGTTTCCTCTTGGCTGAAGTTTGGCCGTCTGGCATTGCTGCCGTGTCCTGACTCATCCATGTTGAACGATATTTGCACTGCGCCTCGCCCACGGCGCTTTTAAAGGTGAGGAGAGGAGCTCATTTGATTGGTGAAGATTTGACTCGGCTGTGTTAAACCCACTCAAGCCTTCTCTCCTCCCTCTTTGCCACTTGCGCCGGCAGGAGGGACGGAGGCGGGACAAAGGAGTACTTGCACCAAGCTGCGCCGGCCACAAAATTGCAAAATATGTCTGGACACACCCCCTTGGCGCGGCGCACCCCCCGTTCGCCGCGCCTGCGCCACGCCTGGTCCTGGTCTACGAATTTAGAGCCCTAAGACTTAAATCACTGGGCCAAGTAACATCCGACCCGGAGGTTGCCACAAAGAACTAATTTGTCATCTCCAAATACTTGATTATAGCCAAGTGAATTGGGTGCAGCTAGAAAGCCAAAGTCATTGACTGTAAAATTCGTAAGGCATAAAACGTGAACGCGATTCAAGAAGTCGAGAGCTCGTTCATTGCTGTGGTGACATAACGTTCAACATGCGCTTGCAAGGGCTTCCCAATCATATCCCGACCATACAAAGGAACTAGCGAGCGTCCGGTATATAATGGAAAACTAGCAGCTCAGGTAACTTCACAAAATGGGACATAACAGCGTCTTTCTCCGCTACGAGTACAAACACTGCCAAGACTCAAGTATTAGCATTCCAGCGCGCTTGTCTGAAAGACATGCAGGTCTAAGCACCACGCTCCAGATTAAGACAAGACTACATTGCATTACTGCTCTTACATAAAGCATCCAAATGCTTTTTTCAACACCCGGAAAAGACCAGCTTCTGACAAAGAGTACTGCCTCGCTAAGCGAAGACTGGAATCGAGCGTTCGTGGCTGCATCCGGATTACCATGCGCTGCTTTAAATTTACGGTTGAGCGATGACTCACCAATAAAGAAAGGTTCCTTCAGCAAAGACAAAGGCAATGTTTTCGAAATGAGCCACATTTGTAAGACAAGTTAGTTTTTTGCGCTGGTTATCCTGCATAACCGAGCACTTCCAGCGTGGCAAAATGCCAGCAGGACCTCAAACCACATGAAATCCACCAAAGTGCAGTAACCAAAATTAAAAATGTTATGGAAGTAGCAGCAATAACGAAAACTACGAACCTTGTCGTTGGCGGCTCTGTTTCCTGTAACGGCGTTTGTTAAGCGTCGTGCTGCGGAGCTGCTTCTCAGAATGTGAGCTTAACCCCTTGTCTAGACCGCAAGCGTTTTAGACGCGTTTTTTCTCGCGTCTGATGCAGCAGATACGCTCTCATTTTAATCTACGCAGCTGTCTGCACTGGCTCCGTGCGGCTCGCGTCTCAGCTGCGTCTCAGGGGCGTAAACGCGACCCGAAGCTTTTGTTTACGCTTCGAGTCTATTTTTCCTACAAATACACGCGTAAACGCCAGGGTATGCACGCTGCACAGAAGGTTTGGCTGCTCCTTCGCTGCTCTACGCTTCGAATCATATGCGGGCGAGACGGAACCGGAATAGACAGTTGCTTCTGTGTCACGTGAACGCTGTCTTCACGCGAGTGCGGCGCTGACGTGACGCTTGCGGTCTAGACAGGGGTAAGTAAACCAGCATATTATCGATCAAGCAATCATGTGACAGCAAATCAGATGACATTGTGAGCACGCATGTGATTCTCCAGCGAAAGAAGCAGCTCCTATAGGTTAGCAAGCTTGACTCCGTGCCTATCAGAATTTACGGCAAGCTCCATATTAATTGCTTTTTCAGCCCTTTTTTGCCAGTGTCCCAACTTTTTTGAGACCTGTTGCAGCCAGAAAATTTGAAATAAGCTCATTTTGTGGATAAAAATGTAAAATGTCTCAGTTTCAACATTTGAAATGTTATCTATGTTCTATTTTTAATAACATATTGGCTCGTGATCTGAATGTCATTGCATTTTGATTTTATTCACAATTTACACTTTGTCCCAACTATTTCAGAATTGGGGTTGTAGTTATAGTAAGGTACTGTATGGCACAGCTACGAAATGAAAGCCAACAATGAATCATGATACATTTAGGCAACATGATCAAGTATATGGTGGAGTTTTGATAGTCACCCATGTTCAGACTTCCATGGCCTACCCCAGGGAATATGCAATACACCAGTGCCATCATTCCTATGTGCATGCTCAGTAAGCATTGCAGCTCGAAGTTTAGTTCTTACCATTGGCAAATCCAGCAAACTTTTGCTGAAACACCACAGAGTGATTTGCACCATCACAAAGGTTTCTGTGTCAGACAGTTTAATCATTCCTGTCTTGTCCGCACTGTCGGGTGTGTAAGGTATCACCTTTCGTTCTATAAAGACTACCTGGTAACTGGACCTGGGTGGCCTCTGTGATGGCCCAGTCCCTATAGATATGACACACCATTGTTCTCACCATATTTAAAGGCTGCTGTCAATAACAAAAGCATTGGAAAGATTGAGTAATATGCATTCTTGCATTTTTCCAACTTTTAGCAGTCTGCCTTCTCTGTCATTGTGAATGTGACAAAATGAAAAATGAACATACTACACATGGAAAATACTTTTTTCTTTGATGCAACCACTTTAAGCCATCTGCTAGTCATGAATTACACTGTATATAAAGAGAATACGCAGGGTGGCATTTTTCAAATCATTCTTGTAACATGACCCCATTTGTAGAATGCACGTGTCATCTGCTGCAGCTATTGTTTCTAAGCAGCACGCACAGCCTCTATTTATTTGATACCGTCAAAGGAAAATTGCTTGATAACAGCTTAATTCTGTCTCCAATTTTGGATCTTGTGAGTGCCAAACATGCAATGTTTATTTGTCCCAAATCCTGCTCCATTTCGGGAAGTTATACACTGGCATGCACACCCTCCAATTAGTGTGCAGCCGGCCACTGCTTCTTGTCAATCTGCTATTCATCAACTGCAGTGCACTGTTGCTTTGCTGGAGGTCTTAACAACCAGTGCTGCTGTCTGGCACATGCAAATCACAGTGTCACATTGACAATAAGGTTCACTGGTTGCACTGAAGCCCTCCACTCCACTGGGCTAAGCTATTGTTTATAAAGCTGTGTCCATTAGGATTCCAAAGCTGGCTCCACTACAATCCTGTATGGGTCACATACTGCTCTGAATCGAATGAGAGGATCCAACTCTCATGAGGCCTGACCCTCAAAGCTTTTTATATATTTTGAAAAATAGAGACCTCATAGTTTCTCTAAAAAACGCGAGCTTGAACTGCTGATCGTGAACTTAAATTTTCCTTAACCTGATTTGAATGTGACCCACAATTACTTTTTAGTTTCTGGGGAAGATAGTCATGCTAATGTGGAAAAAGAGCTGCACATGTGACTCTAATGCAGTTGAGCACAATGCGCAGGATGGAACCCGCAAATTGGCAAAACAAATGCATGATTTTTTTTCACCATTATTTTTCTAATCCAGTAATGATGAAATATGAAAAAAAAATTTAAGAAGTTGATGAAGTTAAAACTAAAACAAGTGCAGTTGGCCCACAGTTCAGAACTTCAGAATAGCTACCTTATACTGTATACTTTTGTTTACATGTAAGAAGTGCAAAAGATTCCAGATGCTCGAAATAGTTTTTTGGGCCGGGCCCCTATAAACGCGAATGTTGCTGCGTGAGTGACTGACTGACTAAGTGATCAAGTTCAATGATTGGCTGGCCGGCAGGGAAGAAGCTCAGCGATTGGTCGGCCGGCGGGGAAGAACTTCAATGATTGGTTGGCCAACGATTGGCTGGCTGGCTGGCCGGGCGTATAGTTATATAGTTGGGCCCATTGACTGTGAATGGACGAACTATGTAAGTTGCTAACTTAGTTAGCAACTATGCTTTTGGGAAACATGCCCCTATATATTTGTATTATAAATACATGGGTCTCGGAATTTCCGCTTTGAGACATTGCAGCAGAAACTGAATTCTTCGCTGTTGTTGGATCTTGGATTTGAGAGATTGCAGGTGAAACGGAATATTTTGCCGTTGTTGGACCTTGGATTTGAAACGGAGTACTTTGCTGTTGGTGGATTTTGATTTGTCTCTCGAAGGTAAGTGAAATTTTCACTTTTCTGACTTACGAATGTGTGCCTTCGTGAAGTCAGACCATTCAAAATTAATGGCTTGAAAAAAGTTTACTCCTTTAAAAACAAGGGCATTACTTGAGTTAAGTTACATTACGTGTTTGTTTGTTGAGGGCTTTTGCGGGTCCACGGTGTTGCTAGAAAATTAAGTTACCCAGTTTTATTCTCTTGCATTTCGAGTTGCAGTAGCCTCGTAATTCGAGAGCACTGATTTGCCCTCCTTACTTTTGTCTGAGGGCACTGAGCTCAGTGAGTTTCATTGCTAAACTAAAAAGTGGAATTGAACGCACCACACACATTTATGCGTGTCACTATCCCGTTCTTTCTCGTTTTGTTCTTTCAGATCGGGTGGTAACGTTAACGTTAAACATTCCTCATCCCAACATAGGCACTTACATGATGTTAGGAAAGATTGATAAATACTGTTACTATGACTATAGTTGGTCTATTTATGTACACGGTGGAAGTGGCGCCTGCGCTATTATGTTTCAGTATTTTCAAGAATACTGGTATGATGCCCTGACTGGTTTCCAAATTAACCGATTCCCTTGCGCGTTCATGAGTTGGTTCGCTTGAACGGAAGCAGTTGTGGTGGCCGCTTTGATTGTATCTATGAGAGTGAATTTAACCGACACCAATGAAAACAATAAAATTAAGAAAATATTAAGTTTGAAAGATCGCGGCAAGCTGGATTCGACAGCCCGTGATTGAGGTAGCTACTTCTCCACTACGTTGTTACGCCACCGTTACCTGACCAGTATTTGAATCCAGACTAGCAATAGACTTCAATAATCAGGCAATTGTACTGTTAAATTAGAACACATTTTTGTACATATAGAATGTTCACAATGTCCAATTTTTGACGCCAATGAATGTTTCTTGGCAATATTGGTCACCATTATACAAAAATTAATGCGTATTTTCTTCTAATGAACAGCAAAAGGTGGATTAGATATTAATATAGCGGATGCATATGCTGCGCTTGCCCTAGCTAGCATCCCGGTCTTTTAAAAAGTTCAATTTGATTTTGTTGCATTATGAGCACAAGTCGACCATTATTAGGCTAATCTTCTTTCACGCTAGATTGGTTTGGTTTGTTTCAGTCCTCCATGCTTGTTTTCTCTAGTACCGGTTGCGAGATTCCATACAGATAGATGAATGTAGCACATCATATCAATCTAGCGTAAAAGAATCATAACAAAAGTCGGACTGTGTTTTTAATTTCCCTATTCAATCTCGCAACCGATACGACTGTGAACAAGCATGGAGGACAGTATCGGTTGCAAGATTGAAAAGGGAAATTAAGAACACATTCCGACCATTGTTAAGATTCTTTCACGTTAGATTGGTACGATGTGTTACATTCCCCTATCTCCCTTTTGAATTTTGCAGCCGGTACCAGGATTATTTTCTTAATCTTCCTATTGAATCTCGCAACTGATGCGAGAGAAAACAGGTACAATGAAGGGACTTGGGATACATTATCATATTAGCTATGTGACAAAGTGCAATACTCAGTCAGGCTGTAACTGTCGCTTATGAAAATTCTTGAATTCTTGTATTTTATTTTATTTTTTAAACATTGATTGTATCATTTTTTGGACTACCATATTTGAGGTAAAATTGACCTAAATTGCTCACTTCGCAACACACTTTTTTTAATCGGCGTAACTGAAATAAATATCAAAAAATTCGCTATTTGGGGGCACTATAAAATTCCAAAACTTTCTTATTTCCCGGCCAATTCTCATGATCTTGGTGTCAACTACAAGGCCTTTTCGAGAGCTTTCAATAAGTCATAAATTCATTAAAATCAATTGCATTTCAATTTTTTTGTCACATAGTTAACCATATTCAACCATCACCACTATCGAATAACGCTTCATGTAAACACATGGCAACTCCTTCACTCGAACATATATTCATTAAGCGGTTTTACTCAAAACTGTGGATTCTTTGTCCATAACATGCCCAAAGACTTTATTATTTCAGTATGATTCATGAACATACATACATACTTTAACTGCTGTCTACATCTGCTGCTGCTGTCTCTCTCAAATTGACAATCACAAAATCAATAACTGCTACCCTTACTCTAGCTCTTTGTCTATTCAAATGTATAACTTGCTTTTGATATGTTCTCCTTACTCAAGACCCCCCCACCTCACTCTCACTAACCCACTCACTCACACACTCTCAGTCTCACACTCTCCCACTCTAACACTCTCACTCTCACACTCTCCCCACCCACTTTGTAAATAATTTATCAGCTCCAGCTCATTACTACACTTGCACTTCATATAATTGCATGAGCTTTGCGTCATTTAGCACCCTTTTCTTGGGCCCACATTCTCATACAGCACTTGGCAGCCCAGCCATATACTAGGTTGCACCTAGTCTTGTTTACATTAATCTGTGGATATCGAAGACAAACATGTCAACTTATACAGTGCCATGAAAAAGTATTTGCCCCCTCCCTGATATCTTACTTTTTTCATATTTTTCACACTTAAATGTTTCAGATCATCAAACAAATTTTAACATGAGAAAAATATAACCCGAGTAAATACAAAATGCAGTTTTTAAATGATGATTTCATTTATTAAGGGGAAAAAGCTATCCAAACCTACCTGGCCCTGTGTGAAAAAGTAATTACCCCCCCTTGTTAAATCGTGAAATAACTGTGATTAATCACATTTTTTGACTCCAATTTCACTAGCCATGCTCAGGCCTGATTACTGCGAGACCTGTTGAATAAAGAAATCACTTCAATAGAACCTGTTTGACAAAGTGAAGTAGGCAAAAAGATCTCAAAGAGCAACATGTCTTGCTGCGAACTGAAGAAATTCAAGAACAGATGAGAAACAAAGAAATTGACATCTATCAGTCTGGAAAGGGTTGCAAAGCCATTTTTAAGGCTTTGGGACTCCGGCGAATCATGGTGAGAGCCATTATCCACAAATGGAGAAAACTTGGAACAGTGGTGAACCTTCTTAGGAGTGGCCGGCCTACCATAATTACTCCAAGAGTGCATCAACGACTCATCCAGGAGGTCACAAAAGAACCCAGAACAACATCTGAAGAACTGCAGGCCTCACTTGCCTCAGTTAAATCAGTGTTCATGATTCAACAATAAGAAAGAGACAGGGAAAAAATGGCATCCATGGGAGAGTTCCAAAGCCAAAACCACAGCTGACCAAAAAGAACACAAAGGCTCGTCTCACATTTGCCAAAATAAATCTTGATGATCCCCAAGACTTTTGAGAAAATAATCTGTGGACTGACGAGACAAAAGTTTAACTTTTTGGAAGACGTCCCATTACATCAGGTGTAAAACTAACAAAGCATTTCATAAAAAGAACATCATACAAAAAGTGAAACATGGTGGTGGTAGTGTGATGGTTTTGGGCTGCTTTGCTGCTTCAGGACCTGGACAACTTGGCGTAATTGATGGAACTATGAATTCTGCTCTCTACCAGAAAATCCTGAAGGAGAATGTCCAGCCATCAGGTCGTGATCTCAAGCTCAAGTGCACTTAGGTTATACAGCAGGACAATGATCTGAAACATACCAGCAAGTCCACCTATGAATGGCTGAAAAAAAAAAGGAGATTTTGGAGTGGCCTATTCAAAGTCCGGACTTAAATCTGATTGAGATGCAGGGGCATGATTTTAAACAGACCGTTCATGCTCAAAAACCCTCCAATGTGGCTGAATTAAAACAATTCTGCAAAGAAGAGTGGCCAAAATTCCTCCCCAGGGATGTGAACGACTCATTGCCAGTTATCGCAAACATATTATTGCAGTTGCTGTCGCCGAGGGTGGCACAACCAGTTATTAGGATTTAGGGGGCAATTACTTTTTCACATAGGGCCAGGTAGGTTTGGATAGCTTTTTCCCCTTAATAAATGAAATCATCATTTAAAAACTGCATTTTGTATTTATTTGGGTTGTCTTTGTCTTATATTAAAATTTGTTCAATGATCTGAAACATTTAAGTTTGACAAATAGGCTAAAAAAAAAAAAGAAATCAGGAAGGGGGCAAATACTTTTTCAAGGCACTGTATGTGCACAGTCATTACAGTAACCATAAAATGGAAATATGTTGTGTGAAATAATTAAAAATAATGTTGTGAAATGCTGTAATTTCGGCAGATCTGATAAATTGAGCTTTTAGCAACATCAGAGATGATTTTCCGAACATGATCCGATCAAGTCGGGTGTATTTTAGTCCTTTTCATTGCTCCGATAGTGATCATTTGCGGACTACATCAAAATGTAATAAATGTTTTGGCATTGCTTGCCTAAGGTACTTCCTCCAAAACAGTACAGTTGTGTGGTCATTGTAATTCATAGAAAAATTGTTCCGAGGCAAAACTTAACATACAGCACCAACATCAAAATTTCAATTGAAAAATCTAATGTATCCAAAATATCATATGTTGCCCATGTTGAGATTCAACTCAATAGCTTACAGAAAAGCGAGGATCAAAACTTATGGACAAGACATCTAGGTGTGATGATGTTAATGACACACACAAACTAGACAGCATCCATCTATTTGCAGTTCAAAGGCCATGACATCCTAATTGCTTATTAAATACAATGGAATCACGTGTCTGTGAATTGGAAAAATGCTTCGTACATGTATGCAAACAAAATACTAAATGGTTACCTAACTTACAAGTCGTGCGCTTTTTAGCTATGAGGGCAGCTACGAGGGCTATCCAACCCACTGGTTAGGTTAGATGCTGGCTCGCAAGATGATGAAACCATGTTACGTTGAGTTTAATCAGATATATTATTGCTCAGCAATTGAAATCATGCCAAGAAAATGTCTGTCTTAGATTAAAAATGCTTCCCAACAACTTGGATGCAGTACTACAGTCTTGTGCAAATTAATTGGATAAAGCAGGCTGGAGTGGGTAAACCAAACAACAAAGGTTTTCAGGCTTTTTATTACTTTTTTTTTCAGGCTTTTTATTTTAATATTTTATTAATAATAAAATATTATTATTTTATTTTTATTATTTATGAAGATGGATCACTGGTAGGTACAGGCAGTGTTGGATTGGCTGGAGCTGAAAGACCCTAAGGAACTGCAAAGATTTCAAGGCTTTGCAAATTTCTACTGCCGATTTATCCAAGGGTACTCCAGTGTTGCTGCTCCCCTAACCAAGCTGACATCTATAAATCACTTTGCGCAGAAGCCAAATATGGCTATTGATGCGTTACCCAATTTAACGCTTTATAATTCAAGATCTGAGCTTCACAGAGAGGGGGGAAATGGCTGAAATCAAACAAGATACTTGTAACATTTAGAATTCCATTGTATTTCAGTTTCTTTACATCATTTTAGTTCAGTGTAAGGTCCACAAACACAAAAAATCTTCATGAAAATTCAGCAATGAAATTATAAAATACTGAGAATTGACAAATGGCTGGGAGTAAAAACAGTACATTTCTGGGATTATAAACTTCTTCACCACAAGTGAACTTCATCTGACAATGCTTTTAAAAATTATCTACTCTCTATGAATCAAATAAGACAGCTCTCCAGGTGGCTCCCCATGCTGTCAGAGCCCTCAAAATAGCGCACTGTCAAATCATAAAATAATCATATGTTTAACACAAATCAACTTTCATATTGAATTTCATGAGTGGAATCAATAATTTTCTGGCGAAATTTATCATGAATTTATCAATATAGGCGTGGATGGACATCAATAGTGATCAGTAACTTCTCCACACTGAAAACTTGCCTTTTATCCATGATAAAGTTCAGAGTTTTGTCCATTTTTTACAAAGTCACATCAGCAAGCACAAATACTCATTAAGGGAATTGCTTATTTTTACGGTCAGAACATTCACTCTGAGGCAGACAGCTTGCTGTTTATAATTCAGATCATCCAAGAAAAGCAAGCTTGTATAAACACTTTTCACACCCTATAAGGAGCAAGTATAACTCACTAACACAGAAATATCTGAAATATACCTTATTCTAGCAAAATAGACATTCCACCATCGGAAAAAACGAAGGCAATATGCTACCCTAGATTGAAGAGAGTGCAAGGAGTGAAGCAGGGGAAATAATGAAGTCTTCGAGCTGTTCGCAGGGCTTAAAGTTCTCCGGCACCTCGCCGGATTTCTGGCGTGAGGAGATTTTTCATCACAAGCTCATCGGGCTGTTTTTTTTTTCTTTATGTGAGCTGAGTTTTTGATGTGTAACCATTTATCCAATCACATTAAACGCTGTTTAGAGCCAGTGGCGGAGCTAGAAATGGGAAATGGGGTGGCATAGACATGTCCCTTTATGACAACAGTTAGTCCTGGCTAGTTCTCAATCATTTTCCTTTCTTGACGCTTTTTCCAATTATCGTAATTGGCAACTGAAGACACGGTTTCTCTCCACATGCGATCTAACAGCGATGAAATCATGGGCTAAATTCAGTACAGCGGCGAAAAAGAACTGAGAATTGGGTGCACAAAACATCTGTTTAAAACAATTATTAGTCCTGACCTGTTCTCAGTCATTTTCATGATCAACGAAAGGTTCACTCCGAGAGCACTCCACACTTAACAGGTGCTGATTGTTCTCCCTGATTAGGTAAGACGACAGTCATTCCTCTGGACGCGTATTTTCTGTATTTAAATCAACGTTACTCAAAATTGCATACCGGCACAAATAGCTTGAGCCACACGCTTTTCATAGCCTATTTAACTGCCGAGTTAAATAGTAACTAATAAGAACATTATTTTTCTGAACTGAATTTAGCCCATGATTTCATCGCTGTTAGATCACATATGGAGAGAAACTGTGTCTTCAGTTGCCAATTATGATAATTGGAAAACGCGTCAATAAAGGAAAATGATTGAGAACTAGCCAGGACTAACTGTTGTCATAAAGGGATGTGTCTGTGCCACCCCAATTCCCATTTCTAGCTCCGCCACTGGGCAGGGCCGGATGCAGCTTGCGTAGACTGGGGGTGCAGTTAAAATTGCTGGGGGGGGGAGACGCTTTTCAGTTTGTTGACTGAGGCGGGGGCGGGGAGACGCGTTTCATTTGGGGGGTTGGGGGAGACGCGTTTCATTTTCATTTCATTTCACAATGCGCTGAAGTATACGTCAGTAAGTCCGGAGGGGCTGGCGGGGCGCAGCAAGAATCTTGGGGGCGTAGCCCAACCCTGCACCCCCCTGGATCTGGCCATGGTTTATGGCTGATAAAAGTGGCTGATAAAAGTGATGTACTTCTAAACCAATAGCACATGAGAATTGCATGTTACTAGGCAATAGAGGCAGAGCGGGAAACGTAATTTTTTTTTCCAGGCGAGTACAGGGCTCATTCCGATAAATAGGTGTGTCTATCGAGCTGACACTTGTCGCGCATGCGCGATATAGTCGTCGGTCTCACTCATGGACTGTGTCTAAATTATAGACAGTCCATGGTCTCACATACTTACATGATGAACATCCAGATAGGGGATAGATATATAAGTATAGGAAAGGATAATACATCCTCAGAGAGCTGGGACGCAGCCTAACTCCTAGTATCCCATCCATGTTTTTGCCATTTTGGGCAGACATACGTGACAACTTTGCAAAACTCGGGGTCTCCCATCTTGCCAATACAGAGCAGGAACATTCGCATCATCTTAAGCTATACAATTCAAACTAGATAAAAAGGGGGAGGGAATTAAGATATCATTTTAAAAATTCTAATCCAGTACCATGTATTTTTATGGCTCAATCGCACCTTTAAAAGCAGAAACAGATTTTCGCAAACCAAGGCTAAATCTCGATCGAGTAATACTGAACTGCTGAGACAATAATTTTATTAGGGGAGAAACACTCTCACAAAATGATTAACAACAAATATGAGAACTGGACACGTCTGTCATAATGTTAAACGCTTTCGTACTGGCGAGACAAGCATGCGCGATTCATTTCCTGCAAACTGACTCGTCCGGGGATATGAATGCGATTTTGGTTAAAGGTTAATTATGGAGAATACGTATTAAAAGCTATATTTTTTCAAAAATAATACAACCCCATTTCCGAAATAGTTGGGACAAAGTGTAAAATGTGAATACAATCAAAATGCAATGACTTTCAAATCACACCAGCCAGTATTTTATTCACAATAGAACAGAGACAACATAGCAAATGTTGAAACAGAAATTTTACAATTTTATCCACAAAATGAGCACATTTCAAATTTGATGGCTGCTACAGGTCATAAAAAAGTTGGGACAGGGGCCTGTTTACCATGGTATAGCATCCCCTCTTCTTTTTAACACAGAGTGGAGCCGTCTGGGCATTGAGGAGACAAGTTTCTTGAGTTCAGCCATGGGAATTTGATCCCACTCTTGTTTAATACAAGCTTCCAGCTCCTGGAGAGTTTTGGGTCTCCTTTGACAGACTTTTGGTTTAATTATGCGCCAAATGTTCTCAATCGGTGAAAGATCAGGACTGCAGGCAGGCCAGTTCATCACACGGACTCTTCTACTACGAAGCCGTGCTGTTGTAATAGCTGCTGTATTCGGTTTTGCATTGTCCTGCTGAAACACACAAAGCTTTCCTTGGAATAGATGTCATCTGGAGGGGAGCATATGTTGCTCTAAAACCTTTAAATGCGTTTCAGCATTCATGGTGCTTTTTAAAACAAGCAAGTGTCCCACACCATATGCACTAATGCATCCCCATACCATCAGAGATGCTGGCTTTTGAACTGATCGCTGATAACAGGAGGGGTGGCCTTTCTCCTCTTTAGCCCGGAGGACATGATGCCCATGATTTCCAAAAAGAATGTTAAATTTGGACTCGTCTGACCACAGGACACTTTGCCACTTTGCTACAGTCCATTTTAAATGAGCCTTGGCCCACAGAACACGGCGGCGCTTCTGGATCATGCTCAACAATGGCTTCCTTTTTGCATGATAGAGTTTTAGGTGGCATCTGTGGATGGCACGGCGGACTGTGTTTACAGACAGTGGTTTCTTGAAGTGTTCCTGGGCCCATTTAGTAATGTCAATGACAGAATCATGCCGATGAGTGATGCAGTGGCATCTGAGGGCCCGAAGATCATGGGCATCCAGTAAAGGTCTTCGGCCTTGTCCCTTACGCACAGATTTTTCCAGTTTCTCTGAATCTTTTGATGATGTTATGCACAGTCAATGATGAGACCTTCAAAGCCTTTGCAGTTTGACGTTGAGGAACATTGTTTTTAAAGTATTCCACAATTTTTTTATGCAAGCCTTCACAGGTTGGAAAGCCTCTGGCCATCTTTACTTCTGAGAGACTCAGCCTCTTTTCGACATCCCTTTTATAGCCGATCATGTTACACACCTGATGCCAGTTAACTTAATTACTTGCTAAATGTTCTTTCAGCTGATTCTCTTATATATTGATTGCTTTTTCAGCTTTTTTTTTGCCTGTGTCCCAACTTTTTTGAGACCTGTTGCAGCCAGAAAATTTGAAATAAGCTCATTTTGTGGATAAAAATGTAAAATGTCTCAGTTTCAACATTTGAAATGTTATCTATGTTCTATTGTAATTAACATACTGGCTCATGTGATCTGAAAATCATTGCATTTTGATTTTATTCACAATTTACACTTCGTCCCACCTATTTCAGAATTGTACATCCATGGTGCATTTAGGTGCAAAATAAAAGTATTTCTTTTCCGTAAAAAAATATATTTAGTCTGAATTAAACAATTTAAAAATTTTGATGGGTTCGACAATGACTTCCTGTTTACATCGTACAAGCTAATAGTGGCCGGGGCATTGCGGGTTGCCAAATATGGTCTCTATGCTCGGCACAGCTAGGCTGGCACTGGGTAAAATGGCGGAGTCTGCAAGTCCTGCTGCAGCTGCTTCAGAGCCCTGGCAAACAGTGCGTTATCCGTCCCAGCAGCAGAGTGACCCGAGAAGGGCAAAGACGAGAGTCAATATCAGCGAAGCATATGCTCGATGGAGCATCACTTGACATTGTGCAGGCTGATCGCTTGACACACTCGGCAACGAACCTCGAAACCCGACTGCTGGAATTATTTTCTGTTGTTGCGACTACGATCTTGAGACACTAATTGTCGGTATTCTGCTCATATTCCATAATCAACCTTTAATTTAATTAGCCTAAATGGAAGGTCGCTGCTTCAATCAATTCAAATAATTACCAGAACATTACAGCCAACTAAAAATACCCACATGGTTTGAGTAAAGTGTTTTAACGTGGTTGTAGCCTATTCGATTAATAAGATTTTAGCATATGACATACATGCTAGCTCACAGCAACAGAACAAATGTGAAGGGAGCAGTCAATAGAGTTAACCAGCTAGCTTTCTCTTTCGAAGCCAGTCATTGACGACCACCTCATGACAGCAAACCTTACATGAAGTCCTACAGTATATTTCCTAGATAATGCACCAGTCAATCAGCTACGTGTTGTAATTATTAATATAATTTCCCTTTCCGATTCTCTGCATGGCTAACGTGGGGGTTGATTCAACTAAGAAGTGGTTCATTTCTGCGAGCATATTGAAGGGAATGTGCATTATCTGGGGGACCTCGCCAATTGCACTTTACGACTCGTGACAATAGATGCATAAAATAAAGGTTTGTTTACCGCAATCAAGTACACGAACGTTGTCTTCCATAATACTGGAGCCCTACAAGAGTGAGTTCCATTTCCTCTTTCCAGGACAGGGCTCTAAACCAGTCTAGGAGCTTGTTGAACAAGGTGATCATCTTGGGTAAGAGCACACCTGTCAACCCTCCTGTTTTTCCCGGGATTCTCCCATATTTTACCCATCTTTCTCTCTGTCTTCCCGTAAGAATACTTCCCTGGACCACGACTACAGCCGTGATGGCATCATCCATGACCGACCGCGTTTGTGATCAGAAGATCCGCATTGCCTCCTTCATCGCGGAGCACGATCTATCGTTCACCACAGCAGGGCCGCTCGTCCGCCAGTGTAAGAAGCGAGTGGAAGATAGGATTGCATTAGCTAGCCTGTCACTCTCAAACCAACATGCTAGCTATATAACCACACACGGGATTGCTCAGGAATTCAAAAGACGTCTGACTGAGAAGCTGAAGAAAACAATGTTTCGTTAAATTTAGATGAAGCAGCTAACGTAAATAATGGTAAAATTCTAAATATTTTGGTTCGTTTCTTTGATGATGATGTCGGCAAAGTAATCACTCAGCACCTAGCTAGTCGGAAACAAGTTTCCGCCAACAAGTTTAGTTAACTTTACTAAATTTACCCTGGAATGTGAGCAGTGCTACAACGTTAACAGTTATTTATTTATTATTTTTAGTTAACACAGCAAAGGTGTTGCAAACTCAAGAACGCTCTATTTAATCGTTATCCGGGGTAACGTTGTATGACTAGTAAATGGTCTGTATTAGAGATAACGCTGTGTTGCATTCATGCTAGATAACATAACGCTTACTCAACGCTATGGATAAATCTTGAGTTGGGACTAGAGACAATGTCAGCTCCAGGGCAGGAATTTCACGAGTGTGACGAGGGCCATGGCCGTCGCGGCCCTCGCAATTTGGCCTTGAGCCCTTGAAAAAAAGATCTGCCCTGAGGCCACAGTTGCCCCGCCCGCACAGCCCCAGTTGATTTTGCAGTTTTCTAGTCTGCCTCTTTCCTGTCAACACGGCTTTGACATCTGAGTCTTTTGAGAAAAAAAATGCGTCTTTTGATGACATTCTGGATTCTTATTGGGCAACTCAAATGAGATCATCATCAGTGATGAGTTTGATTCGAACTTGGCATGAACCGCTCAGACGGGCTATAATGACAGGTTGACACCAATCTATCACTGGCCAACCAGGAGACTTCATCAAACACACCCCCCACCCCCACCCTCTTGTGTCCACGTCTGCGAAGCTGTGGCATTGGGTCTGAGACTGAACAGAGGGAAAAAGTTGCCGGGACTGAGGTAAGACAGTGTGATAAATTAGCGAACGAATAAGACAGGAATTTCAACATATAAGTTAGTTAACGTTAAATACGCATTGCTTGTACAGTAACGTTATATGACTACAACGTTGACCCAGTTTTAACATGCCGACCGTAGCCTGTAACAATAACGTCAAGAAACGCTTGCTAGCTTGCAGTCAGGTTTTTCCTTTGTCGAGCTTTAAGCGTAAGGTTATGGATGTCCTTACTACTACTTGTTCCTGCCGTAATCTGTAATTTTTGTGTATTTATGATCTTGGTGTTGCTATTTGGGTAAGTTACAGTTGGTTGATGTGTGCTGGCTGTTCATAGCCGCGTTTTTAATTTATGCTGTTAGCACTGCTTTGTTACTGGTATTGTATGTTTCTATAGCCCTTTTCAGACATGAACACCGGTAAATATCCGGAGAAACAGGCCCGGACACCCCCCATCCCCCACCTCTCACCCCTCATGTTGAGCTAAAGAATGTGTGTATATAGCCTACGAGTTTCTCAGTTTCAGTCTTGCAAAGTTGTGTTTAGTTTTCAGTATTGCAAGAACCTCATTATATTTCATTTCTCGTACATTTGATTTCCACAAGTTGAGACAGAAATAAATTCATGTATATCAAACACGACATTGTAATTTTTGTCAATCTATTCAACTGAAATAAAACACACACCTCCTGCATTTGACAAAAGATTCGACAAGAAGGTTCATTTCTCTTTTATTGCCTCTGTAAGACTTGTGACCGCAGCACTCGGCAGTTTTACGCTTGTTGGTGAAGCCGGGGCTGTGGCTGATTAGTTGAGATTGTTTGGTCCAACATTTTGTGTTCATTTCTGTTGTGATTCTCTACGTGTTCTTAGTTATATGTTCTTGTTCCTAAATAAACCACAAGACAAAGCGATCGTATAGAATTAGTGCAAATACCTGCCGAAGAGGACTTTTTTCCTCGCCTGCACCTCACCAACAAGCACGTGTATCTCACTCTCTGAGAAGTTTCGCTTCTTTCCGCGTTTTCCATCCATGCTTCACCGTCTTCCACTGACGTCACTCCACAAATCCCCAGAGCCCACATGGCTACTTTATATGCAGGTGCTCATTTGCATTGACCATATATGGTTGTGTCTGGGCGTGTAGAGGGCGAGAAATGAGGCATGTTCACGTCTGCACTTTTCTTGGGTCCGGTGCGATTTATCAATGGAAACTGCGGACAGCTGTGCGCACGCACAGTTTGATAGATCTGAAAAGGGTGTAAATATTTTGGGTGAACGCCATTTTTGGCTTTTTGCCATAGGCAAAAATTTAGTGGCACATTTACACCCTTTTTGATAAATGAGGCCCCTGGTGTGCATATAAGCTTTTGCTGACTGTGAGATGAGAAAAGGTCTCATATGACAGAAATAAGCCTAGTTGAACTTAATAACACTTGAGATTTTCTTAATATGTTCCTTGAATGTAAGGTTGGAGTAGATGACTATACCAAGATACTTCAATTGTGCCACCACACTAGGTATCTCTCCATAAACAATTACACATGGTTGCTGGCCCTCTGCTGGCTGCTGAGAAAAAAACATGCATACAGTTTTAGTATGAAGATGTATACATGAATTTCGGAGCCAATGAGATAACGGCACCATAGCAGCAGATAGTATAGCAGCAGCTTCTTGCTTTGTTTTGGCATGTGCATATAATACAGTGTAATCAGCATATAATTGCACTTGACATTGCACTTTTTTGACATAAAAACTGAACAGGATTGGTCCGAGTATAGAGCCTTGTGGAACTCCAACTGAGCAGCTGAGGTATGGTGATTGTGCATTTCCAATGAGTACACCTTGTTTTCTGTTTGACAAATATGACTTTATCCAGCAGAGGGCACTATAAGAAAAATTAAAATGAGAGAGTTTTGCGAGAAGCATTTTGTGATTTATTGTGTCAAAAGCTCCTTTTAGGTCCAGGAAAACGGCTTCTACACTACCACCCTGATCTAATAAACTTTCCATGTTCTCAAAAAAAGTAACTGATAGCAGTATCAGTGGAGTGCTGTTTACGAAACTCAAAAAGCATTGGGTGGAGAGGGGTATGACAGCTGTGAATAAGTTCCATTAATTGCATGGCAACCCATTTCTCAGCCACCTTTTATAAAGTGGGTAGTATACTCGCCGCCCAATAGTTCTCTGGTCTGGAATTATCACCAGCATTAAAGACTGGGATAACCTTAGAAATCTTCTAAGTTGATGGCACTCTGCATTGCTTTATGGACAGATTTACTAAGTGTGCAATTGGGCCTGTAATAGCCTCCCTGTGGAACTTAATAAGGTTACTGTCCAGACCAAATACGTACATTCCTGGCTTTAGAGCGTTTTAAAGAAGAGACCATTTTTTTAAACCTCAGGTACAGATATGTTTACTATGTTAAACACTGGTTTGCTATCATAAGGAGGCTTAAAGGAAGAGTCTGGACATTTAAATGCATTGGTAATTCCTCAACTGAGTTTATGAATAACTTATTAAAAGTACTGACAATAATGCTCAAGTTGCTAATCAGTGTGCCATTTACTTGAAACTGTATTTCTTTGGGTTTGGTATCTTTGTTTCGTCAAAGAATCATAGTTGGGTTTTCCCAACTTTCCCTTTCCATGTGCCCCATCTATCATCTCACTGAAAAAATCTGCTTTTGCTTTGTTGATATGTTTTACCACTTTATTTCTCAATGAAGTAAAAGTATGACAGTCACTTGTTAGCCCTTTTTTAATGGATTTTTGAATGCATTACCTCTTTTTTTCATTAATTCCCTAATATTGTTCCTCAACTAAGGTAGTGTTTTTTACGCCTTTTAGATTCCACTTTTTTTGTGAAATGATTGAAAATTTCTTTGATACTTGAGATGAATGCATTACTGCCATCCTCAATTTCATTACTAAGGAGTACACTAGACCAGTTATATTGTTGCAAAGCATTATTAGTCGAGCCCCCATAGGGGTTTGCGAGACTATTGTAATCACCTTGTGAGTCTGTCTGTCTGTCTGTCTGCATGTGTTTCCGGGCAGATATCTCCACAACCACTTGACCGATTTCAATCATCTTTCACATGTAAACACCTTGGGCTGACCTCACGGCATGACATAAATTTCAGGCTGTTGAGCGAGACTACGAATTCTCTGAATGCTTTTTTAAATTTTGTGGTGCACTTCTACGTATCATGTGATGGCTGCTAACCCTAGTCAGTCTAGTGAAATGTTTCCTTTTAGTTTTTCTTGCGCATAAAATAAAAAAGTGAACAGAGAGCCCAGATTAGAGATTAAAAGTTTTGGTAATTCTGTCATACTTATTTGTGAATAGTATATCAATAGTTTTGTATCAGTTATTCTAGTTGGACCTTGTATGACTCGAGTAAAATAGAAGTTATCGGTAAATTGTTTTCATTTTTGTTATCACTAATTTATTATTATCCTAATTAATGTTGAAATCACCTTTTAAGCTTGCAATGATTAAAGATTTTTTAATTTGATCATAAAATGTGTCATTAGAAGAAGGAGGTCGGTATACACATAGAAACATATGTTTGTTTGTCTGTCAGTCTGTTAACCCGGTAACTAAAAAAGTTAAGAACAGATTGGCACGAAAATTGGTAGGATGTTTGATGGTAGTCCACGGATGAGTTGATTAAATTTTGGAGGTGATCTGGAACATATTCTGGATTCTAGATCCAGAAGAAGTTAAAATATACCTGAGTAGAATGATTTTCCCTTATATAATGAGCAGATTTTCATAAAATTTCAGTGTTAAATAGAATCTACACTAATGTAGAATTGATCATAGTTGTTGGTGATCTGGATAATATTCTTGTGGATTCAGAACCAATAACACTAAGTATGGCATGGCTGAGGTGTGTGCTCCACTGAGTGCCCTTCTAGTTTTTCCAGTAAAAGTCTGGAAATAAAAACCAGAGGCCAGAAACTAATGTTCCTCATTTGAATGCCAATAGGCTACTTGGCTAATAAATCATGGTATCCACCAAATATGTGTGGACATCTAGGTATTGGCCCATTTAAATGTTGTTCAATTAACATTCAATTAACCTTGTTTTGGGTATGTTCAATGACCAAATGAGCTAAAATTTATTTAAAAATGTATGGGCCATGTGTATACAACTTTCACTGATCTTATGTCATTACTTACTTCTTTTAAAAAAAGGAAAAAAAAATGATTATTTGGAGTTGTTAGGTTGCCTTGTGCTCCATTCACTTATATGGGTTTCAGCAGCCATTTTAACAATACTGAAACCAGCCAGTTGATGCACTAGATATATTTTTGCTTCACTGCAAGAGAACTCTCACCATATACTCTATAGATACATTTCAATTAACTTAAATTGTATCCTCATTTCTCATACTTGCAACTTTTCCTTTCATCATAGTCCGATTCACCAGGGACGCATGGTGAGACGAAACTGTGTGAGATCAAACAAGGAAATGTGTTTTTAGACAAATGAGGTATCTATCCTTCTGAAACATCACATGAAGCAACATCCATTTCTGACGACAGCACACAGGTGGATCTGGTGCCAGCGTCTTTTGTTTCAGATTGACCTCACGGCTTCCAGCTGAAAATCCTCTGGGAGGGCTGCTTTTGTGTATCCTTCTTCGTGGCTCCTCAGAGCTATCTCCCAGTAATAATAAGAGCTTTGAGATGGCCTGAAAGATGGCGGATACAGAATAGCCTCCGGTTCTGATAATTTGTGTTTTTATTTAGATTTTAAGTGAATGAGCTAATCAAATCATTTTCTATCTTAAATAATTTCAATGTCAAATATGGGTAAATACGGAGCATGGAAATTGCATTGCATGCAAAAACACGTACATTTGTAAATTGCTGAAAGGTCACGCCTCCAGCCATCAAGCTCACCAGTCTATTAAGACCCAGACCACATTCTTGGCTCCATAATCATTACCTGCAACTATTTGTCATTTCCTCTAGGCGGTAGAGTTGTGATATTTAAGACCAAGATTTGCACATAGCCTTTGCGAAGTCTCGTAGCCACATGCCTGTGTTGTATCTCTTATCTTGTAAAGACTTATTCCCCTCATATCGCGTGTATTAATTTTAACTTTTGAATTTAGTGCTGTTTATTGTTCATATCTGCATTTCATCATTATTATTGAGGGAACCTTGTTTCCTATTTTCTTTTCCTATTTTGTAATACATTGTTACCGTAGCTAAAGTCCAGTGTCTGTATTACTAATAGTGCAATTCAGGAACCTTGTTTCCTATTTTGTTTTGTATTGCTTCTTGTTTGCCTTCCTGCTAGGCAAAATAAATACAACTGAGACCATCCTTGCACCTGAGTCCACTCCTCAACTTCGTGTCCTGCATGCACATCATCAGTGTGCAAAGCACAACCCTTACAGAAGACTTCGCTTTACACATAGATTCCGCAAGGATTCCTTTGTCCCCAGAGGCTGCCCAGCCCCCCGACCTCTACCATCTGGTGGCAGAGCTACAGAGGGAGATTGCATGCCTCGGTGCTGCCCTGGACGAATTTTTTTGAGAGGTTTGCGACCAGTCCATCTCCCACACTCCACCAAGACCGTCCACCTCCGTCTCTCCTGCCAGAATGCAGGCTCCCTCAGCCATTCCCTGGGGTGATTTTCCAATGTGTCTGCCAGAGCGCTATGACGGAAACCCCACTGCGTGCAAAGGCTTCGTTCTTCAGTGCGCCCTCCATATCACGTACCATCCAGCCCTGAGTGACGCAAAGAAAATCGCCGCAGTGGTGACCCACCTCTCTGGCAAGACGCTTGACTGGGCAATGGCTGTCTGTGGGCAATCGGCTTTCTAAACCTATGCTGATTCCCTCTAGCAGTTTCGCTCAGTCTTCAATCACCCCGGGACGAAGGCTGGGGAACAGTTGCTGGACCTGCGCCAAGGGATCAAGACCGCAGCTGACTATGCCTTCAATTCCACACCTTAGCTGCAGCCAGCGGCTGGAATGAGCCTGCTTTGCTAACCATCTTCTGAAAGAAGCTGTGTCCAGAGCTCAGGGCAGAGACGGCTTGCAGGGATTTGGACCTGTCCATGCCCTCGTACATTGACGCGGCCATCGGCCAGGACCAGCTCCTGCAGGAGAGACAACGGGTTCAGCCCAGAGGCCCCACCCAGCTGCCTACTGAGGGGGTGGAGCCTATGGAACTGGGGCTTTCTCGACCCATCAAGTATTGGTGGAGAACTGATCCCTGCACCCACAGTCAAGAGGGGAATCATGCGCCTGCAAAGGTAAAGGAGTCACCCACTGCCATCACTGACAAACACTTTATGCTCCCGGTCAAGGTGGCTTATAACAACGTGACCCTTTGCGCAGAGGCCCTGATTGACTCAGGTGCAGTGGGAAACTTTGTCTCCTCCCAGGTGCAACAGCTGAAGGCTCCAGTTCACTGGCTCCCCACTTTTTTCGCCATGGCAACTGCGGAAAACCTCTGGGCAGCGGCACCATCACCCACCAGACGGCGCCAATCTCCCTCACAGTCCAAGAGCGCCATCTGGAGAAAATCCCGCTGCTGCTTCCTCAACATTCAAGCCACCCACTCATCCTCGGCCTTCCGTGGCTGCTTTTACACAATCCTACCACTTCCTGGGAACCCAGACATCTCTACTTCCAGACGCCCACCTGTCGGTGGCACTGTGGCCCCTTCACCATTGCCCCCATGACCATCAGAAGCCCTAACCAGGGAGACCAGCCCGAGATTCCCAAAGAGTACTGGGACCTGCAAGTGGCGTTCCGCAAGACCAAAGCAACTCAGTTACCTCCGCATCTTCCTTGGGATTGTGCCATCGAGCTCCTGTCCAGCATTTCAGCCCCCAGGAGCCATGTATACCCCTAGCGGTGGCTGATACTCAAGCAATGGAACAGTATGTACAAGAAGCTCTACAGCAGGGCTTCATTCTTCTTCCATTTCACCTGCGTCCACCAGCTTCTTTTTTGTCCAGAAGATGGATGGAGGTCTACGCCCCTGCATAGACTACAGAGGCCTTAATGACATAACAGCAAAGTATTGATATCCACTCCTTCTGGGACAGGTGAGGAGAGTACTCAAACTCCTATTACAACATCAACTTTACGTCAAAGCTGAGAAGTGCGTCTTTCATCAGTCCACCATATCCTTGGCTACGTGATTGGAGCTGAGAGAGTGGCTATAGAAGATAAGAAGCTGAAGGCAGTAGCTGCATGGCTAATCCCACGGACTATAAAGGAGCTCTGGCACTTCATGGGGTTTGCAAACTTTTATTGGCGCTTCATTAAAAACTTAAAAACGCTGGCCCATCCTCTGACGCGTTTCTCCAAGGGAAAACCCAAAAACCTGGGATTAAATCCGGAAGCTCAGCATGCCTTTGACACCCTCAAAAGTCTGTTCGTCACTGCTCCTATACTCAAGTTACCAGATCCAAATAAGCCCTTCGTAGTGGAAGCCGACGCCTCTAATGCGGGGGTGGGGATTATCCTGTCCCAGAGGCACGAAGTCCCTGAAAAGCTATACCCCTGTGCATACGTCTCACACAAGCTTACATCCGCAGAGGCCAACTACAATGTGGGCAACCAAGAGCTGCTAGCCAAAAAGTTAGCAGTAGAAGAGTGGAGGCATTGATTAGAGGGGGTCATCCATTCCTTGTGCTGACCAACCAAAGGAATCTGGAGTATCTGCGAAAGGCTCAATGGCTGAATCCCTGTCAGGCCAGGTGGGCACTTTTTTTCAGTTGTTTCAATTTTTCAATAACCTATCGCCCAGGCTCCAATAACATCAAAGAAGACGTGCTATCCTGAAGATACCAGGCGGTGAAAGATCTGGAACAAGAGGAGCCAATTCTACTCTCCCCCTGCATCCTCGGCCTGATCAAGTGGCAGTTGGACCAGGAAATTGCGAAGGGGACCAGGAGGAATCCACCTACCACCTCGATACCAGCAGGTAAGATGTTCGTCCCCACTGCCCTTCGACAGCGAGTTATTCTATGGGCGCCCACTATCCTGTCTGAAGAGCACCCCAGAGCCAAAAGAACCATACACATCATCAGTAGAAAATATTGGTGGCCCCACCTGGCCTCTGATGTGGAAGCAGCCATCCGGTCATGCGTAATTTGTGCCATCTCCAAGACACCACACTAGTTGTCAGCCGGCAAGCTCAACCCATTACCAGTCCCGCATCATCCATGGTCACACATTGCTGTGGACTTTGTAACAGACCTCCCTTCATCGGAAGGTAACATATACATACTGGCAATTGTTGACATATTTTCTAAATTCTGCTAGTTGGTGTCTTTTGCCACACTGCCCTCTGCTCTCCAAGTAGCAGAGGTGCTATTCATGTAGGTTTTCAGGAACATTGGCCTTCCGGGGGACATCCTCTCGAACCGTGGGCCACAGTTCACCTCCCGAGTGTGGAAGGCTTTCTTCCGGAAGCTGGGAGCCTCAGTAAGCCTCACCTCGGGGTACCACCCGGAGACGAATGGGCAGGCGGAGTGTACCATCCAGGATTTAGGGAGGTTCCTCCGAGCCCACTGCCACCATCGACAACAAGATTGGTTCAAGTACCTGCTCTGAGCAGAGTATGCCCAGAAGCCCCTGAAGAGGGCATCCCCTGGACTAACCCCTTTCCAGTGTGTGCTCGGGCGGCAACCTCCCCTGTGCCCATGGGATCACAGCCAGACGGAAGTCCCAGCGGTGGACGTCTGGTTCAAAGAGGCGAAGAAAGTCAGGGAAAACACCAACGTCCAGATCTGGAAGGTGCTCCACCATCAAAAGATCCAGGTGGACCGGAGACGTCAGGACGCCCCCAACTACCAGCCGGGGAGTGTGGCTCTCCACTAGGGACCTGCGCCTCCGCCTGCCCTGCAAGAAGCTCAGCCCATGTTTGACTGACCCATTCCATGTCCTCTGGAAGGTCAATGAAACAGCCTATTCACTACAGTTGCCGTCACACTACTGCATTAACATTAGCTTTCGTGTATCTTACACTGGGAAGGCTACGGTCTGGAGGACAGGAGCTGGGTGGATCGTGACGACAGTTCTTAGATACTAGGCACAATAGCCTTAAGGATTTGCTATCTTGCTGCTATGCTTGAAATCATCAACAGATCACTGCCAGGGTCCACTTCTACCTTATTGAGTGCTGCAATGAAAATGTGGAGTACACTACTACCTATGTGCTGCTTCAATTTTTGAGAGGTGAGTGTTGTCCCGAAATTCCAGTCTAGTCCTGAGGCCCAAAATAGCTAATGCAGAAAAATATTTAAGGTAATTGTGCTTGTATTTGCTATTCCTTAAAAAGTGTCATCGAAAAAATTATGAAAAATAACATAAATTTTCATCGAAAAAAATACATATTATGCCTGTAACATGTTTTTCTTTTATTTAACGTGGCACCAAAATGATAATGTGCTGATGAAAAACAGATAGTGAAATGTTTCATTTTTATTTGATTCCTAGAATTTCATTTAGCCTACTTTTCCAACTTTTGTATCTCATCTGATGCAACCAGGAATTGTGGTGCCATCTAGTGGCAATGGCTTTTACCAGGTTCAGTCTCAGAGTGGAACTTCACTCTTTTTCAGTGTTATAGACCTCAATTGCTTTTAGTTACCAGTTGTGTTTGTTATATCTGTATTTTAATCATCACTTAAGAACCATCTAATGAGACATTTGTAATCGCACTCCTGAAAAGCTAAGACAAAGTCTGAAGACAAGAAAAATAAGCCATTTCAGAAAGATACTCAGATAATAGGTTTTTTCTTTGCATGTTGTACTTCACTTTTGGCCAAATTATGAAAATGGTTGCCGTTTCTGAAAAATACAAGCATGGTAAACAGCAGTCCTTACCCACACTGAATTTAATCTTTCACATTTTCACTGGATTTTTGGCTGAAAATTCTTAAAACAGTGGCTCACGGCCAGTCCCAGGACACCTCCCAGAATCAGCAAATCAGCCGCATAGTCGCATTTCTGCCCGCTAGCTCAGTCACGCTTTTTGGACCTCATTAAGGCAATGTACAGCTGGACTAGATGTAGAACTTGCCAGCAGTCAATGTGCAACATCTCTGATCCTTTAGGCACATCCAAGATCTGTCTTTAGCACTGTTTATACAGGAAGTCTTAACGAGGCTGATTAATCTGGTCCAGTCAGCGCTTTGTTCATTTGCCTCAGTATTTAAACCTGACACACTGGAGCTCTTTGCCATAAAGAGGAAGTTTTTTTTAAGATGCACATTCATATTTGAAACAGAAAATTCTGACGGCAAATGACACTGTAACATGTGGGCCTACTTTTGGTATTTTTACCACTGAATTAGTGACTAAATAATTCCCCTTTTAGGTTACTAGTCTGAAAAAGGCACAAAAAGTCATAAATAAATCATTGAAAAATGTAATTGGTTAAATTGGAGTATTAAGCTGTCTCTTTTTTTGTTTTGTTTGTACTTGCATTAAAGTTTGTTTGCACAAGTCTTCACAGCGAGCTAGTCACATTTTGCATGCAGTTTGTGAGATAATCTAATCTAAGTTTTATTGCATTGAAAATCAGATAATAATTGATTGTTCAAAGACAGGAAGTGTGGAATAGGAAAGTCATAAATAGTTGTGCACAGCTAATTGTTTTAATATGACAGCTTCCAGTTTCAAGCTATAGGTCAAGTATTATTGATATGTGATAGGTTGATTCAGTTCCACACAATATCCATTTTCCTTAGTTAATCTTCCAGAGCATAATTTTAAATGTGAAAAAGACTATTATCATTTTCAGTACATTGCGAAATTCTTCACATACCCACCATGTGAAAGGCTTTCTGCAATGTCCCTGCTATCAGTTAAATAACACAATAAGGTATGTCCGCTCTAAAAATACAAATAAATATATAAAATACACAAATGCCAGAAGTAAAGGATTAAATTGTTTGACTGTAAAATATTGTGAGTAACCAATAAATGGAACTGATATATGAGCAATAATTGCACTGATATGTGACATATGAGTCATCAATCTACTGTACTGAGTGTGATAAACAATGTCAGCTATGAAAATTGTTATTGGTGTGGGAGTGATAATAACCGATATCACTTAGTTTTGCCTCCCCTCATTTTTTGTAATGTGCATATCTGAAAAATCTGCACTGATTGCATTGCTATGAATTTGTGTGTGTGTGTGTGTGTGTGTGTGTGTGAACTAAATACCTGCAGTACATCAACATGAAACAAACCTACTGGCTATCTGTTTCTGCATTCAGATTGAATGTTTGGATGCTTTTTGAGTTTGGCTGCTTTGTGATTTGAATGGAAAAACTTGGGGGAAACTGAAACTAAATCACGGGGACACAGTAACTTCAAGGGAGGTAATTTCTGAAGACGTTTGCTGAGTGGGGCTTGCATTAGAACTCTGGAACATGGCAGTGGCAGCTGTCCACCTGCAGACAACTGCATTTCACATTAGCTGGCAGTTTGTTTTCTGTCATAAAAAGGCGCACTATAGAAGATTTTCACTTTGAAAATGTGATAAAACGGCTATGCTCAGTAATTATTTGGTCCTTTGCAGGCTGTGTCTGTGTTCACATTTGGTATCTGCCAGTATTCACTAACTGAAATAATTTATGTTGCAGGCTGGTCACGATTGCTGATTTTCCTTGGTTAGAAATTGTTTAATTGAATATTTTCTGGACAGTCAACTGCAGAAATCTGGGTGATTGATCCCCCTTGTGGGCAGGGAGCTAATGGCAAAAGCTAGAAGACTACAGTGGTTCTGAACGATTCGAGGATGTCTTGTAAAACTGAAACAACGACAAGTCAATGTGTTCATGATTACACCAACGAGCCAAAACATAAATCCATCGACAAATGAAGCAAATGCGTTGATTATCTCATCTCATAACAATGGCGCATATCAAGGTCTGCAATCAGCCCTTAGACAGTAAGCGAATAGTCAGCTCTCATAGTTGACGTGCTGGACACGAGAAAAGTGGGTCCTGAGCGACTTAGACAAAGGCCAAAGCGTTATGGCCAGAAAAGTGGGTCTGAGTGCATCTCTGAAGCAGTCAGGCTCCTGGAGTGTTCCCAGTCTGCATTGGTGAGTATGTTGAGGAGCATATTTCAGTATTACCCATCATATTCATCAGTAAATCAATAATCAAAGTCAGTCAGGTGCAGACTGCCCATCGGGAGCACCGGGACATTTCCCGGTGGCCTGATGATAGTTGTGCAGTCAGCTTGGCCTGCGATAGGCTAATATCCAAAGTAGGAATGAATTGATTGACCTCTCAAAATCCACAAATCAGGCAATGGAGGCGTTGCATTGGATGCAGCAACCGTAGTGTAAGTCACATGATCCCTGAAGTAACCCAGGAAGATGGCTTTGATGGGATGAGAATGCAGTGATTAATTATTGTTTATTTATACAGAAAAAATGATTTCCTTGCTCTAAAAGGTTGCATGTATAACCAGATATTGAACCCCAGTTGCTCGGGTCCAAATGATCCGCCTTATCCACCACAATAGCTCAACAGACTATATATTCACTGGTCGATTTAGCACTTGTATAGCTGCGCTGTGTTTTAACTTGAGCATATTGGCGCAAGAATATCTCAGTCATAAACCGACTTTGAAAACAACAGTTGAATATTTAGCGGTTAATTATAGCGAACATACAAAAAACAAATCATTTAAGCGATTACACTGCTGAGGGCTTCAAGTGCATAGCATAATGGCATGAGGACTCTCAGATAGCGTGGCTAAAACAATAGCAAGCGCAGATTTACCCACAAACAGCTTTTCATGACAAAATATCAAAAGGTAAGAAAAATTTTTGCTCATCTCTGTAGCATGTAAAGCGTATGCCTGCTGTTCTTTGAGTGTGGTGTGAATTTAAAATGACAAGGCTTACATTGTTGGATTCTGTGGACTGCCTTCTTTCATTTGACATATCGTTTGTATGCATAGGACAGATTCAGTGGAAATGCTTGCGATAGAGCACTGATATTATTTTATCTAATGTTTTGCTAGATGCTTATTTACTTGCTTGGTACTTGAATTGTGTTCAGTTTAGGTAAAAATGGTCATCACAAACTTTTTTGCTGTGTTTCTTCGCTTTAAGAGGATATGCCGCATGACGAGGTTGCTATTAGGAAACATGCAGTGCTTATAATGCAAATTCATTGCCCCCCGTACCGGGGGCGTTCGGGCTTAAGGTTAATATTTGTATTGCATATATCTTTTCCACTAATTTCCTAAAATCTTCACTTTAAAACCAGTTTTCATCTCAACAAACCCCTTGACTGACTAGTGAACTTCTGGTATGTGAAGCATCTTTTCTCAAAGTGCCCTGAGCAAAGAATTGAATATTTTGTTGGTTTGTAAGGCTTTCCACGGTCAATTCCTCTTAATTTAACAAGCCGTTCTTTCAAAAGGGCTTCATTATTTTGTGGAAATTGATGGAAACTTATTTTGCCGTATTTTCCGGACAATTGAATGGTACCATTACTGGTGCAACCAACAGCAGCACAAGATTTCCCCATCTTCACTAGGCTGCGAGCAACCTTTGTGTACATTTTGCTTCAGGGATCACGTGACCACCTACGTAGATTGCAACAACCTCATTGCAATGAAAATGAAACCATTACGCCACTTAGCGATGCACAGAGCGCAGGAAACCCACCGTTTCCTGCTTTTTAGACGCACCTGGAAAAAATGGAGCAAATAAAATGGAAAGGTGGAGCAGAGAAGGAGAAGATGAAAAAACGCAAAGCAATGGCCACAGAAGCAGTGAAGTCTTTAAAAATTGCTGACATGGTCTCCAGTAAGGGAGCAGGTCAGTTAAAAAAAAAAAAAAAAACACTTGCTCAAACAGGCACACACCCATCATCCCATCATAGCTGGCTTTCACTTAAAGCAAGTCTTACTTTTCTGGCATTTTTACGCTTTTCTTCTGTAATCTTAAAATGCTCCTAATAAGTGTATGGCACACTAAAATGTAAAAGAAATCCACCAGGTGTTGAAACTCTTCAATATTCAGTTCTCATATAGTTTTGATAAAAGTCTGACCAATCATTTTCTTCAGTGCGAATAAAATGATTTGCTGAGCTTCCTGTCTGTCATCCGTCGCCGCGCCCCTTCTAGTTGCCTACCGCTGTCACCGCTTGTGGGTAGCGCGCCTCTCTGGCAGAGAAAAAAACGACACATTTGACTGTAAATAAACGGGCGCTCAAATGCTATAATTACGAAAATAACCTTAATGGTAGTTCGTCAGACTACAACGGTAACTAAACGTTATGAGGGCATTTTATTTTATACTACATATAGAATTGAATATTATGTAATTACTTTTGGTTAGTTTTCACTTACCGGTGCCTCTGAATCTGACTCCATTGACCCGTTTTCGCAGGAGAAGTCTGGGAATCGGGGGAAAGAGGGTGGGACTTTGGAGAGAGGCGGAGTTGTTCATGTCCAAATATTTACTAAGTGCTGTGTGACATGCCAGAAAGGTAAGAATTGCTTTAAAGAGGCATTCGATAACTTTTAACTGGCTAGCCGGTAGCGTTATTATATGGCTGTAGGTGGCTAGTGGATTCGGTCAGTCTGGCAACGGAAAGGGTAATAACCATTGATATTTTGTGTCTTTCTATTGACATTCATATGAATTACATCTATCCAGTTGGGGAGACTGAATTGCTAGTCAGATAATGAGCTATCAACCTAATGAAAGAACAAGGACGGTGACTGACAAGCGATTCAGTCACCGACCTTGAGTGAATATTAATGGACATATATCACCGCCCTTTCTGTTGTCAGTCTGACTGAATCCGTTTGCGATAGCCATATAATAACGCTGTCAAGTTGGCAGTTATCTATTGCCTCTTTAACAAGTTCCACTTTGTGAAAACTAATTTTAAAGAAAAATAACTGGTGTTGGGAAAGCTACTTAGAAAGCATAGCTTGAGGCCACCAATTACTTTACCCTGAGAGTAGTTTAATGACAGAAAAGCTATCCGAGGAAGAAATTGTAATGAATCAGTACAGGAACCAGTAGCAAGCGAGTTGAAAAAAAAAAAAAGATGAAGTTCTTTATTCAGTCTGAGTCCAAGCCAGAGATCACAAAAATACAGTGCCACAAAACGAAATCCAGAGATCAGGGTAGTAAGACAGGCAGAGTTCGGTAACAGTGAATCAGATGGGCAACAGTACGTAAACGAAAGGCAAAACCAGGGTCGAAGTACCGTAAGCAAAAGTCCACAAACCAGGGCAGAAAATATCAGGAATCATAGTCGGACAGGCAGGGTCAAAACCAGAAAAATGCAACAAATCCAAAAACGGCCACAGGCAGAAAAATGGAAGTCAGGCAAAGGGTGTCTCAATTCTCACAGATCTACTGGCATACGGGTCTCTCAGCACAGAAGAAATGATCAATGTTCTGACAGAGAAGAAACAGAAATACAGGGCTTAAATTAACTGAAAGGAAGTCACATGCTACAAGGAACAGGTGAGGGGAGTAACCAGATAATGAACAAAGAAGGTGAGCACACGAGGGAGCCCTAATATAACGATTGGCAAAAGCCAAGATGCGGACTGGGTACACATAGACAACCTATGACAAACAGCTCTGGTTAAGGAGTTCTACGTGCACAGATAAAAGAGTGCAGGATAGTAATTAAGCACGTGCGGAAGGTTTCGCGGAAACACAGAAAGATACAGGGAAAGCAAAGCAAGCAGCGGAGACTAGTGCAGAGCAAGTGCTGATATTATGTTAGTGATTATTAGTAGTGGTGCAATTTATAAATTATCCCAAGTGCTCGTTAGTCCGTTAGTAATATATACACGGGTTAGTTAAGTTAGTAATCAGTAGATAAAACATAAACTTTAGTATTCTTTTAGTACTCTAAACTTTATATTCCATTTTTAGCTGCTTCGAAGTCCGTTTTTCCCCTGTTGGATTGCACCTAAATGAAAATCAGATTTTATTCCTATTTATATTCATAACTGTATGCTACGATCTTAAGTAGGCCTACGGTTAAATGATAAGTCAATGGAATACTACATTCAAACATACGCGTTGAATCGGTTAGCAATTTTCTCCCATGCCACTTCTCTCTCCTTTGCTGCTGCAGCGGTGTTACATTTACGGCGAAATATGTGGTCATAGTCTCCTTAGGCCTGCAGTAGGACCTCCAACTCCAGTGGGGTAAAATAACAATCTTTTTTTTTCATTTGCCATGGTGACTCGAGGTATTGGGGCTCCATTGATGATGGCTTTTTGTAGTGGTTGTGCACGCACGTAACTCTGAGTGAACCTACTCTGAGTTGATTGAACTAACTCAGATCACCTGTTCTGGAACCGGATACTCAGAGTTTCCCATTTCAGAGTAAGTCAACTCAGAATTCAGAATTAGACTCAGAGTTTGTTGAACCTCCTACCTGGAATACCCCTCAGGACACACAATAACAATAACACTGTGGCATAATGACAACAATGGTGATAATAACAACAATATGGTTGCAGTAACACTGTACAATCATTGGAATAAATAAATAAATAGGTAAAAGCTCTAAAGTGCTGGGAGTCTATGTCCCCTGTACGTATGTATGTTTGCGTGTGTGTGTGTGCGTGCGTGTCGGTGTGTGTGAAGTGAGGGGATGTTCAGGCACTGTTGTACAGTCTGATGGCTGTGGGTACAAAGGAGGGCCTGAACCGCTCTGTTCTGCACCTGGGGAGAGTGAGCCTCTGGCTGAGGGTGCTCCCCCTCAGCCACAGCTCCTCATGGAGGGGGTGGGAGGGGTTCCCCAGGATGTTGTTAATTTTGTCCCTTATCCTCCTCTCCGCCACCACCTCCAAACTTTCCAGCTGCAGCCCAACCACACTGCCGGCCTTCATCACCAGCCTGTTGACCCTGTGCCGCTCCCCCTCCTTGATCCCTCCTCCCCAGCACACCACAGCAAAAAACAAACTGCTGGCCACCATGGACTGGTAGAACATAGCCAGCAGCCTGCTGCATACATTAAAGGACCTCAGCCTCCACAGGAAGTCCATGCAGCTCTAGCCCTTCCTGTACACTGCGTCCATGTTTTCCCTCCAGTCCAGCCTGCTGTTGATGTGAACCCCCAAGAACTTGTAGGAGTGCACTACTTTCACCTCCTCCCCCTGGATGGTAATAGGGGTTGGGGGCTTCTTACTCCTCCGGAAGTCCATCACCAGCTCTTTAGTCTTGGTGATGTTGAGCTTGAGGTGGTTCTCCTCCGACCAGCAGACGAAGCTCCCCACCACATGTCTGTACTCCTCCTCATTGTCCTCACTGATACAGCCCGCAATGGAGGAGTCATCTGAGAACTTCTGGAGATGGCACATTCCGGAGTTGGAACTGAAGTCCGAGGTGTAGATGGTGAAGAGGAACAGTGACAGCACTGTTCCCTGGAGGGCACCGGTGCTTCCCGTCCCCACATCAGACAGTGTGGAATGCACTCTGACGTACTGTGGCCTGTTGGATAGGTAGTCCGTAATCCACGCCACCATACTGTGGTCCACCTGCATGGTGTTGAGCTTCTCTGCAAGCAGAGAGGGCTGGATGGTGTCAAACGCACTGGAGATGTCCAAGAACATCACTCTCACTGTGCTTCCCGACCCCTCCAGGTGTGAGCCAGCCCTGTGCAGCAGGTAGATGATGGCATAATCCACACCTACTTTGGCCTGGTATGCAAACTGCAGGGGGTCCATGGAACTGCTCACCTGAGGCCTCAGCTGCTGCAGTACCAGTCTCTCATGGGCCTTCATGACATGTGAGGTCAATGCCACTGGCCTGTAGTCATTGAGAGTTCTGGGATGTTTCACCTTTGGTACTGGAATGATGCAGGAGGTCTTCCACCACTGAGGAACCCTCCTCAGTGTCAGCGAGAGGCTGAAAAGGTGGTGGAACACCTCTGCAAGCTGTCCTGCACATGCCCTGAGCAGTCTGGGGTGGATATGGTCCGGGCCCACTGCCTTGTTAACATGTAGCTTGGATAACTCCTGTCTCACCTGGCTCGATGTAAAAGGTGGACTGGGGGGGTGGAAGGGGGTCGTCAGGCTGTTTGGGTGGGAGGGGGCTATGCTGCCTCCTGCACTATCCCCTGCAGCAGCTGTGGTGGATTGTGGAGAAAGAAGGGGAAAAGGGAGAATAACAGCCAATGTGTGGGTGGTGGCAGAGGGGTTGTGGATTAGGCTGTTAGAGGAGACCCATCCTGCCAATATCTAGGCGGTGTGGGCTGAGTCAAACCTATTAACCTGCTGGTTTAGCTCATTGGCAAGATCATGGCTCCCCTCCACAGCTGGACCAGATGAAGTAAGTCCTGTAATTTTCTTCATTCTTATCCACACCTCCTTGGCGTTGTTCAACTGAAGTTTGCTCTCCAGCCTCCCTTTGTAGCTGTTCTAAGCCGTTCTCAACTCCCTCTTTAGCTCCTTCTGGACTGACCTCACCTCCTCCCTGTCTCCTGTCATAAATGCCCTCTTTTTTCTGTTAAGGAGGGTCTTAATGTCTTTGTTAATCCAAGGCTTGTTGTTAGGAAAACACTGAATTGTTTTTGTAAGAACAACACTGTCCTCACAGAATCGTATGTAGTCTGTAATTCTGTCTGTAAGACCCTCAGTGTCCTCATTATGGTCCTCCTGGAACAAATCCCAGTTTGTGAACTGAAAACAGTCCTGCAGAGCCTCCTTGGCTTCTCTGGACCACACTTTAACAGCCCTCATAGTGACGCACTGCTGACTTGACACAGGTTGGTATGTTGGTACTAGGTGTATCAGGTTGTGGTCTGATCTGCCCAGGGGAGGGAAGACATGGGAGCTGTATGCCCCCTCACGTTTGCATACAGCAGGTCTAATATTTTGCTCCCCCTTGTCTTACAGTCCACATACAGTGTGAAGTTTGTCAGTGTTTTCGCGATTGATACATGGTTAAAATCCCCATTTATTGCAATGAATGCTCCGGGATGTTTTGTATGTAGTGCAGCGACAGTGGAGTGGATGACGTCACAAGCGCGCGCTGCCACCGCGCTCGGTGGAATATAAACAACAACAGCAACAGCATGGGAGAACTCACGGGGCAGGTAGTATGGCCTCAGTCCCACATTTAGCAGCTCTATGTCCGGAGTACAGATAATCTCTCCCACAGTTACATGTTTTCTGTTACATCATTTGGAATTAACAAAGACAGCAAGACCTCCTCCTTTCCTCTTACTGCTTTGTGCTCCCCTGTCCGCCCGCACCGCCGTGAAGCTGGGTATCTCCACCATGCAGTCCGGGATGTCCCCGTTCAGCCATGTCTCTGTGAAGCACAGCAAGCTGCATTCACAATACTCCCGCTGACTGTTCGCCAGTGTTGTGATCTCATCCAGCTTTTTGGCCAGCGATCTCACGTTTCCCATGACGATCGATGGAAGACAAGGTTTGAATCTTGTCCGGTTCCTCTGCCGGCTTTCCCTCGTCTTCAAACTGGCTCTTAAAGCACCGACGCCTCCGTAGCTCCACCGGGATGTCTGTCGGCGGTGGCCCGGTATGGGCTCAGCAATCCAGGAGCTTTTCCCTCGTGTTGGTGAGCATTATCACAGTAGGTCCAGTCCAGTAAGTAAAAAGCAGTTTGTAGTACACCCAAAACACACGATGAGCCCACAGCTGAGGGCTGGATTAGTATACAAAACACAGGAAAGTTAGACACCAAACGCTGCTGCAACAGGCTGCCGCTTGCCAGGCGCCATCTTCAAGGTGGTAGTATGATGGTTTGGGGGTAGTATGATTTACTTCAAACGAATTGAAGTAAATATTCGGAACACCAGAAACTACTGAAATCACCCAAAGCGTGTTGGCACGCGAACAAACCCCAATCATCAAAAGACAGGGGTAAACACGGGTGCAATGGAGCAGTAAATAAACAATGGCAAAAACAGAAACCGGGATGATGAATGACAGTACTGAATAATAATGAAAAATAATAAAAATAGAAAACAGGCAGATGCAGGATCATGACAGAAATATAGTTTGGTCAACTAAAGTTACAACCCCAATTCCGAAATAGTTGGGACGAAGTGTAAATTATATGAAATCTAAATGCAATGACTTTCAGATCACATGAGCCAATATGTTATTTACAATAGAACATAGATAACATTTCAAATGTTGAAACTGAGACATTTTACATTTTTGTCCACAAAATCAGCTTATTTCAAATTTTCTGGCTGCTACAGGTCTCAAAAAAGTTGGGACACAGGCAGAAAAGGGCTGAAAAAGAAATTAATATATAAGAGAATCAGCTGAAAGAACATTTAGCAAGTAATGAAGTTAACTGGCATCAGGTGTGTAACATGATTGGCTATAAAAGGGATGTCTTAGAGAGGCTGAGTATCTCAGAAGTAAAGATGGCCAGAGGCTCTCCAACCTATTAGGGCTTGCGTAGAAAAAAATGTGGAATACTTTAAAAACAATGTTCCTCAACGTCAAATTGCAAAGGCTTTGAATGTCTCATCATCGACAGTGCATAACATCATCAAAAGATTCAGAGAAACTGGAAAAATCTCTGTGCGTAACAATGCCAAAGACCTTTACTGGATGACCGTGATCTTCGGGCCCTCAGACGCCACTGCATCACTCACCGGCATGATTCTGTCATTGACATTACTAAATGGGCCCAGGAATACTTCAAGAAACCACTGTCTATAAACACAGTCCGCCGTGCCATCCACAGATGCCACCTAAAACTCTATCATGCAAAAAGGAAGCCATTGTTGCGTATGATCCAGAAGCGCCGCCGTGTTCTGTGGGCCAAGGCTCATTTAAAATGGACTGTAGCAAAGTGGCAAAGTGTCCTGTGGTCAGACGAGTTCAAATTTGACATTCTTGTTGGAAATCATGGGCGTCATGTCCTCTGGGCTAAAGAGGAGAAAGACCATCTCTCCTGTTATCAGCGTTCAGTTCAAAAGCCAACATCTCTGATGTTATGGGGATGCATTAGTGCATATGGTGTGGGACACTTGCATGTTTTAAAAAGCACCATGAATGCTGAAAGGTATACAAAGGTTTTAGAGCAACATATGCTCCCTTCCAGACAACATCTATTACAGGGAAGGCCTTGTGTATTTCAGCAGGACAATGCAAAACCACATACTGCAGCTAATACAACAGCATGGCTTCGTAGTAGAAGAGTCCGTGTGCTGAACTGGCCTGCCTGCAGTCCTGATCTTTTACCAATTGAGAACATTTTGCGCATAATTAAACGAAAAGTCCGTCAAAAAAGACCCAAAACTCTCCAGGAGCTGGAAGCCTGTATTAAACAAGAGTGGGATCAAATTCCAATGGCTAAACTCAAGAAGCTTGTCTCCTCAATGCCCAGACGACTCCACTCTGTGCTAAAAAGAAGAGGGGATGCTACACCATGGTAAACAGGCCCCTGTCCCAACTTTTTTGAGACCTGTAGCAGCCATCAAATTTGAAATTAGCTCATTTTGTGGATAAAATTTTAAAATTTCTCAGTTTCAATATTTGCTATGTTATCTATGTTCTATTGTGAATAAAATACTGGATGGTGTGATTTGAAAGTCATTGCATTTTGATTTTATTCACAATTTCCACTTTGTCCCAACTATTTCGGAATTGGGGTTGTACTTAGAAAAGCAGTTCATACTACTGAGTATACAACTCATCAAATTGTTGACAACTGACAATGACAGAATGCTTTTGACAGTATTATCAGTAGAACAGCTGAAAACGAGTGCAATATATTGTACTGGACTACAGGTGTTGATTTTTCATTATATAAAAATTATATAATATTTTTTGTAACTACAGTAATCTTCAGTGGGCAGTATTTAGTTGGTAGTATTTACAGTTTGTGTGTGTGCGTGTGGGTGTGGGTGTGTGTTGTTTCGATACTTTGGATATACTTGATGGTTGGAAATAAATATAAACATTTGAGCTGGTTTACTAGTGGCAATTACTTACTGGTTACTCTTACTGGTCTGCTTTTTGGGCATTAATGTAAACCAGGGTTGCCCAACCCTGTTCCTGGAGAGCTACCATCCTGTAGGTTTCTGCTCTAACCCTAATGCAACACGCCTGATTCAGCTCATTAGCAGCTCATCAAGATCTCTGACTGGGAAAGCAGGTGTGGTTTGCTTTGGTTGCAGTGATAACCTTCAGGATGGTAGCTTTCCAGGAACAGGGTTGGGCAGCCCTGATGTAAACAATGGAATCTGTTTTTTAACTTATGTACACCGTAGTAGCTTATGTCAAATTTATGTATGTGTCACAATCTGCTCTGGCTGCTGCTGCCTCTCCCTCTACCTGGCCACACCCCTTCCACTGCATTTGTTCTCAGCTGAGTCTTGTTAACTAGCCAGTATTTAAGCAGCTCTGTTTCACTCACTCTTTGCCAGATTGTCATTGCAGCATGCACTACTCTCCAGCCTTTTTTTTTTTTTTTTTTTGCCTCTGGTCCATCTGCGTTAATTTGACTAGGGATGGTTGAGATATGTCCCAAGCTACTTTCAGACGTGGCAAGAATATCCTGACTAACTTTGGATCAATGGGGAAAACAAAAGAAATGCAGTTATCATAAATGTAAAAAGTTCCAGTCCAATGTAATGGCTTTGTCCAATCAGTCAGTGGTCCAATCTGAAGAGTTTACCTCAGCTCCAGTTGCGTGATTAATGCTGTTTCAAGGAAACAATACTGCACATGAAGATTGTTATGTATGAGTATTTTATGTAAAGCACTGTATATCATTTGTAAATGGAGATTTGTTACATGCTGTTTTTGCTACCTTGCTGGTCAGCTATTTATTTTGTTCTTCAGCACCCTCTGGTGGTGAAGCTCCTGCGCCGGTCATACAGAGACCGCACGGCCCTTAGTAGAGGGCCCCGGACTCTGTACTCCCGAAGCACCTCCCACAGAATGCCACGAGGGACACGGTCGAATGCCTTCTCCAAGTCCACAAAACACACGTGAACTGGTTGGGCAAACTCCCATGAACCCTCAAGCACCCTGCCGAGGATATAGAGCTGGTCCAGTGTTCCATGACCAGGACGAAAACCGCATTGTTCCTCCTGAATCCGAGGTTCAACTATCGGCCGAATTCTCCTCTCCAGCACCCTGGAATAGACTTTACCAGGGAGGCTGAGGAGTGTGATCCCCCTATAGTTGGAGCACACCCTCTGGTCCCCTTCTTAAATAGAGGGACCACCACCCCGGTCTGCCAGTCCAGAGGCACTGTCCCCGACTGCCATGCGATGTTGCAGAGGCGTGTCAACCAAGACTGCCCTACAACATCCAGGGACTTGAGGTACTCAGGGCGGATCTCATCCACCCCCGATGCCTTGCCACTGAGGAGTTTCCGAACTACCTCAGTGACTTCAGCCCGAGTGATGGACGAATCAGCCTCTGGGTCCCCAGCCTCTGCTTCCTCTACGGAAGGCATGTCAGTGGGATTGAGGAGATCCTTGAAGTATTCCTTCCACTGGCCGACAATATCCCCAGTCGAAGTCAACAGCTCCCCACCTCCACTGTAAACAGTGTTGGCAGGGCACTGCTTTCCCCTTCTGAGGCGCCGGACGGTTTGCCAGAATCTCTTCGGGGCCGACCGATAATCCTCCATGGCCTCCCCGAACTTTTCCCATACCCAAGTTTTTGCTTCCGCCACTGCCCGGGCCGCAGCACGCTTAGCCTGCCAGTACCTGTCAGCTGCCTCAGGAGTCCCATGAGCCAACCAAGCTTGATAGGACTCCTTCTTCAGCTTGACGGCATCCCTTACTTCCGGTGTCCACCACCGGGTTCGGGGTTACCGCCGCAACAGGCGCCGAAACCTTACGGCCACAGCTCCGAACGCAAGATCAACAATGGAGGTGGAGAACATGGTCCATTCAGACTCAATGTCTCCAGCCTCCCTTGGGATCTGGTCAAAGCTCTCCCGGAGGTGAGAGTTGAAAACCCCTCTGACAGAGGGTTCCGCCAGACGTTCCCAACAGACCCTCACAACACGTTTGGGCCTGCTAAGTCTGTCCAGCTTCCTCCTCCGCCAGCGGATCCAACTCGCCACCAGGTGGTGATCAGTGGGCAGCTCAGCCCCTCTCTTCACCCGAGTGTCCAAGACATACGGCCGAAGATCAGATGACACGACCACAAAGTCGAGCATTGACCTCCGGCCTCGGGCGTCCTCGTGCCACGTGCACTGATGGACGCCCTTATGTTTGAACATAGTGTTCGTTATGGACAAACTGTGACTAGCACAGAAATCCAATAACAGAGCACCACTCGGGTTCAGATTGGGGAGGCCGTTCCTCCCAATCACGCCCCTCCAGGTAACACTGTCACTGCCCACGTGGGCATTGAAGTCCCCCAGCAGAACGATTTGACAGCAAAGATGGAAAAATGTAACTTCCATCTGTCTGTCTCACCGTCTGACCATCTAACGCATAACCACTTGCCAATATGGCTGCTGATAATACTGAGCACAGAGAGCATGCCCACTTTAGTGTCCGATCAGCTTGATATGCCTAAGAAAATGTTCTTATAAATGCGGTTTTGCTGATAAAGGTCCGCGTGTTAAGTTTGCTTATTTAAAAATAAAACTCAGTCTACAATCGGTAGTGACATTACCATAATGCGGGTTGGATGGTATTTAGATATTAATGAGATAATTGCCGCTCATACGATTTTCATATTGCAGTGTTCCTACAACTTTGCCAGAAGCTGGACTATATAGACCCATTGATGACTTTGCTTCAATGAAAGTTCGATGCATGACATGCAGTTTAAATGTTTTTAAATGCATTCCATGTGTTGAAATTTCACAATGCACTAATAACTAGTTTACTGAATTATCAATTCCCAATGCTTCACTGCAAGAAGCATTGGTAATTTAATAAATTAATAATTATTGGATCATGGCAACCAATGTGACTGCACTTCTCCTCAAATGTAGCTTATTCTTTTGAACTCTGAAAAATTTTGATTAAGCGCGATCTTAAAATGAATTTGGTTGCACCGTCGAAAAAATGGCTAAAACGGGATATGGAATTCAGACAAGTATTGGATTGAAAATAATTTTTTCCCATCCCAACAATAGGATATCGCTATTGAGTACATTGTCATTGTACCCCATTGGTGATCTCTGTCATTTCTTAACTATTTCTTAATAACTACAGACTTATTTTTTGGTCTTCATTATTCAGTAAATAAATTGTATGATTATTAGTCAAGCGATCTTAAACAGGAACAGCTTGAAAGCAATAATGCGTTTATGGATGAAAGGCTCACAGCAAGCCATTGAAAATGCTGTAGCGTTGGCGTTACTGCTCGGGGGATGTTGGGCTTTTGTATGTTAACTCAAAGGGATGGTTCAACTAAAATCCAGTAATCATGTCACCCGCCATAAAACCAAAAGAAGTTTTAATGAGGGTTATTTAATGGAATGTAATAGTGACAATTGTCCCTAATATATACTCAACAACAAAAGTTGTTCAGAAGAAAAAAATGTCTAGTGTTCAAATCTGTCATGAAAGTATGAAAATAAGTCACACAAACATACCCGCTGCAGAAAGCATGCCATGAATGCAAAAGGTGACTTTTATGCATGCATTTGATGACCTAAACTTGGGTATAAAAGCATGTGTGTCGCAAGGATTCGATATACATTGTTCCTGCTTGTGTTGACAACTGCCACACGGGAAAACAACACGTTTCCATCCTTACTCGAAGTTTGAAGATGCCACGCCTATCTGAAAATGAACGGCTCAGAGCCATTGGTATGCTTGAAGCAGGATCATCTCAACGGGATGTCACAAGACAATTCAACGTCCATAGAAACACCATTTGGACTTTATGGCAGCATTGGCAACAAACAAAGGCTGTCAGAGACCGTCTTCGATGTGGCAGGCCATCTGTTACAAGCGTCAGACAGGATCGTTGGATTCAAACCACACACCTGCGAAATCGGTTCCAACCTGCAACAGTCACTGCCAGAACTTCGGCGAATATCGGCACAGACTGTACGTCGCCGCCTCAGACGTTTTGGGATTGTCGCCAGAAGATCCGCCAGACATCCGATTTTGACCCACAATCACTGACGATTACATCTACAGTGGTGCAGACATCGTATGCGTTGGACAGCAATTCAGTGGAGACTGGTGCTGTTCACTGACGAGTCTCATTTCAATCTCAGCCACAATGATGGACGCAGACGTGTTTACCGACGTCAAAGTGAATGTTACGCTGAACCATGTGTTAAGGAGCAAGACCGTTTCGGAGGTGGCAGTGTTATGGTATGGGGTGGGATCACAGCTAGACAGAGAACCCATTTGTTAGTGGTTGATGGCAACCTCACTGGACAGCGTTACCGTGACGAGATCATCCGTCCCGTTGTTCTGCCGTTTTTGCCTCGACGTGGCCCTGGAGTTCTCTTTCAACATGACAACGCTAAACCGCATGCGGCTCGAGTTGTGCAACAAACACTTCAAGAGAACAAGGTGAATGTGATCCCTTGACCTACTCACTCTCCAGATCTCTCTCCAATCGAGCAAACGTGGGATGAGATGGAACAACGTCTTCGACGTTTACCAGGTGGCCCACGTTTACCCTAGCGACACTCCAGGAACTTAATGACAGGCTCGTACAGATATGGAATGGTATCCCACAGGATTTAGTGAGACGTCTGATTCATTCCATGCGAGGAAGATGTGTTGCTTGCATCGAAGCCAGAGGGGGACATACACGTTACTGATGTGTGAATTGTCATTTACACTTTTCCATGTTTCCCATGTCATGACGTCATAACTGTAACCGATATGGCTGCTTAAACCTGTGAACTTTTAACAGGAGTCTGTTATCTAGCCTATTGGAACCACAAATTATTTTTCAATTTAGGAATGTACCTTATTTAAGATTCAATTTTATATAGCATCACAGGAACTTTTGTTGCTGAGTATATTTGAACTGTTACTTCGTCATTCTTGTCTTTCTCATGGTGGACAGTTCTAGCGACAGTCAAGTAACTAACAAAAGACTGGTTATTTAATGTGTCCCCAGGCCCATGTGTGATGAGAAATTTGACAAGGTTCGTCCTTGGTATGTTACTGCCACAATGAAAATTTTCGATGCACCAATCTATTAGAAGTAATAGGCGATGGGTAACCGTTATTCTTAACATAGTAAATAAGTAAGCGTTTAGCAACATGAGAAGAAACATTTTTTAAATTTCAATCCGTCAATATTTAATCATCACGTAAATATTTACTGGACCTTTGTTAAACCTGCGCTATAAGTTTTATTTATTTTCTTATTGAGACTCATGGCGCTTTGGCTGTGTATTTTCTGTTTGTATCATGGAAAATATAATTTGTCTTGCTATCTTTTTGTGGAGATTTATAGGAAATGTGATGACCAATCATTCCTCTTGCATACTTTTTGTGGAGATTATTTGGAAATATGATGACCGATCAAATGTTCAAATGGATGTGAGTTCCTAGTATGGGAATAGGCTATTTTTATTGGTTAAAAAAATAAGGTTGAGAGGAAGATGAGGCAAGGGTAAAGTTAATTCCTAGTCATGTCTCCTCATGTGATTAGCCTGGAATCCATACATATCAAGTGCTGGTCGATCCCAGCGGTCACTGACTGATATCAGTCTGGCCTCAGTAGTATAGGCCAGCGTTTAGCCCTTACATGATTAATGAACTGGATTTATAAATATTCATGTTTTCTGCTCTTGGCTGATTGGGTGACCTTTTGGCGAGAACCACCAATCGCGCGGCACCATTTGCAGAATGAATGCTGACCGGGTTATCCGTCGCATCTTGTTGTCAGAAGTGGTAGCTAAGCAGGTGAGCATTTAAACGTTGGGATGTATAAGTATTTATCTTATATCTGCATTTTGCGTGTATATTTCCTTTTACTTTGCTACATCAGGCATTTTACAACACAACTAACGGCTGTACTCGGCATAACAAATATGAGTTAGCTGGCCAGCTATGGCATTCGTGAATGTTATTTGGCATGAGCTTAAAAATTAGATTGTGGCTTGCTTGCGTTTACTCTTGGAGTGGTTGTTAGGTTTTGAACAGGATTTTTTTATTTCATATCTGCATTTTTTTGTTTATTTCAAATAAAAATGAATGAATGAATGAATAATACAGGCTAAATTAAATAATACTCAAATTAAATAACATATTTCACTGTAATTGGCATTAGCTATAGCTCGAAGGGCATGATTGCATCAGCTAGATTAAAGTGATACTCCACCCAAAAACTATAATTTGTATATCAATTACTCACCATTAGATGTCTTGAACGGACAAAGTTGTTTTGCACCTGGCACAACTTTATGGCCTCTGGAGAGTTTTGAAAAATTATCCAAATTCCTTTTTTGCTGGAAGCAAATGGGGTCACCCAGTAGCAAAGGGAAAACTCCAAAAACGTCCATTGACAAACTTTCAAACCATCGTCCAACGCATCATCCAGTATAATCCAAGTCTGCTTTGTCCACTAGTATCCTCAGAACTCTTGAAACGCGGTTATTTTTCGCAAAAAAAAAAAATACCACAGTTATGCTTCAAGTAAGCTCGCGCATTCAACGGAAGTCCCGCCTCCCGGCTCGTTCACTGCCCAGAGACTCTGCTGCCACTCAGATGAATACTCGTATAAACACGAGCCGGGAGGCAGGACTTCCGTTGAATGTACTAGCTTACTTGAAGCATAACTGTGGTATTTTTATTATTTTTAGTTTGTCAACGGACTTTCTAGAGTTCTGAGGTTACGACAAAGCAGACTTGGATTATACTGACCACGCGGTGATGATGATTTGAAAGTTTGTCAACGGACGCAAAAGTGAATTTTCCCATTGCCACTGGGTGACCCCACTTGCTTCCAGCAAAAAGGAATTTGGATCATTTTATAAAACTCTCCAGTGGCCATAAAGTTGCGCCAGGTGAAGAACAATTTCATCCGTGCAAGACATCTAATGGTAATTGATATACAAATTATAGTTTTTGGGTGGAGTATCACTTTAAGCCTATGAAGCTGGTATGTAATACGACAGTTGCTAATTTATTCCTTGCCTGTCTACTTTCTTCGGAAAAGAGATGATGGATAGCTTGTTCCTATTATTGCAACCTATTGCTGCACAACGTTTCGGCATTTTTAACGTGGATGGCCAACGCTTATTTTGCCGCTTTTCCCCGCTTGTTTAATATCTGATATCAATCCAGCACGAGATCATAGCGGTGAAATATATTCTTTTTCCCTTTAAGAACGATTAAACATCGATGGCAATAACAGTATCACTGAACATATAAACACAAGCATTATTTCAGTTTGAAAGTTTAATTTGTAGCTTGCTGCAGTCCATACTGTATTTCTGTATTGCCAGATGTTACGAGACCGCTGCTGAGAGAGACACAGGTCTCGAACAAAGTTCATTTTCTCCTGATCTGTTGGTCTTAAAAATGCCATTGCAGCACCAGAATATTTGGAAGATATGTGGCCTGTGAAAAATAAGTCCAGTATTTAATTCTGTGACAATGGAGCAAAATAATCGGTAATAATCTGTGCTCACGTTCACTTCTCGCCTTTGGGATAAATTCATTCAGGACCGGCCGTAAGTCTCTCTAAAGGGGCGGGGCACCCTTGCAACTGTGAGCCAATCACGGATCTCGCATGGATTTTGTGCGAATATTTGAAAGTCAAACGCTGGCCTACCGACTGAGGCCAGACATTTCAGCAAGTGACCGTTGGGAGCGACCAAAGCTTGATATGGATGGATTCCAGGCTATCATGTGATGTGCAGTAACTGAGACTGACTCCTGTCTGGCGTCTGACTTTTTTTTCATGATGCAGGTGTATTGTTTCTTGCTCAACCATTTCGCCCATGCAAGGCAGTCGGCATTTGTATGTGAGTACCTTGTTAGCACCAAGTTTTTGTTCAGAGTTAATGATGACACTGCGCTGGAGATTTTACATTAACAAGAGTCAAATGCTGAGAGTTTTACTTTGCTGTTACATTGGGACGGGTCTGAAATGCCTAATATTGTTCATCTTTCAAAATATTTTTCTTAGTAAAACTGTTATCTAACTTATGTAGGAACTATTTGGGACGTTGGGCTGCACAGGAACCGAGCTAGGTATTGCCAAGTCTGATTTGTAAAGGCATTAATTGCATGGCTGGCAACAAACGTGGCAAAATGACTAGCTAGCCATCAAATATTGGCTAGCTAATAAATCTGCATATAATGGTTGAAACATTCACTAATAATACAACATATAATGATGTCATTAATTTCACTCATAAATTGTGAAAAGTTTAATTGGTTGTTCGATATTGTTAAGCTTCATATGGAATGTTTGTTGCGTAAATAACAATTGTAAACTTGCATTTAATAATCAAATCAAATGTATTCGGGCACAAAATAGAAAAACTAATTTACGAATATGGGATCTATCTATGAATATTATAGAGGCACCTGGCTTTGCCCCGTTAAAAAAAAAAAAAAAAAAAAAAAAAAGCAAGAAACTCATTAGGATAATATCTGTTAACAGAAAAGAAAATATTTGCACTCAAAATATAGCAAAATTTGTTTTCTATTTTCTAAAAATGGAGAAAATTTGGAACAGTAGTGAACCTTCCCAGGAGTGGCTAGCCCACTAAAATTCCTCCAAAAGCGATTGATGACTCATCCAGGAGGTCACAAAAGAACCCAGGATGATATCTAAAAAATCACTTGCCTCAGGTAAGGTCACAAGGAATATTTTTAGGTTGAAAATTTGGATAGCAATGATTGCTTTACAAATCCTGAAATGTATAGCACTCTTTCAAAATTGTGTAGCAGTCAAAGTGGTCCATAAAAACCAAGAGAATGCTTTTTTGCTTGTAGAGTATTTAATGAAAGAGGCATGTACAATAAAACAAGTCAAAAGATTATTCAGATTGTTAACTCTGCCTTTTATTATAAGAAGAAAAAAATATTTTTAACATGGTAATTTACATCTGACTAGGTGGTACACAAATTATGCCAGAAATTGAAATCACAAACATTATTCATTCAAATCTAGCAGCATGAACCTGACTTAAGTACTGAAGACAAAACAGTTTTGCATCTGACTACAACAACAAAGGAAACTTGAAATTGACCAACAGTAATAAAATTCAAAATGCAATTCATGTATAGCATAAGGTCGCTTTTTTTTTCAGCATGTTTTTTTTTTTCCCTTGAGCCTGAAAATAGCCAGGGACGTTCGGTGTTTCACATATCGCCCATAGTGAGGCAGCATGCCTCTCCCCAGCACTCACCTCAGTGGAAGTTTAGCTTTCCATAAATGAGCCAATAATCCCATCTACCGCCCAATCTATTCTGTTGTACAGCATTTACACGAGCTTTGTGGGACACATGACGACAGAGCATAATATGGCGCGTCTTTAACTTCTCATAAGGTAATGGTTTAGAAAATTCATGTTATGAAATGTAACTTCGGCATTCTCATATTTGCTTAATAGCAAGCATTGTTTTGAAATTATGTCATGGAAAATATATCTTTCTTCAATGTAGAATTTGCTTTTGTTGCTAAAACTGTTCTCCTTTTTTAATTGCTGAAAAAAATAACCATCTTTATGAGGTTGAAAACCGTGAAGGCTTATCATCCTTTTTGTCGCGCCAGAAGAATTTCAAGAATCTTAATATGGCTTACAGCAATATTGATTCGATGTTGAATAAAATTACTAGATGAAAGAATTGAGTGGTTTTTTGGAGCAAGGCAGTTAAATATGTGTTTTCTGCTGCATTGACATTTCAGTGGGTAATGGCATTAAATTACCTCAAATAAATATGAAATGGGTGAGGTGGCACAAGGTCAGTTGTAGCCTCGCGTTGTGATGGGTGTTAGCTATGTACGTTAATAGCTAGGTGCCTGAATGATAGCTTTGTAAGCCTAGTCTATTATCAAACAGCGTTGTGTATCAATGAGGCTGGATTAAGAAAGTCATGGCACGTGACGTGGATCTCATTAATAATGTGAAATGCAGTCGTGAAACCTTGTGTATAAATTAGGTCAACGCAAAGGGTTACTAATTTGAAATTGGCCATTCTAGAGGCGACAAACTGGACTAGTGTTGATTATGGCTAACTAATGTGTTATGTTAAGGTTGATCAATAATAGCCATTCACAACGTATCCATCTTAACTACACCCTGTGAATTGTCTTGCCAAATCCCTTGATAAATGTTTGCAGCGCTAGAAAGATACACTCTGGGTCAGCCCTGCCGTAGAATTCAATGTAATGGTTGATTACTTCCGAGCATACCAATATGGCCGCTCGGTTGCTTCAACCTTCCAGCGCAGTTCATTGTGTCAGCTATCCAGTTATTCTATAAAGATCAGTGTTTCAACTGCACATTTTCACAGTATGGCACCCTGCTTACGGAAGATGATGATCTTTTAGAACACTGATCGCCTCTTGGGGAAAATATGAGTGCAAAGTCATGAATTTTGGTTGAAAAAACTTTGCTTTTTGAGATAAAATGTTGTATTGCCCCCCAAGCAAGGCAAGGCGAGATTTGCTTCGCTGTATGGGAGCTTTTGAGGCGCCAATTGAGATGCGATACCATGGAAAATATTGCCTGGGTCAGAATTAACAATTCAACAATAAGAAAAGACTAGGCAATGATGACATCCATGGGAGAGCTGCAAGGAAAAAAACCACTCCTGACCAAAAATAACACAAAGGCTTGTCTCATATTTGCCAAAAAGTATCTTGATGACCACGAAGACTTCTAAAATTATATTCTGTGTGCTACTGTGTCAGAAGCATAGACTGTAGACGATGCGTCTCCACTTCTTAACGCTGTATAAAAATGGAGCCAAAATATCCTTCATACGGATGCTGCCATCTGGCACATTTCGAGCCAGAATCTGCGCAGTAGTGATTGGGTGCTTGAGTCGCAGTATGAAGGTCCTACCCATAAACCCACCCCACCCAGTTGCAGTCATATCCCCTGAACTGTTTATGGAGTGTAACTTACTGGCTGACTCAGTGTTAGTGGTAAATGCAGCTTGTTGTTGTTACTACGACTGAAAGCTTGTCAAAGGGTTGGCTAATTCAGGTCTTTTCCAAGTACAGTTTTATGAGGCTAAAACATGGTTCCTGCTTTCCTTGTCCTTAGCACGATATTACATAGCTACCATGCCGATGTCCAGTGCTCCTGGCTGCCTCTACAAACCCATACTGACTGCTAGCTAGGTAGCTAATGCATTAAAAACCTCATACAACCCTTCTTCAAAAAAATCCAACCCAAAGTAGCTAAAAATAGTCTATGGGTAAACAGTCTCCCCACTATCATGTGTTTTAATGGTAGGTCTAATGTTAAATATCAAGCTAGCTAGCTAACTAAGTGACCGGTTGCAGAAACTGGGCTCACTAATGTTATTTAGCTAGCTAACTGTTTTTAGCTAGCTAGCAAGATTCAGTAAAAGGTTACTTTATTTTGCAACAAAATTCAATGGTAAAAATTTCTTGGCTTTGAACATTGCATTGCTGCTAACAGTGCATTAAACTGTGTTCAGAGAAAAGATATTTTTACCGTCAATTTCTATTGCTATCTACAGTGGCCTGTTATGTAATCATGAAAAACTAGCTAGCCTGCTAGCCAACTGGTTTCACTTTTCAGCACCACTGCTAACAGTACATGATGCTATGTTCAGCACAAAGACCTTTTGACTGTCAATTTTTTGTTGGACTTTCAAAAAAACTCTGGGTTTTATTCAGTTGTATTGGGGCCTAGCAACTAATGTATGCGTAATATTTCTTTTCGACAGTCAAACTCAAGCTCAGTATAATACCCGGAAATAAGTTAGCACGACAACTTCCTCAGAATTGCTGTCGGTCCATCATGACTTTACACCTACTTTTTAGTATTAAATAAATAATTAAAACCAAACTTATCAGATAAAATGAACACTTAAACATACATCAGCATGGTAAGAATGACTTAAAATGACAGATGTCATTTTCAGAAAAAAAATTACTTGACACGGACTTTAATTTTTTGTGCGGTCCATGTCGCATCCATTATAACCTGCACTGCAGCCAGCCACTAGATGGCGGTTAAGATGTTTTGGCCTCCGTTTTGGGAACTGATGGGTCATCCATCTTTATATACAGTCAGTGGTCAAAAGTAGAACTTTTTGGAAGACATGAATCCTGTTCCATCAGGCATAAAGCTAACACAGCATTCCACGACAAGAACATGATACCAGCAGTCAAACACGGTGGTGGTAGTGATCTGGGGCTGTTTTGATGCATCAAGACCTGAGTGACTTGCCATAACTGATAGCACCATGAATTCTGCTCTCTACCATATAATCCTAAAAGAGAATGTCCTGCCATCAGTTTGTGACCTAAAGCACAAGCCCAGTTTGTTAATGCAGCAGGACATGATCCAAAGCACGCAAGAACGTCTACCTCTAAAGGGCTCAAAAGAAAGAAAATTAAGGTTTTGGCCTAGTCTAAGTCCTGAATTGAATCTGATTGAGATACTGTGGCATGACCTTAAACTGGCAGTTCATGGTCAAAAACCCTCCAATGTGCCTGAATTTACACAATTCTGCAAAGAAGCATGGGCCAAAATTTGTCTGCAGTGATTTTAAAGACTCATTACCTGTTATCTCAAATATTTAATTGCAGTTGTTGCTGCAAAGGGCAGCATAATCAGTTTCTGGGTTTAGGGGGATGACTATTTTTTCACATGGGTGATATAGCTTTTGAATTACTCTCTCCCTTCAATGAATGACATGATCATTAAAAATCTGCATTTTGTGTTACACTGTCTGTGTCTTATATTGAAATTAGTTGGATTATCTGAACCATTTAAATATGACAAATAAGAAAAAATGGAAGATATTGTGAACGGGTAAAATAATTTTTCACAGTACTGTAATATATTATGCATCACATTTTTATTTTTTGCACGAACAAAATTGGAATCACTGTGGGCTAGCAAGGCCAAGCCTAATAGATCACTTCACCCTGAAACTCATCAACAATGTGGACAAATTGCGTGTCTCAGAAGTGAAGTTAAAGCTTTGACATGATCTGTGGGATTGAAAATGTTTAGATTGAAGCATCTTGCAATGTATCAAAATTTTCCTCAGAATCTTCAGTTGTTCTACGGGTTATCCAGAATAAGGTAGATGCTTGAGAGTGGCTTATAGGAATCACACTTGTTTATTCACACTGTAGAACATATAGCAAATACAAGTTCACATGGAGTACTTGTGTATATGGGTGCGTCAATGCGCAATCAACTAAAGATTCCTCCTGCCTCTACTGAAGATTGCTGAAGACTTTTCTTAGTCAGCACATTCTGTCCCTCATATAGGAGGACAGCAGAAAATTCCAGTATGTGGAAGCTTCCAGAACACTCATGAAAATACTAGGTATAAACAGAAGCACATGGAATATTCCATAACCTTTAGTCTTTCACTTGACTTCTGAATTGTAACACTGTAGAAGCTTGTAGAACATACTAGTATAAAATCTTATAGAACTTTCTATAAATATACGGGATTACAGTAACAGTTGAGGGCCTATGTCTAACATCCTTCATTCTAGATACCTGTATCTCAGAGTCAGATTTATTTTTTCAAGATGATCTGAACCACCAGAATATATATCCAATCCCTATGCTGTCATTCATTATTAATTAATCTTTTCAGACCGCTGGTTTTCACTTATTGTCTATTGGTTGTTCAGTTATTTCTCCGATCTTCTGAAGCAAGTTTTTATTTTACATACATGTAAATAAATACCATGAAATCATAGCTGATATCTGAACATTTGTCCCGTCCTCATCAAGACATTTTACTTTCCTGTTACCCTACTGATGCAGAATACTGAATACTAGAACATGCAATTTCAGTACATGTGGCGATAAAATAAAACTTGAATTCCATAACTGAAGATAATCATAAATGATGACCACCATTGACTTATCGTGGGCTGAGAATTAACTGGACCTATCTCCACTTTTTACTAAATGAAGAAAATGGGATGTGAAATTTTGCTGCATGATAATTTCACACTCCAAGTATACTTTTCAGATATTTATATTCAGGGGAGTTATTTGGACTGAAAGGTATAATATCATGCCGTTATACCTTTAGTAGAATAATTTTAGATAGGGGATCTAGGAAGATGTAAATGGAGATAGACCTTTGGAATTTTCAAAATGTCATACATTTTGTAGGTATATGGTTCTATCTCGTAGATAGCTCCTTGTATTTCCAGAAATGTTAAGCCACAAAGTTCTGTCTTGCCTTGTGTTTTTTTAAAAAAAAGAACACAACAATGTGACTCCATCCAAATTTGCAAATTACATGTTCATGGTAAAAGATAATACAGAATTTGAAAGAAAAACAGAGTATCTGACAATAATAATCACAGAAAATGGGCAGCCGCGTCCTGTCGGAAAATAAATAGGAAACAAACCTTGTAACACTGAAATGAGCTATGGAGTCTCGAGGGTGTTCAGTGTCAATTGCTGCTATCTCTATAGCCAGTACAAGTTCATCTGAGTACATTTAATGCAGACATGATGCACACTACATAGTAAACAAACTCTGGCCTTGGGCTTGGTTTCAACGAGTACTATGTCCATATTGTACTTGTTCATTTGCATACACATGCATCTTGCAATGCATAAAATATAAGATTGAAAATCAGGTAGTACTATCTTAAATGGCCCCCTGGAATAAGACAACCCTTATGAAAAATTACCACAAAATACTACAGTAAAAACACTATAGTTTTCTGTAGTAACTACGGTATTTTTATTGCGGAATTACTGTAGATATACTATAGCAACTGTAGTTTACGATAGTGATGCTAAAGTATATAGTGATGCTAAAGTAAACCACAAAAGTCAAACTCTACTACAGTAAACTATAGCAATGATATTCAATTACAATAGTATATTTGCAACAAACTACAGTTTACTGTAGTAAAGTGTAGTTTACTTTAGTTTACATCAATTTTACTGTAGTTAACTGTAGTTAACTATAGTAAATGTTTAAGGGAAATGAAGGGTTTTAAGACATAGACGCTTCATTCAAGTGCTGTAGTACCTACCTATCTAAAATATCCCAGATTTCATCATCTTACAACCTTCTATTTGGTATATTAGAGGGATTTTGCTTTGAAATGGTAGAGTGGATACAACCTTTGCTCAGCGATCTTGTCATCCTGATCAGGTGACCCTATATCCAGCTCCCTGATTGGACAATGTGGACATTGAATTTTTTTAACTGAAGTGGACCGAAAATTCATAAAAAGTACTATGCACTTTCTGGATGTTTCTCCTAGCTGCCATCTATCATTGAAAAAAATCACATCAGGATACAGTACCTGTTAATACTGAGATTATTTCTATAGTAGAACATAATTTTTGATGAAAAGTGGAGATAGGCCCAGTTAATCCTCAGCTCACGTTATATTTATAATCACATCTGTATTGCAAAGGGTGTAGTTTTTATTGTTGTGGGAGGAACAGCTGAATGGTGAAGAATGTTGAGTACTTCTGAGGAAATATCATAACCTACTCAACTATACTGAATTTCAGCCAGTCAGTTATTAGTTAGCTTTAGTTTTGAAAGATGATGGTTGTTCAATGTGTGAAACTAATGATTTCATTAAAATATGAATTTTTTTTTAAATAAAGTGCGCAAACTGGGTCAAACCAGGACAGTAAGAGAAGTGGAAGGTCCAAATTTACAACCTTGCGAGATACCTTGGACCTCAGAGCTTCTAATTTGACCTCAGCTGACTGCTTCATAGAATTGTGCATACAGTAAATCTTCCACTGATTTTAGATAGGAAATTATTCACTGCAATGGCTCATACTTGACTAAACAAAAAAAATATTGAATGTTTCTCAAAAAGTTTAGAAGTGGCATCACCCCCTTGCCTCCTCCCCTGAGTTCATGTAATTTTGGCACTGGATCTGGCACCTTTTCTGAGCAGGAGGCTCTTCTGGTCTGATTCACATGGGCCTTCTTCCATTGGCTCATGGGAGCGCTTCTCTCCTGGTACATGTCCAACTAATTCTGCTACATTCTCTGCCTCTCACTTGCCGAGTGAAAGGTTGCAGGTCTTTCATCCGGCTGATCAGAAAGGCCTCCATTAACCTTCAACCCCATGTGATGCGCCCGACTGGCTTCGCCCATCACACCCAGCAGCAGGCCCATTAACACGTTGTCATTAAGACAAAAACTGTTTTGACGGGACCAAAAGTGACGGCGGACAATGGCCTCCTTGTCGGCAAGCGGTAGTGTTGCAGCACAGCTGACATCCTCTCCCTCCAGATGCCTGTGAAATTCTGGCGGTATCTGTGCCGCCACCCTCCCTTTGAAAGTATGAGATAATGAGAAAGAGTGTTCCGGAATTACACGCTCCAGATCCCGTGCACCCATTGAAGTGTAACAGGCCTTGGTCCCGCCACTCAGGACCACTGAAAGGGACTCCCTGAGAAGATAATTAGTTTATGCTTGCTGGAAAAGGTCGAAGGTTAAGGTCTGGCATTTTTTGCGCTCCTGGTTCTGGCTGTAATTGCTGGTGGTTCTGAGATGCAGGTGCCCAACACAGCTCATTTGGATTTTTGAGCTTACTGTTGCATGGCTAATCAGGATTGACAGTACATGTTTGTTACAGCGGTCATAAGTGACTGACACATCATGTCACCATTACCCAGCACCTGCACTGAACATACAGTCCTGTGCAGTGATGATTATATACTTGACAAAATGAAGATAAATCTGAAACCAAGTACTATTCAAGTATTTATTTTGTGTAATAATGGATCATATACAAACCCCAATTCCACTGAAGTTGGGACGTTGTGTAAAACGTGAATAAAAACAGAATACAATGATTTGCAAATCCTTTTTGACCTATATTCAATTGAGTAAACTACAAAGACAAGATATTTAATGTTCAAACTTATAAACTTTATTGTTCTTTTTTGGAAATATTCACTCATTTTGAATTTGATGCCTGCAACATATTCCAAAAAAGCTGGGACAGGGGCAATAAAAGACTGGGAATGTTGAGGAATGCTCAGAAAATACCTGTTTGGAACATTCCACAGGTGAACAGAATAATTGGAAACAGGTGAGTGTCATGATTAGGTATAAAAGGAGCATCCCTGAAAGGCTTAGTCGTTCACAAGCTAGGATGGGGCGAGGTTCACCACTTTGAACAACTGCGTGAGCAAATAGTCCAACAGTTTAAGAACAACGCTTCTCAATGTGCCATTGCAAGGAATTTAGGGATTTCATCATCTACAGTCCAAAATATTATCAAAAGATTCAGAGAATCCGGAGAAATCTTTACACGCAAGCGGCAAGGCCGAAAACCAACATTGAACGCTTGTGACTGTCGGTCCCTCAGGCAGCACTGCATTAAAAACCGACATGATTCTGTAAAGGATATTACCATGTGGGCTCAGGAACACTTCGGAAAACCATTGTCAGTTAACACAGTTCGTCGCTACATCTACAAGTGCAAGTTAAAACTCTACCATGGAAAGCCAAAGCCATATATCCACAACACCCAGAAACGCCGCCAGCTTCTCTGGGCCTGAGCTCATCTGAAATGGACTGATGCAAAGTGGAAAAGTGTGCTGTTGTCTGACGAGTCCACATTTAAAATTGTTTTTGGAAATCATGGACGTTGTGTCCTGCAGGCTAAAGAGGAAAAGGACCATCCAGATTGTTATCAGTTTGAAGTTCAAACGCCAGCATCTGTGATGGTATGGGGATGTGTTAGTGCCCATGGCATGGGTAACTTGCACATCTGTGAAGGCACCATTAATGCTGAAAGGTACATACAGGTTTTGGTGCAACATATGCTGCCATCCAAGCAATGTCTTTTTCAGGGACATCCTAGTTTATTTCAGCAAGACAATGCCAAGCCATGTACTGCACGTGTTACAACAGCATGGCTTCGTAGTGAAAGAGTGCGGGTAATAGACTGGCCTTGCCTGCAGTCCAGACCTGTCTCCCATTGAAAATGTGTCATGCATTATGAAGCGCAAAGTACGACAATGGAGACCCCTGAGCAACTGAAGTCGTACATCAAGCAAGAATGGGAAGGAATTCCACCTACAAAGCTTCTACAATAAGTGTCCTCAGTTCCCAAATGCTTATTGAGTGTTGTTAAAAGGCAAGGTGATGTAACACAGTGGTAAACATGCCTCTGTCCCAGCTTTTTTGGAATGTGTTGCAGGCATCAAATTCAAATTGAGTGAATATTTCCAAAAAACAATAAAGTTTATCAGTTTGAACATTAAATATCTTGTCTTTGTCGTGTACTCAATTGAATATAAGTCGAAAAGGATTTGCAAATCATTGTGTTCTGTTTTTATTCAAGTTTTACACAATGTCCCAACTTCATTGGAATTGGGGTCTGTAGATTAAATAAGTAAACCGATAACAATATATAATTAAAAAAACAAAATTAATAATGTATTTTTGACAGAAAAGGTGTGTGGCCACCCTTTGCTTTGATTACAGCGCTTAATCTTTCAAGGATAGTTTTCACATATTTTTTTATTTCCTCACCTGCTAAACCTTTCCATTTAGTTTAAAGTTAATTCCAAAGAGATTCTTTCAGTGTTACAACAGATCTGTTTATCTTGGTATTAAGCAAATCCCAGATTCGCTCAATCAGATTAAGGTCTGGATTTCGAGCAGGCCAAATCATAACTTTTATGTCACCAGACGTTTCTTCCCGACTGAGATAATTCTTGCTCAACTTAGAAGTGCGTTTAGGGTCATCATCTTGCTGAAAAAATAAATCCCCAACCATTCAGTCTCTTTCCAGATGGCAATATGTGCCTCACAAGTATGCTGTGATACTTCTTTTCATCCATGATTCCATTGATTTTTATGAGATCACCGGCTCCTTTCAAGCAGACTGAACCCCAAACCATAATATTACCACCGCCTTGTTTTACTGAAGGGGTTAAGTGTCATTGCATGGATAGACCATGCAAAGGGTGATAACCCGGGGTCAGCCGATTTTGCCAATATTTGGTATACTCATGCACCTTGCCAAGTTATAAATGAACCTACAATATGAACCTGGCCTTATTCATTCAATTGTAATGCCAACACATGAAAACTAAGGGTATTCTACCATAAATATGGTCGTTTCCCTGGGAAAGGGGTGTGTCAGGCATTTTTCCATGCACAATCCAATATTCCGTAAATCTTTCATATGGCACAGACTGTCTTTGACTAATTACTTTCTCTATGACCAGATTGGCAACAACCCAATATAGACCTGAACACTTTGTTTCTGCTTGTTTCAAACTTTAGGTCTTGTCAAAATAGAGTCTAGAGAGTCCAATAATGAGGCAGTCTTGGACTTAACCATGTTAGCAGGAGTGGTGCCACCATCCATTACCCAGCAGTTCAAGAATGACTGGCCGTGAATGACAGCAACTACCAGACCGCCAGAGAAGCCAGCATTAGGAAGTGAAGAACAAAAAGACAAAACAACCTGTTGAAATTTATCTGCATTTCAAAATATTTAGGATCAAATATATAAAGCAGTGTTGGGCCCGACAGGTCCTGTAACTCCACAAAAAAAGATGATGCTAGAATGCCCAGGTTCAGCCAATAATCATGATAATGGTGCCACAGACAATCACATCAAGAATGAACAAAACTTTACTAGACAACTGAAGTATCCACATTGTCAGCCAATATGATACATGATACAGAATCCATGTGAACTCTTCCAGAATTACTGAGAGTTCACAGATCCACCTGTTCGATGACCTTTGCCCGCAGTCGCGATCTTGCTGTCATGGAGGAGGCTAACAGGTGCTGGTCATCTAAAGGAGTATCAGTATTATCCTTGGTCAAGTGGCCACACTTCTGTTGGACAGAGATGGGAGAAGTAGCTTGAAGCCTGCTTGGTAGTTAGCCAGTCCTCTTTCACAAAACGGGCTTTGATGTTCTTAGCCACCGCCCCAGGGTTTTCCTTCCTTCCAGTCTCTACTCTTCTCATAGACCTTGTGGTTGATCAGGCTACTTTGAGCCTATGGGATAACAATGTGGTTACATCAATGCATTGATGCCGCGGACGACTTGAATGGTGGAAGGGGTGCTGGCACTTTCGTGACGGCTTCCAGTCAAGGCCAAGCTTATATCTATGTGCTGGACAGATAGTGATGTCCTTGTCAACAGCATGGAATAGCCCAGCACACAGTGCAATGCCCTCACACTCCTTCTCCAGTGGCAGTCGTGAGCCCTTCTCTCCATGTTCTCCTCTAAGAGGAACTTTTAGCCCTGAACAATGGCTTTGAATGGACTTGTCACACTTTCTCAAAGCAATACATTACACCGCATGCAATGGCAGGAGAGACATTGAAAAACCCACATTTTATCGCATAGTGACTTGGGATTCATCACTCTCAGCAGCTATGGCTGCCATTTTGAAACTATCTGCTCGAAATGTGTGTCAAGTGTCAATAACAGGGCTCTAGGACTTTTCTTCCGCGGACTTTTTGTCCCTGAATTTTTCGTTCCCAGACTTTTTGTCCCCGGACTTTACATACCCTGGGAATTTTTGTCCCCGGACTCTTTGTTCCCGTGGACTTTTCTTCCCCATAAACTTTTCGTCCCTGGACTCTTCATCCCTGGATGGTTCATCCCCAATAATGCTTTGCCATCTTCCTGCATTATAGCACTATCTCTGTCCCTATCTCTAACCCTAACCCTGTCCTTCGTCCGTTCGTCCATCCGTCTGTCAGCAATGGTGGCACATTTTTTTATCATTAGGGGACGAAAAATCTGGGGGTCCTGTAACCCAATGGGAGGGGCAGTCCAACACTGCTGCTGCCATGGAGCCAGTTGAGAAGCAGGTGTGAGGTAGTGGGGGGGCTCTTTAGATGGGGGATGACCTCGACTTGCCTCCTTATGGGCTAGCAGGCATTTTTAAGTAATCTATAGTCATATCCAGCCACAAAACATGGTATTATGGCTTGTGGACAAGTATAAGGACATGGGGTCAATCAAAGTGCTTCATATCAAAACCTAAATGAGTGGCCAGAAATTTTTTTTTTTGAATTATCAAATGACACTTGGACTTGCTCCTCTGGGAAAACCGTCGCCCAGCTCCCCGTGGCAGTTAGGATATTGGCATGTAAATATGGCATTATTTTATGATTTTGAGGGGTTAACCTTTTTTAAGGGATTGATATACCCATAATGCCTTGCAGTATGCAACATTTTATATTTTTTATAGAAAGCCTAGGATGTCTGCTGCAGTCTGTCTTGATTGTCAAATATTGTGCCAATAATTGGCAAAGTTTGTCAATTTCAATAAAATTTTGCAATGGAAATGCATTGGAAGGGTTAATTGCCCCTTACCCCTGAACAGAATGATTATTCACCGAAAGGTTTTACCTGCCCTCATTCTAGCCCGGGACCAGTCTATGGTAGGAATTTGAAGAAAATCCATTGACTCGCAGGTTATCACTTTTTGCAGATTTTGCATGGTCTATCCATGCAATGACACTTAAAAAGTCATTTTTCCCCAACTCTACGGTGCACATAAATTCTGCGGTGAGAAAATTTTGAGCTTTGATTCATTGGTCCAAACGACTCGTTCCCAGCCCCTTGGTGTCCAATCCTTGAATTTCATGGCATACTCAACACTGCAAAAACTCCTGATCTAACCAAGACTGGCAATCTTATACTTAGCCTAAAAGTCTTATGATCTTGTTTTAAGAATAATATACTATGTAACTGCAGATTGTGTAAGATTATTAAGATAATTTTCAGAATATTTGTCTTTTTTTTCTTACGTAGTTAGTAAATCTTAAAGTTAGTTTCTTTACAGGTACATCAAGCTAAATGATTGTGAGAGACACTTTTTAAGGCCACACTGTGTCTTTTAAGACACAGTTTTAGCTGCAAGAACTTATTTCAAGACTGCTTAGTAACAAAGGCTTACTTTTTTTAAAGGGAATGGCCTGATTTAGATCTGACATTCAGATTTTGCTGAAATTCAACAAAATCATGTAAAGTGGTCTTGAAAGTGAACCCTCCAGACATGGTCACTGTTTTTGTAAAAAACATTGAAACAACCTTATAGATCCAAATCCCAATTTGTAAAGCACACCTTCCAAATAATGAACATACACACAAAAATATATATATTTTCATTATTTAATGCAACAAAGATGGTCTATTTTATTTTGTCCCAACCATACTTGCCATCATAGGACTTTAACAAGCTGTTAATTTGTCCAAATTGGGTACATTTTGTGTTTAAATATGTTATTTGCTGTTTTAAGCCAAATTTTAATAGAAATATCAATTTGTGCCATGGAGAATAAAAGACCGAATAAAAGACCCTTGCATATAAAGTTTTGTCTTTTGTTTCGGAACCCATTGATTTTTTTCCTTTGATTGAGTACATTTTTTCCCCCTTTTTATGCAGTTGTTACTCATATATTGCTATGTGGATGCGGAATTTATTCCTCACTGTTTGTATGCATATCTGTCAAAATTCCGTTTGTCAAGAGAGGATAAATTGCTGCTCTGAACAAAAAAATGCACCTAATTGAGACAAATGAACAGCTTGTTAAAATCCTATGATTGCAAACCAGGGTGGAGCAAAAACCAGCATACACAGGGAGGCCCCAGGAATGAGTTTGGGAACCCCTGATCTAGCTAATGAAATTAAAATATATATATGTCACGGGGCAAATGAGTAAATGCCATGGCTATGAACTCAGTCAGTCAAGGTACCAAGGTACCAATGATAAGTGTGTACACTGACCTACCTACTGACCATGAAACCAATCGTACATTGTTAAGTATAAAGAAATGGGCCATTTATTTATACTATGTTTTAACCGTGTGTGGTTTTTTTGTGTTTTGATCTGACAGATTACAAAATCGAAATTGATGATAAACCAGTCTGTCAGTGCATATGCATATATGTCTAGAAACTCACCTGCAATGATATCATTCAACTCATATAACAAAGCTGAATATATTCAACTTTTTCTGGTCGAATATTGCATGTGTCAATATGAACAGTCCTTCCCTCGACGAGAATTTGGGAGATTTACCACGATATTTAGAACCTCAATAAGGCGAACAGGCAAGGCAGGCGCCGTGGTTATCAGACGCTCTCTCGTTGCCACCAAGGCTTCCCAGTGTGAAAATGAGGTTAAAGGCAATAAAAACGCTGAACTCTATGAAATGTTAAATCCCGCATGTGTAGTACCGCTTAGGTGTTATATGCATGGTTGAATAGCACATGAAAAAGACTTCACCAAAACTGATGACGGCACCGACTTCCTGAACATTTGGACGCATTTTTCCATGCCTGATTGCGTTTTATGTTAAACCCGCGCGTGTTAACGAAGGACAAGTCACTGATTATTAAAACATAAACAGTTCATTTACAGTGGCGGTCCGTCGGCCGTAACAAGGGGAAGCCAAAACCTTGCCCTTCAAAGCTTAATGACTTAAACCTTTCGCAGTTTACTTTTCTTGATCAGCAGTTGCTCACACGAATTGGTAGAAGGCCAGTCAAATTGATTTTCGATAGCATTGTTTTGTTGCACCACAAAATTATGAGGGGTTTTCTTTCACACATAAATTACGACGTAAATTACCATAGGCCTATGTCTTTATAAATTCCGCGCTCAAGTAGCTTGTGAAACAGCATAAATTCACAAATTGATTAGTGAAGCTCATTAAAGGGGACCTATTATGCTGATCCTTCTTTTAACACATATAAGTAATGTTATGACGTTGGATGTCCATACTCAACCTCTGAAAAGTCTCTAAACATATGATACAGGGGTTTTGCCATAATCCAAGAACGTGATTTTGTGAACGTGATTTCCTCTCTGAACAGCTCGTTCCGAGATCTTCACAAGATCTGGGCAAAACCTGATGTCAGGTTGTGCTGTCCAATTAATACAGACCTAGCCAGAGCCAATCACGGCGCTGGACCTGCCCACAACGGAAACTATTCTAGCAGGCACAAACAACCGCAGATCATGCTATGCCTTAGTAGCGTCTAAACTTCCAGAAATACAAAAGAAGAACAACAGATCATTTGAGGTGCAGTTTTGTCAGTATCTCTCCCAAAGCTGCTTGTCCGTTTATTTTTGGATGCGAAGAAAATCACCTATTTCTCTTCCAAAAGATGATGCCACCAGAAATCAGTGGGTAGCTTTTTTGTTTGCTGGCCGCAAACACCCACAGCCAAAGGGAACATTAGCTGTTTATGCTCAGCATTTCACCAAAGACAGCTTTGTCAATAAAGGATAATTCGACGCTGGATAAGCGTTTCAGCTGCTTCTCAAACCTGAGGCAGTTGCATCGATCAAGTGCTCGGAGCCACAAGCTGTAACTAACGATATAACAGCAAATGATGTAAGTGAAGCTAACGTGTTACGGGTGGCTAGCAGGACTGCTAACCATAGTCAGCACTAACAACTGGCCTCAAAAGCAAGCTTTGTAAAATATCTGAAGATAAAGCCTGTATCGGTCGCGACTGTCCATGACTCACAGAAGCGGGAGCTGTAAGTTGCTTTTACGGCATAAGCCTACCTTATGTGATGGCCTGTTGATTGTGGATGTAGCACTGCGGCTAATGTAGCCAAGTTACTGTTGCTAATGTTTGTGTCCTAAATATGCTAGAGTAATATCAGGGGACATTCAACAGAAGGTTTGTGAACATAAACCTCATTTGAAGCTAACTTTTTATACTTGTTTGTAATTTGGATGCTTGGTACAACTGTCCACAGTAACGGAACTTGCTGTCTGTAAAACCTGTATTGTAAGGGTTTGTCTCTTTGGTTGTTATGACCGCTCGGTTACCAGCTACTGCATGTTAGTTTGCGTGCCGTGCTACTTAAAAATGCTCCTGGTTAACTTATATGCAGCAATTCTGATCGGTATGCTTGTGTTACTTCGGTAAGCATCAATGTGGCAGCTTCATCATAACGTTGCCCAATTGTAGTCCCTATAATTGAAGCTAACCAGAGAGGTGCTGTATGTGTCTGCAAAGTTGGGTTGAAAAGGCTGCAGTTAGACCAGACGTGGGTTTTTCAGAGCTTGGGATACGTGTTTGGGTTTGTTTATGGCTGCTTGTGATCGTTTCACTTATCCATGACCGGGATCAGCCGGATACTTCACCAATATCTGGGCTAGCTCTCTGATGCTACCGTGAAAGCAATTGCGAAACGCACAAGCTATAATGTGTCTAGAATAACAAGCGATTTCTCTGCATTGCCTTGGCATAATTTCATCCCTCTTTAGAAATTGTTCTGGCTAAAATATAAGCAACTGTCCACGCTAACGGAACTGTGGCCTGTAAAACCTGCATTATGTTCATAACATAACCGGAGCTCTCTCTAGCTGTCGCGTACTATCCATAAAGCTGCTTTCACATCGGATGCGAAACTAATTTTTCGCGCGGCAGATTACATTCAAAGTCAATGCAAAGATGCAAATACATGCGTTATGGGCACGTTAAGCCGCTTTCACACCAGACGTGAAACGAATTTTTCGCGCATTACATTCAATGCATTGACTTTGAATGTAATCTGTCGCGCAAAAAATTTGTTTTGCGTTCGGTGTGAAAGTGACTTGTCGCGCCCATTTTCCGCGAACAAACGCTGGTCATTCCGGCGCAATAAGTAAACCATTACCAAGGACAATTTCTGAAAAGGCCGTTTAGCCTGGAGCTTTCGCCCCTCCATCATATATCAGCGCAGAAGCTGTTCGTTACTCCACGCTTACGACACACCACAGTTATGCACATGAACCAGCAGGTCCTTATAATATACACCTGAGCAGTCCATAAGTTGTTGGTTCACTTTTTGCTGCTCCTCACTGTCCATGTTTCCCTCTAAACTCAGACCCACCAGATTTCTATGGTCTCCGGTCTACACTTGGGTGTGTCGATCCGTTCTACAAATGTGTCTGCATGGGGAGGATTCTAGCTTTCCTCAATCCTAGCTATAGAGTGGAAATACCGGTGTGCTCACCATAGTAGCCGTAGGTAGATAGCCAATTTGAGCTTGAGCTGCCAGACTTTTGCACTGCATCCTCCACTTTCGCCGCTGCGTTTATTAGAACAAGTTCATTTCATTAGATCTATGCACATGCACAGCGTTTGATTGCGGCACTTCCTCGCTGATTCTTTAGCTCAGATGGCAGACGCGTCTCACGTTTCACACTAGGGAGGCGGACCCGGAAAACTGCGTTCTGCCGAGTCCCGCCCAGCTCCGCCCTCCACAGAGCTGGCCAATCAGAAGAAAGTGGGCACACGGGGAGGGGGGGCCATAGTGGAATAGCCGCCAAAACGAGGCGTTGCTGGCAGAGACTTCAATGGACTACAAATGAGGTTTTTTGAGGATGGCAGTATGAGCTAAATAAGGACCTTTTTTGGAATTTGAACATTCAGGAGTACTCTAGGGGAGTCCAAGATCAAAATATAAACTTGGAAATGTAGCATAATAGGTCCCCATTAAGCAATAAACTGTGCAACATCGCATTCTTTACTTCCATATTAAGATTGTAGAAAACGGATTCTCCTGGCTTCTTGTGAAAGAAGCCTTGCAAACTCATTTATAAAGACGTATTGATAATTTGCAGTCATTTGCTTTCGCCTCTGGCTGGCGGGCACAATACGAAATCAGGAACTGGGGGGATTCATTGTAGCACTCAGTGTAGCTTACATACAGTAGTGTAATTCAAGAATGACACAACGGATTTACAATTAACATATATTTATAGTTAAAATATCCACCAAAGATTTGTTTTTTTTATCACAATTTACATCTGGACGGATTTCTTGTGCACATACTTCCCCTCATGCTACTCGTGTGGTCTCGTCCGGCGTGTTACGTTGGGAAAAAAAGAACTTAACGCTAACCGTTATTTTGAATACCATCCCACCGAGGTAAGGTACAGTGACATATACTAGTAGCATGCAGAGCATGTGTGGGGCGAGCGCAGCGAGTTACTTCTTGGTCAGGTCATTGGTCAGCTCAATGCACCCTCTGTTGGCAATTTCGAGCAGAGCAGCCGGTCGGTTGATGACAAACATAAATACATACATACATACAAACAGGGGGCGCATTAAGCTGACTAACTAGTAGCATGCAGAGCATGTGTGGGGCAAGCGCAGTGAGTCCCTTCTTCATTGGTCAGCTCAATGCACCTTCTGCTGGCAATTTCGAGCAGAGCAGCCGGTCGGTTGATGACATACATACATACATACAAACAGCGGGCGCAATTGAGTTGACTAATAAGGGACTCACTGCGCTCGCCCCAATTATACATTTATTATCCCCCGCCACGAAGTGGGAGGGGGATGTAGGTTTGAGCTCCGTCCGTCCGTCCATGCGTCCGTGCGTCCAAGATTAAGGGGACAGCTTTTCTCAGAAACTATTAGAGATAGGACAAACAAATTTGGTGTGTAGCTTCAGATCATAAAGGCCTTGATGGAGTTCGAAAATGAGATGCGCGTGATTATTTTTTCTGGAGTTATTGCCCTTGATCCGTATTTTTGGACTCTGTCCACGGTATCTCTAAAGGGGACAGCTTTTCTCAGAAACTATTTGAGATAGGATAACCAAATTTGGTGTGTAGCTTAAGACCATAAAGACCCTGATGGAGTTCGAAAATAAGAAGCACACGATTATTTTTCCCACAGTTATTGCCCTTGTGGCATTTTTGGCAGCCTCTGTTCATAGTATCTTTAAAGAAGACATATTGGCGGGGGATGTTGTTGACCATGTCTACTTGTTTTTCTTGGAATTTTACACTGCGTTAGTCATTGTGGAAACTGAAACCTGATGCAGCAATACTATGGCCTTTTAGCCGATAGAACAACTTAGCTAACCTTGCTGACTTTGCAGTTTTGATGTTGCACAGTGCGGTGAGTGAGGAGTTTTGTTAATAATGTTACTAACATGATCGTCAAAGCTAACTGTTAACGTTAGCTAAATTCACTTGGCTTATAATAGCTCAACCAAACTGACTAATAAGTTACTGTTATAGTTTAGGGGGGAAACATTAGGCCTGGTTCACACTGGCTGTGGAAGCGCCAAGGTGCAAGGCCAAATTCATTGCGGCGCCCATGCTGTCCGATTGGGCTGTTCAGGTTAGCCTGCTCTAGCCCTTTGGGAAGCAGACTTGAGATCGGTTATCTTGTTAACGTTAAGTCGCATGTGGTCCGTTGACAACAACGTATTCAGCTAATACATTCATTTGGCTAAACTTTGCTGTTATCATCTAAAAGACACACGGTGTGTCTTGCTAAACAAGGAGGAGGGAAGTTTACTTAGCACCCGGCTGATGAGGGGAAAAGGTTTGTCAAAATCTCGCTTGTTATTGTGATTGATATTAAGTAAAGTTAACGACTCTTTCGTTCTTTTGGAGTATGGGTTGTGGTTTGTCAAAATCTTGCTTGTTATTGTGATTGATATTAAGTAAAGTTAACGACTCTTTCGTTCTTTTGGAGTATGGGTATGTGTCTCTCGATGTGTATGTGCGTGCGTGTGCGTGTGTGTGTGTGTGTAAGTTAGCAAGCATGAATTTTAGTTATTTTACCAAGCAATTAGCATTCTTTGGCTTTGTTAATGTTAAAAGCTATGTAGTGACAGTTTCATGTAACGCACCTGGAGAATTTTATTATGTCCCGGACATCTTTATATTTTGTCACGCAACGCAGGGGCGCTGTATAGGGGGGGAAAAGTTAGGACAATTCCAAAAAATAGGTAAAAATTAAAATATGATTTTGCTACCTGGGTTGAGAATATTTTTTTTCAAATATAGTCAGAAAACGATCAAAAACAATCTCTTTGGTTTTACTTGTTTTTGGCAGTAAAAGTTACCTATCTACATTGACCAAAAAGTAAACATCCATATTGACTGACCACCCCCCTGTATCTGCATGAAATGGTTTGGTCCTGCCTTAGGGCACTCACCGGTGACGGTGCTTAGTAGCAGTCAGTAGTTGCGCCAGAGCGCTACATTGCTGCCTAGTACTAAAATAAAATCGGATTTTCAAAAAAGGAAAGAGAGAAAGGAGAGAGAAGAGAGGCAAAAGAAAGGGTGTCAATATGTGACCCAGTTTTTCTCCAAGATAGGTGGGTAGCCTAACTTACAGTCTGTGAGTGGTAGAAATTAACCTGTTAGCTTAAAGGAAAAGTTCATCCAAAAATGAAAATTCACTCATCATGTACTTACGCCAAGGCTTATCGAAGGGTCCATGAATTTCTTTATTCCTCAAAACACTTTTGGAGTTACAAAGAAAAACAGCATTGAAAACAAATCCAAATCATTTGAAGTCAACGGAGACCACTTTTTTGTGAAGTGTCTGGGAATATGGAATATTAGGTCGGAAGAACATTAGCTCCTTAGAGCAACACCTTTAGTCAGAAAGCTATCTACCCAGCATAGTACCAAACCAAGCTCTTCACTTTCTGAGAAAACTAGCTGTGTGTATCACAATGCAAAAAAAATTTCTTTGGTACATTGCTGAGGATGGCCAGTACTTGCATCCAGCATACAGTGCCCCCTGGAGGCGAATCTTTCCGACTTTTGATGTTTAAAATCATCTACACTGAAAATACTACCATTGAGATTTTACTAATGCTGTAATGTACCCCAAAGGGACTATGTATCCAGAGAATTTCAGATCTCTATCTTGCTGGGTAAACAAAATTATGCCACCTAAACATAGGCACAATCTGCTATGAAATGGTCCGTTTTGAGTTTTCCTCCACCTTTGGCTCCATCTAGCTTGAAAGTGTAGATACTACCAAAGAAATTCTTGATATTCCTGAAAACAGAACTCCAAAAGCACAACAAACGGCATTTATCATCATGGAACATATCTGGGTTACTGAGAAAATATACCGCAAACATGCACCGAAATCAATTTCGACCATCTTTCCGGCCATCCATTGCACTAACCCAGAAAGATATCAAGGGAATATTAGCTGAAAATGATAGTTTTGTTGTGAGTAAGCACATAATAAAGCATTCTCGATTGGTATATGTCTGGGATATTATTTTATTCCCATTCCCATTTTCAATTTTTATTCTTATTTCTCAAATAATTCCGGCTCAATAACATATTTACCCAGCTTGGCGCTGATGTGGTGCTGATGTCTATCCAGACTTGAAATGTCACAGGTCATGATAAAAGTATAACACATCTGGTACTGTGTACCCTTAAGTCATCATAATAGATGTAAAACGTGGTGTCAAAAGCAAAACTGAGCCACTTTAGTGGCTTCCAGGTGGTGCCACCGGCAGACCTTCTTAAGATACGGACCTAAAAATGTGGCTTTTTCTGTGAGACTACCATATCTTCCTATCTGCCAAGTTTCATTCAATTCCACGGGGGTCAACTCCTCAACTTCTTCAAAAAGTGCCATTTTCTCACAGAATGGCTCTTAAGAATTAAGTTTATATTCCTTGTTGTTTGTTTGAAGTTTTTCTGTCATTTATCAAAGCATCGTTTGCAGTTCTGCATGCCCTATTAAGTGGGTTTCAGTTAACTAGGTTTACAAATGTGATCAGAGCTGATAGGAATGCAAAAGTAATGTGCAACTGTTCAATGGTTTTTTTGTCCTGTAACTGAGTGTCAGGGAACCTTGGTGTCCAGTAATGATGAGACAGTGAATAATGTAACAAAAAATTGTATTCTAGCCATTATTATTTCTGATATTTTGTTGCAATACCTTAGTGACATTCTAAGTGATTCCTATTATCAGATGCAATTTGTTTTTTGCTAACTACAAGGCACTTTTCAGGAAGCAATTTAATTGAATAAATAATTGTTGACAATGTTAATTCTGTGTCCTTGATTTTTAGTGTAAATGATTTGTCTCATTTTAAGACAGAAAAACTAATAATGAGAACTCTTGAATTGAGAAGAATCATCTTCTTTAGTAACTGGTTTTAAGATTTTATCACTCAAATTAAGAAAGAAGCAAACAGTGAAAGAAGAATTGACAGGCTAGTTTTGAGTTTATTTGACTTAGTACAGTGCTCGGAATTAGTGTTTTACCACTTACTTCAAGAGGTTTCTCACTTTCCTAATGCCAAGATATTATTTCTTATTTCAAGAAATCTTACCAAGTGTGAATATCTTACTGCACTGGCAGATAATTTCACTTGTTTCAAGTCATAAGCATTTCAAATTAAGTGTTTTATTTCTTAGATTTAGATAGTCAATTTTTGCAGTGAAGTCTTTTTATGTTGCCAGCTCTTGGAAGCAAAACAACCAATCATACCATTTTTACACAGGCATCTGGAGATAGTACATCTTGATACTTTCATCTCTACACTTCTGGCATTATTAATATCATCACGGAGTTGTTGTGCTTTTAACTGCCAATTTTTTTCTTTTTTTACTTGTCATACACAGATAACGAACATTAGAGGCACTCAACTTCCGTTTTACACCTCTACTGCCACTAGATTCCAGCAAACCAGTCTTTTTGAAATGCTTGATGGTGTTTCTTACAGTGCCATGGTAGCATTTAATGTCTATAGAAATTTTTATACATGACCAGCCAACATCATCTGAGGCCACAGTGCGGCTACGAACAATCTCAGAGAGCTCCCTCCATCGTGCCACTGGGTTTAACGCTGTGACACTGCTCAAAGTTCATGTCACCTTATATACTGGAAAAACTGACCATCGGAGGTAATTTTGCAAAATAATATCACCTCAAACCAGTTTAAAAAAATTTTTTGGTATCAATAATCGTGGAATGAGCTTTCAAACATGCATTCATGCTCTGCGAGTATCAAAAAATAAAATTTGCAACACCTTTCAATTGTTATAAATAAAAATTGATGTTTTCAGTGAGTGTGTTTACATGACGTTAGAGATAATCGATTTATTGCATTGGTCCGATGAAAACCGGACTTTTAAAATGCATATCAACATGTTTGACTGATATCGTACTAAATCAAATTCCTCATGGTCGGACTGACACACCCAGATAATGCGGCGACTAGCTGCATTATTTCTCCATGTATACACTTGATTCGAGCCGAACTGGACTACGTGCTCTGCGCATGCTCCACAATGCATCCTACCAGGTTTTGACCCTGAGGTCTTGTGGACTTGTAAACATCAAATTGATAAGCAACAACTCCGTGCTCTGCCCAACTAGCAAGTTTGTACAGAACAGTAGCAATCCTCTTCTGCAAGGATATTGGTGCTTGAACAGTCACACCTCGGGGGCTCATAACTTCTTCCATTAATCCACACAATTTATCGAGTGACTTGTGCATCATCTGAAAATTTTCCTTCCACTCGCCATTGGAAAACTCAAACTGACTCTCTCCCATTAGTCTTTACTCCTGACCCACATCCAGCATGCCTGGGAAGCCTGGGGGTGCGTTTATGAAATGCACAGACGATAACTTACATTGTTGGAACCACCAACTGTAAGTGGACAAGTGCATCAGGGGTAGCATGCATCTCAACTGTACGAGAAACATAGCAATGAAAATGCACACAGCCATAAGGTTGTCCATGCTCTCGCCTCTCGACTTGTTACCAGTTAGCTGCCGGCTTGCTTGTTTGTTGATTGTTTGGTCTGTGATGTAATAGGTCAACCAGAAAAAGGTCCAACATGAACAAGCTGAAAGGGTGCATTTTGCCGCCTATTGTAGCGAAGACGGACATGCTTCGGCCAATAAATAAGTTTTCTCCCGTGCATGTAAACTGGGACAAGGACAGCAGTACGATTAAATGGCCTAATTGAGCTATCACCATGGCTCGAATTAACTGTGCATGTAAACGTACTGAGTGTTTTTGTTTATTATCCATATTTTTACCTAAGTATACCTGTGGGACTTTTTTTGTTCTCACTGCCTACAATAGTATTTTTTAATACATTTTCGCCAAAAATTTTTTGAAAAATAATATATTAGGACTCCTTTTAGACAAGAGTGGTAGTGTATAATCATCACTGCACACTATTGTACCACCATCAGCCAACCGCCTTGTTCAACATATTACTTAAAGGTGACATAGAATGGTTGAACAGGGTATTTATCCTTGTTCTGTGATGTGACATATAGACAACAAAATTTTGGTTGGGTCTGTAATGCCTCAGAAGCTTCCTAAAAACCTCTCTCAAAAAGCTATATTAGGGTGGGGGATTTAGAACGCGTTGTTTTGCACCTATTTGTTGACCTTTTGGGCTTAACTGGCAACCTCATTATGAAATGCAAGCACGTGATGCTGATTGGCTGGCTTTGCTGCCTAAAGCGAAGCAAGTCATAATCGCTTTCCATGTTACTTGCGGTGAACTTCACCTTTACGAAAGTGAAACTGAAACTTCAAGGCACAAGGATTTTAATTCCGCATGAGAATCTCATTAATAAGCATTCATTGAATAATTGTGGACTACGGCGAATAATCCTAAAAAATGCGCTAGACCCAAGCCCAATGCGTGAGACTTGGCATCTCTGCTAATTTCGTGTTTTGGTGTTAACGCACCAGGCGAAACTTCTTCACAAACTAAAGGCGCAGATGCTGACTTCCCATCATCTTAATGTGAGCATGGCAGGATCATTGGCAACAACAATCTTCACAGATTTATTTCATATCTCATTTCAAAGCTGTTGTTGAGTGATAATCACGTCATACAACATTGGCTAGACAAGCAAAATGAATATATTCTATTTTTAACATTTTAAAAACTATCTAACAACAACGTGATACTTACAGTTTGTACTGGTTGTTGAGGTAGATGCAAAGTCGGAACTGCTCCGCTACGTAGCACCAGACGCTGCGAGAAGCCGGGTTGAAATTGTGCCAGGTTGGTAAAACTGTCAGAGGTGAAATGGGCTGAGCAAAGTAATAGTCTGTGGTTGAATGTAGAGGGAATCCGATTAAAAATGAATAGCAGCCACGGATCTCGTGCATTTCTTTCGGTTGGAAGGTTATGAAACGTTTGCACACTGCTTCCACAGCCTGGAAGAGCACACCTCGGTACCCGACTCGCCATTTCGCCTTGAACTTCGCGAACACTGCTGCAATTTACTTTCCGTAGGGGGCGGGAGAGCGGGTGTATGCAAATTATTTTGAAGGGGAGGAAACGGAATGAGAGTGGGGGGGGGCAGTGAGATACATATTACATCATATGTATCCATTGTTCAGATTGGCCCATTTTCTTGCGGTCATTTTTAAAAGAGGAATTTCTATGGAATGAACAGAGATGTTCAGAATGTCGAGCACTTTTCGTATGTTCTTGAATGCGGGTAGAATACCGTTATTCAACATAGACAAGATAAAACGGTTTTTGATTCTATGTCACCTTTAAATCTGACACGTCACCCTCATACAGCGTATCACTACAAGATAGGAATCCTGCAGTCACAGCCCATGTGATGGTCATCTGGTAGCCTGTATTTTTACTGGGATGAAAACATCAAATTGAAAATAAATAAGACAAATACTGCATAGCCAGAAATTAGCTGTCTGCATTTCATATTAAAAAACATTAAACAACGTTATTGCAGTGATCATCATTCAGTCAGCTTATCAATGTCAGCGGTCACATACACACAGATTAACCACAACATTAAGTCCACCTGCCTAACATTGTGTTGGTCCCCTTCATCCTGCTGGAACAGCTCTGAACCGTCGAGGCGTGGACTCCACAAGACCTTTGAAGGTGTTTTCAAGTCATCCTGGAGCCCAGAGCATCAGACTTCTCTGACAGCTTGCCATCTTTTCACTGTGCATCTGGTTGCCATCTATTCTTCAGGTAAGCAGCACAGATGTGACCCGGTTATAAATTAGACCACGCAACCTTCTATCTTTGTTCCATGTTATAGTTCTGACACCCACATATCCATTATAGACGCTTTCGGCTGTGGACAGGGGTCAACATTGGCACTGTAATAAGCGTGCAAGCTCTGCATTGTGTGTTCTGACACCTTTCTACTCACTCACTACTAACTTTTTTCAGCAATTTGTATGGGATGAGACCAGACAGGCAAGCCCTCACTCCCCCTGTGCATGAATGAGCCTTAGATGCCCATGATCCTGTCGCCAGTTTATCGGTTCACTGGTTGTCCTTTATTAGGCGACTTTCGGTCAGTACTAACCACTGCATACTGGGAATACCCCTCAAGACCATTTTGGAGATGCTCTTACCCAGTTGTCTAGCCATCAAAATTTGTCCCTCGTTAAAGTCGCTCAGATCCTGACACTTTCACATTTTTCTTGCTTTCAACACATCAGCATCAAGTGCTGACTGTTCACTTACTGCCCAATATATCCCATTGTAATGAGATAATCAATGTTATTCACTTCACCTGTCAGTGATTTAAATGTTGTGCCTGATCGATGTACAACCCCAATTCTGAAATAGTTAGGACGAAGTGTAAATTGTGAATAAAATCAAAACGCAATGACTTTCAAATCACACCAGCCAGAATTATATTCACAATAGAACAGAGATAACACAACAAATGTTAAAACTGAGAAATTTTAAAATTTTATCCACAAAATGAGCTCATTTCAAATTTGATGGCTGCTACAGGTCTCAAAAAAGTTGGGACAGAGGCCTGTTTACCGTGGTGTAGCATCCCCTCTTCTTTTTAACACAAAGTGGAGGCATCTGGGCATTGAGGAGACAAGTTTCTTGAGTTTAGCCATTGGAATTTGATCCCACTCTTGTATAATACAGGCTTCCAGCTGCTGTGTCTCCTTTGACAGACTTTTTGTTTAATTATACGCCAAATGTTCTCAATCGGTGAAAGATCAGGACTGCAGGCGGGCCAGTTCAGCACACAGACTCTTCTACTACAAAGCCATGCTGTTTTAATAGCTGCAGTATGTGGTTTTGCATTGTCCTGCTGAAATACACAAGGCCTTCCTTGGAATAGATGTCGTCTGGGGGGAGCCTATGTTGCTCTAAAACCTATATATACACCTTTCAGCATTCATGGTGCTTTTTAAAACATGCAAGTGTCCCACACTATATGCACTAATGCATGCCCATACCATCAGAGATGCTGGCTTTTGAACTGAACGCTGATAACAGGAGGGGTGGTCTTTCTCCTCTTTAGCCCGGAGGACACAACGCCCATGATTTCCAACAAGAATGTCAAATTTGGCCTCGTCTGACCACAGGACACTTTGCCACTTTGCTACAGTCCATTTTAAATGAGCCTTGGCCCACAGAACAAGGTGACGCTTCTGGATCATGCTCAACAATGGCATCCTTTTTGCATGATAGTGTTTTAGGTGGCATCTGTGGACGGCACGGCGGACTGTTTTTACAGACAGTGGTTTCTTGAAGTATTCCTGGGCCCATTTAGTAATGTCATTGACAGAATCGTGCCGGTGAGTGATGCAGTGGCGTCTGAGGGCCAGAAGATCACGAGCATCCAGTAAAGGTCTTCAGGCTTGTCCCTTATGCACAGAGATTCTTCCAATTTCTCTGAATCTTTTGATGATGATATGCACCGTCGATGATGAGACCTGAAAAGCCTTTGCAATTTGACATTGAGGAACATTGTTTTTAAAGTATTCCACAATTTTTTTACGCAAGCCTTAACATGTTGGAGAGCTTCTGGCCATCTTTACTTCTGAGAGACTCAGCCTCTCTAAGACATCCCTTTTATAGCCAATCATGTTGCACACCTGATGCCAGTTAACTTAATTACTTGCTAAATGTTCTTTCAGCTGATTCTCTTATATATTAATTTTTTTTCAGCCCTTTTTTGCCTGTGTCCCAACTTTTTTGAGACCTGTTGCAGCCAGAAAATTTGAAATGAGCTCATTTCATGGATAAAAATGTCAAAATGTCTCTGTTTCAACATTTAAAATGTTATCTATGTTCTATTGTAAATAACACATTGGCTCGTGATCTGAAAATCATTGCATTTTGATTTTATTCACAATTTACACTTTGTCCCAACTATTTCGGAATTGGGGTTGTACACAGACATATACTGGGGTACATTTCCCAACAGCACAAATGCTTACTTACATCGTTATTGAGTTGACTATATATGGTCGAACAATGTAAGTTGCAAACATATTTAGCAACTGTGCTTTTGGGAGATGTACTCCTGTGTAGCAGCAGTAGTTACTTGATAAAAACATCTAGTGTCAGGAGGAGTTGTCTTATTGAAGATGGATGGGTGCTTTTATTTAAATGGGAGGCCTACATTTTATGCTCTGTAATCTTCTATTTGTGCAAAGATTAAAGAAGATTTTAGCTGGATGTGTAATGTTTGTCTGGATTTGAGTTACATTGTTGCCCAGCCCACTGCAGTATATGGAGATAAGCGATGGTAGTGCACGACTAATAATTTAAGATGTGGTAAATACCACTTCCTCAAGGTAATCTCTCACATTGGCAGTGTTGCCATACCACATGCTAATTGAGAAAGATAGTACACTGTCAACCACAGATCTATAAAACATATGAATACACTTTTTGCAATATTGCATTTGTACTTCAACGATACTTTTGCCAGTGGCGTGCCCTGAGAGGTTTAGAGGTAGTTTAATAGCCTCACTTTTTATTGCATTATTGCTCTCAAGCTGTTCACGTTTAAGTTCGCCTGACTAATAATCAATTTATTCATTGAATAATCAAGACTAATGCATAGTATATAATGATAAAGAAATGACGATGACAAAGTGATTGGCAATTACCAACATTTATATAATTGATGTGACACTGAAAGAGTGGTATAGTCTGAATAAATGCAAAAAAATCCAAAAATGTTATCAGTCTTCTGTCTCTCATTTTAGCGTTTTTCCAGCAGTATAATAAATTAATCATGAGATTTTTTTCCAGAATGTTATTAACATTCAAAAGAATACATCTGAAGGGGAAGAAATCTTCAGCGTATCTAAAGTGCAAACTTTTTTTTTTTTTTTTTAGCTATATTTAACCCGGGGAGTTCCACTGAGAATAGGTTTCTCTTTTTTCGAGGATACCCTGGGAGAATTCCAGATAGAACTGTTGCAAGTGAGGAGGGACAAAGGGAAACAGAGGTAAATCCCCTGGAGCAATTTTGGGATTAAGGGCCTCGATCAACTGCCCAACTTCAGTTATCTTCACTGCTGCATCTTGCCAGATGAAGTCAGAATCCCAGCACCCACTGGGGGCTTAAACCAGCAAATCCTCTTTAGCCGTCAAGCAACCTCACTACCCTACCGCCCCAAACCATACCAACCTTACGAGCAAATGGCTTTAATTATAATAAGCCTGGTAAACTAATTACGCAAATCAGCCATTTCATGAGCTACCTGAGTTTAAAACCTATAAAAGACATATTGATGTTTTCTGTCATCATTTATGCGCAGAGGAAAATGCCTCATAACTTTGAGACGTAACGTACATTAATGCTATCAAAAATGAATTGCACAGTGGTTCTGCCAGCTAGTCTTAGCAACTGATACTCATCAGGCAAAGTTAACTGTGACAAGTTTCAGGAATTAAGCATTGAATGGTGAGGTTAGCAAATGTCTGTCATACCGCTAATGGGATGCCACAGCTATTTGCCCTTTAATAACTCAATGAGTCAAATATTTCTCAAATTTGGAAAATGTCTTTTGTAATATAGAGAGAAAAAAATAATGTTTTGCTGGCCAAAGAGTCAGTAAAAATAAATTTTAAAAAAACCTTTTTTTTTTTATTAAAACAGACCTCTCTAATAGGTACACTGTTCATCTGAGTAGATTTGGCAATATTAATGAGAATCCATGAAATTTTGGCTTTTTGAGACAGAGAGAAAATAATGGATTATATAGAAAGGGAGAGAAGAAATAAAAAGAGGAGCTAGATGGATATAGAACATGTAAGATAAATGTATTATAATTTAATAAAAACATTATTTGCTTTTGTTTCATAGAGGACATGAATGTACAGTAAGACGGGTCTGGTTGAATCAGGCCTGTTTAATTCAGGTCACTTCCTCTGGGGGAGAGGCTGTGGATGAATGAGGGCTTTTCATTCTTCTTACCCAGGTGCAGACCCCTTCACACTCAGGCTTCCCCGTCTCTGCCTCTCTGGGGCCTGATATGTGACTTCTATTCTGCTGTTTGGGATATGTCCACTTTGCCCCCTTAGCATTGTACAGGACCCAGAAAGCAACTCTGCTGTCTATAATGGAGCCTTTGTTTATTAAGTTCATTGAGCATGGAGAGGTCAAGTGGGACACCTGCTGCAAGGTGACCATTCTGAATGTCATAAATCGAATTGCTATAGAATACAATGTATTCCAGTGAAATTTTTGTAGCCCTTTAATTGAGATGGGGTTTTTGCATCATTAACAATTAACATTTGTACATATGAATATCGGGTGATTATTGTCATGGAACATTTAAAAAACAAATTCCTCTTTAAGCAGTGACTTGAGCTGATAATGAGCTGAGTAGAGCTATTGTGATGAGTTTTGAATTACTCTGAAAATTTTTGTTGAATAGGCAAAACATCATGACACTTGTACAGTAATTGCCTATCATGATATCCAGATATCAACAAAAGAATTTGCTAGTACTATAGAAATTTAGATGTATCATCAGATAGAAATTAAGAAACTATGACTACTGTATATCCTACAGTATTTTCTTACATCACACATAACACACTAATGAAACTACGTATGTGAATGCTAATGCGAATGAGAGGTGCTTTGTCCCCACACTGAAGAACATACATTATGGTGGATGTCTAATAATTGTTACATTTAAACTCCGAGAGAAATTTTCTCTTTCTCTGGCTTTTCCAAGACTGGGTATTCTGATATTTTGAATAATTTTGAGCAAAAATGTATTGCTACTGGACAATAACACTAGTAAGCTATTTAAAACTAATGTTTTCAACTCTGCATGGGACGAACTCCTGTCATCTGAGATGATTAGTGTGTAATTTTTGTTTATCAGCATGTTCTTGTTGTGGTTACCTCCAACAACTTCATAATAAGAAGTAGCATTCTTCGTGGGATCATGGAGTATGTGTCTCTTCATATTACACCAGCATGTCTGAGAGCAAAATTCAATAGCTCACTGACAATTCCTTCTGCTTCATGTTCCCAAAGGAAGCAACTGTTTCGCACAAGAATGACCTCCTGAGACCTGCCAGGAAACAAAGTTCCAAGTATTTTGCATTTTGATAACACTTTACTGTACTGGTTCACAAATACTTAATTTACTTTAATCAATTCTCAGATCAAGGTGAATTATCACAAGCTTCTACCAGAGAATCTAACTCAATCATGTATGCATAACTATCTCAATGGCAATTGATTCTTTGCCAGATCAGTGCTGACTCTGGCCAGAAGTCAATAACGACTGCTGCTGTTAATAGTGGGAATTATTAAATGGGTTTTAATAGTGAAGTTTTCAAATTGAATTATGTTAATAACAACCTATCCTCCAACCATACGCCCAAATAGATTGTTTGCCCAGGCTTAGAACCCCCAGGAGCGTTTCCTAAAATAGCTCCCCCACTGGCAGCAGGAAGGAAGAGTTACAGTTACAGTTAAAGTTAGAGTAACAGTTTCAGTTGAAATTAAACTGAAGATAAGGGTTAATGTTAGGGTTAGGGTTAGGGTTAAGATTAGGGATAGGTCAGGGGTTTAGAGACGGCAACGCTGATGATGGAACCAGATTGTCATCATTTAAACGACCGCTAGAGGTCCCTTATCTCCTTAACATAACGTTAGGTCATAATCAGCTGCTTGAATGAACGACTTTTGCAGGCTTATTTTGTTGGAGGACAGGCTCGTTGATAAATGATTACTAACAAATGTAGTAATTTACTAAGTAATTTGTTTAATTTACAAATTTATCACCATTTAGGCCATGGCTTTGGAAACATCAGACTGGTAGACTGACAGAATTCTCTCATCCTTAACCCCTTTGCGCAGAATACAAATAATGCCAATTTTTTCCTGTTATGCATGAGCCGATTTAGGCTTTATAACTTGGTATTTGTGTCACAGAGACTGTGGAAAATTATTCTAGTGAAGCAAGATATTTGGAAATTCAATGACAGAATTATTTAGCAATTAACTTTTGGAATTTACGGACACGGCATCTGTATCTGCGCAAAGGTGTTTTAAGGGGTCTTCAGGGTAAAAATTTCAAATTTTTTAAAAATTTCAAAATTTTTGATTTTCACATAAAATAAATAAAAGAATGCCGTGTGATGACAGTAAACACCAATAATCTATGTTTTTCCTCTGCCTCAATTGGTACTTGTGACTTTAAATGCTAATTACTGAAAATCGCACTTTTGACTGATTTTGAACCTTGTTGCATTCATAAAATCATTATTATTCATTGACTTCAAATTTGGACTGAAGTTGTACCTGTTGGAGATCTATGAAATGACATAGGATTTTCTAGATAGGTGAATCCCTAGGGGGGTTATTTTGAAAATGAAGCAAGTTGATGATAGCAATTTTCATTATGGTTACATAACTGAGCTCATTAAATATTCATAAATGTTCCAAACAAAAAAAATCTTAGGTCATTTCATAGAACTATCTTAAACCTTTCATATGAGACTAATTTGAGTCAAATCTGACCATGGGTTATTGAAATATCAGTGCCACAAAATATTTTCAGATTTTTTTATTAAAGTGCCGTTTCCATGGCAACCATGTAAATTTTTATCAAAATACTACATTTTACGAGGTTAAAATCATGTTGAGTATGTCTATTTCTTAGTTTTTACATTATTATGGTTATTCCTACACTTTACCCTGAAGACCCCTTATGAGAGCTGTGTCATGATTACTGCACATGCTCAGAATTTATGTCCTACCAACTGTTTGACTGTAAATCATAATTTGATTCCGTCCTTGCCAATCTGTCTTTGTTTTGGATTGTGTTTATAAATTATAGTTTCTCTGGCATTGTGCTTTTTACACAAAGGAGTTTTCTATAGAAATTTTAGGATTCAAAGCCCAATTTTAGTACTTTAGCCAAAGGATACAAAGGAAGTAAGCTGGTTTGTTATTGCCAATAATCACAGAAGAGGAAAAATACCTTCTTCTTCTATGATTGTTGGCAGGGGCAAACCAGTTGACATTCTTTATATCCTCCGGCTACAGCACAAAAATTGCACTTTGAATCCTCAAATTTTCATAGAAAATTCCTTAAAATAAAAAGCATAATGCCTGAGTGACTAAAATATATTGTGGCCTTCGTGCCAACATTGTAGCTTTGCATTCTTGGGCCGCTGTGATTGGTTGGCTACGGTTACATTGAAGGAGTCGATCACAGCACTCGGAATTCCTCCCAGCTGCTGTGATTGGCTGGTTAAATCTGCATCGAGGGAGCCAATCACTGCGGATAAGTGGGTTTATAAGGGAAGGCAGTATTCCGTTTGTTTCAGAACGCCCGAAGATCCAATAAACCGAAGCTCTCTGGGTGCGATTTGTGGAACCCCTGTCCCGCCTCTGCATCCGCCTCCTTTGGAAATCGCTACAGTGGTGTCAGAAGTGGGATCTGAAGAACTACAGCGGGAGACCCAGCGATTGGAGAAGGAGTCAGCGAGCCGGGGCTGGCTCGGAAGTGCAAAGGCGGCCTCCGGTGCGGGAAGCCGCACTCCAGCGTGGGGCCTGCTGATGGAGGCGGCGCGGTCACCAGTGATGGATGCGCCGGCGTCATCGGTCATGCTACGGGGAGTCAAGCTGCCAAGATTCGATGGCTCATCGCCATGTGAGCTATACCATGCACAGATGAGGCTGATTGCATGGCACAGTGGGTGGACCGAGGCGGAGACAGCAATGCGTCTGGTGGCAGCCCTAGAGGGACCAGCGCTACAGACTCTGCTGGACCTGGACGCCAATGAGCAGGACAGCCTGCAGGCGCTAGCTGCAGCACTTGAACGGCGATGTGGGCGCCGTGAATCCCCCGAGCTGCACAGGAAGAGGCTGACAGATTGCCGCCGCCAACCTGGGAGAGCTGGGGAGTCGTGGCTGCTGGCCTGAAGCACCAAGCCCACCTGGGGTACCCAAACCTTGGGTCATGGGGGCACGATGAGCTAGCTCTTAATGCATTTCTGCAGTCCTTCACACCTGAGAGACTCCGGCACCATGTCATGCTGATAGCACCTAGCTCCCTAGATGAAGCTCTGAGGGAGGCCGAACGAGCGGCAGACATCATGGGGGAGTCCCCAGCTGCCGAACGGAGCAGAACTCGTCACCAAGTCCGTGCAGTGGACTTCGACGAGGAGGAGGGAGAAGTGCGCTGGGTGCACGCTCAGCCGAACTGGCGGCGCACCCCGACTGAACGACCAGGTGAGGACTGGCGGCGCTGTTACTGCTGCGATGAAGTGGGGCACATCGCTCGCTATTGCCCTGCCCCAGCTCCCAAGCACCAAAGGATCCAACCATCAGGAAACGAACTGGGGGTGGCACAGTGAGGAGACCGCTGCCCCAGGGTAACATCCTCCACGATCAGGTTTGTGTAGCCCACCCTGAACCTAAGCCGGCTTCGCCCACCCTGAGCAAAAATTCCTCTGCCTTTTCCAGGGCAAGTAAGAGCAAATTCCTCCATCGGGTAGGCCAGCTGGGTAGGGATGGTGTACCTGCATTGTTGGCTGGATGGGCAACGCTTGAAGGCGTTAGTCGACACTGGCGCCACTGTCTCCCTGGTGCACCCAGGGACCCTCAATGATGCTCACTGGGAGCCCACCAGCACGCACCTGCAGTCAGTAACCGGTCAGAAGATGGGCATGAGGGGTTGGAAGATGGTGAGCGTGACCATGGGGGATAACCGGTTTGACCATCAGTTCTGGTTGACTGAGATCAAAGATGACTGCCTTTTGGGCCTGGACCTGCTAGAGCGCTGGGGCGCAATAGTTGACATCACTCACTCGGCCCTAATCATTGGGGCAACCACCTATGGCCTACAGCCAGCGGTGGGGGGATGGACAGCGAGGATAGCCCGCCGGTACGCCGTGGCCACAGCCCAGACAGCCAGTACACTGACCCAGCCTACTGACATAAGCTGTGGCGCAGCCCTGTCTGCCCAGCCTCTATGTCACAGCCTCGCTTGCCCTCGGCAGAGGTAGGGAGTGTCATCCACGAGCTGTGGCAACGCAGCTGCGGCGGGCTCAGCCCCTCCCTGAGCCAGCAGCTGAAAAATTTGTTGGCAGATAACATGGACCTCTTTGCTGCCCGCAATGAAGAATGCACTCAAACAGACCTGGTGCAGCACTCCGTCGGCACCGGTGATGCTGCGCCCATCTGTCTACAGCCTCATCGCTTATCTCTTTCTAAATGGTTGGCGGCAGAGGAGAAGGGAGGGAGATGGCAGCGGCTGGCATCATCGAGCCCTCAGAGAGCCATGGGCAGCCCCTGCTGTCCTGGTGCCGAAGAAGAATAGTGAGTGGAGGTTCTGCGTCGACTACCGGCGCTTGAATGCAGTGACTCGGAAAGATGCATACCCCCTTCTGCGCATTGATGAGGCGCTCGACCACATTGCAGGCTCCAGCTGGTTCTGCTCATTGGACCTCCTCAGCGGGTACTGGCTAGTGTGCATGTCTGATGAACCAAAAACTGCATTCACCATTGGGCAGGGGTTGTGGCAGTTCAGGGTCATGCCATTCGGTTTGTGTAATGCCCCCGCAACCTTTGAACGGCTTATGGAGAGGGTCCTGTCAGCTGTTCCCCGGAACCGCTGCTTCGTGTGCCTTGATGACCAACTGGTCCACGCCAGCAGTTTCGAGGGTGCTCTTGCTAATCTGGAAGACGTGTTTGCTGCAATCCGGCGAGCTGGACTTCGGTTGAACCCCAAAAAGTGCCAGCTGTTTCGGCGTGAGACTATGGGCTCTATCTTTCACACTGCCTTACCCGTTGCCACTACCTGCTACCCGTGAATTACGCATTCAGCAGCTTCCACTATCCCTAAACGGTATTTTGCGGCCACACTACCCGCTATACATTATGCCGACTCCCTTATTTGCTCCTGGAGGTGTGCCTGTGGACGTGTTTATGCGCTTTTCCTACAATTGCTATCTTGACCACACACGTTAGGGAAAGCGTATAGCGGGTCCTAAAACCACCCGCTACCCATTTGGGCTTTTACAAGAGCGCGCCCAGGCGGCTTCATTGCGCGTCCACTTGGACACATGTGGACGTGCACATGCGGCTCCACTTCTCGAATTAACTTGCCTATAAAAAGCCACCTTGCTTTAGCCTCAGTTGAACCCCTGAGAAAATGGCAAAGATAGTACTAAATCGCCTTGATCGCCAGTTAAATAATAGAAGACGCCCAGAACGCGTGTACTGCCAGCGCACCAGCTACCTGGGCCTTTCAGGTAAGTCTATATTGTTTGTATTTTGTATCAATCATTTTTTCCGCTTTTATAATAATATATAATTATTATATATAATATATATTAATGATATTTATTATGTATAATATTCTAAAATTATAATAATACAATACAAGTATTATTTCCCACAGAACGAGAATGCGTGACAAAACTGCGCCTCTCCCGTCAGGCAGTGACGGAATTATGTCACCTGGTTGCAGATGATGTAGACACCGCTGCCAGCTGTCCGTATGCCTTGCCCGTTGCTGTTAGGGTTACTGTGGCACTATTTTTCTATGCTAGTGGGTCATTCCAACACCCACTCAGCTCAATTGGAGGCATGATCCAATCTGCCGTAAGCTCGGCTATAACTGCAGTCACTGCCAGCATAGTCCGACATGCCAGTAGGTACATCACTGGCATCCCTGTGACACCCGAGAGACAATGCAGGGTAAAGCGGGATTTTTTTGGCAAGATATGGGTTCCCTAGGGTTCTGGGTGCCGTCGACTGCACACACGTTCTGATTCGGGCTCCAGCTCTGAACAGTGGCGCCTATGTGAATCGTAATGGAACCCATTCCATCAACGTCCAGGTGATTTGCGATGCATGGGGTTACATCTTGAATTGGACCCCCCTCTGGATGGGTGGCTGTTGGGTGACAATAGCTATCCATTAAAGATGTGGTGCATGGTGCCATACATTACACCAACAAGTGTGCGTGAGTTCGCTTTCAATAGAAAACCCTCAAGCGCACGAGTTGTCATTGAGCGAACATTTGGCGTGCTCAAAATGTGGTTCCGCTGCTTGGACATGTCAGGTGGGGTCTTACAGTATGGTCCTCAGAAAGTAGCATCTTTCTTTGTGGCATGTTGTGTGCTGAACAACATTGCCGTACGCCATGGAATGATGCTGGAGTTTGAGGATAGATCATTACCGGACTATAGACAGCGGCAAGCTGAAGTGCAGGTGCCGACTCCAAATGCTGATATAGTGCCAGCAGTAGCAGGGGCAATGAGGGACCAGCTGGCAGTGGAGCTGCAACACCGCAAGTCATGTCATCTGCAGCCTGCCTGGTAAGTAATTTGTGTGATCAGTTAGCTACTAATAATGTAATAATACATGTAATTCATATAGCGTTTTATTAAATACTCAAAGTCGCTTTATAAAGAAAAAACTGTAAATGGTTGCAGTCATTTGGGTATTTTTTTTCAAATGGGATTTTGATCCTCCCCTGTCTTGATTTGACCTCATGCTCGAGCAATTTAACTTCGTCTGCGGAGAAACGTGCGACCTTCCTCTCTCCATTACGGGTTTCGGTTTGAGGATTTGGGATAGCGCAGCCTGTTCTTAAAGGCAATGGCACCTGGCACAGTGATTGGTTTAACTGGCGTAACGCCCAAACCACGCCTGTGCATAATGTAGCGGGTAGCGCAGGTGTTTTAGGGATATAGGCAGGTGTGCAAGATAGCAACTTTTGCGGGGGAACGCCTCTTACGCAATGCTAAATCCCCAAATAACGGGTTTAGGGACTCTGGCGTAAGATAGGGCCCTATGTTCCTGGGGCATGTTGTGAACGGGCAAGGGGTGGCCATAGACCCAGCCAAGGCAGCCACCGTGCGTGACTGGCTAATACCAGCAGACGTGGGTGAGCTGCGCAGCTTTCTGGGGTTGGCGAGCTACTATCGGCGGTTTGAGCGGAACTTCGCCTCAATTGGCAGTCCACTCCATCACCTCACAGACAAACACCAGCCCTTCGAATGGACCGAGGAGTGTGCCACCGCGTTTGCGCAGCTCAAGGCGGCTCTCACCCAGGCTCCAGTGCTGGCTTATCCCAATGTGCAGCGACCTTTCATCGTAGACACCGATGCCAGCAACACAGGGGTGGGGGCTGTGCTCTCCCAGCTGAATGATGAGGGGGAAAAAGTAGTCGCCTACTTCAGTCATGCTCTGAGCTGGGCGGAGCGCAATTACTGTACCACTCGGAGGGAGCTGCTTGCAGCTGTCAAGGCGCTCCACCATTTCCAGCCTTACTAGCAAGGCACCACCTTCCGGCTGCGCACTGATCATGCCTCACTCACCTGGCTCTTGAACTTTCGTAATCCTGAGGGCCAAGTAGCGCGCTGGCTGGAGGTCCTGCAGAGCTATGGTTTCACCATTGAACACCGCCCAGGGCGCTGCCATGGAAATGCTGATGCCCTATCTCGCCGCCCATGTGCTGCACAGGAGTGCAGGCATTGTCAGCGCTAAGAAGAACGGTACCAGCCAGTTCATGAGGTGGCGGTTGCCCTGGCTTTAGGTGCGGAAGAGGGGCGATTGCCGATGGAACGCCAACAGCTGCAAGAGGCACAGGAGGCGGACAGCACACTGAGGAAGGTGAGGAGCTGGCTGAAGGCAGGGACACCACCAGCGTGGGCTGAAGTCATGGCAGAGGGTCCGGAACTAAAGGCCTACCGGAGCCAGTTTCAGCACTTAGAGCTGCAGGATGGGCTGGCATATCAGTGGTGGCGGGCACCCGGCTATGGCCATGACATACTCCAGCTCCTGGTACCCTGCAAGTTGCGCCCCATGACTCTCGAGCTGGTGCATGGCTCGATGGGGGCAGGCCACTTTGGGGTAACAAAAACTCTGTGTTGTCTGAGAGGGCGGTTCTACTGGCCAGGTTGCCGCCGTGATGTGGAGCTTCCAGTACACTGTTGTGATACCTGCACGGCTCAGAAGGGACCCAGCCAAACATCACATGCCCCCATGCAACAGTACGTTGTCGGCGTGCCAATGGAGCGGGTGGGGGTGGACGTCCTTGGGCCATTTCCCACTACCGATGCTGGGAACCGCTACATAATTGTGGCAATGGACTACTTCACTAAGTGGCCCGAGGTATACCCTGTGCCTGATCAAAGCGCGGAGATGACGGCGCGCTATTTGGTCGAGGAGATGTTCACTCCGTTTGGGGTCCCGGAGGAGTTGCACAGTGACCAGGGAAGGAATTTCGAAGCACAGGTGCTGGCGGCGATCTGCAAATGGCTCGGTGTGGTAAAGACTCGGACAACCCCCCTTCCATCCACAGAGCGAGGGTCTGGTTGAATGCTTCAACCGCACCCTGACTACCCAGCTTGCCATCCTTGCCAGTCAGCATCAGTGAGATTGGGACCACCACCTGCCCCTGGTCCTGTGGGCGTACCGCTCAGCTGTGTAGGAGTCCAGTCTTTGTACCCCTGCGGCCTTAATGTTCAGGCGGGAGCTCCGGACGCCTGTGGACTTGGTGTTCGGGGCTCCACCTGAGCCAGAGGAGCCAGCACGGGAGAAGGCAGGGTACTATCTGCAGTTGCTGGAGCGGCTGCGGGTGGCCCAGGATTTTGCGCGGCGGGCTCAGGACACTGCTGGAATGCGACAGAAGCGGCACTACAATCTACGATGTAGGGGGCAGGCCTTTGTCGTGGGAAACCAGGTATGGATTCATTGCCCGGTCAGAAAGAAGGGTCTGTCCCCGAAACTGCAACACCAGTGGCGCAGGCCTGGCAAAGTCATGGGTCGCTTAGGAGAGGTAACATACTGGGTGCATATGCCAAACAAGGGCCGACTGGTTGTGCTGCACAGGGACAGGCTAGCCCCGTATTGACCCCTCCTCACCGCCGACACCCCAGCCGATGTAACGAGTCCGCTTCCTCAACCACCAGCCTCGTCTTCAAGTCCGACTACACCCCAGTTGGACTCTCGTCACCCAACTCGGCGGCATCGGGCACCCAGATACCTGACAGACTTTGTTTGTGAATGGCTCCTGCGTGTGATTAGCATTCTTAAGTTTATTGTCGTTGAGTGTACTGATTGAGTTGCTAATGTTTAATGTTGTTGAATGCACTGGTTAAGTTCATTAATTTTGCGGGGTCGTCGGGGACTACTGACCCCTTAGGTGGGGGCTGTGTGGTGTTCGTGCCAACATTGTTGCTTCGCATTCCTGGGCCGCTGTGATTGGTTGGCTGCGGTTACATTGAAGGAGCCAATCACGACGCTCGGAATTCCTCCCAGCCGCTGTGATTGGCTGGTTACATCTGCATCGAGGGAGCCAATCACTGCGGACCAGTGGGTTTATAAGGGAAGGCAGTATTCAGTTTGTGTGTGTTTTATGTGCTCGGGAGCAGAGTTCTCCCGGGTCTTGCCGTGTTGAGCTGTGTTGTGCTGTTAAATGCAAAGAACGCCCGAAGATCCAATAAACTGAAATTCTCTGGGCGCGATTTGTGGAACCCCTGTCCCGCCTCTGCATCCGCTTCCTTTGGAAATCGCTACAATATAAATACAAATCATAACGATGATGGATTTGCAAGGATGGACATAGATTTTGACTTGCAGTCGAGCGGATTTACTTCGTTAAAAGTTGTGAGCATGCACAGTAATCGTGACAGAGCTCTTTTGAATCTTGCACTCATTTACTCCAGGTGGCATCAAGGTGGTTTTCCCAAAGCATGCTGGGATAGATTTTTACACCCCATGCTGGCCAGTTTTCTGACAAATTATGCTGCCTTTTTGAAAAATGCCACCGCTATCCAAATTGACGGCAGAGTCTTTGTTTTTGCCTCAATATTTAATATGATTCAGCCTACAGTAGCAACTTTGATTTTTGTTAACTCCTTATAATCTATGCATTTATTTTAATGATCCTGCTATGTTTGTTTGAAGATAACATGCTGCATGCCATATTCATTACCCTCCGATTCCTCATGATTGCGGTCCTCAGTCGTCTCTTACACATCCCTTGCTTTTTTGGCTAAGTTCAGAAGCTCCTCCTTCCTCTTTTCTTCACACGGTACTCCTCTCTATTTCAATATTGTTCTTAAATCAAATGGCTTTCTATGCGTCTTCCACTGTCACATCTGCACCATCCCCCATTCTCTTTTATATTTAGCTCTCTAAAAGTGGAGGTACGTTTATTAGGGTGTCAACGGAAGTGACATCGTAAACACCAGGGGGGCACAAGGTATTTGTGGAAGGGAGAATAAATACACAAGCCCTGCAAAATACAAAAGCGGGTGTGTGTGCATGGGGGGATGGCAGGATGTGGGGGTTTGTTGCTTGAGCAGAGGGATTTTTCCGTGTATTGTGAACTCGGAACGGTTTGCTCGATTATTGTGTTCCAGACCGGTAATCAAGTGAGGAGGCAGAGTACAATCCAATGACTGTGATACTGTAAAAGTGGCACAAAGCCCAGAAGAGAATAGCACAGTTCAGTTCAGATGCTGTGGACAAAGCCCAGAGGAGAACAGCACAGTTCAGTTCAGATGCTGCGGACAAAGCCCAGAGGAGAATAGCACAGATCAGTTCAGATGCTGTGGACAAAGCAAGGCAAAGTTAATCTCCAGCATGTGGCTTTCTGGAATGACTGCAAGGTGGAGTGTACTCTTCGCCAGAGCCGAACTCTCACCAAGAAGGATGGAGTATCTTGCGGGGAACTTGGTTACAATCCTGATGACCGTAGAGGGATCAGGAGCTTATTCCTAACAAACTGGGCAGAGGAACAGACTTGGACAGGGTCAACAAGAACGCGGTCCCAATCTTGGACCCTGAATTAGGCTTGGGAGCTTATTCCTATTAAACTGGACGAAGGAGCTGACTTGAACTGGACTAACTTGAATGCGGTCCCGATCCTACACCCTGATAATGCTTTGGAGCCTGTTGGAATTAATTAAGTAAAGAGGAAGGCTTCCACAAATTACTATCATTAAGGGTTAAATTTCACTTAATAAAGATGAAGAGTTTCTACAAAGAAATACTGACTGGTTTAAAGCACTAAAAGCGAATTACAATCCAGCAACTTGCAACACACAGCAGGTGGTTTAAATACACATCACAGGTACATCAGGAGGTAACAATGAAACAAGACACATCCGGTGATAGGAGTTCACATAGACCAATCAAAGGAGACATACCTCTAATAGACACTCAGGTTGCTGAATGGGAGGAAAAACAGAAGGCACTCACATGAGGGTTGTGACACTCGATGGTCTATCTGCAACAGGGAAATGTGAATTTATAAAATTGACACCAGCCTTCGGTGCTCATTTGAGGGAAATTTGTACATTTCTACTGTCTGCCATTATGGAAGGACTATCTAAAAATTTCATGAAGGAATTCTGCATGCAACATGAGCTATCTTATATTCGAGTGGGACATCATAAGTAGAATGATGCAAAATGTACAATATAATGGACAGTATTTTGTAATAAATTTGCGCATCCGTGCCTTCCTGGTTCTGTCATGGTTTAGGTTGTGTGTGTGTTAAGGACATTCTCTGTGGCTCTCGTCCCAGGTCGACATCGAATTCCTTTACTATCGGATTCTTTACCCAGCTGGCTGATTGGACTTGGGCAGCGCCTTCCCCGGACTATATATAAGCCGGAAGTCCGCCACGCCTCCTTTGGTAGAGAGTCTGATTTTAGCTAACACTTCAGCCAGAAGATATTTCTAGTTAGGGATTTTTTGCGAACTTCTTTGCGGTGATTTTTGGGGAAAATAGTAGTAGGGAGATTTCTGCACCAATTAAGGTGCTTTGGAATCCTCTTTTCTCAAGACCTTATTTTGTTGCTTTTACTGCACCGCTGCATGCGGGTTCTGTTCTTTGTTTCTGCCAGTTTCCCTCTCTCGCTCGGCTTCTGGGTTCTGATTGTTAACTTTGTATTTTGGGAAGCGCAAGAGTTAATTTGCTGCCTGTAATCTAATCCTCCTTTTGTAGATTTTAAGTGCTCGTTATTGCTGGCCTTTTGCTCGCCAGTCCGCTGCATTTGGCCTCCGAATTTCCACCATCACAGGTTCAGTAGAACGGCCCCTTGGTTTTTTGCTGATGGATCCCTTCTTGCCAGTGGCACAAAAAGTGGGTATGCACTATATGCGGCGCTTAGGGACGCTGTGCCAGGGGGGCGCCAAAGCGATGGGAGAAAAATTATTTCAAGTATGAATTTTCTGTATTTAACAGCTTTTGTGCATTTGTAAATGATATGATCATCAATAACAGAGGCACGTTACTGATTAACCCCCCCCCCATTTCATTTCACGCCATTCTTGACAAATGGGCGAGTGCAAAGGCACGACATGAAACTATTTAGTGGAAACACTGAGCACGTTTACATGCACACCATTATTCCTGTATCAAATGGAATATGAGTATATTCCGATTGCGTACTTGTCATGTTAACACGTGCAATAACCCAATTAAGATCATTTTCCGAATCAAAATATTCCGAATAAGACCCCTGTCATATGCCTGTTTTATGTTCTCAATAGGTGAAAGATCAGGACTGCAGGCAGGCCAGTTCAGCACACGGACTCTTCTACTACAAAGCCATGCTGTTGTAATAGCTGCAGTACGTGATTTTGCATTGTCCTGCTGAAATACATAAGGCCTTCCCTGGAATAGATGTCATCTGGAGGGGAGCATATGTTGCTCTAAAACCTTTATATACCTTTCAGCATTCATGGTGCTTTTTAAAACATGCAAGTGTCCCACACCATATGCACTAATGCATCCCCATACCATCAGAGATGCTGGCTTTTGAACTGAACGCTGATAACAGGAGGGGTGGTCTTTCTCTTCTTTAGCCCGGAGGACACAACGAACATGATTTCCAACAAGAATGTCAAATTTGGACTCGTCTGACCACAGGACACTTTGCCACTTTGCTACAGTCCATTTTAAATGAGCCTTGGCCTACAGAACATGGCGGCGCTTCTGGATCATGCTCAACAATGGCTTCCTTTTTGCATGATAGAGTTTTAGGTGGCATCTGTGGATGGGATGGCGGACTGTGTTTACAGACAGTGGTTTCTTGAAGTATTCCTGGGCCCATTTAGTAATGTCAATGACAGAATCATGCCGGTGAGTGATGCAGTGGCGTCTGAGGGCCCGAAGATCATGGGCGTCCAATAAAGGTCTTTGGCCTTGTCCCTTATGCACAGAGATTTTTCCAGTTTCTCTGAATTTTTGGATGATGTTATGCACTATCGATGATGAGAGCTTCAAAGCCTTTGCAATTTGACGTGGAGGAACATTGTTTTTAAAGAATTCCACAATTTTTTTACGCAAGCCTTCACAGGTTGGAGAGCCTCTGGCCAGCTTTACTTCTGAGACTCAGCCTCTCTAAGACATCCCTTTTATAGCCAATCATGTTACACACTTGATGCCTGTTAACTTAATTACTTGCTAAATGTTCTTTCAGCTGATTCTCTTATATATTAATTGCTTTTTCAGCCCTTTTTTGCCTGTGTCCCAACTTCTTTGAGACCGGTTGCAGCCAGAAAATTTGAAATAAGCTCATTTTGTGGATAAAAATGTAAAATGTCTCAGTTTCAACATTTGAAATGTTATCTATGTTCTATTGTAAATAGCATATTGGCTCATGGGATCTGAAAGTCATTGCATTTTGATTTTATTCACAATTTACACTTTGTCCCAACTATTTCGGAATTGGGGTTGTACGTCTGCGCCTGTTCAATTCGCAAGGAATTAGCATTTTTGGAGCAAAGAGGAGATGACTGTGTGCATTCAGATAATGAAAGACATGAATATAATGGAATATATCGATGGGCGAATTGAAGCACCGTAACAATGATATCTTTAAGATGTGCGAAAAGTGGAGAGAGGCTGGTTTTGTGAGAACTGCCAACCAAGTTAAGCATTGCTGGAAAACTCTGAAGGCGGCATATTCCAAAGCGAAAAAAAAAAAAAAAGGCAGTGGCTATGTTTACACCAGTCATAATCTTACTCCAATTTGCTATTCTTACGAGCTTCCGTATGCGCATGTGTAATTAAGAAAATCTGGACTTGGACCAATGGACTGATTCATACAGTCAATAGATACAGTTGGCAACAACGGGAACGCCCACAAAAGTCACATCCGGTAGAGCCGAGGGGAAAACAAACCAGTCTCTGCCATTAGCCATAATGCCGAAGAGTTGCTGTGTGCCCTTTTGCACCGCAAATAAACAAAACAATCACCAATTAAAGTTTTACATTTTACCGAATAATAAAACTCAACCACAAAGGAGGACAAAATGGCTTCAAGCTATCAGAAGAGAGGACGAGTTTATGGGACCCAACAACAAAACGTGCATGTCTGCATTTCATTTCACTTCAGGCCTCTGAGTCGGATCATTCGCCCAGTCTTTTAAAACGTATGGACAACAATTCAACCCCGGTGTATTTAATTTTTTTAATATATCGATCATTTTCAGCAGGCAATTGCGACTCAAAGTTCGTCATGACAACTTGTTAGGGTTAGCAGAACAAGTTTAAATTCCGTGTTTTTACAGTATAGCGGACGGGGGGGAAGGATTGTTTTCCCCCTCGGCTCTAACCGTATGTGACCTTTGTGGGCCTTCCTGTTGTTGCTGACTGTATCTATGCTTATGCCACGGCATTAGCTATAATGTGATGTTAGCTAGCGGGACGGCTGTAACATTACTTATGTTTTCTAGTTAGTTGCTTAACTTAGCTAACGGGTTAGGTAGTTACGAGAGTGTAATTTTCGGTTCATCGTTTGCTCGCTAGTGTTTGGGGAACTGTCAGGTCGTCACTCTCTACAATCAATAGTCAGTAGTGATTTGTGTCGTGTAGAAGAGCTGATTAGCTACACAAAGTTTGTCCTTGCAAGAAATGTTAGAGTACAAGTTCGCTAATGAGTTAAATGGCAAGCTGGCAAAGTTAGCTGGCCAATAACTAACCCTACCTACTTAACTTGAGAAGAGGACATCCTGACTGTAACTTAAAGTAAGCCGGCTAGCCGGTCTAGTAATGTTAACCACAAGGCACGCAGCGAAAGCGGGATATTTTCAGCCCACTTAAGCAGCAATTTTTTTTCAAAAGCCGAATTTCCTATTGTGCATGCTGATACGGAAGTTCGTATGAATAGCAAATGACAGTAAGTTTACGACTGGCGTAAAAATAGCCACTGCCAAAAACAAAACAATACCAGCGGCCCTAATCCGACCAGTTTCATTTATTTTGCGGTCATGGACGAAATTCTGGGACAGAGACCGCTGGCGATGGCAGTGACCAAGAGAGTGGAGTCGATGTCGGCTTTGAAGCTCGAACTGAAGACAACCAAAGCCATCATGAAGATTACTTTCGAGCGTTATATTTGCTGAAACCTGATGTTGTGATTCGGCCAAAGTGGTGGATATGCTAATTAACATGTAAACGGGAATATTCCCATCGCTCAGCGCATATAAACAGGTTATTCGGAATATTACCTTAACCCGAATATGTGCCTTAATCAGAATATGGTGTGCATGTAAACTTAGTCACTGTTACATTAAGTACTAACAGTTGTTCAGGTGTCATAATTTCATATTTCCACTACAGAGAATATATTGACCACTGGGTGCCACTGCTAGTACATGTTACTTGACTTATTTTTTGTTTTTGATTGAGTAGATCACCTACTGTGCTGTTTTGTTGGGGTTTTTTTTTTTTTTTTTTTTTTTTTTTGGCAGTATGAGACCTTGTCATCACCAGTCCCAGTTTTCTTCTGGAAGCTAGATCAAAGCGTGACAGGATGGATTTGAAGCTGCAAATAATCCATTTTGTAATTAATGACTTGTTTCAAAATGAAAACAGTTGAGTGTAGAGACTACAAACCTCAAGAATTATTCCCGAAAACATAGACATTTTTAGGAAGTGATTTTGTTAATTAAAAAATGCTGAACTGTAAAACTGTTGCAGAATTTAGTGGAATTTTTGGAAACTTGGTTTAATTTGGTATTTGTGTACAACCCCAATTATGAAATAGTTGGGACGAAATGTAAATTGTGAAGAAAATCAAAATGCAATGACTTTCAGATCACATTAGCCAATATTTTATTTACAATAGAACACAGATAACATTTCAAATGTTGAAACTGAGACATTTTATAATTGTATCCACAAAATGAGCTCATTTCAAATTTTCTGACTGCTACAGGTCTCAAAAAAGTTGGGACAGGGGCCTGTTTACCATGGTGAAGCATCCCCTCATTTTGTGGATAAAATTGTAAAATTTCTGTTTCAACATTTGCTATGTTATTTTTGTTCTGTTGTGAATAAAATACTGGCTGGTGTGATTGCGTTTTGATTTTATTCACAATTTACACTTTGTCCCAACTATTTTGGAATATGTAGCTACAGTGTTATATGTACTTTAAAATAAACATTTAAGTTTATTTTAAACTTTCAAAAACCCAAGGGAACGTACAGATGTGGCTCATGTAATCATTGTGACAATATTGCTCGCCAAAGTTCATTTGTAGATGGATTTAGTCAAAAAGTGTTTCACTGTAGAGACTTTGCAAATTGCAATACCACATATGTTGTCTACAGATTGGAGTGTGAATGTGGATGCTTCTACGTGGGACGCACTAAACGCAGACTCCGTGACAGACTGGCAGAGCACAAATATGCCATAAAAACTCAAAATCCCAACTACCCGATGGCAGTGCACTTTAAAGAGGCGGGCCATATTGATTTGAAATTGGTGAAAATAATGGCAATAGAGGTAATTTCTAAGAACATAAGGGGTGGGGATAGGCTTAAACGCCTTCTGCAACGGGAAACTTGGTGGATTGTAAAATTGAAGGCCACTACGTTTCCAGGCCTCAATGAGGATGTGGATTTTTCTCCATTTTTATGACTGTATAGTAATTTTCTTTGCCTTACATGGATTTTTATGTGAAAATTGTGACAAAATGTTTGGTCCTGTGAAGGATTATGATAAAAGTATTTTTTCTATGTGGGTTTGGAGGGGTGGGGTTTTTGGGTCATGTGACTGTCTTACTTCCACCTCTCTACCTGTTAAATGTGTGCACCTGTGATTGTTTGGCATGCCCTGATGAAGACAAAGGATTGTTGAAACGCGTAGGCATGTAGCCAGTGTCCAATAAAGGCTTTTTAATTCAGGAGTGCCTCAAATTTTTCTATTTTTGCATCAATGTTTTGGAGGCCCATTTTTGATGAGCACCCTGTTTTACTCTTTTTTAAATTTTTTTTGACCCGGTGTAGCAATCCCTTCCCTTTTGTATCTTTAAACATTTAAGTTGTTATATGCCATACTTGATGATGACTACATCATTGAAAGTCCTTGAATAAATAAGATTTATACACTTAAATGTTCAATTTTTTTTTGGGGGGGACAGTGATGTGTCTGCATACCCCCCAGAAAGTAGGTAGTTGCGCCCCTGCTTCTCGCTATCCAACAGATTCCCTTTGCATGGTCTGGTGGCTGTCAACCATGTTTGTGATTCTGGGTCATTCCATGTCAAAACAGCTAATATTGAGGTGCCTTGTACATGACATAGTCATAGTCGTGTTATGGTGTACAAAGGGTTAAGGTCTCTTTTTGCATAATTTTGGATCATTACCTTAGGTTTTCATTGATGAACACCTGTATTAATGTAATAATAACTGATTTTAGACAATTTGGTCAACTCTCTCCATGTAATCCTGTTTGACCCAGTTTCTGGACTTGGAAATTTTTGCCGAAAAAGGGTCTCAGAATGCCCTTTTTCATAAAGTATGTTCATATAGAAGGAGGTTGATAATCGAAGTTTTTATTTCATTAAGTGAATGTTTAAATACGTATATTTGTTTTGTGTAAGTGCCATTGCCATCATCCAGGGCCCTTGGCTTCATCTGGGGGTCTGAAGTCCAGGGTCTGAAAGGGTCATTTCGGCTAAAAGTGGTTTTCAGACCCCGACAAGTCCTCCAAGAATGGTACTATTAACCTAAAACTTAGTTTGGTGGTGTGAAAGTTCCCTGTGACGTTATGACGGCTTATAATACCCGATTGTATTATTTTGCTCTATTTGCTTATGTAAGGGTAATGAATATTCATGAGTGCTTGGCTGTTTCTCAATATGCGTTCTTCTCTGTACTTCTGTTCTTGTGAACTTGAGAAACGTCATCTGCCTGAGACCACATACTGTCTCAATTCAAAGTTCGCATCTCGACGAGAACAGTTACCAGTGCCGGAAATATTCTTGACACGCCCATTTTTTCGAGGATGCATCGGATGGTAACTTGTGAGAACTTGACAGCACGCATATCCCAGAATTCTTTTCGGCATCCAAGCGGGAGCGGGACGCCCCTAAGAACGACCAGAGAAGGCCAGGATCGGTAAAGCTGCTTCACACTGAACGCGAAACGAATTTTTCGCATGACAGATTTACATTCAAAGTCAATGCAAAGACACGAATACATGCGTTTCTCATGTATTCGCGTCTTCGCATGTATTCATGCATTGACTTTGAATGTAAATCTGTGCGAAACGCGTGTATTCGCGTCTTTGCATTGACTTTGAATGTAATCTGTCGTGCGAAAAATTTGTTTCGCGTCCAGTGTGGAAGCGGCTTAAGTCTTTTGTTGTTGCAATATTCGCTCGCTATTTCTTGGCTAAATACTCTTCTGGTAATTTTAAGGCGAGGAACTATTATCTGAGTACGTTTGGAATATTGGTTGCTTTACGATGTTTTATGTTGAATATGCTCCAATGTTTTCAGAGTAGAGAAGCTCCGCAACAGTCGGCGGAACGAAGCTAAGCTAAGCACCTTAACTAGCTTACGCTCACAGACCCCTCTTCCCCTACAGATGACATTACTGGGAAAAAAAAAGGATGATGGTGGAGGAAGTCGCGGCTCACTGGCTGGCGTATTGCGTAATACCAACGAGAACGCATTGTATCAAACCTTCGACAGCGTTCTGAGTGCTCATAGCCTTGGAAGTGCACTCCTCCTAGAACGACTAGCGAGAACGTTCCTCCCAAGAATGCAAGTCCGTTCTTAGCATTCTTGGTATTGAGAAACTGCCCTTGTAAACATTATGACTAGGCTGGGAACACCATAGATCCTTCTTTATGACATCATTCAATATTCTTCTTTATGACATCATGCAAGATTCTTCTATGACATCATACAGGAGTACAAGGCCTATATAAAAGGAACTTGCAGCCAATGGACGATGGATCCTTTCCGGTCTGCTATACCTAGAAGCTAGACCGGCTTTGCTGGGTGCAGTTGGACTTTGGATCATTTCCGGTCTGCTATACCTGGAAGCTAGACTGGCTTTGCTGGGTGCAATTGGACTTTGGATTATATAGATACTTCTTGGATACGGATTTTGCAGTTATCAGGATCATCGCCTTTTGGGCATTGTTGTGAACCGGACTATCTCGTTCAGGACACTGTGATCAGGATCACCGCATCGAAGACATCAAATTCCAGTGGATTTTCACCATCATTGTGGGAACATCGCAAGGACGGACAGTTCGGGCTAGTGAATAGTATTTCTATCTTTAACGTAGTAATTTCATTGTTTATCCATTCCTGTATTATTGTAATTGCTACGTTCATTCGCTCAGTTATTTAGTAAACGGTTTAAATTTAATCCTTCTTCTAAATTCGAAACTTCCAGAATATTCTGGAACACACACCTGTCCGTCACATCCCAAATATGAGGGAGAACCACATTTCCAACATTAACATTCACTGATTTGAATCCTAGGGACTCCCAAAAAGTGAAAAATCACTTGCTGCCTTAAAATAATTAAGATTTTGGGGGGCCCTTCTGTAATCCCTTTGTCTCATGGTGATTCCGGCTGCAGAATCTGGATATATGGGCCAGAATACACCAGCGTATAAAATTTCAGCTTCCCATCTCTTTTACGTGAGAAGTTGTGGTCCTTCCAAAATGCTACAAAACGAAAGGACCAATTCACATAAGTCAAAAAGGGGCGTGTACCCAAATTTCAAGAAGGTGCCACAGGAAAACTATTAGAGATATTGACACGAAACTTGCAACTCTTTTGTTTGGTAACATAAAGTATTTTTGGACAGTCTGAGCAAAATCTGAGAGGGTTCATATACATGGGTGGCTGTGTTAACATGGCTTTGAAAAATTCTAAATCTGGCAACCCATCATCTGTTACTGTGCAAGATAGTTGGGAGCAACATTGACCCTTCTTAACCCAGCTGTGAAACCAGGGCTGACTCCTGCAGGGATAGGGCTAACATCTTTGTCTTAGAGGAATTTGCCGAGAGCTAGGTCAACATTTGTCACGATCCCAGTTTTGGTTCCGGTGCCCTAAGAAAGAGGGCAAGCCACTAAAAGCCAGTCATCCGACCCCTCCTGAGAGGTCCAGAATTTGTGACCTGGGCCCTGATATTTGCACCCAGTCCCAAGTCTCCCGCAAATCAGTCATCTGCACTACAGGCAGAAGTGAATTTTAGAAATTAGCATTGGTTTGTTGCCAATTGACATTCAGGCTAGCGGTGGCAAAATATCGCAGTTGCTCAACAGTCAAATGTTATTTTTTTTCTGGGTTTCTAGTCAGTTTATTTGTGTTATATTGTAAAGTGTTCTCAAAATGTTTTTGATATAATGGATAACAGCTCCATGTTTGCATTTCAGCTGAAAAAATTTCGCACTCTCAGACATACAAGGTGGGTTATTATCATTAATTGTCCACTGTAGTGAAGAATTCAGGATTTAGTACATAGGTATCGCTCTTGAGATTAACTTAGGCTCCTGATCTTCACAGGGGTCCTCAATATATCGCTGGCTTTTTGAGTGCTGTGTGGGATAAAGATGAATTAGAATTCATGCAAGTCCTCTCTTTTTGACTGTCTGTGTGTGTGTGCGCGTGTGCGTGTGTGTGTGTGTGCCTATGCATTATGTGTGATTGTGTTTGTTTTGTTGATGGTCACTTCTGAAACAGTGCAAGGTTGTTTTGAGTTTAAAGGGTTTGTTGAAGGGAAGGAACAACCTCAGTTGCTCTCTTTGACAAGGTGCTCTGACCTTGCTAACTGTTCCATGAAATGTGCCTTTGGAATAGTATAAACCCCCAGAAACAGGACGGCCAGTGTTAGGTAACAGGACCGTCTTTGTGCGAAAATGCCAAAGCTGGTCCTTCTGTGATAATCTCCCTTTTCATCTGAGCCTCAGCTGTGAGCAGAGCAAAGCTTTCTGGGAAATAAATGGAGAAGTCTATTCTGGAAGTGAACTAGTGATGCTGGAAGTCATTGAACCACACTTGCTGAAAGAGAGAGAGAGAGAGAGAGAGAGAGACAGACAGAATGACAGAGAGAGAGAGAGAGAGAGGGAAAGAGAGTGAAAGTGACAGAGACTGGGGTTGAAATATGATAACACCAAAAATTTAGTCAGGCTAGATGATCTTCATTTCCCAGCCTCTGCAGATTTTTCCGCTGCCATAATATCTTGTACCATTCTCCTTCCTGATAGTCGATAAAATTGGCCAGAACCTGGATTAGAAACCTTACACTGTCAAAGTTGCAGTCTTTCTTGCTGAAGAAAAAAATCACAGTGATGGGGACACTGGGCTGTGGGAGTGCTATTTTTTCCATGAGTCTTTTAACATACATCCTAGAACACTGCATGAGTGAGACGCCATAAAACCTCTGGCAAACACCAGGGAATTCTTCCAAATCCTAACTGAGTTCCAAACCTGACTGTCTCATGCCAGCAGATTATTCATCCTCCACTTAAATTAACCGATTGAAGAGCCAAGTGTTAAAAGTACTTCAGTACATTTTCACACACCATGAGGCAAGGATGGGAAAACGTCTTTTTTAGTTACCTAAATCGATTTTCTCAAAATGGACATTTTGTGACTTGCGTACTTTTAGCAATGGAACCTCATTTATAGCCTTGGGTAGAGAAATACAACATGTTTTTATGCTGAAATTGATGGTCCAAAATGTGACTTAAGTACTTTTAGCACCCTGGTCTTCAATCGCTTCCTCTCGACTTTAGTTCATGCATAGTCATCTGCATTGAAATTCCCACAGTGCATTGCTTAGGCAGGTGCCACTGTCAACACTTGGTCAGAGGTGCTGCCAGGAATTATTGGCCTTGTTTGCAGATCTCCAATTAGGCCCCATCATCGCAATAACTGAACAGTATTATGAGTGCCCCTGTCAGTCAAGGCCCTCAGAAAAATTGTCAAAACACACTTCATTTTCCCCTTCAATTCAGAAGACAGCCCCAAAAAAAAAAAAAAAAATAATAATTATAAGATCAGAAGGCAAGTGGAACTTTGAAATAAGTTAAAGAGAGCATTTTCACAATATCGCAGAAGAGTGGCTCTCAAACCTGTATATGCAGATTTTCATTCCAACTGTAATTCCAATATCAGAAACTTAACAACCGGTTTATTTCACTTTAATATGCAATTTTGCTGTTCAGTCAGATAAATCTTGGTGACAGAAATAGCCTTGGCATGGCACAAAGACCCTCTAGTTGATAGTGTTCTTAGAGCGCCATATGGCAAACAATTACACAAAACAGGTTACATAAAAAAGGCTAAAGTTATTGGGCTCCTAATTTGTGATAATATTCTTTTTTCCCTTTTTGCACAATACAGGTTTGCCGTGTCATTTTCTTTCTTTTCTCTGAATTGCGTGCATTTTCTGCAACATAAACCAATAAGCCGTGTGTGCCTACAGACATGTCTTTGTGACATCCATTTCTATTTCTGGCGGAATGGTATTTAGGAATATGAGTAATCCCATTTTAAAAGAAATTAAAAGTTAAAAAATTTAAGTCTGTTAAACATTGGGGATTGTCACTACAGCTGGAAAAAACTGTGTACACTGGGGTGCTCCTGAAATGAAGTTGAGAAAAACTGTCCCAGAACATATTGGCATGTCTCTACTTTTCTCCTCTAACCAAAAATCTTCCTGTCCCTCACCACCTCCAAGATCTCCACCCAGAAGTGACCGGATCTCCGCTGCCCAACAAGTCTTGTCCTATTGCAGTCAAGCACATAACACCACAAGAACATCAGTCACCCTCCTGTGTATTTGGTGTGTAATATTTTCTTTCAATACACAAACACAAAGATTTCTTCCTTTCCGCCGTCACGGTTATTTTTGCACGCCTTCCGAAATTTATTGTGACTACCCGGTGAGCACTGGATTTTCTCCAACAAATGGCTTTAAATATATACATCGGCATTTCGATTGACTGCGGGGGTCACTGGACCATGCAATTTATCTGAAAATATCAGCACTCCCTGGACTGGCAATTTCTAGACAGCTGGAATAAGTGAAGTAGAGCTATGAAACACAGATGTTTATTCGTTTTCTTTATTGAATCACCTCCAAGAGGCTGCAGTTAGCATTGGTTACAGCACTTACCACCAGTCTGTGTGACAAAATAAAACTGCACAATAATATAGAAAATGCTCCACAAGACAGAAAGTGGAATATTACTCAGGTTTTAGGAGCATGACTGCTAACATACATCTGATAGCATTTCATCACAGCCAGCTGCCTGTGCACAGATGGCCATTTTTTTTCTCTGTTAGGACAGCTGTGATTCATTACTGAGAACTCTGTTCATAGAAATGAAAATCAGTAGAAGCCTTTTTTGCCTCCTCAAATCCAATGGGTATTAAGCAATTCGCCAATTTGAAATACACCCCTCTTATTCTTTGGTGGTTGCTCTAAAAATTTAGATCTCAGTGTGCATTGAGCACTTTTGGCAAGCTTCAGTTAGTTTTGTCTCACTGTAGAGTGCTCAGTCGTGTTGAACCTAACTTATGACATATTGTTCTTTTAATTTGGTTGGAGCTGTGTAAGAAAAATTTTCCTTGACATGCTTAAAGAAATTATGTACTGTGAAGGACCTGTTTTACTGTTGGGCTTATACCCTGTGTGGTGGGTTTGGGGGAGGTGACAGTCAAATGATTTGTGCAAGTTGGCCTATTAGCCAGACCAGACTTTTATGATAATGTTTTCATAATTCAACTTTGTCAAGATTTGTAAAAAGCAGTAATTGATTGATGTTGTGTAAAATGGTACATGCTCGCTGGGAAGGATTTGGAGATGACTAGAAAAAAACAGGGAAGAGGCAAGCCCAAAGACCAAAGAGCCCAATCCAGATCCTGTGGGCATCCTTCTGCCCAGTACAAATTCTATTTGTGTCCCTTTTTTTTTTGGTAGTTTAGATCTTGTGGGCATTTTGTCACCTAATCTAGATCCTGTGGACATCCCATCACCTATTCCAGACCCTGGGGGCATTCCGCTGCCCAGTCCTGATCTGGTTGGTGGTTTGTCTCTGAATCCAGATCCTGCCGGCGGCCAGCCTCCCACTCCTGATCTTGCCTCCTGGCTCTGGCCCAGCACCCCTTCGCCTCCTAGCCCTGACCCTGGCATTGTTCTACCTTATACCCCTTCAGACCCAGTCAGCAGCCCACCTCCAACACCTGACCCTGGCAGTGCCCATGGCTATCTCAGGGGCAGTGAACAGGCCTTTGTACCAGGTGCCTGCAGCTATTTCTGTGACAGTAAACAGGCCTTCATATCTGGCACCCATGCCTATACCAGTAACCAGGCCATCATACCAGGCACCAGTGGTTGTACCAGTCACCATGCCATCATACCAAGTTCCAGTGGAGCTACCAATGACCAAGCCATCATACCAAGTTCTTATCGAGCCACCAGAGGCTAAGCCTTCATACCATGCTACCACGCTCCAGTAGCTGAACCAGTGGACAAGCCCACTTTCCAGGCCTCAGTGCCTGCTCCAGTGGGCATGTCCCCATTCCTCACAGCTGTGCTCACTCCTGTGGGCAAGCCCTCCTTTCTCCGCCCATGCCTGAAGGGCCCCTGCCTTCACCAGAGCCCAGGGACTCGGGCCTCTGCCAAAACTTTTCAACTCAACCCCCTCCCCCCGCAGTTTCATTTGTTTGTGCCACTGTCGCAAAGAAGATCACTCTGTTTTTCAGAGCCAAGCTACTGCTAGCTCCCTGACTATTGTCCAAAGCATTAAACTGCTATAAGAATCCAAATTTGAACTACAAATTCCAACATCAGTGTTACGATACAGGCAGAAAAAAATATCTGGAAGTATTGTTAAGTAGGTTGTGTTACTTTCTGGTCTAGCAGAAAGAATGCCATCCGTATGTCGGTTTGAACCCCTCTCAACATCTTGACATCAAGTGTATGCCTGTCCAAGGTTAACACTTGTTTTACATCTGTTTCTATCTCTCTCACTCTTTGCCTACTTTGCCTCATCCATCAACAAGGTTCTTTTTCTTTTGCCGTGTAAAGTTTCCACTTCAACCTCAGTTGTTCCACTGTACCATTTCTGCTGCTGGGAATAGGGTTGTGGCTAGAAAGGATCAGACTTCTGTCAAAAGTGATGCACGTCTCACAAGAATCTCGGAAGAGTTTGAATGATCGTGCCACAAAAGTCTAATTGGACTGATACCTTGCTGCACTACATATACATGAGGAATAAATAATAAAAGAATACATTCAAAGAAGCCATGTATTGAGAAATCAGAAAATGGGCAAATAAATACAACGTACCTCCACTGACAGCTAATGTCATGGAGATGATGAATAAAACACTTTCTGTACACTCAATCAAATAGGAAGAGAATAAAAGGGGCATTTTGAACACCCTTTCAACTCGCACATATCCCCAAAAAGACCAAACGAAAATAGCCCCTTCCTGATGGCGTAATACGTGGGAAACAGGGACACATGGTAAGGAAGTCGAGTGCATCGACCATTGTCTGCCTGTGGTAATATGTTCATTTTTTGGTCTCATTTCATTTTATATTTCTAAGGGATTAGATTTATGCTTGTCAAAAGTATGTCATTGTGGATGACGCAGAGCACACGTCCCTGTATTATCCTGTTTTCAATTTTCTTCCATGCAACGAACAGAAGTGTAAAACTTTCCTTGACGAAGTTCTGGATCATGAAAGTCTGCCTTACTTCACCGCATGGAGACGAAAAAGTCCTTAAAGCCTATAATAAAATGGTATTTCATATAATTATCAATGTATATCTGAAGTTTTATGTACATTGGACGATTTTAAGAATACTTTACTTGAATCCCAAACTCAGATGGTGGAACTGGGGGGGGGCTATTCTGCATCACGATTGTCTGGATTTGGGCTTGCCTGGCAAGCTAGCAAACTACGCGTGACAGTTGAAGGGTCCTGTCACTAGAAATGCCTCCTAATAAGTACGCGCCCTGGCTACCCTGCCAACAAACCTGGCTCTTTGGCAATGTGGTCAGCGCGTTTGACTCAAATCCGGGAGTCTGGGGTTCAATTCCCTGCCCGGGCCCTCCTTCTGCTTGCCACATTCGGTACGTACATACATAGCTATACAAATAAATTGACTATGACAGTTATATGTTGAATAAATATTAATTATTGTGCAACCAACTAACAATCGTATATGAAAAACACCTAGCTAACGCCTAGCTAGCACTCCGCATAGTGCTTTAGCTTTTTCTTCTTCCCTCCACAGCCCTTCCTCCATCAATTCTGCCCCTGGGAATAGCAACCCACAGGGCAAATAAAACTGCTGTTCTCTTCCTTTTCAGTCGGGAATTGGTTGACTCACTTCTTTCTTGCCGTAAATTAAGCCTTTATTTTCCTGGGAGATTGTACCAGGTGGCAGACAGAGTTGTTCTGAGAAAGCAAGGCCTGTAGGACACCAATATAAACACTAATGGTGTCATTATTTAATAGCCATTAAACTGTGCTATCAACATTTATAACATGTACATAATGATGAGTTAAAGCAAAAAGGTTATCTATTGCTACTTTAAAGAGACTAAATATAACTGATATATATCATGTCATGAGATCTCACTGACAACAAAGTTTTCTAGGGCAACCATCAACTATAAATTTTTGATACCCCAGACCAGCCATTCCCTGCTGAAAAAACAACCATTAGAACCATTACAGGTATATGGTGATTTTCATTATGTACTGTTATTTACCGTTAACTTTTACCAGTACAGCCATTATAATGGTTTCAATCATGTAGCTTGTTTTGAGACACAATCCATGAAGATTTGATGGTGTGTATTGGTTTCCATTTCAGATTCCCTGCTGCCATTACACTACCCATTCAACCATTCCAAACCCATTAAAACCATTAAAACTTATAGGATTTCTGTTATGGTTTCTATTATTTCTATCAGCAGGGTTTTGAGACCAGACTTGCTGTAAGTACTGGCTATATTCTTCATTGCACACAAAACTGAAATCATTCCAAACAATACTATTCTCTAAAACTAGAATAATGCTTCAAAAATCACAGAAAGTGATATGAAGACATCAAAAAGTTCCTGGCAATTATAATAAAGAGAAGGTAGCTCCTGTTCTCCAAGTCAATTTTCCCTGCTGACCTCTCTTAAGCAAAGTATAAGATCTTTGATGGGACTCTTTTTAGGTCCAGTAAAAGTAACACTTGATTAATAACTGAAGAGTTTGTTTCCAAAATGCAATATATCCATTTTACTCATTTTGAGTAAATGAGCCTTTTTTATATTGGCACCTATCACATTTTATTGAAAACCAAGAAAAAATGTACCTAATACTGTACACCTTTTGCTGTTCATTACGAGAAAATACGCATTCATTTGTGTGAAATGGCGACCAATTTCACCAATAAACATTGATCAGCACCAAAAATCGAACATTTGCATATGACGCAGATTCAGTAATGTCATTGGCATTTTAATCATTCATTTTTGGGCATTCTTTAGCATCATTTGGCACACAATAGAGAAAAAAAATACTTTAATTTGTGTTAATATGAAAGGCGTTAACACCGTCTTTAAGGTCATTTGCGACAATCAACGAACATTATGTGCATTTAACATTTTTATCACACCGTTTGACTTTCAATAGCATTTGGGTCATTCCAAGTCAAATCATCCAGGGGGTGCCAGGTCACCTCCTCAAAATTCTTTGAAAAAATTCATGAGTACCTATTCACACAAAATGTATACCCAAATATGCTAAATATTAGGCCAGTATCTCAAATAGTTCTCAAGTTATAGCCCTTCAAAATTTGAATTATATTTTAAGTTTTTTTGGCAAACCCATTCTCAGCCAACTTTGGCAACTTATTGCTCCAAATTGGTCGCTTATACAAGGCTGAAATTGGGTATACTAGCCATATTCATTCTCTAGAATCTGAAAATGGCCTTAGATTCTGTGAATCTTGATCCACTTTTGTATGGTGAAGCCTCAAAATCAGCCAAAAACACAAAATGCCCAAAAAAGAGACCTTTTTATGATTTTAGTGATATATCTCTCTGTAAAAATGCAGTAATCCAAGTAATTTCATTTGGAGAAGTTTTTTAATGAAATAATTTCTAAGTGAATTTTTCCAGTTTTGCCCTTTTTTGGGGCAAAAAATGACCATGTCACCAGTTATTCATCTCTCTGAAATTTTTACTGTGTAATCTTAGAAATGTGAAAATGTCTGGTAAAAAATTAGAATGATGTTCAGCTTACTTTTTTTGTATGAATTTTTAAATTGTTCCAAAATTTTCGTTACCTAAACAAATAAAGGCCTGCTGCTTTTTTGTGGTGAATGTTTCTGGGATCTGCACAGTACCTTTGATTCTTCTCATAGCAAGTTAAAAACATTTTCTCATGATGACAACACAGAATCAATCTGCGGAACACCAGACCGCCACTGCATTAAGGCAGTATCCTCACTTGAGAAAGTATCTACTCCCAATAGTCCAGTTTTTCTTGTAAATTTCCTTGAATGACATGCATCATCTAAATGGATTCCAAAACTGCACCGAGGTAAATTACTCCCCTCCATTTCAGTGATCATGATGATCTAATAATCCCCAAGTGGGACTGCCTCCTTTTATAGTGAACTATTATTGCGCAATTCAGTAATACAAGTTTGGGCTCATTTAGGATTACTTCAGAAGCCTGTGATCAGTCAAGTCATGGCATGTTTGAGGCACTGATGTCATCCCCAAACAGTCACCCCCAACAAAAACAATGAAACCAATGAAATTGAGGAATAAATCTGTGGAATCTAGCAAACACCGAAATATTCTGACTAGACCTCTGTCATGTGTTGTACTTTTAGATGGTGTATCATGTTCAAAATATGTTTTTAATTAATGTTTTGTTTTATATTTAGTAGATAACAGCACTTGCAGCAGGCCTATACCCATTTAGTCAATGAAAAAATACACAATTTTGGAACATATTTTAAAAATTCATAACAAAAAGCTGAACATCATTCTGATTTTTTTGTCAGAACCTGTTCACATTTATAAGATTGCACAGTAAAAATTTCAGAGATGAATAACTGGTGACATGGCAATTTTTTGCCCCAAAAAAGGGCATTTTGGGGCAAAACCGGAAAAATTTACTGAGAAATTATTTCATTAAAATGCTTCTACAAATTATATTACTTGGATTACTACATTTTTACGAAGAGATATATCATAAAATCATAAAAAATGAATTCTAGCCTTTTATCTTACTTGTAGTTCCTGAGTTACCGGTCATAAAATGTGGTCTCGTTTTTGGGAATTTTGTGTTTTCGGCTAATTTTGAGGCTTTATCATACAAAAGTGGATCAAGATACACAGAATCTAAGGTCATTTTCAGATACTAGGGGATGAATATGGTTAGTATACCCAATTTCAGCCTTGTATAAGCAATCAATTTGGAGCAATAAGTTGGCTGAAAATGGGTTCGCTAAAAAACTTGAAATATTATTCAAATTTTGAAGGGCTATAACTTGAAATCTATTTGAGATAGTAATGTGTGAATATTTACTTGTGAATTTTTTCAAAAATTTTTGAGGAGGTGACCTGGAAAATTTCTCAAAATCTGGATGATTTAACATGGAATGACCCATTTCTGGACCGCGTTAGTGCAGATAACACAAATATTCACGCGATTGTACAAACAATTGAACGTTCTTAACATTCAATCCACAAAAATCTTTTTTCAATTGAACAGTAGCCTACATTTTGCTCTTTGTTGCATCATCAGTGTGATGTACAGTAAGATTAGGTTTGCCCTCTCAATTAGATGTTGAGTAATCTTTATCATTGAGCAGTGGCAGATCTAGGATTTTTCTAAGTAAGGGGCCATCAAGGGGCCATATTTCTCATGGAGGGGCCAAGTTTTTGTTCAACATTCATGCACACAGTCACATTTATGATAAGGTGTGTGTGTGTATATATATATATATATATATATATATATATCTCAAGTCATACCTTTTTCAAATATTTTAATTAAAAAAAGTGTAGACAGTGCAACTCTTTTTCAATTTTACATTTGAGCATGAGCAACTCCAACGGAAATGCAATAATATTCAAAAACGATTAACTTTTTCACAATTAACTATTCAAAAAAATGCACTTTTTATCTTTAGTAGACCGTAAAACTCATTTTCAATTTCACATTTGAGCATGTGAGCAAGTCCAAAGTGCATGTAAGCAACTCCAAAGGAAATACAATAATATTCAAAAACATGAACTTTTTCACAATTTACTATTCAAAAACATGCACCTTTTTATCTTACATTGGACAAATATAACCTGTTTTTACTGTTTGTTGATCGGAGAAACCACCAACACTGTCAGTTTGAGAACATCTCTCTTTCTCTCTCACACACACAACACACACACACAGTACCATGTAAGTGACTTAAGACAGAGGCAAAATCCAGACAATACTGCTCTAAGCCAACTATACAAGTAACTACTGTCCATTTGACCCATCTCAAAAAAGCATATTTCTATGGTTTTTGTGATGGGAACTGAAACATCTCAAAAATTCAGTCCTATCTAAAGACTTTGCCTGTCGGGATTCAATGCTCAGGACCCCAAGTTGACTCAAACGACTATCTGTCATTGTTGTTCTAACATGATTTTTAATTAAACTTAGGGCTGAAAAGCTGCACTCACATGAAGCACTGCTCACAGGTATAACAATGGCAATCCTTCCGAGCCTGAACAGCTCATGAAACACCTGCTTGAAAGGTTCAAGGAATACTACAAACTCAAGAAGTGTAGTGAACCTCTGCACCCCACCTTTTTCCTTTCCTCTCCAAAACTCTCTTGATCTGATACAGCTCATTAGCCAATTCATCAACATTTGAATCAAAAATCTTGGCAAAGGAAAAAAAGTTCCTGTTCTTGAAAGAAGGTAGTGGATTGAGGGTGAAGTGCTTGGATTCCCATCATTATTTTGCAGTTGGGCTTAGAAAAAGGACTTTGCAGTTCACCAGTCATTGAATCAAGCACAGGATAGAAAACATGTCTTTTAAAGTTTTCCTTGTTGTTTTCATCAACTCTACGCTCACCAGTCAATGTATACTGACCAAAAAAAAAACACAATTGAATCCGGTGGCAAATTTCCAAACCCATTGAGAAAATGATTTTTGCTCTGAGTTATTTTGGGAGGTGAGTACTTCTACCATACAAATTTTCGCGGTCTGTGTGATTCTCCCCCATTCATCTGGAACCAAACAATTGGCAGTGCAAAACTACCATTGTCCTAACACTGCCATTTTTGTTTTGAGTTCCTCGTAGACACATAGGCCTGTAAAAGTCCGACCCGAAAATCCAGATTATAATGCCACGACTAACAAAGTTCCCATTGGGATGCTAACAGGCGGAAGTTGGGTAGATAGGCCCATCAATTCAGGATATTCTGCAACAATTAGTCGGAGAGGTTTAATGCCACTGGACACCGGCCGCGCCCCCAGATCGGTAGGCCCAGTTCACGACTCCAGCATCTGACCCGTCATATCACGACCGGCGTCTGCTACACACTGAACCAACCTTCATTTTGTTGAAGGAAACCTCAACGCCGTCCATTACCACGATAAAATTCTCCGTCCAGTCATCCTTCTGTTTGTCCAACGTCACCGACTGACTTTCCATCAGGACAACGTGTTCTGCACGTGGCACGAAGTTCCTTTGGGCGAAAAACCTGGCCAGCGTTTTCTCCAGATCTTACACCCCATAGAACACTTGTGGGACATTCAGGATAGAGCGATCCGGAGATGTCAAACCACCAGGGACAATCGTCGCTAAGACAAGACTGACTGAAGGTAACAGCGTTCCCACAAAGCAACAATTGATGTCTTTCAGGTGTATGTGTCGCGGCGCTAACGGGGGACATATGAGATACTGGTAGTGTCATTTGTGTTTCAGTATGTCGAAAATAAAAGCCAATATGGCGATATTCCAACCCGATTTTCTGTTATATCTATTGTCTGAGATTCCCTCTCTTTCATTTGATACCAATGAAGTGTTGATTAATAACAGTTACTCTCGATAAAATTAAGAAATAGAAAATTGTGTTTCTTTTTTTGGTCAGTATAGTTAATATGTAATCACATAGCTGCCTATGCATCTTAGGCTGCCTCTTCACAGTCCTTTCCAAACTGAGGTCACATTTTACAGCCATGTCCTCCACCTCTTTCCACACAACTTCAAAAAAGGCATCACTCCTGTATTCCAGCAATATGTCAAGTAATGATTCCACAAGACCGACTGCTGATGCTTGGTCCAGTGAGGGAGACTGTAGCATGTCTGACAAAAACGTGGACTGACCCAGAACTTTGACATTGAGAACGGCCAGTACAGTAAAAGCATCAGAAAATTTTGTCCGGTTCATTCGGTTCGTCAAAGTGTTCATACAGTTGAGAAAATACGACAAAGACGCAGAATTCCTCTCGAACACAGAGGCTCGTTAGAGCATTTGAAAGTGAGATGGTAGACTACATTTTAGTCGCAGACATGCTATAGGGGTGCGCCGATCCATGGCAAGAGGCATCATGGCCCGCTACACCAAAAAGGCAGGATCCATGAGAGACCGAGAGGTGGGAGAAACAACATGCAAGTGAATCCTGCAATAAGAGAGTCAAAAGTCAAATGAACACTACACTTGATTGAAAGCATCCCTATTTTTAAGTTCCTTTGTGTCCACATCTCTGAGGTCCTCCCCTGGCTCCCCAAGATGTCCGATCTCCAGAAATCACAACAGCGACTCTTATTTCCTGCGGTAGCTGAAAATAAATTTACAGTCTTCTGCAAACTAATTGGATAAAGCAGGCTGGAGTGGGAAAAACCAAACAACAAAGGTTTTCAGGCTTTTTTTTTTTTTTTTACTTTAATAGCATCTACATTCAGCACTCAGTACGAAATGTGTCCCCCATGGTTCTTGATAAGCTGTTCTACCGGTTTTGGCTAGGAGTTGACCAGGTTTGTGCAGGTTGCCTTGTTTTCTTTGTTGCGATGCCACACCTGGACAACTGCATCAATGACTTTGGCTTTTGTGGTGCAGTCCTTTTGCTGCAGCCTTGACTTGATGATGGACCAGAGATTCTCAATGGGATTGAGGTCAGGTGAATTACCTGGCCAGTCCAATGCAGTTACAGTACTGTGTTGATGATGCAATTACATTAGTGGCATCACACAAGTCAAGGAAATTAATGAAACTTGGCTAAAAGGCACTAAGCAGTGATCTTTGAGGTGATTATGTAGAACGTTCATCACTTGGCATGGCTATCTGCACTCCATTCAGCTCATTCAATTGACCAGCGCCTTTATCCAATTAATTTGCACAAGACTGCAGTCAGTCCCCTGCGATGAGATCCTGGTCAACTTCCTCAATTGCACCAATAAGAACATCCTAACTAACTACCTGGTATAGGAGCTGCACTTTGGCAGACTGGAAGTCCCAGCAGCAGGTGGTAAAAACCTCCCAAAATATCATCGATGCCCGTCCACCCACTGACAACCTCCAGGGAAAGTGTTGCCTGTAATGGGCTTCATCTGGGACCTCTCTCACCTAAATTATGGCCTATTCATCCTTCTTCCATTAAAGAGGTGGTAAAAGAGTCTCCAGGTCAACACTTGCTGATTCAGGGGCAACTTGCAACCCAGGGCTGCCAACCTGCCTCACATTCTCGACACTGAGCACACCCACAACCACCTCCCCCAACCTCTTGCTTCCCAGCTTCCCCCATCACTGAAGCCTTAAGATCATACTCTGCTCACAAAACCCGAAGTACACATACTTCCACATATTCGCCCTCCGTACTGTGCTGTCCTGCGTTACTGCACTATATGTTACTGTATTATTACCAATTCTTCCTTTTGAACTATTCTACAATTTCACTTCTGGCAGAAACCAAACTACATTTTGTTGCCCTCCAATTTTAACGTTTACTGACAATGAAGATGCATCCATTTATCTATTATTATTACCTATTCATCTATTACTTGACCGTTCACCTCCCTTAATCCGCATACTTCCAGAAAGGAGAGAAGTGGTAGTCAGTGAATGGAAGAAAATGAGGTGCAGAGTCAAAAGTGTAGGGATGCTCTGCGGATGTGTGATGAGAGCTCTGCTGCAAAATGGCTGCTGTTTTTACATTTGGCCAGAGGTGCATTTTGGTGGGAGTTGCGGCGAGCGTTTCCCAAACTCACCGCAAAAAAAAAGTAAATATCCTATTCAAATTCAGCTATCCTCAATGCAATGCCCACGTTTATCAGTCATCACATACACTGTATTCAGGGGTACGATTTTAGCAAACATTGGCCATGATTTATTGAATTTCTGTGTGTGCTCAAGTAGGTTTGGCAGAGGGCCCTGGCTGAGTGTACATTAGCCAGCTTTGCTCAGTGATGAAGGGGATAAATACAGTGAAATATGCAAGTATTTGGACAGTGACACAAAATTTGTGCATATACAATCAACACTGTGAGAGCTATGTAGGAATTGTATTGCTTTTTTAAACGGTGTTGATGTCCCATGCTTATGGACTTCACTATATATATATATATATATATGAGTCCCCACTTGTAATAAACATGGTACAATCACTGAGCAAAAGATCATCTAATGAGGCTATACCAACAGCACACAAAGAAAGCCCAGTCCTTTTTCCTACTTAAAGGAAATATCTAATTGCTTATTTTAGCATTTTATTTATATATACCTATTTGGGAAACAACTGCATGAGACTGAATCAACATTAGGCCAGCTTTCCCGATCCAAACAGGGATTTGGATACATACTGTAAAACTGGGCAGTTATTTGTGTGCAAGGATGTTGATAGCAGCACTTTTTAGTGCCTCATGCTTAAAGAACCATTGCCTTTGCCTGTGAATCTCCTCTCCTCCTTCAGTAATGGCAGGGGAGGATAAAATGGGAAAAGTGTGTGTGGGGGGGTGTAAATTTATTCTGAAAAGTTGATGGGAAGGAACCGCATTTGTTTACTTAAATCGTGGAAGCTGAGGATTACTTTTCATGGCTGTGTTTTTGCTTCCACATGTCCCGGGCCTGAACATCTGGGCCTGGCACTGCGTGAAATATTCAGCCGCACATTTTTGTTGGTGTCCTTGTTTGTCGATTTTAGGGGATATTTAGAGCAGACCTTAAAATGAATCACAGGAAGATGAAAGAGGAGCCATCATTTTATGACCGGGCTTTGCGAGGACACAGGCCTTTGAGATATGACTGCAAAAATGGATCTATGAGTCCGGACCATGGGTGCCTGATATTCGGCATTTCTGTTTGTTTGGCATCCCATTTATAAGCAGATGTTCCTTGGTATAATAAGAACTTCTGTGTGCATGCATGTGTGAGCACGTGGAAAGAAACCGTGTGCATGAATGATGTGTTCATTTGTGTATATATTGAAGTGCTTTTGTGGCAGTGTGAGGAGGAATACTTGCTCATCTTGGTGAGATGGTGCTTATGTTTGCATTTATAAATCCATTTGTGCCTGCAGGCGTGTTTGTGAGGGAGACAGCATATGTATGTGCCAGAATGGGAGTATACAAGAGTTTGTGCAGGCAAGAGCATCTGAGTGAAAACACACCTAATCAGTACACTGACAAAACATACATAATTAAAATAAATAAGAAATATGGGACAGATACCTTTTTACAGCGCTATACACAAAACAATTGCTACTAGTGACTGAGACCAATTCAGTTTTTACAAAACTTAGACGAAACATTTTGGGGGAAAAAAATACTACTTCACAAAATGACTCTTCAGACGGTTAAGCAGAGGTGGCCATTTATCCCCATTTGCACTTGAGATATGAGAAATGCAGACACAGTTTCAGGCTGAAAACCTGCAGACTGTGGCAAGAAGTGAATTTGGGATTCACCCAGCCACATTCGTGAGATTTGATTGTCGGTTTGAGAGACTGTTGCCCCAAGGTATATAGAATCCTTGCCTTCACACAATGGAAATCAAAATTAGACTTGATTTAAAAATAGTCACATCAGGATATTTGGATTGGAATCTTTATTTATTCAGTTTATATCGACATAAATCCGGCTCGATGCGGATGTTTTATTTCTTTTTCTGTTTGTTTTTTTTTTCACTTATATGTCCGATTCCCGTTTCCTTCAGATTCTCAGCTCTGACACATCCCAGACTCCTCCTATTTCTGCTTTCTTCAGGCTGGAAGACATGGATCTATGGTTATTTAAAGCAAACACACTGAATTTGAAAAAGGATGTGTAACAGCCAGGCCATGGATACGCATTCACACTATGAGGTGCACCTGTTGTCTTGACTAAGGATCTGGCAGAGTTTCTCTGTGTTATAGCCCAAAAAAAAAAAAAACCCTCAGGTTCCAGCAACCAAGAGTTTTAACAATCAGACAAGAGAACTTGGGAAATTATTAGAAAGGTTCCATTTAAAGCATCAGAAATAATAACAGTAACAGAGTTCAGAATTTACCTGACAGTGATTTAATTGCAGATGTATATGCTTTGTGATACGAGTGATAAAAGCAGCATATTCAGCAATAAGAAAGCACAATCATACCAAGGCTTACAGGGAGTGATTTGGACCACAGGCAAAAGAAAAGAAGTATTGATGGTGATTTGGAGACTCAAAGTTGGGGAATGCAGTCAGTGCTGCTTAACTTTTCTCTATTTTGTATACTGAATACTTCCTACTTTAGTGCTTAAGTCACACTCATTCTGTTCTCACTTGAAGTAATTTTCATGTCATGTGAGTTTTTATACGTGCTTTGTCAGGAGGCTGCACGTGACATGCCCTCTCCTTAGTCCATGCCCCGCGGAAAACAAAAACTGCTCTTGTAGCAGTTTGCCTCTCTGGCTGACCTCAGATCAGCAATGTGGCGAAGCGGACAGATACCGCTCTTGTTAGACAGTTCTGTATGTTTACAATGCAGGTGGGAAATATGGAGGGAAACAAGAGTTGGCATTCAAGAGAAAACACATTGCATCCAAATTCAGCTGGAAGACTGCTCTTCTGCCATTTTATGTTTCTCGCATGATGCAGCCCTATTACTACAGGGACTGCGTGTCATTAATCATGAAAATAATCCAATTTACAGGAATTTAAGCATGACATTTCCTGGAGCGCCTGCTGTGGGTATTGAATATTCATAATCATTGCCACTACTGGTCATAAAAAATTGCTTTCACATTTCAGAATACCTTTTTTACCATTTTAGTCATAGCTTGATTATAGTGCGCTGTAACTCCCATCATGTAAAAAAAAACAGGAATGCTTGTTTATTGTGAAGTTGGAGGTCTGGATTGCACACTTAACATTAATATATGAAACAGTTCGTTTTAAAATTTCATTTTATTTAATTACGTATATTGACAAGTGCCACATTCTGTTTTTTAGCGTATAAAGTCCTTGATTAAGGGGTGTACTGTGCATTATGCTTGTATCTGGATTTTGGTGGTTCAGTCAAAACACAATGTTCGAACAGGTCAACTCCTTTCTAAACTCTTAAAGACTTTTATACAATCTTTTTAATACTTTTTCACATTAAAATTATGTTGTCAGTGCCAAAATATGTTTGAAAGCGTAATGTCCATGATATCTATATTGAGTGACATTCGAAGCCCTAAGAAAAAAGCCCCCTAAAAAAGTGGGTAAGCCGGTCAAATTATCCTAGTATCTATTCTATCAAAATGCTAAGGGTATTACGCACCCTCTTGTGTTTAAGCCCTCCCCTGCTGATTACAACAGGGATGTTCCTGCACTTTAGAGCCTCACTGGAGCATACATACACTGCTCTCGTGAAAATTCTGAAGTTTAAGTGAGTGATGCCACCTAGCGGACATTATGTAAGTGCATGTTAGTTGCGCTAACAATGGTTTGTTTTCAATTGAAGGTGTGGTCATTAGAAAGAGGCAGTGCAATGTCACCAAAACCACAAGCATTAGATTTGCTCACAATATACACAGACGCATAACAGATGCAGCCATGAAAAAGATGTCAGGATTTGCCATCCTTTGGTTTGAAGGTGTCACAACTCCACTGCCCAATGACATACAATACGCATCTTACACCTACATCATTAGATTCTGCACCACTGCCCGCCACTATCTTTAGGCGCCCAGTATCCTGTGGGCAGTTCATGGTTTTGTCCGTTTTTTGACCGTTATTGAAAGATATTCACTACTGCTGACTGGGAGCATGCCAGAAGTCTTGTCACTTCAGAGATGCTATCAACCACTCATCTGGCCAAAACAATCCTGCCCTAATGAAAGTCATCAGTTCCCTTTTCTTCCACACCCAACATGTTCAATACAAGAACCAACAGTTTGCATAGCATTTAAGGTCCACCTGCAGACCTCGACACGTGCCATTGTTATGATATAATCAACACTATTTGCTGCATCTAGGAGTGGTTTTAATGTTTTGGCTCATCATTGTCACTCACAGTACAATTATTTCCACCATAACCATGAATGACATTAATACCAGTTGTTCGTGTAGCAAATGCAGTCTGGAAAAGGTTTTCCATGCAAATGACATTTTATTTTTGTCTCCCGATGGCAAGGATTTGTTTCCAGACCTGCGGCTTTGCTCCTCCACTGATGTCTTCCTTTCTTGGAATGTGTTCCTTCCTCTCTGGTCAGAGAGAAGGGCCTTTTTAAGCCCGGTCTTGGCTTGGTCTCCGGGCTCGTGTGGTCACGGCCCTATTTGCACATGGTAATACAAATTAGAACACCAGCTGCGCATTGCTGGGAATGGCTGAGGGAAAAAAAAAGCCTTGCAATGTATTTCTCTGGATCCTTAGTCTGATGTTTTGAGCACTTTTGTGGATCCCAGACAGAGGTGTAAAATCCAGATTTAGACGTATAATTCCCTCGCATTAATTTTTCCACCCACCTAGATTTGTTCATTTGTGCAATTCATCCACAAAGCAGCAGGACAATTTAGTGCAGGCATCTGAAATTCAGATCCTGGAGGGCTGCTGTGTCTGCCAGTTTTGATGTGTCCCAGCACTCAAGGGTTCCCCGTCATGTCACTAGGAGCAGTGAATTAGCCATTACGAGCCATGTCAAAGTCTGTGCTTTATGACATCACAATGAGAAGGAACCTCCCAGAATAATGAAAGAACTGATTAATGAGCTGGCTGAAGTTGATCAGTCCTTCTTGCCTCTGGGTGATCACTTTACGTGATGTCACAAAAAACAGATCTTGAAATGGCTTGTGACAGCTAACTGGTTGTGCATCTGATAACACGAAAGGAGACCTCTAAGTGATTCATTCAAATGAGAACACCTTATATAAGCCTAAATTAGTGGCTGATTGAATGGAAATCCCTAAAACTTGTAAACGCTGTGACTCTCCACAGATGGAGTTTGAGGGCCCTGATTGAGCAAAAGCTGGCTGAATTTTTAAATGGAAGAAGGCAGGAATTTAACTGTCTGACCCCTGGACTTCACACTCCTGGTCTTACGTGCACAACAGTCTCACTATTCAAACATGCCATTTCATTGCCCAATACAACTTCATTATTTTTACTTAGTAATAAATAAAAACAAAGCTTCATATTCAATAGCCCCGGTCAGACTACGTGAAACTACGCAAAGTTTACTTCTCGATCACTTCCTGAAGTTACAAGTGCACGATCACACTACTGACAAACTTCTCGAAGTTGGGGCAATGCCAAACTACTCGTAGTTTGGACCACTACTGTGCATGCTCAGCAATGGCAGAAACCGCACTGATCCTCGGCTGTCATGGAAATAGTACAGGGAATCTGATATGCAGGAAATGCAGAGCTAATTAATATGCATGCAGTCTCGGCGCAGCCTGTCCCACCAAACCATTCATGATATTTGCATTTAATTTCTATCTTAATTAACTTAAATCACTGGCTCTGTACCTCTCGCCGCACTTCTGTTCAACGTTAAGTTGGTAAAATCATGACACTACCTATAACACACTGTAAACCCTGCATGCAGGCTAGGTTGATGGTTAGAACGTACACACGAATACATGTGCACAAAAAATTTAAACAAACTGACAGCATGGCAGGAGATGGTATTAATCACATGACAAACTACGCGTAGTTTCAAGATGGCCTGGCCAGACCACCTAAAGCTTCAAGAAGTTTCGTGGAAAGCGAGAAACTTCAAGCTGGAGTGGGAAGCTTTGCGGGAAGTTTCGCCGGTAAGTTTTCAATAAGTTTGTGGTCAGACTATCCAAACTATGAAAAGTAAAATACTGGGAGGTGAAACTGCGCATGGTTTCATGTCGTCTGACTGGGGCTATTGAGACTTCTTGTGGGCAACAAAAAATACTTGCATTTGACAAATACATTGAATAACAAAGTACATTTCAAATTTGACTTGGTTCTTACACATTCAAAAACTTTTGTGAAGGTCTACTTTACAAAGAAAAAAATTAGGCTTATTTATTTTAGCAAGGATTAATCAAGAAGTGCACTGTGTACTTAAAGATTTACTTTTTACCAGCTGCCTACTAATGAATAGTATGAGTGCTAGTAATAATAGTTTGACCTTCCAAAGCATATAATAACAGTCTTCAAACAACTGGGTTCCCTCTTCAGTTGAATAAATGCAAAGCAAAGAGATACACAAGTGACTCAGGATCTGGGCTTCGGGTCAGAAAGTTCAACTTCAGTGTACAAACCTATGATGACGATACTATGACGATACTTCACCTGAATTGTTTCAATGCATGTTCATGTTCCATAATCTGTCAAGCCAATAAACAAGCACCATTTAGATGCTAAGAATTACCGGAAAACGCACTGGCATGTAGCCAAGACACAGATCTGCTGAAGCACTTTTCAAGCAGTTGTTGTGGCCCAGTGTTTTTGGACATGGTGAACACACTGTAGCAGAGTGTCCCATAATTTTGCGGTCTCCTGGTGTCGGCACACTGTTTATCATTTCGATCTTCGGGCCCAGCCTTGTTTGGCCACACACCACACCAAAGCTGGATCAGAGTCCTGCTAAAAGTATTTTTCTGCTCAGAAGATTGTTTGGGATATTTAAAGATACTGCACACATCAATATACTGACATCTCAACAAATAAATCACTGTAAATCTTTGATGATGACATATTGTAATAGACATTATATGAATAGGATTTGGTTATGTCAGAAAATCACAAACCTTGAATTTATATCTTGGAGAACAGCATTTACAAAACAATGAATAATTGCATCGTTGGTTCAAGGAATTAAGAAATTCATTGGATCAACTACTGGTATGAATAATTTATGATCAAAGGTAGCATTTATAATTAGCCTTGAAATTGACAGGGTTGGCAGTGACAATGACAAGCGTGTATCAATCTCTCATGTCCTTGCAACTTGTTTTTTCATATGCAGCCCATGACTAGCCCTTTAATGCTTTACGAACATTTATTATCAATCAGTACAAAGTTTGTATCTTTGGGAACACCATACAAGAGCTTTAAAACGATACCTTAATTGTTGTTCTATGCTAAATATTAAAGAAGTTATGATGATTTGAATATTGGAAATCTTGACCAATTCTGGGCCTATTTTATAATGGAAAAAACATGGCAAGCCCTGTGACCGTCATACGTTGTTTTGCACTCATTTTGATGTTTCAACTACTTCCTGAATATTGGCCACATTGCTATGAAATTTTCACTGAAGGTAGCCATTTACGGACGCATCCTAATGGTGTTGTAAGGTTTGTGCTTCGCACACTGATGATGTGCACGGAGGACAGGAAGTTGAGAACTGGACTCAGGTGCAAGGATGGACTTGGTTGTATTTACTATGCCTACTGTGCAGCAGGAAGGCACACAAGAAGCAATACAAACCAAAATAGGAAACAAGGTTCCTGAATTGCACTATTCGTAATACAGACGCTGGACTTCAGCTACAGTAACAATGTATTACAAATAGGAAAAGAAAAATAAAGTGCTGACATGAACACTAAACAGCACTAAATTCAAGAGTTAAAATATATACACATGATACGCGGGGAATATGTCTATACAAGACTAGGGATACAACACCGGCATGTGGCTTACGAGACTTATGAGCTTAGACTAAGTGCGAAGCTCGGTCTTACATAGCCCAACACTACCACACAGTGGAAATTAACAGCAGCTGCACACAATGATTGCGAGGCTGAGAATTCCGTCCAGGTCTAAATAGACTGGTGAGTTTGACGGCTGGAGTCGTGGCCTTACAGGTGTTATTTGACATAATTTTACCTTGATTAAGATCACTAATTAACTTCGAATTAAGTAGGCCTCATTAATGAATAAGCACCGTGAAAATCAAATGGATCACAAGGGTTTCTGAAGAAATCTGTATGACAAATATGGTTTAAATTATTTTTCTTGTAATTGTGACTTTTGTTTAAAGTAATCTGCATGATTATATAAGGGTCCATGATGTGACATGGCGATTTTTGTGTCCGAGGCTCCCAGCGCACTACTTTGGTTTAAAATAATTTTAAATGATTCATAATATGCATCATTTTATTCTATAAAACCTGTTTAATTTGAACATATTTCCAGTTTATCACAAAAATTATATATATTTTATGTTTTGCCATCTCAAACCCTCAAAATATCAGGTGGCGCAACTGTCCGAGCAAGTTAACACTATGTGAAATGTATTAAATATGCAATTTAAATATGAATTAATATTATATTAATATGGGGGCATAATTTTATATTGAAAACCTTTCAAATAAACAAAGTTTAATAGTTTAATCGTTCTTAAATTGTTTGAAATATTAAAAACAAATTTGTCCGGAAATCTGCATATCTGAAATGTCAGGGCGGCGCAGCCGCATTCATACAACTTATATTTTAAATTGAAGAGAGAGATGAGTAAACAGGATATTGCATCATCAAAAGGACCCCAAGTGACCTTTACTGATGAGTGAAAGGTATGTAGATCTCTCTCAAATATTGATAAAAAATAGCTACTTTCTCTTCATAGTTAGACTTGTTCAGTTTACATGTCAGGTGGTACAACCAATATAAAACTAAGAAAAAGTTATTTTATTCTAAAACTCTTTATTGTATTGTAAAAATCAATGAACGAACTAGCTAGCAAAGTCAAAGGGTTATATAGGTGTCCAAGTAGATGCCTGAATAATTGGGAATTAGTAGCAAATGTCAGGCGGCGCAACCGCATCTTCAGGTGGTGCAACCAGGTAAAATACTAATTTAAACCAAGAAATGGGAGATTAGCATGAACAAATGTTTGGAAATTGTGATATAAATAATCATTCTATACAACAATATACTTTTAAAATTTGTAAAGTATTTATTCACATTGTAAATCTAAAGTTGGATGTTCGAAAACCAAAATACCCGCCCCCCACAATAAAGAATCGATAAGTTACTTTTAATACCCAGCTCAACTACAAAATAGTAATGTTTTAGGCAGAGTAGACACTCTCAGGTATACTTACTAAAAAAAAATCGCTTAGAAAAAAAAGAGGGAAGTGTGTTTTTTTTTCCAAGAAACTTTTGGTTGTGCCACCTGACATTTTTTGGCTGGTGAAATTCCAAATACCGTCTAAAACTGTACTAAAACCCTGTAAATGTTGTGCAACCATTAATACTTGTTTAAACACACTCTTCCAACTTCAAATAAATGTATTCTGTACATTTTAAAAGATTTATTAAAAAAAAAAACATTTTTAAAAGGCTTATTTGTCATTGCCCCATAAGCAAATTAGCAGCAAAACCTTCAGGAAGTAAAATTTTCAATGAACATGGACATAGTGTTGGGTGGATATACAGTCAGGCCAGAGGTCGCGTTAACCGAATATTTTCCGTCATTGACGGATTTTTTTAAACAATGATGGAACATTTTGAAGGCTGTCCGTCATTTGGACAAAATGTAATTCACACCCCCGACCAACTGGTGGTGGGTGTCCTATTGTCTCGAGCATTGCCTTTGATCTGTATGATCCTGTATTCCTCATATTTTTATAATATGATCATTTGCTCTTCATTTGTAAAATATGCTGCTCTGCTGCCAGTGGACGATTGGTCATATGCTACAAACGCCGTCTCTGTTATGTGAAAACGCAGATATCTAGGTCGGGAAAGCCCCGGTTGACATAACGAGTTGATAAGCAGCTTTGTATGACCGCTTAGCGAGACTGCGGTTGTTAGGCTTAGTGAAGCCCAGCAATAACTGAAAGCATTGTTCATTTGCACACTGTTACTGTGTGGGGGGAGAAATCATTTGTGATGTTTTATCACAACAGTTCATACAGCTGTAAGTTCGAAAATCCACGCAGTGCTGTATTTAACAGTGCGCAATGTGTGTCTACATGCATCACAGTCGGCATCAGCTAATGCGTAATCTATAAATTATTCTGTTTATTTAAAAAATAAAAAATAAACAATTATCATTTTAAAAAATAAAATTACAATGACAGATAATAATTGATTATGACGGAATTTTTATGCTCCTGTCCATCACAATGACGGACAATCAGAAAGTGTAACGCGAATCCGAGTCAGTCAGGGCCTACAGTGTTGTCTTACTGCACAACAGTATTTTCTAATTGTACAGCCTGCAGTATTGTCTTGGTATACTAAAATAGACAAGCATGTGTACACTGTATTTGAGAGTATCAGGCGGCTGGATACGGGTCACGTGACCTGATTGGCGGCCACTGGCTCTGATCGCATTGAAAACATCACCATCCAAATCTCTCATCATCAACTTTACAAAAGCATCATTTGTATTACTTAAGAATAGTGGATTAAACTAAACACATGCTCATTTAAATTTAAAACTAGCAAGAATCCAATGATAGACAGGTTGTTTTCTGGCGGTAGTTTGCTCACGTAAAAATAGCCTAGCCTGTGTGCTTTCACCAGTTCAGCAGTTTTTTCAGCTCAACATCATTGGATAGCAAAAAATGTGTGCGAACACTTCAATCATGTCCATATTTTTTCTGCACATAAATGTGAAACATTATATAAATTAAACATCGTATAGGTTTTGAAAAACAAAGTTACCTGCCTTGGGGTATACATTAATTGACTTTTTTCACTCCAAATTTCGGACACCGGAATTTTCCACTTCTGCTCGTCGGAGGATAAAAATTCAAAGACTAGGCTGCTGAGGAGGATTTCGCCCCCATCATCAAATTGGGCATTGTACATAATATTGCCCAAAATAAACGCCTTCCGCAGCACGCAAGTAAATGATCCAGCTGGGACGACTCTGCTTTCCAGCAAACATTTCATGCGGCCGAAGTATCCAGCATCATATGATCGTCTTTTGCCTACAATGTTCTCAACCAAGAACTATGAATGCAATAACTTATGAGGAAACCCAGATAATATACTGTGCAGACCACTCATATTCCTCTGAAGAGTGAAAAACCAGGACCTGTTGGGAAAAAAAATTACAGACCAGGACTATGTTCAACACACAAGACTTAGCGTCTTCACCACAACTGCAAGCACTATAAAGGTCTGTTGCACCACCAGGATGATAATGATTGTGAATGGACAACCAACAGGTAGACTGTCACAGAGGCAGTGATCTTAGCCATCAAGGATCCCAAGCTTTAGTGTTGACAGTCGCACTTCAAAGATGGCGTCAAATGTATGCAGTCAGCATTTATGGAGGTTTTACGATTAGAAAACATTTAAATATTTATATTTTACCCAAATCATAGATAATACACATTAAATGTTAAATGTGTATTTTTACACTGTTAACCTTTGAAATCTTCATAAATGAGGAAAAGTAAACCACATAATATATATTTGTTTAATGTAACATGGCTGGAATATTTAGCTTAAAAACAAGGAAAAAAATGTTAAAATAAGAACTTATGTCCCAGTTGGCACCCTGTAGGAAAGATTTTGACAAAGAACAGTGAGCCTAAATGCCAAACCTGAGTAATGGAATATAAAACTATATTTTGAGTTATGAGTTAACTACAGAAGCGAAATGCTGCCAGTGCAAGCACCGACCTTTGACTCCAGCACTGCTCGATTAACAGACACCGACTATTTTCTTTACCTTCAAATGCCACGCAGTCCCTCAGCTCTTTCCCCTGCTTCTTTACGGCACTGTGGAGGATCCACTTTGGTCTTGCGTGTTTGCTAGTGGAAAGCCCCATAAGAGGGCCATGTGTGTACAGTGAGTCTGATTTCGGAAAAAGGGCTTCCCCTTGAGGCTCCAGAGACCGGGCCAGGTTCAAACAGAGTACGAGGTGCTAATGAACAGGGACCTGACAAAGTTTGTTTTCCTGAGTCCAGGGGATATAATGGGTTCATTGAAGCCACCAAGCTTTGGTCATGGAAAGTGTTGGGAGAAGTATCCCCTGGAGTTCACCTGACCTTTCTGAACTTTCCCCACTTTTTTATTTTCACCATGTGCTTTTTCAGGTCCTGCAGGGACAGTTTAAATATTCATTGGCTACTTCCAGCTGAGGCAAGGGGACTTGATACTCTACGTTCCCTAGTCCTCAGTAATGGCTAGGAGAACTGAATAAAGGCGATGAAAAATTTCTGAAAATGTTAAATAAAATCATAAAATTAAAAAAAAAAAAAAAACTATTAACATTGTTGGAAATGGGATTTGAGGATTTACCCAGAGAATGTGGTTTGATGTGAGTTTCCAGACCATTGAAATGAACCCCATTTCAGTGCACTATAAAAAACAAAACAGCTTGGAGTGTGTAGCGTCACCTAGGCCTACTGCCATAGCCTCAGTTCATGTTTTCATTTAGACGATCTTTTGTGCTTCTGCTGAAGCCTGATTTCACAGCATGTTAGCATGTCTAAATGTGACAGGCACAGTATCAGCAAATGAGGAGATCTGTGGATTTAACATGATGTCAGACCAAAAATGTTTAATCATTGCTCTTTGAATGGTCAAGAAAGGTGAGCGAGTCCTTCCCACACAGTATGATTTCCTCTCTGTCACTTTTATAGATCTGAAAATAAGTGAAACATTGCCTTGTGAACTCTTTACAGTTACTCCAGTCTGTAACTCAATAGTTCTGGAGTACTGCTGAACGGTTTTCCATTATTCTCAAAGAGAAAGGCAGACTTTATTCCAGTCGAGCTCACTGTATTCACACCAGCAAAAGGAGACTTCTTTAACAATTATTTCCTTTCATATACCGACACAAAGAGGCAGTGACAGCTGCTCAGCTGACATTGGAGGAATCTCAAAAAATCTCTTTATGTTAATAAGTAGTCTTGACCAGTCTCAATCATTTTTTAAATTAACAAATTTTCCAATGATTTGAAAGATAAATTTGGCAGTTAGAAACACAGCTTCCTTCTCAATGTGATGTTAATGTTAAACTACTCTGATGACTCCCGCACTTATGTTTAGCAAAGCAGGCTATCTAACCACCATGAATCCACAATTTTAAATAACATAGATTGAAATGAAATTTCACGCGAAAACAAAGAATTTTATTTCTTGAATTACCTTAAAGAAGAGAATTTTACACATCCCTTTGTGTTGAGTGCTTTGAAAGCTCACATAATGTCAGTTTAAGAAATTATTGACAACAGGTCATGATCAATCATTAGTTTAGAGGGATGTTTTAGCCTCACCAATGAAACACATTTTCAGCTCACCAGCCCCCACTGCACAGAAGAGCATTATTCCACCGAATAAAAGGAAACATCTAACAAAAACAACAATCCTATCAAAAATTATTGCTAGTATCTAGTACACTGCAGATTATTGTTAAAAAGTTTAAAGGAACTGCAATATGAGCAAAGAAGCTTGCATTAAATTTTACAAGGATTTCCAATGTGTGTGTCACATGAAAAATTCATTTTTTTCCCCCAGTTTGAAATGTTTTTAAAGTTTTATATTTTTTGTTGACCCTCATACAGTGCGTCTTTCAACTGGACAGCAGTACAGTGTTCATCCAGAGGACCCAGAAGCTTTTTTGTAACAAGAGGTATCACTCCTCACCCAGTGACAAGCTTGTTTCACTGCAGGCCTCAGATCCGTGAGCTAAAGCCAGGCTTTCTCACAACTGACTTATCAACTTCCTTCAATGAGCGACAACCTTTCAGAGAATAGAAGAAAATTAAAGTGTTTATTGCAGCTTAGACAAACCCAAATACCCCTGCATTGCTGTACGGTTTAATTGGAAGCATACACAAGCGGTCAAATTTTTTTTAGAATTTTTTAGGACACTTAACTAATGTTTTTGTTCCTTGTTTTATTGAAATGGAAGCAGTTTTAACTCATGAAAATCAACTAAGATGGCGCAAAGAAAGATGTGAATAGTGAGAGGTCAAAAATAATCTTATTTCAGCAAGATGGTGACCTAAAATATTTATTAGTGAAAAACAGTATTTGGCAAAATAAAGACGTGCACCAGGGGCCCTCAATCTTAGCCAGAAAAGGCCAGTGTGGGTGCAGGTCTTTCATTCCAACCAAGCAGGTTCTCTCCTGATTCGACTAATCAGCCCCTTGAGTGTTCTCTTAAATCCTTGATTCGTAGAATCAGATATGGCTCATTCCATACTAAACTGTACAAATGTGTTAAAATGGTGATGAAAATTCAAATACACCTTTTCCAATTCTGCAACCACCGACGTCGCCATCTGCTGGCCGTTAAATGGAATTCAAATTCCACATTGGTCTCACTTTTCAGACCTGGGCGCTGCGTCCATCTTTTTATACAGTCTGTGGTGATAGCGCACAGATTGTTTATGTTTTTATGGGGGTAACACAATATTAGGACACGGAAAAATTTCATTACTTTTAAAAGCATGGTATATATGATTGTCTGACGCCTTGTGAAATTTTGATGCAGGAAGTGAGTACCTTATTTTGCCGAGGTCATCTTTACGCTATTTGCATACATTATGCAAATTAACCCACATGGATGGACGTAACACGCGAGGACGCTACTGGTTACGTCCACGACAGTCATTTCAAATTCCATGTCTGATCAGACGAGTCCCGATAATTTAGTGCAGACAGTTGAAACCGTCATTATGGGAATTTCTCTGCAATATTTCATTTCACTTTGTTTTGAAGTGTAAGCAGACATGTCACGAGCATTTCACGAAGTTGGCTGCCAAATTTTGTAACAAAATATATCCTTCACAATGCCTTGGCTGACATCAGCACACCCATTTTTCTGCTGTGTTGTTGGACCGATGACTCTGATTTTTTCTTATGTATATCTTCAATCTGGGGGCAAATAAATATGAACAATGCAAATCATTTAATTCTCCTAAAAAAAAAATTTATTGACCATTCATATACAACACAGTGAATTGTACAGTTTAGTATGGAGTGACCCATATCCATCTGCTTGGTTGGACTGAAAGCCTGCACCCACACCAGTCCCTTGTGGACAGGGTTGAGGACCCCTGATGTGAACTAATCATTTACATTTTCCAACAAAGAAAATTGCTCCAAACTGGTGCAAATTGGACAACAAAATGAAAATGAAGCAGCCCACGAGCGCAGTACATTCAGAGTACTGCTGGATGTAAACCTGCAAGACCACAGGTTTGACTATGTAAGAAAAAAATTCCATGAATCTGCTGAACAATGATTACTGCAAAAGGCAGCCACTTTTGTAAACCGAAAATTGAGATGGTTTTTTGTAAAGCAAAATGCCTTGAAATATTCATTTTTCTATCTCTGTCTGCTAGAAAATTGTTGGTGATCTAAAACTTTTGACCAATGGGGTACATCTAAACTCTTCCACTGCATTTCCTTTCACTCGATCAGGGCATAGTGCATTAGTAGAATAACAATTTTAAGTGAATAATATTACCTGATTGCAAAATGAAAATAAAATATTACTAAAAGTTTTCCTCAATAAAATAATTAAAACGTAGTCCCCAGAGCACTGCTGAATAAAAGCAAATCACATCAGTCATGGCCTAAAGAAACAGCAGGTGAAATCGTGGTCACCATGAATAGTACATTGGACAATACAGGACAGCAGATTCATGTGATAATGGAGACAGCCTCAATCTAAAGCTTACCTGCAAGAGCCAGTGCTAGTCGAAGTTCCTCTCTCAGCATCTGTAGGATGTCACCGACACCCTTGTCCCCCTAGCAACAGAAAAAACAAGGTTATGAGACTTCCCTAGTAATTTCTAAAAATGCCCTCAGCTCAGTTACGGAGTAGCAACCATGTAGCAGATGAGTCTTACAGGGGAATATGCCAGCCTGCCACATGTATCATGGGCTACACACTGCACATTCTTTAGAGTTAAATCAGCTCCCCATGTGCATGAATAGTTCAAACTGGACTCACATTTACTCTCTGTTAGAATATAACTAACCCGGGACTGTTAGAATGAAGGCAGATACCCACATTGAGGATGGCCAATCCTAAACCTCGCCTGGCTCCTACACTAGTCGGATACATGTCTTTGATCATTTCCTTTGTGTGACCTGTTTAACACCCTTCAGCCCACACCCAAATCATTCTCGGCAAGAACCATTTGTTCTTTTGCATCCTTCAGCCCCTCTGTGCAGATGTAGACGCCAACGGACATGGAGCAGCTCTATTTATGCATGCAGTTACACTAGTCTATCACTAGATGGCACACCCGGATCAGTTATTGAATATTCACTAGCAAGCCCTGCTCAAACACGGTTTAGAATATGGACGAGTTCACTCCTATCCCTGTTTTTCAGGAGTTGCATGAATTAAACTCCTCAGCTAAGCCTGAGGTGCAAACTGCTCAATATCCTTGACCATAGTATCTATCCAGCAGTTCAAAAAATGATCTCTTTTGACAAAAAAATCATTGTCCTTTGTAGAAACTACTTCAGCTATAGTGAGCCAATGGTTTCCCAATTAAGTAGTTAAGAAAAATCAGTTTCTGAAGCAAAAATTCAACATGGTATTGATACCATGTCATTCAACTATCAATTATAGTCATCACATATCAAAAACACGTAATTCCCTACCATGGATTTGTGCACACGCAAATTCCTCCATCGCCAAATTCAGCGCTCCCTTATATCCTCCTAAGGTATCTCATTGATAAGCCACTCACTCGATTGCTTACATAGGCTCATCTGCGTAAAGCACAGTTAAAGTTCACGCCCATGTGAAACTTCCCTGGTAATGATCTATTGATTGACATGTTTCATATACAACCCCAATTCCGAAAGAGTTGGGACAAAGTGTAAATTGTGAATAAAATCAAAACGCAATGACTTTCAAATCACACCAGCCAGTATTTTATTCACAATAGAACAGAGATAACATAGCAAATGTTGAAACTGAGAAATTTTACAATTTTATCCACAAAATGAGCTCATTTCAAATTTGATGGCTGCTACAGGTCTCAAAAAAGTTGGGACAGGGGCATGTTTACCATGGTGTAGCATCCCCTCTTCTTTTTAACACAGAGTGGAGGCGTCTGGGCATTGAGGAGACAAGTCTCTTGAGTTTAGCCATTGGAATTTGATCCCACCCTTGTGTAATACAGCCTTCCAGCTGCTGGAGAGTTTTGGGTCTCCTTTGACTGACTTTTTGTTTAATTGTGCGCCAAATGTTCTCAATTGGTTCAAAGATCAGGACTGCAGGCAGGCCAGTTCATCACACGGACTCTTCTACTACGAAGCCATACTGTTGTAATAGCTGCAGCATGTGGTTTTGCATTGTCCTGCTGAAATACACAAGGGCTTCCCTGGAATAGATGTCATCTGGAGGGGAGAATATGTTGCTCTAAAACCTTTATATACCTTTCAGCATTCATGGTGCTTTTTAAAACCCTCTCCGCTCCTCCCCTTCCCGCTCAAGGCTGCTGTCTGTCCTAGTACCTCTTTGGAGGAATGATCTACCGATCTAGGTCCGAACGGCAGAATCCTTGAGCACCTTCAAGCGCCGCCTGAAAACCCACCTCTTCAGGCTCCACCTTTCCCCTACTCCACTGCCCTGAATCCTGTCCTTACATCCCTTGATTTGTTGCCCTTTTACATGATCTTGTTGCACTTAATTTTGTTCCCCTTTTTTCAGATTTTGTTACCGCTTTACTTGATTTGGTTGCCCTTCAATTTTGTTGCACTCGATTTTGTTGTCGGTTTACTTGACTTTGTTGCCCTTTTGTTGCACTTGACTCTGTTGCCCTTTTGTTGCACTTGATTCTGTTGTCCTCCACTCGATTTTGTTGCTGGTCTACTTGAGTTTTTTGCTGTTTTACTTGATTTTGTTTACTTGATTTGTTGCCCTTTGATCCTGTTGCCGCTTTACTTGGTCTTATCAGTATTTTTGGTGATTGCTTATTGGTTTAGATCCGTAACAACAAAACGTGTTCTGTCACTTACTGTTAGCACTTGGACTTGTCCCCTAGCTCTGCACTTTTGTACTGATCTTTTGCACTTTTGTATGTCGCTTTGGATAAGAGCGTCTGCTAAGAACCTGTAATTTAATGTAATGTAAAACATGCAAGTATCCCACACCATATGCACTAATGCATCCCCATACCGTCAGAGATGTTGGCTTTTGAACTGAACGCTGATAACAGGAGGGGTGGTCTTTCTCCTCTTTAGCCCAGAGGACACAACGCCCATGATTTCCAACAAGAATGTCAAATTTGGACTCGTCTGACCACAGGACACTTTGCCACTTAGCTACAGTCCATTTTAAATGAGCCTTGGCCCACAGAACACAGCGGCGCTTCTGGATCATGCTCAACAAGGGCTTCCTTTCTGCATGATAGAGTTTTAGGTGGCATCTGTAGATGGCACAGCAGACTGTGTTTACAGACAGTGGTTTCTTGAAGTATTCCTGGGCCCCTTTAATAATGTCAATGACAGGCGCCCCGGTGGCTCATCGGTCTAAGCGCGCGTATCATAAAGGCTGTGTCCTTCCCGCAGCGACCTGGGTTCGACTCCGGCTCAGGTCATTTGCTGCATGTCTGCCCCCATTCTTCTCCTCAACTTTCCTGTCTCTCTACACTGTACAACTGTCAAATAAAGGAAAAATTCCCAAAAAATAATCTTAAAAAAAAAAAAAAATTAAAAAATAATGTCAATGACAGAATCATGCCGGTAAGTGATGCAGTGGCGTCTGAGGGCCCGAAGATCACGGGCATCCAGTAAAGGTCTTCGGCCTTGTCCTGTACGCACAGAGATTTTTCCAGTTTCTCTGAATCTTTTGATGATTTTATGCACTGTCGATGATGAGACCTTCAAAGCCTTTGCAATTTGACATTGAGGAACATTGTTTTTAAAATATTCCACAATTTTTTTACGCAAGCCTTCACAGGTTGGAGAGCTTCTGGGCATCTTTACTTCTGAGAGACTCAGCCTCTCTAAGACATCCCATCATGTTACACACCTGATGCCAGTTAACTTAATTACTTGCTAAATGTTCTTTCAGCTGATTCTCTATTATTCACTTTTTCAGCCCTTTTTTGCCTGTGTCCCAACTTTTTTGAGACCTGTTGCAGCCAGAAAATTTGTAATAAGCTCACTTTGTGGATAAAAATGTAAAATGTTTCAGTTTCAACATTTGAAATGTTATCTATGTTCTATTGTAAATAACATATTGGCTCATGTGATCTGAAAGTCATTGCATTTTGATTTTATTCACAATTTACACTTTGTCCCAACTATTTCGGAATTGGGGTTGTACAATTCCAGAGAGTATAAACTTTCCACGTTAATTATTATTAATTATTTCTCAAAAACTGTCAAATAACTTTTTTTTCGAAATCTGGCAATCAACTAACCTTGGTACACTTGATGCACAATGCAAGTGCCATTTTGATTGAATCAACGGAAGTGGGTCTAGTGGGGGCGTTGTACTTTAACATTGGGTCTTATGGAGAATAGGCAAAATGGTTTGTGGAAGCTAAATGGTTACAGATAGAGATAAAGGGCTCTAATTTCTTGGCGCAGCACAGGGTGGCGCAGCATGGCGCAGCCCGCGCAGTGGTAATTTTGTCCCGTGCGCAGCCACTTTGGCAATTTGGTAGACCGACGTATGCCGAGATGGGTGTGGCGGCGCAGTAGGGGGAGGTGTCACATATTCATCATGACGGAGTGACAATTTTGTGGCAAAAGGCTCCACCGAAAGTGCGCAGAGCGCTTGCCAGCTCCAACCTGGTTTACTTTCTGTGCAGTGGTAATTTGGCTGACCGGCGCACAGTGCGCACACATCACCGAAACCAGGTTCCGAAACCAGGCAGGTTTCCAGAATGTCAGGCGCATTTCAATACAATAAATAATTACAGCAATCACTATTTAATGTAACTATCTGAATCAGGACATAAATTATAGTATCTATATTGATTGTCCTGATGTCAGATCAAAGGCGGTTGGCACGCATAATGGAAACTCGACCTGACTTAATCAACGCAGCTGAATCTGTGATGCAAACTAACGACTTCACATCTTTCTCAGCCAACCACAAACTCCCTCGGCATCAGGTAGTGTGTACATATCCAGCTTCTCTCATCTCAAAAAATGCAAAAGAAAAGAGAAAAAGAGAGACGCTTGGCAATGCATCCTTTACGCACAGGTGCTTCTGATTTCATCCGCGTAACGCATGGTATTTGTTTATGTTGTGATCTGTGCACACTACTTATCTTTATTACAAGGGGTTTAAATATAGGTTACTAAATATGAGTGTCTTTATTAGTGGGAAAATATGTTTGCCTTACCCGTAATGCCAACCTCAATCCCACCAAAGCCCTCGACACTGACGGCTGAGAGGGTGGAGGACGCAATGTCCTCCGCCGAGCTCATGCCCACGCTGGTGGGGGGCCGCCTCCGGAGGCCATTTACCCCTTTTTCCACCAAAAAGACCCTGGTGTTAGTGCCGTGCTGGTGCTAGTGCCAGTGCTTAGTTGGTTCAACCCACGAACCTCCTAAGAACCTGTTCGCTTTTCCATCGCCGAGGAGCCAAATCAGAGCCACGTGATCACGTCACTGTAATTTAAGACCAACAGATCAGGAGAAAATAAACTTCGTTCGAGACCTGCGTCTCACTCAGCAGCGCTCACATAACAGCTGGCAATACAGAAATACAGTATGTACTGCGGGAAACCACGAATAAAAATTTAGAACAAAAATAATCCTTGCGTTCTATGCTCAGTGTGCAAGCAATACTATTATTGTCACTTAGGTTTTATCGTTTTTAGTGGGGGAAAGGAATACAGCCTGATTGCTATGATCTCGTACTGAGTTAAGATCACATCTAGAAAATAAATGTGTAATGTATCTTGCATTGTTGTCCATGCATGTTAATCCCAAAATTTTAAGCAGCAACAGGGTGTAATAATAGGAACACGCTATCCATCGTTTCTCTTCCCAATGATACAGGCAGAAGAAATAAATGAGCAACCGTCATATTTCATTCCAACTTCATAAGTTTGAATGATCTGACGTAGTTTCGTTTTGAAATTCCATTCAAGTTCGCTGATGGTGATAATTCGGGAATGCCCTAGCTAGCCAGCTAACTCATATTCGTAATGCTTAATATAGACGTAAGGTGCAGAAAACATGCCTGAAGCAGCAAAGTAAAATGCAACATTAACACATCATGCAGATATAGGACAGAGGCTTCTTTATTCCAACATTTTAAAGGTGAGAAGAGGAGCTCATTTGATTGGTGAAGATTTGACTCGGCTGTGTTATACCCAAACACGCCTTCTCTCCTCCCTCTTTGCCACTTGCGCCGGCAGGAGGGACAGAGGCGGGACAGAGGAGTACTTGTGCCAGGCTGCGCCGGGCATGAAATTGCAAAATACGCCTGGATACACCCCGTTGGCGCGGCGCTCACCCCATTCGCCGCGCCTGCGCCTGGTCAACTAATTTAGAGCCCTAAGTGTGTTTTGTCGACATACAGGAAGTCATATATGACCTATATTTTGGCAGTGTTAAATATGACCTCAGATGACTTTGAAAGGTCAAACTCAAAGGCAAGGAAAATATTAACAATGTTAAAAGATAAAATGATAAAAAGATAAAATTCTCTGAATAGAATGAAATAAATCATAGGCCTATATGTGTTTTAAGAGGAGTAGTCTGCCCCATGATATAAGTTAATCAGTAAATTTCATGTGATTCATTCATTCAGTCGTGAGTACGAGCCATACTGTTCTTTTGAGTTGAATGAATTCTATTGCTGAGCAACCAGGATCTGATAAGCAAAGAATATTTTGGGAAAAATGCTGTTTTTTCACATTTACTGTTTTGTAATTTAACATTTTTGAAAGTCTGAAATGAACATCACTCCTCATCTAACAAACATATCGTCACCCTATTAAAATAATGGCCTAAGTCATTTTTGACTAAAGTTTTAAATGATTAATAAATATCGTATGCTCTGAATTTGGTAAAGTTTTTTGTGTTTTCCCAAAAACTTGAAAAAAATTACTTAGGCCATTATTTTAATAGGGTGACGATATCACAAATTTACCCACACAAGATGTGGCAGAGTAACAACAGCATAACATACAACAGCAACACAGCGTGATGAACACAAACATTACTTTTCTTGAGCCCTCCAGTGCAGAGGGATTGCAGCTCTAAGAAAAATGACTAGCTCAATGGTACTGGGAACAAAACCCCCCAAAAAACCCTTTTCACATGTAGCTATTAAAAAAAAAAACAAAAAATAACACAAAATACATTTTGAATGATAAATAAAATAATACTGAAATACGCAGCAAAATAAATATAAAATATACTAAATTATTTATCAGTTCAATAAAACAAACATGGTGCAGAACAAGAAAGCGGAACTGAAAACTAGTTTAACAAGTTAGGCTCTATGCCAGGAAGACCAGTCTGTCAACACTTTCTAGCTTCAGTGTCGAGGTCTCCTAAAGTGGGCGTTGCCCTTAGCGCATGCTCTCTGTTCTCAGTCTTTCAGTTGCCAGTTAGGCAGGTGGTCGCACATTAGATGTTTGGACGGTGAGACTGATAGATGGAAGCTGCGTTTTTCCGTCTTTACTGTCAAGCCTGAAAATATGGATGATTAAAGAAGTAGCGAGCTAGTTATTAAGCTACTGAAGGAGTATGGAAAAGTTACGTCTGCTGGCTAAGCAAGGACGGCGGTTACATACTTCAAGAAATTCGACAGGCATTCACACATTTGGTATTCAGTCTCTAACATTAAAATTGATCCATGGCTGGCATCTGCATGGTAGCAACCATTGGCTTGCCAACATTCAATTGGAATGGCGGCCCTATTTTCCCGAAATAAATTCTCTGAATCAATCTGTTCCTGTCAACACGTCTCCTTTATTACCTCTGGCTAAACAAACAGCTTGGTCAAACCCAAGGTGGTACATAGGTTGACTGTTAACATACATGCCAACTCTACCGCTTTTGGCGGTAGACTACTGCTTTCGGGGTGTTTCATTCTGAAAAAAACGCCCCAAAAGCGGTAGTCTATTGCCAAAAGCGGTAGAGTTGGCATGTATGCTGTTAATATTATCGCAATCGCGATGCCAAGTTCCGTTAGCGGTTTAAAGGAAATTTAATAGTCACCGGGACACAGAAAGGAACAGGAACCATTCTGTTAACAAAATCTGAACACAAACACAAAACTGTTAAATTAGCAAATGCTCATTTTAGTTTTTATTTGTGGTATCCTCAGTTTTCTCGTTGAGCTAGCCTTCACGCTAATGATGTCTCATTTGGGATAGGAAGAGAGCAGTCATGATTGTCCACCCATTGTTACATAGCAACGCCAGAAGTACAACCTGCAGAGACTTCAATAAAGGTTATTTTTTATAAAAACTGTTAATCAAAGGCACTTCAAGTGTGGCAAAAAAATAATCAGAAGACCTTAGGCTTAGTGAAAATTGTATCGATTGGGTGCCATATGATGCGGGGGAAAAATATAAATGAGATATTTTGTTCTCAGTCCACGATTGACCTCAATGCAGTGAAATAGCTGCTTGTACTTCACTAGAGGTTGTTAATTCTTTGGCTCAATCTTGTTAGTAAAGAAAATCTTTGGTGTAACGTTATATCATTGTGCTGTAGCAAGTAAAGCTCCATGTGCTCGCTAAAAATCAAAACGTGTGGGTGTTATCACGGTATTGCAAAATCCATGTTGTGGCGTAACGCGACATCGGTGATGGTGACCCCACCCCTACATCAAATTTGTAGTTTATTGTCGAGAATGTTTTGCTTTTGCATTTGTAGTCCAGTTTGGAGTCCATTTTGAGAACCACATATCCACTTCGCAAATACGTGAGTAGCCAGTGATTAGCTCTTGGTCAATGAGGTACCTCAGTTTCAACAAATGTTCACAATGTAACTTGACGGAAGCCGATTACTGACATGAATTGCCTTTGGCCATCTCCAGGAAAATGATAAACCTGCAACTAAGCAAAGTCATTGCACAGCACGCTATTATTAGCTACCTACATGTGATGCATAGGAGTCACTTGATAACTGTGAATTCCTATTATTTCACCATTTAGCTAGCTAGCTTGTATTAATATGCACCAAAAATGACAAGCTAACTCAGCAAACTAGCTGGCTGGCTAGGTAGTCCACTGGCTTAGCTACTTACAGTCGGTGAATAGAAATCAATAGAAAACAGTAAATGGTTTACTGTTACCTACTGTTATTCAGTTACTTAGCTAGCATTTATATGCACCAAATATAATAAGCTAAGCCAGCAAAATAGCTAGTTCGCTGGCTTAGCAAGCTTACTATATTTGTTGCATATACGTCAACAGATGACAGCGAATAGCAATTATTTACACCACTTAAATTGTGTTGAACCTAAAGTATTGAACCATCTAGCATTTCTATGCATCATATATAATCTTAGCTAACTACTGAAGCCAACAAACTAGTTTGCTGGCTTAGCTAGCCAGCAAGTTTGCTGGCTCAGCTAGCTATATTTTGTGCATATAAATCAATAAAACAGTGAATCGCAATTATTTCCCTACTTAACTAGAGTTAGATAAGCAAGTAGTCATTAAACAGTTATGTACCAAGGTCAGTTACACATTGATTTCACTGATCAGCTTGGTTGCCAACTACCGAGTTTTTATGCAAACAAACATCGGCCAAAGATCCTTAGCTATTAAAGTAAATTGGCGTTAGCGGCAAAATTTGATATCTAGCTAGGTAAGCAACTAGCCAAGAGGACCTTAAGCACCTAACTAATTTGCACAGTCTCACCAGGATAGGCTATCAAATATGGCTAGGCGCTGTATGATTTCTAATGCATAGTTAGCTATGAACTCTTTCTGTTTGGGAATCGGGGGATAATGGGATGTGTAGATTTTTAAACTATAAAGACGGTTAGCATGTCTAATAAAACTACATTTGTAGTTACTCGGGAATATGACATAAAATCTCGAAATCAATAGAGGCTGGAAAACAATGTGAAGTACCTCAAAAGTGAATGTGTAAAAAAGCGACAAGTCTATGGGTAAAATGAATAGGAACTTCGGACACCAGCATGATATAATCACTACAGCACTCTTTAAGATTCTAAAGTCCCCAATGAAAAGATGAAGCATAACGTGAAAATGAATGGGTTTTTTTTTAATAAAAAAATTTGGCATCTCCAATCCCACCCGAATCTGGAATGCCCAATTGGTGAACTATGTACAAGGCTTGCTCGTATGCGACCCCTTGTTGCCAATTCAGGAGAGTGAAGACAGTTCGCGGCTCTCCTCCGAAGCACGCGCCTGTCAGCCTACTGCTTCTTATACACTCATTGGTTCAATCTTCGCAAGTACAGAACGAGGCTGGAGGATACCCGGACATGAAGAGGCTTAGAATCTTCCTGACGAGCGCCTGTCTGGCCAACAGGAGGCGCTTGAGCAACGAACAAGGCAATTATTACTTTCCCCTACCCGGTGGTCCCTTCCCAATTTGCAACCCTGTAGGGCAATAGCCAATTGTGCGCTACTCTGAAAAAGCTGCCGACCATTGCCGGCTGGTACGAGGCGGGGATCGAACCCACGTTGTGATAGTCACTTCTGCTTTGCAACGCGATGCTTTACCGAGTGAGCTATCTGGCAGCTATGAATGGGTTTTTTGGTTGTAGTTCTGGTCTCCATAAGTGCGTGTTGCCTTCAGCACACACTCTCTGTGCTTAACATTTTCAGCAGCCATTTTGGCAAGTGGCTGCACGTTAGACAGTGGAACCAAAGGCTGGGAGCTGTACTTCTCCATCTTTGCAGGCAAGTCTCTAAATACAGATGAATGAATAAGTAGCTAGCTAGCTACACTTCAGATGCTTGCTTGCGTGTGAGCTAATGTTCTCTTTACTCAAGATATGTCACGATATGTTTGACCAAAATGTTGTATGAAACAAATAAGTTGCATAGCCAGCATTTTCCAATGAAATTAATACTTTCCCTCACTCATCGAGTGATTCTGCGTCCATGTTCTAATGTTTTCCGACCATCAGCTGGGTTCTCCCGAAACAGCAGTGCTAAATGTGGCTAAATGTGATGGCTTAATAGCGGCCCCCCCTTCAGTAGTTTAGCGTGATATTGGTTTGACTGATATAGTACCCCGCAACGTTTGCCTTCAAATTCAACAAACTTCAAACTAAGATTTTGGAAAAATGTGCAACAGTTGTGAGTGCCAACAAGCAGAATGTCATTAAGAATAAAATAATCCTCATAACTTTAGAAATCCAGGTCCTCCCTCAATGGGGATCATTATATTCAAAAACTAAAGCAGATACGCAGCCTCAGCCCACTGCCTATTTACGAAAATTACTCGTGCTGACTTGTTCTTGGTCATTTTCCTTCGGTAACACATTTTCCAATGATAACAATAATCCACTGGGAATAAAAGACAGCTTTCTTCCTAATGCGATCTACGCAAGATTAAATGCCAGGCTAAATTCAGTTCAGAGAAGTAATTTAGCCATTAATAAGCTAATGCTTTATGAAAGGTAAACTGCGAAGGAGCTTTTGCATCACCTTATTCTTTTGCCTATATGCCAAGTCAGGCCGAGGAGGAGCGGCTATGTCAACCCAGCTGTAACGAATTTGGATAAGTGCGCATTCACGACTTCCTTAAATAAAATGCGTGGTTAATCGCAGATTTACTGACGCAGAAATAAAGAGGACGCATGCAGTGTACCTTTGACCGACTGAGCAACAGCTTATCATGCAAACATATGAGGAAGTGAAACATAATATGTAAAAAAGGCAATATGGCTACTATGATTAAACAGAGAGAGAAATGCAGGCAGACAATAGCCGACCGACTGAATGTGTTAGTAATACAAAAATGTACACTTAATGATCACTGCTCTTACTGAAACCGTCATAATTACAATTACTTGTGATATTCACAAATAGTTGTATACTTTACTTCATAAGTGAGCAGAAGTTAAAGTAACTCAGGAAATTGAACATGAAGACTAACTACAAACAGTAATCCACAATGCAAAAATATGTTCAAGCATCCTGATTTCTTGATTTTTTTGCATATTTGTCACATTTAAATGTTTCAGATCATCAAAAAATTTTTAATATTAGACAAAGATAACCCGAGTAAATACAAAATGCAGTTTTTACCAGAAGTAATTTTTTACCTACTGAAATTACTCCAAGAGCGCACCGACGACTCATCCAGGAGGTCACAAAAGAACCCAGAACAACATCAAAAGAACTGCAGGCCTCACTTGCCTCAGTTAAAGTCAGTGTTCATGATTCAACGATAAAAAGAGACTGGGGTATGAGCAAAATGGTATCCATGGGAGAGTTCCAAGGTGAAAACCACTGCTGACCAAAAAGAACATAAAGGCTCGTCTCACATTTGCCAAAAAAATGCCTTGATGATCCCCAAAACTTTTAGGGAAATATTCCATGGACTGATGAGACAAAAGTTGAAGTTTTTGGAAGGTGTGCGTCCCGTTACATCTGGCGTAAAACTAACACAGCATTTCACAAAAAGAACATCATACCAACAGTCAAACATGGTGGCAGTAGTGTGATGGTCTGGAGCTGCTTTGCTGCTTAAGGACCTGGACAACTTGCTGTAATTGATGGAACCATGAATTCTGCTCTCTACCAGAAAATCTTGAAGGAGAATGTCTGACCATCAGTTCGTGACCTCAAGCTCAAGCGCACTTAGGTTATGCAGCAGGACGATGATCCGAAACACACCAGCAAGTCCACCTCTGAATGGCTTAAAAAAAAACAAAATGAAGGTTTTGGAGTGGCCAAGTCAAAGTCTGGACTTAAATCCAATTGAGATGCTGTGGCATGACCTTAAACAGGCTGTTCATGCTCAAAAAATCTCCAATGTGGCGGAATTAAAACGCTCGTGCACGCACACAAGCAGACAATAGTAATGTCACCATGGAGAGGCTCACCATGCAAATCTCATTCTGCAAACCTGCAATCAATTAGCACCACAAACAGCAGTGGAAGCGCCAAAATAATCAAAGCTAATCTAATAGCCTGCGTTGGACTCAAAAGAAAAGACCACAGTCTGAATTCTCCAACTACCACACATCTAAAATAGCTTTAGACACGATAAGCATAGAATAGCCATCGAGAAAAGCACTGTGGCTCATTACATGCCGATAATACTTTATTAATGAAGAAAAAATTAATTACATATTCTACGATATGAGCATATTTTAAGCTTAAATACTTGCAGCGATCCCCCAGCAGGTTTCACGAGGATACACCGGTCCGCGCATAATTATGCGCAAGGCACAGTATAGTGTAACTTCACTGATGATTTAAATCTCCAGACACGCCAAAAGGATCGGTCAGGTTCCACTGTCAATGATCATATGAGAGGTTACAATTACACGACCATACAACTAAGTGATGGCGAGCTTACGATAGCCTCCCGGTACACATTAACATTGCACGCATTCGATGAAGCAGAAGCATGCGTAAAAAAACGATCTAATTTAGTAAGTTTAGCACTATACTCATCCTTTTCCCGTTTTTCCTTTCTCTTCTGGGTGCCGCTTTTTTGTTTGGGCTCACTAAACATTATGCTGCTATGCTAAGTTTATCATTTACTCAATATAGAACACTTGCGTCTTTCTAAAAGGTTGAGGAGAAATTTAGGTGACGTCAATGCAAGTTATTACAAATGACAGGGAACAAGATCATTGGCCAAATTAGCATTTCCCAGCAAGCCCGCTTCCTTCAGAACTTCAGATGACAGCAAGCAAAGCAATTTAGTGGTGGATACAAATAATATTTATACTGAAACATACATTTTTATAGAATTTCAGTAAGGCAAAAAAAAAACCACTCAAAGTCAAAACTGTGATAGAGGCTTACGTTAAGTCAAGAGTGGTATATATATAAATATATATATATATATATATATATATATATTTTGAACGTGCAAGCACGGCTGCGTTGCCAATGACATATTTTACTCTAAAGTATTGAGTTTGATGATCATAGAGAGTTAAATGCTTTAGTGGTATGTTATAGAACATTTTGTCGGGCCCCTTACACCTGCTGGGCCCCGGTGCAATGCACCGCTTGCACCATCAACAGTTACGCCACTGAGTGGGCCAAAATTCCTCCACAGCAATGAGAAAGACTCACTGCCAGATATTGCAAACGCTTGATTACAGTTGTTGTTGCAGAGGGTGGCAGGACCAGCTATTAGGCTTAGGGGGCAATTACTTTTTCACATAGGGCCAGGTAGGTTTGGGTAGCTTTTTCCCCTCAATAAATGAAATCATCATTTAAAGACTGCACTTTGTATTTACTCGGGTTATCTTGTCTCATTAGCTCCTGCCGCTCGCGGTGCGGGAGCTATGGTATCGGGCTCCGTACGTGCGTGCGTCGGTCAACACATTTTGCTTTATCTCATCAACGATTTCAGTTACAGGCTCCTAATTTTTACTGGACATGCATCTCATTAAGCCCTACAAATGACGTGCCTAAAGGTGACCTTAGCCTATTTTTTCAAGGTCACTGGCCTCAAAATATCACCAAAAACTTTGACATTTTGCTTCATCTCATCAACTATTTCAGTTACAGGCTCCTAATTCTTACTGGACATCCATCTCATAAAGGCCTACAAATTACGTGCCTAAGGGTGATCTTGGCCTATTTTTCAAGGTCACTGGCCAAAAAATATCACCAAAAAATGTGACATTTTGCTTTATCTCATCAACTATTTCAGTTACAGGCTCCTAATTATATCCCCGAAATACAAGTTTCGGGGATATCATGGTTTCGGCCCACCCGCGCGTCCGCAGATTTTAGCCGTTAGCGCGAAAACTCACGAAATAATTTACATTGGCTTCTCATTATTAGCATATGAGTAGATATGGTAGAGAGGATGAACTGATTAGATTTTGGGCAAGTATGCACTCCTAGGTTTGCCAACAAGTGGCGCTATATATTGAAAAAAGCAGTTTTTTAACCATATCTCTGGAACAATTACTTACACAGACCTCAAATTTGGTAGATATGGTAGAGAGGATGAACTGATTAGATTTTGGGCAAGTATGCACTCCAAATTTGCCACCAGGTGGCGCTATATATTGAAAAAAATCAGTTTTTAACCATATCTCTGGAACAATTACTTACACAGACCTCAAATTTGCCTCATATTGTAAGTCTAGTAAAGGGGAATCTAATAAAGGGGGCTTCGAGGATTGGGGAATTTCAGGGATATACCCCTTGCTGTCAGCCGCCGACAGAGTAGGCCTAGTTTTTACTGGACATGCATCTCATAAAGGCCTACAAATGACCTGCCTAAAGGTGACATTGAAAAAATAGGCCAAGGTCACCTTTAGGCAGGTCATTTGCTTTACATTTTGCTTTATCTCATCAACTATTTCAGTTACAGGCTCCTAATTTTTACTGGACATGCAACTCATAAAGTCCTACAAATGACGTGCCTAAAAGTGACCTTAGCCTATTTTTTCAAGGTCTCTGGCCTAAAAATATCACCAAAAACTTCAACAATTTGCTTTATCTTATCAACATTTTCAGTTACAGGCTCCTAATTAGCTCCTGCCGCCCAAGTAGCATGGGAGCTATGGTATCGAGCTCCAACCGTGCGTGCGTCCATCCATGCGTGTGTCCGTAAACAAAAACTTCAACATTTTGTTTATCTTAACGGCGGGAGCTTCTGGGGCCACCAGTGCCCTATATTATTAAAATTAGTTTGATGATCTGAAATGTTCAAGTGTGACAAAAATGCAAAAAAATAAGAAATCAGGAAGGGGGAAATACGTTTTCACAGCACTGTGTATATGTATCAGTGGCGGCTGGTGAACTGGCGATAGGCGAGGCTCAAAACAATCCCTTAAAATTAATGATTGGTCACAACCTGTTTTGAATCATTCATTTAAATTACCATTACAGAAACTCCGAAAACTCTCAATATTATTAGGTGTGGCCAGTTTTCATTGAAAAAGCATACCTGTTGACTCTCACGCATTCGGTGTGAGTTTAAGTGGCATATTTACGTTCCTCTGCTGTAGTCAGCAATTATTTGATCGACGCGTATGTAAGAGATTCTCACGCGGAATTGAAGTCCTTGTGCACTGGAGGGGTTGGAAGCAATGGAATTGCTTAAAGACGTTTCAAATGATCTTATTTCATTTAAATGATCATGAAACACATGCATTGCTTCCAATCCCTGAATGAAGAAAAGCATGAGAAGTCCGGAGTCGTAATCGGTAAGCATTATAAATGAAAATGGGCCACATATGATAATGTTGAGACCTATCGGAGTTTCTGTAATGGTAATTCAAATGAATGAATGACAACAATGAAAACAGGTCGGGACCATTCGTTAATTTTAAGGGATTGTTTTGAGCCTCCCCTATCGCCAGTTCACCTGCTGCCACTATAGATAATATTAAAAAAAATATATAAATATATATATTAAAAAAATATATATATATATATATATATATATATATACACACACACACACACAGTATATAATTTATATGTATGATGGCATCCGTACATCTCAAGTCAGATGATGGCTACACTAAATGTTGACACTTACGCGAGTGGCTCAGCAAGCCAATTCTAGAATGGCAGTCCCGCTTGCACAGATAACACTTGAACTCCGTAGGTCATGCCGGCCCTTCCTTCCATCGTCTCCTTCGTTCTTCAAACTTCAAACACAGCTTTCCTTGTTGTCTCTGACTCTCGAACCCCTTTCCCGACGGCGAAACGCCAGTCAGAACGAGTAGCAGCTTTCTGTTCCCAGTTGGTGACCCCAATCTTGGTCTTTTTGAGGTCGTGCTTGATGACATCCTTGAAATGCAGTTTTGGACGGCCAACAGGTCTATTGACTTCACGCAGCTTGCCGTAAAGAAAGTCTTTAGGTTATCTTCCGTCAGCCATTCTTTCTACGTGGCCAATCCATGTCAGCCTTCTCTGACTGAGCAAACCAGGTATGCTCGGAAGGCCTGCACGTTCTAACACTTCGGTATCTGTTCTCTTGGCCTGCCAGGGGATTCCCATGATGTGTCTCGAGCAGCATAGGTGAAACGTGTTTAGCCTCTTTTCATGCTTTGCGTAGGTGGTCCATGTTTCGCTAGCATAGAGGAGTGTGGAGAGAACGCATGCTTAGTACACTGAGACTTTGGTCTTAGCTATCAGGTAACGGTTTTCCCAGACACGATCCTGAAGTCTTGCCATTGCACCTGTAGCCTTTGCTATGTGTTTGCTTATCTCGTCGTCGAGGGAGAGGTTGTTTGTTATGGTTGACCCCAGATATGTGAAGTCGTTGACCACCACAATGTTGGAGCCCTCAATTTTCATGCAAGGGACGGTTGGCGTTCCTTGTACTAGTATTTTAGTCTTCTTGAGGCTGATGGTTAGTCCGAAATCAGCACACGCTCGGGAGAATTTCACAAGCTCTTGGATTTTGGCCTCACTGTTCGCGACCATGGCTGCATTGTTCAAAGTTCTCACTTTGGTCTTTGCACGTAGATGGACGAGGTTGAATAAATGGCCATCAGTCCTGGTGTGGAGATATACACCTTTGGAGGAATCAGCAAAAGCGTTCTGGAGGAGGACCGAGAAGAAGATCCCAAAAAGGGTTGGAGCCAGAATGCACCCTTGTTTCACTCCGCTCGAAACAAGGAAGGCGTCAGACATTGCACCATTTACACAGATGGAAGTGTGTGTGTCTTCTTGAAAAGAGGTGATTAGATTTAGCAGTTTTGGAGGACAGCCAATCTTCTTGAGCACTGCTAAGAGACCTTCCCTGCTGCCTAGGTCAAACGCCTTGGTTAGGTCGATGAACGCGACATACAGGGGCTGCTGCTGCTCGCGACATTTTTCTTGAAGTTGGCGGATAGAAAATATCATGTCAGCGGTCGAACGCCCGGATCTAAAACCACATTGGGTCTGGGTATACTCGACTTGGTAGCTGCTGCAAGCGAGGCAGGACTACATGTGCAAAGATCTTTCCGATAATCATGAGCAGCAAAATACCACGATAACTGTTGCAATCTCCTCGGTTGCCCTTATGCTTGTACAAAAATCATGCAAGCATCCTTTAGTTCCTGAGGCAGGCAGCCTTGTTCCCAACAAAGGCAGAGAAGCTTGTGTAGAGATGGTAAGTGAGTTGACTTTGCGCACTTAATGACCTCAGAGGGAATGCCATCCATGCCGGGGGCTCTGCCTGAAGAGATGTGGGCTATGGCTTGGCTGACTTCTTCCATGGAAGGAGGTGTGTCGAGATCTTCCAGAACAGGAAGAGTGGGGATCGTCTCCAGGGCACCAGGAGATACAATGTTGCGTGTGGAGTAGAGATCAAAGAAGTGCTCTACCCAGCGTCTCAGTTGCTCACCTAAGTCTGTAATTTGCTCGCCCGTTTTCGATTTCAATGGCACGGATTTCGATTTACGCACACCAAAGACCTTGTTGATGCTTGTGTACATGATTTTTGTGTCCCCGCGCACTGAAGCGGCTGGAATGTTTTCACAGAGTTGCTGCCAATAGCTGTTTGCACATTCCCAAGCGAGACGTTGAAAACAGGCCTTGGCACTTCTGAAAGCAGCTAGATTTGCATCATTGGGATTGTTTCGGTACGCGAGATAAGCTTTCCGCTTCGCCTCTACGGCTGGTTCCATCACCTGCCAGTTGGCATCAAACCAGTCAGCGTTTTTGTGAACTTGCAAGCCAAAAACGTCTACTGCAGACTTGTACATGGAATGACGAAGCAGTTTCCAACAAGTCTCGATGCTCCCGCTGTCCCAGGGGATGTTAGCAATAGAATGGTAGACAGAGTCACAAAACAGTTGTCTATTCTCTTGACTGGACGTGTGAAAAGTGTTGATGCGTGGCTGCCCCCTGTTCTTGGCATGGTAGACTTTTCTTGACTCGAGCCTTACTTTGCTGACCACCAGGGTGTGGTCCCTGTTGCAGTCAGCGCTGTGAAAGCTGTGGCTAAACAAAGTGTATTTAAGGTCGCGGCAGAAGGTGATTATATGGTCAATCTGGTGCCAGTGCCGCGATCTTGGGTGCATTCAGGTGACCTTGTGGCACTCTTTGCACTTGAAGAAGGTGCCGGTTATGCAAAGATTGTGGTAGCTACACAGCTCAAGCAGCCTCTGGCCGTTCTCATTCATTCGACCGAGACCGAATGGGCCGAGGCAGCTTGGCCAAGACTTGCTGCAGTTGCCAACCCCAGCATTGAAGTCCCCGATAAGATAAAGGTGTTCACTGTTGGGAATGGATGCTAACAGGCGATCCAAAGTCTCATGGAAATGGTCTTTTAAATCCTACGGTGAATAGAGCGTGGGTGCGTATGCTGATATTATGTGCGACGGTGCGTTCAGGAACCACACGCAAGAGAGGGAAATCCAAAAAAAAGTATGCCTTTAATGAGTTCCGGGTCAGTACCAAAAAACACAAGAATTGCCAAGCCACAAAACGAAATCCAAAAACAGAGTCGACTAGACAGGCCGGGGTCAGAACCAGTAAAACAGAGGAGCAACAGTACATAGACGGCAGGCAAAAAGTTGTAGTCGATAAAAAAAGCAGTGGGTCATACCAAGGCATCCAAACACAGAAATCGTGGTCGTACAAAAATAGGTCGAAATCCAGAAAGACAAAAACAATACAAAAAGGGCAATGGCAAGAATCTTGGTCGGACGAAACAGTCGAAGCAAAACAATAATCAATGGCATACGAGAAGCTCTGCACAAAGAAATATTGATCAACATTCTGACAAAGTCAGAACAGCAGTGAGGACTCTTAAATAGACGGAAGGGAAGTCACGTGCTATGCAGGGAACAGGTGAATGGGATGAGAACTAATTACAATGGGAGAATCACAAGAGGGAAACCCTAACCACGAAGACTGGCAAAAGCCAAGACACGGACGGGAATCACACACACAGCCTATGACATTTAAACAGCTCCGGTCAGGGAGTTCTAAGTGCACAGATAACGAGTGCAGGAAAGTAATTAAGCACATGCGAGAGATCTCGCAGAAACGCAGAGGGAGACAGGTACAGCTGAGCAAGAGGCGGAGACTAGAACAGGGCGATTGCTGAGAGGGAATTAGTACTAATTAGTAGCGGTGCAACTTTACAGATTTAACTAGAGTGCTCGTTAGTGAGTTAGTAATATATACATGGATTAGTTGGGTTAGTAGACTATGATACAAAATACAAATGTTAGTCTTGTTGGTAATCAGAACAGCAAGGCAAAGGAAGTAAACGAGAATTGAAGGAATATTAAGAAACACCAGAAACCATTGAAATCACCCGAAGCATGTGAGCACACAGACCGGGGAGACGGACTGAACCAACTAGATACGAGACAGGGGAGACAAGTGCAATGGAACTAAAAATGGCACAAACTGAAAACCTGAGAATTACAATAACCAAAAAAGAATAAATAAAATACAAAATCATGAACAACAAACATGAACATAAACATGAACACAAAACCAGAACCTGACATTATGTTTACCCAATCGAAGTTGGAAAACATGCGCAACCTTAATATTCGCTCAAATCCCTCGGTTGGAGGCTCGATCATGCCAAGGAGACAATTCTCTATTGCAAAACCAACACCAGTAATATATACATACACACACACATATGCACGCACAGTACTGTGCAAAAGTTTTAGGCACATTTAACGCAATTCCGTGAGGCGAAGATGCTTGCAAAAATCATTAAATTAAAGGTTTCTGAATATTGAAAAATGTAGTATAAAGTGCTGTGAACTGTTAAAAACAAAATGAAATGAACATTTAGTCTGAATACCCTTTGCCTAAAAATTTGGGAGGCTGGAATGCAGTTTTATAGTTTTATAAGATTACTGACTGTTCGGTTTTTCTAAGCATACTGGAGAATATGCCACACTTCGTCTGCAGGCTCACAGGCTCACCTGAGTCTGTCTCCCTAGTTGAATTTGCGAAATGTTGCCATTTATTTTGAAAATATGACTCATCATGCAAAAAACTGGTCTTTTATTTAAGGATAGTGAACGTTTAAAGTATTTATCATCACATAGGTGTTTAGCTCCTTTTTAAATCATAATGATAACTGAAATCACCCAAACAGCCCAGATCATAAGTTTCCATACCCTTGAATGTTTGACCTTGTTATATAGACACAAGGTGACACACTCAGGTTTAAATGGCTATTAAGGGTTCCACACCTGTACCTTTTTAAATTGTTTGTGTTGTTGTGTTCATTCGCGAAAGTGAAAACTGGCAGTGTTTTTCCCCACCATGCTTTGATCACTTGCTGTTGTATCCAAGGCGGGAACAATTGCTGAAAATAATCACGCTCGGGATACATTTGAATTTAGTTTAGGCTACGCGACCAAAAATCAACCAATCACAGTCCCTGTTAAGTTGAGTGAAAGTCTAGGAATATAACGATGTTGTGTAATTTTGCACGGGAAATTTAACATGACAGTGGGTTGGGGGAGGAGGCTTTAGAAAATTGCATGAATATGTGGCATTAACTGTAAAAATAAATATTGTTTTTTAAATGATAGAATGAATTTTAAATATTCATTTCTTACCAACAATCAACAATCATAACAATCATTGGAAATAACTCATTACAATTTGCGTCAGATGTTATTACAATTTGCGTATACTTACAATTATTACAAAATGCTGCAGCCCTTATAACAAAATGCGTAGGATGGATTAATTACAAAATGCTGCACCCTCTATTACAAAATGCGCACATTGTTACAAAATGCCGCAATGGTTATTACAAAATGCGTAAGTTATTATAAAATGCTGCGGAACAGACCCTCAAAAGTGCTCACTCACCCCACAGGCAAGCCCCCACAGGATGGGGCGTCCCACAAACACTGCCCTTGCCCCCAGAGCGAGGGCTTTCAGCACATCGGTTCCCCTGCGCACGCCTCCATCCAGAAATACCTCCACCTTGCCTTCCACCGCCTCCACGATCTCTGGGAGCGCATCTATCTGTTCACGTGCACACCAAAGGGTATCAGTGGTCAAACCGCATGGATCAGAACGAAGAACTACAAACTACTACAAAGACTACAACAGAGAAAATAGAGCACACACCATGGATCAGAGCAGGGAGCAAGGCTCAGAAAAAAAGGGAAAAAAAAAAGCCAAATCACTGATTGGATCTGAAACCATAATTAATGAACAATGAGATTGAACACAGACATTACAAGGCAGAGAAAAGAGCACAAACCAGCGATCAAGTCGCTAGAGTGTAAAACATATTTGACCACTTAATAATTTGAACACCTACAGTGGCAGGGACAGAGTCTAGCTGTCGTGCACCATGATTAGACACCAGTATCCCTTCAACGCCATATTGAAGAGCCAGCTTTGCATCTTCAGCTGAGGAAGAAAGAGGGCAAGCTTATTTCAGAATGACAGAAATATTTTTTGCAAAAATATAACTGGACCTCAATACAAAAACTGTGGCAAGCATTATATCATCATGAGTAGTGTTTTTACTGTAATTGTGAAGCCAAAAAGAAATCTATGTTTAACACTGTAGAATCAGATGAGAAATCACTCTTAAATCAAGCTGAAGCTTCCTTTTCCTGTCATGCTTTATACTGAGCTCTGACTGTGTCTGACCTCATATGAACATTTGTCATCAAAAGAGAACAGTCAAGAAGTAAAAGAGAGAATGCCATAGTTGGAATAGAGGCCCTTTTTAGCAGGTCATCCCAGTGGAATAAATCTCATGTAATAAGGATTTCTGGACACACGTATGTTTATTTACACTGCGTCAAGCCATTTCTAAAAGTTTATCTCTAGGTAGATGACTCCACCCTTCTGTTTCTCTTTCAGCTACAAAATGCATGTTGTAAAACCAACTGCAGGAGATAAAATAAGGCCTTGTGCAGCTAAACAGGTCTCTGTTTATACACAAAATATACAAATTTCATTTCATTTGTAACAGCAGTATTGCTGGGGCTTCATAAGGCTATCCAAAAACATTTTATTTTGACACTTGGTACACTTTAACATCTTTAAAATTGATTTTAATGCTAATTAACAGCCTGTGTCTGCTTAAAAGATGGCAAAATGGTGCCGGCTGGACAAGTAAATCTCTAAGGCAAGATGAGGACTCCAACTGTGTTCCAAAGGGGACAAATAGTTGGTGTCCTAAAGGCAGGTTCGCCATCTGCAAAAATCACTACGGCCGGAAGTCAAAATCCCCTGGCGATGGGATAGTAGTTCATAATCGCAGAACTGCAGCTCTGAAAACCACCACAGTATTGAATCAATCCATATCAGAGGCAGCCTCAACAGAAACAGCACGTTGTGAGCTTCACAAAGCCAGCAATTTGGCAATTATGGCCATGCTGAGAGTGAATGAGCAGGTTTTTTTTCTTGTAAGCAGCTGGAATTTTTGAGATAGAAGTCTAAACCTTACTCAGTATTTTTTTTAGAATGTACGGGTATGCACTAAAAAGACACGCTGACTGATTAACACCCACCCAGGATGCTGGATAAGGTCAATCAAAAGATGGGTACACTGTGGTGATAAAGGGATGGACATGGTCAGCAGCAATACCCAGGTAGGCTGTGGCATTTAACAATGCTCAGTTGGTTCTAAGGGGCTCAAAGTGTGCCAAGGAAATATCCCCCACACCATTACACCACCATCACCAGCCTGAACTATTGATACAAGGCAGGATGGATCCATGTTTTCATGTTGTTTACGCCGAATTCTGACCCTAACAACCGAATGTTGCAGCAGAAATTGAGACCAGGCAACGTTTTTCCAATCTTCTTTTGTCCAATTTTGGTGAGCTTCAGCTACTGTAGCCTCAGTTTCCTGCTTGTAACTGACAGGAGTGGCACCCGGCGCGGTCTACTGCTGCACGTTGCCCATTTGCTTCAAGGTTTGATGTGTTGTGTGTTCAAAGATGCTCTTCTACATACCTCAGCTTGAACAAGTGGTTATTTGAGTTACTGTTGTTTTTCTATCAGCTTAAGCCAGTCTGGCCGTTCTCCTCTGACCTTTGGCATTAACAAAGCATTTTCACCCAGAGAACTGCCACTCACTGGATATTTTCTCTTTTTCGGACCATTCTCTGTAAACCCTAGTGACGGTTGGGCGTGCAAATCCCAATAGATCAGCAGTTGCTGAAACACTCAGACCAGCCCGTCTGGCACCAACAACCGTGCCGCATTCCAAATCACATAAATCAGTCACTCAAATCCCTATTCTGAAGCTCATTTTGAACTATAACAGATCATCTTGACCGTGTCTACACGCCCAAATGCAATGAGTTGCTGCCGTGTGATTGGCTGATTAGATACAGCAGTGTGCAGTGATGATTATACACCACCACTTTCATCTTAAAGGGGTTCCAATATGTTACTTCTCTATAATTTTTTGGTTAAATGCATTGAAAAATACTATTATAGAAAATGAGACCAAAAAATAAAATCATTCTCAAAAGTACGTTGAGGTAAAAATATGGGTAATAAACGAAAACACTGAAAAAAAATTTTTATAACAATTTTATTTATTTTATTTCTTTGACTCTTGCATAGCCTGAATGCAAGTTTGAAGGCTCATTGCATGATTATTGATTCTAAAATATATGAAGACCACAATGGAAAAATGATCAGAGTCACATTTTCACATTGTGGAGAAATCATTAATTAAAATTTCAAAACAATCTTAGAAACAAAGCACTGAAAAAATATGCAAGAAATATAAAATATATAAATTATTATAATAATATATTATATTGCTATATATTATAATAAATATTATAATAATATATGATATATAAAATATACAAAAATGCAAAATTTGGACTCTGATCATTTCTCCTTTGTGGTCTTCATCTGTTTTAACTGGTGTTAGGCAACATCATTCTGCAAAATTACCTCTGATGGTCAGTTGTTCCATTATATAAGGTAATAAGAACTTTGAGCAGTGTCACAGAGATAAACGCAATAGCATCACGGAAAGAGCTCTCCAAGATTGTTCTAGCTAGTTCAAAAAAAAAAAGCACGACAACTCCGTGATTATATTAATAGTGCGGAAGTGAAGAGATGAAAGTATCATGATCTACCATTTCGAGATGCGTGCGTGAAAATGGTCTGATTGGTCGTGTTACTGCCAAGAGCAGGCATCATAATATAAAGACTTGAGTTTTCCAGGAAATACAAGGATTGTACACCAATGGACTGGGAACAAGTCCTTTGGACCAATGAATCAAAATTCTACATTTTCTCACCTAACGCAGAATTTATGTGCGCCGTAGAGTTGGAGAATGTTTCAAAAATGACTGTTTTTTCCCTTCAGTAAAACATGGAGGCGGTAATATTATGATTTGGGGTTCAGTCTGCTTGAAAGGAGCCGGTGATCTCATAAACATCCATGGAATCATGGATCAGAACAAGTATCACAGCATCCTTGTGAGGCATGCATTGCCATCTGGAAAAAGAATGATTGGTCTGGGATTTTATTTCCAATAAGACAATGGGCCTCATGCTAGAAGAGATATAAGAACAAATTTTCTCGTATTTTTGTTCGTATCCCCAATTTTTTCTTATTTTGTTCTTACCCATTGATTTCTGGGATGCTCTAATGTTTTCTTATTTTTGCTCTTCTCTTAGGTAAGAGAAAATTTTACAAGTGGTCGAGGGCACTCTTACCGAGATAAGAGAAAACAGAAAATTGTTATCACTGTCCACAAATTGCTTGTCCAATTCACAGAAACACAAGTTTGAAAACCTAAACATTAGAAATGCATCATATAATAAAATTTTGATTGTTTAATGTTTTTCAGAAATTATAATGATTTATTTATTTAAGAGTTTGGCCAGTTGATCCTAATTAGGACTAAGCTATAAAAACTCTTAGATACTTGCGTGCATCCTGCTTCTGAATGGCTTACCTATTGCTGTTGGACGCTTTGGCCATACAGGCCTTGCGCAGAGAGCGCGTTTTTAGAGATCACGCGGATCTTTTTGCTGAGACAGATGAATGGCTACTCGTACCAAATGTGAAAGCAACCGTACTTGAGCACGGAAGATTACTGTTATGTGTTATGGCTCTCTTGTTCTAACAAAAGCAGCGAGGAAAATATATCTCCAAACGAAGAAATTCAATGCTTGCTCGAAATGTAGGCGAACGAAAACATACAATCACAACTGGATACAAAAACTGGATGCAAAAACTCAAGAGATTTATGGAATAATTTGTGAGTACTTACATTCGCGTGGTTATTACAGAATAATAGATCAGTGTCGTGATCAACTAAAGAAAATGCGGCTGCGATATTTCAAAGTGCGGGACACGGTGCGAATGTCAGGCGGCTCAAGTTATGAGATAGATAAATTTTTGTGGTATGAGGCAGTGGACAGCATAATCGGCCAAAAACACAAGGGCGAAAGAATTCCGTATGCAACATCCACCTATATCGAATGTAATCAGAACATTTTCGGCTTAACCTTGATGTTAGGGTACCCAGAGAAAGATTCGGATGTGTAAAAACATCAAGCATTCAGTCAAGAAAATTATGAGTTAAATTTCTTCCACAGTACTGCTATACGTGGTAATCCATGTTACTGATGACACACCAGGTTGCTAGGGCACGCACCGCATATGCATTTGTGATATTAATATTCAATATTAATATTCTAAACCCCCTTCTCAGTAATAAAACCCCCCCTAATATATTGGCGCCTCCTTTTAAAATTGTTCCCCATTTAAAACCACCTAGGTTCATACTGCAATGCGCTGTATCGGAATTTTGACATGTATGTAAATGTACTCAAGTATGGTACAATATTATTAGTGTGAAAGCTAACCAGCGGGGGGAGAGGGGAGGCGGGGGGACAATCGTACTGTGGCATGGTACGGAACAATTGTAGCTAGTGTGAAAGTGCCCTAGATTGCTACGAACAGTCGGCTCTTTGCACACGGCACGTCACCTGCCCTTATATGGTGTTTAGTGGGTGCCATATATGCAAATTTAAAACAAAGCACTTCCAATTTACGATCAAGTGGGATTCAACATTCAGCACACATGGGTAAGAGCAGATTTGGACGGTAAGAGCGTTTGGTGCATCGAGAGTTTATTTCTTTTATTTTCTCTCTTTGCAAAAAAAATAAGAGAAACTATAAAAATATAATAACAGAAATTTAAGAGAATGTTGCTGCATGAGGCCCATTATTACATGAAATTAATACTTGAATAGTACTTGGTTTCTGATTTATCTTCATTTTGTTAAGTGTACACTCATCACTGCACACTACTGTAAATCGTAATTTAATATAGTACTAGTTGCTTCTGTAAAACCATGTAGTATCAAATCCATTAGGGGTTTTGAAATTCACTCCGCACCAATTATTTCATCTTACACTCATTCTGAGCACAGAAGTGATCAGTGATCAGTAGGAAGTTGGCATTGAACGGAAATTAAAACAATGATGTATTCTTGCCTAAAATAAAAGACAATATGAAATTTTATGAAAATGTCAAAGCAGCTCTAGGTCAATAATATTGCTACACAATTAATAGCCCCATTCCCATCTCCCTTGTAAGTATTCCATTAAATACGAAAGGAAACAAAGTCATCCTCATACACATGCGGATATTAACCTGTTAGTACTCCTTTCAGCACCACAGGAAGTGCTGTAATCTTCTTTAGCCAAGAAATGTCTGCCCATTGAAGTGTGGGGTCAATGGCCTGAGCCACATACACAGCCAAGCCACTGTCATCACCGTATCCCTTCTTTGAAGAGAATGCCATGTCTGGAGAATCGAAATTGGCCATCCTGAAACAAATCCAGAATGCTCAAATTAGCCAAGTGACTACTTATGTCACAGGCTTGATTACCAAACTCTTCTTAACGGCATTGAAAACACTTGGTACAGCAGATGCCTGATAAAAGTACACTGCCCTTATTATTCAAATATATTTTTGGGCAATTTTTGTCAAATTGAACAACCAAATCAGCTCAAGAAGATCAGCTTTTTAAGTTGTTGGCGGTGTGCAATGTTTGGTAGAATCAGGGTGGCTTGCCACGTCACCCAGACACCAGAACTCCTGTGCACACAGAGGTTATAAATGAGATAAAACATGGCTACTGTAAGCAAGATTTTGTCTGATAAATGATTTGTGAATCGGTGTCACAAAAAAGACAAATAATGAGCTGACATAAGATTTGGAAAGCTTACCTGTTCTATCTATAACTGATGCTGTCGTTTCTCCAGCCTAGCTAAAGTTGATCGGCGCTTGGGTTTGGGGGCCTGCCAGTGACTGAATTCCACTGGTGTGGCATCATCTTTCAAAATCTTCCGATATTTACTGGGCAATCCCATTCCATAGTTTGCATAAACGTGCCCCCTGAAACAACTAAAATGTGTGCAGAACATAACCATGGACTCAGTCCCACTGTCCAATGTTGTGTAACCACTGTTGTAACAAGTCAGGCTTCCCCCAAGGGAAGTCCGTGCAAGCTTATGTCCATGGGTAGGTCTGACTTTCCCATTTTGTTGGAGCAACTAACAGCTGCACACGCCAGCATTATGACTGATTTTGTTGCTCAGGTTATAATAATGATTGGTAATATCAAACCTTAATCATTCAATGGAAAATTAAGATGCACAACGAATCATAATCAAGACTAATTTGGATTCACTTTATATAGATCAGCTGATTTCCTGGTGTCCAAGCGCGTCATAATATCTGGGACATTGCCACACAAAGTATTTTTTGATTGGCTAAAATATACTAAATGGCGGTATTCATGAATTTGTGCTTATGAGTTGTATTTCAGAGGCTTGACATTTGAATACTCAGTACATAAAGATTGCAAAAATTCGCAAAAAATATTAATGGATTGAGAACAGCATGCACTTTTATTGGGTAAGAGCTCTGTTTGGACCTCACAGCACCTAGGTCTCTCGTACTATCATTCACAGTGGCTGCTGCTGAGCTGAACATGGAGCAGGTACTGAAAATCCCCTTCAACCAATGATTAGTCTAGACCTATTTTCCATAATTTTTCTTGATTAACAATGTGTCAATGCAAACTCAGTTTGCATAAATATTTGGTGCCATATACTCAACATTGTCTTCAATTGTCTTCAATGGTGGACACACGTATTTAAAAATTGTTTTAATAAGGTAGCCTGCATTGCAAACGATGCCACTAGCTAACATTAAAGATAACCAAATTGTTCATCTTTTTTGGAAAGTGTGCTTTGTGAATAAAATGGCTACTTCTCAGAAATGCATTTATTTTTTAATTGCCCTCACATTGCACTCAGAAAGAAGCTGCGTGTTTTACTCATTTGAAACCTTAAAGGAAAACAGGAAAATAACCCAGTCAACACTTATCATTAATTGAAAGGGATTTTTTGCATCTCCTCCGTTTTCATCGCAGCTGCTGCCATTAATCATTCACGGTAAACTAAGTCTGCAGGCACAGTACTCATGGTACAAGTCATTCCTCTTAATGTCACCAAGTCATATTAGGGTGTTGTGGGGGGAGAGTCTGGCATGGATATCAACATGCTTCCTGGCTGTATCTCTTATTTATTATAAAGCTGTTAATAAGTAAGTTAGTAACTGGAAGAACAAGCCTTCCGACACAAGGTTCCTACCTGAGATGGCTCGGAAGTTTGAATCGGTTGCGCACGTCATTTCGCCGTCGGCCCAGGTATGGCGTATCCACAGTGACAAAGATACCGGTATAGCCAGCTTTCTCAGCCCGCCGGACCAGAGAAAGTGTCAGGTCCCGGTCCTTGTAAATATAGAGCTGCAGCCATCGCACCCCAGTCGGGCTCACTTCTGCCACTTCCTCTATGGTGGACGTGGCCCAGGAGCTCAACATCATTCCGGTGCCTGCAGCACTGCATGCTGGTATACAGGAGGTCACAGGTTGAGATTCTAAGCACATGCTGCAAAGACCACAGCTGTGTTCGAAATGTACACTCACCCACTATATAGAGCACTATATACAGTGGGGTGCAGAAATTTGGGCACCCCTGGTTTAAATGTCTGTTACAATTAATCTCCAAGTGATTGAAAGCAAACCTGAGCACTATGTCCAATTGGTTGGCTATGTTGCCAGCCATATAACTAGCTAACACGATATCCAACAATAAAGAGAAATACAAAGTCATCTGAAGGAAAGACCAGCCTATCTCTGAAATTGTAATGAACAAGCAGACTCAGAAAAAATTGATAACACAAATTAACCAAGCAATTGCTGAGTCGCAGGAGAGTGGTGTTAGTTAACAATTGTTTTGCTAAAAATGAAAATTTATCACTTTACACTTGATTACTTTGTTCTATTATCCCAGAGCTATAAATCGAAGCATTATTTAGCATTATTCAACTTCATGTAACCTCTCGAAATTGCTTGTTGCTGTCCCACAGCTCAGTGTACTGTGTTTTCAAATCAACTTCCTAAAAGTACTTTTTTTAAAAATCCAGTAGATGGCAATATTGGTTTAAAAGGGAAAATTAAGGCGTTATATTCATCGTTGTGAAGAGGCTTCAGTTACAACACGTACTTAAGTAAAACTCACGCAGCGTTTATGCAACTGAGATGATCACTGCGATGCATAATATGTAGTAGCATAACAACCAAGTAGTGTCCGAGATGTATCAATAACTGTTAGCCCTCATACCCTAGTGAGTGTTCTAAGCAGGAAACACTAAAGAGTGAGTGGGTGGACACGTGTACATTTCGAACACAGCCCAGGGCTGTCATTCCTGGTACTGAATGGTACGAAGATTGAGTGTTTGTAGTCAGAAAGCCCAACCACTGACAAAAGTTATGGTAATAACCACACATAGAAGATGTTCATCCAGCTTTTTTACTTTGTAGCAAATAAACAAATTGCAGATCTGATATAAAACAATTTTTGGGATTTGGCTTACTATTCTGGTTTCATGAACCACACCTTAAACAAATGAGATTCATATTTTTTTCATAATCAAATAGAGGAAAAAACATGGAATCACTCAATGTTGCGGAAAAAAATAACAGAATCAAAAAAAAAAAATCAGAATTAGTACTTTGTTGCTCTCCCTTAGGCTTTTATGACAGCCTGAATTCTTTGAGGCATGAACTTCACTAATGAAAAACAATATTCTCCATCAAGCTGGTTCCAGCTCTCTCATAGCAACTAACAGATCAGCATCATAGCATATAATCACAGATCATAGCAACTAACATCTTCATAGGTCTGAATGGTTGAAGGATGTAAATAAACATCACAAATATCTGCTTTTCAGGACCCACCCTAGGAATGAATAACCAGATATTCAATTTCATAATAAAAGCTACCTGTCTTTGCCACAGAGCTTACATGTACTTGATTCATTCATCTAGTGAATATTCAAAGAGCCAAGGGATAGTGGAGGATCTGTTATTGAGCTTGTATATGCACGAATATTTAGTTTATAATTTACCACTGGATGTTCAGAATACCAGCTGAAACCTGTCATGTTTAGGATGCAATGAGTGTTTTAAATTCACTAATGTACAGAGATCTCTGGGCCACTAATGATTAAATTAATGTACACTGTATGTAATCTTTCCTTTGTAAAAAAAAAAAAAATTTGAAAACCATTTACCGCGAAAAAGGATGCAATAAGAGCATGCAGCCTGCAGGACGCTCGAGTCAACTATCTGTAGAGTCCCTATGTTACGACTGCAGGGCCAGACTTGGCAAAACAGGCAAGAAACAGAGTTCTGAGGTGATAAATCACCCATTTTTATTTTGGATTAAATCACATATTTGAACAGCTGTCACTGGTCAGAGGTGTCATTAAGCCTTGGACCTGGTTTTTGCCGTCAGTTCCAAAACACTGAGCTTCCAAAGACAATTAACATGCTTCATTGTTCGGTCCCACAGTGCCATCATGTGGCAAAATATAAGACTGCAGTTACACACAAACAGGGGATCTGTACGGTACAGACCTGCTTAAAAAAGGAAGCAACAATTCTAACTCACCATTTAAAAACTCACTTTACCCTGATGAGCCAATGATGACAAGCCACAGCTGTATTATTACAATAGTGGCCACATGAAAGATTAACAAATTGCTGAAATACAATGAAACATTAGGTATTAATGCTGACATGACAATTCCATACTAATTGTTGGGAGAATTCTAAATGGAATTTTTTTCAAAATGTTATGTGCTCCAGGGGTACACAACCCTATTCTTACAGTGCCAATGCAGTTTCTGACTTTTGTTCCATTCAAGCTTGACCTCCTGAGTTTCATGGATGATTAGAAGTCTTGAGCATGACTTAATAAATATTCTAAAAGGTGAAACTTTGATGGTCACTGGAATTCATGAAAACTAAATTAAATAAAATCAATCTAGTTCTTCAGCAAAAGTTCTGGATGGAACAAAACCCAGAGACAGCACTGGGACACCAGGACCAGGGTAGCCAATTCCTGATATGCACCCTGTCCTTAAAAGTAACAATTTTCACACCACAGCAAAAATAAATAATACTTAAAACTGCAAGCAGCGTTGAAAGGTCCCTCGCACCCCTCGTGCACTTTGAGGGTGGTGGCGAGATATTGACGGGTGCAGGTGTCCATTCACAGCCGTTGGACAGTGCTATACTGTGTACAATGTTATTTCCTGAGAGGAGTGCAAACACCACTCCTGAAATCAATAGGTGGAGTACGTTAAAGTATGACACCTTTAGGGGGCGCCCCGGTGGCTCATCGGTCTAAGTGCGCACACCATAAAGGCTGGGTCCTTCTCGCGGCGACCTGGGTTCGATTCCGGCTCGGGTCATTTGCCGCATGTCTTCCCCATTCTTCTCCCCAACTTTCCTGTCTATCTCCACTATATAACTGTCAAATAAAGGAAAAAATCCCCAAAAAATAATCTTTAAAAAAAAAAAAAAGTATGACGCCTGTTAATGAAAAAAAGTTGAAATTTTAATTGAAAATAATGCACTTCCTGTTGGGTTCAGGTCATGGCACTATATAATTTTTTTCAAGTCTTGGCACGTTTCATGTCTCTACAAAATTTTGTTCATGTAGGTGAACTGAACCATGAGAACTGTTTTGTGGAAATGATGCCATTTTGACATGACTGTGTGCAAAACCTATACCATAGTAATCGTAATACCGGGCTCCACGAGTGTGTTGATTTTTCTAAGTTTTCAAGCATGTTGAGACCCTCAAAAGGGCAATTCTTTTGAAAAAATGATTAGGGGGCGCTACAGAGCCATTGTGCCACATTAAGCGCCAATTGGGATATATAAATCGAAGATCATAAGACACTGACAATTTGTGCAACGTTTTGCAAGTTTTGGAATATCTGAAGGCCTTTAAATGTGTGTTCTTAAAATTTGGAAAAATGCAGGAAATGGCTCATAGCTCACTTCCTGTTTGGCCAAAAAATTTGTAAAAAATTACCATAACCCTGCATGACAAATTCAATGATCACACCAAATTTCATGAACACTCAATCACTTTTATCTTAACTTGGCCCGTGGCTAGAGGGTGATGTGGAGCCACCTGGCCACACCCGATCTAATATCAGCATATATTAAGCTTGAAGGGAGACTATTATCAAGCTTGTAACATTTCGGGCAAATCTCACAAAGTATGTGTGAGTAAAATCAACTTCCTGTTTCATGGCGGAACATCAAAATTCGCCGCAACGCCACGGATACATCGTTCGATATATCCAAAAAAGCTTTGCGATTTAACATCAGAAAGGTCTTTAAATGTCACATTCCAAATTTTAAGTTGAACGGATAAAATCTCTAGGAGGAGTTTGTTAAAGTACGACGCCTGTTAATGACGAGAAATTTAAAAAAGTTTCAATTTCAAATAAAAATGGCAGACTTCCTGTTGAGACGAGGTCATGGCACCAGTGACTTTTTTTTAAGTCTCAGCATAATCCACATGTCCACCGAATTTCGTACATGCAGGTAAAGTGGGCTGCGAGGGCTGCTTCATTGAAAGTTTCTAGGGGGCGCTATAATGCCATTTTGCCACGCCCCTGTAAAAAACCTATATCATAGTGAAAGGTTTGACCGGCTTAATACCTCTGCAAAATTTCGTGAGTTTTCAATTATGCTGAAGCCCTCAAAAATGCACTTATGAATTAGGGGGAGCTATAGAGCAACCATGTCACATCCAGTGCCAAATGGGATATCAAATCGAAGAGCTTCATATTTTTAACCTCTGAGCAAAGTTTGTCGAGTTTTCGAGTATGTTAAAGCCCTCAAAAATGTCTTCGTAAAATCTGGAAAAACGCAGGAAATGGCTCATTGCTCACTTCCTGTGAGGCGAAAAAATTTCTAAAAATGTACAAAAAACTTAATTATGACTACTATGGCCCCAAAGTATTTCGTGAGAATCTGAACAACTGTGTTCCGAAATGGCCGCGTGTTTGGTGGCGCCATAGAGCCATCGAGGCACGCTTAAGCACAAGAACAGCAATAATTCATAATTTTTCACACGACTGACGTGTCTGCAAATTTTTGTGAGTTTTCGTGCATGGCAAGACCCTCAAAAATGCATTCTCGCAGCAAAATAATAATAATAATAATAATAATAATAAAAAGAAGAAGAATAAAAAAATCTCATCAAAAACAATAGGTTCCTCGCAGCTTCGGTGCCAGGGCCCGGTCGGTGCTCGGGCCCTAATAATACATGCAAGACCAGTCACATTGGCTATCTGGAAGAAGCTACCAATAATGAATTGTAATACATATAGCAACTGCATTAAATTATCACAAATGTGTTGCTTTATCTGGAATAAAGCCATTCCAACAGAAAATTTTAGAGGCTATTTTTGCAAATAACCACACTGCATCAAAATAAAAAAGGACCAATGGCCCTGTAGTTCACCAGCCCAAAAATTAAGCCCATTGCTCAGCATTTTGAGAAAAGCTTTTCAAAGATTCAATGGTGTATGTCAGCCCCATACTAAATTTGAAGCAAACCTGGCAAGTAGTTTTCGGAGAAGATAAAGTTTTCAGATGAAAAAACATAAAAATTCCTACAAAATACAAAAAAAAATTTCACAAAACTGTGAACAAAGTAGGTAGACATTGTCCCAAGGAAGTTCAATACCAAATTTGGAGTACATCCGGCCAACAGTTTCCCAGAAGATTTTGAAAGTTTTAGATGAAAATAACCATAAAAAAATGAAAATACATTTTTTTTCACAAAACTGCGAACTGTCTTGGTAGACATTGTCCCAAGGAAGGTCCATACCAAATTTGAAGTAAATTGGGCCAGTAGTGTCGGAGAAGAAGACGTTTAAAGATTTTGCTAACGGATGATGATCACAACCACGATCACGACTACAACGCCGGACGCTTCCCAATCAAAATAGCTCATGCCCTATCGGTTGGTGAGCTAATTAAAAAAAACTCTCTATTGTCTCAAGTTGCTTTGCCACTAGTGGTCTGACACCCAGCAGCCAAACACACAAGCAATTTAATAAGGAGTAGTATCAAGCAATGCAACAAATGCTCTGCCCTATAACCAACCAAACAAACACTCTTGAGGTAATCTAACAATAATGCCAGCCTGGCTAACCATGTAAGATAAAAAATACATTAGTTTGCTAAACAGTGTGAAATTTTGAAATCAAATTTGTTGTGAATTTCCCAGATCTCAGAACTTAATAAAACTAATACCACCAATCAGCATCGATGACAGTTACATACACGCCAAATTTGGAAGACACTGCTTCATTCAAAACTCTTAAGAGCTTCAAATCATTTCCAAACATGGGGCAAAATTTCAAAGTCGCATCAATTCCACATGACGATCCAAATTACAGGAATTTCAAAATATCCATAGCCTCATGCAAGAGGGGCGTAAGTGACACTTTGGTCGAAAATGACTTTTTTGGTTGTTTTGGAATAACTGAGACTAGCCCATCTCCTGACCAGGTCTCGAGTCTCAATTCCTATCCTAAAGGGGTTAAAATGCCTTTTTAAAAAGTTGTAATGTTGGGGCGCCCGGTGGCTCATCGGTCTAAGCGCCAGATACCATAAAGGCTGTGTCCTTACCGCAGCGACCTGGGTTCGATTCCAGCTCAGGTCATTTGCTGCATGTCTTCCCCCATTCTTCTCCCCAACTTTCCTGTCTCTCTACACTGTACAACTGTCAAATAAAGGAAAAATTCCCAAAAAATAATTTAAAAAAAAAGTTGTAATGTTGAGGATTATATCTCAATATTTCTCATCATATTCATCAGTACATCAATTGCCATGTTGAATGACCATAATTAAAAATGATAATCAATAACTATATTATGTAAGCAGCAGTAAAACACACACACACACACACACACATAACATAACACACACATACAAGTAGTTCACATATGCGTAGGGAGGGGATGGTCAGTGCAAACACACACACACACACACATACAAGCAGTTCACACACACATGAGCAGTGCACACAGACACATACACACACATGCACATGCAGCACATGTACACATGCAAGCAATTCAATTCACACATGCATAAGCAGCTCACACACATATGCAGCGGGCTTCTGTAGCTTCGATTAGTAAGCAGGCTTCTGTTTAGTTGATTCGAAAACATAATCAGGTGATGTATTTGATTTCTGTAGCTTTGATCAATATTTGTTCAGTAAAATCATAATTTGTTATTGAAAACATAATCACTTGAATCATTTATGTATCTACCTGTATCCTATTCATCTGTGTTTTTCCACTCTTAAACTGTAATTTTCCACACCTTTTAAGTGTATATTCTTTCATTTTTTATGAAACTAATGTTTCTGTGCGCCACCAATATTTCTCAGAGAATCCAAGGGAAAGCAAAAAGATAACCCAAGAACTGTGATTGGAGCAAAGTTGGTTAAAAAAACGTTAGAGATAAGATGGTTTCAACCCATGTATTTTGATTGGAGCAAAGTTGGTTGAGTTTTTCCCATAAATATTGCTCTGTAAAGAATGCCGAGTTAGCACTTCTTGGCCAGGGACTGCTCTCCGGTTTTGGATTATTGCACGATTCAAGGCTGGGAATAAAGATGGCTTCTGAAGATTTTGTCTCTCTTCAGTTATTCACGAACAAGGGGACCTCAAAAATATGTAAACATCTAGTTGGGAAACCACAACATTATCTGCAGGCAAAATTTTTAACAGGTGGTGCTGTGGCAGTTTTTTGGCTCTCCTGTAAAATTTGTAAAATGTCACTTACGCCCTTCTTGCATGAGGCCATCGATATGTTGCATCAAACATATTATTTAATCAGTTTGAGTAATTAAATTAACACAGTGTCCCCCACTCAAAGCCATTTTAGCACTGGAGCACTTTTTGCCATCCAACTCCCATGTTGAAGGAAAATGTGTCCTGTGATCCAGAAGAATTGACCTCACACAACAAAACTTAGAATACCAATCAGAATTCATGATAGATACATGCACACCAGATTTGGAAGACATTATTCCATTCAAATCTCGGACAGAGCTTCGATCCACTTCCAAACATTTAACATGGGCCAAAATTTCAAAGTCGCACAGATATGGTTCAAGATCCAGATTACAACTAACTCCAAACAAACACGAGTGACATCATCCCAAGGAAGCTCGATGTCACACATGAAGTGAATCTGGCCATCTGTTTCATAGTAGATGATTGTGAAGGATTTTCCCAATGTAGGTGAATGGGGAAAGTTTAATTACAAAAAATATTTGTTAAAAAATGGAAATATTACAATTTTTCAAAATTGTGCATAAAGTTGATAGACATTGTCTCAAGGAAGCTCCATACCAAATTTGAAGCAAATCTGGCCAGTAGTTTTGGAGAAGAAGATATTCTTCTAATATATTTTCAGGTGAAAAAAACACAAAAAAGTCACAAAAAATGTTTTGTTTTTTTTTTTTTCACAGAACCGCGCAAACAGTTTTGGTAGACGTTGTCCCAAGGTAGCTCCATGACAAATTTTAAGCAAATCTCGCCAGTAGTTTTAGAGAAGAAGATTTTTAAAGTCCTCAAGTGAAAAAACACAAAAAATTCATAAAAACACAAAAAAATGGTTTTTCACAAAACCGTGAAAAATATTGGTAGATATTGTCTCTAGGAAGCTCCATACCAAATTTGAAGCAAATCCGGCCAGCACTTTTGAAGAAGAAGATCTTTAAAGATTTTGCTAATGGATGACAATCACGAACACGGTCACGATCATAATCACGATGCCAATCACAACTACAACGCTGGAGTCTAAAAATGGATGCATTCCCAACCAAGTTCTGACCAATCCCTGCTCCAGAAGGGTTGACAAACCAGGAGAAGTTGGACTGTTTTAACAAATATTACTCAGATGTATGGTCTAAAACAATGAGAACCTTAGACATATCTTAAATACTGGCTTTTTGCTTATATTTGTATATATCTGAATGAGCGCCAGTGCTTGGTATGATGTATGAATAAATTAATTTGACCATTTGAAAATAACGTCTTACTAATACACCATCACCAGGTCGTAATTCATTAAACCTGTGAGGGGTCAATATACAGGAATGCCTACTGACTTACTAGTCATTGTTGTTCTCAAGTGCTCAAACACGGACATTATAAAAAGACATGCAAGACAAGGCAGTTCATGATATACAGATCAATATAATATGAAAACACAAATACAACAGGACAAACTGCTGCGTTTTTGGCAGATTACCATCGCTAATAACCATCAGGCTACCAAATATTGAATGTGTTTGTTCAAAAAAAAAAAAATCATATCAAACCTCTCTCTGATGCACTTGATTGTGAAGAGGAAAGTCAGTTCCAATGCACCACAGCAGTACACAAGAAAGGTATGAAGAGTTTGATTGCAAAACGGGTTAACCACCAAATCCACATTTTGCTTGTTTATTATCTCAAACAATTGAGAAAAGATAGTCTTAAGTTGATGTGAAATCAGATTTTTGACAGGAGAAATATATTCAGAGCTTTTAACCGGCAAAATTTATGTTTTTTTGCAAAACGGCTTAAGTGCTACCTCCGTTTGTTTGCAAAACGGGTTAAATCCACCTTTAGAGTAAAAGTTTCACAACTAAACAACAAAGAATTTGTGTTTTATGCACATGAGTGAATTATATTTTGTGTTTGTGAGTGTGTTTGCTTGATTGGATGCGTGCTTGTCTGTGTATGCGTGTGTGTGAGTATTTTTGTTACATGCACTCACGTTTGTGTTTCAGGACCACAGTGTTTGTGTGTCCAATGAACCGAGACTGACATTGGGTGGTGTGAGTGTGTGTGCGTGTGTGTGTATACATGTGCATGTGTGTATGTGCATGCATGCTTGTGTGTGTTTGTGTATGTGTGTATTTATGTTTACATGCACACGCACATTTGTGTTTCAGGACTATAGTGTTTGTCCAGTGAACAAAGACTGACATTGGGAGGTGTCGTGTGAGCGTGCACGTGTTTGTGTGTGTGTGTGCATGCGTGTCTGTGTATGTGTGTGTAATATTTGTTTACATGCACGCACATTTGTGTTTCAGGACCATAGTGTTTGTCCAGTGAACAAAGACTGACATTGGGTGGTGTCATGTATGCGTGCGCGTGTTTGCGTGTGTGTGCGTGCGTGTTTGTGTATGTGTGTGTAATTTTTGTTTACATGCACGCACGTTTGTGTTTCAGGACCATAGCGTTTGTGTGTCCAATGAACCAAGACTGACATTAAGTGGTGTGAGTGTGTGTTTATGTGGGGGGGGTGTGTGAATGTGCATGGGCATGTGAGTGTGTGATTTTGTGTTATTCAGCAATATTGAGTGAATAGTTTCCCGACACTACAACAAAGAAACATACTTATTCGATTGGATTTAACCCGTTTTGCAATAAAAGCAAGCTATGGATTTAACTCGTTTTGCAAAATACAGTAATTTTTTGTTTTTTTTTTCAAGAATATTCCTGTGGCTGGATTTGAAATGAATATGCCAATTGGTTACCATTTGGCTCATATACAATAGTAGAAAATACCATTATTCAAAGTTTTACAGAAATAGTAATTACACAGAAAGCAATTTTTCTCAATTCAGACTAAGTGGAGTTAACCTTTTTTGCAATAAAAGTCTTCGTATTTTTCCTCCAAATGTTGCGTATACTGGGGTAAAATCCAGTAAGACTGCCACCGATTGCATAATCATGGATCTCTGATGCAAGCAAAATAATACACTTAAGAATATGGCACAAACTTGTTTAGATTTCTGCATGTAACCCCTATTGTGTCATCTGAGCCTTCAAATGAGGATCAAAAAGAGTGGCTATAAAGATGGATCCATGCGACTGATCAATTTATTATGCCTCTTTTGTAATTTTTGTTTGAGTTTCTGAGGCAGATCATGAGCAAGCACCATGCTAAAAGTGACTTTGTATTAAGAGCAAACAATAATTTTATTGCATTATGAAGAAATAATGCTTTTAAAACAAAAATTTTAGTATTTTATTTATGGTCTTAAGAGTCATCAGAACAGTAACAGATGATTCACAACAGGCAAGGAGAACCAAAACTGGTATTGAATCCTAGCAAAATTGCTACTTTAAATGTAGAGTCAGATAAGGTGAATTTTAGTTTTCTGCAATGCAAATATATACTGAGAGACATTAAAAATGCATACCAAAATATACCATTTTACAGTAGTAGTAAATGGTTTCTTTCGTAGTTGCAAAACACTGTCTCGAGAAACTATGCTTTTAGGCATGATACTTGCCCTCACTGCTATCGTGATATTGGCAGTCAATTCAGCAGTTCTTACGCATTATCTGACATGGCAGAAGACATTTTATGGAATGTGTTTTTGTGACATCACTGATGGCATATTTTGTTGGGGACGATAGCGGACAAATCTGGTTATTCAGTGTCATCCCTGCAGTCTGGATACAGTCACTTAATGGACATTAATGCGTCCAGAAGCTTTTCTTTGAGAGTAGCCATCATTCAACATTCAAAAATTTGCTTGTGGCATTTGAAATGGGAATGATGTTATTTTCTTAATGTGTGTTTTTAAAGGCGTAACCTTGAAATTTTCACATGCAAAATGATTTCTCACAATATGTGATTCACAACCATGATCCAGGGAATTTTTGTTGCATTTGGGTAACCATAATGAGGTTTTAAACCAAGAAGGGATTTGAACCCAGACACCTGACATTTTGCAATGCTTACCATACCTGATGGTAATCATATGAACCAACAAAAGGAAAAACTATCTTTTGTCAACTTTGACCATAAAAACCACTAGGCATTTTAATGCCTCTCGGTGTATTTTATTAATAGTAATTCAGTGGAATTTAATTCACCTATTCCTTCCACACTTCATCTTTCATCTTTGTGGAGCATGCGGTGTGCTGAGACAACACCAAATATAGAGACACAATCGACAACTACAGGCTGTACAGAAGTCAGTCAAGTCCAATAAAAATCAGAGTGAACCGAGGTCGAGGACGCATGCCAATGGAACACTATGGGGCTTGGAATAGACAAAACTGCATCTACCTGTGTGACTGATAAGATAAATATGAATGAACGCACCTTAAAGCTCATCAGCAAGGAACAACAGCCTTTAATTTATCTATGAATACCCTACGGTCAAATGTACCACATGCCTTTGACAAACTGCAGAACTTCCCTCTACCAACCCCTTTTTCATGAGATAAGATAAATACAGTTTACATTTATCGGTAAAGAGAAAAGTCATAAAATGTCATTGCAATTCACACACTACTCCTCAAATTGTGTTCATCAATTTCAGCATGTATGATTTCTTTAATTAACCAGGAAATAACACAAAGACAAGACATAGGTTTATAACTCCTCTGATCTAGTATGCTTTTTTCCACATTGGAAAAACTACTGCATGTCCAAACTGTTTTGGGATCTGTCCAAACTTTACAAATGAATTAAGGATACCTGTCTCACAAAGAATGATAACCTTGGATGCACCATCTTAAAAACATAGTTTCATCATTGGCAAACAGAGTTGCTTCATAGAGGGTTTAATTCATGTAGGCCACTTACAGACAGTCATCTGAAACGGAAGAAAAATTGAATGATTCCTCCTTAACTTGTTAACATTTTGCAGATGATAATTCAACACGTTCACACAGTTGTAGGCACCGGATGACATGGAGCTGCTCTATTATGCTCACAGTCACACTAGTCTATCAATAGGTGGCACACACGAAACGGTTACGGAATGTTCACGAGGAAGCAGTGCCTGTTACCAATTTAGAATATGGACAAGTTAAGTCCCATTCCTGTTTCCTCAGAATTATATGAATTAAACTCCTCAGCCAAGCCTGACGTGCAAACTTTCTAATATACTAGTCCATAGTATCTATCCAGCAGTAAATAAAAATGAAGACCACAACAGAAAAATGACCAGTCACATTTTCATGTTGTGGACAAATGATGAATTAAAAATTCAAAACAATCTTAGAAACAAAGCATTGAAAACATATGCAAAAAATATAAAATATATAAAATACCAGTGTTATAATAATATATAATATTATTATATATTATTATACATATTATAATAATATACTACATATAAAATATACAAAAATGCAAAATTTGAACTGATCGTTTTTCCTTTGTGGTCTTCAAATGATCTCTTGCCACAGAAAAAATCATTGTCCTTTGTTGCAACCACTGCAGCTATAAAAGACAAAAGGTATCTCAATTAATTAGTGAATAAAATCAGTTTTCTGAAGCAAAATTCAACATAGTATTGATACTATATCATTCTACAATCAATTATGGTCATCAGATATTAAAAACGAGTGATTCCTGACCATTGATTTACTGTAGATTCATCCCTCGACGAATTCAGTGGTTCCTTACATCCTCATACGATCTCTCATTGTAATCCAGTTAAGGCTCAGGCTTATCTGCGCAAAGCACAGTTATAGTTCACGCCCAAGCAAACTATAACCCAGTAATTATCTATTGATTGACATGTTTTAATCCGATTCCAGACAGTATTTACTTTCCAGAGCAATTGAAAGATTTTGATTGGACTTTCAGTAAAGTATTTAAACCCTTGCGTAACAGCATGTTAGGTTGTATTCTCTCACCTGTGTGCAGCTGAATGATGTGAGTACAAAGAAAACAAGACTTCCCTAATCAACCCAGAAGTGCCTAGGTTACATTTACGCGATGACAATGCGATACCACATGGATAACAGAGGTTATTCCGAATGGAACAGCACTGGAGGGTTCTTGTACTGGAAAGCTCTGCTGGTCCGTTTCTCTGGAAGAGGACTTCAATGATGGAGAGTTTTCCTTGGAGTACAATGGAGTAGTATGGAGTATTTACGGCTAGCTAGCTAGCTGTCTAGCCGTTTTTTTTATTTTCGGTTTACCATAGCCATGATGATCACAGAGCTTGTTGGCCACATTGGTTAGAGTAAGTAACCGTTAGCCTTTGCTAATAATACTGTATATGATAGCATTTTGCTCAAAGTGGCAATCTTTTAGAATTTATATTGCATTCAATGGCATCGAATGCCTAGGTTTTCATTCATTTCATTCATTCATCAAACGAGAATAGTTCCAGAACTTCGACAAATTCCCTGCAACGTTCGCTGGACCAATTCTGTTCAATCTCGAGTAGCATATTGCCTGCTTTTTCCTGTTAGTGGAATTTCCACTTTGTTACAATGAGATATATTTGAGATATGACTGTGTTAGTGAGTTATACTAGCTCCTTATAGGGTGTGAAAAGCGTTTATACAAACTTGCGTTTTGCTTGGATGATCGGAATTGTAAATAGCAAGCTTTTCATTGCAGGGTGAACATTCTGACTGTAAAATAAGCGGTTTGTTGTGCTGGCTAATAAGGCTTTGTAGAGAAATGGGCAAAATTTTAAACTTTTTGGAGAAAAGGCATGTTTTTAGTTTAGAGATGTTACTGGGCCCAGTATTTCAAAACTTGTAATCTGGATCAGAATAATCCGGATAATGAAATCCACCTTTTCTCAATCATGGATCAAGGTGATCCTGCTGACTTTATCTGAATTTCAAAACACTGGCAGATTGGATCACCGTTCCTTACCTGGCATAAGATTTCCAAATCCGTGTCTCCGCCTCGGATTTGAAACATGGCGGACTATTGAAAAGGAGCATCTGGGAGCACAACTGTCACGCAAAAGTGTAAGTTTCCTGTCGTCTAATGTTAGCGGTTTTAAGGCAATAAAACCAACATATCAAACTAGCCAACTTTGAATTGTCAGCTACTTAAAACCAGGCCGAGCGATCTCTAATTTAGCAGCGTTTGTGCTAACGGTAGCTAACTGACTTGTGTGTTAAGTAGCTAGCGGGCTAGGGGTAGCTGGCTTTGTTGATGAATTTTGTCTATGGTTTAACTTAAAATGGAACTAATCGGACGTACATCATACCTTAACTCTTTAAAACCAACCCGTTCAGAGTTTATTAGCATCACGTCATTGGCAACACAGCAGGCTACATGTGTACAGACCAGACTGCTGCAGTACTTTGAAAACGTAGTTACATAAGAGTATCAATAATGCAGTTCATTTAGAAATGCTAATTAATGCTGGTGATGTCATGCTTCCCGATGACAAAGTTATACTCATGTACTTCTTTCTTCTACTTTCAGAACTCACAGCCACGGACCACTCAGCTATTAAGGACAACGGGGTTGTCAAAAACGCTTTTAATTGTAGTGATCGTTCAAGGTTCAAGTTATTGGATTTTGAATAAAGTGCTTGAAACTGTTTGAAATTGTAATTGCATTCCTTGGATGGTATATAGCTTGTCAGTGACACAATTTCAAAACATTTTTTCCATCCTAATTTGTCACCATTATGTAGAAGGCTTCCACTAAACATGATTATGGTCATTTATAGTAATATGGCATCTGATTTGATAAGTAAAATAATCTGTTTGTACACAAACACTTACTGAAATACATTGCTGCGTGTTTTAAAATCACATTCAAGCCATTTCCAAACATTTTAGAAGTGCAATTTTAAGCTTCTGACTGAAGTCAAATTTGTCTTCGTTAAATCAGAAGCGTGAAAATATACCTTGAAAATCTTGGAAAGTGTTTCAATGTGCAGCATGATATAAACTGTGACAATGAAAAATGCAAGTGCACACATCTCATAGTTTAACCCATTTCATTGGAGAAATAAAAGATTAACCACTGCATTTCGCTTTAGCTCTTCCAAATGTGCGGTGAATGTTTTGGTACACACAAGTTAGAAAGTTTGGTGAAATTAGAATTTGAGAAATGGGTTGTATTTGTTACCTTCTGAAACTGCTGTAAATAAGAGTATTCCCAAACACTATTTTATTATGCTTTAATTTTCTTAAATTACTCCAGTTTTTCAAATGTAAAACACTAACAATTTAGATTAAGTGTAATGAACATCTTGAGTAACAATATCTAGGAGAAGTGGAGCTAAGGCTTTGTCAATCCAAGTCAAATCCACCTCTGAGGTGGGATCCAAATGATCCTGAAATTTTGGTATCAAGTTGATCCAGATCTTTGCCTTAACTTTTGAAATACCCAAATCCAGCCTTTTGTCTGGATTAAAGGGAGGATTGGATTACCAGAGCTGAATCCTGATCTTCAGGATCAGGATTCTCTGGATCTGTGTTGAAATACCCAGTTTTCAGATCAGATCAAGATTTAATTCAATCCGACCAGGATAATCCTGTCAGATCACTTTTGAAATACTGGGCCCTGGTGACTACTGATGTAATTCCACACCTATATTGACAAATTCATGCATTCAGCTAGAAAATCATTAATTCATATTGAACTTCATAAGGCAAAAGTTGATTTGTGCCAAACATATGATTATTTCACAATTTGAGAGTGCGTAATTATGAGGGCTCTGACAGCTTGGGGAGCACTTGGAGAGCTGTCTTATTTGGCTCATAAAAAGCAAATAATTTTGAAAATCACTGTCAGATGAAGTACACTTGTGTTCAAGGAGTTCATGATCCCAGAAATTAATTTTTTTAACTCCCAGCCATTTTTCAATTCTCAAAATTTTTTAAAATAATTTCATTGCTAAATTTCCATGAAGATTTTTTGTGTTAGTGGCCCTTACTCTGAACTAAAATTATGAAAAGAAACTGAAACACAATGTAATTACAGATGCGACAAGTGTTACATTTAAGCCATTCCCCCTCTCTGTGAACCTCAGATCTTGAATTATAGAGCATTAAATAGGGTAATGCATAAATAGCCATATTTGGCTTATGCGCAAAGGGGTTAACATAAAATTGACCATATGAGCCAGAATACTCAGGTGGCACGAGCAACATTTACAAAGTAAGAATGTACATGCATTCTCAAAGTGTTTGCCTGACCATGTCTGACTGAAGTACTGAGCCTAAAATAAGTATGGTGTCTGAGTGCAGTGTCTACAGCTGTAATCAGCGATCAACGTTCAATCAGGCTGTGCCAGACACGTCATCCATTTCAGACTTTATTTCTATGGAGCAGGTTTATATTACACATGGTTTATATTACACTGTTGTACGAATAGAACACGTACAGATACTGTTAGAATATGCCAAAGCACCTAGAGAGCAGACTGATCACATATATGGAGGCCAAACACTCCATTAAGCGACTTTATATATTGATATCTGCATTTTTTTAGTTGGTTATCTTAACGCGGGTCCTGTATTAAAGAGGCAGAGTGAGTTTGAAACCGTACCTCTCATAGTGGCCGTCTCTCCATCAGGATGGGCCATTCTCTGCATGGCGGTGGCTGCCACACACACAGGCATGCTGAGGGTCTGTCCCAGAACTGAGACAGACATATCCACCTGAGAGACGTCCCGTAGCACTCGGGGGTACAGCCTCCACCTTCAGTTCAGAGTTTGGCAAATAAATATATGTGATATATACATACATATATATATATATATATATATATACATTAGGGGTGTACAGCGATGCCATTATCGGTATCTGTATCTGTGTAGGCAATCAAATTATCTGTATTTGTATCTGTATCCAGATATGAAATCGGAACTGGGTGTGGTTTGTCACAGGAGCTTGGACAATTTACATATAAAGGGCTGATTTCACAGAGGTGTTTTACATGCGGATAACTTTCTTAATCGCGCCTTCATCATGCATTCAATTTTAATCACCGTTTCACGAGGCACACCTGTCCGCGTGCGTCTAGATATTTTAAACGCCTGCGGTCAAATAACAAAAGAACACTTAAACGCTTGTGAGGGTACGTTTAACTCGCGAAAACTACTACCACAGATTGATTTGCACCTAAATGAGTGACACCGACCTGCCTTCATCTTGTTGCCTGGTAGATTTTGAGCAAGACTTGCTTTTTCTGGAGAAGAAATGCATAAATAAAATTAATGAAATGAATGCATAAATTAGTTGCTTTCTTCCATTTCTTAATCACTTAATAGAGGGGTTTTGCAAGGCCGCGTTTTTTGTTTGCATTTTCTAAAAAGGCTACCGTGAGTGAAGTCCAAACTGCATTTTTACTCTTCACCGATAATGAAAGCACAAATGAATGTACGTAATCACTACGAATGCTGAGGATGAAACAATCTTGGTGAAGGATGCAACGTCAGCATCTTGCTCACGTCTAGCGGACTCAAAAGAAAGTTTGACACTCTTTGAAGCGAAGTGAAATTCTCGCCACGTTTCTGGGCTGGGCCGAGCAGCAGCCAGGCCCCTACAAACGCGAATGTCGCTGAGCGAGTGAGTGAGTGAGTGAGTGACTGACTGCCTGAGTGATCAAGTTTAACAATTGGCTGGCTGGTGGAGAAGAAATTCAGCGATTGGTCGGCCGGATGGGAAGCACTTCAACGATTGGTTTTCCTGCCATTGGCTGGCTGGCTGTTCGGCGATTGGTTGGCCAGTGGAGAAGAAATTCAACGATTGGTTGACCGACGATTGGCTGGCTGGCTGGCCGGGCATCGACTTCACTGGTATTTACTGGTCTGTGTATTTGCATTAGAAATACATGGGTCTCGGAATTTCGGCTTTGAGACATTGCAACAGAAACGGAATACTTTGCTGTTGTTGGATCTTGGGTTTTCCGCAGAAACGGAAATTAAAAAGTGGAACTGAACGCGCCACACTCATTTATGCGTTTGAAGGACTATTTACGTACACGGTGGAAGTGGCGCCGGGACTATTACGTTTCAGTACTTTCAAGAATACCGGAAGAATTCATGAGTTGATTCACTTGAACAGAAGCAGCTGTGGTAGCCGCTTTCATCGTAGGCTATCTATGAGAGCGACTGTAACCGACACCAATGAAAACAATAAATTTAAGAAAATATAAAGTTTAAAAAATCACGCCAAGCTGGATTGGACACCCCATCATTGAAGTAGCTACTTCTCCACTACGTTGTTGTACCCACTACGCCAACGTAACACGACCAGTACTTGAATCCAGAATGGCTCTGCTTGAATCCAGTCTAGCAATAGACTGCAATAATCAGATAAATGTACTGTTAAATTAAAAACACATTTTGTACATATTGAATGTTCTGTCGCAATTTTTGACGCCAATGAATGTTTCTTGGCGATATTGGTCTCCATTTCACGAAAATTAATGTGTATTTTCTTCTAATGGACAGCAAAAGGCTGATTAAATATTCATATAAGCGGATGCATATGATGTGCTTGCCCTAGCTAGATTCGGTCTTTTAAAAGTTCCATTCGATTTTGTTGCGTTTTGAGCACAATCCGACCATTATTAGGCTAATCTTCTTTCACGCTAGATTGGTTCGGTTTGTTTCAGTCCTCCATGCTTGTTTTCTCTGGTACGGTTGCCAGATTCCATAGAATAGAGGAATGTAACACATTGTACCAATCTATCGTTAAAGAATCATAACAATGGTCGGAATGTGTTTTTAATTTCCCTATTCAATCTACTTAACCGATCGACAGTTAACAAGCATGGAGGACAGTATCGGTTGCGAGGTTGAATAGGGGAATTAAAAACACATTCCGAACATTGTTAAGATTCTATCACGATAGATTGGTACAATGTGTTACATTCCTCAATCTCCCTTTTGAATTTCGTAACCAGTACCACAATCATTTCCTTAATCTTCCTATTGAATCTCGCAACCGATACAAGAGAAGACAGGTACAATGGGATACACTATCATCAGAGGTGCATAGTAATGAAGTACATGCAATTCGTTACAGTACTTAAATAGTTTGAGGATTTACACTTGAGTTTTTTCTTTAAACCTGGACATTTACTGTGCTACAAAAAAAGATAAAAAGTATACTTTCACTTCGCTACTTTGACAATAGCCACTTTTTTACTCGTTACAAATTAAAATATGAATGTAATTCATCATTTAAGGATTATCTGGATTTGGCGTGTTTGAGAAGAACAACGGTGCTTGGCGGGGTATCTATGTGCAGATGTGTCCGCCAGCGGACATGGAGCTGCAAATTCATGCGCGCGGTCACAAAATTCTACCACTAGATGGCACTCTCGGATCAGTTATTGAATATTCACAAGCAAACTGAGTTCGAACACGGTTTAGAAAATGGACGAGTTCACTCCAATCCATGTTTTTCAGGAGTTGCCTGCATAAATGAGTTGCTGTCTCTCTCAAATTGACATTCACAAAATCAATAACTGCTACCCCTACTCTAGCTCTCTGTCTATTCAGATGTATAACTTGCTTTTGATATGTTTTCCTTACTCAAGACTCCCCCACCTCCCACTCCCTCACTCACTTACTCCCACTACCTCACTCACACTCTCTCACTCACACTCACTCTTTCACACTCTCACTCTCCCACTCCCACACTCTCACCACCTACTTTGTAAATAATTTATGAGCTCCAGCTCATTACAAAACTTGCACTTCATATAATTGCATGAGCTTTGCCTCATTTTGCACCCTTTTCTTGGGCCCACATTCTCATACAGCACTTGGCGGCCCAGCCGTATACTAGGTTGCACCTAGTCTTGTTTTGCCGACATCTCTGTGCGAAATGCGTGTCCACAACGCAACTACCCTTACAAATGGAGTTATTAACCGGTAACGACAACTGAGGGTATCGCCAATACGCAAAAAATGCCCGGATGTTGCATTCGTGCCTCGTTTCAGATGCATTATGGGATAGTTTCGTAACCCAGTCACTTCCGGTCTCTTTCGCAGCTGCGAGAAAAAAATCGAACGCTGCCTAGACGTGCGTGGTTTCGCCGACCGCATCGGGTACTTACTTGAAACTAGCTGTGTGCTCGGTGAATGTTTACATTTTCCTCGGCTCGATTTACATATGCGTGCGTGCACGGCCGAGCCGCAGCTAGCTGACACTAAACGATAGCCGTGATCTCAGTAACGCACCGGAAGTAAGTGGGTTCCGGAAGAAGCAAGATATTTTGCCGAAAGCGCTACATCCAGGCATTTTTTGCGTATTGGCGATACCCTCAATTGGAAATGCCCATTATGCAATGGCAGGTTGTCATAATTTGACCAGACCTCTTTAATCTGAGGGCTAAACGCAAGGTTATCTGCGTGCAGCTAAACGCGCGATGTTGCAACCGTTATTGTAATAACGGTCATCATTGTAATAAATTATTACAATAGCGGGTGCAAATGCATGGTAAACCCAACCACTATTGTAATGGGTTATTACAATAGCAGGCAGAAATATTCAGCAAAATCAACCACTATTGTAATAAATTATTACAATAACGGATGCGAATGCATGGTAAACCCAACCACTATTGTGATAAATTATTACAATAGCGGGCGGAAATATACAGCAAAATCAACCACTATTGTAATAAATTATTACAATAACGGGTGCGAATGCATGGTAAACCCAACCACTATTGTAATAAGTTATTACAATAGCGGGCGGAAATATTCAGCAAAATCGACCACTATTGTAATAAATTATTACAATAGCGGGTGGGCATACATGGTAAACTCAACCACTGTTGTAATAAGTTATTACAATAGCGGGCGCGAATGCACGGTAAACTCAACCACTATTGAAATAAATTCTTTTGTCTTGAAATATCACAATAGCGGGTGCGAATGCATGGTAAACTCAACCACTGTTGTAATAAGTTATTACAATAGCGGGCGCGAATGCACAGTAAGCTCAACCACTATTGAAATAAATTCTTTTGTCTTGAAATTATCCTAAAAGAATAAAATATGACACACACTAGTATTTCATTTACATATTTATAAATTCATTTCATTTCATATCCGTCCCAAAAATGCATTTTGCCTATAATTGTACTAAATTAGTAATGGTATTGAATGTCACCTACAATTCTTATGCCCCCCTCCCAGGTCACAGTCTGTCCATCTATCCATCGGTCTGTCTTAGGCTACACGTCCGTCTGCTTTGGCTATATTTATCTGGTCAAGTTCACAATGAAAATGTTACATTGTTGTTTTTGTCATTATGGGCAGTTTCTGGAAACTGTTGAAGCCATCGAACTTGGGAATGAATCTAGTTTTCTTTTTTCAAATATTTAGACCTTTGACCTATCTGAGAGCTGGGTTACTGGTCAGAGAATGCTTAAAGCCCCTACTCTTTCCTCAATTTTTGGTAAAATTAACGTACCTCTATCTTGCATTGTTTACATGTTATAGCCCTTCAAATATATCGATGGCGTCATTTTGACGTCATCGATGCACGACATCATAAATATTGGCGCCAATCAATAGACCATGTATGACATCCCATTCGTCTTCAATAGTAACAATGGCTCTATTTTGCACCGTTTTGATGTTACAACGATTGGAAATTCTCAATGACGTTATTTTGACATCACCCTTCCCTGTACGTCAAAAATATTAGTTCCAGTCAAAAGGGCATGATCCTATTCATCTTCACTCATAACCATGGCTTTATTTTGCCCCATTTACATGACGTTTACATGTTATAGCCTTTGCAAAATATAGATGACGTCATTATGACGCCATCCTTCCCGCTACGTCAGAAATATTTATGCCAATACAAAAAGCATTCGCCTTCAATAGTAACTATGGTTCTATCATGCACCGCTTACAAGTTATGGCCAGGAATATCTAAAATGACCCAACTTCAAAATTTCAAGGTCACGTGAAACAGCGAAAATAGGTCAAATCACTTGTCGCGAGGTGGATTCCTTTGAACCTTTCTTAAGATGCCATTCCTGTGCAATATCAGGAAATAATAACCATAATCAGTCAAAATGTTTGGTAACATTTTCATTGTGAACTTGACCATATAAATATATAGCCAAAGCAGACGGATGTGTAGCCTAAGACAGACCGATGGATAGATGGACAGACTGTGACCTGGGATGGGGGGGGGGGGGGCATAAGAATTGTAGGTGACATTCAATACCGTGACTAATTTAGTACAATTATAGGCAAAATGCATTTTTGGAACAGATATGAAAAGAAATGAATTTATAAATATGTAAATGAAATTCTAGTGTGTGTCATATTTTATTCTTTTAGGATAACTTCAAGACAAAAGAATTTATTTCAACAGTGGTTGAGCTTACCGTGCATTCGCGCCCACTATTGTAATAACTTATTACAACAGTAGTTGAGTTTACCATGCATTCACGCATGGTACAGGCCGTTCATGCTCGAAAACCCTCCAATGTGGCTGAATTAAAACAATTCTGAAAAAGAGTGTCAAAATTTCTCCTGGCGATGTGAAAAGACTCATAGCCAGTTATAAGCTAACGCTTGATTGCAGTTGTTGTCCCACAACCAGCTATTAGGTTAAGGGGGCAATTACTTTTTCACATAGGGCCGGATAGGTTTGGATAGCCTTTTCCCTCAATAAATGAAATCATCATTTAAAAACTGCATTTTGTATTTACTCAGGTAATCTTTGTCTAATGTCAAAATTTGTTTGATGATCTGAAACATTTAAGTGTGACAAATATGCAAAATAAAAAAAAAAATCAGGAAGGGGGCAAATACTTTTTCACGGCACTGTATATGTAATATATATATATATATACACATACATACATACATACAGTATATACCAGTGGTAGTCAACCCTGGTCCTGCAGAGCCACAGGGTGTACTGAGTTTGGTTTTCTCCACCCTACTTAAACCTAGGACACCAGGTGAGATGGGTTAAGCATGTAATCAACTGCTTTAATTCATCAATCAAGTGCTGAGTAACACTAAAAACCAGCAGACACTGCGGCTCTCCAGAACCAGGGTTGACTACCACTGGTATATACTGTATGCGTATATCCTTTACTGTTTATATACTGTATATTTTCTGATAACCCCAACCGCCCCCCCCCCCCACTAGGTGAACCAAACTACTGGACTACAAGTGTTAACATGGCTCATTGAAACATGCCTACAGGTGTTAGAGCCATACATTGACAAGAAACAATTGTTAAAGCTCCAATCATTGAGGAAGCCATGAAATGGAAAAATGCGGGAATTTGTGCGTATTTGAATATTTCACAATTAGACGACCGGGGGTTAATTCTAAAGGCCTTACTCCTTCCTGCTTTGTTAGGGTTTTAAAAACTGCCCACTCCAGTACTCTAAAAATATGCATTAGTCTCCTTCCATTTGGCAAACTTCGCTTGGGCACAGTGGGGTATAGAGTTTTCAGAGCACCTGGATTTACACTTACCCCTTCCGTCCTTGACCTTTTGACCTCTAGCTATGCACTGAATGACCCAATTAAAAAAACCAATGGTGTGGGATTGTAGTGGAACTTACAAGCTTTACAATGATACTAAATACGTGAGTAGAAGTCTAAAGAAACCCTTTGAAAAACACATATACATTTCCTCTGCCCCTATTTTTCAGGGCAAATTTTCATACACCCAGAATATCAAAAAGGGTGCCAAAAAACACTTTTCGCGGGGGATTTGCCACAGCAGGCCTCTGGATTCCTATGCAGGATGGACCAATCTACCAAAAAATGCCAAAGAAAAAAGTATGTCATGATGTGACACACCTCCCCCCATCTTGGGGCCCTGGCACCCCTACTAGTAGCAAGTTAGCTACAGTCTGCATAATCGCGCATAATGTTGCGTTATGCATAATCTCCATTTCAGCTGGAATCCATTATCAAATCATCAGCTGGTAAACGGATGTAAGCGTGTGCAAAAAATTCTTTCTCCATGAACGTAAGATGAACTAAGATAGCTGGTTCAATTTAGCTTGGCCTTTAGTATTGGGTATGAGAAGGCGCGGCGCCTGTTTAATGATTACCAGCTCGTTTTTTTTTTTTAGTGCAAAACTTTAACCAAAAATTTCTGAATGCTGTGATTTGATATTGCTGGCAAATGACCATGGTATAAGCGGGATAATCAACTTGTAGGTGAGCATTCCACGGTTTTAAGGCACTTCGCGGAGGCAACCACCCTCCGCTTCACGTCGGGTGGTTATTTGCCTCCCTGTTGTGCCTTAAAACCGTGGAATGCTACACCTCCGCGTTGATTATCCCTTACATATCACTGCGGCAGCATAAGCTGAACAGCTAACCTGCTCCGAAGCAGGTTTAGTTCTAGATTCAGATCACAGCGTGCAAAAGCACCGCCTACTGGCCAATCAGTTCTCTGAGAAAATGGCATCACCGTCCGTAAAGGTTTCAGCTGAGTTCGGTGCGCGGATGAATGCCAGTATGTACGGTACAGGTTCTCATCTGAGGGTTTGACATGTGGCGACCGCAGCGGAGTCGTGCGCATATAGTTTCACATCTTGAGTGTATCACAATGCTGTATTTTTCCACGGCCAAAAGCACTAAAGCCTTGTAGGACTTGTTGCACTTATGAAAGTAAGCCTACTGACCGCTTTTGAATTATGCTTTTGTAGTAATTCATTATTTGTTCTCCGACTCTTTTGACACCGCCAGGGTTGCACCTGGAAAAAAATCCATACACGCCATAAGAATACATCCTCGCGTCACGTCAGTTTAATGAAATACGCAACTGTAATTTTACTGATGGGGCAGTGACATTATAAACGATAATATATATATGAGAAATGAAGTACACCAACATGTGTGAAATACTTTAGAAATGTTTTGATGGGAACAACTAAAATCATAACAATCATTTAATACAAATAAATGTCAACAAAATCAAGGTTTCATAATTATTGGCACCCTTAATTTAGTATTTACTTCAACCACCTCCGGCAAGGATAACAGCATGGAGTCTCTTCCTGTAATTTTTGACAAGGTTAAGGCACACATTTGGGGGGATTCTGGCCCATTCATCTTCAGAACCATTTCTGTTTGGATCTTTTGGTATGCTATTGGTCACTGTCTTGTTGGAAAGTCCATCTATGACCAAGTCCCAGCCTTCTGGTGGAGGCAACCAGATTGTCAGCCAAAATAACCTGATACTTGTTGGAACTCATTATGGCATTAATCTTAACCAGTGCCTCTGGACCTCTTGAAGTAAAACAGCTGGAAAACATGACTGACCCACCTTCAAATTTCACTATGGGTATGAGGTGCTTCTCCTTATATGCATTTCTGTTTTGACGCTGAACATGCAGATGCTGCATCTGACTGAAACCTGCAATTGTGGTCGCATCTGACCAAATAGCCTTGTTCCAGTCATCATTTAAATGACGTCTGGCAAACTCCAAGCGCTTGCTTCTGCATCTTCTGGTGGAAAAAGGCTTTCTTCTGGACCCTTTCAAAGAGCCTGTGGTTATGGAGGTGGTGCCTGATGGTGGTTTTTGAAACCTGGTGACCCAAGATGCCACCAAGGCCTGCAATTTCTTCACAGTAATTCTTGGGGATTTTGTTGCTTCTCTCACCATCCTCCTCAGTCTCCTGGGTCGCAAAATGCAGTTGTGTCCTCAGCCCTTGTAGTTTTCAACAGTTCTAAAGCTTTGGGATTTTTAAATAATTGCCCCGACAGTGCAACTTCAGATTAGAACAATTTGAACAAACTTTAATCTACTTCTGTGTAGGAACACCTATGCCCAGTTTTACCTTATCTCTATGCTGATGATACAGTGCTTTATACTTCTGCGTCTTCATTGAATGAGGCATTATCTGCATTACAAAGAGCCTTTGTTTCATTTCAGCACTCACTTCTAGAGCTCAAACTAGTTTTAAATGTGGTAAAAACAAAATGTATGCATTTTTCTAGATCTCATTCTTTGAGGGACTGTTCATTTCTACTTCACTCCTTGGATGACTCTAAAATCGAACGAGTGTCTTGTTACAAGTACCTTGGAATATTTTGTTATGATTCTGTCATGGCTGCTATGTTTCTGCCATGTCTGTTCTGTTTTTTGCTATTCCCCATTATGTTTCTCCCATGCCTGTTCTGGTTTTTGCCATGTTTTAGTTCTTTGCCATGTTTTTGCCATGCCAGATACATTATTCTGTTAGATTCCGGTCAATGTCTTTGTACTTGCCCTTCATTGCACTTTGTCTCCCCCTGTCTGGTCTTTTGTCTCTTGTCTGCTCACAGCCCCAGTATTGCGTGCCACTCTTTCGGGTGATTTAATGGATTCTGGTTTTCAACCATTCCTTCCAATCTCGTTTACTTCCTTCATCTTGCTTTTTCTGGATTACTAACCAATACTAACAGTTTGTTGTTTTTGTTAAATTACTAACCAAGACTAACATTGTACATAGTACTAACTTACTAACAAGCACTAGGGATTGTATAGCTGCACTCTACTAATTGACTAACGATCTCTCAGCATTCGCCCTGTTCTAGTCTCCGCCTCTTGCCTTCACTCAATTTACTTTGCTGTGCTTCTAGTAGATTCTCTGCACCTGTCTAATCACTGTTCTGCCACTCACTCTGTGCACGTAGAAATCCCTAACCGGATCTGTTTGTTCTGTCTATAGGCTGTCTTGTGATCCCTGTCCGCGTTTTGGCTTTTGCCTATTTCATGTGATTAGGTTCTCCCTCATGTTTGCTTCCTTTGTAATTAGCCTCATTTCCTGCACCTGTGTTCTATGTATCATGTGATCTCCCAGGAGTGTAAATTAGGTGTCTTTTCACAGCACTTCCTTGTCAGAACGTTTCCCTAGTTTACCTGTGCTGCTCTAGTTTTTGCCTTGTACTCATAGTGTTGCTTTTCTGACTGGATCGTCCGACTTTCGATTTTTGGCTCTGATTTGGTATTTTTGTCTGCTTCTGTGTATCGAACCCTTTTTGTCTGACCACGATTACTGTGATTGCTGCCCTGGTTTTTGACCTGGATTACGCCCTTCTGGATTGTGATTTTTGGATTGAGGACTTTGTACTGTTGCTCTGTGGGGGTTTGCCCCCTTTTCCAATAAAATCACATCCATTGTATTTCCTGGTTCTCGCGACTGGTTCCTGAACGATACCTCACATATTTATCAATGAAAAACTGTCTTTTAAAGTACATCTTGATGAACTTACAAAAAAGTTAAGACAAAATTGTGTTTTTTACAGAACCGGCTCTTGTTTCTCTCGAGATAATAGGAAGCTTTTAATTCAATCAACCTTCCTGTCAGTGTTAGATTATGGAGACATGATCTATATGCACGCTGCCCCAACGACCTTGAAAAAACTCGATACGGTCTATCACGCTGCACTTTGTTTTATCACTAGAGATCCTTTTAAAACGCATCATTGTTCTCTGTATAAAGCTGTGGGTTGGCCATCATTGGCTACCAGGCGAAGGCAGCACTGGCTGACCTTCATTTATAAAGCAATCATACACAGATTACCATGTTATCTTACAACTTTTATCTCAAGGCGCAGTAGCAATTACCAGGCGAGATCTCAGGACTGGTTGGTCCTAGAAGTCCCCAGAGTTAAAACAGAACTTGGTAAAACTGGTTTTAGTTACCGTGCTCCTAGGACGTGGAACAATTTTCAAGAAACATTTAAGCTGGGTAAATTGACATCATTAGAGAATTTTAAAAAAGTGAAAGGATTTATAAGTTGGGGACTGTGCGTATTTTGAATAATATTACGGCAATTTTCTCAGCCACATGTATTGTATGCACTCCTGTATAATTTTATTGTTTATTGTTTGCCTTTTTTTTATGATAATGTATTGCATTGTATTCTGTTTTGTGTTTTGTGTTGTTAACAGGGCACCATCGTAAATGAGACTGAGGTCTCAATGGGTTCCCCTGTATAAATAAAGGTTAAATAATAATAAAAAAAAAAAACCTTACCTGGATTTTCAAGGTCCAGGCTGTGGCAGCCACGTTGACTTTCAGATGAGAACGATTTGAACTAACTTTACTCAACTCATGTAGAAACACTCATGCCAAATTTTGGCTTAATCCATCCAGTGGTTTTGGAGAAGCCGTTTTCATAATTTCAAGGTCGAGGCTGTGACGGCCGAATTGGATTTCGGATCGGAAAGATTTGAACGAACTTTAATCTAATTGTGCAGGAACACTCAGGCAAGGTTTCAGCTCAATCTTTTAAGGGATTTCGCAGATGACGATGTTTCTATATTTTCAAGGTCAAGGCTGTGGTGGCCATCTTGGATTTAAAAACGTTCCGATTCGAAAAAACTAATCTTCTCATGTGTGGGAGCATTCAAGCCAAGTTTCAGCATAATCCTGAAAAGGAGACGTTTTTAAATTATCATGAACAAGGCTGTGGCGACCGTACTGGATTTCAGATCACAGGGATTTGAACAAACTTTGCTCTACTCATGCGTAGGAATGGTTTTGGAGAAGACGTTTTTAATATTTTCGCGGTTAAGGCTGTGGCAGCCATATTGGATTTCCGATCAATACAATTTGAAAAATTTTAATCTACTTGTGGATAGGAACACTGATCCCCAGTCTCAGCTCAATCCATCAAGTGGTCTCAGAGAAGACAACGTTTTTATTTTTTCAAAGTCAAGGCTGTGGCGGTCATATTGGATTTCAGATTGGAATGATTTGAATAATGTTTACTCAGCTCATGTCAAGGAACATTCCTGCCAAGTTTCAGCTTAATCCACCCAACAGTTTCGGAGAAGACAACATTTTACATTTTCAATGTCAAGACCCTGTCGGCCATATTGGATTTTGGATCAAAACGATTTGCGCAAACTTTAATCTACTCGTGTGTAGAAAACTCATACCAAGTTTCAGCTTAATCATCCAGTGGTTTCGCAGGGGAGATATTTTTAAATTTTCAAGGCCAAGGCTGCGGCAGCCATATTGGATTTTAGGTTGGAACTTTTCACATAGGGCTAGGTAGGTTTGGATAGCTTTTTTCCCTCAATAAATGAAATCATCATTTAAAAACTGCATTTTGTATTGACTCGGGTTATCTTTGTCTAATATTAAAATTTGTTTGATGATCTGAAACATTTAAGTGTGACAAATATGCAAAAAAATAAGAAATCAGGAAGGGGGCAAATACTTTTTCACAGCAATGTTAGCATCTGGAAAATTCCATGAAAAGAGGGACATGATAAGCAAAAAATAAATCTGTTTTACATCCAGCAAAGGGCCTCAATCTATCTACAAAACCCCTAATTTAAAAAAAAAAAATATATATATATATATATATATATATATATATATATATACAGAGTTTATGGCTGAACCACCCTTTTTCTGCTAGAGTTTTGATTTAAAACAGATAGTGTGAATTTTGCCCGAAATCGGCCCAAAAACAGGTAATAAGGACCTCTGAAATTACCAGTCACCAAATGGGTATTACGATTCATATCATTCAATTTGTTATGCCTTGAGCATCAATTTAAAGCAAAGGGGAGCTTAAACCCTCATGTGGAAGTTTGCTGGCCAGAAAGTAGGGGTGACTTAATCTTCCCGGTCAATGTAACGTCCGTCACGGAAATTCTGAATTATTTTTGTTGGAAGAAAATGACATGGAATATTGATCTGACCTTTCAATTCTCTTAGCTGTAGCCAAGGCAAAGTCAATAAAAGTCAAAGTCTGCCTGAAGGTTTGGCAAATATAATTTGGCAGAGGATCAAAAACGGTAATGTCCGCCACAGGAAAAGGGATCCTGTAACATCCGTCATGCCCCAAGAGAGTGGAGGAATGCTCAACTTATCCAGATAATAAAAGAGAAAGAGGGAATTTTTTCCATGAATGTCTTCTAATTGGGGCTCAAATGTGTAATTTTACTCATGATGAAGTTTTAGTCAGATTGTCATTTAATTGTCAAAGATTGTCAAAGACTGCCGCAAGATTTTCAACATTAACTGGGTAGTTAGCTTTATTAAACTATTTCAACTTTCTAGTACAAATGATAGTTAAACTAATTTTTCAAAGGTGGCTGCTGCAGCAGGGCAAAATTCACCCACAATGCAGTTGTACTTCTATCATTTCCAAGGCCATGAAGGCGGGCTTTGATGAATTTCAATTTTCATCAAGCAACATCACCTTGACTCAAGGTTTGTATCCAATTATTTGTGCTTTTATGAATTCTGGACCACTCCCAACGTAGAGGAGAGTGTTGGGTGGGATTGCGGATAGGAGATTGGGCGGATAGGAATTCAGGGTGGGTGTGGTGTTGGACTTGGTCTGTGATTGTGCGGACGGTGGGCGCCCCCCGGGTGGCGAGACTCAGGGTAGGGCTTGCATTTCTTGTCGGAGTCCGTGTGGCTCCCAAGCCCCCCGGGGTCCCAGGTGGTGGCTGTTTCTTGCTTTCTTCTTGGAGAGGGGTAGGGTGGGAGGGACGTAGAAATGAGACGAGCGGGGATTGTGGGAATGTAGGAGGTCTACGTATATAGGTGTAAGGACGAACAAGAAGGCACATTGGGAGTGGCCCTGTTCATTAACCTATGTTATCGGGAACTCCCTTTAAACAACAGAAATAGACAAGGACAGGGATTTAATAACACGCTAAGTAGGCCGAAAATGAGACACATGCAGAGATTGGGAGGGCTGCGCGTCATGCATGTATGCAGCATAAGTAAAGAAAATTGCACATTAAAAAACTATTTACAGGGCCCAAGATGCGGCCAAGTGGCATAATGATGTTTATCCCATAAATTATTAAAAATCGGCGTGATACAACCCATTAGATACAGGTTTGGTATCACACACGCGTAATACGGCTTTCTCGTGTCGTGATTCTTCAGATTCTGTTCATTGGCAATTATCAACTAATATGTTCAAAAGCCAATTCTACTGGAAACGTTCACCATTGCTCGCGTTTGCCCCTTGCTGATGGTCTATTCAATTCAATGGGATGAATACTTTTTGTTCACTAGCTTGCTAACACTTTTGGCAAGTAATGGGTTACACGTGTAACTAATCTTAAAAGACTGAATTTATTAATTTAATGGCAAAAAGCATTTGCATGCTGGCTGGCGAATTATTCATATCATTCAATTTAATAGCCTGCCCTGCCAACTAGGAGCCAATGCTAATTTTCTATTTTCCAAATAATACAATGCTGACATTTATGGGATAAACAGAATCTCAAATTCGTGAGCACGAGATATCAAATTTATGAAACTCAAAGTAATTTAATTTATTCCTTAAAGGCCTGGAATAAATTAAAATTACTACCCTCGTTGCATGAATTTGATATCTCAGGCTCACTCATTGGGGATCCTCTATGTATTTTGCAATAGGCATTTCTATTTGTGTGATTTCTACTGTTATGATAAAAAAAACAAGCAAAATATCCATCACTGCATTGACTTTTGTCTTTGTTTTAGATTGGCGATCTGTCCTGTTAATTTATTTTCGTCCCCAGACCTCTGCTAATCAGAGTCAGAATACCTAATTTAACCTATGCGATTTTTCATTCACTGCAAGTTTTAATGCCAGTTTTGTGACTTCTAATCTTACAGTCCAGAGCTGAGTTAGTGATTATAACTCAGAATTGTTTCTGCAGTTCTCTTGGGAGTAAGCAATGCATTAAAAAAGTGGATTGAGTCTGCACAGTCATCAGTTTACAGTTAAAGAAACAGGATTGTTTCAACAGAGTAAGGATATAAACACCTCCATAATTATAGTACAGTTTGCTCTACAACTGAAGTGGAAAACTGTTGAGTTTGATTAAGTGAAACCTGAATAAAACTATTTAATTATGATCTTAACTTCAAGATACTATATAATTGATTCACCTACCAAATCAAAGTCACAATGATCTTATAACCTACAGTCATGTATCGATGTGCTTATTTCATCATTCCACTGGACAATATTGACTTTTTTCAGCACAAAGTTTCATTTTATTTTAGTGGACAAAATGTAACGTCCATCACGTAACATCCGTCACAGAGGATTTTGCACAATTTTATAACTACCCGCAAAGAAACTCTCATTTGGAGCTAGATTATAATTTGTGTAGGCCTATTAGTTGGCCTAGTTCTCATATAATTCTGGGGTAAACATTCATTGTATCATTGTTGAGATTCAGAGAATTTTGAAAATAACAGCTAAGGCGGTTTCGGAAAATATGCCAGAAAAGGGTCATTTACTGTAAAACTGAACCACGAACAGTAGTACCCAATTAAGAAAAAAATGAACAGCTGCATAAAATAGTGATTGCAACCCCCTTACCGACATTTATCGGCGGCACATTAAATACAACAATATATTTCGAACAGTCGACCATGTTTAATTTGTACAGGCCACCATACCTTTTCAAAGTTTTTTAAATGAATTGGGTACTTTTCACACGACAGTGATCAATGTTTCAAGAGGCAATCACAGACATATTCAGGTCTAAACATTTGGGTGGACCGAATGGCAGCAGACAAATCCATTTTCTTAAGTTGTAGGATTATAACGCAGACTTACCTTGAAAACGCGGCTACATTATCAGCCAGAGTCTCTTGATCATCGGCCCCAGAAAAGTAGTAGTCAAATACTGCTTTAGGGAGTATCTTTTTCGCCTCTAGCTCATAGTCGATGACACTCACGGGCTTCTCGGACATTTTTCGCAACGACAACGACACAACCTTCAATAAAGTCTTTCTACCGAGATGACATGGAACCTATAAATTATTAACATTTTAAGTGGCATTCTGAACCTTTTGGCCTCTTCCTTTTATCAAATGGCAAACTGCAACCTCACTGTTATGTCAACACGAGATCTTCTCTCGTATGTCTGAATTTCCCACTTACGGCAATTTCTCTATTGTCTTTTTCAATTTCACAGAAATAATCAAACATTTCAAATTACAACCACACACCAACGAAAGGGCCTGTCGCATTTTCATCTTAATTTTAATATACTTCTATCATAGAATGATAAGCACTAGGATACTGTCTACTGTGTGAGGTGAATATCTTCATGCAGTTCCATGCACAAACTTGAGCCTCAGATCAATTTCAGATTTTCTGATATGAGACGCGCTGAGCGTGCGGCAGAAATGTGAGCTAGACACGGATTAAAGATGCAATCAGATGTTGAGCTTTTTTGTCGGCCAATGATTAGCTCATGAAACACCAGCAACCGCAAACACAAACCAAGAGCAGGCGACCTACAGCTGTGCGGCAATGAAGCAGAACGGTCCGGAGGATTGTCGATACTGGAAGGACTTGATGGGGCGACAACGGACCAGAAGCATAATCTTAGGAGAAAGATTCGCGCTGAGACAGGTTCCACGGGTCTTTCAGAAAATTTGGGTAAGTAATTTAAATGTATTCTAATGAGGCTAACCAGCTGGTTTAACCGGCCTGTGTACAGTCCATGTAGCCTACACTCCTTTCAATAAATTGGAAAATTAAACTTGCCATCAATTATTGTAGCAACGTTTTAAAACCGGAAATAGAGCTGTTTTTCATTTAATTTTATCCTAATACATGGAATTTTGTGCTCCGTTATTGAGTATTTTCAGATAGACAAGTGAGCCAAATTGAAGAAGAAAAAAATCCTGTTTCGCGTAGCCTACGCTTATACATAAAATTGGGGAGATTTTAAGGCCGCATATCAATAGCACTTCAACTTGACCTCTCGTTTTTTCGGAGGGCTGAGGGAGCGAGTTACCGTAAGACTTGCCCCGACCAGCTCCACCCCCATAGTTACTGTTGCTATGGGCCTCATGCAACGCTGCTAAGTTCTGCATTGAGAACAGTGCAGCAGAAGTTTGAGCATCACTCTCTCACGTCTATTCCGATAATTTTGCGGTTCGTTTCTTACCAAATGCGTCCAACTTGTCCAGCGAAGTCGCCCAGAGAGGCCTTAACTATTTTACACGAGGATGCAGAAGTGAGCAGCAGACAAACTTTTCTCAATCCATTTGAAATCCATTGAATCTTAAGTTTTTTGTTATTTTAATTTCATCACTTGTGGTTAAGTATTCTCTTACGTCTAATTGGAGTGCAATTTGTGGCTGAATAGAGGCTGAAAGTGAAAATTTTGCATAGACAAGTAAATCAATCCGGGGCCCATGGCTTCACCAGCCATCCACTTCTAGGCCTGGCCCAGGCTCTAGCAGCTAGCCATCTACCACCAGGCCAAGCCCAGGCTCTAGCAGCTAGCCATCCACCACCAGGCCAAGCCCAGGCTTCAGCAGCTAGCCATCCACCACCAGGCCAGGCCCTGGCTCAAGCAGCAAGCCATCTACCACCAGGCCAAGCCCAGGCTTCAGCAGCCAGTCATTCACCACCAGGCCGAGCCCAGGCTTCAGCAGCTAGCCATCCACCACCAGGCCAGGCCCAGGCTTCAGCAGCTAGCCATCCACCACCAGGCCAAGCCCAGGCTCTAGCAGCAAGCCATCCACCACCAGGCCAAGCCCAGGCTTCAGCAGCTAGCCATCCACCACCAGGCCAGGCCCTGGCTCAAGCAGCAAGCCATCTACCACCAGGCCAAGCCCAGGCTTCAGCAGCTAGCCACTTAGCATCAATCCAGGCCTAGCCTTCAGTAGCTAGCCATCCACCACCAGCCCAGGCCCAGGCTTAAGCACCTAGCCATTCAGCTAGCCACCGACCACCAGCCCAGGCCCAGGCTCAAGCAGTTAGCCATCCAGCTGGCCACCGACCCAGTCCAGACCCAGGCTCCAGCAGCTAGTCACCTAGCATCAGTCCAGGCACAGGCTACAGCAGCCAGCCACCACTACCAGCCCAGGCTCAAGTAGCTAGCTATCAAGCTAGCCATCGACCATCAGCCCAGGCTCCACCAGCTAGCCATCCAGCATCAGTCCAGGCCCAGGCTCTAGCAGCTAACCAGCCACCCAGTTTCAGGACAGGCCCAGGCTTTAGCAGCTAGCTATCCAGCTAGCCACCTACCACCTGGCCAAGCCCAGGCTCAATCAGCTAGCTTTTCACCACCAGGGCAGGGCCAGGCTCCAGCAGCTAGCCATCCACCACCAGGACAGGCCCGCGTGAGTGCAGCAAGCAGTGATAGTGTTTGTGAACACACTCGTTTGCTTTGGCATTACTGGGCACTTTGCTATTCACAGAAAAACAGGAATCTTTTTTTTTTTTTTCTCGGAAATGTCTTCCAAGAGTGGTGGCAAAGGTGGGAAAAGGAGTTGTACTGCGCGTGGAAAGCAGGGTAAGTAGTTTTTAGCTCCGCTGTGACGATAGTCAGCAGTCAGCGGAGCTTTTCTAATACCGAGTCGTCCGGCATCCGTCTGTAGGTCTGTCTGTCTGTCCGGTGTCAACTTTTCACCTCAAATGTGAATATCTCAAAAACTGTCAGATAACTTTTTCTCTAATTCGGTGCGAGCTTTCCTCATGATAATTTGAATATTCACTGTGAAAATTAGAAAATTCTACGTCCCGGTCTTTGAGAAATTCAGCATTTTGGACTTTAGAAAATCAGTTTTTGCGCTCATTTTTTCAGTCTTTCCTAATATTTCAAAAACTGATAACTTTTTTGCTCCGCTGTGACGATAGTCAGCAGAGCTTTTCGAATGCCAAGTCGTCCACCGTCCTTTCGTCTGTCCGTCTGGCGTCAACTTCTCACTTCAAATTTGAATATCTCAAAAACTGTTTGACTTTTTTTCTAATTTGGTGAGAGCCTTCCTTATGATATTCTGTATATTCACTGTGAAAATTAGAAAATTCTACATCCCGGTTTCTGAGAAATTCAGCATTTTGGACTTAGAAAATCAGTGTTTGTGCTCATTTTTTCAGTCTTTCATTAATATCTCAAACACTGATAACTTTTTGTCTAATTTGTTGTGAGCCTTCCTTATGATGTTCTGATGATCCCCTGCGAAAATGAGAAACTTCTACGTGCTGGTTTTTGAGAAATTCAGCATTTTGGACTTAGAAAATCAGTGTTTATGCTCACTTTTTCAGTCTTTCTTTAAAATCTCAAAAACTGTCTCATAACTTTTTGTCTAATTTGTTGTGAGCCTTCCTTGTGATGTTCTGATGATGCCATGCGAAAATTAGAAAATTCTACTTCCCAGTTTTTGAGAAATTCAGCATTTCATGTTGCAATAGTTTTCATGCATTTCTGAAATTAAGTTATGACATGGACATGTCAGTCATCCTCAGTGGAGCTCTCTAGGCCGACAGGCCTCTTGTTATATGTTTGTTGCCATCACTGAGCTAAAAATAACACTGGATCCAGTATGCTGTCTAAAGTCAGTTGGCCATGAGTTAGACAGTATGCTACCTAGACTTTGGAATAAATCATATTACGCAATGCAGCAAACCCTTAAATAAGCTACATTAAACATAATCAAGTTATTAATCTAATGTTCCTTAAATCGCCGTTTCCTCCAAACCAATTTCCATGACAAGCTAACTTTACTCATTTCGGCTAAGCAACTGACATTCGGTATCCGATTGTAGCTAGTTTACTGGCTAGCTACCTCACCAACTAAAGGTTCTTAGCAGATTACATCATGCCATTACAAAATCCTTCAACATCTGTCTAAATGTTTTATATTATCTAGTGTTGCGAATACCTGTGCTGGGTGGCATGAAGGAATCATGTTCGGAGCAGAATAGCTGGTTCGTAGCTACATCTGGTATTGTGTGCAGTTGTCCGCAGGGGAAAAAACAATACTATGTTAACGTATGCATCAATTATGCCATTGGTATAATTCTGTCTTCTCAGCAAAACATATGCATAGATTGTTGGTAGCTAACAAACTAGTGCAGGCAAAATGGCAAAAAATTAAATTTGCTTACCTTCGAGCAAACACGCCTTAATACATCGCAAACACTTTTCTAACTGCTTTCTTGGCCTTAGAAAAAGGATTAATTGAGCTCCCTATTGCCAGGCAGGGTATCTTTCGTCAGTATTACACGTTCCCCAAGTGCATCTAAGAACAATTTTTGATAAAGTCAAACACCTCACCTCTTAAACACAGCTCATGTCTGCATTGAGCGTGGGACAATATGGCGGTGCTGTCACGGTAGGCAGGACCTTTGTAAGATAAAGCAATCTCAATCATTGGTAGTTATTCTACACTTGATTAACAGGTCGGAAAGTCCATTATGCTCATCACCCACAATGCACTGCAGTTGTGCATTTGGTGCAATGAAATACATCCGCGGCTGGATGGCAGTATTTCGGTGATTGCCAATTCCCAGCGAAAATGGAGGACTTCCGGTAGCCAGGGTTGGATTGCGAAACTGGAGTACCACAACCTAGGTTGTACAGAAATGCCATTTGCTACTCACTAGAATGGAATCAAGCTGACATATTTCCCATGAAGGTCAGGGATGAACACAACATTTTGCTAGAGTTTGGGCTTCTTCAGCATTATTATTGGTTTTAAGTTAGACTACATTCTGGACTATGTTGATTGTGACGTTGCATGGTGGCCGTCAAACTGGAAGCGGTTGAAAAAGGATCTATGACAGCAGCATTACAAGAATCAGAGTTGGCAAAGAGGCCATCAAAGAATACGTCAAACAAAATGTGACAAACAGGTTCTATGAACCATGAAGACAGTTGCTTGATAAAATTTTCTACAAACTACCCAAGGATGCACGTGATGCTAATAGATTGAAACTCCAACACAAACTCACTGACGGTATTGAAATTGTTTACCTTATGCTTTCAATGTGTTTTCGCCCAAAGAAATATGGATGGATAGTATCATTTATTCTTTGCGGGTTTCGGCAAAGAAATGCGCTTCTCTAGTGACTCAGTGTTAGCAGGCCATCTTCTTTAGTTAAAACGACGGTGAAAGTAAGCTTTATACACGTACGAATAAGCTTGGGGTTTGTATTTTTGCTCCCTTGATATCACATTGCATGTATGTAAATGTTTATCGACTGGACTCTACTACGCATGTGCCCCAGCTAATATAGTCCCTTTAAAATTGACAGTCTCACTTCTATTATTGTTGGTTGAACCTGTAAATAAACGGAGTTGTCAATAAGCGCCAGTAGTCATTGGAAACATCCGCCTGCTTGCCAATCTGCGGCCATCTACTTTCGTCGCATTTCACCACAAAGTTTTACAGTGGACGACAAGGGCAAATGTATCTCAACAACCCAAAACACCACCACTTGGGGAATATCAACGTTGAATCAATATTAAGTTATGGATTAAAGTTGACTGGTCATAACATTAAATTCGGCTCCTGAGCATTGATTTCCGCAACATAAACGTTGATTTCTACACAACCAGGAAATGATCTGTCCATAAACCACACAATCGTTGATTAATCGATTACTTATTGATGAGCAGTGTCTGTATGTCCTGCACACTGCTTCCGCACTCGTGAACTTAAGGTAAGTTAAGCTATCGTCATTATTTATGATATTCCAAAGCACATTAAAGGGAATATTGCTAGTAGAGTTGTGTACTGAATTAATAATAATGTGCCAATCATAAAGCACTGTCTGACTTTCTTTACAGCGCAGAAATATGATATATGATATATATGTCCTGACAGGTGAGACACTAGCCAGCCCCAGCAGTTGTTGTTGTAGCAAGCTAATGATATCCCTACGTAGGTGTAGGTGCTGTTTGGGAAAGAATTCCATATCCAACCTCTACCAATATCAAATGAAATCGCTCAAAATATTCTTTTGTAAAAAAAAAAAAAACTTGCACGAGTAGAGCAGTTTTCTGAATAGCATCATTGGTATTAGCAGCAACATTGGCTAACTAGGCTACCTAGCTTCATATTCAAACCATAGTTAGCTGCATTGCTTGAGATAATGGGAACCATAGGGAGCTAGCTGTGTCACATAACTAATGGATCACGGTTTTACAAAAAAAATACTGGCCTAGCTCAACATCGGGTGTGACAGCATCATCAGTTTTGTGAATATTTTTATTCTCTAGCAGACAGTGTTCTTAAAGTAAAATGTTTTTGACATTAGCATAGCAACATTAGCGTCTCCATCTTGTTGATGATTTTTGGAAATTGCAGGAAGTACCACCCGCCCCTTGAGTGTAAACAAGGCTCAACTGGCATTGCTTTTGGTCAGCGGTGTGAATTAGCGTGTCAGTCCTCTGCCAGGTTGGTCTCTCATAGAAGTGGATGGGATCTTCGCGCAAACAGGGCGAATAATCTTAAAAGCGAAAAAATAAAAATGATCCTACGGTCAAACTCCCGCGAATAAAGCGGGGAGATTTTGCGTTCGGTGGAAACACGGCTTTATGCTGTGTTTCCACAAAACACTCAACAAATTTTTTGAGCAACCAATATTACATTTATAGTCAATGCAAAAACGTGAATGCACGCAAAAAGACACTAGTTTGCACCAGGCAATGCGAATCACGTAGGAGACGTGGCATGTCACAACATGAATGGCTCGCGTGAACGGTGCGAATGCACAAATTCGCATTTCGCTCCGTGACAAAATACTCTTTTGCCGAAAATTTGCTTGAGTAGAGCAGTGTTCTGAATAGCATAATTTCTATTAGCAGCAACATTGGCTAGCTAGGCTACCTAGCTTCATATTCGAACCATAGTTAGCTGCATTGCTTGAAATAGTGGGAACGCTAGCTACAGTTTCACAAAAAAATACTGGTCTGGCTGAACATCGGAGATGACATCATCATCATCAGTTCTGTGAATATTTTCATTCGTAATCAGGCACAATGTTCATAAAGTAAAATGTTTTTGATGTTAGCATAGCAACATTAGCTTTGCCATCTTGTTGATGATTTTTTGAGATTGCAGGAAGTACCGCCTGTCCCTTGAGTGTAAACAAGACTCAACTTGCATTGCCATTGCCAGTCAGTGGTATGAATTCGCGTGTCAATACTCTGCCAGGTCATTTTCCCATAGAAGTGAATGGGATCTTCGCACAAACAGGGCAGAAGATCTTCAAAGAGAAAAAGTACAAATGATCCCCCGGTCAAACACCCATGAATAAAGCGAGGAGAAATTTTGTTTTGCATTCGGTGGAAAAACAGGTTAAGGCTTTGATTCATGAGTTGCCAGTAAAAAACGTTTTAGTTTATTTATCCTGCGGAAATGCTTCAAGCACACTCAAGATGTTGACCTCGCTCATTCGGAAGCTTCGAAAGTCATTGACATTTTATGTCACCATTAACGTGGATGGAAAAATGCTTGATAACTTTTGAAATGAACAACAATCCAAGCTAAGGCGAAATGGACCGTAATTCTATTGATTGATCTTCACAGCTGAGCAAATTACCACTCAGTTGCTTATTCGCAAACATAAATGGGAAGGGGTTCGGAGAAGTAATGCACGTTAAAGCTTATATAGGTCTTTCAGTTTTCTTGAGAACTGGTCATCCGATCGCCTCCACACACTAGATATTGCAGTCTGATGTGAGAAGTTGGCTGAGCAGCTCTCGAGAAAGTTTATTAGCTTGTCTCGAAAAGTCACATTTTGAACGAGCTCTGTTTCACTTAATTCAAGATGATAATTATGTTGTACTCAAGTCAGCAGCTGCATTTAAGTTACAAGTTAGTACACCTTGGTTACAGAGATGATCGTTTTAATGTGTGTAATCGTCTACCCTCAGCTTTGGATGAGCTTAAATGATTTCAAGGCAGTTGTTATTTATTAGTTTGTATCTTCACTGAACGCGTATAGTAGTTTTTTTTTTACTTATATCCATTAGTTCAGCCAAACGGAATGTCAGCCACGAGTAAGCTCCCTTGAATAGGTTTTGTTTCGTAATATGGTCAATTTTGCAGTCAGTGAATTCACAACTGAAGGTGGAAAACAGATAAATCAGATGAAAACACACAATAAGTCTCCTGTGGTTTGATTTTCTTTGACAGCTGCATCAGGGCTTCTCCAGTTTTAATTTTTATTTCTTAATTTGGACCAGAAATATTTATTTCGGCGCAGAGATAAAATAAAAAATGCTGTTTTCAAATTCAATTTCTTATTTTGATTTGTTCAAATTGAATTTCGGCGGCCCGGAATCCAAAACAGTAAATTGGTTTGGCCTAAGGGAATTGACTGGATTTTTCTCTGTGGAGCTGTCACTGATGCTGAAAGTGCGCATAATGCATTCAAGAATTTTAGCTGAAGTCTGAAAATAAGTCATTATTGATGCAGACAAACTTGAATCTTCACTCTTTTTGATCTCATGTTTTTTTAGAGCGCCACATTCACTTTTGAAACGGACCCCCAGATGCTTAAGGCCGCCACTGAGTAAACATGCTCTTATTCCAACTTTTTTGACGTGTTGCTGGCATCAAATTTAAAATGAGCATATTCATTAAAAACAATTAAATTTCTCAGTTTCAACATCTGATATGTTTTTTGTACTATTTCCAATTAAATGTACAACCTAAATGATTTGCAAATCATTGCATTGTTTTCATTTATATTTTACAGTGTCCCAACTTTTGTGGAAATGGGGGGGTTGTTCACAAACATTTATTTTGTGTACAAATTAATTAATAATCAATGAACTAATAATGTAGAAATCCTTATTTTGAAAATAGGATTTTGAAGTTGAGTAGTTAAAGTAAGTCTGAGTAGCAGACTTGAGTAGCAAAGCAAGTCTGCTTTGCTTTCATTCTTTCTTTTACTTTCTTGATGATGTGGTCACAAGCTATTTTTAAATTCTATGTTTGAAGGAAGATGGTATTATGCCTCATATTGCACTTTAAATTAACAATTGAATATTATATGTAGGACCATTTTACAATTTTATTTAAACATAGAACATCTTGAATGTTGTTCTCTTTCAAGACCACGGGCAAATATTCCTAGCCTTAAATGTTCTATGGAGCAAATGGAAAGCAAAGTCGTCTTCCTTTTTTATTCATTTAGCTGATCCAAAAAATTATCCGATCCGCGACTCAAAAGCGGTACAATTTGAGCTGTGAGTTCCGTGATCAATTGTACCCCTAATCTCAACATGTACCTTTAGCAATTCACATCATGGCTTTATGCTGAAGGTGTTCCAGGAAGGCTGCTCTCATGTAACCTCACTCAGAGCTCCCTCCTCGCTCCTCGCAGCTGAAATAAGTGCTTTGCGTCAACCAGCGAGATGGTGGATCCAGAACAACTGTCGGTTCAAACAAGGATTGAGGAGCAAGGAAATATAAAATAAGAGAATTGATTTGCACACTGAACACATGGCTTTCAACGACAAAGGGTTTTAAGGCTCTACGCGAGATGCAGTCTTTAGGGGTTCAAGCCCGAAGGGCTGAATCCCTATTGTTTTCCTCCTGATTTATTATTATTATTATTATTATTATTATTATTAATCTTCAGAAACATTTGCGCAAATTCCCATGAGATGGAACATTGTAGAGACGTGAAACTTTCACCAATGATTGGAAAGTGTGTTCATTACTTACGCAACAAATATGACCCTAATCAGCCTGATGGTGGCGCTATTATTAAAAGTTTTCTTGAAAAGATCATAACTCCTACACCATGAGTCTGATTTACATAAAACTTTCTACAGAAATGTATTCGACCTCCCTCTACAAATTTGCATGAAGGACCCATAAGGTCCTCCTGGGTAGATTTTCCGCCATTTTGAATTTTTTGAATAACACATTTTTTGGCATCGCCTCCTTAACCGTAAGTTCAATTTGCATCAGATTTGCTGTGCATGGTCAGTGGACCTATCTTATTTAAAAATAGCATATTTCATGTTGACACTGTATCTTTATCTGTTTTGAAGATATTGACCAATGAAGTTTCAAAGGAGCATGGCTTAGCATATAAATAGACATGACTCCACAACCATCTGGCCAATCATCATGAAACTTGCAGGATATGTTTAGAGCAGGACTCGGAACATAGTCTGAAATTTTCATTCAGATCAAACAGTTGGGGGGCGCAACAAATACAAAAAAATGTGCATAGCACCACGCAAATCAGACTATAAATCAAACAATTTTTGTTTAATTATTACAAAACTCATAGGATATGTTTCAGAACGGTTTTGAAACATGTGTAAAATTATTCTGAAATCCCCCAATAGGGGGAGCCACCAGCTCCAAACACATTCATGGGCCTGGCTCAGATTTGGCTATAAATCAATGACATTTTGTCCATACATCACCAAACTTGGTGGATAATTTTCAATGAGCTTTTACAACTTGTCCCTAAAATATTTTTGAAATTCAGAGAGAGTCAGAGTCAGAGGATTTATTGTCATTCCTTCCACATACACAGTACACAGTGAAATAAGACATCGTTTCCCCAGGACTCGAGACATATGCACATATAACCTACCATACTACCCCACTAACAGGCTAACAAGCTACAACTAACTAACCAGTACTACCAAGGCCTACAGATCAGTAGACCAAGGGGAGAACGATACGTGAATATAGGGAGAGGAAAAAAGTGTACTGTATAAAGGGAAAAAAATATACTATCCTATATATTACGTATCTGCACATATAATGTAACAGTCTTTCCTGAAGTGCAGTAAAACTCAAACAAAACAAAAACAATTGTGGTTGACAGAAATTGACCAATAGGTGGCGACACCTTTGCCAAAATAGAGTGCAGCCGGTCAGAGAAATGGCTGTAAATGAATGAGCATCTGTCCTATCATAATAAAACCTGTTAGTTAGTGTTAACAGTTGTCAAAAACAGCGGAAGGTCTTACTCCCACTTTTATCTTTGAACAGTCTTCATTGGCCTGAACCCTGGAATGGCCAGTTGCAGCTATATTTATACAACCCCAATTCCGAAATAGTTGGGACAAAGTGTAAATTGTGAATAAAATCAAAATGCAATGACTTTCAGATCACATTAGCCAATATGTTATTTACAATAGAACATAGATAACATTTCAAATGTTGAAACTGAGATATTTTACTTTTTCATCCACAAAATGAGCTTATTTCAAATTTTCTGGCTGCAACAGGTCTCAAAAAAGTTGGGACACAGGCAAAAAAAGAGCTGAAAAAGCAATTAATATATAAGAGAATCAGCGGAAAGAACATTTAGCAAGTAATTAAGTTAACTGGCATTAGGTGTGCACCATGATTGGCTATAAAAGGGATGTCTTAGAGAGGCTGAGTCTCTCAGAAGTAAAGATGGCCAGAAGCTCTCCAACATGTGAAGGTTTGCGTAAAAAAATTGTGGAATACTTTAAAAACAATGTTCCTCAACATGAAATTGTAAAGGCTTTGAAGGTCTCATCATCAACAGTGCGTAACATCATCAAAAGATTCAGAGAAACTGGAAAAATCTCTGTGCGTAAGGGACAAGGCCGAAGACCTTTACTGGATGCCCGTGATCTTCGGGCCCTCAGACGCCACTGCATCACTCACCAGCATGATTCTGTCATTGACATTACTAAATGGGCCCAGGAATACTTCAAGAAACCACTGTCTGTAAACAAAGTCCGCTGTGCCATCCACAGATGCCACCTAAAACTCTATCATGCAAAAAGGAAGCCATTGTTAAGCATGATCCAGAAGCGCCGCCGTGTTCTGTGGGCCAAGGCTCATTTAAAATGGACTGTAGCAAAGTGGCAAAGTGTCCTATGGTCAAGACAAGTCCAAATTTGACATTCTTGTTGGAAATCATGGGCGTCGTGTCCTCCAGGCTAAAGAGGAGAAGGACCACCCCTCCTGGTATCAGCATTCAGTTCAAAAGCCAGCATCTCTGATGGTATGGGGATGCATTAGTGCATATGGTGTGGGGCACTTGCATGTTTTAAAAAGCACCATGAATGCTGAAAGGTATATAAAGGTTTTAGAGCAGCATATGCTCCGCTCCAGACGACATCTATTCCAGGGAAGGCCTTGTGTATTTCAGCAGGACAATGCAAAACCACATACTGCAGCTATGGCTTCATAGTAGAAGAGTCCGTGTGCTGAATTGGCCCGCCTGCAGTTCTCATCTTCCACCGATTGAGAACATTTGGTGCATAATTAAACGAAAAGTCCGTCAAAGGAAACCAAAACTCTCCAGCAGTTGGAAGCCTGTATTAAACAAGAGTGGGATTAAATTCCAATGGCTAAACTCAAGAAACTTGTCTCCTCAATGCCCAGACGCCTCCACTTTGTGTTAAAGAGGGGATGCTACACCATGGTAAACAGGCCCCTGTCCCAACTTTTTTGAGACCTGTGGCAGCCATCAAATTTGAGAGAAGCTCATTTTGTGGATAAAATTGTAAAATCTCAGTTTCTCAGTTTCAACATTTGCTATGTTATCTCTGTTCTACTGTGAATAAAATACTGGCTGGTGTGATTTGAAAGTCATTGCATTTTGATTTTATTCACAATTTACACTTTGTCCCAACTATTTCGGAATTGGGGTTGTACTTGATCTTGTGAGTTCGCAACTCCCTCACCCGCCAACGTCAAAGCGGGGCAAACTGGGCGGTCAGTACAGTGCTCCAAATGAAATTTGGGCACAGCGATAATAAGAACGGCTCTCCCCAAGTATGAATAGGTTCCTTTTGTATCAAAGAGCTGTAGAAAAGAATCAGATTGCTCGTGAACGTAACATCACCACTGAGTAGCAGTTCATTGAAATTGAAGTTGTGACAGGATTGTTACTTTTTTTTAAATTTTACAAATAAATAATGTCCTTTGGTCTGTAGTGCTCCTCCTGTATGACTGCATCTAAACATTGTGTAACGTCAGTTTGAACATGTCAAGGACCACCTCGAAACACAAGTCAGGTATTTTCTGAGTTTTGCTTTCTTAATTATGCTCTCGTGAAAGCCTCAAACCATCCCACGCTTTTTTTTTCCCTGCGAGGCCCAAATTGAAAAAATGTAATAAGCTCATTGTTTAGCTTGTCTTGTCACACCCACTCCAGGGTATGGTGATGCTCCCATAATGTGTTTCTGTGTGTAGGATGCTGACTGCGGATTTTGATGGATTATTACAGCTCTTCTCAACCTCAGCAAGTTTATGTAACCACATCATGCAGCTATGCAGAGCTTTATATGTCACCCACACACTTTGTAATAATAACTGGAAGAGGAGTAGTAACTTTAAGGTCCATTTCTCTTCCTTGCAGTTTTCATTTCAAACCTTCCCAAGCCTTATTTTTGCATAGATTTTTGCCCTTTTGGCTATATTTGGGCTCAGTTGGAAGGTCTCTTCACACTTTGTCAAAAGTTTAGTTAGAATTTACTCAGTTCCTGAGTGACATGACATATGGACCACATTTAGGATCATAATTCAAATGACTAGCAAAAGTGATTTTATTTGACATTTCAGTTGAAATACAGAGAAACTTCTATCTTACCAACCAGACATCAATGGTTAGAACCTCATTCATGCATATGAACTCATGCACCCACAGAAATACCAAAGCCCTGCATCAAGCTGTAATTTCAGAACATCGCTGTTAGATAGTATGTGCATCCACAATTAGTAGTACTGATGTAAATTTTCATTTTCAGATACAGGATTTTATCCCTTTGGCCATTTGATTTTTTTTTTTTTTTTTTTTTTTACCTTATTTAACCAGGTAAGTCCCGTTGAGATTGAAATCTCTTTTTCAAGGGAGCCCTGGGGGTTGAGGTGGGGAGGGAGAGGGCAATTTGCACAGCCAATTGGATCAGGGGATGATTAGGTGGCAGGTCGAAAGAGCCAGGTTGGGACTTTAGCCATGACACCGGGGAACCCCCTACTCTTATCAAAGAGTGTCATAGGTTCTTTAATGACCACAGTGAGTCAGGACCTCGGTTTAACGTCTCATCCGAAAGACGGCGTCTCCTTCAGTACAGTGTCCCCGTCACTGCACTGGGGCATTGGGGATTATTCCGCCAGAGGGAAGATCGCCACCTACTGGCCCACCAACACCTCTTCCAGCAGCAACTTGGTTTTCCTCGGTGGTCTCCCATCCAAGTACTGACCAAGCCCACACCTGCTTAGCTTCAGCCACGCGGGTGGAGCAGATCGAATAGTGGTATGGCTGCTGGCGCAAACTTGTGAGTGCACTTGGCGCAAACTTGTGAGTGCACTTATAAATTCAAACTCATGTGCCCTGTTCACTTTAATATAGGAGGTCACTTGTGGTCTATTAACTAGTTCTCCTCTTCAATAAAAGTGGCATTCTTGATATTCCCTGCAATACTAGTGTATGTGGCCAAAAAGCTCAGTTTTAGTCTCATCTGAATTGAATACAAATTTACTATTTGAAGTTCCAGTGCTGTTTTGAAAATTTGAAAATGCAAGTTTTTGTTGATTTCCCTCAGATGACGACACTTTTCCTGGCTGCGCTACCAAAACAACACCTGGCATGAGTGTGACCTCTGTTGAAGACTGAAGAAGACTGAAGACTTTTGGGACTGTGTGTGCCCTAGATGAAACCAAGATTTGAAATTCTGCGACAGTAACTCAAATATTTACGTTTTCCTCCCATCCATGTGCCACAGTGTGCGCTGAGACATCCTTCAAGTGGAAAAACAAAAAAAAAAAAATTCAGAAAATATTATTCCTCCTCAGTATTTCGTTCCAAGTGCTCACATATACCAGGTTTACCAGCTGGCTTAATCACAGATCAGAGCTGATTTTTACTTTCACATCCCTGAATGTGGCACATCTGCATGAGGATAACATATACTTGTGTCATGTACTTCACGTTTACCACAGATCCAGTGGCGGCAGCTGAACTGCAATAGCAGGGCAGGGGTGCATGTAACACAGCCCTTTAAACTCGTGATTAGTCATCATCCGTTTTAAATAATTTTCCATGATCAACATGTTTTTCCAATGACACAAATAATCCATTGGCAGTTTAACACACCGCTACCTTTTTGAAACAATGTCAAGGCCATTAAATAATTAAAAAAAAAACATTTTATTCACTCACTTAAGTCAGCTATGCTTCACAAAAAAAGACAGCACGGATGATCTAGCATAGTTTAACCTCTGGCACAACCTGAGCTTCGAAACTCTTTAAATGAGAGTGCAAAAAAAAAAAAAAAAAAAAAAAAAGATGGAAATGTGCACAATTTTGTGTCCAAATGACGCAACTGGAACTCTGCAGTAAACAGCTGGGCGCTATTATGGGCCTTGATATTCTTTTTTTGTTAACTTTGTTTTCTCTGGAGGATCAAAGCCCCCCTCCATTTCTATACCTCCATTTCTATACAGCAGCCTCCACTGCATGGTTACACTTGTTAGAAGTTTAATTCAGAACATAAGATTGTAAAGTAGAATCTTTACTCAAGTGAAAAGATCATAAACCAGCTGGTGGAAGCAATTGATCAATTTTAGCTGGTCAGTCAACTATACGCATCAGCTAAACAGCCTATATAGTCAGCTAGCCTACCAGTTTGTCCATCAGCTCACTGTAACAGCATAAGCAGTTTTGTCCTGCTAGAAACCAACTTTGACTTGCCAAAGACCAGCACTCACCACCTTAACGTGTTAAAAATGAAGAATTAAACACCCCCCCCACTTTTCTATCATCAGGATATTGGAAGGTACCCTGATTTTTCCATTGTATTTCCACATTTCTATACCTCAGTGTAACTGGGTCAACAAGGGCCACAGTGTAGCCTCCGTTGCAGACGTCTTATGTGGTTTGCTGCACTCACACACCAACGCCTGCGCACTGGAGCCGACTTTTGTGTTCAGAGAGACTCTGAAATTTCTGGAGCTGGCCAATTACATATGCACATACCGTTGTGGGAGCATGGGAGGGATGCAAACCACATAAGACGTCTGCAACGCAGGTTACCCCACACCAACATGTTGAAAATGTTCAAAAGGATAAATTTCTCTAGGTTTCTTCAGTGTTGAAGTTTTCCCGAACACAAGTTCATTAGCTGCAGAGCAGCGCACTTCGGTTGGCGCTTCGGTAGGTAGATGGTTGACGCGGGGCTGGTCGCTAGGATTGTAAAGTCGCTTGATTTCGTTTATGGTCTCATCCAGTTGGCATTTTATTCTTGATAACTTTTCTAATAAACCGTAGCATTCCTTACGTCACACAAATATTTTACTTGAGGAATATTCAGCAGTATTTATGGAAAGAACACTACTTATAATTTAAGCAAAATAGAGTTGGCTTTTCCATTTACGGGTATTTTCTTTTTCTTCGATTCAATTCTTATTTTACATAAAAACAAATGTCATTATCAACAAATTTTTTGGGGTTTGTGTACCCGCAGTTTTTGTGATAAATATTTGACAGAGGATACATGGGAGGAATATCATATAAGAAGCATTCGGAGTGGATTATTTCGCATAATGCCATTATGTCACGGAATACAAAACCTTGCTCGAGTGCGCAAACATTGGTGTGAGAGCAAAGTGAACCACACAAGACATCGGCAACGGAGGCTCATCCACAATGCTGTTCGTCAAGAATGAAATAAACTAGAAAAGACCCAACTGCCCCCCCATTTTGTTTATTTATTTGTTTTTTACAGCATAGCACATTGTTGGCCTATGAGTTTCCAGCTTCTGGTGGGCACTGTATGAGAAAAACAAACATTTAGGCGATCCAAGATGCCCGAGAGTGTCAATGCTTCTTTTCTAAAAGCTTTTTTTTTTTTTGGAAGCTTTTCCACAAACTGTGCTGGTATACAAAGCATTGTTCTTAACAGACAAATCTATGAAGCCTTGTTTTTTGGCTTGTACAGATATGTCTGAACTTTCACAGAATTCAAATGTCCCCCCAACAAATAGAATACTAAAGCATTAAACCGTGGACACAATTTCTTTGAGTGTTATTGGTTTGGGATTTATTAGCATCAAATAAGGCTCAAAGGGCAAACGTGCTGAAAATGTTTTGAGAGACAAACACAATGCAAGATGTCACAACACATTTCTAAATGAAAACAAAATGAGAAACACATAAAAACAGCAAAATTTATATAGTGAGATGAGAAGCATGATTAAATTAAAGTTAAACATTGAAAGTTGTTATAACTGAGCACCTTTCCAAATACCAATTTATTTTGACATAGCGAGAAAATATACATTCCCAAAGACATCAATCCAACCCTGGTTTAAGTTTATGGAGTAGGTTTACATACCTTTTGGCAATTAATTATGCTAGGAAATTCATCTAGGAACAGAAGTAGGATGACATCCATTGATACTGTGGATAGTCCAATATATCCAGTGCATATGGTAAGCAGTTTTTTACATGACAAGAAAATGGAAACTTGGACAGTGAAGAGGGCACAAGAACAAAGCACAAATTCACATTCATAGACTTGCAGATCTGAAAGCATTTCGCAATTCGGACAACTGTACAGATAATTTTCTGCATCTAAAAGGCTACTGAAGCTACATCTATATTTGGTAAGCAAATTGAACATTGGAGATGGTACTATGTCACCATACAGTACAAGACATTGGCAATTTCCCTCAAATAAATAACAAAATAAACTTTCAAAGACGCAAAGGAGTCTTTCAAATAGTATATATTCAAGATCCTACACCTACATTTGAATAATTACAAGTACAGGCATCAGAGTATGAAAATACATGTAAACATCGGCTTTCATAAAAGATTTTGTTCTGTAGAGGCACTGTTTTTTTTTTGAATGAGACTTCAAAAGGAAACTTCACAGAAAGTGGCATATTTTGTTCCTTGCCAATTATCCATTACAAGCCATTTCGAGTCATATGCCATGTTCCTTCTTGACATCACATGGTGAAGTAACCACTCTGAGGCAAGACGGACTGATCAACATCAGCCGAACAGTTAATTAATTTCTACATGATTCAGGGTCGTCACCTCCCCTTTTGATGTCACAAATAAAAAATTTTGAAATGGATTGTAATGGCTAATTGGCTATGCAGCGCGTAACATTAATAGGGGACCTCTGAAGAAGGTATGCACATATTAGAGTGGAAAAGAAGCCAGTTCTTAGTTAAAAGTGAACTACTATGCATCACGTGATTCTTTAACAAGTAGCAGAAAACATGGCTGCTCACCTCCCTCTCTCTGCTGGCCGTATTACCCTAAGACCAAAGGTGCACTAGATCTGCATCACCAGACTGAAACTGTGATCAGTGAGATGTAATGACATACGGGCTGTTTCACAATCAGGGACCAAAGTTTGTCTCACGGGCCCCCAAAAAATCAAATGTGGAATTTAGAATCAAATTGATGCCTAGTTGCTTACATATGTTGTTGAGGACACATGCTGAAAATTTAGGAGCGTTGGGTTCGCAGGTTCTCCTAAAATTCATACAAATGACAATTTGCCTATTTCCACCTTTTTAACCAGTTCCGGAGAAGACATGTTCTTGATGGACAAAGAATACTCATAACCTGGTACACAGTGTAATGACCAGTGCGTATACTGACACCGTGTTCCTCATGCGCAATCATGTGAATATGTGGAGTCTAAATCATACAGTACATTCAAACTTACCCCCCTCCTCTGTTGAAATATTAATAATGTAAAAAACATTGCCAAAGAAGACATTTTTTGACGGACAGAATGTCTTGGTAGAAAAAGTCAAGTTTCATGAATCGATGCGTTTCTGACCCCCCAAATATTATTTGTAGCTTAAAAAAGCCTTCCCATGTTTTAAAATAATGATTGCACAAGCTACTGGGTGCAGTGGTATTTTATTGGTGAGGAATACAAATTTATCTAAAAGAAAATGAGACACCAAAATGTCAAAAAAATAGATATTGTACGTCAAATTTTTGACATTTGACATTTTTCATCAAATAAACGGCTTCTGTAGATTAGTCAATGATAGCAAAACTTAAAATGAATGATATAAGTCACTTGCTGCTAATCATTTTAGAAAAAGCTAAATTTATTCAATATTTTAGAATTTACCCGATTGTGAAACAGCCAATACAGGTTGTAACACTGCACGAATAACACTGAAGTAGACAACATTAGCTGGGTTTCCAAACTTGTGATTAAAATTAAAATGGAAGACAATTTATCTTGCATGCCCGTGACATGTTGCCAGCTGGAAATTGGTAAACTGGTAACCATCCATTTTGATTATAATCCTTTTTTTTATTATTTTGCAAATGACTTCAACCACTATTGGTTGCCATAACTGCATACAGTAACAGTCAGTTTAATTATTTCTGCCATTTCATTAAGTGCATTGATTTAACTGAATACTCTAACACATATGTCAAAGGTACTGGCAGGGAAAATACAATGGGTTTGCATATGACATAGGACACATGCTTTAGCTGAAGCCTTTTTTTTGTCATTAAAGGCTGCAGTACAAGATAGATAAAATTCAACAGTTTAACGTTTTTTCCTAGTTCTATATTTAGCAGGCTGACCATCGCAAAATGAATGCACAAAATCAAATCACCCCTGAAGCAGGAAAAGAGTATACCACTGGAGGAAGTATCAGAAGGTGAAGTACTGACCTTGGCAGTAAAACATTGCACACACAGAGGTGTAGTGGGTGATAATGGTCTGCAATCTTACATAATCCAGTAACTTTAAATGAAATCTTTTCAAAAGATTTTTCAGAAACTGTTTCTGATCGCAACCATCACACTGATCATTTATGGTAACAAACAATAACACCAAGTGTTCTCACTTGCATAATAAAATATGTTGACTGATATTGCCAGTCTGGGTATCTAGATTTATCATTTGTTTGGCATAAAAATGTACAAATATTTGTCCACACTGAAACTGGCTCCTTAAAGATTACATAAGTTCAATGAGTACAGACAAACTGAAAGGTTGGGAACAACATATGCAATATTTTTGTGAAGTTAGCCATTAAAGAAATGTACAATATCTTATTTGATTTACAAAAATGGCATATATGTGTGGATATATTAAAAAAATTCTCTGTTGGCTGGTTTAATCATAGTGCTACATATAGGCCTGTCTTAGCCTGGAAAGTAGTGAATTTATTTTATGTAGTACAGAAATAAATCAGTAAAAATCATCCCATGCAAAAATACACCCCATGATGTGATTTAAAAAAATGTAAAACGTACACAGGTGAATGTGATTGTCAAATTCACTTTTCATATACAAATAAAAACAATTTAACCTAATTCAAGGTTCAAAATATTTTTTAAAAATCATCTTCAATTCATTAATCTATTTTTCTGCTGTTCATACTAAATCCTGACAGCCCTATCTCAGAACACCAATGAAACCAAAGCTGAAATATGGCATCAATAATGATGCTATTATTTGGCAACTGTGATCCATTTATTTGGCCTGCCCATTTTCCCTTTATTACCTTGTTCCCCACATTAAGCTGAGCAGTTGTGTATATAACGTATTTTAACACGTACAGAAAAGTATGCAATCAATGACCCCTTAAAAGGCTTTAGAAGTAAACAAGTGTAAAACTTTTAATTCCATGAGACGGTAATCAGATTACCAGGCATTATCCCACGGTCAATTTTCGCTGGTTAAAATTGTCGCCCAATTCATCAAACATCTTGACCCGTTGTTTTTGTGCCGACCAGTAGAGGGTGCATAAGACTAACTTACCCCTTTTATTTCTGCAGCTTTCCAACACTACCAGACTTTGAAGTGTCCCACAGTCCTTTGCGTAAATAATCAATCACATTTATCTGCATGCCTCTTTATTTTATGAGCAAGAGTTCCTTTGTTCACTTTTTTCCCCCGTCAGAGTTGAAAATAGAGTTGTCCCATGTGAAATGACTTAACTTTGGTTATGAAGAAGCATACAATAAGCAAGCTGAGATATGACAAGTACTGTAATTGAAAAGAATCCAAGAGAGTATTTCTGTGATGTCAGAAGAAAGTCTTTCTCCGATTCATTTATGCACCAGAGGCCCAGTTGGGCGCCTCTATACCATGATTCAGTAACACTGTTTTTCCAATGGCTAGTAGCGGGACATGCAGCCGTTCTGAAAACTCATGCACTAACAGATGCTCCAGATTCAATAAATATAAATTAGAGAGTGAATTTCTAGCCTATCCGGAATGTGCTGTGCATTTATGCTGCGCTTGGACGTCCAGTCGCTTTAAGCACGAAATGCACAATAATATCTGACTTACGATTCTGTAAACTCATTTATTGGACTACAAGACTAGGCTGACCTTTCTTACTACACTATAGAGTCCATTCATTGTTCAGCAGGCACTGCAGCGTCGGGTAAAATATATCTTGCTCACGAAATATGTCACAAACTGCACGCGCAGTTTTAAACCAGAATTACGGAATAGAATTAATAAATCATTGTTTCACTATTGGCAAATTGTAATGGAAGAAAAACAATGCAGAATCTTATCGCAAATTAATGAAATAGAAAGTTGACTAACTGAAGTAGATTTTGTCTCTCCATGGTGCCAAAACCAGGACACTGATATAATAGCACAGGAGTGTCTTTGAAGAGAAGAGAAATGACATGCATAGTGCAATAAGCAAGGTGAAGAACAGGAAGCAGAACTTACTTTCAACTACTAAAGGTCACCTGAAGGTCTTTCTGCATGGACAGGTGCCATGTAGCTGGCACCCCAAGCTTATATGCACGGGGTAGGTGCTTTTTCACAAATCCGATTGGCTTACTGACAGCAAACAGGTGTTAGGTCTCTTCCTCTCCCAACTTTGATTCCTGTGGCTTCCGCTGTCTCACTTCACTCCTTACAGCCCCCTCTGACTGTTGGCCATCATTGCCATCATCTGCTCCAACAGTAGTAACAGCCTCTTCTGCAGACTCATCTCCGGAGAACTTGTGCTCCAACTCATTCTCATTGTCATTTTCCGTGTCGGATGGCCGCTTCTCCTCAGTCAGCGAGGCGTTTGCCTCATCTTCGGAAAATTCATCCCTGATATACACTTCTAAGGACAGATAAGCAGGGATGGGCAAGCAGGTTTACAAAAGTCTCATCTCAAGATTAAGTTTTCAACACGGGGGTAAAATTTAATCCATTGCTGACGTTTAAATGTGATTTTTAAAAAGCTGGTTTGACATTCAAGAAACAGTAAATTGTATTGAACGAGATGCTGCACTTGAAGGACCACAGCTGAGCTGTCAGGAAGACTAGTAGTACATGTATTGTTTTCATTGAATATACGGGCAATTTTCAGCCAAGTGTGCAATTTAGGGGTAAAAAATGTCTGTCTTATCGCATTTAACCTATTTAGTTCAAAATAAACACCCAGGAAGCAATTTAGCATGTTGGAGAACACTTTTTTCTAGTTTAAAAAAAATTGTTTGGTCACGTTTGAGGGGGAAAAAACAAAAAAAAAAAAGTAGGATTTTTATGGTCAAAATGTCCATTATGTTACCTGTCTCAAGTGGGGTCACTTTTACTCAAGTTAATTTTTTTCTGTTTTTCCCTTGAGAAATCTTATCACTCACAGAACTTCACAGGTTTCTTTGTATTTTAGGTCTCAAAAACAGATTTGTCTCCCCATTTTCTAGTTTTCCTCTAGAAATATTAGTCAACATAGCTATGTCGCATCTGAGACATCTGAGGACAATAATTAACGTTGTCTCCAATAGGTGTCATTACCATGTTTTTTTTTTTTTTTTTTTTGATACCAGGATGTAAGGAATCTATTTTGGCTGCATTTTAGAATTTGAAGAAGCTGTGGGAGGAAGAGACAGCTCTGTAAGTTTTTTCAATTTGCGTGTCTCACAAATTGCACGTCTTTTTTGTTACTACAAAATGACGCATGATTCCAGGCAGAAACTGAATGACCTGTAATGGTGTAACTTCTCCAGTTTGCCATAATTAAGGCCTGTTTGTGTGTGGACAGGTGCCCACAGTACCCTGAAAAACTTTTGGATGTCTTTTTTATTACCGTAGTTTGTGTTTTTTGTTACCATGATCGAGTAACAAAGAAGACAAACTGGTAACACAAAAGACAGGCATGAGGCTGCAATTAAAAAATAAAAAAAAAACAGTTCAGACACGTAATTTTGATGAAATCTTGATGAAAAAAGGCCAAGACCTAGGCCTACTATACAAGCTAGGCTAAGCAGACCACCAGTTTCATCCAGTTCCTAGTGGCCAAACCCAAAATGGCTTTGGGGTCATTCAATGTCAATTGTCCGAATGGCTCCCACTCAACCATCTCACATTTGTCTGAAAAAATTCCAGCAGGTGCATTCACCTCCTAATAGGAGAAATCCAAAATTTTAACTCTCAACTCCTAATAGTTTTGTCATTAAAAAAAAATAGTTTTGCAACTAAGTTCTGGCCCTTTTTGAACAGTGATTTCTGAGGAGCCACTTTCACATGGCTATATCTAGAAAAGAATTTCAGTTAAGTCCTTCAATTTTTTAGGGGTTCAAAATCTGCTATTATAACTTGAGGAATATGGACTTATAAAGGTGTCCCTTCAGTTTATCATATATTTTTGGGTGCTTAAATTTGCTGGAAAATTTGACTGTGCGCCCTGCGAGTAGCATATTTGAAGGACTGTAAAAAGCCTAATTTCAAAGACAGGGATTTGGTATTGCACATACAGCTTCCCATATATGTTGTGTATTTTGTATTCTAATTCTGCCCCTCTCTTATGAATAATCTAGAAAATATTAAGGCTTGAAAATGAAATAAAAAACAAATTATTTGTGCTATTATAATAACAGGCATCTAATCTTTCTAAAACAGTCAATTTGATGTTGGTGGATGGTGTCATTTTTTTGGTGCAAAATGTTTAAAATAGCACAAATTTTATTTCCCCATTTTCAAGCCTGAATATTTTCTAGATTATTCATAAGAGAGGGGCCGAATTAGAATACAAAATACAAAACATATATGGGAAACTGTATGTGCAATACCAAATCCCTGTCTTTGAAATTTGGCTTTTTACAGTTCAAATATGCTACCGCAGAGCGCAGAGTAAAATTTGAGCAACTTTAAGCAATCTCTTGCTTTCTGGTATTTGATGCACTGCACTGTACTGTTGGTTCCTTTTTTTCAGTGAAATTGTCTATTTTAGATGTTGTAGTAATGAGGAAGGTTCACTTATTTTCCACTCTCAGCCATACAGAGCAGAGAAACATGGGGAGACTGTGTACACCTATGACTGGCCAAGGAGAGATGATATATTAACAGTTGAAAGGAAGTTCATAATCGATAAGATGATATTTGAGGGCCCTCCACCTTTCACCCATGACAACGAAAGGGTCAAAACTTTAACACAAATGATGCTTACAATGGGATAGAATGCTTGAACCCTCCAGTAGTCTTGTGGCGGATGGAGGGGGCTGTACTGTTTAAAGCAAGTTTTATGCATTGTACACCCCCCCCCCCCCCCGAATTCTCTGAATTCCTTTAAACTTCTTTCAATGTTGGACACTTTAAAGGGAACCTATTTTGCTATTTTTCCAAGTTTATATTTTGGTCTTTGACTCCCCTAGAGTACTCCTGATCGCGCAAAAAAAAAAAGTATTTATTTCGCTCATACTGCCATCCTCAAAAACTGCATTTGTAGTACATTGTAGTCTCTGCCTGAAACGCCTCACTGGGGTGGCTCTTCCGCTATGGCCCCCCACTCCCGTGTACCCACTTTCTTCTGACTGGCTAGCTCTGTGGAGGGCGGAGTTAGGCGGACGAGGCTGCAGAACGTGTTTTCCGTGTCCGGCTCCCCAGAGTGAAACCTGAGACACGCCTGCAATCTGATAAGGAAGCGGCGGGCAAATTCCGCAATCTAACGTTATACTTGAATATAGATCTAATGACATGATCTTGTTCTAACAAACGCAGTGGCGAAAAGTGGAGGACGCAAGTCGCGAATATCTGTCAGCGCAAGCTCAAATTTGCTATCGGCTACAGTTTGCTATGGCAACAGTTGGTGAGTACCGCGGTTTTTCTACTCCTAGCTAGGATGCAGGGGAAGCTAGAATCCTCCCCATACAGACGCATTTGTAGAACGGGTCGACATGCCCAAGTGTAGACCGGAGACCGTAGAAATCCGGTGGGTCTGAGTTTAGAAAGAAACATGGACAGTGAGGAGCAGCTAAAAGTGGACCAACAGCTTATGGACTGCTTCGGTGTGTATTCGGACCTGCTGGTTCGTGTGCATAACTGTGGTGTGTTGTTAGCGTGGAGCAACGAACAGCTTCCGCACTGGTATATGACGGAGGGGCGAAAGCTCCAGGCTAAACGGCCTTTTCAGAAATTGCTCGTGGTAATGGTTTACTTCCTGCGTCGGAATGACAAGCGTTTCCTCGCGGAGAATGGGCGCGTTATGGATTGTGCGCGAGAGCAAGCTAGAGCTCCGGTTATGTTATGAGCATAATACAGGTTTTACAGACCGTAAGTTCCGTCTGCGTGAACCGTTGCTTATGTGGAGCTAGCAAATCGATCACTTTTAAAGGAAATTATTTAATATTCAGTCGCCGATTTAATATTCAATCGACAACAATGCAGAGAAATCGTTTGTGATACCATACACGTTATAGCCTGTGCTTTTCCCTATTGCTTTCACCGGTAGCATCAGAGAGCTTGCTCAGACATTGGGGATGTATCAGGCTGACCCCGGTCATGGATAAGTAAAGCGATCGTTCACACGCACCCAAAAAACTCACCCCAAGCTTTGGAAAACCTACGTCTGGTCTAACTGCAGCCCAACTCGGCAGACACATACAGCACCTCTCCGGTTAGCTTCAACTGTAGTGGCTACAATCCGGCAAGGTTATGATGAAACTGTCACATTGATGCTTACCGAAGTAACACAAGCATACCGATCAGAATCGCTGCATATAAGTTAACCAGGAGCGTTTTTAATTAGCAGAGCAGGGGAACTAACATGCAGTAGATGATCAGTCGTCATGACTTTGAATGTAATCTGTCGCGCGAAAAATTCGTTTCGCGTCCGGTGTGAAAGCGGCTTGACATGCCCGTATTGGCGTCTTTTGCATTGACTTTGAATGTAATCTGTCGCGCGAAAAATTCGTTTCGTGTCTGATGTGAAAGCAGCTTTATGGATAGTACGCGACAGCTAGAGAGAGCTCGGTTATGTTATGAACACAATACAGTCGAGCTCGGTTATGTTATGAACATAATACAGGTTTTGCAAACCGTCGTTCGTTAAGCGCGACAAGTTGCTTATGTGGAGCTAGCGAATCGATCACTTCTACAGGAAAGAATTACCTATTTAATCTCCGCCTTTTTTTCGCTTTTTATTAGCCACAACAATTTCTAAAGGGGATGAAATTATGTCAAGGTAGTGCAGAGAAATCATTTGTAAACCGGTAGAGCTTCTGCGTTTCGCATTGCTTTCATGGTAGCAAAAGAGCTTGCTCAGACATTTGTGAAGTATCCTGCTGATCCCGGTCATGGATAAGTGAAGCGATCACTAACTGTAGAGGCTACAATCGGGCAACGCGTTATGATGAAACTGCCACATTGATGCTTACCGAAAACACAAGCATACCGATCAGAATTACTGCATATAAGTTAACCAGGAGCATTTTTAATTAGCACGACATGCAAACTAACATGCAGTAGCTGGTAACCGAGCGGTCATAACCACAGAGACAAACCCTTGCAATACAGGTTTTACAGACAGCAAGTTCTGTTACTGTGAACAGTTGTACCAAGCATCCAAATTACAAACAAGTATTAAAAGTTAGCTTCAAATGAGGTTTATGTTCACACACCTTCTGTAGAATTTCCCCTGATATCACTCTTGCATATTTAGGACACAAACATTAGCAACAGTAACTTGGCTACGTTAGCCGCTGTGCTACAGTCACAATCAACTGGCTATCACGTCAGGTTGGCTTATGCAGTAAAAGCAACTTGCAGCTTCTGTGTCTGTGAGTCATGGACAGTCGCGACCGATACAGGCTTGATCTTCAGATATTTTACCAAGCCTGCGTGTGAGGCCAGTTGTTAGTGCTAACTATCGCTAGCGGTCCTGCTAGCCACCCGTAACACGTTAGCTTCACTTACATTATTTGCTGTTATATCGTTGCTTACAGCATGTGGCTCCGAGCGCTTGATCGATGCAACTGCTTCAGGTTTGAGAAGCAGCTGAAACGCTTATCCTGCGTGGAATTATCCTTTATTGATAAAGCTGTCTTTGGTGAAATGCTGAGCACTATCAGCTAACGTGCCCTTTGGCCGTGGCTTTTTGCTGCCAGCAAACAAAAAAAGCTACCCACTGATTTCTGGTGGCATCGTCTTTTGGAAGAAAAAATCGTTGTTTTTCTTGGCGTCCAAAAAATAAACGGACAAGCAGCTTTGGGAGAGATACTGACAAAATTGCACCTCAAATGATCTGCGGTTCTTCTTTTGTATTTCCAAAAGTGAAGATGCTACTAAGGCATAGTATGATCTGCCGTTGTTAGTGCCTGCTAGAATAGTTTCCGGTGTGGGCAGGTCCAGCGCCATGATTGGCTCTGGCTAGGTCTGTACTAATTGGATGGCACAACCTGACGTCAGGTTTTACCCAGATCTCGTGAAGATCTCGGGAGGAGCTGTTCAGAGAGGAAATCACGCTCATGAAATCACGTTCTTGGATTACGCAAAACCCTGTATCTTATGTTTAGAAACTTTTCAGAGGTTGAGCATGGACAAACAACATTATAACATTACTAATATTTATTCAAAGAAGGATCAGCATAATAGGTCCCTTTAAAAAAAAAAAAAAAAAAAAAAATTGCTAGATGAAACCACCAAGTTTTGGTAATTTATCCATTTTCTTTTTTGTTACTGTATAGGTCTTTTTTGTTACACTGCAGATATTAAGCCTTTTCCCTTAAATCTTTTTGTTAAACACTTTAGAAACAGTAAAATGCATCTGAAACCATTTTACCTTAAAAGTTGGTTAAAGCTTTAATATTAATAGTATTTTCGCAGAAAACATGGTAACAAGAAAGAAAACATGAAAAATTAAAAAAATGCATTTTCTCATAATTAAAGATAGTTCTTGCATTGCAGCTTTGTAGAATCCTTAGAAATTCACTGAGAAAACAAAATCAGGCCAAATTATGGGGAAAAAAATGGGTCTGATTTTTCAAAAGTGTCTTTTATGTTACTTGCACACTCGGTTGAAAATCGCCCATATACAATTCGTTTGAAAGTCAAATAACTGACTTGCTGTCATTTTGAGTGATTTTAATATTCTGATATCTGTTCAGCAACACAAATATCACGGCAGAAAAAAAAAAAAAAAAAAAACTCAGCCTCACATAATGCAATGGTACACAGTGCTGTAAAAAAGTTTTTGACCCTTCCCAATTTCTTCCATTTTCACTTGTCATAGTTAAAGGACAAGAAAATGGATGGTTGAAATACAGTCTAAAAGATTGTTAAATAAATTAACAGATAATTGTCCATTTTAACTGAAAAAAGCCCTTACAAAAAAGATATCCACCTTTGTATGTAGGCAGCTGGAAGATATTATCCCATTTTCAACAATTTCAAGGAGCTTGCCAATGACAGAATTATATGTAAATGAAAAATTCTCGAGATTTGGACAAGACTGCTCCCTGACATCAGAGGTGCAATGGTCACAATAAAAAAAAAAAAAAAAAAAACCAAAAACTTTTTGCAGTAACTTATCGAGTATGGGACACCATCATGGTTCTTTTCCTTCCTTTTCCACTGAACACCCGGATTTGCTTAAGAAATGGCCCATCAATATGATAATGCGGCGTTTCACTCCCAAAAACAGTTCGCACTAGTGTTCAGCACATGGAAACTTGTTTCAAGGAGGATCTCCATGCCAAATATACTGAGCACCAAGAGATGTAAGTTAATACTAGACTAACCAGACACTGAGTATGTGAGTAATTATTATAAAAATCTTATTTATTACAACCCCAATTCCGAAGCAGTTGGGACGAAGTGTAAATTGTGCACAAAATCAAAATGCAATGACTTTCAGATCACGTGAGCCAATATGTTATCTACAATATAACATAGATAACATTTCAAATGTTGAAAGTGAGACATTTTACATTTTTATCCACAAAATCAGCTTATTTCAAATTTTCTGGCTGCAACAGGTCTCAAAAAAGTTGAGACACAGGCAAAAGAGGGCTAAAAAAGCAATTAATATATAAGAGAATCAGCTGAAAAAACATTTAGCAAATAATTAAGTTAACTGGCATCAGGTGTGTAAAATAATTGGCTAAAATAATTGGCTATAAAAGGGATGTCTTAGAGAGGCTGAGTCTCTCAGAAGTAAAGATGGCCAGAGGCTCTCCAACTTGCGAAGGCTTGCGTAAGAAATAATTGGGGAATGCTTTGAAAACAATGTTCCTCATCGTCAAATTGCAAAGGCTTTGAAGGTCTCATCATTGACAGTGCATAACATCATCAAAAGATTCAGAGAAACTGGAAAAAAAAAAAAAAAATCACTGTTCGTAAGGGACAAGGCCGAAGACCTTTACTGGACGCCCGTGATCTTCAGGCCCTCAGACACCACTGCATCACTCACCGGCATGATTCTGTCATTGACATTACTAAATGGGCCCAGGAATACTTCAAGAAACCACTGTCTGTAAACACAGTCCGCCGTGCCATCCACAGATGCCACCTAAAACTCAATCAGGAAGACAAACTGCAAAAAGGAAGCCATTATTGAGCATGATCCAGAAGCGCCGCCATGTTCTGTGGGCCAAGGCTCATTTAAAATGGACTGTAGCAAAGTGACAAAGTGTCCTGTGGTCACACGAGTCCAAATTTGACATTCTTGTTGGAAATCATGGGCGTCGTGTCCTCCGGGCTAAAGAGGAGAAAGACCACCCCTCCTGTTATCAGCATTCAGTTCAAAAGCCAGCATCTCTGATGGTATGGGGATGCATTAGTGCATATGGTGTGGGACACATGCATGTTTTAAAAAGCACCATGAATGCTGAAAGGTATATAAAGGTTTTAGAGCAACATATGCTCCCCTCCAGATGACATCTATTCCAGGGAAGGCCTTGTGTACTTCAGCAGGACAATTCAAAACCATGTACTGCAGCTATTGCAACAGCATGGCTTCGTAGTAGGGGAGTCCGTGTGCTGAACTGGCCTGCCTGCAGTCCTGATCTTTCACCGACTGAGAACATTTGGCGCATAATTAAATGAAAAGTCTGTGAAAGGAGACCCAAAACTCTCCAGCAGCTGGAAGCCTGTATTAAACAAGAGTGGGATCAAATTCCAATGGCTAAACTCAAGAAACTTGTCTCCTCAGCGCTCAGACGCCTCCACTCTGTGGTAAAAAGAAGAGGGGATGCTACAACATGGTAAACAGGCCCCTGTCCCAACTTTTTTGAGACCTGTAGCAGCCATCAAATTTGAAATGAGCTCATTTTGTGGATAAAATTGTAAAATTTCTCAGTTTCAACATTTGCTGTGTTATCTCTGTTCTATTATGAATAAAATACTGGCTGGTGTGATTTGAAAGTCATTGCGTTTTGATTTTATTCGCAATTTACACTTTGTCCCAACTATTTCTGAAGTGGGGTTGTATTTGCACATTCAGATTTACACTCACTTCTTCAAACATTTCTTTGTTTTGTGGTCACTTTGACTAGGTGACCATGCAAGTACATTAACTAACTAGCTAACTTAATTTTCTTTTGTTGCTCAGTATACATCAGTGTGCCTGAAAGCCAGAAGGGTTTGCATCTCTGACATCATGCAACTCTGATCTAGCAGACACTATGATAGCCTACAAGAGCCATTATGAGAGAGATACAAAAACTCCTCCAGTTTTATTTTGATAAAATAAACATATCAGAAAGATTATATTTTGAAACCATGAAAATGCTATCAACTTAGTTCTAAGCATACAGCGCATTTCCATGTCTTTTAATGTGTTAGATCATCCTACCATTTCTAATTTAAAACACAGACAGCATAAGTAAACAGAAAATGCAGCTTTTGAATTATAATTTACTAAAGGCAAAGAGTTATTCCAAATATGTATCACCCTGTGAAAAATAATTACCCCTTAAACCTAATGACTGGTTTTGCGACCCTTTCTGACAACTGTAATCAAACATCTGCAATAAATGGCAAAGAGTTCTTTACATTGCAGTGGAGGCATTCTGAATCTCCCATTTAGAATTTGTTTAATTCAGCCACAATGGAAGATTTTTTTACCATGAACTACCTGTTTAAGGTCATGCCACAGCATCTCAATTGGATTGAAGGAAGGACTTTGACTAGGCCACTGTAAAACCTTAATTTTGTTTCTTTAGAGCCATTAAGAGGTGGACTTGCTTGTATGCTTTGAATTATTGTCATGCTAAATAATCCAACGCTTGAGCTTCAGGGCAAGATGGTCGGACTGTCTCCTTTAGGATTTTTTGCTGGAGCACAGAATTCATGGTTCCATCAATTATGGCACGTCACCCAGGTCTGCAAGCAGCAAAGCAGCTCAAAGACCATCATGCTGCCACCACTGTGTTTGACTGTTGGCAGGAGGTTCTCATTGTAGAAGGCTGTGTAAGCATAATGCCTGATGCAATGGTACCCATGTCTTCCTAAAAGTTCCACTTTTTATTCATCAGTCCACACAATATTATCCCAGAAGTCTAGGGGTCAGCAAGATGTTTTTGTTTTCTTTTTGGTCTGCGGTGGTAGGGCTGGGCGATAAATGCATCGCGATAATTTTAAGCGCGATAAAAGTAACTTCCACTATGGGGCAGACAGGCGAGCCTACTTCTCACCTTTTCTATACGTAATGCCACGTGGAGCAAACATCAGAGGTCATTTGAAATGTTTCCGGGAAGAAAAGTGCGATTTGAAGTCTGCTAATTACCAGCGAGGTTGGACAGCTTCCTTCACCTTGGCGTAATTAGCTTACCTTAAATCAATTCCCGTGTACTTTGCCTAACTTCCAATCAAGCCATTTATTCAGCCAACTGACTAATCCAAACCAAGATGTGGCCTATAATAATATAGAAGAGATAATGAAAAGCAGACAGACCTAACCAGGCTGCGGTGTTAGACTGAAAGAATGTCAATAATCTGAATAAATAGCAGACCTCTGAATTCACCTCTCATCGTTGTATTTTTACGTATTATTAAAAAGATTTCTGAAAAATAAAATCATTTTAAGATGGCCCTGGTTTTAAAGCATTTAAAAATATACTTGAAGTGGAAAACATTTTGTGAAGCATACCAAATGTGAATGTGAGAAATAATTTTTACATTGCACGCAATAGACAAAAGCACCGAATTAATAATAAAACAGGACTAATTTGAAATAAAGTAATTCATAGCTCTTGATTTTGGTCACTTTTGAGCGTCTAAATAGCCTACAGAGAAGGTGGAAAACATTTTGTTTTTAAGCGTATCAACCGTGACATGTAAATTGTTAACGCATTCGAAATAATGTACCAAACACATTCAGGCAACTCTGTCACGTTTCATGGCCATTTAAATTTCAAAATGCGACAAACAAAAATGAAATCGAAATAAATTAGACTGTTAACCAATTTAAATTGTTCATTGAGCGAATCAACTGTTTGATTGCAAATTGAGCAAAGTAAATGGGAAGGGGGTGAAAGCAATTGGCGAGTAGAGGATGATGATTTTGAAGACCTTAACGTTGCTTCGTCCAGCACGCAATTTGCCTGAATGTGTTTGCTGGATTACTACATTTGGCCGTTGTGTGCGAATGCGATTACAATTTACATGTCACGTTCGATACGCTTAAACAAAATGTTTTCCACCTTCACTGTAGGCTATTTAGATGCTCAAAATTAACTAAAATCAAGAGCTATGAAATACTTAACTTCCAATTAATCTTGTTCAATTATTAAATAAAAATGCTAAAAAATTTGCGGCACAGATTTTCCTGAACGTGCTTGCCAAGTCTTTGGTGCATTTGTCCATTTCTTGCAATGCGAAAATAATTTCTCTCTCACATTCACGTTCGATATGCTTCACACAATGTTTTCTACTTCGTGTATATTTTTAACCGCTTAAAAACCAGGGCCTATGTCTTAATCATTATTGGCCAGATTGTGGTTTTCATTGGTCAGTTGGCTGAATAAATGGCTTGACTGCAAGTTAGGCAAAGGATATGGGAACTGATTTAAGGTAAGCTAATTATGCCAAAGGGATGGAGGCTGTCCGACCTCACTGGTAATTTGCAGACTTCAAATAGCACTTTTCTTCCTGGAAGAATTTCAAATGGCCTCTGATGTTAGTTCAACACTAAATTAAAGGTATGTGGCATAGAAAAGGTAATAATCAAGCTCGTCTGTCTGCCCCATAGAGGCAGTTCCTTTTATTGTGGTTAAAAATTATTGCGATACATTTATCGCCCAGCCCTATGCGGTGGTTTTTGCTTTGCAGCTATCCCCTGGATGCCATTTTTTCCCCAGTCTCTTTCTTATTGCGGAATTGTAAACACTGACCTTTACTGAGTCAAGGGAGGCCTGTAGTTCTTTATATGTCAGTCTGGGTCCTTTTGTGACATCCTGAATGAATTCTTGATGCACTCTTGGAGGAATTTCAGTAGGCCGGCCACTCCTGGGAAGGTTCACCAATATTCCAAGTTTTCTCCCTTTGTAGATAACGGCTCTCACCATGGTTTAAGGCAGTGAGTGCCTTAAAAATGGCTTTGTAATCCTTTCCAGACTGGCAGAGGTCAAAAACTTGATTTCTCATCGGTTCTTGAATTTCTTTAGATAATGGCATCATGTGCGGCCTTCTGCCCACTACAGATTGCCAGACAGGCTCTATTGAAGTGATGTACAGGATTCTACACGCCCGGTGGCAAGTAATCATGCCTGGGTGGGTCTACTGAAACTGAGTCCTATCATCAAATTATTATGGTATAAATAATCCAAGTCCAAGCACTCATGATGGTTTAAAAAAAATGTAAAAGGCCTTTAATCCATGGGGCTATGAACACAATAAAATACACCAACGCGTATCAGCTTGCACCCTCTTCAGGGTGTTCACAGCCCCATGAATTTAAGGCCTTTTATATTTTTCCCAAACAATCCTGAGTGCCCGGACATGGGTTATTTATACCTTTTTTTTGGTTATAAGTTTTCCTCCACTTTTTTGAAGTACTCCCTTCGATGAGCACCGATGGTTTGAGGGATACCAGAAGCACTCCTGTTGCCTCTTTTTCTATCAATTAAATGTGTTTAATTGGTAAATTTAATTACTTTAATTATGAGCAATTACTTTTCCCAAAGGGCCAAGTTGGGTTGGATAGCCTTTTTCCTTCAATAAATGAAATAAATTATCATTCAAAACCTGGATTTTCTGTTTACGCAGGTTCTTTGTCTGATATTAAAATTAGTTTGATGATCTTAAACATTTAAGAGTAACCAATATGCAAAAATAGAAGAAATCAGCAAGGAGAAAAGACTTTTTCACGGCACAGTACACCATTCTGTACGATAACTGCACTCTACAGACATGCATACGAAGAACCATCCATGACTGCGTTCCTGTTCTCCATTTCCTCAAACTACTTACTATATGGACTTTCTTGAAGAATGCAGTAACATTTATCCAGTGCGACTTGAAATTCTTCTGGAATTAAAAATATGGATTCAAGATGCCACCATTTCTATTACTTAGTACTTTCTTACCAGTTTTTTCAGATTTGTGTCTGGGTCTTGATGGGCACAGGCAGTCTGCTATCAAAACCAACACCTAACAAAATAAAAAGAAAATCCAACCTTTTTAGCTCACTCCAACAGTGCAGAAATGTACATCGTAACTCCACATTCGAGTGCACTACACCCACTATATACTTTAACTGGCACAGATTCCATGAGGATTACACAACCCTGAAGTTTTATGCAATACTGAAATAGGAGTCATAAAGTAAGAGTTGGTCAAACTCAGTAAAGAACATTACTAAACGGCTGACACAGTGAACACTCTAACACAACCTCAGGGGCTTTAAATGACTGGAAACACAGGCCCTCCTTTTGCAAGAACCACGCACTTCATGATTACAGTTAAGTTTGCACACCATAATAAGCATTTTATTTGTGAGCACAGCCACAAGTAATAATGATCTAATCCAACAAGGAAAATGACTACTTTGTGCAAAAGTCAACAAGCTCAAGTGCACTACTTTTTCTCAGCCAAACATTTGCCATGCACACACCACCTCAGAGCACAGTCAAATGGAGGATGGCAGAAAATTCTATTCTAATCCTCAGGAACATAAGGCGCTGTTCTTGTCTGATGGTTCCTGTCTTACCATCAGTCCAAAACAGGATTACCATATTAATTCACTTTCAGAATTAATAATACATTGTTTCTTCCTTCCTCAATAGGTGGGCATTTTCATTTTTCATTTCCCCAATAACTTACTCATTCACTTCAGTACGTATTTCCCACAACCCTCCCATCAACCGTGCTTTCCCATTTAAATTCAAACAGATGGCATTTGACCAATTGGCTAATGAGCCCACACACCTGGTGCTCAAGGCCTTAATTGGTAGCTTTTTGACAAGTAACCAGAACAACAAGTCAACAGTGCAGCCCTCAAATATAGGCATTTTGACACCCCTAGCCACAATTATGGAGCCCTGACAAAGGGCCAGAATGCAGAGAGTTCTATCATCACTAGCACTTTCATGTGGCACAAGTATTTTCAGCTTGATTTTGTTGTTCATTATCATATTTCATTATCACACCTTACTTCTAGTTTGTGATTTTCCATACTTTACTGACATAGTCCAAGCTTATCATGTGAACTAGACTGATGATCAAGGAATAATCCATATAAACTGTTATTCCAACTATGCTTAGGAGTTGTTCAGTGTCCACTTTATCTATATACAACCTCGTTTCCAGAGACGTTGGGACATTGCGTAAAATGTAAATAACAACAGACTGCAATGATTGGCAAATAATTTAAACTCATAATAATTTGAAAGTATTACAAAGACAACATATCAAATGTTGAACCTGAGAAATTTTATTGTTTTTGAAAAATATCTGCTCATTTTGAATTTGATGCCGGCAACACGTTTAAAAAAAGATGGGACGGGGCCATGTTTACCACTGTGTTAAATCATCTCTTCTTTTATCAACACCCTGTAAGTGTTTTGGAACTTAGGAGACCAATTACTGTAGTTTTGAAAGCAAAATGTCTTCTAATTCTTGCTTGATTTTAGATTTCAGCTTGTCAACACTTTTGAAGACTCTTTTGTCATATTAGTATACCAAAGTTTTCAATGGGTGACCCATCTGGACTGCAGCGAGGCCAGTTTAGCACCCAGACTCTTTTACTACGAATCCATGATGTTGTAACATGTGCAAAGTTTGGCATTCTCTTGCTGAGATAAGCAAAGCCTTCACAGAAAAAGATGTCTGAATGGCTGTATTTGTTGCTCCAAAACCAGGATATATTGTTCAGCATTAAAGCAGTCTTCAGATATGCGCAAATTACCCATGCCATGTGCACCAATGCACCTCCCATTCCATCACGGGTGCTGAATTTTGAACTGTGTGCTCATAAAAAGCCAGATGTTCCCTCTCCTTCTTAGCCTAGAAGATGTGGCATCCTTGATTTCCACAAAAATTTCAGATTTTGATCGGTCAGACCACAGGATAGTTTTCCACTTTGTCTCAGGCCATCATAAATGAGCTTAGGCTCAGAGAAGGCAGCAGTGTTTATGGATCTTGTCTATTTATGGTTTTTTTCTTTGCATAGGAAAGTTTTAACTTGCATTTGTAGATGCAGTAACAAATTGTGATTACTGAGATTGGTTTTCAGAAGTGTTCCTAAGCCCAGGCACTGATTTTCATCTCAGAATCCTGTGTGTTTAATGCAATGCCACCAGAGGGCCTGAAGATTATGGCCATTGAATATTGGTTTTAGGCCTTGTTCCTTGCATAGAGAGATTTCTCTGGATTCTCTGAGTAATTTTATGATATTACATACCATAGATGAGTAAATCCCCAGTTTCTTCCCAATTTCATTCTTAAATTGGAGAACAATTTTCCTGTGCTGTCTGTCACAGAGTGGTGAAGCCCCCACCATCTTCCGAAAGAGATACTCTCTGAGATGCTCTTCTCATACCAATTCATATCGCTGACCCATTGCCAATAAATCTAATTAGTGGTGAGATATTCCACCAGGTGCATGTTTCTCATTATAAAACATTTCCAATCTTTTATTGCCTCTGTCCCAACTTTTTTGAAACATGTTGCAGGCATCAAATTCAAAATGAGCAAATATTTTTCTAAAAACAATACATTTCTATTTCAACATTTCATAGACTGTCTTTGAACCATTTTCAATTAAATATAGGGTTTAAATGATGTACAAATCACTGAATTCTGTTTACATTTTACACAGCGTCCAAACTTTTCTGGAAATGGGTTTGTAACTTTTGATGAAGGTATTGGTCAAATGAATGAAATGTAAAGTAGTAAAGACTTAATGGCTGATATAGTTCTACTCTTACCAGGCCCAGGATGAGTCCCGTCAGCAACGTTGCCAGACCGAATATCAGGTAAGATGCCCACACAGGGAGACCCAGGGTTTCAGTCAGGTAACTGTGGATGTGCTGCAGATAACATGAAAAAGCTTCAACTGTAGCCACTGACCATCAGACTAGAATGCTGCATATCTGCATCATCACAGCCATAACTTTCATCCCATAGAGGTAGGCTACATTTAAGATTAGACAAGTGCACATGCCATAAGGCATTCCAAGCACAAATACAGTGAAGTGCAGATATTTGGCTCCGCTGATAAAAATGAAGCAAGGCGGCGGCATATAATGAGCAACAACATAGATAATCATCTACAGTGATGCCATAATTCATTAGACAGTCACTCATTTTTTAGTTAATTTGGTTCTGTTGGCCAAGTAGATCCCTAGATCTGAATCCAAGTGAACAAGCATTCTTCTACAGCTGAAGAGGAGACTAATGACGAAAGGTCCCCAAAAGAAGCAGGAACGAGAGATGGCTGCAGTGTAGGCCTGGCAGTGCGTCACCATAGAAAATGCCCAGCATTTGGTGAGGCCTGTGCCACACAGAGTCATTGTACATGTGAAAAAATATTTAAAATAGTACCATGGGCACAGTAGCTCATTTTGTTTATTTCAGGCTTCAGCATTATTTAAGCTCACAAGTGGTTATATTTTTCATGCTTGGGTCCAATATTGGGAAAATGAAAACATCTTTTCATAATTTTGTGGGAAAAAACAAAAATTTCAAGTAAAATTCAGCTTCATGGTTTGATGTTTCATCATGTCATTTTTCTGCAGGTCAATGCTCTTTTCATTGTGCAGCTCGACTTTTATATCAAGCCCCAGACACCAGATCACTGTACCCAGCATTATATACTGAAGAGCTAACCAGTTCGCTAGTTAGTTAGCTACCTAAGAGCTAAGCGTTTTTATGTCCTCAAAAGTATGTGTGTGCAAAGTTTCAGAATTCTAGCTGCTTTCAAACACTCTCCAGATTGATATAATGCAATTTTAAATATGGTCAGCTGGTGGCCATGTTCGATCAAGTTTCGACGCCTTGAATAAATTTTAATCTTGTACATCCATATGCACCTCCCCACCAAATTTCACACTGATCCGTTCAGTGGTTTGGCAGAAGATGATCAAAGTTAACGCTGACGCTACCGCGTGTTCACATAAGCTCTCTTTTTGCGCCAAAAGTGATTACGGTGTTCATCAATTATGTCAAACTGTCTAATATTTTTTCATTTGCCCGAAATGGGAGGTGGGGGCTAACACTTCGTAAGACAAGTGCAGTCATTCCTAATCTAATTTGAAAGAAAATACCCTCAAATTAAAGCTGACAGTCTGCACTTCAACCTCATTGTCATTCTAGCCTTTCAAAGTGCTAGAGTACCTAACCAAAATAACAAATGTATCACTATCCAATAAATTATGGAGCACACTGTATATGCTGAGTGCCAAGCCATGGGAAAACCATACATTTTTATTTTCATTTTTCCATGCTTCTGTATTTTTCACACATTGAAAGAGTACTGGCCAAGAAAAGACTGACTGAGAAACCCAATTAAAATATGACTGCCCCAGAACAAAGTGCCATGTCCTGCTTTTACCATTAGGGGAATGCAACGACATTGGTATCGAGAGCTGAATCAAGTAGAATGCTTGATTGACGAGAAATGCTATCAAATGGTCTCCATTGACCAGCTCAAAAATTTTTTTTTGAATAACTGCAGTACTAAGGTCATTTTTATGCCATCTAATGCAGTGGTTTTTCAAACTCGGTCCTGTGCCCCCCTGTGCATGCTGGTTTTTTTTCCAACCACAATAGCAATCATAGGATTTTAAAAAGCCGTTAATTTATCCTAGTTAGGTGCATTTAATGTTTTAAGTAGTTATTTACCATCAAGCCACATTTTATCAAAGATAACCATGTTTGCCATGAAGAATAAAAGGCCCTTTAACAAATTGCGGTTATATTTCTATTTTGCAAACAAAGTGTGGTAACATTTTATCGCCGCTTAATTTATACACTGAGAAAATAAGACCATTCCCAGCTACGTTTCTGAATGCAGGTTTTTAGAATTCTTTCAAAATGATTTTCTTGAACTTAGTAAAATGAAGAAATATGAATGTGTCTCTAGTATAAGGCAAATTAACCAAACAAAGTAAACAATCAATAGGTTCTTAAAGTTGGGATTCAAAGAAAATAAATACCCATAAAATTGGTCCATTAAGGCAATTTCGTGATATATGAGTGAATACCTTCAACCTACCAAGAGAAACTAGAGTGCCAAGGGCCCTGAAGGTTGCTGGTAGTTGCAGCCCCAACAGGAAAAAAGTAACTAGCATCAGTCCGCGGATTCAACAGGAAGCCAACACGAATTCTTACGAAAGCAACACGTTGTCTACACGATGCTGGCGTTAAAAAGCTCCAGCTCGGAAATCCGCGAAAAAATTAAACCCGTTTAATTTTTTCACGAATTTCAGCGGTGATGGCGAATGGTCCCGTACCACTGCGAATCAATTCACGGTTCTTCGAATCAATTCTTCTCTGCGAAAGAAGAGAATTGTTTCATCCGCACACTTCCACGGGCCAATGCAGCTCAGTGAGAAAGCGGTTTTAGTTACCATTATCGGGCAGCTCAACTGAGCAGTCACACTTTTTCATGAGTGACAGACAGCAACATTTTTATGTCACTTTTCTGCCGTTTCGCAAAAATATAATCTTTAAGAAGTCTACATCATGAAATCCGATAAGATTTTTTTCTAACCTGGACTTTCGCTGTCGTCTGCTTTCAATTTGTGAAGTGCACCATCTTCTCAATTCACTTCTGGTTCTTGCTCTGCTTTCAGACAATGATTTTTTACACAACACTGCCACCAAGTGGGTCTAATTAGTATTATTCTTTCTATTCCATGATGCTAATAGGAACAAACATCCAAAAATGGATTTTGACCAGTTTTTATTGCTGCAATTGATCGCGAAAAAAGGTCGACCATGCGTTACGATGCCCGTTAAAATTTTAATTATATATGGGTTAGTGCTAATACATACTAATGTCTAAAGGCATTATTAGACAAGGAAATAAATAGATTGATTTTGTCACATGACCTTGACCTTGAAGACCAAAGTCAAATCCAATATGGTGCGTTTGATCAGCATACATGATTTGTCATTAGTATCCAATAGGGGTGGGAACGTGTACAAAAAATTCTAAACGTGTGCACGCGCCGTATAATTGCGTGTACACGTGTCTTCAGAGTTTGTGGATTTTGACCGCTATACAACCATTAGAGGGCACTCTAATAACACAATAACACACGTCCATTAACGCAGTTATCAGCCAAATACATTTATTAAATCAATAGACGGCAACAGTGAATTTGTAGGTTACTCCAATACAAAATTACGGCCTACCTCAGATAGGCATAAAATCACAGCTTAATAAATAATGTTAGGCCCTTTCACCATTGTAAATGAATTAACCATAAATGAAAATCATCATTTTGACAAGCAAGAACATAGACATGAATGAATTCTAACAGTTCAGCTCTGCTTTTTTGTCATTGTCCTTATTATTGTACCTTGTTTTTGTATAATTTATTTTGTAAACTTAAACAGCAAACTGCATCCCTCACTCACAGCGGAAGCTGCGTCTCACTGTCCTTACGTTTCGTAGCATCATTAAAGTGAATTGTAATTGAGGAGGAAAAGCAGCTGGATAAAGTAAAACTAAATTGAGAAAAACTTTTTACATCCACAAAGCTAAAACAAAAAAGAAATGTAAACTGCGTTTTACGTGCTCTCATTCAAATAACAAAATGAACATGCTTTTCTTTTTGACGAGCAGACGCGAGGATGACATTGTGCATTCAAATATAGGCTATTGGCCGACAGAACGTCCACCAAAAATGTAAAAAACACACAGCGAACAATATGTGAGATAAAATAATGAGCTATTAACCAATCGTGTTTTAAAGCAACATAAAGAGGAATTGAGCGTGGAGACGATGGCTGCGTCCGAATAGTCTTTTTTGCTAAGGAAAGTTCCTCACTCCTAGAAAACGATCCAGAAGTATTGACGTGGCACTCATGATAAGTGTGTTCGGATTCTTTAAAGGTAAAGGAAAGGTGCTACAATGCTTCCTAATGTATCACCTTTAGCAGAGGGTACACTGAAGCATCCTTTTCAAAAAGAAAGGAGGAAATGCTATCTCGCAATTCTGCGATGACCGTCCATCCAATCACGAAAACAAACAGACATGACGGGCAGGAGGCGGGTGATCACTGTGCCTAGTAAGTGCATTCGGATTCTCTTATGAGCGCGGTTCTCTTCCTAAGCTGTAAAAAAGTCCCCTTTACACCTTTCCTTTACCTCATGACGTTTTACACAGGTTAAAGAAAAGTGGGTAGGAATTAGACGATAGGACGCAATTTTTTTTTTTTTTTTTTTACTTTTCGGACACAGGCAATGAGTGCCGTGTACACGGTTAGTGTTTTTTTATAAACATTTATGATTGACTAACCGTGTACACGTGTACACGTTTACAAGTCCCACCCCTAGTATCCAATACATACCGAAGATCTAAAGCCAAAATAAAGGACTTTTAGGCCGTTTTTGTCACTACCTGGACCTTGTTGCCCAAGGTCAAATCCAATATTTTGAAAACAACCAGCATACATGATTTGCTTTTAGTGCCCAATACATACCTAAGCTCTAAAAACAAATATGGGCCATTTTTGTCATATACCCTTGACCTTGAGGCCCAACATCAAATTTGACTGACTGCCTAAGAATGTTCAGCATACATGGTTTCCCATAGGTGCCCCAAACATGCCTGAGCTCTCATTGCCACATTCAGCAAGTTATAGCACATTTTTTCCATTTGATCTTGACGCCCAATGTCATATTCAACTTGCTGGGAATGATTGGCTTACATGATTCCCTATAGATGCCTCACATATACCTAAGCTCTAAATGCCACATTAAGCAGTTATAACATATTTTTGCCATTTGACCTTCACCTTGAGGCTCAAGGTCAAATTCGAACAACCAAGAATGTTTGGCATACATGATTCCCTATAGGTGCCTCATACTTATCTAAGCTCAAAATGTCATATTAAGCAAATTATAGCACATTTTTTCCATTTGGCCTTGACCTTGAGGCCCAAGGTCAAATGTGACTGACTCACAATGTTCGGCATACCTGATTCCCTGTAGGTGCCTCATACATACCTAAGATCTAAATGCTATATTAAGAGAGTTATAGCACCTTTCGGCTCAAGGTCAAATTCGACCAACAGACAACGCTCGGCAAGCATGATATGCTGTACATGCTCAATTCATACCTATACTATGAATGCAATAATAAGCAAGTTACGGCACATTTTGTGGCAAAACACCCCGAAAAATGATGAAGTCCAGACACGTTGCCTAGGTGGCGCTATGAGGTTTTTGAGAAAATTGCACCCAAGTGCCAAAAATGGCCATTTTCAACATAAAATTGGCCGCCAAGTCTAAACGAACGATTCAATCAAAAAAATTTTTGCTCGGGCATTAACTTGATGACCCATTTGATCACATCCCCAAATTAAAAAAAAAAAAATTCATCAGACCGTTTGAGATACGGCTTTAAACGGATGACGCCGACGCCGCCGCGGGACGCAAAGTGACGACAATAGGTTACTGGCCTATGGCCAGCAACCTAAAAAAGTTTCATGCGACTTGATATTCACTTTCCAAATGTTGCTCCTTTTCCACCGTAACCAGTCCGCCGACAGTCTCATTTTCCGTGATGTCACATACGGGTTGTGTAGTCTGAAGGTACCCATATGTTCCATAGTTATAATACAGTGAACACTGTGAAAACTGTTTAATTCTGTTTTTAAAGCCTGTCGAGTCAGAATTCTTAATAGATTTCTTCCAGATCCTCCAGTAGTTCATAGAATTAAATCTCATATTTAAATCTTTTTTTTTTAAGCTACTGTCGCAAAAAGGTGATTTCTTTCATCGATGCATATTAGTTTTGCTGCTTATTTTGGTTCGTTCCGTGCCTCCAAAAAGTCCGGTCATCGCGCTGGCTATACGCTACACACATACACGTTGTCTAGTTTAGAAAGAAAATTAAGTTTTTACTGGAGTCATGCTACCATTCCGAGGAAGGTTGGATAAGCCAAAGCTGGGCTACAGAAAAGATAGTATTTTATGAACACGATCAAGTGGACTCTCATAACAGTAATTGACTGACATAGAAATATGTGTGCAACGATTAGAGAAAAAAAATTTTTGTTCACTTTGCAAAACAATAAACTACAATGTTAATTTCTGTGTTTGCTGTGAGCACATCCTGCTCTTCCTAATCGTATCTTCATGATTATTTAATTCCAATTCCAGAGTCACAATTGGTTTTCATATTATATGTGAAATCCACCGTGACTCATGTGAAACTGATAAACCTCCGTGCGCATAGACTTCAATTATTACATCACCTACGTGCTGATTAATGAAAACTGGCCACACCTGATAATGCTGAGTTTTGACACAATGCTGAAGCCTTCAAAAAAATCTTGAAGGAAACCCTGCCTTCCCCGTATTAACACGATTTGCATCAGATTGTTTATATGCCCATGTTAATCTTCAATGTACTGGCCTTATTAACAGCAGTGTTGCTTTTTGCTGTTTTTTTTATACATTTACATTTTTCGTAACTGTCCATAATGACGACCCACTCCTCCTAGGAGATTTTCTTTCTTTTTTTTTTAAGATTTTATTAATCACCCAGCAACCGCTTACATTAATCCAACGAACAAGTGCATACATCAACCAACATGAATGCACTAACATAAATCTCAATTATAATTTCCCAAGTGTCCACCTGAGTATGCGCATGCATAATCATGCGGTCTTTCAAGTGTCCAACCAATGAGTGTAAAACTTCATATGGGTCTCCCATTAAGCCGCTGGCAGCGCCTCTTGGTGGTGCCGGGGGAGATAACCCGCAGTGTTACTGATCCTGGATCAGGGATAGTTTCCTCGGAGAAACATACAGAACGCGATCGGTCATTTTTTGAATGGAAATAGGGTCAATTGCCGCATGAAACGCTCTTTTGTTGAGAGCGTGTACAGTGTTGAAAGCACAAAACCAATATTAACAAAGAAAGATTACAACCACCGTTGTGGTACTAATTATCTCTGATTGTGAGTTCAGGGTTTGTTGAGCCGGCTCACTGAAATATAGCCTGTCTATGTGTGTCTCCCATTAAGCCGCTGGCGGTGCCCCCTGGCGCCGCAGGGAGAGATAACCCGCAGTGATACCAATTCTGGATCAGGGATAATGTCCTCAGGGAACGTACAGCACGCGATCGGTCATTTTGTGAACGGCAATAGGGTCAATTGACGCATGAAACGCTTTTTTGTTGAGAGCGCGTACAGTGTTGAAAGCATAAAAAGGAGATTAACAAAGAAAAATTACAACCACCGTTGTGGTGCCAATTATCTCTGATTGCGAGTTCAGGGTTTGTTGAGCCGGCTCACTCAAATAAAGCCTGTCTATGTCGAACTTGCTTCGTAGTATACCCCCCAGGAGATACAAGTGACAAACGCCCGGCCAGCCAGCCAGCTAATCGTCGGCCAACCAATCGTTGAAGTCCCGCCGGCCGACCAATCACTGAAGTCAGTCGTCGGCCAACCAATCGTTGAAGTTCTTCCCCGCCGGCCGACCGATCGCTGAACTTCTTCCCCACCGGCCAGCCAATCGTTGAACTTGATCACTCAGGCAGTCACTCACTCACTCACTCACATTTGCCTTTATAGGGGCCTAGCCGCTGTTCAGGGCCCAGCCCAAAAATATGAGTTTAAATAAAAGAAAAAGACAGATAAATGCTTCTCCATTCTAATTTATCCATCTCAAGTAAAGTACGACTCAATTTTAACCTTTTACCAAAATATAAAGCTTAGAGAGACACAAAGTATTTCTATTGACATGTAACAGAGCAGAGCTTGCAAACCCGTATGTGACGTCACCCAAAATGGGCCTCTTTCCTAGCATCATGGAAGTATTCACGCTCGATAAAGTACTGTCGTTTCGTGCGCGTTTCCATTTTATCGTATTGATAATGTGACGGAATGACATTACATTACATTCTTTGCGTTCTAAGCTTTCCATTGATGTCGAAATTGCCATATTTCAGTTTTTTCTTTGAATCCCTACTTTAAATAGTGAAACCATGGACACACCATTGCTTAAATTATCAATTCATCTGGCAAGCAAATGAGAGCATCAAACCTATCCTGGGTCATTTTTATGTTTATTAGGTTCAAGGAAATGATTTTGAAAGAACTCTATACACCCGTGTTCAGCAACCTAATTTGAAGCTTACTGAGAGTTTCTGTGTCTAATATCATCCGTTTAAAAATGTTACCTGAAATTGCTTGCGATATAGAAATATAATCGCAATTGTCTTTTATTCTTCATGGCACACATAAATATTTCTGCCAAAATGTGGCTTATGACAGTAAATAACCACTTTAAACATCAAATGCACCAAATTAGAAAAAAATAACTGCTTGTTAAAGTTCAGCTATTACGGTTTTTCATTTTTTTAATGTCATTGTGTGAATCATATAGTTTCTATGCGCATGTGAAAGGTCTGCATTGGAAAACAACCCGAAGTCACCTCCAGAAGAAGCTCTCTCAACCATAAAACACACTGCTCCAGAGCCAACTGAAACGCCATGATAGCTTGCAGCCATTTTTTTCCATCTATTGGTGACGTCACCAATTGAATTTTCGCGCCAAGCAGATAGTTTGGCATGCCCTTGAATCAATCTTGTTATGCCCAGAAGGCGACATCAGTATTTGTTTCTAAAGCTCATTTACACTATGGAGAAATCCATTCATAGTGAGGGGCGTGACATTTCCAATACACGCACGAAGCGGTTGACCAATCAGAAGTGAGCGATCCAGTTGACCAATCACGGCACACTGGGGCTTTCAGGAAGGCGGGGCCAGGACCTCAACAGAGCGTTTCACACACAGGCGCTGGGAATATATTTTCAAATAATGGGCTTCCATCACTGTTCCAGAAACCTGGCTAATCTTTACAAAGCTGCATTGAAACATGCTGGTGATTCTTGCATGCTCTACACCAGGGGTGTCAAACTGGTTCATAAAAGAGCCGAGGGGCTGCAGGTTTTCATTTCTACCGAGCTGCAGCGCACCTCATACAACTAAATAACTGTTAAGGCCGAGATCAGCTGATTAAATTATGGCGCTTTTCCACTACGCGGTACTGACTCTACTCTACTTTTTTGCTTTTCCATTAGGAAAAAGTAACTAGTACTTGGTACCATGTTTTCTGGTACCTGCTCTCCTGGGGTTCCAAAAAAAGCCAACCGGGTACTAGTAGGTACTAAAATGTGACGTGACAGCACCGCAGCCCACTGATTGGTCAGAGAGAATCATCACTGCGACAATTCCGTAGTCGACCTCGGGACATCTCATTCGAGTTAGACTGACGAGTCTCAAGATTTGCGTAGTTATTATGATCATCGACCATTGCTATAATAAAGAGCGAATTCAGCATTGTCGCTGGGAAACTGGCCTCACGTGCCATCATTGAAAAATGTCTTCAAATTTTGGTGTTTTCGAAACTTATATCATTTTAGGCAACTTGTTCGATATACTGTCCGTTGCCTTACCTTTCAAACACGGTTTCGCTTGTTCATCAAAGCTGCTCCATTCATGAAATGTGTTTCTCTTTGTCTCTGATCCCGATCGTGACAAAATTAAGCGACGGCCTTGTATACAGTCCTGTTCCCCTAACCTATTCCCCTTGAGAAAGTTATGTGATGCTACCCCTGTTTTAAGAAAATCGCACAGAAAAATAACTTTACGGGTGCTGATGAATCATTTTGCTCTTTAAGTTATCACAGATGAGATGAAGCATCTGATTCCTGCCATCTCCTGTGATTTGCGCATTTGAAATGTGGAATTCTGCTCTGCAATGATCACGTAATTATCTCATGCTTTAACAATCTGTTCGTTTTGCCGTCAAATTCAGAGTGAAATGTACATTTGTTCTTTATGCCTTTTACGGATATCATTGCTTTGCGTTGTTAGGTGGTATGTAATTTAACGAGCAACTGAATCAGACACAAGACTGGCTATCCCTATGGATCAGGACAATGTCAAACACAAAATACAAATTAACAGTCGCCGGACTTCAATGCCAAATGTGGTGACGGTAGTGCGCGTCCCCCGATTTGAACACATAAATCTTGAACAAAATCAACGGAATAAATATAAACTTGATATAACAGCAACTATATGTGTGTCGTGTTCAGGATGACGTCGCGGCAGTTTCCTGTTACTCCGCTATGACGACCAGCTACACTGAGGCAGTACTATCCACTAATGGAAAACGACCCCCCAGAAAAGTACGCGGTACCAAGGCGGGTGGAGTAGAGTAGAGTAGAGCCGGTACCACATAGAGGAAAAGGGCCATTATTTCTATCAGGTGTGCCTTTGCTTGGTTGGATTGAAAACCTGCAGCCCCTCGGTCCTTTTACGCACCAGTTTGACACCTCTGCTCTCTAACTTACAAAGACACAATAGTTTTTCCTTTAATTTGTCATTGGTCTTTATTTGGGTCTCAGAGGCTTAAACTGCACGGTTTAAGCGGTGTAGCATCCAGCAAAGACATGCAAATCCAGCTGGGAGTTTGACATGATTAATAGTTTTTCCACAGTAAGAGAGGGTGTAAGATTAATTTCAGCACAGCTTCACTGATGTGTGATGAGGGGTCTGATTTTAATTCTCATAAATGACATTTAGCATTAGCACATTCCAGAGAATTAGCAAGAACTCACATTATCAGCTTGATGAAGCAGAAGTAACAACCATAAATGCCATGACCCTTACACAATCATAATGCATGAACAACTGTAATACATTGATTAGCATACCACATGTTTGTAATACCGACAAAACCATGATAAATATAGCCTTAATTTGTGCAATGCTTCTCTGCTCATAAAATTTGACTTACCCTGATCCACACAGACAGTTGAAACAGGCCAGCCATTCCAGTCATTCTGTAGGGAAGAGAGGAAGCCAGTGAATACAACTACCTTTATAATTCAGCAAAGAAAATGAAGTCCGCTTGACGATTTAACAATTTCTGCCAATGGTCCTGGTACTCTATCACACTACCAATGAAGGCAATGAACAGATGTTAAAAGTTGAGACTTTTTGCTTTACTCAGCGAATATGAACCTCCACAACATGTGAAGAATGTTGGAAATGCGGCCCTTTTAACGCAACGTCACTGTCCAAGGACTTATGGGCCATGAAAACTACGGACTAGCCCAAACTAATCAAGGTTTGTGCAATCACATAATGGCAGCACTACAGAGAAATGCATTTTATCACTTCTGTGCTTATACTTTGCTTGCGGAAAGCACTTCTGAATATTTAAGCAAACTGCTCAGCACAGTAATCAATCAATATTCTCCTTTCCCAGCCCAGAGAATCAACTGTTTCCTGCCAGCTGTGTGGTTTAAAAAAAGACACAGAGCATATATAAATAACATTAAATGATTAATGGTAGGGGAATAAAGGCAATTACACAATCGAAGATGGCGACTTCCATCCTGGCACAGGTTCGACCACCTCCCACTTCTTTTCAGTGATATAGCTCTGGAAGTCCTCCACTGTCCGTGATGATAAATACCTCCGGAAATTTCCATCCTTGGCGCTGTCGGAACACCAAAGTTCATTTTATTAGGGCATCATAAGATAACCTCCAATGTTTGAACTCCCTTCCTCGATAAGTGAGAATTCATTGAGGTCTACCAAACTTTTCATGATGCATTGTGCCATGTCCATAATTTGTTTCATTTCAGAGGACATAACCTAATGCCGCATAAAGCAGCATAATGTAACAAAACGTTTTGTAAAAATGGGAGAACAGGCCACACACATTGCATTTCATACAAAGTGAAAACTATTTTCCTTGGACCAGTGAGAACACAGATGGTTCTGGTCTACAGAATAAATGAATCGCAGAAATTTATCAGGGGTCTAAAATATGCATGCAGCACAGTGCACCAAACCACTTCGTATGTACGAACTGCATCAAGTTAAAAGAGGACTTACTGAAATATAGTGGGCAGCATTGTGACCAGGAACCGACCACTCAATCCTAAGATAAAGAGAGGAGGAAGATGAAGCAAATGATGATTTACGCAGCATAAGCTCACCGTGGGTGCAGCCCTTTCCTTTATGATTGGAGGAATGCAGGTAGGTGGGTGGGGATTCGAGCCCAGCTGAAAGCTCATTTCGGCTGTGATTTGTCAGTGTGCAGCTCCCTCCTGCTCTGCACAGTTTGGCAGGGATTGGGTTTAAGGGCTGCTTTTATGGGGCTATATATTGGCAAGAAGCCCTTTGAGACTTCAGAACATACTGTGGACGTACCAACTTTAAACACGTTCTTGTACGGTCAGTATTCTTCTCTGACTTACACCAATTTTTTTCTGCAAAACCTCTCAGAGAATGGGATTCCACTAGGGCAGGCTGGATGATACAGCCTTAAATTGATATTGTGGCATTTTTGATACAACTCATATACTTAGCAATGCATGAAAAAAAAGACTTCTTTTAAAAAAAGTGTCAATTTTCCTTCACTTCTAAGTCTCTTAGATCACAGCTAGCTCTCCACAAAAGTCCTCCCTATTCCAAAGAAAACCTACCCATTTAGGATAGCCCCCTTCATCTACCAAGTCCCAGAAATAGCCTAAATATATTAATATGAGTCCTGCTCTCCAAAGCATCAGCCAACCGTCCAATTGACCCTAAGATTTCTTTAGGATTGGTTTATATGTTTGAGATTTGGATTTAATCACAAGGACATGTAAATCCACTGCAAGAGCAAGCCAAAACCTCCTCTACACTCAGAGGAGAGATACAAAGCCTGAACCATGAAAACTGCAGGGCAAGGAACAGGAACACACCTTCCGGGATAATTACAAGGGCAGCAAAAAGGAAAAAGTGGACTCTGTTACCACTAGTGGAAACAAACAGGAATGTAAAATATAAGCCCCAGGCAACAGTAAAATCTACCTTCAATGTTTCATCACCTTAACTAGAGGCACTCCAAGAGTGCAAACCTCTTATCACTGGGAGCAAAGTCCAGTTATCGCGTGTCATAGGATTTCAAGATGGCTGCCATGGCGGCCATATTGTTTGACCGACTGCGGTCAAAATCAATAAGGGTCCATCCCTGATGTAATAGCAACCCACTCACAAAATTTCTGAACTATCCGTTCATTACGTTTTGAGTCATCCTGATAACAGACAGACAAACAGACAGACAAACCAATGCCAGCAAAAACAAACTCCTTGGCAGAGGTAATTATCCCCCACCACAAAGTGGATGGGAATACAGGAAAAGTATACTGGCCAAAATGTGTTTTTGACCTTTTAAACTACCTTGACCTTTGACTTTGACCCCCCAAAACTGAACCCCTTTTTCCTTGGACGTATGGCTACTAGTGGTATAAATTTCAAGTTGATCTCCCTAGAAATGTGAATGATAGAGTGAGCACAAATAGACAGAGAGACAAACATGACAACCAACATACTTGTGAAAACGACAAACCAGCAAACACAACCCATCTCCTTGACGGTGGTAATAAACGTGAGTTGAATAAGGATCCTACAGTAAGTAGTTTGATGTGAGACAGGGATAGATTTTGGTAGATTCAAGGCATACCTGGCTGCTGGGTTACATCCACCTTGCCCACCGAGACATCCAGCTCCGCGCTGTGCTGTGAAAAGGAGTCCCATTCCGCCTTTATCTGCTGACAGGCCGGACACCAAGGGGCATAGCTGCATTCACCAGACACAAAAAAAAAAAAAAAAAAAATCACAAAATAGGCGTTTTCGGACCAAATACTTCTAGGAACTCTTGGAAGGAACTGCCTACAAGGGAGTTCCCCAGGAACTATACGCCTGTAAGAACTTTTTGTTGGTTTGCTTTCGCACCGTCAATAGGAACCCCTTGAAATGACATAAATCGGCTGGCTGTTGGTTCACCAATGCCACGTCTACACGGGATGAAATATACCTATAGCAGGACGTAGCAACCTACGATAGCAACAAAAAAATTGTATTAGGCTACTTTGAAAGAAGACGTGCGATTTTGGATTATGCAGCTGAAAGAGTCAGAGGGAGCACTAGGGGGTGAGAAGTCCTGCGACTGCTTGCACAGTACTTCGTATCATGGCTCTAAGTGATACATGGAACATTCCCACTTCCAAAACACGACTCAATTGTAACAGCCACTCTGACAGAGCCGCTTTGCCACCAGTAGTCTCTCGCATGATTGAAAGATATTTTATTCCATAAATGATTGAAAATAGGTGTAATACAGCCATGTCATACATGCTAGATATTACACTCAAGCAGAGGTGGGTAATCCAGGTTTTAAGACTAAAATCCCCCTCCAGCATTTTGTCCTGATCCTCCTGGGTTGTCCAATCAGTAAAGGAGTATGGAACCCTGCTCCTGGAGAGCCATAATCCAGCATGTTTTAGATGTCTGTCTCCTCTAACACACTGGTTTAAAATAACTGCCTTGTTCCCTACTGCTTTACTAACACGACAACCCAGGAGGGTCAGGACAAATTACAGGGGAGGATTTTTACTCTTTGGACTTTGATTACCCACCTCTGCAAATGAGTAAATCAGCTTTCTTGCATTGCGATTAGGCAGATTTCATTCATTAGAAAACATCAATAACTTTGCTATGGTAACATTACCAATCTTTCTAGTAACCATTTCTATTTGGCAGTCTTTTCAAGTCAATGCGATGAATAACTCGCTAGCTAGCATGCTAACGCTTTTCCCATCAAATTATGCTAAATTATGCAAAGTATGCAATTATTCTGCACATAATAATTGTGTATTTTGTGTACATTTCACGTACATTAGCAATACACATGCTGTGGTGAAATGTAATGGTCTAAAAGGAATTAAAATGGCATTCCCTATGGGTTGCCCAAGCATTTTTCAGTTGATATCAAAAATTAAGACATCAGAGCTGCATCCTACGCTTAAATTTTTGGCGAGTGGTGATTCTGCTGGAAATGGCATGGGTGAGGTTGCCTATCCTCCACAGTTTGAGACCATTTTTATCCTTACAAAGTAGGTGGCCCAAGGTACTTACCGATTATTATTGTTCAGGGACACTTCCTTAATGAAAAATAGTCATAAATTCCATGGGCACTCTATTCTGTCCAGAGCCAACGTCAAATATCTCAGTTGAACAATTCACATTTTTTTGTAATCCAGGTGGCGGTATCTTAAGGCAGAAATGTGCCCACGAATTTTATTGGCAGAGATGGTACACCTTGGCCTTGGTAGTGCCCTGTAACAGTGAAAACCATGGGCCAACAGTTCTGTTCAAAAATAAATGCTCTCAAACAGCTAGGGTTGTTAAACTACCCCAAAAAATGGGCATGGCCCACACAGTGCTGTGTCACAGACAGTTATTTCATTCATTCTTATATTTCACCATAAACATGACTCCAGAGTACCAAAACCTTTATGGTACTGTAGATTTGATGTAGATTCAGCAGGGGTAGAAACTGCTGAGTATGACTTGAGAAGAACTTAAAACCACATCATACAATGCATTTGTCAGGTTATTCTTTGAATATTGTGTGAAATTCTGGATCCCCACAGAAAGTGCATTACAGGCCAGAAAAAAAAGAAAGAAGAACAACTAAAAGTGCTCCCAATGATGGGTGAGTGTAATGAAGAAAAACATCAAGACACTACGTCATCAGGCTTGGATAGTGTAACCAGCAAAATATTTTGAGCTTGATGTCCATCAAGAGAATACTGAGTTCTGGGACCCTATCCAAGTCCAGATATGAAACCGTTCTTGACACTCCGTAATTGTATGTAAAGCCTTGACTGGTTAAATACCCAGGTGCATAGCTTTAATGATAACATTTTACAGTTGTAAAATACTATGCATTTTCATTCACAATGACTTCGCCGTAAGTTCTTAAATTCTTTCACAATTTAATAATTGTTTTTCCTATCAGACACCCTGCCTCACCCTATCTCAAGTTGATCCACTGACTCAACTAATGTGCGAGACGAACAAAAATGATCAAACATCTGTCCGCATTTGGGATCAATTTATGCGAGCTCTGGAAACCCACCCACGATAACTGAATTCTTCTGCACATTTTGCAGAGTAACAAAACTCCAATGAGAATATCCACTCTGTACATAAAAAAGATAACATCACGACCCAGACAAGCGAAATGGGTGTTGTCGAAACAAATGCGTAAATGCGGGAAAAGATGAAATATTAGGCAAAGCACTCATGATCCGTGTGTCATTCAGACTCAGTTAATGCAATATGCTTCCGGTTTAATAGAAAGCTCAAATTATGCACAAAAAACGAAACGATATTATCGATTACGACAGATATTGCAATGCAAAACACCAATCAGCGAAACATCATCGACCAGCATTTAATGTAAATAATATCTTCATGACCCGAGGATTATTTCAAATACGCACCCGCCTCCACGATTCAATTTTTATGTATATACTCACAACATTAACATCCATTCTCCTTCGAGAATCAAAGTCCAGTTGGTGTCAGTAACTGCCAATACTTTACTTTCGACTCCCTGGTCAGCTGAAAGGACAACGTTTAAAACAAACATGGTCAGGAGTGCACAAAAGATCTGCATCTTTTCAAAGGGTCCCGCAAGACATTTTCTCCCCGCCATGTTGACAGCGCACATGATCGCCAACAACCAGGAAATAGAGTCGCTTACAATTGAAAGGTGGAGCAACTTGATTCACAGGTCAGAACCAATAGCACGTACTGCCTTCGCGTATAGGCTGTGACACGACTGTTTTTGTCAGTTGTTATTATTATTATTGATCAGATTAAAGCCATAAGTCTTTTTATTGTGCACGTAGACAATGTAATCTTCACATGAAGTATCAGATTTGGAAACAGTAGGCCTATATTATTACCGTCTAAACTCACTCCCATGAAACTCAGCGGTAATCACTGGTCATGTCACTGTGCTCACCCGCACCGCAAGCTTTTTTTTTTTTTTTTGAACCTCGAAGGTGAAGGTATGACCCGCCCTACACTGTCTTTGGTTGGCTAGAATTCTTTGCTTACGTGGATTGGGTTGGTTAGGTTCAGGCAGATTGGTAAGAATGTCAGAGAATATCAGAGTGAACCAATCCGAGGCAGGGTAGGGCACATCGTGCCTTCGCCATCCTGTGAATATACATACAGTACCAGTCAAAAGTTACATACCATACATAAAAGACATACCCACATTTTTCTAACAATAAATGGCAAAAAAAAGAAATGAGCACATTTTATTTTGCTTAACAAATCTAACTCTTAAATCCATCAAACTAACCAGCATTTGTTGTAATACTTGCTGAGCATACTTTTTTTTTTTTTACAAGGAAAGTTATATGACTATAATCAGTTTGCAGCTGAGTGGCCGTCTAAGTTCCCGAAGATGTGCTGCACTTGCAGTTTGCTTCTCGTCAACCTTTTTGCCCAATAAGAGCTTGAATTCAATTCAGCCATTGGAAAATGGAAAGAGCTTGTTTGTCCGTTTAATTTGCAAAATATGGCTTCTCTGAGAATTCCAAAGTTGTGGACACTATTCAAAATATAGGGCACTGGCGGCCCCAGAAGCTCCCGCCATTAAGATAAACAAAATTTTGAAGTTTTTGTTGACGGACGCACGCATGGACGGACGCATGCACGGATGGAGCCCGATACCATAGCTCCCGTGCCACTCAGGCGGTGGGAGCTAATTAGGAGCCTGTTACTGAAAATGTTGATAACTTAAAGTAAATTGTCAAAGTTTTTGGTGATATTTTTAAGCCAGTGACCTTGAAAAAATAGGCCAAGGTCACCTTTAGGCACGTCATTTGTACGACTTTATGAGATGCGTGTCCAGTGAAAATTAGGAGCCTGTAACTGAAGTAGTTGATGAGATAAAGCAAAATGTCGAAATTTTTGGTGATATGTTTAGGCCAGTGACCTTGAAAAAATAGGCCAGGGTCACCTTTAGGCACGTCATTTGTAGGCCTTTATGAGATGCATGTCCAGTGAAAATTAGGAGCCTGTTACTGAAATTGTTGATGAGATAAAGGAAAATGTTGAAGTTTTTGGTGATATTTTTAGGCCAGTGACCTTGAAAAATAGGCCAAGGTCACCTTTAGGCACGTCATTTGTAGGCCTTTATGAGATGCATGTCCAGTGAAAATTAGGAGCCTGTTACTGAAATTGTTGATGAGATAAAGGAAAATGTTGAAGTTTTTGGTGATATTTTTAGGCCAGTGACCTTGAAAAATAGGCCAAGGTCACCTTTAGGCACGTCATTTGTAGGCCTTTATGAGATGCATGTCCAGCAAAAATTAGGAGCCTGTAACTGAAATAGTTGATGAGATAAAGCAAAATGTCTGAATTTTTGGTGATATTTTTAGGCCAGTGACCTTGAAAAATAGGCCAAGATCACCTTTAGGCACATCATTTGTAGGCCTTTATGAGATGCATGTCCAGTAAAAATTAGGAGCCTGTAACTGAAATTGTTGATGAGATAAAGCAAAATGTAGAAGTTTTTGGTGATATTTTTAGGCCAGTGACCTTGAAAAATGGGACAAGGTCACATTTAGGCATGTCATTTGTAAGTCTTTATGAGATGCATGTCCAGTGAAAATTAGGAGCCTGTAACTGAAATTGTTGATGAGATAAAGGAAAATGTTGAAGGTTTTGGTGATATTTTTAGGCCAGTGACCTTGATAAAATAGGCCAAGGTCACCTTTAGGCACATCATTTGTAGGCCTTTATGAGATGCATGTCCAGTAAAAATTAGGAGCCTGTAACTGAAATAGTTGATGAGATAAAGCAAAATGTGTTGACGGACGCACACTCGCACGCACGCACGCACGGAGCCCGACACCATAGCTCCCGCACCGCGAGCGGTGGGAGCTAATAACAAGTAAATTAGGGGAGACCGGGGATAATTGGAACACGAGGAAGTTGTAACACCGAGTTTAACAAATCAGGTATTGTATTCATGACTTCATCACTGTGGTGGTAAATTGCAGACATATGAGGAGGACATAGCGGTTGGCTACACATGCACTAAACAGGTACAGTTTTCCAATTTTTGACCCCTCTAAGTCAATATTTTACCTTAGGCGAGGTTTTTTTTATTGTTTGGTTTGCGGATCCACCGAAGTGAAAAATCAGTATTTTGAGAAAAAAAAAAATAATAATTTTTTCCTTACTTCGCCGATCCGCCGACTTGAAATCGGCAAAAACTGAAAGTTTTTTTTTCCCTTCACCCACACCCGATGTGACTTGAACGAAAGAAGGATCCATACCCATTAAAAACCAGTCAAACAAGGCACTCTCCAACTCAGTCACATTTTGACATCACAACATCATGTACTGCAGGGGTCACCAACCCTGTTCCAGGAGAGCTACCATCCTGTAGGTTTCTGCTCTACCTCTTGTTCAGCACACCTGATTCAACTAATTAGCTACTTAACAAGATCACAAGCTGGGCAACTAAGTAGCTAATTACTTGTATCAGGTGTGCTGAATAGGAGGTAGAGCAGAGACCTACAGGATGGTAGCTCACAAGTAACAGGGTTGGTGACCCCTGATGTACTGTATTTGAATGATCAGAGATCATTGTACATGTTTCGGGAAAGCCGGTGGCAAACTTGCGATTCCCTAAACCACATAGCAATGAGAGAAGTTTAGATGATCAGCTTACCGTGATGCTTGGGTAGCTAGAGGAACATTCAGGTGTGTGAAAACGTAAAGCGTACATCCAGTGAAGACGATTCAGAGTTAAAGCCGAAAAAAGTGGAGGTCGGACACAGAATTCTTTGCGTTAGGGCAAAAACCAAATCACATCGCTTTAGAATAACAATGACTACAAACATTCCCCTTTACTAGAGTCCCTTTACACTAAGAGTAGCGACAACTCAGTATTTGAACGCCATCTTGTTTCCATCTTTCACTGCGCGTGCATATCTCCTGTGATCTGGAAAAACCTAGTACATGTGTCACTTTTGGTAGAAACTGAGTTGAAGCTTCATTTGCAGTAATTAAGAGTGGTGAAAATCTTAAAACACTAGCTATTAGTGTCATTTGAACTTTCAAAATCAAGTTTCTATCATATTTTTTTCTGTTAGGGAAAGTCCAGAATCTAAAGTTTTTGTTTAATTGCGAGATCTTTACCACTGATAAACTTACTTGGTTTTTCCAGATCACAGGAGATATGGCACAGTGAGCCGCCAGCTCCCCCCCTTCACAGAGGAGCACAGATCTACGTACAAAATAATAATAATATTATCAATAAGGGTCTTTACAAACCAGATGCCTTTTTTTCGTGCGAATAATGCGCACAAAAAAATGTGCATTTATTTTCGCCATCCTACGATTGTCACTCACCTGCGCAAAGTGCCTAACAACGCCCTTTAACCGTGACTACATTCGGGAAAAAAAAAACGATTCTGGTGCCTTATTGCTAAATGAGCGTCGCAAACTAATTTACCCAAAGCTGTGCTGCTTCACAAGCTAAACGAGCGCAGAATTTAACTAGAGGCACCCCTAGAGTGCAAATTTCCACCAAGGCAGCACAGTCATGGCTCTTAAGAAATTTAAGGTTCATCGCATAACTGAAGTGCTTTTCCCACAGCCCAGCTCACGACATATTTTTGATATTACTCTTAGATACCTTATATATCACTTTTGCAAAAATCACATTGGCTGAGAGCGTGGGGGGAAAGAAATCGCTGAGCGTTACATTGCTGCTGTTTCTACTAAGCCAAACTGAATGACGAGTGTCACATTGGTTGAATCGGTATGGCTCAGCGCTGCAGGAGGCTAGTTAAGCGCCACTGACATAACTAAGTTCACGTTACTTAGCTAGGTAGTGTGCATGCAATACTTTTTCAAAACCAATATGTAACAATTGTGTGTTACCCAGCGAGCTACCATTAGCTAGCTACTCATTGACTACTCATTGACTAAGCGTTGCTCGTTCAGCCACGAGTGTCTCTGACTCAGAGACTGAGTAAGCAGAGCGATGTAATTAGCACAGTGCTAACACACATTGGGCAGTAAGGGAAATTACATTTGCTTTCCATGAAATTCCGCTATTTAGTTATGTGATAAACAGAATGAGAAAGTTATGAAAGTGGTTAAATAAATTTTAAACATCTTTAAACCCCTACTGAGATCTATTGGTCCACCCGAAGGCACAACAACCAGCCATTTTTTTCAGTTTTCAAAACACGAAATGCAGGGACGTAGAAAAATTCCTGAGGAAGTAGTATAAATTGATCAACCTGATGGATACAAAATGGATCCAGATGTCACGTGACCAACTTTTTTTGGTACCCTCTATGTCGCTACTCTCAGTATAAAGGGACTCTACCCTTAAATAGCTTTAGCTAGGTAGGAAGATGGCTAGCTTTATGATCCGAAGAGTAACGATAGCATGCATAACAAGATAATGCAGCTAAAACTAGCCATGGTATTATAACTCTCAGGTCAGAACTGTCTCTTTGCTCATTAGGTGAAATAAGTAGGCCATCAATGTTGAAAGAGCTCCTCTGCGTGCGATGGCATTGAAAGTGACAAATCTGAGCTATAAAAACTTCTCCAATTGGCATCATAGCTACGATAGGTCCACTGGCCAGCTATCTGTACCTCAGCGATTGCTTTTGAACTAGATACCAAGCCAGCTAATATCCCAAAAATGTGAAAGTTCAGTTTGGTCGCACAAAACTGCCGCGAAACCTCAGATAAGTTCATGCCTATGACATCTGGCAAAGTTAGTAAAGTTGGGGCAAGAAACAAATCATATTGCCTTAATATGATAATCAATTACAAAGATTTTCCTTAGTTAACGTTAGTTAGCTTACTAGCTAACTAGGTTGCTATATCCAAAGAGCAACGTAATTTAATACACTGTGGCTCACACACTGCAGTCTAGATATCATCACTATTCCAGAAAGCCTCCCTTGTGCGCTCCCCAGAAACTGATTGATTGGTAGGCAAATGAACATCATTTTCCAGCCAAGCAAAGTCCTTAAAACTTCTCCGGAAGTTCGCAGGTCAGTGAGTCGGAATCAATGAAATATCATTAAGTTTTTTTGAATGGCATTTTTTGCAAAGGGATTGTTATGGTGATTAGCATTTCGTCAAAACTGCTGAAATTTGATTAGCATTTTTTTGATGCAAATCCACCTAATTTGATCACAGAGATTCATGCAAATATGTTTTTAATACATGGATTAAAACATGTTTGTGATATTATTTATTTATTTATTTTTGATTTCGGTGTGAAATACCACTCCTGTGTATTCATTCAAAGTCCTGGCTGTGTTTCATGTTCAGCATTGGTCTTCAAGAATTTAAAATAAACTCATTCTGAATATGCATAAGTTTTGTTGTCAAACTGTTCGAAAAGATGATGTTTCCAAGGGATCAGTTCAGGGCTGCCATGTTCAGAGCCCACCAAGAAATTTTAGAGAATAAATTCTTTTGGACATGCATCTGTTATACTCCCTACACAGGATGCAGTGTCCTGGTACCCACATTCAATGGTGTTAGAGAACTTTTTTTTTCTTTTGGGAAAAAAATTTTTTATTTTATCCTCCGACTTGAGTGACGTCTTGGCAAGTCTGTGAATATATGCGGGAAAAAAAATTATTTTTATTTTTATTCCCCCCTCCCCAAAATATTTTCATGAAAACGTCCGCGAACCAAACAATAAAAAAAGCCTCACCTTACGGTAATATTGATTTATTGAACTGATGGTTCAGGCATTGTTTGAGCACTAAATAATAATCATATGGGTTGTATCTACGTCTAACTGTCTCCGCTTTCTGCTTGGCTAAAAACTTCACCTTGAAGCAAAATGTATCAGGAATGCCCAAAACACTGTCTTGGGGTTAGTTTAAACATATGTACTGGGGAAGGTTGGAACATGTTCCAACTAGCCCCAGGGTGTTTCAACCTCTCCAAATTAAATTTAACTCAATTGAACTATTATTAGTACCAATTCCTAGTTACGATATGCTTTCTTTATTTCATTTTTTATTTCTATTTCTTTGAAATAACAACAAAATTCCTCAGAAGAGCAGATCAACACAAGCATAGAGTGTTCGCCTTTGTCTTCCCAGATCGCAAAAATATAGCAACTCATAAGCGGGACTCCATTATCATGAAACTTTCCATCGTCCATGGGGAGTACAGAGCGATGTGCATCTCAGTTAACATTCGGTGTTAACTTATCTACCTATGACCCCCAGTAAACATACCGGTAGCGAATGCTGAGTTTTCTTCCTATTGTTGAAAGCAGTGTTAGTATGTTCTTATGTCATTTGTGTAATGTTTTGGTTATGTTGTTTATATAGGGGAATGATGGCTTGTGCTTTGTCGCCGTCATCAAACCCAGTCGAGGTTTAACAAGATTACAACCCCACGAGTTTTTAGTAGACCAAAGTTCATTTGCATACAGTGGATGCGTTGTATACCAAAATAAATAAAAGTGCTGATCAACAAGTGTTTTGTCCTTGATATATGCCCTATTTCTATACTGAACTTATTGAGGAATTGAGTGAACTATTTCTGCGATATTTCATTACCTAAACGGTCTCTCTTGCTGTCATGGTCTGTGAAAGAAGGAATTAGCAAGAAATGGAAATTGAAAGTGGAAATTTTTGCGTCAATAGTGCATAATGCCCCCGTTATTGGCCAAAAACTCATTGATTCGTCAAGACATCGTGCCTATGAGTCTGCCTATTGAGATTTGATGCAGTCTGTCCCATTCTTCCACCAACACCTGGCCAAGTTCACCTATCGCGGCTGGTAGCCTTTCATGTTGACGCACACGTCGGCCCAAGATGTCCCAGACTTTTTCAATGGGAGAAAGGTCAGGGGTCATTGTTGGCCTGGGCATCCTATGGATATCGTGCCGTTGAAGGTGGTTATTGAGTATTCTTGCACAATGAGCGTGGATGTAGTCATCCTGAAAGACAAAACGCTACCCCTCACATCGTACAGACGGGACAAAATAAGGTGTCAGTATGTTATTGCGATAGTACTAGCTGGTGACTCTTCCTTGCACGATATGGAGTGGGGTTCGGTTAGTCATGGTGATCCCACCTCGCATTGTAACAGACCCACCACCAAATCTGTCATGCTGCCTCAAGTTAACATTGGCAAGGCGTTCGTTATGATGTCGGCAGATGCGACCACGCCTGTCAAGGAAGTCTAAAGTGAACCCGGCTCATCTGAGAACATTACAGATGACCACCGACGATTTCCCCAGTTCCTGCATTGTGTACACCATTCGCGTCTATTGCCAATGTGGCAGTTGGTCAATGGTGGCACTATACCAGGCCGTCTTGTGTGAAAGTGCCATTAGAGATTTTGTTGCTTTTCTCACTATCCCCCCCACTATCCTGGGGGGCAAAATGCTTAGGCGTCCTCAACCCTTGAGATTTTTAACAGTTCCATATCTTTGAATTTTTTTTAAATAATTGCCCTCACAGTGCTCAGCAGCATATTCAATCATTTGTGAATCTTCTTGTAGCCATTACCAGATTTATGAAGCTCTATGACCATCTACCTCTTTTGAAATTACAGTTGTTTTGTTTTCTTCATGATGCTGGATGACAAAGGGATGTTGCTTGTATGTTACCTCATTTTTATACCCTAGTGCAGGGCTATTCAACATTATCCTGCAAGGGCCGGCGTGGGTGCAGGCTTTCATTCCAACCAAGCACTTACACACCTGATACTACTAATCAAGCTCTTTAGCAAAGACTCTTTGGGTTGATTAGTGGAGTCAAGTGTGTAATTGCTTGGTTGGAATGAAAGCCTGCACCCACACCGGTCCTTTCTGGATAAGGTTGAATAGCCCTGCCCTAGTGAAACAGGAAGTGATGTCATGGCTCAAAACAGTTCCTTAACATTTAGATAAAACTTAAATAAGTGGAATTTATTACCTGGTTTAATTTTGGTAGATGTTATGTACAATAATCTTGAAGGATGTCATTACTTGTGAAATGTTGATTTTGGCAGTAATTGATTCTTAATTAAATCAGTAAACAATTTTGGTTGGTTCCATTGGAACATTAATATTGTTCAGTATTTCTGTTTTGAGTGCGGTAATATTTGGAGACCAAACGCAACTAAAATCAGGACTGAAAGCTGGCGAAAACTAATGACCAGCCACTAAGGTCTCGAGAAACCAAGACTGAAGTAAAAAAAACCCAAATACTCTCCCACCAAACTAAATGGACTGCTCCGCTCCCAAAAGGATAAAAGCGGAGCCTGAAGAGAGTACCAAAAGAGACAGAGAAACAACCTGCACGAAAAAACAGTGGTGCAGGCTAAAGCTTAAATAAATGTCCGAATGGACGAAATAACCTCCCTAACGTCACCTAAGACAGGTGAACTAAAAGAAGAGAACCTACATAGGATAATTACTAACAAACCTTCTCAAACCTTTTGAAAATAAATGCGAAAGTTTGCTAAATACCTAGAGCAAAACCTCTAGCTAGCTCTCATGTGAAGTAAGACATTCAAGCAGCGAGGGGCAGCAAACTTCGGGTTAAAATAGACTTGAAGACAGGTGCCACAAATCACTAATCAACCAGCTCAGGAAAGGAATTCGATAGTAAAGGAATTCAATGTCGAAAGAACAAGACAGGTAAAAAACCAAAAGCACCCTTCATAAAAACACAAACTCCTTAAAACCATGACAATTTCTCACATGTTGTTATTTAGAGTTTCTCTGTAAATATATTTTTTAGAATTTTTTAAAGTATTGTTTGTCCATTGCCAGTCAGGGTTGCCAGTCATCTTGGAGCCCACTGTATATACAGTATGTTACAATCCTCATGTGAATGCCATTTGCGTCTCCTCCCATTCAGCAACTTGCGTGTCTATTTGAAGTAATGTCTCATTTGATTGGATAACGTGTCATTTGTACCCCTCCCTTTGATGTGTATTAAAGCCCTCAGCTTTGAGTTGCAAGTTGCTGGATTGTAATTTGCCATTCGTGCTTAGAAACAGTCAGCATTTCCTGGAAGAGACTTTACATCTGTTATTTTCCAGACCAGGAAACAAGTGTGGAGGCAGAGTACAATCCAATAGATAGTTTACTGACAGCTCCTATGGTAATTTGGGGATGGAACCCCAGAGGAGGGGATGGGGATGGAACCCCAGAATAGAGTAGCACAGTTTAGTGAACACGTTGTGGGCAAAGCTGAGCGGACAATTGCCGGCCCTTGGCTACCGGGATAGCAGCCAGGTGGAGTGCAGACTCCGCTAGCACCAAACTGTGCCACAGGAGGATGAAGTAGCTTGAGGGGAACTTGGTTCCAATCCTGATGACCGTAGAATAATTGGAGGCTTGTTTCTAACAACTGGACAGCGGAGCAGACTTGGACCCTGATTAGGCTTGGATGCTTCTTCCTCATAAACTGTACTGATGAACTGACTTGAGCTGGGTTAACTTGTGTGCGGTCCCAATCCTGGGCCCTGATTAGGCTTGGGAGCTTGTTTGAGTTCACTAAGTGAAGAGGAAAGCTACCAGGAATAGCTGTCATTGAAGTACATGTTGCACTTAACAAAGACAAAGAGTTTCTACTAGAAATACTGACTGGTTCTAAGTGCGAAAGGCACATATAATCCAGCGACATTAAAAGAAAAAGCACAGGGTTTAAATACCCTTCACACGGTCATTAGAGGATAACTTTGAAATGAGACACAGCGGAGGAGTGGCAAACACGCAAGACATATACTAATCTAAGGAGACATACTTCTAATAGACATGTGTAGCCCCCGGTTACCAGAACCTTATAAATACAAAATAGGTGACAAATATAAGAAACTATATTGCAAGTAAACAGTGATAATATAGAGTCACCGATTAAAGCTTAAAAAAAAAATTTATAATACTTGTTTTGTATTTTATTTATTTTTGGGTCAGTTATCCTGTTCCATGAAAGGAACATTATTATTATTTTGAGTTGAGAATAAAAAGGGAAAATTAAAGGAATCACCTGTTGAATTAAAGGCACTGTAAAATAGGATTCGAAAATCATAACAAAACAAAATAGGAATAAATAACTTAACAAGTGCCTGACTAATAACAGTGAATTAAAATAGCATTCCAATTTAAAAAAAAAAGGAAAAACAAAATAAAATGGTTACACTTACCTGATTGGTGAATTCCTTATTAAACCTGAAAGAAGGAAAAAACGGTTATAGGGAAAGATTTTCTTTTGACTGTCGCGGTATATGATGTGAAGTTGAAATACATCATGGTTATTATTTTAGGGTGTAAATGCTGTTCTAAGATAAGATAATACACATTTGAAAAAAAAAATAGATGAAAGATGAGAAAATAAATATTTTATTTACCTTTCGAACGTAACTGATGAGTCTGTGTTGTGTTTCACCTTTCCTGCTCAGTACCAACTTCTCCCGAGCGATCTAGAACTTCTGAGACGCTGGTCCATATTGAATGTTTACTATACTCTTGTTTTCAGTATAGTGAAGTTACAAGGGAATTAATTCTGGTTGTTACACATGCATGCTGAGTGATGCTGAATAGGAAGAGACAGGAAAGGCATTCACACAAGGGTTGTGATAGTACCCCCCCAAATGGACGCCACATGGTGGCCCAGTGGTGGACCCTGGACACCTTCGCAGGAAATCACAAACCAGGGAGAAGTCTAAGTTGTTCCGCTCCAGGACCCAGGAATGTTCCTCGGGCCCTGACCCCTCCCAGTCCTCAAGGAACTGACGGCCGCGTCCCCTACTCTGGACGTCCAGGATCTGAGGCATGGGGTAGGTGGGGGCACCATCAATGAGCCTGGGGGGAGGAGGGGAGTGGGAGGGAGGACTGTAGGGAGACAAGGACACAGGTTTAATTCTCGAGACTTGAAACTCTGGGTGAATGTTATGAAGAAAATGGGGAAAGAGAAGCCAGGCAGCAGATGAAGAAAGGATTTCTGAAATGGTGAATGGGCTAACGAACCATGGGGCGAGCCTCTTCAATGTCACCAAAAGTGGGATATCCTTTACAGCAGGCCACACCTTCTGACTAACATGTTAGCCATGCATTGACCTGCAATGACAATTTCTCTTGCCTCCCCGCCAGATACGTGTCTGAATAGGAAAGCACGGGGTCTTCTCCAACCCAGGCGGGCACGCCAAATCAGGAGTCGCGGGAACTGCCACTTCTCTCTCCTCAGACTGGAATAAAGGTGGTTAGTAATCGAGCCAACATAGAAAAGGTGACATGCCCAATCTAGCCATGGTAATAAATTGTGAATGAAGTCCACCCAAGTTAATGAGACGACCTTGCAGGGTTACCTTCAGACAGGCAGTGAAGAGTTTTGCTCAGTGCCTGGTTCAGCCTTTCCACCTCGCCGTTGGTTTCTGGGTGGAACCCTGAGGAGAGGCGTGGGGTAGCACCCACTAGGGTGCAGAAGGCCCTCTTGAAACAGCTGATGAATTGTGGACCGCGGTCTGAGACCTCCTTCTGAGGCACACCATGACGCCGAACAACGTGTTGAAGAAGTAGGTCAGCGGTCTTCCTGGCAGTGGGTTGCTTAGCCAATGGCATGAAGTGGGCTGATTTTAAGAAACAGTCTATGATGGTAAGAATGACCAGGCTCCCATCTTATGGAAGTAGCCCTGTGACGAAATCCATGGTAATGCATGCCCATAGTCAGTTGGAAACTTCTAAGGGCTGCAGAAGACTGCAGGTCATTGATTCCTTGATTTGGAGAAGGCACACACTATAATGGTTGCAATGAAAGATAGGGTATCTTGGATAATGGTAGGCTACCAGGGGCAGCGACGAATCAGGTCGAGGGTGTGAGAGAATTTGGGATGGCATGCCAGCTGCGTGATGTGACCGCAGGTTAAGACTTAGCCTCTCACTCTCTCAGGGATGAAGAGTCAGTTAAGAGGAGTGTCCAGTAGAGAGGAATAGGACTGCAACGCCTCTTCGACCTCAGTCTCAACCCACTGCTTAGTCACAGCCAGGAGACAGTTACCTAGGAGAATAGTATCAGGAGGTTCTTCAGGAATGGAAGGGTATAGTTGTGATAAAGAATCTGGCTTAAAGTCATTCATACCGGACCAGTACGTTTAGACGAAATTGAATCTTGTAAAGAAGAGGGACTGACGAGCTTGCCTGGGATTCAGCCTCTTGGCCATGGAGAGGTACTTCAGATTTTGATAGTCCGTCCAGACACGGATGGGAAGCCAGGATCCCTCCAGCCAATGCCTCCACTCCTCAAAGGCCAGCTTCAGCACCAACAGCTCCTGGTTACCGATGGAATAGTTCCCCTCTGCTGGAGACACGCGATGAGAAAAATAGGCACAATGATGTAATCTACCATCATCAGCTCACTGTGAGAGGACAACACCAATGCCCAGGTCAGAGGAAATGACTTCTACAAAGAACTGGCTCTGGGGATATAGAAGCTTCAGGACGGGAATGGTGGTACACAGCCTCTTGAGGTGGTTAAAGGAGGAGATCGCCTGAGGGGTCAAGGTGAAGGGGACTTTAATGGACGTCACCTTAATTAGGGCAGCAGCAACAAAGGAGTACACTCGGATAAATCGGTGGTAGAAATTGGCAAACCCAAAGAATTTTTGAAGCTCCTTGCAATTTTTTGGGTTCGGCTAATCTAGTACAGCCTTGCCTGCTGGTGATCCATCTCCAGGGCTCCCTGCATCACCACAAACCCCATAGTGCGAAGGAATTCATACTTCTCTGGCTCAAATACAGTTGGTTCTCCTAGAGTCTTTGGAAGATTAAGTGGACATGACAAGTATGATCCTCCGGTGTTTGAGAGAAAAACAGTGTATCGTACAGGTAGACATAAACAAACCGGAAGAATATGTCTCGGAGGACATCATTAATGAGGTTCTGGAACAAAGCAGGGGCATTACCAAGGCCGAACAGTATCATCAGGTATTTGTAGTGGCTCAGGGAGGTGTTAAATGCTGTCTTCTACTCATTTCCTTCCCATATGTGCACCAGATGGTAAGTGTTGCGCAAATCCAGCTTGGTAAGGAAGCGGCAGCCCTGGAGATTGGAGAATGCTGAATCCATTAAAAGCAAAGGATAATGGTTTTGTAATTATATTAAGTCCCTGGTAGTCAATGCAGGATGTAATGACCCATTTTTCTTAGCCACGAAGAAGAAAGCAGCTCTGGCTTGAGATGAGGAGGCCCAAATTATTTCGGCGGCCGGGGACTGATTTATGTAGTCCTCCATAGCTTAGCACTCCTGGGGCCTCATTTATCATTGTGGATACACCTTTTTTTACACCCTTTTCCCCCGGTTTGTGCGTATGCACTTTTCTCCGCCAAATTTGGGATCTATCAAACCCAAATCTGACCGGAAAAAGTGCAGTCATTTACACCCTTTTTGACCATGGCGTACCATGATTTACACCCTTTTTGAAGAACAGGAGGAATTGGCGACGCAGCTGCTGAGTAAGAGAATTGCAGTGTGCGAGGGAGAGAGGAGCGCGGATTATAGCTTATTTAAAAGAACAATCAAAGCCACGGCAATGTCCGATTTTCCTAATGTAATTGGAGCCATTGACTGCACTCACATCATGATTAGAGCACCATCGGTGAATGATTTCATATTTGTGAATCACAAAAATGTGCATACGATCAATACCCAAATCATATGTGAGGCCGACATGCTCATAACGAATGTAGTGGCACGGTGGCCTGGCTCTACACATGATTCATTCACCCTGACGCACAGCAGTGTGGGGGCGAGACTGGGGCAGGCGCTGCACGTGACGGCTGGTTTCTTGGTGAGAGCATATACATAGTATACTCATTCATTGAAAGCTGCTGCTTATAATCATCAATTCAAGGCTGATACTCACCCCATCTTTGTGATTTATAGGTGACAGTGGCTACTTCCTGAGGGAGTGGCTATTAGTTCCCATCCCGGACCCACAGGGTTCCCAGGAAACCCAGTATAATGAGGTCCATGCCCGTGCGCACTGCGTCGTGGAGCGCGCCATCGGGCTCCTGAAAGGTCGTTGGCGCTGCCTGGATGTGTCGGGTGGTAGGCTCTCTACCACCCGAAAAAGGTCTGCAGGATTATCTGGGCCTGTGCCATCCTGCACAATGTGGCAGTGAGGCGTGGGGTTGCGCTGCCGCCGGGTCTCCCTCCACCCCAGCATGTGGACCCGGACCCACAGCCCCCTCCCCGTCATGAGGGTTTTCAACGGGGACTAAGGACACGAGCTGCGGTGATGCAGCGGTTGTGAAGCCGCCCCGCAACTCTCACCCCTCATGTTGAGCTAAAGAATGTGTGTATATAGCCTACGAGTTTCTCAGTTTCAGTCTTGCAAAGTTGTGTTTAGTTTTCAGTATTGCAAGAACCTCATTTTTCATTCCTCGTACATTTGATGTCCTCAAGTTGAGACAGAAATGAATTCATGTATATCAAACACGACATTGCAATTTTTGTCCCTCTATGCAACTGAAACAAAACACACACCTACTGCATTTGACAAAATATTCCACAAGAAGGTTTTTTTTTTGTAATTGCCTCTGTAAGACTTGTGACCGCAGCACTCGGTGGTTTTACGCTTGTTGGTGAGGCCGGGGCTGTGGCTGATTAGATGAGATTCTTTTAATTTCCGGAGGAGAAATTGTTTGGTCCAACATTATGTGTTCATTTCTGTTGTGATTCTCTACGTGTTCTTAGTTATATGTTCTTGTTCCTAAATAAACCACAAGACGAAGTGATCGTACAGAATTAGTGCAAATACCTGCCGAAGAGGACTTTTTTCCTCGCCTGCACCTCACCAACAAGCACGTGTATCTCACTCTCTGAGAAGTTTCGCTTCTTTCCGCATTTCCCATCCATGTTCCATCGTCTTCCACTGACGTCACTCCACAAATCCCGAGAGCGCACATGGCTACTTTATATGCAGGTGTTCATTTGCATTGAACATATATGGTTGTGTCTGGGCGTGTAGAGGGCGGGATATGAGGCGCGTCACGTCTGCACTTTTCTTGGGTCCGGTGTGATTTATCAATGGAAATTGCGGAGAGCTGTTCGTACGCACAGTTTGATAGATCTTAAAAGGGAGTAAATATTTTGGGTGTACGCCATTTTTGGCTTTTCGCCGTACGTGAAAATTTAGTAGCACTTTTACACCCTTTTTTGATAAATGAGGCCCCTGGTTGGTCAGGGCGTACAGCTGACCCCTGTGGGGGCGATGCCCCTTGCAGTAAATCAATGGCACAATCATAGGGTCTGTGAGGCAGATGAAATGTTGCACCAGCTTTGCTGAATGCCATGCGAAGGTCGTGATAGAAGCGGGGGGACATCCTTCAGGTCTAGCGGTTCCTCCTGATTATGTTAGGAAGGAGGTGTAGCTGGGCAGGAGGCTGCAGAAAGACTGGACTGTGAACAGGAAGAACTCCATTCAAATATTGATCCCAAAGGTCAGTCAACATGAGGGTTGTGATGTTCAAGCCAGGGCCTCCCCAACACCACTCGGGCATGCAATGACTCCATGATGAGAAATGCCAACTCTTCAGCATGGTTACCAGAGGTCAGCATGGGCTCAAGGTGAGTTACCTCAGTGACGTCAGGAAGGGTAATCCCTGTCAAACCCTGGGACTGGAGGGAACTGACAGTGGCGCTGCAAGGACCTTCAGATGATAGACGAGACCAGGATGGTTGAGGTTCCCGTCAGCACCAGAGTCGATTAAAGTCCAGGTGGTAACTGCCTTACCAGGTCAGGCTCACAGGAAGGAGTAGGCAAGACCAAGATGGTTAAAGTTCCTGTCACCATTAGAGTTGATTAAATTCCAGGTTGTGACTGGGCAGCCCTGCCAGATCGGGCGAACAGGAAGGAGAGGGCGAGGAGATGAAACAGTAGCACCCGACAGCACCCATCTATCCATTGTCACTGGTGTCCGCCGAACAAGGCATTCAGCAATGGTTCAGGTGGTACTTTCATAATACAGGCAGAGATTCAATTTATCTGGCGCAACTGTTCTTCAGGGGGCAGCTTGTGTAGCTAAGCCCGGTCAACAACTACTGTATGGGTAACGGAAGAGACAGGTGGGCTGAAGTTCCGGGTTGAGCATCCTGGGATGCAAGCAGGGAAGGTGCCTGTAACCTTGCTTGCTGGTCCCTTTCTTACAGCTGTATGTCAGTCCTCTGTGCCAGGTTTATGAGTTGGTCCAGATTTGTTGGGAGGGCACAAGTGGTCAACTCTTCCTGGATTTGCTCTGCCAAGCCGAACAGTTAGACATTGTACAAGGCCCGGGCGTCCCAGTGTGTGAAGAAAGCTAAGGTGCAGAAGTTGAAGGAGTGATCTGACACCGTCAGGTTGTGCTGACGCAGCTGGAGCAGTTTTCAGGCAGCGGCATGGCTGGAGCAGAACCGTTCATACACCTTCTTCATCTCAGCAGCAAAAGCAGGAAACAAAGATAATGGAAGAGATGGCCTGTCTCCAAGCAGATGGCAGCCCAGTCCCTGGCATGTCCAGAGAGGGGAGTGATGACAAATGCAACTCTGGAATGTTCAGTAGGGAAGGAGGATAGCTGAAGCTTCAACACCATTGTACACTGAGCCGAGAAACTGTGACAGGTGGTGTTAGAAGTCCAAAACTGCCAGGTTGGGCTTCTGAAAGGCTAGCATTTAAGGGAGGGCTTGCTGCAGGAGGGTGCTGGCTGCTTGAGCAACGGTGGCAGAGTCCTATAAAATCTATGTCACAGCCACAAGTTGATTCGAGAGAGCTCCAATGGACTGGTGAAGCTGTTGGAGCTCATTCCCCTCCTGAACAATCCAGGCGTCAACCGAGCTTGACATCTCTCCTGATACTATCTTATGGCTGGATTGTACTGTTATGTTCCAGACCAGACATCAAGCACAGAGCACAATCCAATCGTAATTTTATTGACTGCTTATATGGTAATTTGGGGACAGAACCCTTGAGGAGGAGGTGGGTACGGAACCCTGGGATAGGATAGCACAGTTCAGTACGGATATTGCTGGCAAAGCTGAGCTGCTAATTACTGGCAAGTGGCTTCTGGGATAGCAGCCAGATGGAGTGCACACTCCACCAGCGTAGAACTGTTCCACAGGAGGATGAAGTAGCTTGAGGGGAACTTGGGTCCAATCCCGATGACCATAGAAGGATTGGGAGCTTGCTATTAACAAACTGGACAGCGGAACAGACTTGGAAGGGTGAACAAGAACGCGGTCCCAATCCTGGACCCTTATTATGCTTGGGAGCTTGTTCCTATTAAACTGGACTGACAAACTGGCTTGAGCTGAGTTAACTTGAATGCAGTCCCAATCCAGCTCAAGCACTTCAGTAGACCCCCTGGTACGTTAATTGCACCATTCTGTTCAATCTAGGGTAGAATATTGCCTGCTTTTTTCGTGATAGTGGAATGTCTGTTCTGTTAAAATGAGGTATATTTTTTACTGTTAGTGAGGTATATTTGTTTCTTATAAGGTGTGGAAAGTGTTTATAGAAGGTCGTGAGCTCGGAAGTGGGAACTGCTAGCTTTTCATTGCAGGGTGAATGTTTTGATCGTTAAATAAGCAGTTCCTTTAATGAGTATGTGTGCTGGCATGTGGGACTCTGCAGAAAAATTGATAAAATTCTAAACTTTATCATGGAGAGAAGGCATGTCTTGTGTTTGGAGAGGGTAAATTCAACCAGAAAATCATTAGTTCATATTGAATTAAATGTGTCAAAAGTTGATTTGTGTTAAATATATGAATATTTTATGATTTGACAGGACGCCATTTTGAGGGATCTTAGAGTTTGGGGAGCCACCTGGATAGCTGTCTTATTTGGCTCCAAAAGAGTAGGTAATTTAGAATTTAATGCTCAGATGAATTATACATGTGGTCAAGGAGTTTATGATCCCGGTAATGTATAGTTTTAACCCCCAGCCATTTTTCAATTCAAAGTATTTTTTTTAAAACTTCGATGCTGAATTTTCATGACTTTTTTTATGATTGCATCCCTTTCTCTCTCTCAAAATCATTAAAATAAACTGAAATACGATGAAATTCTAAATGCTTCAAGTGTCTTGACTCAGTTTAGCCATTACATTCCTCTCAGTGAATGCAATCTTGAATAATAAAAAATGAAATATGGTAACACATAAATAGCCAGATTTGGCTTCTGCACAAAGGGGTTAAGCAGTATTTGTCCCAAATGTGGGTTAGGGCTGATAAGCTATTGTCGTGGTGTGGCATCCGTCGTCCGTCGTCTGTCATCCATCATCCATCGTCTGTCGTCCGGAACATTTTTCATTTTTTTTTGGTCCAATGACTATTCATGTAAATTTGCCATAACATACTACTAGACCATTTCTCCAGATGTTTTTTTGGATTTTTTGATTGAATGATTTTTGTCAGTTTTATGGGCCCTTAAAATTTTGGCCCCAATGTTCAAGATAGGACTGAGGAATTTAGAAAAATTATTTCTCAAAAACTGCGTGATAATTTTTTTTCTAAATCAGGCAATCAACTTTCCTTGGTACCATCAATGCACAGTGCAAGCACCATTTTGATTGAATCGACGGAAAAGGGTCCGGGCGGGCGCTGTACTTTAGCATTGGATCCCATAGAGAATATGCAAGACGGCCTGTGGAGGCCAAATGGTTGCAGATAGAGATTAAGTTCGAATTATCAACATTTAGGAAGTCATATATGACCGATATTTTAGCTGTGTTAAAGTTGATCTCAGATGACCTTGAAAGGTCAAGCTTGAAGTCAAGCAAAATGTTACAATTTTCAGAGGCTTCCTGGCTTGAAAATATTGAAGATTGGGAACATATATGTATTGAACACTTATAGGAAGTCATATATGAACTTTCATTTGGCAGCCTTGAACTTGACCTTCGGTGTCCTTCGAAGGTCAATCTTCACATGGTGAAATTTCAATGACTTCTATCACCAAAACTATTACAGATAGAGCTTAGGTTTCTATTATCCAGAGAGTATGGAGGCAAAGATGTATGCTGAGCCCTTTATTGTTTATTCTTTTTATAAACCAACTTGTTGTAGAACTGGAGAGTCAAAATACTTTGTGAATGAAGTAATGAACTGCATAACGGTTTTCCTGCTTGCTGATGATGCCGTTATGTTTGCAGACTCTGAAATTGACCTTCAAAGAAAATTTGATATCTTGTCATCGTTTTGTGATAAATGGGGTTTCGAAGTTAATATGCAGAAATCAAGTGTTGTTGTTTTCCATAATGGAGGTTATCTTAAGCAATCTGAAAAATGGTTTTATAAAGGAAATGAAATGGCAGTGTCCTCATGCTACAAATATTTAGGTTAAATATTCACCCCCAAATTAGTTTGGACAAAGGCGTGTGATATGTTAGCGCTTCAGGCTCGCAAAGCCTGTTTTCCCGTTTACAAATTGTTCCATTTATATACGGAATTATCATGGAAATCATGTCTTATTTTGTTTGATATGAAATTTGCACCCAGTTTATATTATGGGAGTGAAATATGAGGGTACACTATAAGGGATAATATTGAAAAAGTACATAGTTTATATATTAAGAGATATCTTGGTCTGAGTAAATATTGCTCAACAACAGCAGTTCTGGGTGAAACCGGCAGACACAATTTGTGTGCCAATTATTTTGCAAGATGTGTTCGGTACTGGTGTAGGCTAATACGTATGGATCCAAAACGATACCCTCATGCTTGTTATATGATGCTAAAAGCGTATGATGAGAAAGGTAATATAACCTGGGTCTCCCATGTGCCAATATTATTGTTTAAGACTGGGTTTTCATATACATTTTTATCTCAAGACTGTGGCGATGTTAAACAGTTTATCTCAGTATTTAAGCAAAGATGTATAGACATTGGAAAACAAAATTGGCATCAACAATTTGTAATGGCTGGTAGTATACGGAGGCCAAGCGCAACGACAGAGAGAAAGAGAGTAGCACGAACACAGTACAAACACAGAGAATAATATAGACCAAATGCAAGTACTCGCGCTTCCAAAGGACGTATAATAGTCAGGACCCCCCCCTCTAGGAACAGCCCCAGAAGTTCCCAGAGAGCCCCGCGCACGGAATTCAGAAATAAGGGAAGGATCCAGGATATCCCGAGAAGGGACCCAGCACCGCCCTCAGGACCATAACCTTCCCAATCTACTAAAAACTGAGCTCCACGACCCACACGCCTCTCGGCTAAAATACAACGCACAGTGTAAACCGGCCCCCCCTCAATCATCCGCGGCGGCAGCGGGGGTTTGTCGACCGGAGCCAGGACGCAAGTACTAACCGGTTTGAGCCTGGAGACATGAAAAGAGGGGTGGATCCGTAAGGATCTAGGGATCATCAACCAGACTGTGACAGGATTGATCCTTCGCACAATCTTAAAAGGACGAATAAAGCAGGGAGCCAATTTCCATGACTCCACTCTCAAGGGTAGGTCCCACGTGGAAAGCCAGACCCTTTGGCCAACCTGATAAGATGGGGCTGAACGGCGCCTTCTATCTGTGGTGGTCTTTTGTTTCCGTCCAGAGTGCAACAAGGAGGAACGGACCCTAGCCCAAACTGACCGACAATGCTAAACAAAGTGATAAACCGAAGGAACCTCTGAATCCCTGTCAGTCTCAGGAAACAGCGGAGGCTGATAACCCAACTGAGCCTCAAATGGGGAAAATGCCTGTGGAGGAGTTACCCAGTGAATTGTGGGAGTATTCGGCCCAAGCTAAAAATCGACACCACAAAGATGGGTTGTCAGCCGCTAAACATCGAACAGTATTCTCTAAAGACTGGTTGGTTCACTCTGTCTGCCCGTTAGTCTCTGGATGGAAACCAGAGGAAAGGCTCACGGTGGCCCCCAAATGGTTGCAAAACGCACGCCAGAATTTGGCCGTAAATTGAGGGCCCCGGTCAGAAACCACATCTTGAGGGATGCCATGCAGCCGGAAAACATGGTCCACTACAAGAAGGGCCGTCTCCCGCGCTGAAGGCAGCTTGGGCAGCGTGATCAAGTGGGTGGCCTTATAAAAACGGTCAACCACGACCAGGATGACCGCGTTGCCTTCCGAAACAGGCAGCCCCGTAACAAAATCAAGAGCGATATGGCTCCACGGGCGCTTAGGAATGGGCAACAGCCGCAGCAGACCAGAGGGGAGAAGGTGGGAAGTCTTGTTCCTAGCGCAAATACAGCACGCCGCTACAAACTCCCGGATGTCCTCCATCATGCTGGGCCACCAAAAACGTCGGGCCAAGAACTGCTTGGTCCGATGAACCCCCGGGTGACCAGCCAGACGGGAAGAGTGCCCCCACTGGAGAACTTGGGACCGCACTGCCAAAGGAACAAATAAACAGCCAGGCGGCTCCCCACCAGGACCGGGATAATTTTTCAACACTTTCCGCACAACAGACTCAACTTCCTGCTGAATGGGAGCCACAATCTGAGCTGCCAGGATAACCGGCTCAGGAATGGGGTCGCGACTGGAGTGGTCATGAATCCGCGACAAAGCATCGGGCTTGATGTTTTTAGACCCCGGGCGATAGGTTAACGTAAAGTTAAAGCAGTTGAGAAACAACAACCACTGCGCCTGCCGAGAATTACGTCGTTTAGTCTGCTGGATGTATTGGAGATTCTTATGATCCGTCCAAACCACAAACTGCTGTTCAGCCCCCTCCAGCCAATGGCGCCACTCTTCTAACGCCAACTTGACAGCCAACAACTCCCGGTCACTAATGCTGTAATTCCCTTCGACCGCCGACAACGACCGAGAGAAGTAGGCGCATCGGTGCAACTTATTGTCCCGAAGGGGGCGCTGGGACAAAATGGCACCTACCCCGACCTCCGACGCATCCACCTCCACAACAAATGGGAGGGAGGGGTCGGGCAAAGCGAGAATGGGCTCCGAGCTAAATCGTTTCTTTAACTCCTGAAAAGCAGCCTCAGCTGCTGGAGACCAAGCAAACGATGAGGAGGTATTCTTCTTAGTGAGCACAATAATGGGAGCAGCTACCACGCGAAAATTACGGATAAACCTCCTATAAAAATTCGCAAACCTCAAAAACCGTTGCACCTCCTTAACGTTTTGAGGGGCAGGCCAATCCCTGACCGCTGCCACTTTGTCAGGATCCATGTGGACCGACCCTTCCGAAATAATGAAGCCAAGAAACGAAACTGTCTTGGCATGAAAAACGCATTTCTCAGCCTTGACAAAAAGCTTGGCTTTGAGGAGGGCCTCAAGCATTTGTCTGACGTGTTGTTTATGCTCCGAGAGAGTTGAAGAGAAAATCAGAATATCGTCAAGGTAGACAAAGACGAATCTCTCCAACATCTCTCGGAGGACGTCATTAACGAGTGCCTAGAACACAGAGGGGGCGTTAACCAATCCAAAAAGCATGACCAAATATTCGTAGTGCCCATCATGCGTATTAAATGCCGTTTTTCATTCGTCCCCCTCACAGATCCGAACCAAGTTATAAGCATTCCGGAGGTCTAGCTTAGTAAAAAACGACGCCTCCTGCAGCTGTTCAAACGCGGAGTTCATCAACGGAAGTGGGTATCGATTTTTAATGGTGATATTATTCAAGCGCCTGTAATCAATACAGGGTCTCAGGCCGCCATCTTTTTTGCCCACAAAAAAGAACCCCGCTCCGGCAGGAGACTCCTGAATATATTCTCGCATAGCCTTCCGCTCAGGCCCTGACAGCGAGTATAATGAACCCCTGGGGGAGTGGTACCCGGAAGGAGATTGATCTCGCAATTGAATGTGCGATGAGGAGGTAAAGTCGAGGCCTGTTGCTTGCTAAAAACCTCCGCGAGATCAGCATAATCGTCCGGAACATTAGGAGGCAAACAAAAGTTCAGAGCAGCCCCCAAATTCTCACCCTGTTCGGAACCTGCCCCCTCTAAGTCAGATTCCGAGTCAGAGAAATCCTCCGAATAGCAATCCTTCTCTGGCTGCCGCTAGTCAAATTGAGGATCCCGCTGCAACCCCTCCTCTGCCCCTTTCTGTAGATTAGGAGGGTTGTGTGAGGCAAACTCCTCAGAATCACTCCAAGCATCAGCCTCCCCCATAGGTCAATGCCCGGGACGCCAAACTCTCCCTACAGTGGGACCTACAATCAGTGCCCCACTGGACGATCGGGTTATCCTGACTTCCCCAAATGATATGAGGCCTATGTTCTCGTAGCCAAGAGTGTCCTAAAACGACAGGGAAAACAGGGGAACTGGTAATAAAAAACCGGACCTCCTCAGAATGGCCACCAAAAGAGATGAACATAGTCAATGATTCAGAAACTTCTGTTGAAAACCCAGTTCCCAGTGGGCGACTGTCCAAAGAACTAACAGAGCGTGAATGTAAAAGAGAGCGGATAGGAATGGAATGTTTCCTAGCCCACTCTGCATCCATAAAACAATCCACGGCGCCAGAGTCCACAAAAGCTTCGATAAATATTTTCTGTCTCCCTACAGTCAATTCTACAGGGATTAAAGTACGGAAGGGAAATTGGGTCTGTCCCTCTAGCGCCCCCCATACCGCTAGAGAGACTTCCCGTTTCCCTGAAGCCCAGGGCAGCGTGGACGGATATGTCCCGGTTTGTTACAATTATAGCAGATTATACGTCTCCGAATGGGCTTACGAGCCGGCTCTCATATGAGCCATCAACCTGCATAGGCTCACCAGGAGTGGAATTTTCAGTGGGCGGAATTGGAGCTGTATGCACGCTGCGAAGAGCATTAGCCCCGTTGCCAGCAAGAGTCAATGCAGTACATCTCTCCCTGTTACGTTCGCGCATGCGATTACCAATTCGCACTGCAGTGCGAACCAACGAATCTAGAGACAAACAAGGCTCCAATGTAGCCAGAGCGTCCTTAACCTCCTCTGCCAAAGCGTGAACGAACACTGTCATAAGAGGCGCTTCTGGCCAGCCTGTGTCTGTCGCCAAGGAGCGAAATGTGATTGAAATCGCAGCGACACTCTCAGAGTCCTGCCTTAGATGCATTAAACGCGTAGTCGCTTCCTGACCACAAACATCCTGATCAAACACCGATACCATTTCTCTAACGAGAGTCTCCACAGTATTCACTACCGATGAATTAGATCGAATAAGTGGGCCGACCCAAGTGAGTGCTGTGTCGGTTAACAGGGATAAAATAAATGAAACCCGAGACTCTTCATTCACGAACCGTGAAGGCTGCGCTTTAAAAAATATCTCACATTAGGCAATGAAATCTTTACATCTTCCTGCCTCGCCTCCATATCTTGGCGGTAATTGAAGTTTTGGCTCTCGGGGAAGATGTACGGACTGTGCTTGTGCAACATTTTGTGTGATTTGCGTGGACAAGGATCTAATACTCTCAGTGAGAGTTAACTGAACGTTCTCTTGTCTCTCCATGGCATTAGCCTGAAGGCGGACTCTTTCCGCCAACTCTACCTGTTGATTGTTTAGGCTAGCAAGACCCTTCCCATAACCAGAGAGAGCAGCTTGTTGGTTAGCCACAACTTTCTCTAACGCAGCCGTTGCTGACGACTCCATGTTGGCTAGAGTGTTCTGTAATGGTCGGTAGTATACGGAGGCCAAGTGCAACAACAGAGAGAAAGAGAGTAGCACGAACACAGTACAAACACAGAGAATAATATAGACCGAACGCAAGTACACGCGCTTCCAAAGGACGTATAATAGTCCTAACCACGGAAGCAAAGCGAGATAGAAAAAGGGAGAAGAAACTCCAACAATTAGAAGATAGAAAGTCATACAAAACCTGACTACAGATATCTTCGCTATAGTCTTGTTAAACACAGACACTCTAGCGAAGGAGGCGTGCTGGACTTCCTACTTACATAGAATCTGGGAAAGCGCTGCCCCAGCTCAATCAACCAGCTGGGTAAAGAATTCGATGGCCCAGGAATTCGATATCATCCCGGGACAAGAGCCGCAAAGAAAAGTCCAAACAACACGCACACCTCATAAACCATGACACAACTGAGCAATTCAAAGTTTCTATCTCATTATTATTCATATAAATCATTACTGACTCCAGAATTGTACTTATCAACAAATTTTATTTCCAAGGATTTGAAACGAATGTTGTCCAAGTTTCGTATATTAAGCCACAGACTGAATGTACAGAAGATGCGCTATAGAAGTGATTCTGATGTTACACATTTGCTTTGTGCCAAGTGTGATAATATGTCTGTTGAAAACAAATATCATTTTCTTTTAGAATGTCCATTTTACCGTGATAGTAGAAATCTATTAATTCCTAGTTATTTTCAAAAACCTCCCAGTACCACTAAATTTGTACAACTTATGAAATCCACTAGTGTAAAGGTACTGAGAAATATGGCTGTATATTTAAAGAAAAACCTGCCTTCTCTGTAACTGTGATTTACTTTAATTGTATGCTCCACACACACACACACACAAAAAAAAGATGAAATGTTGATAAACTTTGTAATCTGGATCAGGTGGCCTCAATTACTGAAATAAAGAACTTTCTGGAAACTTCCTATTATGGGCATATAAGAAGTTATATATTAAGTTTCATTTGGTGACCTTGAACTTGACCTCCAGTGACTTTCAACGGCAGAACTTCGCAATGAAATTTCAATTACTCATGTCAGCAAAATCATGACAGATAGAGTGTTGGTTTTTACTGGAAATGTATAGGAAGTCATAAATGAACTTTCACTTGGTGACCTTCATATTGACCTTTGAAGATAAAACTTGACCTTGTGAAAATTCACTGACTTCTATCACTAAAAAGGTCACAGATAGAGCCGAAGTTTGTATCACAGACTAAAAGAAAGTGACACATGAACTTTCATTTGGTGACATTCAGTTTGACTGTTGGTGACCTTTGAAGCTCAAACTTGACATAATACAATGACTTGTATTGCCAGAACAGTCACAGATGGAGCCTAGGTTTGTATTAGAGACTTATACAATGTCATATATGAAGTCCATTTGCTGACCTCAACTTGACCTTCTGTGACTTTCAAAGTTCACAATTTACATATTGAATTTTCAATGACATGTATCATCAAAACTTCTTCAGATCTTAGGATTGTACAAAGTATTACAGCAGGTCTTATAAATGTATGCAAACTTCTATTTAGTAACTTTGACATTGACCTTCAATGATTCAAAGGTCAAATTTCACTTGAAATTTTCATAACTTGTATCATCACCATAATATTCCTTGCCGGTAATCTACAGGTACCTTGGTCCTATTTTTTTCTTAATTGTGTACAATTTAAGTTCCGTAAAATAGATACCGTTGCTCAAGAACTGAAGTATGTCAATTACTAACAAAGTCAAAAAGGAAGGTCTTTCTTCTTCACATCAATACAAATACACATTTACCAAAATAGATGATCAAGATTTTGTTTTTGTTGCTAATGAGCCATAATTTTCAAGCTGAAAGCATTGTCTACAGACACTACATTGTCTACCGACACTACAGAATTTTTATTGTGCCTTCTCAAATATCCACATTGGACTGCTGATGTTTTCATTTCCAATTCTCTTTGAATGAGACTACTTATATTTATTACAAAATACAGATTTAGTGTGGAATATGTATTTTTAATTATGTACATGTTGTCTACAGGCACTACATCAATTTTCGGACAAATTATGTCTCATTTGTTTGGCATCATCTGCTATGAGTTGCAAACTTGGGTCTTGGATGACACTACTTCATCATATCATTTTCATCTTTTGGTTATTTTTTCAGCATGTATTTGTCAAAAAAAGCCCTATTCATTATCATTGTGGCCCACTTGATATAAAAGAATGTAAATTTGAAGACATTAAGCACGACATGGTTATTTCAGTATTGGTGTCGTTCGAGAAATCTAATCTTTCAAAACTGAAAAATATGATATAAATCAGTTATTGTATGGAAAGAAGAATATTTTGTTATGCAACAAATTTCCTAGGTCAGTATTATTGTAATTTATTACGAGGTTATTGTTAAAGTGACAAAGATTCACCAAAATTAGGTTTCATCAAGATGACCTTTGACATCATTGCATCAGTCACAGATGAGATATCTCGAAGCAGTTTTTGCAGACATTTAGCATCAAACCCAATGACGTCAATTGGACCCTTAAATATCCACTATAAAAAGAAGATATTTTTGATAAATGAAACACCCTATTTTCTTTGAATTGGTACACCTGATTGTGTACAAGGCGAATCCTTCTGCAGTTATCAGGATTGGAACCATTCCTTCCAATCCACTCCATGCTCGGTCATTCCATAATTTTACAGGTGCATGTATTTTTAATTTGATCTTCATTTTTATTGAAACAGCATAGGGAGTCAGAACATGTCAAAGAGGTACAGGCAGAACAAAATCACCTTTTATACTAAGGGGCCTTTTTTTAGGGCCTGAGCACCAAGCAGAGTAGAGGCCCCCCTTTTTTTTGCCAATGTTATTGTTCTTCTTCCAAACATCACCTTACTTGCTTCTGGACCTCGGTTAAAATTTTGCCCTGGCAACAGCCCTGGATGTCTCATGGTGATTCTGGCTGCAGAATCCTGATATATGGGCCAGAATACACCAGCACATCAAAATTCAGCTTCCTATCTCTTTTATGTGAGAAGTTATGGTCCTTCCAAAATGCTGCAAAACAAAATGACCAAATTACATAAGTCAAAAAGGGGCGTAGCACCCAAATTTTAAGAGAGCGCCACGTGAAAACCATTGGAGATGTTGACACGAAACTTGGAATTCTTTTGTTTGGTGCCATAAAGTATTTTTGAATAAAGTTTGAGCAAAATCCGAGAGGTGTCATGTCCAAGGCACCTCGATATCGGCTGTTTTGACATGGAATGACCCTGCTGCCTTTGGACGGTACGGCTCTAGCAAAGTCAGTCTGGAATGCCAGTGGCTGGAGATTGACAATACCCTTATTTGCCCACAACATCTGAACTGAACTGTGCCTTCTTCTTCCGGGCTCCGTCCCATTGTTACTGTAGTATGAACATTATGAACATTCATTCAAATGTGGTTGCGAATTGCAGATACTCATTATTTTATCTGAAATTAAATGTTAATGTGTATTTAAATAAACTGTCAATATGAATTTGCCATTAAACCCTTGTAACATTTCCAATATTCTAAAAAAACAATTTTGTTATCAGAAACTCTGTTCACAAGTCCCCAAGAGTATATTCAGTCCCATCTAGTTTAAGTATCAAAGGCAATGATGTTTTGCACTTAAAACATGCATTTCTTCTCATAAGTGAGTATGGTTTCCTGCCTTGGGCTAACGTCTCCCAATCTTACTACCCATTATTGTATGCCTTACATGTATACTTCACTTAATGAACACATCAGCCTCGCCAAACCGACCTGGGCCAATATTCTTAAATGTTCTGTGAGTAAGAGCGCTAAGTGAGTTGAGTGTTTTCTGCTCAAAGTGGATGTGGTGAGGAGGTGGGTGGTGAAAACTGGTCTGAGATGAGTGCTCCTGCTCTTGAATGGCTTTACGAGAACAAGCCCTGGTTTACCACACATCATAATAGTGCCTACCCCCATGATACCATATTTCCAACAGGAACTTCCCTCCTATCATTATGTCTCCACCCAGTAGGGAGGAGAGACATATTGTTTTTGTACGGTTTCTGTCCGTGTTTGCGTCCGCATCTGCGTTCCCACTGTTTCCGGGCTGGAACTCAGAAACCGTTTAAGATATTTACATCAAACCTTGCACACTCTTTCAAAATTGTATGTAGATGTAGTTCCATCTGGAGTTAAACTATCTTAATTAAAATGTTTAACCTTACGCAGACTCATTCATGTCCTTGAGATTTGAACATACCATGTGCCAGAAATGTGTCTTCAACATATTTCACATGGCCTGAAAATAAAATATTTAAATCACAGACTTGTCCAACTTGCATAAATTTTATTACAGCAACTCATAATGTGACTCAGTAGTATGTATGGCCCCCACGTGCCTGTATGCACTCCCAACAACGTCTGGGCGTGCTCCGGATGAGTTGGTGGATGGTTTCCTGGGGGATCTTCTCCCAGACCTGGATCAGGGCATCAGTAAACTCCTGCACAGTTTGTGACAGTACTTCGCGGCGTTGGATGCACCAATACATAATGTCCCATAGGTGCTCAATTGGATTTAGGTCAGGGGAACGAGAAGAGCAGTCAATGGCATCAATGCTTTTGTCATCCAGAAACTGCCTACACATTCTTGCCACATGAGGCCTGACATTGTCCTGGTCCAGGAGGAACCCAGGACCCATTGCACCAGCATAAGGTCTGACAATCGCCCTCAGGAGTTTATCCCGGTACCTAACAGCAGTCAGGGGACCTTTGGCTATGACATGGAGGTCTGTGCGACCCTCCTAGGGTATGCCTCCCCAGACCATCACTGATCCACCTCCGCTGATCCGGTCATGCTGGATGATGTCACAGACAGCGTAACATTCAACCCAGCCTCTCCAGACTCTTTCACACCGGTCACATGTGCTCAGTGTTAACCTGCTCACATTTGTGAAGAGAACTGGGCACCAATGGCAGACCTTCCAGTGATGGTGTTCAATAGCGAATGTCAATCGAGCTGCTCGGTGCTGGGATATAAGCGCAAGTCCCAGTAGAGGCCATCATGCCACCCTTGTGGAGTCTATTTCTGACAGTTTGGTCAGAAACATGTGCACCAGTTGCCTGCTGTAGGTCATTTTGACAGGCAGTGTTACTCCTATTCCTTCTTGCACAAAGGAGCAGATAACAGTCCTGCTGCTGGGTTGATGCCCTTCTATGGCCCTGTTCAGCTCTCCTCGTGAAACAGCCTGTCTCCCGGTATCTCCTCCATGCTCTTGAGACTGTGCTGGGAGACACAGCAAACCTTTTTGCAACTGCACGTATGGAAGTGCTGTCCTAGAGGAGCAGGACTACCTGTGCAACCTGATTGGGCTGCAGGTACCATGCTATCAGCTGTGACAGCAATACTAGCAAAATGTAAAACAAGACAATAATCTGTCAGGAGGGATAAGGAGAGAGCAATTGTCCACATGCACAACCATTCTCTTTTTGGGGATTGTCTTGATTTTGCCTCTCCATTGCACCTGTTGCCAATTTCATTTGTACCAAAGCAGGTGAAGTTGGTTCACAATCACTTGTGCTTTCAAAATGGACAAATTGACATCCCTGATGTTTAACTGACTTGTTGGTGTTATAGTATGTTGATTAAATGTTTTCTTAATTTTTTTTTTTTTTACTGTTGAGCTATATATATATATATATATATATATATATATATATATATAGTGTATACAGTGGTGTGCAATGACGATAATCCACCACTTTTGCCTGAAAGGGGTCCTAATATATTAGTTCTCTATAATTTTTTGCAAAAATGTATTGAAAAATGCTATTGTTGGCAATGATAAGAAAACAAAAAAAAATCATTCCCACAAGTACACTGAGGTAAAAATATGGGTGATAAACAAAAACAATGAAAACATCAATTTTTTATAACAATTGAAAAGTGTCACAAATTTGGTTTTTTGACTCTTGCATAACCTGAATGCATGTTTGAAGGCTCACTCCATGATTTTCGATGTTAAAAAATTTTCTTAAACTGGTCTGAGGCAACATTATTCTGCAAAATTACCTCTAATGGTCATTTGTTCCAGTATATAATGTGACATGAACTTTGAGCAGTGTCACAGTGTTAAACATGATGGCATGATAGAAGGAGCTCTCTGAGATTGTTCATAGTTGCATTGTGGCTTTACATAATGCTGAAGACATTAAATGTTGCCATGGCACTGTAAGAAACACCATCAAGCGTTACAAAGAGAGTGGTTTGCTGAAAACTAGTGGCAACACCGGTGCAAAACAGGAGTTAAGTTCTTCTGATATTCGTTATCTGTGTATAAGAAGTAAAAAAACGCATGACAGCACGTCAGCTCCATGAGGCTAAAATTGCACCAGGAGTGAAGAGATGAGTATTAAGATCTACTATACTAAAACACAGTGAAAACACCACACCTAATTTGTAAAATTGTTGCTGATTTTTTGAAGCCATCAGAATTACCACAAAAGAAATATATGCCCGAATTCACAAAGGGTGATGATCACCCGATTATTTTAGTCACGTACAACTACTGTACAGTGGCTAAAACAGAGAAGTACGCGTGTGGATAAACTGTGACTAGCGCAATTCAGGTAGAACATAATCGGGTGTTTACCCACCCGTGTACAAGTCCCCGCTTAGCCAATGTGTAGTGGTGTCATGTAACACTCTGCATGGCATGAAGTGGTTTTTCTTGGCACATATTGCCTTGGTAACACGACGAACTACTCGACAGCAGGTAGCCTGTGATACACCACACGTGTCACCAACAACCATTTGGAATGCACCACATGCATAAAAGCGCAGGGCAATACATAGTTGGTGTACTGGAAGAAGGGCATGGTTTCATCTTGTGGGATGGTCAATGTCTGCTTCGATTAGGTCTGGAATATAACGGTATGATTCTTTGGAAATTCTGTATTGCTTGACAAATTTTGTGTCGCTATACTCTTCTAAAGCAGTGGTTCCCAAACTCGGTCCTGGGGACCCACTGTGTACGCAGGTTTTTGTGTCAATCAGCTCTAATCTTAGAATGCTAATGAGTTGCTCATTGCTCTTGATTGCACTATTCTTGTTCACGCTGATTATTTATCCTTTTAAACCACATGTCAAAAATGGCCATGATGAAAATCATTTCATAGTGTGCTAAATTGGAAATTACTTCTCTAACATAAAAAAATGGAAATTTGCAACTGATGACATGAATCTATAAATGGGCTTCTAGTAGATAAAATTGTGGACCCAAGGTCATTAAAGCTAACAATTATTAGGCAATTAAGAATTCAAAGACAAAGCAAACGATGAGTCAAACCTGTTAAATGTCACTTGATTGGTTTCAGGAAAGAACCTGAGCACCTGCATTCAGAACCCTAATCACCAGATTACTGACTGATTGAAGTCTTGCATTTGATCACATGAAACATACTGCCACCTTTGATTGTCGTGCTTACGTGGAATACATCAAAATAAAAAATATGAATGTTGGGCTTTGAAATTTCATGGAATGCATAGCCATTTCTGTCATAATGTGGTTTAAGGGGTAAAATGTCCTCGTATCTGACAAGCAACTGCTAATTAAAAAATGAACAGCTTGTTAAAACTCTGGGATCGTAATTGTGGTTGGAGCAAAAACCGACATACGCAGTGGGTCCCCAGGACCGACTTTGGGAACCACTGTTCTAAAGGATTCGTTCTGTCTTTGAAAACCCTCAATTCGGCACCTTGCCTTTGGTCAGCCATCTCTTCCTGTGCTATTTCAATTATGCGCAAGAGATCCATGGTCATACATCCAGCCACACAAGCAAGCCAACAGAGAATTGGTAGCTTGTACACGAGATAAACAAGCCCCTTGGGACGATTAGAATTTCTTTTGTTCCTTAGACAGGTCTGACTAACCATGTACATTGGATAAACAGCAGCTGATCTGATCTCTCTTTATGAATACGGGCCTAAATTTGTCCGCTCGATCATCACCTGTTTATACACTGTTTAGCCAAGTTATCCATGATCAAGGGAAGACCCCCCTTTATGAATTCGGGGGATAGTGTTTTGAAGGTTAAAAGCTGGAATTTGTGCAAATCCAGGTTCGAACCCAGTTTATGTGTCTGTCAGGGGATCTATTCTCCAATGCGCAACTTTATCATGTCATTAGCAGCAGGTTGAATGCATCACTTGAATGACATGAAAGTGCAAAGCAAGACATTGGATGCATAAAAGGCACAGTGGTTCATCCCCATCAGCATCAGTGTCAGAATGCTACAGCTTACAGAACAGCAGAGGGAGTGAGCTTTGGGGATGCTGCTAGGGCAAACATCTCAAAGAGAGGTTGCCTGCCAGTTCAGGGTCAGTCCATCCACCATCAACAGACTGGAGCATTGCTACCAACAGACAGGAAGTGTTCACGACTGCCCCCGACCAGGATAACTTTCGGTTACGACGGCACTTCCGGATGGACACATGCGGCAGATCCATATGAGGAACCGATTCCAAACAGCAGCAGACACGGCTCGGAACACAATAGGATGCCACAGACACCCCATCCATGCCATGACTGTGATTTGGTGGCTGCGAGCTGTGAGGATAAGGTGCCGGAGGCTGTATTGAGGCAACATCATGACACAACGTCGCAGAGACAACAGACTCCAGTTTGCTCGACGTCGTCATCTTCAGCCGCCACAAGTCTTCCACCGTCAGGTTTTTTCAGAGGAATTTGCTGACAGCCAACAACGGGTGTACAGGAGACAATATGAGCGTCATCAAGACAGGTGTGTTCTGGAGAGAAATGGGTTTGGTGGGGGTAGTGTCGTGGTCTGGGCTGCCATTAATGTGAGATTTCGGAGTGAACTTGTGATTTGTGGAGGTCTAATGGCACAGCGATATGTGGATGAGATTTTAAGACCAGTTCTCCAACCACTATTGAACAACTATGGACAACAACAATTACCATTCGCATTCCAACATGACAACGTCCGTCCCCATACTGCACACCTCACCAGAGACTTTCTCCAAGGAGTAGGGATCGATGTGCTCACTTGGCCATCCATTTCACCCGATCTTAACCCCTCTGAACACATGTGGGATGAACTGGGTCATCGTGTGTGCCAGCATTGATGTCAACCACGCAACGTCACCGAGTTGACAGCAGCACTACAGGAGGAGTGGAGGAACATTCCCCAAGCAACTGTGCAACATTTGTGTGAATCGATACCTCACCGTTTACGCACATGTGCACAAGCACAGGGAGGACACGCTCGGTACTGACAGTTTGTGGAGGGTCTGTGCCTTCACAATGGCATATTGGAAACATTTGTTGAGATAATGTGATGAAACTTTTCAGTGTTGTAGACAATGAAATTCTTTTTCTATTTGTATTATAATTGAATTGAAAAACTTCACTTGTTTCTTCTTTTTGCTTATTAAATATGGGTGTTGCGTTTTCACTGTGTGTCAGTATATTTCCAGACGCCTGTGTGAAAATGGTCTTATTAGTTGTGTTGCTGCCAAAAGTTGGCAACATCACAAAAAGACTTGAGTTTGCCAGGAGATTCAAGGATTGGACACCAATGGACTGGGAACAAGTCCTTCTGACCTATATATCAAAATGTAAATTTTTCTTACCCAAACGCAGAACTTACATGCACTGTACAGTTAGAGAATGTCTCAGAAATGACTTTTTAACCCCTTCAGTAAAACATGGAGGTGGTAGTATTATGGTTTGGGGTTCAGTCTCCTGGAAAGGAGTTGGTGAATTCAGAAAAATTGATGGAATCATGGATCAAAAGAAGTATCACAGCATCCTTGTGAGGTACGCATTGCCATCTGGAGAGACTGCTTCATCAGGGATCTTATTTTCAACAAGATAATGACCCTAAACACACGTCTAAGTTGTACAAAAATTATCTCAGTCGGAGAGAAACATCTTGTGACATAAAAGTTATGACTTGGCCTGAAGTCCAGACCTTCATCCGATTGAGCACCTCTGTTGTAACATTGAAGAATCTCTTTGGAATGAACTTCAAATCATATGGGAGGAAATAAAAAAAAGGAAACGAGAAAACCATGCCTGCAAGATTAAATGCTGTAATCACAGCAAAAGGTGGCCAAACTAGATTTTGAGTTTTTCTCTCAAAAAGACATGATTATTTGTTTTTAATATTTATTGTCATCTGTTTACTTATTTTCATCTACGTATGTGATCCAATATTACTTGAAATAAATACTTGAATAGTGCTTGGTTTCTGATTTATCTTCATTTTGTTAAGTGTATAAACATCACTGCACACTACTATATATATATATATATATATATATATATATATATATATACATATATACATATAATATATATATATATATATATATATATATATATATATATATATATATACAGTGACTTGAAAAAGTATTTGCCCCCTTCCTGATTTCTTACTTTTTTGCATATTTTTCACACTTAAATGTTACAGATCATCAAACAAATTTTAATATAAAACAAAGATAACCTGAGTAAATACAAACTGTGAATGCAGTTTTTAAACGATGATTTCATTTTTTAACGGGAAAAAGCCATCCAAACATACCTGGCCATATGTGGAAAAAGTAATTCCCCCCCTTAAATCATGACTTAAGTGTGATCAACCACATTTTTTGAGTCCAGTTTCATCAGCCACACCCAGGCCTGATTACTGCCAGACCTGTTGAATCAAGAAATAATTCAATAGAACCTGTTTGACAAAGTGAAGTAGGCTAAAAGATCTCAAAAAGCAACACTTCATGTCGTGAACTAAAGAAATTCAAGACCAGATATGAAACAAAGACATCGACATCTATCAGTCTGGAAAGGGTTGCAAAGCCATTTCTAAGGCTTTGGGACTCAGCCGAATCACGCGAGAGCCATTATCCACAAATGGAGAAAACTTGGAACAGTGGTGAACCTTCCCAGGAGTGACCGGCCTACCAAAATTTACTCCAAGAGCGCATCGACCACTCATCCAGGAGGTCACAAAAGAATCCAGAACAAGATCTGAAGAACTGCAGGCCTCACTTGCCTCAGTTAAAGTCAGCGTTCATATGATTCAACAATAAGAAAGAGACTGGGCAAAAATGGCATCCATGGGACAGTTCCAAGGCGAAAACCACTGCTGACCAAAAAGAACACAAAGGCTCATCTCACATTTGTCAAAATACATCTTGATGATCCCCAAGACTTTTGGGAAAATATTCTGTGGACTGACGAGAGAAAAGTCGAACATTTTGGAAGGTGTGCGTCCCATTAAATCAGGCATAAAACTAACACAGCATTTCAGAAAAAGAACATCATACCCGCAGTCAAACGTTGTGGTGGTAGTGTGATGGTTTGGGGCTGCTTTGCTGCTTCAGGACTTGGATGACTTGCTGTAATTGATGGAACTATGAATTCTGCTCTCTACCAGAAAATCCTGAAGGAGAATGTCCATCCATCAGTTTGTGACCTCAAGCTCAAGCACACTTGAGTTATGCAGCAGGACAATGATCCAAAACTCACTGGCAAGTCCACCTCTGAATGGCTTAAAAAAAAAACAAGATGAAGATTTTGGAGCGGCCCAGTCAAAATCTGGACTTAAATCTGTTTGAGATGCAGTTCCATGACCTCAAACAGGTTGTTCATGCTCAAAAACCCTCCAATGTGGCTGAATTAAAACAATTCTGCAAAGAAGAGTGGGCTAAAATTCTTCCACAGCCATGTGAAAGACTTATCGCAAACGTTTGATTGCAGTTGTTGTCACCGGGGGTGGCTGTTGGGCCCCATTTTGTAATACCGACCCATTTTGTAATATGTGCCAATTCTGTAATAAAAATGTTACCCATTTTGTAATATGCGCCCATTCTGTAGTAACAGTAGGCCCATTTTGTAAAAAATCTAGGCACCCATTGTGTAATAACAGTTAGGCCCATTTTGTAATAATGTTAGAGGTGCCCATTTTGTAATAAGAGGCCAATTTTGCAACAACCACAGATACATTAACACACATACCAAAGGTGTTTATGATGTGATGTATGATGGCAAATGGGGTCTGATGTGTAAATGTGCAAATACTGGCATGTGTGGTACTGAAAATCTGTTTATATATATATATATATATATATATATCCCATTTAGAACTTAGGCAGACCTTAACGTTGTATATATACAGCATTAGGCAAACCGGCAGACTTAATATGCTGAGTAAAAAAAATCTCAATTAAAAAAAAAATGAGATTGAGTGGACTTCATGGGCTTTGCATTCCAACTCTATATATATATATATATATATATATCCAGACACATTTCCCAATAAGATTTGTTATCTTTTTCTATTTAAATTATCCAGTTAGCTGTATGTTTCATAATCAAACAGCTTAACAGCAGAATACAAAACAGAATAATATATATATAAGCCTTTTTTTATATTATCGATGACATCATAATGGAAACCGTTTCTCATCATCCTAGGCCTCTTTGATATTGAAATGGCCCTGTTTGGAAGATTCTTTTCCCCCAGATATAGCTCAGCGGCTGCGCAGAAAGTCAACTGGTGATGAAGATTCTATAGAAGGAGCCCACAGTGGTTTACTGTTTGGAATGTTAATGTTTGCCAATACTTACTCAATACTGAATGGGCCTGCCGAATTACTTTGGTCAGGGGCAAAGGTCACGTTGGGGTGGGGTATCAGCGTGATTACATTACATTTTACATTACATTGCATTTAGCAGACGCTTTTATCCAAAGCGACTTACAAAAAAGAGTAAATCAAGCATCAGTGGCAAAGTGCAATTAGCAAAACATTATCATGTGCACAAGAAAAAAAAAAAATAAATAACTGGGTGAAGTGCAATTGTAGCAAAACAGCAGGACAGAACAAAATAAGTACCAATGGGATTTATTTAAGGAGAGAAAGACAAGAGTGAGTTAGTTGGTTAGTTGGTTAGGAGAGAAGGTGGACCCGGAAAAGGTGAGTCTTCAAGAGCTTCTTGAAGCTAGAGAGGGATGCCCCTGCTCTGATTACGGCTGGAAAGTCATTCCACCTGCGTGGAACTGCCTGTGAGAATTGTCTATCCTGAGAGTGCCTTCTGCGTCGGGATGGCGCCGCTAGACGGCATTCCTGGGAGGAGCACAGTGATCGGCCAGGTGTGTAAGCCTGTATGATGGGGTTGAGGTAGGAGGGAGCAGACCCAGATATCACTCTGTAGGACAGCAGAATTGATGTCGATTTATATATATGTATGAAGTGGAACTCAGCATGCATGGAGATTCATAGGCGGATCCAGGATTTTTTCTTCTTTTTTTTTCGGTTGGGGGGCTAAAAACAAAACAACAACAAAAAAGTATAGATTTTTATGTGAAAACCAGTCAAACACGTGTGAGTGTGTCTGTTCGACACCATCTAATGCAAGGTTGTCCAACCCTGTTCCTGGAGAGCTACCATCCTGAAGGTTATCACTCCAACCAAAGCAAACCACACCTGCTTTCCCAGTTACAGATCTTGACGAGCTGTTAATGAGCTGAATCAGGTGTGTTGAATTAGGGTTGGAGCAGAAACCTACAAGATGGTAGCTCTCCAGGGACAGGGTTGGGCAGCCCTGATCTAGTGTATACAGTCAGACCTCGTTAATCCGAACACATTCGTTCCCTAGGAATTTTGTCTGGATTGCAAAACATTGGATTATCAATCAGCAGACTTAATTAGGTTAACACTTAATCCGGAGGGCCTATCAATGCATACAAGACCTACATTATTCAACTTATTCAGCAGGTGTAATTCTGAGTTTATGCCTATTGGATTTCATAGATGCAAATATTGTATCGTAGATAAGATATATACTTAAGTAAATGTAACCAGCAATACGTTAAATCTGAGACCTTCTAATGTCAAAACCCATAACCAATGGGAACTGACCGAAGCTCTACACTATGCTGACTACAGTGCCACCTACTGGTCCCCGTGATCTACTCTTAAGGTTCCGCATCCGGATTAACCAGTCATTATTGTATACTAAAAACAATATTTGCGGGAACCTGGCGTGTTCGGATCCAGAGGGTTTGAGCCTCCAGCCCCTGGGAATAACAGCCTATGAAATTGCAACTAGCAGACATATGTCAAACTTGGTATCGTGTGTTAGGATTAACTACTATGATTCAACTGGAGACAGCCACATTGATGTAACCAGTATAACTTTATTTTCTTTGAGAACATATCTTATTCATTTTGAAAAGCGTCATTCAAAATAGCACCTTTAAGCGTACGTCTTATTATCTATCTAGAGAGCGAACCCACTAAGGCGATTTTCCCTCACTATGTGGACCCCACAGGAAAAATCTCCTAGGTCATGTGCAAAGGGATTTTTCATGCGGGTACGCAGCAGGTGGAAAGTCGCCTTGGTTGGTTCACCCCTTTACAAAAGTGTTCGTATGTCGCTGGATGTATTGTTTACTGAAACTGTGAATGAATAAAAAATATTGAAAAAAAAAAGTGTTCATCATAACCTTCCGAAAATGTTAGAAGTTAGAACGCTAGGGTCATTTTTCTTGAGAAACCTTTATTAATACCAACAAACACCATTGTTAGAAGGTATTTCATAAAATTTAATAGGTAGTCCATGCATATTTAATACTGATTTTCCTCTCTTAATTTTTTGTATCATACCAAGGTCTTCAGCTCCCTCATACTCTTTCAAAAGTTTGTTCAGACTACACCACGATGTTTTTGGACGGTCCTTCAAAAAAAGCTAATAAAAGTTAAAAATAAATAAACGTGTCACTTATACCTATTAACCCCTCTCCCTGATAATTTCTTCTCTCGAAATGCTTGTGAGTGAACGAGTGAGTGATTGGTGGCTTGAGGCTACAGAGCTACAAAGTTTAGGGCTGAAACTTTTTGATTAGTAAAAAGCAGTAATCAATTTGGGAATTGGTCTTTAATGGAAATTGGCTATTGAAGTATTAAAGGATGCTTTTTGTCAAAAAGTGGCAGAAAACTGCCAGAATGACTCTTCGAGTGATGGAAAACTTCAGAAATCGTCTGCAACAGTGTATGGCGAATAGAGGCCACCACTTTGAGGAGGTTATTTTCAAAACCAAATGAATAAAATTGTAGAACTTTATTTAAACAACAGTTTAAAAATTATTATTCAATAGCAGTTACCTTGGTCTTTTTATAAATCTTTAAGATGTGGGAGCTGTTTTTGCTGCACCATGTATATACAATCAGTATCTTGTTTACAATGAAAACATCTCTCTTCAAAGAAAACATATGGTCGTACTTCGTCTGTCCCAGGGTTTCAATCCAGCGGGCTCACCGTCAACAGATTACCGTCAAGTCTCAGCCGTAAACGTCAGGTCTCTCTTGTGAAGAGCTTTCAGTGTTTCCATTTGCGTTGGTTTCAACTGATGTAATTTTCTCTTTATAAGCCGACTGTTTAACATTCCAAAATTTAAAGACTTCATTATGTACTAGGGATTAGTTTGTTTCCGCATTGTTGTATCTGTCTGCCTGCTTGCTGCAGTGTTTTTTCGTGCTGCATCAAAAACACCCAGATTTCTGTCCTTTACCCCCAAGGCTTGATTTCCAAATCCGCTGGAAGCAGGCGGAAATGGCCGAGCGATTCCCATATGGGTTTTGATCCTGGATAAATATATAGACCTGTAAATATTCTTTGATGTCTTTGAGTTGGTTTGACCTTTCTTGAGAAGAGACAACACTCAGACTACTTTTTTTAGTAACTTTTAATAGTATAATATTATTTATATCTAAATTGTCAATAACCCTTGACAACTTGCGGAGAGCAATAGTTGTTTTTGATACCATGGCTTGACAACCCAATGGTTGTCAGTTCTGACAAGTCTGTGTTTTCACTACATTTTGAATATCTATTGTGTAGAACCTAGGTTGTCGTAAACCTTTTGACGATAACGAGTTGTCATTTTTTTCTCCATGTGGCTCTTATTATTACAAATAGGCACATCTGACATTTTTACAAAATGGGCATAATGTTATTACAAAATGGGTACCTACATTTGTTACAAAATGGGCCTCTTGTTGTTACAGAATTGGCACATATTACAAAAGGGGTAATTTTTTTATTATAAAATGGGCACATAATACAAAATGGGTCAGTATTACAAAATGGGGCCCAACAGTGGCACAACCAGTTATTAGGATTTAGGGGCAATTACTTTTTCACATAGGGCCAGGTAGGTTTGAATAGCTTTTTCCCCTTAATAAATGAACTCATCATTTAAAAGCTGCATTTTGTATTTACTCGGGTTGTCTTTGTCTCACATTAAAATTTGTTTGATGATCTGAAACATTTAAGTGTGACAAATATAAATAAATAAAAAAATCAGGAAGGGGTAAATACTTTTTCACGGCACTGTGTGTGTGTGTGTATGTATGTATATATATATCTAAATATATATATATATATATACACACACACACACACACACAAATAAATACATAAAATATTGTGAAATAAAAATCTCCAGAAATAAATAAAAGTAGTCACTTGAAAATTGTCATTTTTTAAAATAAAAATGTATTTATTTATTTACTATATCAACTAATTTGTATAATAATGTTTAAATTTAATTTTTAAAAATATATTTATTGCCCCATTTACTTATTTCAATATTTCATTTCCATTTTTGTTTATTTCATGGGCATATTTAATTATTTATAAATGTATTTCTTTAATTTTGACCCAAATGGCGTTCCATACAAAAAAACTCAACGATTGAATCATTATTGCTGGGGGTTTCAATTCAGTCATTTCTATTGCCTTAAGATTTTACTAAATGCCTGATACACAGTTTATACACACACACGCACACACACACACACACACACACACACACATATATATATATATATATGTCTGAGACAGGTTGCATAAGTTGCTTGAAAAATCAGCTTGATGGAAGGGAAAAAAAGGAAAAAGGGAAAATATATTCCCTGCAGATTCAATCATGTCAGTAGCCTGTAGCCTCATTGCCCTGGTATTTGAATAAGGAATTAATTAAAAGAAAAAAGCAAATTAACTGAATGCACATTTCTGTCTCTCCTTTCAAATGTCTCTTAAAATATTATTACTTTATTAAAAGGTAGAGCTCTGTAATTACTGTCCTGATGTAACCTTCTTCTTGGATTTACATGAACCCGCCTGCAGGATAGCTGCTAAATGCCCTCACTGGTCTCACAATGAAATCCTTATTGTGCATGATTCTGGGTTTCAAGACTTCAGACACGATCAATATTCCACCACAATTACCTAAATTAAAACCAACATTATTGTCCAAAGGCCAAGGTATGCCGTAATCATGGCTCGATTGAAAAAAAGATTTCCAGGCCCTTAATTTTTTAAAATCTTAATGAGTCCTCAGGTTTTAGTGGTGAACTTATGGTTAAAGCAAAGGTATTGCAGGCCATTGCAAACTGGGTGTATAGGCTTGGTTTCTGTAAAACCATCTTCTATTAAACACAGTGGTAACCAACCCTTTTGGTCTTGAGCTACCATTTCGGAGGTTTTCATTTTCTTAATTTTTCAAAATCTGAAATGGATTTATTACAGTTTAATACGGTCATTAGTCATTGAATAAGGGGATATTTATTAAGTATTAGAGTAAAAACCAATGGAACAGTCGGTCTCTTGTACCATGGTTGGTCCCCAATTAAAACTATCGTCATAAATGCTGACATGTCAGTCACATTATCTACTGGTGAACATAAAAACGTTTCAGATAATAGCCTACGATGTAGGCTACTACCGTTTTTCCGCAAATTGATCTGTTAAATGTCTTGCGGTTAGGTAAATACGTGCAGCGTCAGTCGATTCTGGCTGCCTCCACTCTATAGCAGGGTAAAACCTTTTTGATATTTTCTGCGACGGGATCTGGCACTTACGTAAACACTGGGAGGCGCTAGTTTCCAATAAGCTGGATGCACATGCATGCATCGATCGCTGTGGGAAGTCAGTGCGGAGAGTGCCCCCTCATTCTGCTCTACTTCATTCTTCCCTGTCAGCCTGCATGCACCGCTCTGTTTCGAGCCGCATCGTTGTTTTGGTTCCGTCTTTCTGTCTCTGTGTCCTTCCTCACGGAAGGATGCGGCGGTTGAAAAATTGATCTTAATTGACCACTGCTCTTACTCGGTCCCCGAGCGCTTCCTGTTAGGATTCTTTTGATCAACTAAACTACACTCACTTACTATTTTTGATCACTGTTTTTCAAATAAATGTGTAAATGGCTGGAGCGCAGCCCGGAGTTCACGCACTGCAGCTCAAACCCGTCTCCGTTCCGGAGAGTCTGAAGAAAGGCAGCAGGTTTATGAGATGGGATGATGTAAGTACACACGGACGCGCGGGCTCTCCGCGGCACGCTATTTCTTCTGTTTGGGGGAAGGTTCTTGTGTCATAGCGACAACTGATGCAGAAATAAGTGCCATCAAGGAGGATTGATAGAAAAAAATAATTGTTAAAATTAACCCATTCACGATGTCCGCCCTGTACTGGATGGAGGCTAAGCGTATTGTCTATTTTTTTTCTCACCCACATCGTTTGGTGTATAGCTACACTGTCTTGGGAGAAATCTGTTGAAAATTTACGACTGCATTGATAACAGCATGGAGCCTTATACGAAGTGGCTTGAATGCTAGCCTGTACCATTGGGTAGTACTAATATATCAGAACATTAAGTCCACGTGTTGCATTGTTTGAACAAAATTAAGAGATTGCAGTCTGGCTATATAAGGGGCCTTGGTGTAGTGTGCTAATTTAAAATAGTTGCCTATCGTGTCGGCTTTATATTGTGTGTATGTATTGCGTGTGAAAAATCAATTTACGTTTGACTGTAGTATTCAGTGTAGGTCTACCTACTTATATGTAGCCCATCAGAACGTTACAGCCTTAACTTTTCATCAGATCCAACGGAAAATACCAGTAAGAACTCATCTTGCGCTACATTTGCTCAATATTTCCCTCAAAACGATTTGAGGGCAGCTGTGCCCGTGACTAATGACTTCGCATGTAGCCGATAAAATACCCTTCAATGGCGACTGACAGCCGGAAACCTTTTTTTGAAGATGAATGACAAATGCATAAATCTAACTGATCTTTCGTCCATTGTGCATCAAAACGTGTTTGTGTAGTAGCCCACTGCAGCGACGAAAATGAAAACAATGTGTAGGAACGATGTGCCAGGTGTAAAACTGTGATAAGTGGTTCGAATTAACATTCAAAAGCAAATGTGTCTAACGCTCTGGATTTCTTATACATGTGTGATTTCGATTTATTTCAGAAAAGTGTTAAGATTAATAAGCTTAAAGCAGCATTTCGATGTAAATGGATCGACAAAGCAATTTTTCTCTGTACACCTGTAGGTTCTCGTGTTGGTGAGTTTTTGGTCAAGTTTCCACCGCAGAAATAGCGCAGTAATCGCCTTTAATAGTTTTTTATTTTTTATTTTATTTATTTTTTTTACGCATTTTCATTTTGATTAAGAGCCCGCATAATACCTCATATCGTCATCTACCTTTATTTACCTTGATTAACTGCATAGGCTATATACTTGATGACCTGCAACGGGTAAGCTTATGCGCTCAATACCGATAAGTCTGATAGACTCGATTAGGATATTTTTGATTCGATATACTTGCTGTCCTACCTCCAGGCAATGCGGTAGGGAAGTTAAGTTTAATCTGCACTCTATACAGGCGTCAAGACAGCCGTTGTTTGTCTGCTTGAATTGGCTGAAAGGTAGGGATGTTGGTAGGCTATTTTACAGACCACCTTGTGTTGGATACTTGTGTCATTTATGCAAATAATTGCATTACAATACATGCAAATACTCCATAACTTACATTGTCTACACAAACTAGGGCTGGGCTGTTTTATTGTAAACACAAGCCCTTCATCTGGAATCTCTTAAGTAAAATCCTACGGACAAAAAACTCCCATGTAGCTGTGGTATGATTGGGCAATTAAGAGGGTAGAATCAGAGCGATTTTTCCTTGTAGAAATGTGCAGCATCCAGTTAAATTTGCTCTTTGTGCTGGCGAGCTCTAGTCAAAATTGATTAGTATTATTACACATCCATGTTGATTGCAATACATTTGATTAATTTCCTCAACGAAGAGTAATCCTGTTTCTGCATTTTCCTGGCCTTTCGTGTTGACTGTGTCTGTGTGATTAAAGTGCACGGGAGCAGTTGAGAAATACGCATTTGGGGGTTCATATTAGTGATCCCAAAGCATTAGAATCATTAAAAGCCCCTATTACATGATAAATTATAATACTTCATGGCACAGTATGCTGCATAGCTACTGTAGCCAAAAATGCAGCCTAGGAAATATGATTTGTGGGATGCATTTTATGTAATGATTTCAAGTACATTGCAATTCACTTTTACAGAATTTGCTGACTAGCCTTGATGCTGGTTTTTGAACCATACTGCAGTGATGGTTGCAAAGATGAACGGCAAGCTTTCATGTAAAGAAGAAAACTGATGACATTTCTTTGTGAAAGGGGAAAATGAAAGCCATTTTTAATATATAAATTGGTACTTTTAATACTGAAAAAGCTATCGAAACTTCAGGGGGAAAAAGAGAAATGGGTCATAAGTAAATTGAGATTTCTGACTGTTTAAGTGTCTGACTCCATCTGGTTACGGGTTTGTCTTGATTAATTTTAAGTTTAATGATTTGAGAAGTGATATAAGGGGGTAACCGAATATTGTTGCTCCGCTGTGCTTAACCCCTTAAAACATGTGACCCATATAAGGGCTGCAGTTGCTATTAGCTTTTATTCTCTTTAGAGAGGGTAGTTTATGGCCCATTGCATTTGTGTTCTGCTGCGAGATGATGACTGTCATATTGCAGTCATGTCCAGCTCAGAGGTGGTGGTTCTTTTGATAATCCAGGCTATAAAATTGCTGTGAAGAGAAAGCCATTTGGAATTGCCACATCAATAAACCTGTGAGACCCCTTTAGTTCTTTCCATCAAAGCATGCGCAGTTGCACGGTCTGCTGTGTCCTTCATAATCTGTGTTTAAAATGTTGACACTTTAAAGCATGGTCATGAATAAAAATAAAAATGCTTGTCTGTTGCTACGGAAACTGCTATGCTTAAAATTCCCTGTTTTTTCCATCCCAATCCTCGGCAGCAGCAGCAGTCAGGCTAAGTTGCCTTCCCACTGCCCCATGTTAATTCAACACGTGTACGTGGGAAGATCCTCGTATGGTCAAGAATAAAACACTGCTGATATCAATTCTATCTGGACAGGGAAGGTGCAGTACATTCAGTTCTCTGGCTTGTTGGAGTATCTGGATCTTAAACGTGGAGAAGCGGAGAAATTGCCTTTGCTGCACACCGGCGAAGATGCTCTCTGTCACCAAACATTAAATCAGCCTTCGCGTGGGCAGCATCTTAGCAAGATTTAAATAAACCACAGTCAATATCTGATTTGCCTGCCATTTGATGATTTGTTAAAGCTGCCAGTGTTTCGGGGATCTGTGATTCATCGGCTGTAGAAATTTTCCCATCGCCTTAACTGAATCTCGCGTATGTGGAACGCTTACGCAATATCTGAATCAAATGGCAAATTCCCATTTGCCCACACGGAAGAGGCTGAAGGATTAAATACATTTACAGTATACGTATGTTTGAAAAAGGTTTGTTTCTTGCTCTGCGTTTCTTTTATCTAGGGGGGTTTGTGTTTCTTTTGGCCCGATGGTCACCGGCTGTTATACGCCAGTCCCCTCAACTCTGCCACACGGCATTTCTCGATTATCTGTGCAATAGAGTTATGGCTGGTGTGAAAAAATGAAGGGAAGACCCATGAAATGGGTACAGATTCATGTCCTTGGTGGATGTAATGCGAGACTCTGGCTCTGTAAAAGGACTAGTTTCCCTAATCTAGAATGGGCAGTTGTATTTGCAGGCCAACCATACGGTCAATTTTTTCTGTCAGGTCAGAGTAGAGTGCAGTGATGCGAGTGCTCTGTGATGCATAAGATGCCTGCCTCTAGTTCTCACCTCTCTACGGTCCATGAGCTGAGCTTTGCAGTGATGGCGTCAGACTTTTACGCTTCGCGCACGGTTGACACAGATAGACGCAGGTGCCCGGCTCCACCAGTGTCATTCTGCTATGCATCAGAGCGCTCACAGAAACCAGGGAACACAAGAAGTACACTACATGGTCAAAATTTTGTGAGCAACAGCTCTTCCGAGGATTTTGAATCCTCTTTAATCATGGGCTTTAATGTGGAGATGGTCCATTTTTTTCTGGTATTACAGCCTCCACACTTGGGATGCTTTCTACTCTGTGAGCTGTGGGCTTTTGCTTCCATTCTTGCTGGAAAAGCATCAGTGAGGTTGGGCTTTTGATTCCAAGTTTGCTTTCCAGTGGATCTCAGTGGTACTCGATGGGGTTGTGGCTTGGGTTCTGTGCAGGTCATTCATGATCTCTCCAACAGCAGCACCGTAGTCCCATGGGTAGCACTGTTGCTTCTCAAAAAAGAAGATTGTGGAAGTTGGGACGTTGTGTAAAATGTGAATAAAGACAGAATACAATGATTTGCAAATCCTTTTCGACCTATATTCAATTGAGTGCACAATAAAGACAAGATATTTAATGTTCAAACTGATAAACCTTATTGTTTTTTTGGAAATGTTCACTCATTTTGAATTTGATGCCTGCAACACATTCCAAAGAAGCTGGGACAGGGGCATGTTTACCTCTGTGTTTCATCACCTCTCCTTTTAACAACACTCAAAAAGCGTTTGGGAACTGAGGACACTAATTATTGAAGCTTTGTAGGTGGAATTCTTCCCCATTCTTGCTTGATGTACGACTTCAGTTGCTCGACAGTCTGGGGTCTCCATTGTTGTGTTTTGCGCTTCATAAAACTCCACACATTTTCAATGGGAGACAGGTCTGAACAGCCAGCAGGCCAGTCTATTACCCGCGCTCTTTTACTACTAAGCCACGCTGTTGTAACATTTGCAGAATGTGGCTTGGCATTTTTTTGCTGAAATAAGCAGGGACGTCCCTGAAAAAGACATTGCTTGGATGGCAACATATGTTGCTCCAAAACCTGTATGTACCTTTCAGCAATGGTGCCTTCACAGATATGCAAGTTGCCCATGCCATGGGCACTAACACATCCCCATACCGTCACAGATGTTGGCTTTTGAACTTTGCGCTGATAACAATCTGGATGGTCCTTTTCCTCTTCAGCCTGGAGCATAGTGGTAGCCAGAATGGAATCTCAGGGTGTCTCACCCCTGCGACCAGGCCAACCTGGCCAAGATGAAACCACCCGGGGTAGTTGTTCATCCCAAACAACCAGCTTGTTGCAAACAAAAGAGATAACTGATGGGTATTTCGTGCCATTGACACAGAAGACAGAGTCAAAGACACCACTTCGATTCAAAACACCACATTTAATTATACAAGAAACTCATCTTAAATATACAACTTTTCTTGCATCAAAACATGAGTGCATTAGTGTATTTGGTTTACTAAAGGAAACTGTATATAAAAGAAAATCATGGCATTATTGAAACCTCAGACCTAAATGAATTCAGTGTTGTACTTCGTCGCAGGGAAAACCTAAAGTGATCTTAGACGATGCGCATGCGCTGAGTGCTTACAGCCTCGATTTGAACTAACCCGAAGAATACTGGGAACAGCCCAAGGACGTCTCAAATGCCTTAGACGCAATACAAACCTGAAGACAGTAGTACTTTTATTTATTACAATCGGTGATGCCACAAGTTTATTTAGCTTGTTTAGAACAGATATTCTCCAAGAATGGGCTCTAGTGGAAAGACTGGTCATTTCCCCGACATCAGTATTCAGTAGGTGATTAGATTAGATTGTAGGGAGATCAAGTTCTGTGCTCTGCCGATCTACCTTATCGGTTTTTCTATCATTTCTCGGTGTCACAGCTCCAAATATTTTTCTAAAGTAGCTGAATGAGCATTAGAATGCACATCAGTAACAAAACATTTATAGAGATCTCAGCTGGCAAACAACAGTGCTGGAAGTAGCCGTCATTCGACATTATGTCACTGACCGAGGCGATGGGATTTCTCTCAACTGGGGTTCCCAGCATGGCCAGTCCGTCCTTGAGTTGCCAGCTCAGCGCCAAGCAGTATCCGGAGCGATTTCTCAGGTCAGAATGGCTATAGCCCAGCATGCAAAAAGTTTTTTTTCCCCACTCCGATTCTGAGTTCAAATATAAAATAACATAAGACCAATCATTTCTCTTGTCAGACCCGCATACCTAAAAAGTTAGAATAACGAAACTTGCACTTGGAAGCCTTTTTTTTATTGGCTGTATCGCAGAAATCTACGTTTCGTAGCTCTCGCCTCGCAATTTCAGAACACCATTAACATGATTAAAATAACTTGATGGGAATTGCCATCTGCGTGATCAAGAGACGAGCAGTTTCGACGTAGCAGAACTGTTCACTTTTACTAGTATCTCGCCTTAAGATCGTCATTTCTAATTAATTATTAATAAGAATATTCACCCAATTCTACCACTTGTATGAAACGTGTCTCCATTAGAATTGAATTTTATGTCCCCTGGGCTCGGATTTTAAGAGAGAGCCAAGAAGTAAATGATTTAAGTCTTGCGCCACATCAAGGGTCAGCTTTGGATGAAATCTGGCGACTGCTAAACTTCTAAGAGCGGAAAGCTGGCTATATGATTCTAAAGTAAATAAGCGGAGCCACGATGACCGTAATATTTGTACATGTATTTTTTTCAGGCTACATTTACTCAAATTCCTGACCTCTGATATACAAGTTTCTATTGCCGACACACACACACCGATGCGAATAAAAATTACTTGAAGGGGCTTTGAAAGAGGCATTGAATCTAACAATTCAGTGCAAGGCAGAGCGTTTTGAATCACACAACAGTGAATAAAATGCTTGAGATTTTGTTTTTAGTTGTTTAATTTAGTAATTTAGTTTATTTGATGGTCATCCAGTCATGCTGTTTGAGACTTCATTTTATCTTCAGACATTTTTGTGTTTTCATTGATATTGTTGATGTCCGTGTCTTTATGTCATTTATATTTACATGATGGAAATAAGTGAAATGAAATGAAATGAGATCACTGTTCCCTTTTCATTTGGATTTGCATTTTTATGAAGCAAACTTGGACAAATTACCAACTGCAAGGTAGTGTGAAGAGCTTGCAAACATTAAAATAGTGTCACCATTTCAATGTTTTTAAGTGTTTAATTGTATATGCCTGAAGCTTGTAACCTCACCTCAGTTTTTTTGGAACACATTGTGTGGCAACATGATATATAAAAGCATACTGTTGATCACCCTCAAAAGTTTGAAAATCACCCCCAAAAATTTGTACCTGGCGGTTATGATCACCAGCAGATTTGAAGACATGGGGAACACTGCAGCAGTGCATGTAGTGTTGAAAGAAACTGTCCTCCACCCTTGGGAAGTGTTACTACTGCTCCTGAGGGGCTGTTGGCCAGTCAACACACTGGCTTTAGCAGATTCCAGGTAAAGCACCCCAGCCTACTGGTTGAACCCACACACCAAAGCCTAGTGTCCTAGCAGGATGAGCTGCCCCTTTGCTCATCACTGACCTTAATGTTCAGATAGTCCAAGCCAGCTACACTAGGTGTGACAGCTGTCAGGGTAATAACTGGTCACCCTTGCTTAATTGGCCAGCTGGATATAAATGTCAAATTCCAGGCCCTTTCTACCAGAAAAATACATGTAGTTTTGAATACTTGCAAAAAGGGCCTGTCCCATTTCCATTCTCAATGTATCTGAGTTAATATTACGACTTTTATATTGCAGGAGGTTTGGAATGAAAGGGTGCATAAACCAGCGGTGTAATTACACATTCATTTGTTGCAGTGTTGGCATGATCCCATGTTTGTTTGGCAAAATGACATGCATTTGGGTGGAAGGTGAGGTAAAGAGGTCAGACCTTGCTCTGTGTTATACAGCGCCATGCAAATTTAGTTATTCAAAGAGAGCTGCTTATTTCAGTGCTTCAGTAGATATTATTAAGAGTACTTACATTTTTCTTTGTCTGGTATTGGAAAGTAAAAGCATAACCTTGGACTAATTAACTTGGTTCTACTTCTGCTGACTCCTTATGCCATCAAGATTGTCCAGATGCGTGCAATCTGTCAATCCTGAGTACTGTTTGAGCAAATTCAAATTCAATTGAAAGATGTTCCTTCATGGGTGATTGCTGAGACTGGTATGCATGTGTGTCTGCCTTTGAATTCTTTTTTGAACTTGCATGTGTGCTAGAGCGTCTGTGTGTGGTGAGTTCATTGAGTATGATTGATGAGCTTGATGTCCTCGTGTTCTAAGCCCAGCTGTTCCGGTTTTGTTGCCAGGATTCGTCTGCGGTGACCCCTGTGACCTTACGTGTGGATCCACAGGGATACTTCCTGTACTGGATAGATCAGAACAAGGTAAGACCAATGTTTTCACATTGCCACACGTCAGCAGTATTTTGATACAGCCACACACTACATTGCCCTGTGCAGACTCTCAGCATACAATTGTTCATCAGCAATACTTCCCCGCACCTACACTGCAAAACCCCCTCCAAAAAATTCCTGCTTAAAACAGTCTAAGCTCATCAAGCTGGTTTAAACTGAGGCTTGATGCGTTTAGCTGGGTCACCATCTGTTAACCAGCTGACGAGCCTTCAGTCAACTTCTCTATGAGGTTGGCCATCATCTTGCTTTACCAGCTTTGACAAGCATTGTGCAACCTCGGGCAAGTCAAGAAGTGTTAAAACCACAGGTAAAAAAAAATGCCTGCTGCTTTTATCAGGTTTTTTAAGCAGCATATTCATATTGCTTCATGGTCACAAATCTTTCTACACTCACAAGCTCAGAAATTAGTTGCAATTCCCCACTGCATCACTTGGCAACACATTCATGCAGACACGTTCATTTTATCAGTGCTGACACAGCTGTAATCAAGACTGTCTGCGTTGATACGCTGCAACAAACCCTCAGTCATTCAGGACTGACATATGCCTGCTCTCGGTTTGTCAGCAGTGACAGCAGGACAGTGTCTTCTGGGGCACATAGTTCTCCTGGCAGAGGACAGGAGCAGATTCAGGTACTCTAACAGAGGAATTAAATCTACCTGCTACTATGCCGCTGAAATATTTCATTTAGGTTTTTACCCAGATCTCAGGACCTCCAATACTTGGTAAAACTGTCCTCAAACACTGAGATGAACACACATATACAGTTGCAATCAAAATTATTCAACCCCCATTGCAAATTAGATTTACTGGCAAAATTTACAAACTTTCAGCTGTTTGCAATGAACAAATCAAACAATAACAATTTAAATGACTCAACACAACAAATATTACAAGTGGCTCTCCAAATTCAACACAAAATTCCACTTTTAATGACTACTGCAGGCTCAAAATTATTCAACCCCTTCATGACAAGCATCTTTAATACTTAGTAGAGCACCCTTTTGCCGCTATGACCTGCTGGAAATGTGATGCATAGGCAGATGTCAGCTTTTGGCAGCATTTCCAAGGAATCTTAGCCCAGTACTCATGGACAATGGCATCCAGTTCACTAATATTCTAGGGTTTGCATGCAGCAACTGTGTTCTTCAAATCCTACCAGAGATTTTTTTTTGGGGTTCAAGTGAGGTGACTGTGATGGGCACTCTAGAATCTTCCCAGACTTCTTCTGAAACCAAGCCTTGGTGGATGTTGAGGTATGCTTAGGAACATTGTCCTTTTGGAAGGTCCAATGATGCCAAAACATCAGCTTCCCTACAGACGGCATGACATTTTCTCCTTGGATATCCTGGTACTTGACTGAATCCATCTTGCCCTCCACACTTTGCAGATTTCTAGTGCCAGAGGTAGCTAGGCAGCTGCAGAGCATCAAAAAGCCCCCACAATTCTTCTCTGTAGGCAGGGTGTACTTTTCAGCATATGCTTCTTTATTCCTCCTGCAGACATACCGCCGATTCATAAACTCGAAAAGTTCCAGTTTTGTTTCATCACTCCACAGAACAATACCCCCAAACTTCTGTGGCTTATTCATATGGTTTAGAGCATTTTGAAGCTTGTGCTTTTGTATTAGTTGTGGTGTACGTATGTCTTGTAGACATTCAACATTTAGTATGCGCCCTACTGTGCAAACTGAAACCTCAGTGCCTCCTGCCTCCGAGTCTTGCTGCGGGTCTCCTGCAGTCACTCTAGGGTTTTCGACCACCCTTCTCCTCAGGAATCTGGTGACAGCCATTGATAGCTTCCTCTTTCTGCCACAACCTGGTACTGTTGCCACTCTTCCTTTAACTCTTAACTTGCATACTATGCTCCCAATTGTATCTCTATGAAAATTCAGTGCCTGTGCTACCTTTTTGTATCCTTTTCCTTGTTTGTGCCAGGCACTGATCTCCTCTGTTAGCTTTTTGGAGAATTCTTCTGACAGCCATATTTCTAATATGCAATCAAATGTCACTGTCAACAAACCCCTAGCGAGTGCAAGTATTTGATGTGTTCTATCTCAAGCAAACCTGATGCAACTAATTAAGCTCTAGATTAGCTCCATTAGGTGTGCTTGAGACAACACCTGATTTGCAAATATGCTCTTATGAGGGATTCTATTCGGGGGGTTGAATAATTATGAGACTGCAGTAGTCATTAAAAATGGCATTTTGTGTTAAATTTGGAGAAACCACTTGTAATATTGGTTGTGTTGAGCTATTTAAAATGTCCTTGTTTAATCTGTTTATCACAAACAGCTGGAAGTTTGTAAATTTTGCTTTTAAACCCAATTTGCAATGGGGGTTGAATAATTTTTATTGCCACTGTATATGGTTCTATTTAATGTGGGTTTTTTTTTTTTTTTAATTAGACTGCTAGAGAGTCACAAAATAAAGGAGCGCCGTGGGGAATAGTGATCAAAAGACCTGTGGGTTGATGGAATGCTCTGAAATTACATTGCATACATCAGAATTGAACAGTCAATAATCCTATGAATCAAAAACGGCACGTGCATTTTCCCTGTTGCTTCCACGCAAATGGGGCTTTCTTCAACTTCTTTAACTAATACAGATCTCATATTTTTGTCCTTTTTCTAGTGTGTTGGTAGGTTCAGTTCTCATTTGTCTTGAGCACTGCCCCTCTTGCTCAGAAAATACTCGAAAATGACGTGACCAAAATGGAATGAGTGTTCTCTGCAACTACAAGGTCTGTTTGAATAATCTTGGTATCCTGGTAAAATGTAACACCTCTGAAATTTCTGTAGAGGTGTAAACATCAGTTTTTATGTTACTGGGTTAGAGTAAATGAAGATGGAACACAGCATAAATGAAAAATTTTATTTCGGTGTGACAAAATTTTACATTTTTGTAGAGAATATCCTATTAGAATGATGCAGTTGCAGCCCAAACCCTTGATAAAAAAATAACATCTGAATATGATCTGTGCAAAGACTGCTGCTAATAAACTGAAGGAGAGCAAAGTTAGGGAGGTTTTAGTTGTGGCATGTATGGGCGCCATCATCAAATTCATCATTTGGGCACAGTGGGGGTACCATCTGTGCCATTTGAAACTTCCAGGTACCAAACTGTGTAACGCATTATATTTCAGTTATCTTATAATAGGTTCCTTTCCATCTAAATACAACTGATGGCTTTGTTTTTAAAAATCTGCCAGACATCTGTACAGCTTTCCATTCAAATAAAACCATATAAAGGAAAGGAGTTTTTACTCCAGCTGGAGTACTGCTGGAAGTTTAATTTTTCTGCCTGCCATTATATATGGCAGTGAAATAGGCAATAACAATGCTGGAACTCAAAGAAATCAACTTTAATGGAACTCTTCTCTGAGCACTGCCCACCAGTGCATGTTTGAAGTTCAGAATTGGTCAGTCTCTGGAGTCGGTTGGTCAATTTTGATGATTGACATCTTTTATTGAATAGTCAGAGACTAGAGAATCGAGCTGAAGTCCCAAAATCCATGGCAACAGCACCATTCGTCAACAGCAAGGAAGAGGATACATGTACGTATCAAACATGCCTCTTTGTGACTGGAAAATACCTGGAGACTGTCAGCAAAGCGACAAAGACATTTTGGAGTAAATATAAACAGCATTGTTATACTCCGAACACAACTTTGATCAGAAAAAAACCAAAGGTAAGACATAATTTATGGTTATGCAGCCTTCTCATTAAGAATCAGTGAAGAAGACATAGTTCCAGAAGTAGGAGGCAGGCAGGCCGAAGGTGTGCCGAGCAGCGGCGCGTTGAGGTGTCCGACACTCGATGGGGGTCCAGAGGTACTCCCCAGAAAAATTTAGAAATATACATCAAAAATGGTGGCTTCTAGTATATTTATGCAAAGGAGTGCCTTTTTGCATATAAATTTTACTTCATAACTGTGTAGAATTAAAAAAAAAAAAAAAATCAGATTTGCACAAGAATAAGTATTTCTGTGTAGCTAAATTTGATTAAACCTTGGAACTAGATTGTTGTAAGTGCAAGATGAAGTCTAAGAATGTCAAAAATCAAAAACTTGTAGCAGTATAGTAGCTGATATATGGGCAAAATTTCTAAAATTGGCAAATGACACTTGTTGTGTCATGTTGGTGTCCCCAAACAAGACTCAATCTTAATCAAATCCTCATGTTTTTTGCATTATATTTTACCAGATTGAGTCACTGATTGACTTGCTGTATAATTTATGATTGTGACGTGTTGTTTTTGTTACTGTCAGATAAAATAAGCCATTGCAAATCAAATCATAACTTTTATCTTAATTTAAAATTTTAATTGATACATGTAAATGTCACAGTGCATAATGTATGGCATTTTACTCTGTCACCTTGTTCAAACATGACATTACGCTCCTCTGTGCAACACCATGTCAGATCTCGGAACATTTTATGCGATGCTTGGCCTGAAATTCCTGAAAACTTACTAAATTGGCATTTAAGTAAGTTTACGTATAGTTACTTATTTCTGAAAAATTCCTGCATATATGATGCACCTATCAAAATACTACAAACAGTGCTCCAAATCAAGGTTTCACAATTAATGGCAGCCTTTAAGATTATTGTACATAACATCTACCAAAATTAAACCAGGTATCAAATTTCACTTATTTGAGTTTTATTTTAAGTGTTAAGGAACTACAGTGTTGTGAAAAAGTATTAGCCCCCTTCCTGATTTTTTATTTTTTTGCATATTTGTCACACTTAAATGTTTCAGATCATCAAACAAATTTTGATATTAGACAAAGATAACCCGAGTAAATACAAAATGCAGTTTTTAAATGATGATTTCATTTATTGAGGGAAAAAGCGATCCAAACCTATCCGGCCCTATGTGAAAAAGTAATTGCCCCCTAAACCTAATAACTGGTAATGCCACCCTCGGCGACAACTACTGCAATCAAGCATTTGTGATAACTAGCAATGATTCTTTTAAATCGCTGTGGAAAATTTTGAAAAATTCTTTCAAATTCGCTGTGGCCTACTGTTTTTTGCAGAATTGTTTTAATTCAGGTACATTGGAGGGTTTGAGCATGATGGGCCTGTTTAAGGTCATGCCACAGCATCGGATTTAAATCCCAATCGGATTTAAGTCCAGGCTGACTAACCACTCCAAAACCTTCATTTTGTTTTTTTAAGCCATTCAGAGGTGGACTTGCTGGTGTGTTTCGGTTCATTGTCCTGCTGCATAACCCAAGTGCGCTTGAGCTTGAGGTCACAAACTGATGGTCGGACATTCGCCTTCAAGATTTTCTGCTAGAGAGCAGAATTCATGGTTCCATCAATTACGGCAAGTCGTCTAGGTCCTGATGCAGCAAAGCAGCCCCAGACCATCACACTACCACCAGCATGTTTGACTGTTGGTATGATGTTCTTTTTGTCAAATGCTGTGTTAGTTTTACGCCAGATGTAACGGGACGCACACCTTCCAAAAAGTTCAACTTTTGTCTCGTCAGTCCACAGAATATTTTCCCAAAAGTCTTGGGGATCATCAAGATTTTTTGGCAAATGTAAGGCGAGCCTTTGTGTTCTTTTTGGTCAGCGGTGCTTTTCACCTTGGAACTGTCCCATGGATGCCATTTTTGCCCAGTCTCTTTCTTATTGTTGAATCATGAACACTGACTTAAATTGAGGAAAGTGAGGCCTGCAGTTCTTTAGATGATGAGTCATCTGGATGAGTCATTGATGCGCTCTTGGAGTAATTTTGGTAGGCCGGCCACTCCTGGGAAGGTTCACCACTGTTCCAAGTTTTCTCCATTTGTGGATATTGGCTCTCACCATGGTTTACTGTAGTCCCAAAGCCTTAGAAATGGCTTTGTAACCCTTTCTAGACTGATTGATGTCAATGACTTTGTTTCTCATCTGTTCTTGAATTCCTTCAGATTGCAGCATGATGTGTTACTTTATGACATCTTTTAGCCTACTTCACTTTGTCTTACAGGTCCTATTTAAGTGATTTCTTGATTCAACAAGTCTGGCAGTAATCAGGACTGGTTGTGGCTAGTGAAACTGAACGTAAAAAATGTGGTTAATCACAGTTAATTAATGATTTAACAAGGGGGGGATTACTTTTTCACATAGGGCCAGGTAGGCTTTGGATAGGTTTCCCCCTTAACAAATGATATCATAATTTAAAAATTGCATTTCGTATTTACTCGGGTTATCTTTGTCTTATATTTAAATTTGTTTGATAATCTGAAACATTTAAGTGTGACAAAAAAAAAATCAGGAAGGGGGCAAATACTTTTTCATAGCAGTGTATATTGAGCCATTGCATCAATTCCTGTTTCACTAGGGTATAAAAATGAGGTAACATTCATGCGCTATCCCTTTGTCATCCAGCACCATGAAGAAAACAAAACAACTGTCAGTTCAAAAGAGGCAGATATGCCACTGAGCACTGTCAGGGCAATTATTAATGAATTATTGAGAAGATATGGAACTGTTTAAAACCTCTAGGGTAGAGGATGCAACTGAGTTTTTCTCCCCTGGATACTGAGGAGGATGGTGAGTGAAGCAAAAAAATCCCCAAGAATCACTGTGATGGAATTGCAGGCCTTGGTGCCATGTTGGTGCTACCAGGTTTCAAGAAACACCATCAGGCGCCACCTCCACAACCACAAGCTCTTTGGAAGTGTTGTCGGAAGAAAGCCTTTTCTTTTTTATAATTTTTTAAAGATTATTTTTTGGGATTTTCTCCTTTATTAGACAGCTGTACAGTAGAGAGTGACAGGAAGGTTGGGGAGAAGAATGGGGAAGACATGCGGCAAATGACCCGAGTCGGAATCGATCCCGGGTCGCCACAGGAAGGACACAGCCTTTATGGTGCGCGCGCTTAGACCGATGAGCCACCGGGGCGCCCCCGAAGAAAGCCTTTTCTGACCAGAAGACAGAAGCAAGCGCTTGGAGTTTGCCAAGTCATTTAAATTATGACTGGAACAAGGTGCTTTGGTCAGATGAGACCAAAATTGCACGTTTCAGTCAGATACAGCAATAGGGACTTTAAGCAAAGGCGAATTTTGCAATTGCTATGGCGCCCGGAAATAAATCTCTCCTGACAATGGTGCCGTAGCCTCAAAGCCATAGTAGGGACCTTAAGCAACGGGCTGACTTTTCACAACGGTACGGGCGACGTCACAACCTTCTGACAGCTGTGGTTACGTATTAAGAACAGCAGAGTGGCTGACTGTCTACAGCGGACCAGAACGCCTTTGGACAGGTGAATGACGTACAAGATTTTTTTTAACGGACAGCAGCGCACAGCAATGGCTCAAAACGTCTTCTGATGAAAAGTCGTCAGATGAAAGTGACATTTCCGCGGCATTTTAGATTTTCCGTCAGTATATGCACATCGATCCATGGGAAATCAGTTGCAGTCAGCTGATTTAAGCACACATCTAATCAGAGTGTGAAGGAATGGTAAAGTGCATGGGCGTGTGCATATATGTGTGTGTGTGTGTGTGTGTGTGTATATATATATATATATATATAGCATGTGTGCTATAGGCATGGGAGTATAAAGACACTAATGTACATTGGAGTAAATATAGATATGTATAGGGTATACAGAGAAATTGTATACCATATGCAATGCAAGGATGAGGGGAGAATATAGCCAACAGCAGAAGATAGTTCACTATGGTTTTATACAGTGAAATATCCGCAGTATAGGTAGCCTCCATGACAATAGGCGCCAGGCTGGCAGTATGTTTACGTCAGATACCGAAAATTCCGGGTTGATTGCAGTACAGTGCTCGATGAAAATCGTGGTCTTTTTCAGCATGTTTTGGTGTCCTGGATGCGCGGTTGAAATTGTGCATTTATGTATAGTTATAGTTCACATTCCCCGCATTAGCCTCGTCTTTGAATTTTCTCAATCGGCTTCATAGAAGTACCGTAATTTTCAGGAATGGTTCGCTGAAACATGTAATGTATAGTGTGTCACTATCAATTGTAGGACACATTTCATCTCAGAAATCCAATGAAAACCTTTTAACGCAATTACCTGAACCATGTGTTGTCGCGACTACGTGAGATTGGCTCATCCCCTGTAGTAGATCAGCCTGCTACGGCAAGGTAACGCCGGCCCACCGGCTGAAGTCTCGATCAGCGGAGCGCAGATGTATTTCCGGGTGCCGTAGCCATCTCAAAATCTGCCGTTGCGTAAAGTCCCTATTGGCATGTTCGGCGTCGAAACAGAGATGCATACGAGGAGAAGCAGCCTAATCTGGGGTCTGCTGATTTCCTCAGTGTCTAATTTGATTTGTTTCAAATGTTATATTACTTGAAATTTCTTGTAGTATAGAAATAAACACACTATCTTCTATGGTATTTTATTCTTCATGGCATGTATGGATGTGTCTATGCAGCATTTGGCTAAAGAGAGTAATTAACAACTCAAAACATGAAAAACACCAAATTAAGACATTAACATCTTGTTAAAATCCTGCGATTACAATTCTGGTTGGAACAAAAACCAGCATACACCATGGGTTCCCAGGAACATTGTTGAAGACCACTGTTTTAGCTGGTATCCTGAGATTTGTTTTAGAGTCTTGTTTGTATGTGATTTATTCAGAGGCATGTGGTTGCGTGCATGGACAGGTGCTCTCAACAAAAGTCATATTGACTAGGGACCAGTGGCAAGCAATCAAAATAATTCCCTTGTAGTTGACCGGGAGTTCTGGACAATACATTTATTGATAAATACTCTCCAATTTGTCACGTTTATTATGTACTTGTGCTCCAAGACTAGCGGTGCACTGAATAAGCGGGAAGTGATTTTGTTGTCTATTCTTTTTTTTTTTTTTTTTTTTTTAAAGATTATTTTTGGGAATTTTTCCTTTATTTCATAGTTATACAGTGTAGAGAGACAGGAAGGTTGGGGAGAAGAAGGGGGGAAGACGTGCAGCAAATGACCCGAGCCGGAATTGAACCCAGGTCGCTGCGGGAAGGATACAGCCTTTATGGTACGTGTGCTTAGACCGATGAGCCACCGAGCTAGAGTTTAGTGCACGAAAGTCAATGCAAAATACCTAAATAAAAAATATCCATTATTTCGCCATCTCATTTAGCTAGAGTTGAACCGTGTGCATTTATATTACACCAAATATAACTACTCGTTTGCTAGCTCGCTAATGTTTGTTTGCTTGCTTAGCTAGGTAGTTCGCTAGCCTAGATAGCCGACAGTTTGGTGCACAGAAGTCAATAGAAAATAAATTAATTAAAATTATTAATTATTTCGCTGTCTCACTTAGCTAGAGTTGAACCGCGAGCATTTATATTATACTTAATATAACTCCTCGCTAGCTATCTCGCTAATGTTAGTTCGCTTGCTTAGCTAGCTAGTTCGCTAGCCAAGCTAGCTGACAATTATATTTGATATGACATGAATGCTCGAGGTTCATCTCTAGCTAAGTGAGTTTGCGAAATAATGGGTCATTTTTATTGATTTACAAGTTGGGACAAAGTGTAAATTGTGAAAAAAATCAAAACGCAATGACTTTCAAATCACACCAGCCAGTATTTTATGCACAATAGAACAGAGATAACATAGCAAATGTTGAAACTGAGAAATTTTGCAATTTTATCCACAAAATGAGCTCATTTCAAATTTGATGGCTGCTACAGGTCTCAAAAAAGTTGGGACAGGGGCCTATTTACCATGGTGTAGCTTCCCCTCTTCTTTTTAACACAGTGGAGGCGTCTGGGAATTGAGGAGACAAGTTTCTTGACTTTAGCCATTGGAATTTGAACCCACTCTTGTTTAATACAGGCTTCCAGCTGCTGGGGAGTTTTGGGTCCCCTTTGACGGACTTTTCGTGTAATTATGCGCCAACTGTTCTCAATCGGTGAAAGATCAGGACTGCAGGCAGGCCAGTTCAGCACACGGACTCTTCTACTACGAAGCCATGCTGTTGTAATAGCTGCAGTATGTGGTTTTGCATTGTCCTGCTGAATTACACAAGGCCTTCCCTGGAATAGACGTCGTCTGGAGGGGAGCATATGTTGCTGTAAAACCTTTATATACCTTTCAGCATTCATGGTGCTTTTTAAAACATGCAAGTGTCCCACACCATATGCACTAATGCATCCCCATACCATCACAGATGCTGGCTTTTGAACTGAACGCTGATAACAGGAGGGGTGGTCTTTCTCCTCTTTAGCCCGGAGGACACGACGCCCATGATTTCCAACAAGAATGTCAAATTTGGACTCATCTGACCACAGGACACTTTGCCACTTTGCTACAGTCCATTTTAAATGAGCCTTGGCCCACAGAACACAGCAACGCTTCTGGATCATGCTCAACAATGGCTTCTTTTTTGCATGATAGAGTTTTAGGTGGCATCTGTGGATGGTACGGCGGACTGTGTTTACAGACAGTGGTTTTTTGAAGTATTCCTGGGCCCATTTAGTAATGTCAATGACAGAATCATGCCGGTGAGTGATGCAGTGGTGTCTGAGGGCCCGAAGATCACGGGCATCCAGTAAAGGTCTTCGGCCTTATCCCTTACGCACAGAGATTTTTCCAGTTTCTCTGAATCTTTTGATGAAGTTATGCAGTGTTGATGATGAGACCTTCAAAGCCTTTGCAATTTGACGTTGAGTAACATTGTTTTTAAAGTATTCCACAATTTTTTAGGTTGCCGGCTGTAGGCCAGTAACCTATTGTTGTCACTTTGCGTCCGGCGGCGGCGTCGGTGTCGTCCGTTTAAAGCCGTATCTCAAAAACGGTCTGATGAATTTTTTTTTTTATTTGGGGATGTGATCAAATATCGGTCATCAAGTTAATGCCCGAGCAAAAATTTTTTTGATTGAATCGTTCGTTTAGACTTGGCGGCCATTTTTATGTCGAAAATGGCCATTTTTGGCACTTAGGTGCAATTTTCTCAGAAACTGTCCGATGAATTTTTTTTTTAATCGCAGCAATGGAATCAGTATCATGACCTGCTTCAACGGTGTAAACGGCGTTTTGATTGAATCGCTCCTTCATAGCACCACCTAGGCAACGTGTCTGGACTTCATCATTTTTCGGGGCGTTTTGTGCTTTAACTCTCTTAATATAGCATTTAGAGCTTAGGTTTGTTTGAGACAGCCATAGGGAATCAGATATGCCGCACATTGTGAGTCAGCTACTTTTGACCTTGGGCCTCAAGGTCAAGGTCAAATGGCAAAAATGTGCTATAACTCTCTTAACATAGCATTTAGAGCTTAGGTATGTATGAGACACTTCTAGGGAATCAGGTGTGCCGAACATTGTGAGTCAGGCACATTTGACCTTGGGCCTCATGGTCAAGGCCAAATGGCAAAAATGCGCTATAACTTGCTTAATGTGACATTTAGAGCTTAGATATGTATGAGGCACCTATAGGGAATCATGTATGCCAAACATTCTCGGTTGTTAAAATTGGACCTTGAGCCTCAAGGTGAAGGTCAAATGGCAAAAATATTAAATAACAGCTTAATGTGGCATTTAGAGCTTAGGTATGTGTAAGGCACCTATAGAGAATCATGTAAGCCAAACATTCTCGGCAAGTTGAATATGACATTGGGCGTCAAGATCAAATGGCAAAAATGTGCCATAACTTGCTGAATATGGCAATTAGAGCTCAGGTATGTTGGGGGCACCTATAGGAAACCATGTAAGCTGAAAATTCTTAGGGAGTTAGTCAAATTTGATGTTGGTCCTCAAGGTCAAGGTTATATGAGAAAAATGGCCCATAATTGTTTAATATTGTTTTTAGAGCTTAGGTATGTATTGGGCACTAAAAGCAAATCATGTATGCTGGTTGTTTTCGACATATTGGATTTGACCTTGGGCAACAAGGTCCAGATAATGACAAAAACGGCCTAAAAGTCCTTTAATGTTGGCTGTAGATCTATGGTATGTATTGGATACTAATGACAAATCATGTATGCTGATCAAACACACCATATCGGATTTGACTTTGGTCTGCAAGGTCAAGGTCATGTGACAAAATCAATCTATTTATTTCCTTGTTTAGTGTGTTTAGACATTAGTATGTATTAGGCACTAACCCATATATAATTAAAATTTTTACGGGCATTGTAACCGCATGGTCAACCTTTTTTGCGCGATCAATTGCGGCAATAAAAACTGGTCAAAATCCATTTTTGGATGTTTGTTCCTATTAGCATCATGGAATAGAAAGAATAATACTTATAAGACCCACTCGGTGGCAGTGTTATGTAAAAAAAAATCATTGTCTGAAAGCAGAGCAAGAACCAGAGGTGAATTGAGAAGGTGGCACACTTCACAAATTGACAGCAGACAACAGTGAAAGTTCAGGTTAGAAAAAAATCTAATCGGATTGCATGATGCAGACTTCTTAAAGATTATATTTTTGCTAAATGGCAGAAAAGTGACATAAAAATGTTGCTGTCTGTCACTCATGAAAAAGTATGACTGCTCAGTCGAGTTGCCTGATAATAGTAACTAAAACCCCTTTCTCACTGAGCTGCGTTGGCCCGCGGAAGTGGGCGGATGAAACAGTTCTCCTCTTTCGCTGTGAAGAATTGATTCGAAGAACCGTGAATTGATTCGCAGTGGTACGGGACCATTTGCCATCACCGCCGAAATTCGCGAAACAATTATACAGGTTAAACTTTTTCGCGGATGTCCGAGCTGGAGCTTTTTAACGCCAGTATCGTGTAGACAACGTGTTGCTTTCGCAAGAATTCGTGTTGGCTTGCTGTTGAATCCGCGGACTGATGCTAGTTACTTTTCTCCTGTTGGAGCTGTCACTGCCGGCAACCTTCAGGGCCCTTGGCACTCTAGTTCACGCAAGCCTTCACAGGTTGGAGAGCCTCTGGCCATCTTTACTTCTGAGAAACTCAGCATCTCTAAGACATCCCTTTTATAGCCAATCATGTTACACACCTGATGCCAGCTAACTTAATTACTTGCTAAATGATTCTCTTATATATTAATTGCTTTTTCAGCCCTTTTTTGCCTGTGTCCCAACTTTTTTGAGACCTGTTGCAGCCAGGAAATTTGAAATAAGCTCATTTTGTGAATAAAAATGTAAAATGTCTCAGTTTCAACATTTGAAATGTTATCTATGTTAAATTGTAAATAACATATTGGCTCACGTGATCGCAAAGTCATTGCATTTTGATTTTATTTACAATTTACCCTTTGTCCTAACTATTTTGGAATAGGGGTTGTATTTTCTTGACTTCTGCGCATCAAACTATTGGCTAGCTAGGCTAGCGAACTAGCAAGCTATGCAAGTGAACTAATATTAGCGAGCTAGCTAGCGAGTAGTTATATTTGGTATGACATAAACGCTCGCGGTTCAACTTTAGCAGAGTGAGATGGCGAAATAATTGATTTTTTTATTCATTTATTTTGCATTGGCTTCCGTGCACCAAACTGTTGGCTAGCTAGGCTAGCAAATATGCTAGGTAAGCAAACAAACTAAACTTAAAGGTACCCTATTATGCTGATCCTTCTTTTAATACATACAAGTAATGTTATAATGTTGGATGTCCATACTCTGCAAAGTTTCTAAACATAAGATACAGGGGTTTTGCCGTAATTCGAGAACGTGATTTCCTGAACATGATTTCCTGTCTGAACAGCTCGTCCCGAGATCTTCACAAGATCTGGGCAAAACCTGATTTCAAGTTGTTGCGTCCAATCAGGACAGACCAGGCCAGAGCCGGAATCTATTCTATCAGACACAAACGAGCCCAAATCATTTAACATGTAGATTTATCAATATGTGTCCAAAAGCTGTTTGTACGTGTTTTTGTGGATGCACAACTATTTTCTCTTCCAAAAGACGATGCCACCAGCAATCAGTGAGTAGCTTTTCTGTTTGCTGGTGGCAAATAGCCACACTCAAAGGGAATGTTGGCCGTTTGTGCTCGGCATTTCACTGTAGACAGCTTTGTCAATAAAGGATAATTTGATGCTGGGTATGCGTCTCAGCTGCTTCTCAAACCTGGAGCAGTTGCATCGATCAAGCGCTAGGAGCCACAAGCTGTCAGTAACGATATAACGGCAAATAATGTTAGTTAAGCTAACGTGTTACGGGTGGCTAGTAGGACCGCTAACGATAGTTAGCACTAACAACTGGCCTCAAATTCAGGCTTTCTAAAATATCTGAAGATAATGCCTGGATCGGTACCAACTCTCCGTGACTCACGGATGTGGAAGCTGCTAGTTTTACCATTTTGTGTTGCTTTACTGCATAAGCCTACCTAATGCGATAGCCTGTTGAATGTGGCTGTAGCACTGCGGCTAACGTAGCTGTTACTGTTGCTAATGTTCGTGTCCTAAATATGCCCGAGTAAATAATATCAAGGAGACATTCAACAGAAGTTGTGTGAATATAAAGCTCATTTTAAGCTAACTTTTTATACTTGTTTGTAATTTGGATGCTTGGTTCAGCTGTTCACGGTAACGGAACTTCCTGTCTGTAAAACCTGTATTGCAGGGTAACGTTTGTCTCTGCCGTTATGATGACTGCTCGGTTACTACCGCATGGTAGTTTGCGTTCCATGCTACTTAAAAAAAGCTCCTGGTTAATTTATATGCATTAATTCAGATTGGTATGCTTGTATGACTTTGGTTAGCATCAAGGTGATAGTTTCATCATAACGTTACCTGACCGTAGCTGCTACAGTTGAAGCTAACTGGAGAGTTGTTGTGCGTGTCTGCAAAGTTTGGCTGATAAGGCCGCGGTTAGACCAGACGCAGGCTTTGCAGAGCTTGGGGTACGTGTTTGGGTTTGTTTACTGCTGCTTTGAAATGATCATTTTACTTATCCATGACCGGGGTCAGCCAGGTACTTTGCTTTTGTGTGGGCTAGCTCTCTGATCCTACAACGGTGAAAGCAATCGCAAAACGCACTATAACATGTCTGGTATAACAAACGATTTCTCTGCATTGCCGTGGCGAAATTTCATTCACCGTTGAAAATGGTTCTGGCTAATAAAAAGCTGAAAAAGAAGTGGAGGTTGGATACGGATGTCCGGTAGAAGTAATCGATTGGCTAGCTCCACATAAGCAATGCTTACACTGTTTGTGTGTTTTTGCTATGAACTCATTTAGTAGCTTGGTGTCTCAATTTTGTTTTGGTAGAAATGGTTAACAGGAGCTTTTAGCAAAGTTTTCTCTGGACAGCTTAGTGGGTATATAACATGACTATAAAACAGTACAGCTTCAATCACATGCATGCAAGGCGAGACGGTACGAGCAAAACACTAAAATTTCAACTTGCCACTCATTGACATCGTGCTGTAAACGTTTCTGCAATACTTCAATTGCTTCCTCCTCCCGCTCGGGGTCAGATTCGGGATCAAACAAGTACGGTCTCACAGCAATGGATGCTGCAGAGAGCTGTCCTGAAATACCTGCCATCTTGGTTTCCTGGTTTTTTTGGGTCTGCACCCTCTTCTGCAATCAAAGCGGCCAGGCAGCCAATCAAAGCAGCGCCTCATTAGCATAGCCTCCCTGCCAACTCAAAACAGCTCTTGTTTCAAGCCGGCACAGACTGGGTGAGAGAAGAGGTCTCACTTGGCCTGGATCTGTGTGGGTTTTTTTGTAACTGAATTCTTTAAATTATTTTAAAGACCCATGGGACATATTTTAAACGACCAAATGCAGCACAATATGGGACCTTTATTTAGGTAGCTGGCTAGCTAGCAAGAAAGCCTTTTTGCCGACTTAGCTAGCTAGTCTCGCTCAAGTTAAAAGTGAAAGCTGTTTTAGTTGGCGCTCCCCATAGCGACTGGGAGCTCTTCCGTTGTGTTGATGTCTAAATGCAGCGTTTTTCTCTCTTGCCTTTGCTTTTGTGGTTTGCTTGTTTTTGAGTGTGCATTGTTTCTGGTTTTGCAGCGCGTTTCTCTGATTGGAGATTTTTTGGGCTGGTGTAGTGCGTTTGTGCTGACGTGGTTTTGCAGCGTTTTTCTCTTGTATGTGCTTTTTTGGTGTGCGTGTTTTTGGATTTGCATCTTTTCTGTTTTGCAGCGCGTTTCTCCATTTGGAGATGTTTTTTGCCATTGCTGCTTGTTTGCCCATATCGGCCACCGTAGTAATAGGTGGCAATATTGCCATCTGCCGGCAACTATAAGCTAATGGGCTAGCTGTTATGGCTGCATGAAGTACAGTTTGTTTTGCTCTTTTTCGGCTACTGATTCAGTGAGTTTTGGTCATAGAGCGATAAACCTAATATGATTAAAGTCCGTAGTCTCTGCTTTTATTTCATGTATCACTTCTACGGCAGAAAGAAGTAACAGATTCGCAAGCGCGATGTATGTGTCATATGCACCCTTTGTATGTTTTTACAGCGAGTTTATTTATTTGCTTGTCATTGGAATTTTGTGTCGTCTTGGTAAAAATGGTTATTATGAGCTTTTAGCTGAGTTTATTCCTGTTAAGTGGGTATATGACATGCAGATGTTGCTGCACGGTTACCCTGCCCTTGTGTGGTGTTTTTTGTGAGACGTGCCACTGCCCTAGTACTGGAGGCGTTCAAGTTCAAGAGGTTGAAGGCCTGGGAAATTGCGGTGTATTTGAAATGCTTGGCCAGAATGGATGTAGGAAAGTCTTCTCCATACAGGCAGGTTTATAGAATGACTTCAAGAAAATTCTTAATACAGCGTCTTATTCTTAAGTCCTGCAAAAGACATTGCCTTTCATCGATCCCCAGGGACAGATAAACTTTCTAACACAGCTGATGCAGCATACACTTCATAATTTTAAGGGTTTTTATTGGCACACTGACTTGAGGACCAAGTTCCCAGGTCGAGGATCCAGTCACAATCCAGGGGTTATCTCTAAAACACTAGTGGTGGCTTACATGCCAGATCATGTATGAACCCTAAAACCATTCTCTTATGCTGTATTCCTGCTTTATAATACCCTGAGTCAACACCCGGCATTGGAAATTAATTTTGGTGGTGGTAAATGCCAGAATTTTTCTAATTAGGCTTTTCCCAAGTGTGTATTTTCACAAACGCTGAATCATTAACACGTTTGCGCAGTTTAGACACCCTTGGACATGGAGCTGCTCTCTTTATGCATGCAGTTATACTATTCTACACCCGAAATGATTATTGAATATTCACAAGGAAGCAGTGCTTGTCACCGATTTAGAATATGGACTTGTTAACTCCCATCCCTGTTTCCCAGGAATTGTATGAATTAATCTCCTCAGCCAAGCCTTAAAGTGCAGACAGCCTGATATACTTGTCCATAGTATCTATCCAGCAGTTAATAAAAGTGATCTCTTGGGACAGAAAAAATTGTTGTCCTTTGCTGCAACCACTTCAGCTATAATAGGCCAAAGGTATCTCAGTGAAGTAGTGAAAAAGAAGTCATTTTTCTGAGGCAAAATTTCAACATGGAATTGATACTATATCAATCAACAATCAATTATAGTCATCAGATGTTAAAAAAGCGTGATTCCTTACCATTGATTTATGCTTAGATTCGTTCCTAGACGAATTCAGTGGTTCCTGTCCCCCTCATACAAACTCTCACTGAAATGTGGTCACTCTAATGCTTGCTTGGGCTTGTCTGCATAAAGCACAGTTATTGGTCACACCCACGTGAACTCTAACCTGGTAATTATCCATTGACTGACATGTTTTTATCCAATTCCAGGCAGTCTAAACTTTGCACAGCTATTGAAAAATTTTGATTTGACCATCAGAAAAGTATTTCAACCCTTATATAACAGCAGGTTAGGTCGTATTCTCTCTCAACTGTGCGCAGCTGAATGACGTGAATATATAGAAAAAAATACTTCCAAAACTAACCCAGAAGTGCTTCGGTTATATGTACCATATGGACATGTGACACCAACATGATCAATGGGAGTTTTTCCTCATGGAACAGGACTGGAGGGTTTCTTGTACCGGATTGTTGTTTGTGTGGAGGAGGAATTCAATAGCGGAAAGGTTTTCTTTATTTTACAAATACAATGGAGTATATACTGCAGGGAAAATAAGTATTGAACGCGTCAACATTTTTCTCAGTAAATGTATTTCTAATGAGGCTATTGACATCAAATTTTCACCAGATGTCGGTAACAACCCCAAGTAAACCACACGTATAAAGCAATCTAAGCAAAAAAGTCCATAAATTAACTTTTGTGTAATAAAATGGAGGGACACAGGGAAAAAGTATTGAACAGGCTAACTGAAATTTATTTAATACTTAGTAGAAAAGCCTTCGTTGATAATGACAGCTTCAAGACGCCTCCTGTATGGAGAACCTAGTCGCATGCATTGCTCAGGTGTGATTTTGGCCCATGCTTCCACACAAACGGTCTTCAAATCTTGAAGGGTCTGGGGCCCTCTTATATGTACTCTAATCTTCAGTTCTTTCCATAGGTTTTCAATTGGATTCAAGTCAGGTGTTTGACTGAGCCATTCTAGTCGCTTTATTTTCTTTCTCTGAAACCAATTGAGAGTTTCCTTGGCTGTGTGTTTGAGATCATTGCCTTGCTGAAATGTCCACCCTCATTCATCTTCAGCATCCTGATAGATTGCAGCAGATTCTCATCAAGAACGTCTCTGTACATTTCTCCATTCATCCTTCCTTCAATTATATGAAGTCTGCCAGTACCATAGGCTGAAAAACAGCCCCACACCATGATTTTCCCACCTCCAAACTTCACTGATGGCTTGGTGTTTTGGGGGTGATGTGCAGTGTCATTTGTCCTCCAAACATGGTGTGTGCTATGAGATCCAAAGAGTTCAATTTTTGTCTCATCTGACCAGACTATATTCTCCTAGTATTTCATTGGCTTGTCCAAATGTTGTGCAGCAAACTTTAAACGAGCTTCAGCATGCTTTTTCTTCAGCAATGGAGTCTTGGGCAGTGAGCCTGCATAGAGGCCATGGCGGTTGAGTGCATTACTTATTGTTTGCTTTGAAACAACTGTACCTGCTAATTCCAGGTGTTTCTGAAGCTCTCTGTGAGTGGTCCTTGGCTCTTGGACAACTCTTCTGATTATTTTTTTGACTCCTCTGTCAGAAATCTTGCAAGGAGCGCCTGGTCATGGCCAGTTTATGGTGAAATGATGTTCTTTCCGCTTCCAAATTATGGCCCCAACAGTGGTCACTGGAACATTCAGAAGTTTAGAAATACCTCTGTAACCAATACCATCAGTATGTTTTACAACAATAAGGTTGCAAAGGCCTTGAGAGAGCTCTCTGCTTTTACCCATCATGAGATGCTTCTTGTGTGATACCTTTGTAATGAGAAACCTTTTTATAAACCTTTTTGCACCTTCTTTTCTTCATGTATTCAACACTTACTCCCTGTGTCATTCCACTTTATCACACGTAACTTAATTTATGGACTTATCTGTTTTGATTTCTTTGTATGTGTGGATTATTTGGGTTGTTACCAACATCTGGTGAAAATTTCATCTCAATGGCCCCATTAGAAATACAGTATATTTGCTGAGAAAAAAATGTTGACGCGTTCAATACTTAATTTCCCTGCTGAAGTGAAAACAGCCAGTCAGCTGTTTTTTTTTTTTTTTGGTTTACCATAGTTTGAAGGCCTCAATGCAGCTGTGAACAATCTCAGAGAGCTCCCTCCATCGCCCCATTGTGTTTAACACTGTGAAAGCTCAGAGTTCATGTCACCTTATATTCTTAAGCAACTGGCAATGAGAGGTAATTTTGCTTATGCCCCTGTCACACCAGACAGAGTTCCCACGGAGTTTTCACCGCGATCTGAAACTTATCAGAACTCCGTGGGATCGCGGATGAATTTGGAAATCGTTTTGCAAATTATTTGAAATTTTCACAAGCTGGAGATCTCAGGGCGTTCTCACAGTGATTGAGGTGTTCGTACGGAGTTCCCGTGGCGTGCTGATGCATTCCCACCGAGTTCTCATTTGGGATCGATGGTGTTGTCATGGAGTTCTCATTACATGTCTACTGCGTCCACGCTGAGTTCACTGCGTCCCAAAAGCGTCCATACTGCATTTTCTCAGGTGGTATAAAAGCCGTGACATACGAGGGGGTATCAAAAAGTTCTAATTATCCCCAAGAAGTTATTGAGCAATCAGGATGAAATTTTGATTGTAACATCAGTGATCCTTATCTAGTTAATGGACCAAGAACTGTCTTCTTCACCTTATTCAATCTTGTGCGAGTTGATCCTAAACACGAGTAACCCCAAGTATGGAGAAGATTGAGGTGTGCAGTTAATTAAGTTTTTGCAGTTGAAGGGTTGCACTGCCTGACAGATTCACGATGAGAAGCAATCTGTTTATGGTGACGATAGCCCATATTATGACACTGTTGTGAGATGGAAAAGGAATTTCCATGAGGTCATTCAAGAGGTGGAGGGTTGGTTTTCCATGAAATTAGGGGACTTCTATTCCAAGGTCAAGAAATGGTGGGAGAAATGTGTAACTCTGGATGGTGACTATGTAGAGAAGTCTTAAAGGAGGACTATTATCAGTAAATTTCTGCCCTCCTGTTTATTCAATTTGTTAATCCCGTGCTAGTTAAACTGCATTCATATAGCTCAGTTGGCTAATTGACGGAAAAATCAAATTTAATTCAGCCCATTGGGCAGCGCCATTATTTTCCATGGCACCTCTCTCGTCTGATTTCCGGGCGCGAGATGGTGACGTCATCAAGGCAGTCTGGCGCTTCCAGGCGTCATGGCCGATGCACTCGACTTAATGAGATTTTCTCGTCAGTGAATGGATCCGAAATCGCTTTAAAAATGCTGCATTGTCAGGCATGCGGTTGTGTCAAGGACACTAAACAGAAGATGGCCGGAGTGACAATGCACACGTTCCCAAAGGACAGGGATTTAATTTGCCGTTGGGTTATAAATTCGCACAATGGCACAATGCATATCACTGATCAGGGATGCTTTGTTTACACTCTCAGCCGCTGCGTTTACGTCACGATCCCGTGCTTTCGGGGGCTGAAACTCTGTCTCGCGTGGCTTGAGTTCAAAACAATGGCGGCCTCCATTTTGGATTTTATCATGGAAATTACGGGCAATTACCGCCAATTACGTGGAAAAGGACTAATTATCTTGTGGAATACTTGAAGGGGGTGCTGTTGGACTTCATTGCAGTTAATACAAGTCGAAACAGGTAAGCGTGAAAATCCTACATTAAGAACAAGAAAGCAAAATAAAGTTTCTACCCTGAATATGTCTCTGTGATAATTAGAACTTTTTGATACCCCCTCGTACACACTCCTTTCCTTTTCTTTTCAACTATTATGCCGCTTTCAGCTGCGTTCGTGTGGCGTTCATATGCGACCTTGGGGCGTGCCCATGGCGCTCCTTTGGCGCTGTAGGAGATCTCACTGAGCTGCTACAACGATCCTACGGAGTTCAAATCAGAACACAGAGCCACGGCGTTTGTTTTGTGCATGCACAAAACAAACGCCATGGCTTGGCGTTCTAAGAGACCCCACGGCGTTTAGTGGAGATGCCACAGAGATACCGCTGCACTCTAGGTGATCCCACTGCACTCATCCCGGCGTTCTACAATTTTTGTGAACGCTGCAAGAACTCCTTGAAAACGCAACTCTGGTGTGACGGGGTATTAATAATTTGCCTCAAACCAGTTTAAACTAATTTTTTTTGCATCAATAATCATGGAATGAGCCTGCATTCACGCAATGCAAGTGTCAAAAAAAAAAAAATTTGCGACACCTTTCAATTGTTTTGAAAAGTTGATGTTCTCTGTGTTTTTGTTAATTGTGTCTCCCCGATGACGATAGTCAGGAGATACTATGGTTTAGTTCCGGGGCCGCCGCCGCAGAGATTTTATGGTCCGGGTTTTGGAGGCCACAATTATTACAGGAATGTTTCAAATTTTACACTGGCAAAGATATATATATGACAATGCTCAAGACCGATTTTCGTCAATTTCGGATGTCCAATATGGCTGCCAATGGCCATTTTGTCCAAAATGTTTTATGTTCCGGGCTCTGGAAGCCACAATTATTGCAGAAATGTTCTCAAATTTTACACAGGCGAAGATATATATATATATATATATATATATATATATATATATGACAATGCTCAAGTTTGATTTTCGTCAATTTCGAACGTCCAATATGGCTGCTGGCGGCCATTTTGTCCGAAATTTTTTATGTTCCGGGCTCTGGAAGCCACAATTATCACAGGAATGCTATAAAATTTTACACAGGCAAAGGTATATATATGACAATTCTCAAGACCGATTTTCGTCAATTTTGGGTGTCCAGTATGGCTGCCGGTGGCCATTTTGTCTGAATTTTTTTATGTTCTGGCCTCTGGAAGCCACAATTATCACAGGAATGTTTTCAAATTTTACACAGGCGAAGATATATATTTGACAATGCTCAAGACCGATTTTCGTCAATTTCGGACGTCCAATATGGCTGCCGGCGGCCATTTTGTTCGAAATTTGGGGATCGGGGAGATACACGACTCGGTCCCTGTGGCGACCGAGTCATCTAGTTACATATATTTTTTCCTCAGTAAAGGTCAGTGTTTATGATTTCACAATAAGAATATGATGGGGCGGGGGGGATGGCATCCGTGGGACTGAAGAGAACTGACTAGAAAGAACACGAAGATTCATCTTCCATTTGCTAAAAACATTTGCTAAAACACTTTGATGTCCCCCAAAGATCCTTGGGATAATATCCTCTGGACGGATGGGTCAAAAGTGGAACTTTTTGGAAGACATGGTTCCTGTTACATCTGATTTAAAGCTATCACAATACGAACATCATACCAGCAGTCAAACACAGCAGTGGTAGTGTAATAGACGAGGGCTGTTTTGCTGCTTCAGGACCTGGTGATATTGAATAATTGCTGGAAACATGAATTCTGCTCTCTACGACAAAATCCTGAATGGGAATGTCCAGCCAACAGTAGTGATTTATAGCTCAAGCACAGCTGGGTGATGCAGCAGGACAATGATCTGAAGCACACAAGCAAGTCCACCTTTGAATAGCTCAAGAGAAACACAAAAAAGGCTTTAGAGCAGCATCGTCGAAGTCCAGACTTGGATTCGATTGAGATGCTGTGGCATGCCCTGAAACAGGCAGTTCATGCTCGGGAGCCCTCCACTGTGACTGAAAGTAAACATTTTTGCAATGAAAAGTGGGCCAGAATTTCTCCACTTTTATGTAAGGACTCGGTGCCAGTGATCACAAATGTTTTATTGCAGTTTTTTACTGCAGATCTTGCCGCCAAAGGTTGCACAACCAGTTATTAGGTTTAGGGGGCAATTATTTTTTCACATGGGTAATATTGGTTTTGAATGACTCTTTCCCTTCAATAAATGAAATGACCATTTAAAGCTGCATTTTGTGTTTACTCACATTGTCTTTGTCTTCAATTAAAATTAGTTGGATGATGAGAAACACTTAATTGTATCCCCAGACGGAGTATCCGGGGGTACTATGGATTTGCGGTTGTCGCGCGTCCGCGTCCGTAGAGATTTTCTTGTGAATGCTCTACAGACTGCAATTCTTATCCGAACCTTTTGATATTTCACAAGCATGTTGATAGTGGTTAGAGGATGAAGCCTATCGATTTTGGTTGAGTTTTGTCATGCGGTGTCTGGAATATTCCCAAAAAACCAACAAAAACTTTCCCATTGGAAAGAATGGGAGTTGGGTTTTCACAGCTAGAGTGGGTGATGTCACACCTATAGTGGGAGCTGGGAGCAGAGAGGCTGAAAAAAATACTTTTCATATCGCTATAACTTCTACAAATTTGAATCCCTCTTCATGAAATTTCACAAAAACGTCGGAAAATTTGTTGCTGTCGCAGCAGTATAGTTTTTGTAGTGCAGGAGTACATAGTTTTGGCTCAGGGAACAGTCAAAGGACATGAAGCACATCGAATTTCTCTATCTTTTCCATTCAAAAATCACCCAAATATTTTGGGGAGAACAGCAAACAGACAGAGTTTTTAGATCGCTGTAATTCCAACATTGTATCACTCAGAGAAATAAAAAAAGACATCTACACACTCTGCAAAGACCCATGTCTTGAGTGATGTGGTTACATTGGTGACAGGATAAATGTTTTTTTGCGTGAGAAGCAGGAGTTTGAGGTGTGCGCGAGCAAGGATTTCTTTGACTAAGTGACTCAGCGATTCTCTGTGCATGGGGAACCAGTCCTAGCATGGCCCTTTGTGATTGGCTGATTTGATATCGAACCGCTCAGCTGAGTTCCCATGGACATGATTTGGTTAGAATAAGCAACTACGCAATTACGATTTACGCGTGCATGATTTCTGTCGGAGCTCTTCCGGGGTAGGGTCAATGTGACCAAAATGGAAGCTTCGCCATACGGTAAGTGCTTGTTTCCATATCTCAAAGGGTTCTTGTGAATTATTAATTATCGTGTTACTGAAGATATGGGACGTTAATTTATCATAACAGATGCCCATTCCCCCCACCCCTTTCCCCATGTGGTCTTGGATCAAAAAACACTCCGAATGTGATCAGACGTCAGTAATCAAATTCGGTCAGTGCCTTTTGTAATATGGAAACAAGCACTTACCTCGCACCAACACACGGCAATAGATGCAGAGTGATTCATAATCTGGTGATGCAGTTCATGTGTTCATCTGATCGGTGGCCTCTCTTAAAATATTTTTTTTTTTAATTTGGCATCTCCAATCCCACCCGAATCTGAAATGCCCGACTGGGGAACTACGTACAAGGCTTGCTCATATGCGACCTCGTGCTGCCAACTCAGGGGAGTGAAGACAGTTTCTCCGAAACACACGCCTGTCAGCCACTGCTTATACACTCATTGGTTGAATCCTCACAAGTCCAGAACAAGGGCGGAGGATACCCGAACATGAACAAGCTTAGAATCTTCCTGATGAGCACCCGTCTGGCCAACAGGAGGCGCTTAAGCAATGAACAAAGCTACCATTTGTATATTACCCTTCCCGGCAGACCCTTCCCAATTTTCATCCCTGAAGCACAATGGCCAATTGTGTGCTACTCTGAAAAAGTTGCCGACCACTGCCGGTTGGTACGATCGGGGCTCGAACCCATGCCGTGATAGTCACTTCTGCTTCGCAGTGTGATGCTTTAACTGGGTGAGCTATCCGGCAGCTCTTAAAATATTCCTACTGTGTACTGATTTCAACAACTAAAGAGGGGGACCGACTGAAGAATTCGGCCTGCATGGGTTGTATCTTCTTCTTTTATCTTCTTTGCAGCAAAGACGAGAGCGACGAGCTCATCCTTTCATCCAGTCACTTTCAGATTCCTTTTACCGAAAAAGTCTTTCAATGAACTTACACTCCACAACCTAATATCATCGATCGACAACTCTTCTTCAGCCATAATGAAACTCAATAAAAAAATAAAATAAAAGAGACCGAGTATAATTATCGATTGACGAAGTACTTGCAGCATTATGCGTGACAGATCGGGAACAGAACAGCATAGAACTCCATACGTCATGCATACAAAACCACTGCGCAGCGATCGCGAAAACGAGTTTTTGGTCACTTTGACCCGGTGACCTGTCATGTAATACACTCAGTGGATGCCTCCCTGGCTATTTGCGAACTCACTTATAGGGCCGTGTTCATAATGTACACTCACCCACTATGTAGGGCATTATGTTGTGAATGTTCTACATTGAAAACAATATAAAGACAGTGAGTGAGCGAATGGACAAGTGTGCATTCTGTGTGTCATCGTCAGAACGAAGTTAAACTAGCCAGCAAACACGGATTAACCACCAGGCCGATTGGGCCGGTGCCCAGGGGTCTCTGACCTCTAGGGGGCTTCCAGGCACCCACTGTTTTAATTTATTTTTTTAATTTTTATTTATTTATTTATTTTTTACATCGAATCAAATGAATTAATTGTGTGCACGTATCTGTTGAAATACGAAACAACGTAAAGTTACGCTAACAAGGAAAAATTATGGTTGGTTTGCTGGCTGTTGTCTAATGAAGATGAGTCAGGTGGTATCGTGATCTGGTGATGAGCTTTTTTGTACTTTTCGCACCTTGCAACGTGTTCAATAAACGGTGGAGCAGCAAAAATAAAAATAAAAAAGAAAACCGAGACAATGAACCGAGGGGAAAAAAAAAAACCGGCTATTCATAGATAGTTCGCGAGTAAAGACGATGCTGGCCAAGAAGAGGATGGAAACGCCACTGCCCTTGTCCTCTCACCAGACAAGCTCTTCAACGTCATCCCAGCGCCGAGGGTTTGTCTCCCGTCTGTGAATGGTACATGGACAGAACACTACCCCTAAGGCTACTGTCAAAAATAAATACAAATTTATTAATCAGACTACCCACATAATAAGGTCCGCCTGTGTTAATATTGCCTTGTAGCTTAGCTCCATAAATCCATGGTCATAGGTAGGCTAGTATGGTATATAGCTAGAGGATCTCTAATGAGTGAGCCGGAGATATGTCTGCATGTATCAACAGATGGTTGTGGTCAGTACTGATGGCTCAGCCTGGCTTTGTTTTGTTGTTTCGTGTTGCTTGCATTGCTATATAAATGTTAGATGTTGCTGTATTACTGTCCTTATGTGTTCCTGTTTCCTGTTGTTCTGTATGGCTTTTTCAGTCTTGAGAGTGCACCCAAGAAAATAAAAATGATAAAAAATTAGCCCTAATAAAATATATTTTAAAGCTATAATAACAGTAATAGCAAGCAAATACAGCCAACTAAAGACTAGATTAAGAACTAGATAAAATAGATAAAAAAAACAAGACAACAATTTATCTCTCATATAATACACACTTTATGGATTATCCTATTTTAAGATATACATTCTTCTCTCCAAGGTGTTGCATTTATACTACGAGAAGCAGTTGATGTTGGTTATTTTTAGAAAATATTGGGCTATAATAACATATGAATATATGGGTGTTTCTACAGAAAAGGGCACAATTACGGTAAAGACGGTCCGCACATTTTTTTCACAATGGAACTTAGCTTTCCTATTCATTTGGGGGCTAGAAATATTGGGCATGATATTTGCAATTAGGGGCAACTTTAAAGGGACACTCATTCCACTGACCTTGACATCCAAGGTCAGATTATGATGCAGATGTCCATACCGTAATCATTCAAAACTGAGCCAACAAAAAATTAAGTTGAAAATTAAACCCTTTTCACTGATGACTCAGACTTGCCTCCAGGAACAAGTCTTCTAGTATTTCAAGTTACATTAGAATAACTATTGGTTAAGGAAAAAAAGGGATTAACCCTTTCCCCCCGACCAAAAGCAGGTGTCCTTTAAGTTTGGTTTCCCCTGTCTTTACCGTAATCAGTCAGCTATTTTAGTTCTACCGCTGTCCACCAGATGTCAATCCTGCCCCAAAACAAAAACAACAACAACAACACAAAAAGGAGGCCATTGTGAAACCTTTTGGTTGTGGTGGCTGAGTGCCAAGGCTCGGGTAGTATCCAAATTTTTACTTGTCACACAAATTAAATGTCTTTGCCGTAATCATGAAAATATGTTTTTGTAGCTAGTGCTTCTTTATGAGGTTATGCTTGATTAGAAACCTTTTCAGAGAGGTAGAAAATAAGGGAAACTTCACATTGTTTGCAAATTTCCATGGGGCTGCATTATATGTCTTTACCGGCTTCTTTACTGTTATCTTTTCAAATTACGGTAAAGACATCAAAATTACGGTATAGACAAGATCATATTAAAATAAAATTTTGATGCCGGAGGCTTGGCTGGCTGGCCTTTTTGCCCTTTTAATTCTTTCATCACACCAGGCCTAGTGCACTGCCACCCACTTGATTAGGCCTACTTCATCTGGCCTTAAAATCTGGTGCCCTTTTAAAATCCAGACCCAGAAGGGGGTATGGAATCAAATTAGGGCCAAAAGTTTTGTGCTTGTGCAAAAAAGTTTTGAACTTGTAGAAATATTTTGTATGTCTAAAAAAATTTGGAGCTTGTGAAATAGTTTTGTGCGTGTGTAAAAAAGTTTTGAACTTGTAGAAATATTTTGTGCGTGAGTAAAAAAGCATTGAGCTCATAAAATAGTTTTGTGCGAGAGCAAAAAAGTTTTGAGCTTGTGAAATAGTTTTGTGCGTGTGTGAAAATTTCCTACCTTCCTGTGCGACAGTGAAGTTGCGGATACGCTCAAATTTCCTACCTTTGCGTGTAACACTTTTTTTTTTTTTTTTTTACAAGCACAAACCAGATTTACGAACCTCGAGTTACGAAACATGACCCTATTTTTTACTCCTGTAGGGTAGGCTAGCCAATCAGCACGTTGCCCATTGAATAGCCAATCATAATGTTACCCACCGTCACAGTAAGTCAAACTGTCCAATCAGTGGCCAAATGGTTCTGCCGCTATTTCTTCTCCATGTTTATGGAGAAATCCATGGCTCATTGATTTCCGTTTTTATTCTACTGTAATGTCATTGAAATCATATATTCTCGCAGTGATATCTCTCGGGCAATTTAGGTGTGCGCTTTTTACCAACATGGTTTGATTGACTCACGTTACATTAATTAGCTGGTTAGCTAGCTACCCTCCTGCAAGTTGGTGAACGTTACGAACAACCACTGTATAAAACTTGTTTCCAGTTCATTAAACCAGATTAGATTACGATCAATCACCATAAACTACCAGTCAAGTATCTTTTCCATGGTTCGTAACGGTCTTATTAACCTTGTGTTATATCGGAGTTGATCGTAATAACGGACTGTTTCGAGTTTGCATTTATTCAAAATAAACTTTTTATGCAGAATATTGACTCACTTGTATATTCACAGTCTTGACGCATGCATTGATTGTGAAGGGTGAAATATTTGAGGCTCTGGCAAAACGGACCATTTTGGAACATATAAATTACTGGTACTTTACAGCAGTGGTTCTCAACGTCGGTCCTGGGGACCCCATGTGTGTGCTGGCTTTTGTTCCTACCACAATTGCAATTGTAGAACTTCAACAAGCTGTGACTGTCTTAATGAGGTGCTTTTCATGTTCAGAGTTGTTAATATATCTCTTTAGTCAAATGTTACATAGGAACATCCATACATGCAATGAAGAATAAAACACCCTTGAAGATGGTGTGTTTATTGCAATACTGCAAGTAATGTCAAGTAACATAACATGTCAAACAGATCAAATTATACACTGAGGAAATCAATAAACCCCAGATTAGGCTGCTGGACACAACTGTTTCAAGTTCTTTCAAAAAGCTTCAGGTGAACTTAATCAGATCAACATAACCCAAAACTGGTTTGTTTGTGGACTACATTTGTCATGATGAGCCAAGTAGTTTTCACTAATTAGGAGCCAACTACATCATTAATTTGATTGGTTACATTGTTTTCTCTCATTTTATGCTGTTATTTCCGATATACTGCAATGTGCGAATGGTATTTTTGAAATTCTTGATGGCAAATAGATATTTCTGTTAAGTTGTGGGTTAAGAGGGCAAATAACTGCTCTAAACATTAAATGCACATAATTAAGACAAATTAGCAGCTTGTTAAAATCCTACGATTGCAACTGTGGTTGGAACAAAAGCCAGCACACACATGGGGTCCCCAGGACTGACGTTGAGAACCACTGCTTTACAGTATAGAAAAATTATGCAGGGGCATGTTGGAATATAGTTAATTTGGCATTTGGGCCCTTCCCCCAAAATAACAGTCTGCAAAAATTCCTCTCCCTTTACAGCCAGTGCATGCTCATACAGCAAAGGTGGAGACATGCCTTCTCACGCTCAGACTAGAGTTAACAATGAACCTTTCAATGCCTTTGACATGTTTGATTGACCAAAAGATACATGCAGGAAGTATGATACTCCTTTCTTCAGTGCAATTTGCCAAAAACACTGATTACGGTAAAGAGGTATGTCACTTTTAATCAACAATTACGGTAAAGAAACGGGGGGCTCCAAGATTTTGTGCCCAGTGGCCTCTGCAATCTTAATCCGTGCCTGCTAGCCAGCGATTTTGCGGTTGTTGAAATTCACCCGATGGTATGAATTCCTAATGTTAAAAAGGTAACCTAGCTAATTTTCCAGGCTGTTTATTTTTACTGGCAGGTCTAAGCTAATTCAGCACTATTTTAAAACGTTGCTTTCTGTGTCAAACAATCAAACACAAAGAAGCGTTCGATAGAGATGTAACGTTAAAAAGAGAAACATATGTTCATGAATGCGATGTGCCACTGTTTGCAGTCTACCTTAAATGGAACTACTGCTTAGCAAAGCTAATGCAATGTTTATTAGCAAACGTTATGTCTTCACTAATTACAATACAGGCTCGCTAAGTCATCAGCATCTGTTTGCCTGCGTTACCATTGAGATAAGCTGAACCTCCGAGGAATATTTACGCAGATAACTTTATGGCTCTCTGTCCACTGGCCGCCACTGCTAGGGACAGGAGCTCTATTCCCCGTAGCTCTTTGCATAGCGCATCAGCAAACTCGGATATGTATTTAGTCTGTGAATTTCGTGAGATAAATATTTGTAATATTCTCAATCCTTCATAACTCTGTCTCATATTGTGTGTTTTGTCGACTGTGTTCTATTCTTGTAAAAAAAAAAAATCATATAAACAAATCAAATAGTCTGTCGTGCCGTACATAATTTACGAAGAATAATGAGTGAATGAATAAATGAACTGAAGTAATTTTATGTGCATCAAGAAAACTTACAAAGAACTAATGTGGAATCACAATGACACACAATTGAAATAAGATTTGTACTGTTTAGTGATTTTTGTGGTCACTGGTTTCAACAGTGGTTTTTATGGCTTGAGTTCGTACGTGCAAGTGTTTTTTTTTTTTTTTTAATATACAATCCGGTCCGATCCATAACCCGTCTGTGCAGATGTTGACGCCAGCACACATGGAGCTGCTCTATTTATGCACGCAGTTACACTATTCTCTCACTAGATGGCACACCCGGATCAGTTATTGAATATTCGCCAGCAAGCCGTCCTCGAACACAGTTTAGAATATTGGCGAGTTCAGTCCCAACCCTGTTTTTCAAGAGTTGCATGAATTAAACTCCTCAGCTTAGCCTCATGTGCAAACTGCTTAATTCACTTGCCCATACTATCTATCCAGCAATTCCAAAAATGCTTTCTTGTGACAGAAAATATCGTTGTCCTCTGTAGCAACCACTTAATCTATAGAGAGCCTGTGGTATTCAAATTAGTAGTTAAGAAAAATCGGTTTTCTGAAGCAAAAATTTGACATGATATTGATACTGTTATTCTTCTATCACTATTATCTATCTTCTGTTGTTTCCCTCATGCAGGGGCAGTTCTTGGCCAGGGCGCGGACGTGCGACAACCGCAAATCCATAGTACCCCCGGACACTCCGTCCGGGGATAAAACAATGTCTTTTTGTGAGAAAAAGTCAATATCTAGTTATGACAAATAAGCAAAAATTGAAGAAATTGGGGTTGGTGCTGATACTTTTTCAATACACTGGTCTTTGAAAGACTGTAAAGTAAAAACTGCTCATCATGGCACCATTAAGTGCAAGTTTGGACTCTAGTACACAGAAAGACATCTATCAGGATTATTCTGAATCATTGCTAGCTTTTCTGGTGTCAAGCTCACCTAAAATTAGCAGGCACAAAGTGGAATGGAGTGCTGAGGTCTGGTGAGTCCATCTTTCAAATTCTTTTGGAAATGATGGACATAGTGTTCTCTGGGCCAAAGAAGAAAAGGGCCATCCTGGCTGTTATTCTTGATTTTCAAAAGTGGGCGTCTGTCATTGTCTGGGGTTGCATTAGTGCTTTTGGTCTGGTCACCTTGGTCATTTGTAGAGGCGTATCCCAATCTTTTTCTGGGATGCCCCCGCTTGTTTCTGCAGGATAACACTAAGCCGCACATAACACGCACTACAACAGTGTGGCTTTGTACTCTGAGTGCAGGTATTGGACTGGCCTAGACTTGTCTCTCATTGAAAGCGAGTGGCAGATTATGAAGTTCAAAATGGGTCAAGAGAGACCTCACACTTTTGACCAACTGAAGTTCCACATCGGCCAGGAATGGGAACAGATATCGCTTTTGAAACTCCAATTTTTAGTGTGCTCAGTTCTAAAACAACTGTGGGGGGTTGAAATGAGAGGTGATGTAATACAAAGGTGAACATTCACTTGTCCCTAACTCGCTGGATCATGTTGCAGACATCATGTTTTGAGACATGTTATTTTGAAAAACAATGAAGTTAATGAGTTAAATCATTGCTGATTTTTCTGTATTTTTTCCATTGAATGCAGCTTTAAAAAGATTTGCAAATTACTGGTTGCTGTTTTAATTGTCATTTTACACATTGTTAAACTTCTGGAATCAAAGTTATCCATAAAAAATGCTGAATTCTGGAACAAATACTTTCTGAAATTAATCCTCATCTACTTGTGGACCAGAACAATACCTGATTTGCAAAAAAGGTGTTAATGAAGTTGCTTCAGGTGTCAAGAGAATCTGTAGCCAAGTACAAACCCCAACTCCAATGAAGTTGGGAAGTTGTGTAAAATGTGAGTAAAAACAGAATACAATGTTTTGCCAATCTCATAAACCCACATTCTATTCAGAATAGAACAAAGACAACTTATCAGATGTTGAAATTGAGACATTTTACCATGTCATGAAAAATATTAGCTCATTTTGAATTTGATGGCAGCAACACATCTCAGAAAGCTTGGGACTGGGCCATGTTTATCATTATGTAGCATCCCCTCTAAACAGTCAGTAAACATCTGGGAAGTGAGGAGACCAAATGCTAGAGTTTCGGCAGAGAAATGTTGACCCACTGTTGTCAGATGTAGGATTCTAGCTGCTCAACAGTCCTGGATCTTCTTTGCTGGATTTTTCATTTTATGATGCGCCAAAAGTTTTCTGTCAGTGAAAGGTCTGGACTGCAGGCAGGTCAGTTCAGCACCCAGACTCTTTATTGCGAAGTCATGCTGTTGTGATGGATGCAGAATGTGGTTTAGCATTGTCTTGCTGTATTACGCAAGGCCTTCCCTGAAAAAAACGTTGTCTGGATGGAAGTATATGTTGTTGTAAAACCTTTAAATACTTTTCAGCATTGATTGTGCCTTTCCAGATGTGTAAGCTGCCTATGCCATAGGCACTAATGTTACTCCATACCATCAGAGATGCAGGATTTTGAACTGTACGCTGATCATTTGGATGTTCCCTCTCCTCTTCAGTCCGCATGACACGGTGTTCGTGGTTTCCAAAAAGAATGTGAAATTTTGATTCATCTGACCTCGGGACAGTTTTCCATTTTGCCTCAGTCCATTTTAAATGAGCTTTGGCCCTGATAAGACGCTGGCGTTTCTGGATCGTGTTCACGTATGGCAACCTCTTTGCATGATACAGCTTTAGCTTGCATTTGTAGATTTCATGGCGAACTGTGTTCACAGACAATGATTTCTGAAAGTGCTCCTGAGCCCATGCAGTGAATTCCAATGCAGAATCACACCTGTTTTTAATGTAGTGCTGCCTGAGGGCCTAAAGATCACGAGCATCCAATATTGACCTTTGGCCTTGTCCCTAGTGCACAGAGATTTCTCCAGATTTTCTGAATTTTTTGAGGATATTATGTACTGTAGATGGTGGGATATTCAAAGGCTTCGCAATTTTACATTGAGGAACAATTCCTGAAATTGGTCTACAATTTTAAGATGCAGTTTTTCACAGATTGGTGAACTTCTGCCCATCCTTACTTCTGAGAGACTCTGCCTCTGTAAAATGCTCTTTTTATACCCAGTCATGTTACTGACCTGATGCCAATTAACCTAATTAGTTGCAAAATGCTCCTCCAGCTGTTGTTCATTAGTACCACTTACTTTTCCAGCCTTTTGTTGTCCTGCTCCAACTTTTTTGAAATGTGTTGCTGACATCAAATTCAAAATGAGCTAATATTTTTTTATGAAATGGTAAAATGTCTCACTTTCAACATCTGATATGTTGTCTATGTTCTATTGTGAATAAAATATGGGTTTATGAGATTTGCAAATAATTTTTTTCTGTTTTTATTCACGTTTTACACAACGTCCCAACTTCATCAGAATTGGGGTTTGTATTTATGATTTCTGTTAATATTTGAATTAAATTCCAAGTTTAAATAAACTTGAATGGTGACTGTATGTCATGCTTGGTTGTTTGCATTAAGTGTCATCCTTAGAGTTGTTTAGTACGCACACATCACCTTCAGGGCTTGAAATTAACTTTTTTACTTGGTAGCGCTGTGCTCCCAAGTTCAAAAAGTTAGGAGCGCGAGCCAAAATTTAGGAGTACACACATCAAAATCTAAGTAGCACAATATATATATTTTTTGTTTAAAAACTGGAATATAACACTGCACATTGACAATGCAACTAACTCCAGCAAATGAAAGTTATTAGACAATATGACGGTCTTGAGTTCATTGATTAACAAAAGTTTCCAATACATTGGCTTTCTGCCATATTCTGAGGCCAGGATTTAAAATTTGGTCTCCTGGCTCTCTGCCCTTCCATCCATCTCTTCACTGCCCTTGAGGCATCAAATATGTCCAGAGGAGGACCCTCCACACTGTGTAATGGCCGGTAGTGTAGGAGGCCAGATACAGCGAAAAGAGAGAACGTGAGCAGCGAGTAAACAGTACAAACACAGAGGACAACACAGACCAAACGCAAGAACTCGCGCCTCCAAAGGACGTCTAATAGTCCGAACACCGGAGGCAAAGCGAGAAAGAGAAAGGGAGAAGAAACTCCAAAAATTAGAGGAGATAAAGTCTTTCAAAACCTGACTAAAGATTCCTTCAGCTATAGTGCGTAGCTAAACACAGACACTCTAGCGAAGGAGGCGTGCCGGACTTCCTGCTTATATAGATTCTGGGGAAGCGCCGCCCCAGCTCAATCAGCCAGCTGGGTAAAGAATTCGATAGCCCAGGAAACGATATCGTCCTGGGACTAGAGCCACAAAGAAAAGCCCAAAACACACGGGCAAAAATCCAGAACCATGACACACTGATGCGAATCACATTTCCAACTGTGTTAGGGTTAAATGCAGATCTGACGTTAAGTCATTGTTTTTGCCTCAATATTGCAATATGAATCAGTCTACAGAGGTAACTTTGCTATTCGTTAGCTTATTATAACATAAGCAGATGTTATAATGAGTTTGATATGTTTGTTTTAAGATGTATGCTGCATGCCATTGTCATCTAATTTCTGCAATTTCAGGAACACCCAGCGCATACATGCAAATATATAAATGCTTACAGGTCGAAAGATGCGCTGAAAAAAATTGTTTTTATGATTTTTGCAGATAGGCTACTTAAGATATGAGCGAAGAAACCGAGACGAAAATTTTAGGCCTGCACATGCGCTGAAGTGCGAGGCTGCATATTTTGATTGGAAGCAAAAATTGACAGAACACCGGACCCACTCGTTGACGCACATTTGTCACAGCATTTCTGTGTTTCGCGCTTTCACCATGTTTGAAGGGACTTGCACGTTTAAAGAGTTTGGACTCACTAGCTACCTGCGAGATCCGGGCCATAATCTTTTCAACGAGCACAGTGCACTTCACCTTCTTTAAACCTCAGCCATTCAAAATTTCAAAGCCACTCTTTGTGAAAATAATATTCTCATTTCGCTGCCAGTTCGTCCAAATTACCGTTGTAGTCATTGTCATGATTCTCAGTTTCAGACAGTAACTCTTGTTACCGACTCGTTTTTTTAACGTTAACGGTACCAAAAAAAGTCTTATATTGTTCTACGTTTCATTTTTCGTCTCGATCTTGTGTATAGTTACAATAGTAACTCTCAGTACCGCGAAATGAATTGATTGACGGCTTATATTAACCCTTTCAGCGCCATAGGAAACTATAGTTGCCCAATGATGCAAGATATCAAAATCAGATGCTGTTGAAAACCTATCATGTGGCAACTTGTTTAAAAAAGCTCCCCTGCGGGAGCTCTTTTAAACAAGTTGCCACATGATGGGTTTTCAACGGCTCAGGATAACTACATTTTTAATCCCTTGAAAATTTATTCAGTGCTCAAAGGGTTAACCATTCTAGAATCAGCACTGAGGTTTAGGACGTCAAGCTCCCCTTTGATTGGTCAGAATGGTCACTGTCAGCTCGAAGGAACACACTGCGCGCTCCATTTTATACCGCACGCCCTGCGTATGTGTCAGTGGATGCTTGCACTGCTCCGGCACATACGCCCATCTCTATTCAAGCTGCAGCAGCGGTTTGCATGCCTACTGACTACCAAATGTACAGGAAAAGAGGCGTTTAATTGGGGGAAAGCAGTCGCACAGGTGCGACTATTTTAATTCAAAGGTCGCACAGTGTTAATTTTGGTCGCAATTTCGAGCCCTGACCTTTCCATATTCATTTTGTGGATTACAACTGAATTAGTTAATGTGTATTTAGCAACTATGGCTAGTATAGTTTGGGGATTGTGATTCTGTAAGTTGCTATTCATTGGAGGATGGTGTATTTGACCAGTAGCTCTGTTCAACAGCTAATTCAAGCTCGTTGTCATCACAGGGATGACCACGCTAAAGAGCTTCTTCCTCAGAAGGGAGAGAATGACTGGTAGTGAATGGCGTGGAAATTATGGATTTTTATGAGCTTTTTTGCTTAAAAGGTTCATATCCTGTTCTCTGGACATCCAAGAATATAATGACTTGCCAAAATACAACTTAATATGGGATTTCGAGGAGCAAGGGCTTATCAACCATTCATTATCTTACCTGCTTATTCCTGGTCAGAGCTGTGAGGCGGCTGAAGAGTTAGCTTATTCCTCACAGGGATCATGCACCATTCACTTGCACAGTAGATGACCTGACACACTTTTCCTTGGACTGTCGGAGGAAACCAGAGTACCTCAAGGAAACCCACGCAAACAAGGAGAATGAGTTAACTGCAGCCCAATTAATTGTAGCCCCTGGATGAAGTTGGGCGGCTACTATGGATTCATGCTTGTCGTCTGTGCTGCCGTGTCCGTGTCCGTAGGCACTTCATTGTGGACGCTGTACAGGCTGTAATTTTTCACCGATTACTTTCATATTTGGTATGGACAAGTGTTATACTGTTATGACACCTATAGATTTTAGTTGCTATGGCGACAGTATTGGCTGAGTAATGCGCAAATTTGTGCTAAAACATAGACATTTCTTTGTGGACGCAGTACAGGCTGCAGTTTTTGACTGATTACTTTCATATTTGCTATGGACATGTGTTATACTTCACTTATGACACCTACCGATTTTGGTTGCCGTGGCGACAGTATTGGCCGAATAAATGCGCAAATTTGTGCTGAAATATAGACAATTCCTTGTGGATGCTGTACAGGCTGTAATTTTTGACCGAATACTTTCATATTTGGTGTGGGCATGTGTTATACTTCACTTATGACACCAATTGATTTTGGTTGCCATGGCGACGGCGTTGGCCGAATACTGCACAAATTTGTGCTGAAACATAGAGATTTCCTTGTGGACGCAGTCGAGGCTGGAGGTTGCGGGGGACCGGACTGTCTAGTTTATCTGCCAATATCGGCCCATCGCTGGTGTATCAGCATCAAGATATATGCTATAATTTGCACCGATATGAAAACTTTTCTAATAGAACGTAATGCAGAAAAAAATGCTTTGGGTGATTTAGGTATTGTTTTCTTAATTTCTAATCACTAAATTCTGTTTCAGTGCACTGTGCCACTTTGTACAATAAAATGTATTGTTGAACTGCAACATATGCTGCCTCTAGTATAGATCTATGTCACAAGTGTTTGATAACCATGTATATAAATATATATATATATATATATTTATGTGTGTGTATGTGTATATATGTATGTGTATATACAAACAGGTGACAAATTAATTGAAAAATCAACATGAAGTCTTATTAAGGTGTCGGGCCTCCATTAGCTAGCAGATCAGCTTGATACACACCTTGGCATAGAGTCTAGATGTGTAAAACTTTATTGCGGGGATAGAGTACTGTACCTTTCTTCGAAGAGATATTCCCACATGTAGTGTTTTGATGGTGGTGACGGAGAGTGCTGTATTAGATGTTGTTCGAAAATATCCCATACAAGTTCAGTTTGTATGAGGTTTGGTGACTGCAAAGTTGGTGGAATATGCATAGGATAATTTTCAAACTCATAAAACCATTCAGTGCAGCTGGATTTGATCACTCGGTAAAGGTGCTGCACTGCGATGTAGGAGTGACCACCGCGGCATTGGATTGAATTCAGCCATGCCAGTGCCGAGAGCGGATAGCAGTCTTTTGAGAGCATCCTAGAAGTGGCTTCCCTCTGTTCAGGGATATGGGAGGGATGCAGTTGGTTTGGGTTAGCTTTCTTCAATGCTCATGTGCTTCCAGCTGGCCACTTGGGTGCTCGTGGCTGAGTAACATTCGAAGCATGCATACATTTCCTCCACCCTCATCCTCATGTTGCGAGGTCTGAAGCTGGGAGCGAAAAGAACTGTCTGCCAAGATGGCAGCATGAGTTGCATATGGGCATGCTTATATGTAGTTTACTATTTGGGCATTCTTGATTTGGGTGGGATTGGGGACGCCAAATTTATATAAAAATATATATATATATATATAAAATATATATTTAAAAAACCCCACAAAAATCCTTTAGGGACTGTCATCCTGGACCACTCCCATCATGGCAGGAGTGCTTCATCATAGGGTATAGAGGTGATCACACAGAATAACTCTGCATTTATTTTCAGAATTTATTGGAACAAGTTGACACCAACCTTGCTAGGAAAATAAATGGAAGCATCTGCATTTATTGTTTGTCCGTGCATTTATTCAGGTCAGTTTTTTTTCTAATTTGTCTCCTGTCTGTCTATGCATGTATAAAGAATATCAGTTGATATTATGTCAGAATTTTCTACTCCTTAATATCTGCAACGGCCCCAAAAATCCAGTTTTAGTTGGGTTCTAGTTAACTCCAGACAGAAAGGCTCCTGGTCCGACACCCACTTTACCACAGTGCCACCTGTTTGGACATTCCCATTTTTCATTTTTTTTATTCCCTTGTTTTCATTTTCTTGTTTCTTTTCCTTGCATCCTTGACGGGTGGGTTGACATCAACAGAAGGAATGAAGAGAAGAAAGGATGTTAAAGATAAGTGATTGGAATGAGCCCAGGGACTTTGAGGGCAGCAGCACTCTCGTCTCATCGAGTCTCCTAGGCAACGACACTCAGGTCGTCTTGTATTTTGGAACAACGCCACCCAGAGACTCCCAAGTGTGGATCATATATGATCTCCAAATATGTAGGGATTTGGATTTATTTTTAGCCTTTGTAAAAGAATTTAGTTTATATGGTGGGGGCTCTTTGTTTTTTTTTTTTTTTTTCAGATTAGATTCCATCTTGGCTCAGGGAAGCTGTGCCTCAGGGGAATGGGCTCTTTTTTCCTGAGGTACCACACTTAGTGCTTAATTTGGTTGTGTCTGTTGACTTGCCTGTCTGATGTTGCACCTTTAGTTGAGAGTGACAGTTTTCGTGGAAGGAAGGGATCTGGCCATAACAGACGGAGAATCAGGCTGATCAAATCACTGTCTCGCTCTGGACCACCCAATCAGACTGAGGGGGAGGGATAAGGCACCAGTCTGACTGCATATCAGTAGACTAGGAGCAAAGCTAATGCTAAGATGTTTTACTTGTACAAATGGGTCACACTCACCTTGCCTTAAATTAATACATAAAGTGTGTTCATATCACGACGGCGTCAACCAATATGTTTATGTCATGCTTTTTTGTAACGGACTGGGCTGGTTTTGGAATGGGCTGTCGCTGGGAATACATATGTATGTGTGCATATTGGGATTTCTGTTTGTTGGAGTGTATATAGGGACGTTTGAGGCAGTGTACATTTTTTGATTAGACAGGCATTTGTCTGGCAAGGTATGTTTTGTATGTGTGTGAGTGTGTTTGTGTCTGTGTCGGAGAGAGACAGAGTATGCATTTGTTGATTGCTGTATTTGTGCGCCTGTGTGACTGTGCCAGCATTTGTTATTTTTTCTAGCTGGCACTGCCACTGGCCATGTGTCACCTAGTTAGGTTTTTATGTGAGCTTTTAGTGATTGTGTGGAGTTAACCGAGACAGTCTGATATTTAAGCTTAGACCTGGGAGGAAGAGCTAGAGACGGTCCTCTTTTTATTCTCTCCTCTGCATTTAATGATGATATTATTCTGCAGTGTTCAATCTCCCTGTGATGCATACACAAAGTAATAATTTTCATACTAAATCACCCCCTTGCTCTCTGTTTCAATAATAGCTGTGTTACCCTGACTAATGATTCCACATAGAATAGTCCCAGCGCTGAATACCTGCCCAATCACAATGTCTTTTCCTTGACTTCACACAGCTAACCTGCGGTAATATCTTAACACACCACAAGGGGCTTTTCTGTGGTGTTGTGGTGGGCTGGCACTGTGGGATAGTGGGGCGAGCCTCAGGGTTGTGAATGAGGAGAAGTGGCCTGACGGCTCTGTATCTTTGATTTGATCACCTGTCTTCACCTCAAAGTCCATCATGCACAAACTGCCATCGTCATCATGCCCCAATGCAAACTTGGAGATTACAATGCTGCCACCTGCCCACCGTTATAGAGGATCCAGCTGAGCTGATGCACGATCAGAGCCGTGCACTGTGCCCCTCACTACAGACTGTCATTTGAGCCTGGAGGAGGGCAACTTTAAAGATGACAAAAGGCTACACATAGAAAATGGAATGGAAAGGAGAGAGAAAGAGAGTGAGAAAGAGTGAGGGAGAGAGAGAGGACCCCTTCTCTCTGATATATACTCATAATATTTCCTCCTGTGTAAAGGCATCAAGATATGTGACATTTAGCTGTTGAGTGTTAGCTGCCAGCTGTGAAGTTTCCCCCCATCTTCCTATCCCTCAATGAGCAGATGGGGAAGAACTTTATTTTACAGCTGGCTGCTGACACCTTACAGGCAAATATTGCATATATTGATGCCATCAACAAAGAGATATTTTGCGAGTTGATGTGGTGCTGCCATCCTGTTTATTGACTGATAACTTATATCAAACTGGACCTATCTGTCAGATTTTACCCTGGGAAATATGTTTTCAGTATGAGTAACACGCGCATCAGAGAAAAGAGATGGAGATGGACAATTAACTACACTCCCCAACTGTCTGGATGCTGAATAGAGAACCGTGTTTGCTGCTAAATTACCTATCGTATTATATACCTCTTCGAACAGCTTGTTGATCCTAACTTTTCAAAGCATCTGGAAGAAAACCCTACACCCCTGTGTACCATTTCCTGATATGGTGTTGTTCAGATGATGGGTAATGCTTTTGGAAGAAATGCTATGTAGCTAGCCAGGAGCAATTAAATTGGTAAGATGTAAAAGTAGCAGGGTAAATAGCTAGCAGTCTGATGCAGTGTCTGTTGTCTGATAAATGTTACATTGGATGATGCATACAGTGCTATGAAAAAGTATTTGCCCCCACCTGATTTCTTTGATTTTTGCGTATTAGTCATATTAAACTATTTCAGGTCTTCCAACTGATTTTAACAGACGACAAAGACAACGCGAGTAAACACGAAAAGCAGCTTTTGAATTATTTCATATATTGAAGGTAGAATTATTCAAAACCTATGTCTTTGATGTGAAAAAATAATTCCCCCCCCAAAACCTAATTACTGGTGCTACAACTCCTATCAAATGTTTGTGAATGAGTCTTTTACATTGCTGTTGACACATTTTGGCCCACCTTTCTTTGCAGAATAGTTTGAATTCAGCCAGTTTTGAAGGTTTTAGTGCATTATCTGGCTGCTTTAGATCATGCCTCAGCATCTCAGTCTGATTCAAGTTAGGACTTTGACTAGGCCACTCCATAATCTTCACTATATGTCTTCTGAGCCATTCAGAGATGGACTTGCTTGTGTATTTTGGATTCATTGTCCAGCTCCATGACTCAAGTGCACTTGAGCTTTAGGTCAGTAAGTGAAGACAAGACTCATGAATCGACATCATGATTTTCTGGTAAAGAGCAGATTCCATGGTTTTATCAATTATGTCAAGTTGCCCAGGTCTTGAAGCAGCAAGGTAGGTCCAGAGCATGAAACTGCCACGACCATGTTTGACTGTTGACATGATGTTCTTAGTGTGAAATGCTGTCGTAGCTTTACTCTAGATGTAATCGTTTGGATGTCTGCCAAAAAGTTCTACTTTTGACTCCGCAGTCCACAGAATATTATCCCAAAGGTTTTGGGGGCCATCAAGATGTTTTTGGCAAACCTGAGATGAGCCTTTGTGTTTTTGTTGGTCAGCAGTGGTTTTCACCTTGCATCTGTCCCATGGATGTCATTTTTGCCCAGTATCTCTTTCATTGTGGAAATGTGAACTCTGACCTTAACTGAGCCAAGTGAGGCCTTCAGTTCTTTAGGTGCTTGTCTGGGTTCTTTTGTCACCTCCTGAATGAGCGTACTATTAGAGGAATTTTACTGGGCCGGCCTCTCATGGGAAGGTTCACTGCGGTTCCAAGTTTTCTCCATTTGTTGATAATGGCTCTCACTTTGGTTTGCTGGAGTCCCAGAGCCTTAGACATGGCTTTTAACCTTTCCCAGACTGATGGATGTCAACCACTTTGTTTCTCATCTGTTCTTGAATTTCTTTATATCACAGCATCAAGTGCTGCTTTTTGCCTACTTCACATTGACCGATAGGTTCTATTTTAGTGATGTTTAGATTCATAGGGGTGGAAGTAATCATGCTGGGGTATGCCTTTGAAACTCATGCAATATTCAATTAAAACTATTTAATTGGTTTATTTAGAATAAAGGAGGCTATTACTTTCTTATATAGGGCCAGGAAGGGTTGGATAGTTTTTTCTTTCAATAAATGAAATCAACATTTCAACACTGCATTTTGTGTCCACTACATTTTAAAATTAGTTTGATGCGAAAAATTTAAGTGGGAAAATAAAAGAAATTGGGAAGGGGCAAATACTTCTTCGCAGCACTGTATGTTAGTATTCTGCATATCATCCACAAGTCAGAATATTTATGGCTATTTTGTTCACTGATTGCTGCCAGGGATGGTGTTTGGATCATCACCTAGTTATTAGGTGTCATTTTGCTCGCTTATTTGAGTTTGAAGCCAGAAGTCAATGCGTTTCTGCTGCCACACCACTTTTGATGGCACATCTACAGCAGCCCCCTAAGCAAGGTCAAGTGTTAAAGGGGCAATTGGTAACTTTTAGAAAAATATCTATTTATAAAAATATTTGCTGAAACTGTCACTCGATACCAGGGTTTCCTAAACTCGGTCCTGGGGCCTCCCTCTGTATGCTGGTTTTTACCCCTCAGCCTCGGCTAAGGGGCAGAGGGGTAATGTCGTCACTTGCGATGTCTGTCCGTCCATCTGTCCCGTAAACTTTTGTATTCTGCACAGTAACTTGAAAACGATTTTGTCAATCAACGCCATTTTTGCTGTGTTGCTTGCTCTTGTGTGCCAACAGAAGCCTATCGATTTTGACGGCGCTTGGATGTTCAGTATGGCCGCCACAGCCGCCATCTTGAATTTTGTATTCAGCAAGATAACTTGAAAACGCCCTCCTCAATTTAAATTCATTCCAAACAATCCATGGGCTGAGGGGTAATGCCCGCTTTGCGGGGCCATTTTTGTTCCAACTATAATTGCCATCATTGGATTTCAATAAGCTGTTAATTTGTCTGTTAAGCTGTTAATATATATATATAAGCTGTTAATATAATATATATAATAAGCTGTTAATATATATATATATATATATATATATATATATATATATATATAGTTCTGTGAATAAGTATTTGCCCCCTTCCTGATTTCTTTTTTTTTGCATATCTGTCACCCTTAAATGTTTCAGATCATCCAACAAATTTTAATATTAGACAAAGATAACCCAAGTGTATACAAAATGCAGTTTTTAAATGATGATTTCATTTATTGAAAGAAAAAGGTATCCAAATCTACCTGGCCCTATGTGAAAAAGTAATTGCCCCCTGAACCCTAATAACAGGTTATGCCACCTTCGGTGACAACAACTGCAATCAAGCTTTTGCGATAACTGGCAATGAGTCATTCACATCGCTGAGGAGGAATTTTGGCCCACTCTTCTTTGCAGAATTGTTTTTTATTCAGCCACATTGGAGGGTTTTTGAGCATGAATGGCCTGTTTAAAGTCATGCCACAGCATCTTAATCGGATTTAAGTCCGGACTTTGACTAAGCCACTCCAAAACCTTCATGTTGTGTATTTTAAGCCATTCAGAGGTGGACTTGCTGGTGTATTTCGGATCATTGTCCTGCTGCATAATCCAAGTACGCTTGAGCTTGAGTTCACAAACTGATGGTCGGATATTCTCCCTCAGAATTTTCTGGTAGAGAACGGAATTTATGGTTCCGTCAATTATGATAAGTCATCCAAGTCCTGAAGCAGCAAAGCAGCCCGAGACCATCACACTACCACCACCACGTTTGACTGTTGGTATGATGTTCTTTTTATGAAATGCTGTGTAAGTTTTACGCCAGATGTAACGGGACTCACACCTTCCAAAAAGTTCAACTTTTGTCCCGTCACTCCACAGAATATTTTCCCGAAAGTCTTGGGGATCATCAAGATGTTTTTTGGCAAATGTGAGATGAGCCTTTGTGTTCATTTTGGTCAGCAGTGGTTTTCGCCTTGGAACACTCCCATGGATGCCATTTTTGCCCGGTCTCTTACTTATTGTTGAATCATGAACACTGACTTTAACTGTGGCAAGTGAGGCCTACAGTTCTTAAGATGTTGTTCTAGGTTCTTTTGTGACCTCCTGGATGAGTGGTCGATGCGCTCTTGGAGTAATTTTGGTAGGCCGGCCACTTCTGGGAAGGTTCACTACTGTTCCAAGTTTTTTCCATTTGTGGATAATGGCTCTCACCGTGGTTCGCTGGAGTCCCAAAGCCTTAGAAATGGCTTTGTAACCCTTTCCAGACCGGTAGATGTCAATGACTTGGCACTTTTCCACTACATGGTACCGGCTCTTCTCTACTCTACTGTACTCTACTCGGCAGCGGGTACTTTTTTGGGATTGCTTTTCCATTAGAGGATAGTACCGCCTCCGTGGTACCTGCTCATCGTTGCGACGCAGCATGTTACTGCCGCACGGCATCCTCAGTTATATCAAGTTTACTTTTATTCCGTCGATTTTGTTAAATATGTATGTGTTTAAATCAGGGGACGTGCACTACCGTCACCACGTTATGGCACTAAAGTCCGCGAGTGTTTAATTGTAATTTCTGTTTGACATTCTCCTGATGCATAGGATAGCAGCTGGTGTTGTGTCCGATTCGGTTGCACATTAAATAACATACCACCTAAAAACGCAAAGCAATGATATAGCTACGTAAAAGGCATAGAGTATTTATATTCAGGCTTCATGAAACATTTCACTTTGAAATTGAAGGCAAAACACGTCGTAAATGCGCAAATCGAAGGAGATGGCAGAGTATTAGAATTTATCGCTTTACAATGCGTCATCTCATCTGATACCTTTCCTTAGAACAAAATGCTTCATCAGCATCCGTAAAGTTATTTTCCGTGCAATTTTTGTAAGATAGGGGCAGCACAATGACTTCCTCAAGGGGAATTAGGGGAACAGAATTGGACACAACCCTGTTGCTTCTAATTTCGCTACGAACAGGGTCACGGACAAAGAAACGCATTTCATAAATGCAGCAGCTTCAGTGAACAAACGCAACCTTGTTTGAAAGGTAAGGCAACGCACAGTATATTTATCAAGCTTCCTAAAACAACACACATTTCAAAAACACAATTTGAAGACCTGTTTCTGATGGCAAGTGAAGCCAGTTTCCTAGCGATAATGTGGAAGCGAGTTGTCTTTTGCAGAGACGATTCTCTCTGACCAATCAGTGGGCTGCAATGTTGCACGTCACATTTTAGTACCTATTAGTACCTGGTCGGCCGTTTTTTGGAACCCCAGGAGAGTAGATACCAGAAAAAGTACCTACTAGTACCTGGTACCAGGTACTTTTTCCTAATGGAAAAGCGAAAAAGGCGAGTAGAGTAGAGTACAGTAGAGCCGGTACCGTGTAGTGGAAAAGTGCCATTTGTTTCTGATCCGTTCTTGAATTTCTTTAGATTGCGACATGATGTGTTTCTTTTTGTGATCCTATAGCCTACTTCACTTTGTCAGTCAGGTTCCATTTGAGTGATTTCTTGATTGAACAGGTCTGGCAGTAATCAGGCCTGGGAATGGCTAGTAAAATTTAACTCAAAAAATGTGCTTAAACACAGTTAATTCATGATTTAACAGGGGGGGGGGGGATTACTTTTTCACATAGGGCCCGGTAGCTTTGGATTTCTTTTTATCCTTACTAAATGAAATCATCATTTAAAAAACTGCATTTTGTATTAAGTCGAGTTATCTTTGTCTAATAGTAAAATTAGTTTGATCATCTGAAACATTTAAGTGTGACAAATATGCAAAAAAAGAAGAAATCAGGAAGGGGATAGCACTGTGTGTGTATATATATATATATATATATATATATATATATATATATATATATAAAGTTGCAGTTGGTAACTATTTTTTCTGATTTATTAGGTAGAAATGTCATAATATCCTTTTGGCTAAGGAAGTGGCTGCTAGGAAATACGGATCTCTGTATGGCGGACCTCGACAGTAAAAGTCCAGAAACATTGAATCTCTTTGTCTACAGTTATAGTTTTTTTTCATTGTCAACTACTGCATAACTGTTATACTAGCAGAAAAAAGCCATAAGACGCTAGCCAAAAAGTGGGCCACCCTGAAGGAGGTGGAGTTTGGTTGTAATAGTTGCAACCCACATTTATTTAGCTAAAGCGACTGGGCTCCAGTTGCTGTAATGTAAAAGCAATCCATCTGTAGCAGAATAACAGCGTGCAATACTTAGGTATTGTAGCTCTAATAACTGGTGCCAACATGTTTGATAGCATTGCATAGAGTTGTAGCTTTGCATACCCTAGCTCAGTGAGGTGGTGAAAATAATTGTCCACATAAAGCCAGATCAGTTAGTAGCTAGCTAGCAGCTGAGAAGTGGACTTTACTCTAGTATACAGCGAAATGCACTAGCTTGTCCATTTGTAGTCTATACTCTTCCCTTGTCCTGTAGTTGAACCAGGAGTTTCAACATCATTGGAGGCAAGACTCATCTTGTACATTCTAATAATGCAAAAAAAGTTTCATATTATTTGTAATTAGATAGCTTTTCTAATATGTATGGCTAGTTTCTAGGTTCGGCAGCATATTGCTAACCTTATGCAGGTAGCGTTAGTTCGCTCATTTGCTTGGCTGGTATGCTGCCTTCTTTCCCTACTGTCTTATGATTATCACGAACATTTACAATGACTTTGAGATGGCGTAAGAATGCTTAATGTTTACTTTTTGTCATTACCAGTATTTCTTACTTTGCAATAAGACATATTGGAGCTCCTTGTGTGTCCCTGTATAGCTACCACTGGTGAACTGAACTTTTGAACAAGCTTTGAGGAAGGGGCTACAGGAGGGAGAGAAGGAGCTGTGAGGGAGGGGCAGTGGTATTTATGATCAAAATCTTCCTCTTGCTCTTTTCTCCAAAGTTACTGACTGCAGCTTTAATAAATGAAATCATGTTTGGGATCTTTAAATGTCTGTGGAGGCTGTCTGAATTTAGGTAGCCTTTTTTGGTCTTTGAGAGGAGCTGGTTTTCTGCTTCTTCTTGGATGAAGGATCTTTTTTCCCCTGAGACGTCCCTGGAAACTGGCTCACTGTCGCAGGATGGGATGCAGGCTATGTGTGTTTATGGTACTTGTTGGCTGTTTCAGAACCATAGCAACATGTAGAGTTTGTAAATAAACTGATCCTGCGGTAATACAGTTTGAATGAGCTGGGAAACATTTGCTTGGGGTTAGAAATTGCAGGCCCTAGTTATAACCCAGAAAGGTTAATCTCTCCTGTTTTTGTGTCTGCTGACCTTTGATTTCTTAGGCCTTTTTAGGAGGTCCTTATCTTTGAGCAAGTCCTTCCTCTGGCCTAGTCGGCATCGAAAGAGGAGCTACAGCATTTATGAAAGTTTTTTCATTACCATAGTCGTCAGGGTACAAGTTACAGGAAGTGACATAGTCTTTCTTAGGCGTGAGGAAGGAAAGCAAGAAGTAAAAAATGAGCTGTTGGAATGAACCCCATGACCCCATAACAAAGAGCTGTTTCAGAGGAGATTAAGATATTGAATATTGGGTGTAATAGCTTGATACCTAAGAGGGATTATTTTAGGGTTTATGTACTTTCATTGAATATGGTCAGACAGGGGCAACTAACAGCAAGGGCAACTGTCACATTGCAATTTAAGTGATTTACGATGTACAACTAAGGATCAAGTCTAACCTTGCTGCTTAGTCTAAATTAATGGAGTGGGAAGGCTGCCTAAAATGGTGAATTTTAGTTTAGCAAAAGTGTACCTTCATTTCTGCTTGCAGCTATGAAAATACTATTTAGACTTTGGTTTTTTTTTTCGGGGATTAGCCTGGTCACTGCCCACTTTTACTCTGCGAATTCTCATCAGTGAAAACATTGTCCATCCACCCATCCATTCTCTATACCCGCTTCTTCCTCACTAGGGTTGTGGGGGGAGTTGTAGCCTATCCCAGCTGACTATGGGCAAAAGGCAGGGACCCACCCTGGACAGCTCTCCAATGCATCACAGGGCGCACACACCATTCACACGCTATTCTCTTTCACACTCAAAACTTATGGGCAATTTAGCGTTTCCTGATGTGCATGTCTTTGGACTGTGGGAGGAAACTGGAGTACCCGGAGGAAACCCACGCAAACACGGGGAGAACATGCAAACTCTGCACAGAAAGGCCCCAGGCTGGATTTGAACCCATTACTGTGAGGTGGCAGTGCTAATCACTGCCGGTCTGTCGGTGAAACATTCTGACTGTTTGTCTATCTATTGCTTTCACTTATGTGTTCCCGCTACCCAAAGGGTAGGTTGAGGGACCACTGATTTAGCACATGCCTGTGCGTGCGTGCAATGTCCATCTGTCTGTCTGGATCCATTACTCTGGAACTATATGCAGCAGACTTACCATTTTACAGTGACTTCATGACCTTTCCCAAAACTTCAATTGTTATCTTTTTTGTGACCCCTGACCTTTAACCATTCAGCGATGATCTCCATCACTGTTTTTTTAATTCCAGTGCATATCTCCCACACTGTCAATGGAGACTTCTCAAAATGTCCGGTTAAGGTTGGCCTTATGCTCTAGTAGTGCCTTCTGAATGTTTTGCTGACCTGTGACATTTGACCTTTTCCCTTGTTACCTTCTCTTTTTTTTCCTGCAATTTTCCAGTTTCTAAAAAGTCATCCAATCTTTTAATGTATGGCATCAAAACCTTGTAAGTTTAGGTCAAGGGAACCAACACAAGTATTAAAATAACCTACAACCTCAACAGAACATTTTATGTGACCTTTGACTTGTGACCTTGACCTCACTTCCCCTTCTGGGGAGTATTTCTCAAACAAAACAGCAACCATAAAAAATTGCTTTTCGGTCTGGTCCTCCTCCACTCAGCGGGTAGGTCAGGGGACTGTTGATTTAGGCTGCGGCCATCCATCTGTCTAACGGTCTGTTGGTCTTTTTGCATGTGCATCCTTTGGTGGGGAACTTTTGTGGTATTAGACCGCGGGCCAAGCAGTGAAAATCCCTCGTTTTTCGGTTTCGTCACCCGCGACTGGGAACTACTTGAATTTTTGTCTGATAGGAGATAAAAAATCACTGAACAAGAATTTACAACTTGGCAAGGTTAAAATGTGCACACTGATTCCCAAAGACTGAAGGAAGGAAGACCTTGCATCCCCAATATTCCCCCATTGTAAGAAATTGGTCACAGTTCTTGCCACCTAACCGGGCGTGGTCGCGGAAGTATTGCAAGCGTTGTATTTGCAGAGTAAATGTTGGAATATACAAGTGTCTATCTTATATCTGCATCATGCGTTTATAAATTTATTATAAACACATCATAAAAATGATGCTCCATCATTTATTAAAATGAGCTTCGTCAGTGGGTCCCTCCAGATCCATAACTTAAGAACCAATTGTCGGATTTCAACAAAACTTTACAGGCTGATACATTATGACATCACAATGTATCATGCTGAAAAATAGGTCACTAGGTCAAATGTCCATCTGTCTGTTGTCATTTGTCAAAATTTCCAGTGCTATTCTGTCATATGTTCCTGTCCGGGCTGTAACTCTCTACTTATTTAGCCAATTGTTGTCAAACTTGACTGGTGAACACATCATAACCTAAAGGTGCCATGATCCAAAACTAGGTCCAATGTCCGTTTGTCTGTTGCCACTTGCCATATTCAGCCATCTGGCTATGCAATGTAGTCCAGTCCGGGCTGTAACTCTCTTACGGTTGCGGGGGATATGGATGACTATGTCAGCTTGTTTACTTTGCTACATGAAGCATTTTGATGTACAGCTAACGGCTATATTTAGCATTACAAATATGAGTTAGCTGGCTAGCTCAGGCGTTTACGAATGTTATTTGACGTGAGCTTAATTTGAGTTAGGCTAACTACCATTAACTCTGGAGTAGTTGCTAGGTTTTGAATAAGATAATGTATATGGGAAATTAACAACGTTAATCAGAATTATGTTATGTTATAAAGAAATGGAAGCACAAAATTCAAAACAGATTTGTTAGCATTGTTTTATTGCATGAAGTGTTTGCAAGATATACATCAACTCCGGTTTGTAGGCTATACATCCAAGAGTTCTAACTTGTGAAACATTCAATTTTTCATTTGGCTGTCCTGTCGCCTCCTTGTATTTTGCGGTTTTCCTGCCTTAACTCTGCTCCTATCCTGAGAAGTGTCAGTCTTTCCTTATGTCTCTGGTCTTACATTGCTCATCACCTGTGTGCAAGTGTAATTTTTTTTCATGTAATGCTTCATGTATTTGAAACTGAAATACGGGCACTTTTTGGAAATCATTATGAAGACACTGAATAAGCTGCCCCCTAATTGGCCACTCCAAATATCCAGCCATGCCCATCCCTAAAAATCATAGTCCCTGCTTTTTTTTTCTTGTCCCCAGATCATAGCTGTTTCATTGCATTTGATTACTTTTCGCTCCAGTCCTGACTATATTGCCTTAAAAAAGTGCAAAATAAAAAGCGAAAATGTAGCCTATGAAATAAGCCCTATACCTCTGGAACGCTGCATGCAAGAGACTGTGGGCTCTTGCAAACAAAGCACAAAACGAATGGCATCTATTAAAAATTTTGAACTCATGTAGCCTGTATGATGCGAAGCTGTACTTTGCTGAACGGATTTCTTTTTTCCCCACAGCTGGTATGATCTTCAAGTGCCAGTAAAACAAGCCAACCAATGAAATAAATCCCGGGATCAATAGATTTTCTTTTTCATGCTTGTCATGCTTGTCATCAAATCTTACCATGAATCTATAATTTTCTGCGCAATGCATGGGAACAGCTTTTCCTCTGGCTTTTTTTTGTTCGTCCAGCAATACACCTGTTCAAACCAGGCTGATCACAAATCGTAATCTATTCATTTGGAATGTTAGATGCTCAATTTATCGCGGCAAAGCAGCAAAACTATTAAACTCACTAATTTTCTAAATAAAAATCAATTTTAAAAAAACCCTCTCGTCCTCATTCTTCCCACAGTTGCAGAAGCACCCAGTCCCTTGTTACATAAGCATGTTTAATTGTTAATTAATATACTGTTGTTGTCACAGAGTACCACGGCATACCTGTTTGCTAGTGTGGCTTTGTTGAAACAAATCGCCTGATTGGCTGTTGTTTGCAGGATATTCGGACGCGTTTATAGAATGGCCGCTGTGATTGGGTAATTTTTCTGAGTTCCTCATCAAAATTATTGAGGTTTTTTTTATCTTTTTGAAATAATGCCGGATTTCTGAGATTGCCGAGTTATATGGCATCCTTTCAAATATGTTTCTGGACAATATCAATTCAAAATTTATTAATTACTCGATGTGGGTCACGAAAGTTTAATTTTGACCCTCGGCCCACATTCTATATCTAACTATCATTTTTACCCCTCAGCCCCGTCTAAGGGGCAGAGGGGTATTGTCGTCCCCTTCGCAGATGGGCGGCAGGCGGGAAAATTTTTTCTGGAAAGTTTCTCTGTACCTGCTTGAGTTAGGAACTTAATTGTGCATATGTGTACTCGCTTTAGTGGATAGAAATGCCTCGTCCAAATTTTGTATCCGAATGACCTTTGACCTTGTCTCACTGACCTTCACCTTTAAAACTTCGTCTGGGCCATTTCTCTCAAATTGCTTGGGTAAAGAAATTGATTTTGCATATACGGGCTTGCCTTGGTGGGTAGGTGTGCCTTGTCGAGGTTTCTTACCCCAATGACCTTTAACCTTTGCTCAGTAACCTTTACCATTAAAACTTTGTCCAGGCCATTTCTTTCAAACTGCTGGGGTTAGGATCTTGATTTTGCATATGTGGACTTGCCTTGATGGGTAAGCGTGCCTCATCCAGGTTTTGTGCCACAGTGACCTTTTCCTCTGGCTCAAACACCTTCACCTTTGATTCAGTGTGTCGGGGCTGAGGGTTATTGCCTTTGCCCCCTCAAAGCACATTTTTTTTTTTACCTGTCATAATTTTAGAATGTCCTGACAGAACCCCTAGCTATTCATGAGTGGATGGCTGTAGAAAACAGCAGCCAATTAAAGTCTGAGGCAGAGATTGAATTTGCTGTACAATGGGCTGGCGTTCATGGAGTGATAGCTTCGCAAGAGGATTTGACTCTCCTCTTTAGCCTCAGCCACACAGACTGCAGGGTCAGTGGGGCGAATGCAGACTTCCAGAGAGAAAAAGTAATAGCTCCGGACGCTGGGCAATTTGTCATCCTCCTACATGACTCCATTAATGTGGAGTGGTTGCAGAGAAAGCAAAGAGGCCTTGCCTAACTGAGGTAATCCAATTTGGTGGGCTTGACTTTGCTAAGTGACACAGTAAGTTGTGGAGATAAATTGCACTTATTGAGTGATAGGCTTTTCTCACACAAATAGAGACTTTTCTGATAGCTGGTTTCTCGTGGAATCACAGGATGAACTGAGGGTTGGAGTGCGGGTCAGACTTTGTCAGCTGTTCTTGAGTGGACCACTGAAGTCACAGGCAGTCCAGGGCTGGATCCAGACCAAAATCTGACTGGTTTAGTCCTTTAGAAATCTCTGGGAGATTTCAAGCGTGTGCGCGCACGCGCGATTAGATTTCAGCAAAATTTAAGCACGCGAGCGCGCGCGCACACACAGACACATATATGTGGAAATCTGCACCACACCACACTATACTTGATAGATCACTACGTAACACTGTTGCACAAATGACCATTCAAAGTTTCATGTTTCATATAGTATTTATTTACTACTACACATTCAGGTAACTATATGTGAATTGCATATACATCAGGGTATGTTTTCAATAATAATGCCAGAAAAATTTGAATTGATGAATTTTTCTTCATCACATTACAACAAATCTCCATTCATCACATTACAACAAATCTTCATTCATCACATTACAACAAATCTTCATTCATCAATCCATGGTACATGAGTTTGTTTTTCTCATATGTAATATACAAATACTCACCCTTTTTTGTGAAAAAAAAAAAGATTCGAGATTCTCTTGTTTTAGTGATTTCCTGGGCAAAGCCATTGTTGTTGTTTCATCCTCGCTTGATCGCATTCTGAGATAAACACCCATGCGCTGCCTTCACGGAGATTGGTTGAAAATCTTGCGCGCTGGTGTATTGGCGGCAATGTATTCCACCGCCGGGATTCAGATAACGAACGCCCCGGCAGCAAAAAAGTTTCCCGCGAAAAATCTGACCGATGACGAACAGTTCGGAAAATAATCTGACCGATTCGGGCGAAACGGTTGAAATGGTCTGGATCCGGCCCTGCAGTCTCAGTCTGTTGTACTCAAGACCTGAAATCCATCAAAATGTAATGTTGGCCAAGTTGAAAGAAAAGTCATTTATTATTATTAAAAGTGATTTATTTAACACATTATCATGTTGTAAATTTGATCAGAATTGATGCATTATACCTTGGTGGTATGAAAGTTTACTATACAGTGCCCGTCACTAATATTGGCACCTTTGGTAAGTGTGAGCAAAAGTGGTTATGGCTGAATGTTTTTTATTTTTATTTTTTTTGCTTATCCTCTTGATATTTATATTTGATTAAAATTTTACAAGAATCTAACATATGATTGAAATAAAATCATTTAAAGATAACAGGGCAATTCCATCTCAAATGGACCAGTAGCCTGGGCATTTGTAACTACCATCTCTCAGATTGTCCTGATTTTTCCACCAGCAGTTGCTATATGTACATGGACAAAAATCCCAAAATTTTGGCTGCCAACTCCAATTGGTTACAAAATGGCAGCCATTTTAAAAATAGCCTTTTACGCGCGTTGTGGCGTGCCCTCCCACTTTTTTCAAACTCTTTTTTTCACAATAAATCAAAAACTATAGCACCTATTGGCACCAATATTGGCAGTTTTATGTAATTTTTCCATGCTGATTCTGAATCTGCAGTCAAATAAGTGATAGCTCCTATGGTTCGGAAACTATTGGATGAAAAAGCCTCATTAGGGGTACCGAACTTTGGCCCCCCTTATCTCAATGCTGCCACCTGATATCAAAATGGAACTTGTTTTATGCTCATCATCATCACTTCAACTCTATAATATGAAAAACTTAGAGACGTGTTCTGCTTTGTTTTGATGTAATCCTCCATAACTGCTCTAAACATTAAATGCACTTAAAGACAAATTAACAGCTTGTTAAAAATCTGCTATTACAATTGCGGTTGGAACAAAAACCAGCATACACAGTGGGTCCCCAGGAATGATGTTGAAGACCACTGGCTGAATGAATGAGAGAGCCCACTTCAACTGATGCTATGTTTTTGTTTCAAGGCAGTAAACTATGCTATTTATGTAACCTCTTAGAGAGTCAGCAATGTACCTGGGTACAGATTGTGCAGATCAAATCCATGCTAGATTACTAGGCCACAAACTGCTGACCTTTTGCCATAGTTTTGCAATATCCCTATAGATACTACTATATACTCTGTACGTGTGTATACGTGGCGATATTGTTTTCACAAAATATCTATTTTACATTTTGGAGGATTACATCAAAACAAAGCAGAACACCTCTCTATTTTTTTGATATTATAGAATTGAAGTGATGAGCAAAAAACAAGTTCCATTTTGATATCAGGTGGCAGCATTGAGATAAGGGGGGCCAAAGTTCGGTACCCCCAAAAAGGGTTTTCATCCAATAGTTTCCAAACCATAGGAGCTATCACTTATTTGACTGCATATTCAGAATCAACATGAAAAATTACACAGGAGTGCCAATTTTGGTGCCAATAGATGCTATAGTTTTTGATTTATTGCGAAATTAGGGTTTGAAAAAAGTGGGAGGGCATGTTGCGACGCGCGTAAAAGGAGATTTCTAAAATGGCTGCCATTTTGTAACCAGTTGGAGATGGCAGCCAAAATTTTGGGATTTTTGTCCATGTACATATAGCAACTATTGGAGCAAAAATCAACTGAATCTGTGACGGGGTGGTGTCACCCCCTGGTCCATTTGAACTGGAATGGCTCAACTATTACTATCATAGAGCAAAAATTTTTCTGTAATTTGTCTACCATGATAAGTGGATCATCTCTTTAATACTTTGTGCTGCTTCCATTTCACAAGATAACGGCTCTGAGCCTGCTCTTAGAGTTTGTAATGACGTTGGAGAAGACCTAGGCCAAGGGGTCTGTGTCCATTCCTCCGCATAGAATCTCTCCAGAGCCACTATGGACTCTCCTTTTCAGCTTTTCTGGCAGGTGTTCTGTTGTCTCAGTGGACTAGGATGGCCATGGGAAAATCATGATTCTCTGGTCATTAAACCATATTTTGTGTTGATTTTAATGCATGCTTTGGATCATTGTCCGGTTGGAAGATATAGCAACGGTCTAGTTTAAGTTTTCAAGCAGAGGCAGTCAGGTTTTCATTTCACATATCTGCTGCTACTGGATAGGGTCCATGCATGAATCCTAAAGAGAGGGCCTGGGCCTTTGAAAGAAAAACATCCAACATCAAAAATCCATCCTTGTACTTCTCAATGGGGATTAGGTTCTTTACGGAATGGATGTCTGTTTTTATGCCAAACCTAAATCTGGTGGTTATTGCCTAAGAGCTCTACTTTGGTCTCATCAAACCATCAACCCCAGTATCACTGGATGATCCATTACAGTTGGTACACTGTTGGACTGTGAGTTTTTTTTTTTTTTGATAACAGCTGAGGCTTTTTTTCAAGCAACCGTCCTTGTTGTTATGAAGATGATCATAGTTTTGGACACTTTCTGACCACACAACATTATTAAGAGGCATTTTTTTAAGATCAGCACAGTTTTGGCAAAAGATTGAAACTCACCATCTCCAAATTTGTTCATATTTAACGGTTTTGAAGTTCTATGCCAGGAATAGGAAAATCACCCATGTCTGTTCCGATTAACCCCTCTCCTGCCGTGTGGGCCACGGCAGTTTTTTGGGGTAGTTTAACAACCATAGCTGTTTGAGAGCATTTATTTTTGAACAGAACTGTTGACCCATGGTTTTCACTGCTACAGTGTACTACCATGGCTAAAGTGTACCATCTCTACAAGAAAAAATTGTGGGCACGTTTCTGCCTGAAGCTAGCGCCACCTGGATTACAAAAAAAAACGTGAAAGTGTATCTAAGATATCTCAAGACAGAATGGAGTGCGCAGTACGCCCAGGTGAAACTCTCCCAGTAATAACCTACTGATTGACATGATTTTTATCCAATTCCAGACAGTGCAAGCTGTCCTCAGTAACTGAAAGACATTGATTGGACCCTCAGAAATGTATTTAAAGGAGCCGTGTCACGATTACTCCGCACACTCACAACTTTGAAAAAAATAAATCCGCTCAACTGCAAGTCAAAATCTCAAAGGTATTTTTCTTCTACAACCTCAATTCAGAAATAGTTGGGACAAAGTGTAAATTGTGAATAAAATCAAAACGCAATGACTTTCAAATCACACCAGCCCGTATTTTATTCACAATAGAACAGAGATAATATAGCAAATGTTGAAACTGAGAAATTTTACAATTTTATCGACAAAATGAGCTCATCTCAAATTTGATGGCTGCTACAGGTCTCAAAAAAGTTTGGACAGGGGCCTGTTTACCATGGTGTAGCATCCCCTCTTCTTTTTAACACAGAGTGGAGGCGTCTGGGCATTGAGGAGACAAGTTTCTTGAGTTTAGCCATTGGAATTTGATCCCACTCTTGTTTAATACAGGCTTCCAGCTGCTGGAGAGTTTTGGGTCTCCTTTCACGGAATTTTCGTTTAATTATGCGCCAAATGTTCTCAATCGATGAAAGATCAGGACTGCAGGCAGGCCAGTTCTGCACACGGACTCTTCTACTACGAAGCCATGCTGTTGTAATAGCTGCAGTATGTGGTTTTGCATTGTCCTGCTGAAATACACAAGGCCTACCCTGGAATAGATGTCGTCTGGAGGGGAGCATATGTTGCTCTAAAACCTTTGTATACCTTTCAGCATTCATGGTGCTTTTTAAAACATGCAAGTGTCCAACACCTTATGCACTAATGCATCCCCATACCATCGGAGATGCTGGCTTTTGAACTGAATGCTGATAACAGGAGGGGTGGTCTTTCTCGTCTTTAGCCCAGAGGACATGACGCCCACGATTTCCAACAAGAATGTCAAATTTGGACTCGTCCGACCACAGGACACTTTGCCACTTCGCTACAGTCCATTTTAAATGAGCTTGGCCCACTGAACACGGCAGCGCTTCTGGATCATGCTCAACAAAGGCTTCCTTTTTGCATCTGGCATCCGCCGTGGCATCTGTGGATGGCACGGTGGACTGTTTACAGACAGTGGTTTCTTGAAGTATTCCTGGGCCCATTTAGTAATGTCAATGACAGAATCATGCCGGTGAGTGATGCAGTGGCGTCTGAGGGTCCGAAGATCACGGGCATCCAGTAGAGGTCTTTGGCATTGTCCCTTAAGCACAGTGATTTTTCCAGTTTCTCTGAATCTTTTGATGATGTTATGCATTGTCGATGATGAGACCTTCAAAGCCTTTGCAATCTGATGTTGAGGAACAATGTTTTTAAAGTATTCCACAATTTTTTTACGCAAGCCTTCACAGGTTGGAGAGCCTCTGGCCATCTTTACTTCAGAGAGACTCAGCCTCTCTAAGACATCCCTTTTATGGCCAAGCATGTTACACACCTGATGCCAGTTAACTTAATTACTTGCTAAATGTTCTTTCAGCTGATTCTCTTATATATTAATTGCTTTTTCAGCCCTTTTTTTTTGCCTGTGTCTCAACTTTTTTGAGACATGTTGCAGCCAGAAAATTTGAAATGAGCTCATTTCGTAGATAAAATGTAAAATGTCTCCGTTTCAACATTTGAAATGTTATCTGTGTTCTATTGTAAATAACATATTGGCTCGTGATCTCAAAGTCATTGCATTTTGATTTTATTCACAATTTACACTTCGTCCCAACTATTTCAGAATTGGGGTTGTATTTTAATTGGCAATGGCAACCAGCATACAGTCGTTGTATCCCTTGGCTAAAGCTAAAAATATTGCATTATATCCTCAAATTCACGTAGAAATTTCCTTAATATAAAAAGCGTGTTGCTGGAGTAACTAAAGCAGGGTTTACACATAGGCACGATGCGTTACGAATATCATTTTCCCGTCATTCGTGGCACATTCGTGACATTCGTAATGTGACTTAATGCATCTGAATAGGGTTTTTAACAGCGCGTGTTGGTTCGTGACATTCGTGATATTCGTGGAGCATGTTTTTGGCTGCCAAAAAATCTTCCATGAACGTCACGAATCACCCTCGATTCATGGAGTTCGCAACTGAGCGTGTCGATTCGTAGTGATTGGTGGTGATTCGTAATAGAGCGTGACAGCATTCGTAGTGTATTCTTGCCATTCTTTGAGCCCATACTGTCACGCGTCGTTACGAATCGACACGAAAGCTGTCAAGATTTGAACTGAATGAAGCGTGATGCCTCTGCCCCGAATCATCAAATTCAATTCAAATTCGTGATCCTCGGTCACGAATTTAGATTCGTGGCATTCGTGACTTGTCGTCGTTATGTGTAAACCCAGTATTAAATACTTACTGTAAATTCAATGCAAAATGAAGATGGATTGGTGAGGATGGAATCTGATTATGATTTGCAGTCAAGCAGATTCACTTTCTTGGGATGTAAATTCTGAGCCGGCCCAGTATTCGGGACACAGCACCTTTAAACACTTGCGTAATAGACGTTAGGTTGTATTCTCTCAATTTTGCGCAGCTGAGAATGACGTGATTGCATGGAAAAAAAGACTTCCAGAACCGAGCCTGGAGTGCTGATCTTCTTTGCAGGATGGAAATGTGATTCTGAGATAGAAAATGGCAGTTATTCTGATTGGAACAGACTGGAGTGCTGACAGTATTGATACTTTTGTGGAGCAGTTCAATGATGGAGAATTTTCAGCGTGAGTAAAACTGTCTTTGTATGGTGTCGCTCTATCTTACTTCTAGCCAGCTAGCTAACTAGCCAGGTATTTCTTATTTTCAGTTTACCACCGTGATCACAGTCAGAGCTAGTTGGTCACATTGGGTGATGAGTACTCGATAGCCATTGCTACAAATTCAGCATGTGCTGGCATTTCGCTCAATGTGGCGATCTGTTTGAGAATTTATACTGCATTCAACGAAACAGAATATTGCAGATACTCCTATGTTACTGAGTTATACTTGCTCCTTATAGGGTGTGAAAAGCGTTGTTCTAAGCTTGCATTTCACTTGGATGATCGGAATCGTAAATGGCAATCTTTCTGTCTGAGTGAACATTCTGACCATAAAATAAGCAGTTTCTTTAATGAGTACGTGTGCTTGCTGATGGGGCTTTGTAGAAAAATGGACGAAACTCTGTACTTCATCATGGAGAAAAGGCATGTTTTGGGTTTGGAGAGGTTACCCCTGACCATTGATGTCCAGCTGCCCCAATGTTGATAAACTCATGCTAGATTCAACCAAAAAAATCATTAATTCATATTGAATTTCACGAGTCAAAAATTGATTTGTGTTGAAAGTATGATTGTGTTATGATTTGACTGCGCCATTTTGAGGGCTGTGTGTGTTAAGGGAGCCACCTGGAAAGCTGTCTTGTTTGGCTTCCTCTTTTGAGGCCGCATAAGATTTCATGCTCAGATGAGGCATACTTGTGGTCAAGGAGTTTATGATCCCAGAAGTGTATTGTTTTAACCCCCAGCCATTTTTTAATCCTCAGTATTATTTTTTTATAATTTCAATGCTGAATTTTCATGAAGATTTTTTATGTTTGCAGCCCCTTTTCTCTACCAATATCATGAAAATAAACAGAAATACAGTGGAATTTTAAATGTTTGAAGTGTCTTGTCTCAGTTGAGCCATATTCTCCCTCTCTATGAATCTTAAATCTTGAATTATGTAGCATTAAACAGGATAAATAAATAGCCATATTTGGCTTCTGCGCAAAGGGGTTAAATCACACGCTTTCAATGCCTCTATCATTATCACATCCGCACCATCCACCATTCTTGTTAATACTGTTGAAGTGGAGGCACATTTATGGCATGGTTGTCGACGGAAGTGACATTTTTCTAAAGGAAAATCCATAAAAACCAGGAAGCAAATGGTAAATGTGGATGGGTCAACTTGCAATCTCTTTACTCAACCCAACTGTATCATATTGCAAGTGGCGGTGTCACAGAAATGAGCTTAGTCAGAGATGAGTGGCAGAGCCTCTCAAAGTGAACTTTCAGAAAACGGTTAAAAAATCTTCTTGGATAAGGGAGGTCTGACCTGACATGCCTGCACAGAAAGCAACCAGAACAGTGTTTAACAGGATAACCTATCGCCAAGTGGCTAGCACATTTTTTACTGCGACTTTGAAGGTTACGGATTTCAAGGCCCAGCGTACCATGATATGATCTGTGCAGCTGTTGGAGCCTTGAGCATGGCCATTAATCCCAGATTACTCTGAGGATGATTGGCCTCTGTTTAGTCTGATTTATTTGCTATGGATAAACAGTGTCAGCTATGTAACTATTATTAGCAGCAGCCTCTGAATCAGCACATTCCCAGCCTACATGAAATGTTTGAAGTAAATTGTTAGGATAGTGCTGTATTCACATAAATACATGCCTGCTGAAGATTTTCAAGATGTTATGAAACTATACAGCTATCATGTTTAGCTGAATTTTATTTGAATACAATAATGATGTTCTGGGATTATCAGAGTTTAGACTGATGGCACAGCTGTGTGTTTATATGTCTGCGCCTGTTTGCAAAATAATTAATTTGAAGAACTGCAGGTGGAGTTTACAATAAATCAATGATGGAGTTATTCCTCCATTATCAACTTGCACTCGTTGAATATCAATTGTCATTTTGGTACGTTGGCCTCATTCTGACACCTTATGTTTAAAAGCTTTTACTCTTGAGATGCTGTCTCTAACCAAAGACCTGCAAACCAGTATTAACCAATACGCATAATGATAATTAATTGATTATTCAAGCTGTGCTTTTGAGGTCTGTAGAGTACCTCATTAAGCTTTTAATGAGTGATCGTCTATTGACGCATTAAGCTATGTGGCAAAATTGATTGAGTGCCTCAGGTTCAAGGTGCCAATCACAGCATTGCGGATCAGTTGTTCTGGCTCTCTTATCTGTTGATTCTGGTTGTAGTGTTGCACGGCTATATTCAACGTGAATTCAGGGACAAAGTAGTGATGTTGGATGAGATTCAGGTTATTATCAACTACACTCAGCAAGATTTGACTGATAACTCCATGACCCGATTAAGTTCTGTCAGCAATTGTAGACCGCACGGTCAGATTAACGTTTGTCAGTAAGCACATCTTCCATGATCAAATTAAAGCCTTCAAATAATTCTTTTTTTTCCCCAATTCAGATTCTCTGATACCTCAGGAGCCACAGTGCTCAAGGTCTAACTGGTGCACTTTCTTTGATTGGATTATTACGCGTCAACAAATGTGAGGTTTAGGCCTGTCAGTAACTAGCTTACATGGTTGTAATTTGTTTGGACCCTAACCCTCCCCTGCATGGTTAGAATGGGGACTGTGCTGCCCCTGGTCAGACTTGGGTTGGTGAATTCAATGATCTCACACACAGCTTATCTGATTAAAACAGCATTGGCTCTGTCTCAGCGCTCCTGCTATAAGCTGAGCACATGTAGCAGCAGGATGTTTGAACTGGAATATTCGAGCAGTAAAGCTCAGTGATTTTGGACTCAAGGTCTGCAGTACTACAGGAAGTGTGTTTGAAATGTAGAATGATTTATGTCACTGTGAATGTGCATTAGGGATGGGGCGATTTTAGATCAGATCGCATATCGGCGATCGAAGGGGTGATCGTGATTGGTTTTTTTCATAAAGCGATATTTTTAACCTGATACACAGACACCCCCTAACTCGCCTCGCAGTTTCGTGTCTCTGAGCTTTACCTTCTTTTAGTGCCGAAACGGTTAACCGGTTAACCGTATCTGTTCATTTGATTCTGGGTATTCGGATAATAAATTACTCTTCGAACATTCGTACGGCCCCTAACCTATTTTAAGTGCGTGATGAGCAGCGCGCTGTAGCGCAGATAAAACGGGGAAACTCAAGAAAAAGTTTGTTCGGGCGCCAGGCAGCCTTCAACTGCCAACTGAAGAATTTCTTTATCCACGCCACAGCGGGAATAACCAGAAACAAGCAAAACAAGCAATCACGTTGATTTTTTTTTTTCCATTTGCATAAACGCAATATATATTTGAAGGATCAAGCATAAATTCAGAAAAAACAAGATCTTATCATGCTTTCTAAAATAAAAAGAGAAACAGAAAAAATCAGTAAGCATTTAAACTGCGCGTCTTTTTCCTAAACAGTGATATGCACGAACGGATAACAATGAGCACGAAGCTCCAAAAAAAAAAAAAAAAAAAAAAAAAACCAAATCTTTACTCAAGTAACAATTCAAGTTACCTTTATAACTTTCGGTCACGCAATTCAAACAGAAAATAAGACGCGACAATGTCGGCAAGACACTTATGCAACTGAAGATTAACAAAAACAAATAAACCCCGATGCTTAAACATCCATATTCCTGAATGCAAAAAGAGAGAATAAAGCAATGAAACGAAATATAGCAAATTAAAGCGGGGTAAGGCAGTTAATATTTAGTTTTGGATTTCAATCTTGATGCAGGTAGTTCGGGAATTTATGGGACAGGCAAAGCAAGAGCGAAAAGCTTTTTTAAAATGAAATCTTGGGCTTCTACAGACCTTATGGCAGTCCTCATTGACTCAGTCCGCTGAAAAGTATGCTCTCCAAACCGTGAAGGATGTACCGGTGCTGTTTCCCCAAGGCAGAAGGATTTCTTCTTCAGGAACCATATAACGGAGTCTTTTAAGTGTTAAAAAAATCCTTCCCAGGCTGATTCCAATGGATCATCAAAGAATTGCTTTTATTTTCTTCTCCTGTACTACCTAGTAGTAGCCTATTATTATCCCCCGCCACACGAAGTGCCCGGGGGATATTGATTTGACCTCCGTCCGTGCGTGCATGCGTGCGTCTGTCCGGGATAAAGGAGAACAACTTTTCGCAAGAAATATTCGAGATAGGATAACCAAATTTGGCATATAGGTTCACACCATGAAGGCCTTGATCGAGTTCGAAAATGAGACCAGCGCGATTATTTTTTCCAGAGTTATTGCCCTTGATTCGCATTTTTCAACTCTGACTACGGTGTCTATAAAGGAGAACAACTTTTCACAAGAAATATTCCAGATAGGATAACCAAATTTGGTGTGTAGCTTAAGACCATAAAGACCTTGATCGAGTTCGAAAATGAGACACGTGTGATTATTTCTCCCGGAGTTATTGCCCTTGATTCACTTTTTTCAACTCTGTTCACGGTATATGTAAAGGGGAACTACTTTTCACGGGAAATACTCCAGATAGGATAACCAAATTTGGTGTGTAGCTTAAGACCATAAAGACCCTGATGGAGTTCGAAAATAAGAAGCACACTATTATTTTTCCCACAGTTATTGCCCTTGTGGCACTTCTGGGAGCCTCTGTTCATAGTATCTTTAAAGAAGACATTTTGGCGGGGGATGTTGTTGACCATGTCTACTTGTTTTTTTTAACTCACCAGTTTCCGTCTGCTTTTTTTGAATACTCGCGCCACGCAACTCATTGCTCTCCTCACTCACACCCCGCACTACGCACTTCCCGGAACACAGAGCAGCCCATCTTTCCCCGACCTGTCATCTCCTTATAGGCTCGCATCAGCTCATTACAGAGAGAGAAAAAAAACATTCCCCATTTCAATATTAATTTCATTATTATAAAGTTATTATTATTATTATTATTATCTATAGTGTTTTACCGAAACAAAAACATCAAAACACAATGAGGGAAGGATTTTTTTAAATCATGAAATATGTAGCTGGATTGGTACGCTACAGCGCGCAATAGCTTGTCGTCTGCTCGGTGCTAGTTTTCAGTCAGTCTTCGCAATGGACAAGCGGCGATCCGAAGTGTGGAAACATTTCAGTCTGGTCGATGAGTAAGAAAGCGCAGTGTAAACTTCAAATCAGTGACTCGGAAATTTCGCCGGTTAACTGAATACTTTTCGAATATAGCAAAAGGTTATTTGAATACTAAAAATCACTAACCTTCAGCGCTACCTTCTTTACGATGGTGCGCGTTGATATTTCGGTCTACATTCATTTTCTGTGGTAGAAAAGACGTTCCTAAACCGTAACAACCAAACTATCGGGTGTTTATCCGCCGAAGGTAAACAAAAAGCCAATTGAAACGAGTCTTGTTGCAGAAACGAACTGCCGGCATTTCTCCGTAAAAAATATAAAAGTAGTGTCAATAAATTCATTAATTTCACTATGATGTTATAAATAAATTTTTGAACACTATATTTCGAAACCCCAATATGTAACCCATCATTTACACCAATAAACTCACATCTCATGGGTCTACTTGACAGTCATTATATCAAAATGAGATCGCGCGGCTTCAATCGGGTTTTCACCGGCGGGATCACGTTACCTGAAAGCGAAAGTAATCCGTATTCATGTAGGCAAGCATGTACAGTAGTCGGCCATGCTGACAAGTAAGTATACAGATGTGCATGCTGTGATGTAACTCCGCCCATCCCCTCTGGCGATTGGATCGCCTGTCGGCGATCTCCAGTGGCCACGATTGGACGATATGAAAATAGAGAAGATTGCCCAACCCTAATATGCATGTACGCATAACATGCATTCTGGTCCAGAAATATGTAGGTGTTGACAATGTTGTTATTTTGGCTGTCTTCCACAGTACGGAGGTATTAATAATGCCCAAATTTCTTTTCAAAGTGAAAGTTTTATTATCAGATACGGTGTACAATGAAGGTGTAATACTTAAATTCAGGTGAAAAACAATAATTTTGTCATCAAGGACCCCAAGTATGTTTGTACTATTACAAATGTACCTAGATGGTTTAAAGAATTTTAAAAAAAATCATCATTCTGAGAGAAACATATTTTGATAATGCTATAATCTCCTATTTTGTTCTTGGTGTTGACTAAAATTTGTCCCAGAAAAAAAATGTCACTCACCTTTTTGAGCATTGCATAGTGCTGTTACAGATTCAAGAAGTTCATACAAATGGTGGCCCCCTCCACTGCTGGTAAGGGAGACTACTGTAAAGAGCACTTGATTAACCTACAGCAGCTTAGTCACAGTGACGCATTCACGAGGGTTACTGAGGTTAAAATATGCCGCGTACCAAAAATGGTACAGTGAACGTAGCTGATAAAGGGTTTCAAATTGATTTTAATTGTGCCACGAGCATTTAGAATCTGTTGCAGTGAACTGTAAAAATTGAAGTCTATGAAGCTTTCACTGCCAGTCAAGAAAGCCATTGTTTGGCCGAAAATTCAGAATAAGCCTATCAGTATAATGATAAAAACATTAGATGGGGCCAAATCGTCTATATTTTCCATTCTGAAAAGGGCGAATGCACCGATTAGCTCAAAAACACCAATTGGCCTGGAAAACCACGTATACCAACGAAGAATAATTAAGGTGAAAATGAACAGTACATTTATAAACATACTTCTAAAAAAGCCGGTTCTGGACAGCATGTTATGATTCTGTTCTGCTCTGCCCATGTTCTGTTCATGTTTTGCATTTGCCTTGTTCCATGCCTTGTTCTGTTTCTGTTTATTCATGCATTTCCTGCCATAGTCCAATTCTCCAGTTAGATTCCGGTCATTGTTTTGTATTTCACCATGCATTGCACTTTGTCTCCCCTGTCTGGTCTTTTGTTATGTGACAGCTTATCTCCCCTAGTATTGTGTGCCATGCTTTCAGGTGATTTCGTGGTTTCTGGGTTTTCAATAGTTCCTTCTAATCTCGTTTGCTTCCTTCACCTTGCTTTTCTATTTTACTAACAAGTACTAACAGTTTGTTATTTTGTTAAAGTTACTAACCAAAACTAACATTGTATATAATACTAACTTACTAACGAGCACTAGGGATTGTATAGCTGCACATTACTAATTGATTAACAAGCTCTCAGCACTCGCCCTGTTCTAGTCTCCGCCTCTTGTCTTCACTCAATCTACTTTGCTGCGTTTCAGCAGATCCTCCGCACCTGCTTAACTCTGTTCTGCCTCTCATTATCTGTGCACGTTAGAACTCCCTAACTGGAGCTGTGTGTTTTGTCTATAGGTTGTCTCGTGATCCCTGTCCGGGTTTTGGCTTTTGCCAATTTCATGTGATTAGGTTCTCCCTTGTGTTTGCTCCTACGTAATTAGTCTGATCCAATTCACCTGTTCCTAATGATAGCATGTGACTTCCCTTGTGTGTATTTAAGCAGTCTTCTCACAGCAGTTCCCCGTCAGAACGTTTCCCTTGTGCTACGCTTGTTTTCGCCTCGTATTCTCTTGTGATTCACTTCTGACTGAACCGTCCCTGATTACCAATTTTGGCTCTGTTTTGGATTGCTTGTTGCTTCTGTGTATCAAACCCTTTTTTGCCCGACTATGAATTCTGTGATTGGTGCCCTGTTAACGACTCGGATTTCGCCCTGTGGATTTTTCATTTTTGGATTGTGGACTTTGTACCGTTGCCTCCTGCTCTGCGGGGGTTCGCCCCCTTTCTCAATAAAATCCTATTTTACTGCATTTCCCGGTTCTCGCGTCTGGTTCCAGATCGCTACCTCACACAGCATCTAATAACATTAACAAAGAATAACGTGTGGCCAATTGATGGGCTGAGAAGCGTATGTAGAAGTGAGGGAACTGCTTACAAGCCAAAGCATACTACCTAATTTTTGAAGTGTGGTCACATGTCAGTATGTCTGGCTGCCAATGGAACTGTATCCTTTGGAATTATTGATTCTATATTGACTGTTGGCATATGCAGCAGGATGAATTCTGAATACGGCTCTGTTATCTGCTCAGCCAAACGCTTCAAAACTCATTGACGGCGCTTACAGTTGTGTTCAAAAAAATAGCAGTACAACATCAATAACCTGATGAACCACTGTTACTAGTAGTAGTGATATTTCTGCATGGCAAATGAATTACTTGTAGATATAGTGGTGTAATAGAAAAACAACTATTGGCAAGAAGCCTCGTTGGGGAAAAAAAAAACGGCATGTGCAGAATCGGTTAAAAGAGGCCAAAGAACAAATCAATTGGCCCAAAGAGAAATGGCATAACATTCTTCGGACTGATGAGTGTAAAATTGTTCTTCTCGGGTCTATTGGTCATCGACAGTATGTCAGACGACCCCCAGGTACTGAATTCAAGCCACGGTACACTGAGATACTGAAGAATGGTGGTGCAAAAATCATGTCATGGGGATGTTTGTCATACTATGGTGTTGGGCCCATTTGCAATTTTCAAAAATTCACTGGAACTGTGGAATTTAACTCGTCCATCCTGGGGTGAAATACCTGTTTCTGGGTGCAAGAAGTTGGTTGACTCGATGCAACGCAGATATGCAGCAGTTATCAAAAACAATGCTTATGCAACTAAATGTTAGTTCAGTAATTTAAAGTGAAGTTAAATCTTGAGTTGACTTTAGTGATTGAGTTTGAAGAGAAATTTGACAACATTGGTATTTTTTGAACAAATTGATTTTCCTTTTCTTTGCTTCCTGCAAAAGAAAAACACAGACTTGATCAAATTTGTTATTGCTTTGATTTGGAATTGAATGTGTAATGTTACCTTTACATTTGAAATATGGAACTGAAGGCTGTTAAAAATATTTGCACTTTATTCACTTTTTTTAACGTGCTACTGTTTTTTTTTTTAACACAACGTACAGTGCAGATGTACACCACAGGCCAAAAGTTTGGGGCCACCCTCAGATTTTTAATGGCGCACCAAGTGCAATGTGGCCGTTTGGTTTTGGGGAAGGCATTTATACAGCATGCCTTCTTGTTACATAAAATTGTTCACATCCTAGTGACATAAAATCATGTAACACAAAGGCATTGGAACTCAATTATAAAACATTGTGGTCAGTGATCAGTCAAGACAGCTTTAAAATAAGGTCTGAGGTCTGTAATTCACCCAAAACCTATTGGCCTCCTATATTTTATGCACTGAGGTCATTTCATGTGCAAACAATAAGGAAAGAACAGTTGATGTGTGATTTTTTTTTTTTTTTTTTAAATCTGAGGGTGGCCCCAAACTTTTGGCCTGTAGTGTACAATGACCCAAACTATCCTCAGAAAGCAACCCAATAATTTTTTTAAGGAAAAGAAGTGGAATGTTCTACAATGGCCAAGTCAATCACCTGACCTGAAACCAACTGAGCATGCGTTTCACTTTATGAAAGTAGAAATGATGGCCCCAAGAAGGAGATGGACCTGCAAACAGCCCAGGTAAAGGCCTAGCAGGGAAACTCAGTGTCTGGTGATGTCTTTCAGATCTATACTTCAGGCGTTGACTGCAAAGGATTTGCAATAAAGTATTAAAATAACAATTTCATTGATAATTAGTGATCTTGGTTTGTTCAAAATTGGGGAGCTATGTTTAAAAAATGTAATCCCTATGTGGGACAGACAATATTTTGGATAAAACTTTTAAATTAGACCTTAAATTAGAAAAATGCACAGGACAGTATACATATTTTCAGATGTGGGACTAATGGTGGGAGAAGTGATGTCAAGGGTAATTGTGCAGTGGTTAAGGAATTAGATTTGCAACTCCAGAAATATTGGTTGAAACGTCATGCCGGGTCCTGCCATACTGCTTTCGTGTGAAGCAATAAACCTGAGTTGCTTCATTAAATGTCTTGCTTCTTAAACGGGCAGTATATAAGTGTAGCTGTTTAAATGACTGTGAATTAGAGTGTCTGCTTAATTATTAAAATGAGCTGCTGTGGAATGTTTGTGAGAGTGTCGTAATTGCCGTTTGCGGGGGTTGTAAAGAGGCTTTATGCAGATTCTGGGGCTTTCTGCCGAGTAAAGTTATTTTGTATCCCTGAGAAGCACTGAGATGAGTCATCAGATGTTGTGCATCCATGACACCCAGTCGTCTCCTCCAATCAGTTTCTCCTTTGGCGCGTCATATGGACTGCGCTCCCTTGTTGCCACGGACCCCTGTGCCATAGCAACCAAATGCATGTTTTTATACTAGGCTTGATTCAACTTTGAATCATCTTTTTATCTTGCAATATCTGCTGCTACTACCCAGGAGCAAATGCGTACACACACACGTGCACGCGTACACACACACACACACACACACACACACACACACACACACATACACACACGCACAGGCACACACGCACACAAGCACATGCACAAATCCCAGCTGGCAAGCAAATATATACACACACATAAACACACACACATACCTAACACATGCACACATAGTATTACAGTACATTAGAGTAGAACATTGGACTATGAAACAGTACACTGTGCTTGACATGGTCATGAAGACTGATCCCACAGTACCACTGAAGAGTAAAGAAAAAATGCATCCGATTCATAATGTTTATTTGTGTGGTTTATTGTTCTTCTGCCTATCAAAGTTTTCATAATTCTGCACAGGAAAAAAAAAAGGGTATATCCGTGATGTTTTAAATGGATAACCTTTAACTTGACCCCTCTACTCATATTTAACCTAGCTAGAATGGTGGTCCACAACATTGGTCTTGGGGCTAAGGGAAAGTTGCAGGGAGATTTTGAGGGTACCTTGGGACACATTTTAGATAAATCAGATGTCATGCCCTTCCGTATATCATAAGCTTGACAGCGATTGATAATGACATGACAGGAAGACTGGGAGCAATGTATCCAGTTGCTACAGCTGCCAGGGAATTTTGTGCATAATCCATCATTCCTTACCTCCAAGCTCAGTTCTGTGTTATCTTCATGGAAGGAAGCAACAAAGGAGCTGATTGCCTCCTTTTCGTTATGAAATACACAGTTTAGGCACTGCATTTCATGGCCGCTAGACAAACTATTTCCTGGTCATGCCTGTTCTCAAGGAAGGTTCCTGGCTATTTGGAAAATTAGGATGAACCCATAAAATTAGTTTGTAATTTTTAACAACCCCAATTCAGAAAAAGCTTGCACATTATCAAAGATGCAATTATGATCAAAAAGGAGTGATTTAAAAAGTCCATTCACCCTGTACTATATTGGAAACACTACAACTACATGTTATTTGAAAAAGTTAATTCAATTCTATATTTAAAACATAATTTTGGACTATAAATGATGTGACAAGTTGCAATGATAAGCTGATTTGAAACCGGTGATGTTAAACTCGTGAGCTAATGGTGTTACTGTATTAACTCGTCTTTGCAGATGCAGACGCCCATGGACATGGAGCTGCTCAACTAATGCACTCTTTTATGCAGTCTTAATACTCTTCACTAGATGTCAGGTTGAGCAAAATGCCAACTGGATATTCAAAAGAAAGCAGAGCCCTTATACTATTGGGAATATGAACGTCCTAAGTCCCATCACTGTTTCCCTGGAAGTGTATGAATTAACCCATTAAGAACTGATGCGACGTCAGCATCGCACTCGCTTGAAAAACGGAAGGAACATGAATATCATACATATATAATTTTTAAGAAATGTGAATGAAGTGCATCATGAGGTGCCCTAGGTCTTAATGGGTTAATCTCCTCAACCAAGCCTGATCTGCAAACAGCCAAGCATATTTTCCAGTGGTATCAGGTTGCTACAAAAATGATTTTTCCCGCTTGTACCTTAGGGCATGTGAGCCAAAAAATGGTTGCTCGAATTCAAAAGTAACTTGCCTGAAAAAAAAGGATAAATAAAAAATAAAAAAAAACAAAAAACAAAACATCAGACCTTTTTTTTGGAAATATCAATGTTATGTTTATTATGCTGACTGAATGCATTAAACAATCTGTGTAGAGAAATCTATATAACAAATGACATACCATTACACAACAAACCTGTCCTACCATGGCAGTTAACAAATGACAGAACATGCAACAAGATATATTGCACGTGCATTTCTGATGATCTTAAGGATAGAACTCCAGCACTTGCTAATGCTGCAGAACTTTCATATAATGTACTGTTAATCCAGACAAACAAACATCCACCTTCTGAAAGTAGATGATAAATTCAGTTGCAAGTTTAGATGGCTCAGTGTGTTTGAACAGATCCTGGCAAATGTAATGTTCGAGAATAATTGGATTCTGTAGCACATAAACCAATAGGATAGCACTTACGAAGTGATGGGCCATACAATCAGATGTAGTGATCAATGGCATAATTCCAGCACTGGCTTTTGTAGTGGAATCACTGCATGTGTTCAATTAAGGAAAGGTAAAGCAGCCAAGTTTCCACACACTTAGGCTGAGATCGGACCCAAACGAATTTTGACACGCGTAATACAATCAGGAGGTGAAGGACATATAATCAGTGTGCGTCATAAACCCCGGGCGCAAGCTCTGTTTACTGACAAGATACCATTGTTTTTGTCAGTTTCTGAATTGATTTACTGTTTTACACGATGACACATAGTGTAATTTGGGCCTTCAGTGGGCTACTTGTCATTTTTCTGCCAGATTATCCTGACAAAATACAAATCAAACTAATATAAAGTCCAAGTGGACGGCAAAGCAACGACTTGCGAGCATATAGTCTCCGCAGATAACGGCTTGTTTTGCAGGAGTCCAGGCATTTCCATTGCGATTAAGATTATGGGCCCTATCTTGCGCCAGAGTCCCTAAACCCGTTATTTGAGGAATTAGCATTGCGTAAGAGGCGTTCCCCCGCAAAAGTTGCTATTTTGCACACCTGCCTATATCCCTAAAACACCTGCGCTACCCGTTATATTATGCATAGGCGTGGTTTGGGCGTTACGCCAGTTAAACCAATCAGTGTGCTCGGTGCCATTGCCTTTAGGAGCAGGCTGCGCTATCCCAATTCCTCAAACCGAAACCCGTGATGGAGAGAGGAAGGTCGCCACGTTTCTCCGAAGACGAAGTTAAATTGCTCGTGCATGAGGTCAAATCCAGACAGGGGAGGATCTGTTTTTGTTAAGTTAATCATGAATTGTATTATTATTATTATTATTATTATTATTATTATTATTTGACATTGACATATTGTTTAATGTTTGGTATGTAATAAAAAAAAACATCAAGCCTACCCCTTTTGGGATGGAAACTTCAAAAAAAAAAAAAAAAAAAAAAAAAATGCGTTTCACCATGATTGGATCATGCCTCCAATTGAGCTGAGTGGGTGTTGGAATGACCCACTAGCATAGAAAAATAGTGCCACAGTAACCCTAACAGCAACGGGCAAGGCATACGGACAGCTGGCAGCGGTGTATTTATCATCTGCAACCAGGTGACATAATTCCGTCACTGCCTGATGGGAGAGGCGCAGTTTTGTCACGCGTTCTCGTTCAGTGGGAAATAATATTCAGGGCTGGCGCTAGACCTGAAAATTTGGGAGATACTAGCCTTCCCTTTATTGACTACAATTAGTCCTGGCTAATTCTATCTGGTTTTCCCTTATCAACACGTTTTCCAATTCAAGAATAATCAAGTGGCAATTGAAGACACGGCTTCTCTCCCCTATGCGCTCTAACAGCGACAAAATAATGGGCTACATTCAGTACAGAAAAATAATTTAATTATAAATAGGTCTATGCCCTGGCACTCAGCAACGGTAATTTTTTTTCCAGCGAGAGCGGCATTTCAGAACTCTTTTGCAAATGAAGGTAATTTCGGCGACAAGTACGCGACACCTGTTTTTTGCAGCACGGTCACACAACTTGCTGTAAAAAAAATAGACAGCTGTCCGACTGGAAAATGTAAACGATCTAAACCACGCTTATGCATAGAAATTACCTTCATTAAGGGAAAAAGACTTGTCGCCAGAATTACCTTCATTGGCTGAAGAGTTCTGAAATGCCGTCTCGCTGGAAAAAAAGTTACGCCGCTGAGTGCCAGTGCATAGACCTAATTATGATTAATTATTTTTCTGAACTGAATGTAGCCCATTTGTCGCTGTTAGATCGCATAGGGGAGAGAAGCCGACTGTCTTCAATTTAGCCAAACGGGTAGCGGTGGTTTGAGGATTATCCGCTATACGCTTTTGAATGGATAATCCTAAGCTGTGTGGTCAAGATAGCAATTTTAGGGAAAGCGCATAAACACGCCCACGGGCACACCTCCAGTCGCAAATAAAGGATTCGGCATAATGAATAGCGGGTAGTGTGGCCGCAAGATACCGCTTAGGGATAGTGGAAGCTGCTAAATGCGCAATTCACGGGTAGCGGGTAGTGGCAACGGGTAGGGCAGTGTGAAAGATAGAGCCCTAAGTATGTGTTAGCTGATAAATCCACTTTCTGTGCTGATCAGGATATGAATCTTTGCTTGGAAATGTGTGAAAAGATGTCACGCAACCTGTTTCCAGGTTATGGTTCGTGGACCCTATGACTTCACATCGACTGTAGATTCAATATGGCAACTTGGTCGCTAGCCTCATTAGCAAGGTGAGTGGGCAAGGGAAGGGCAAACATGCAAAGCAACAACGGCTCACGTTGCGCTTCAGAAGGATAAAATATCATTGCTGCTCGATTTCCTTTGGTCGTGAAGTCGGGATTTTGAATGGATAATCCTTTGATAGCATTAGGTTTGCGCACTGTGTGTGGTATGAAAAAATATTCGGTTTTGACTCTGAAGAAGACCTTGTGTCGAAACGTTAGTCACGTGCACCTTAATAAATCGCCTTACATAACTGTGTGCTCCAGGACTTCTTCCTTTGACATCTATGAAAAAATATATTTGTTGTCCGACGGGGCAACTGTCCATAAAAATTTACTTGCCCGACCATCTACGGTATATATTATTACTGAGTTGGCGATTTGCGTAATTTCACACATCTCCAAAACCACCGTGAATAATGAGTCTGTTTTTAGCATACACCGGTTTTACTGTGTGACAAGGTTTCGAACTTAGTTATGAAGTGAAAACTGCGTTTTGAAGCCGTTTTTTCAAGTAAAACCGGCTTATTCATTCTGCTGTTATCGTGCCCGCGCATATAGCTTGTGCATAGCACGGGTATCGGCTAGTTAGTTCTGGTTGCCCGGGTCAACCGGGCATGCGAATTTGTCTGGCCCAGAATATCCATCCAGCAGTTGATAGGAATGATCTGTCAATAAATAAATAAATAGATAAATGAATCTTTTTCCATTGTAACAAAAACCTTGAGACACAATAGACCAAAGGTATGTCAGTTTAGTAGAGAAAAAAAATCAGCTTTCTGAAGCAAAAAAACATGGTATCGCTACGATGTCATTCAACTATCTTTAATAGCCATGGGTTGTGAAATAAACGCATTATACTACCATTGATTTAAATGAAGATGCATCCCTCACAGCATGCAGTGATCAGTTATCCCAACTGAGAGTCTTTCCCAGAAATACTAACTGATTAGTTGCAGCAGATAATGGGTTGCGTAAACCCTGTAGTTCAAGCCCACTTCACGCTTTCTCGACAATTATCTGATGATTTACGGGTGTTTTCTCCAAAAGAGGGCAGCCTGACCTTTCCAACGATGACTAACAGAAATGATCGGGGCTTTAGAAAAAAGAATATATACCTGTGTGTAACAGCAGGATGGGTTGCGTCTTCTCAACTTTGTGGATTTATGCACTTGAATTACGCTAAGGAACTGGGAAAAAAAAAAAAACGGTATGTTGCCAAGGGGTATTCACGTAAGTTTTACTAGATGGAAAAGCAGTAAGGATGTGGACACCGGAGTGAGTCCGAATGAGACAGGGTTTGAAGCTTCCCTGAGCCTGACGGCATATATTCTCTGGATTAGGAAATGTACCACAAGGAGTCTTCCTCGCCGATACGCAAGTAAGCCTTTTGTTGGTTGGAATACTTCAGATCTTGCCTAGCTAGCTAGCTACATTTACTTTTCCTATTTACCACCGTTGCCATGAGTATCATAATGTTGCAACTAGTCTGTAGACTGGTTATTTTTATCAGTAACCGTTTGCCTCAGCTGATAACGCTGAATAATAGTGAGATATAGCGCAGTGTGGCAATCAGTTTTCGAATTTCTACCGCATGAAATGTATTTCACTGGTTTGCGCAATTTTATTACCCCACCCCGCCCGAAGGGGGAGGGCAAGGGGTATTGTTTTTGGTTCAGTTTGTTTGTGTGGGTGTTTGTTTCTTTGTTTGTTTGTTTGTTTTTTTGTTTTTTAAGCAGCAAAACTAATGGCCAGATTCACCCCAAATGCAGTTTAGGGATTGCCACTGACCCAGATTGGATGCCTATTGAATTTAGGAAAAGTAGGTTAAAGTATGCGTGAGGGGTGGGGTTTGTTGTGCCTGGCACCACTTGTTTAGCATATAGCTTGAGAGCACGTTTGGCTGCAGTATGCTGATGACCCAAAACATTAAAACCACTCATAGATGCAGCGAATAATGATTATCTCCTAACGATGACACGTCAGGTCTGCAGAAAGATATTAGACGGTAAGCCAGCAGTCGGTTCTTGTATTCAACATGCTGGATGTGGGAGAAATGGGAACGGAATGATTTTGACTAGGTTTGCATTCAACGTAAAGTAGCCTGCTGTCTGCTTTTTCCTGATTAGGGAAATCTTTTTTGTGTATGTCAGGTATATTTTGGATATTACTGTGAGTAATACTTGCTCTTTATAGAGCGTGGAAAGTAAAAGATTATTGTGCACCTATGTATTGGGTGAATACTGGCAAGTCAGCTTCACGGATCCGATGAAACTTTGAGTGTCTGTGGAAGGTAGCGAGAAGGTAGCATGTCTATTACTAAGATTCCAGGGCAAGCGCAACTAGAGATGCCTAAAGTAGAATATGGAGATAAATGTTCAAATACAGGGGAGTATGATTTCATATTGATGTGTAGGTCACTGGATCTGCATGCTGTTTGTTCTCATTCACACATTTCACCATGTGTGCAGTATGCAGCCTGGTGTTCCTAAATAGTTTTCACTTTTATTTTTCTTCATTTTGCATGCCTCCTAAAGTCCAACCCCTTGTCTACATCATAGTAGTTGGTAGCAGCACATTATTTCCTTGCAATGTAAACATAATGACAGGAGAGTAAGCTTTTTTTTTGAGAGTGTGAAGGCTTATTGGACTATGATGAAAAATGGATGAATTTCAATGCTTTTCTCTGGAGTATTTCTTTGGGGTTTGGAGAGCCTAGTGGAACCTATTGATGTCCACCCCTGCCCATACTAATGGAATCATGCTTATTTTATGTTGAAAATTATTAATTCATATTGAGTTTCATTAGTCCAAACAGTTGATTTGTGGTAAAAATATGATTATTTTATGATTTGACTCTGCACAATTCGCTGAGCCGCTTGGAAAGCCGCTTGGAGCGCTTGGAAAGCCACTTGAAAAGCCATGTGGGGGGCCATTTGGATAGCCATCTTATTTGGCTCATAGACAGTTGGTAATTTTGAATATCACATGTCACACACTTGTGATCAAGGAGTTTATGTTCCTGAAAATGTGTTGTGTTAACTCGCAGCCATTTTTCAGTTCTCAGTATTTTTTTTTTTTTTTTTTTTTTTACAATTTCAATGCTGAATTTTCATGAAGATTTTTGTGCTTGCAGCCCTTATTCTGTCATGAAATTATGACTACAAATTGAAATAAAGATGGTATTCTAAATGCTATAAGTGCCTTTTGCATTTAAGCAATTTTCCCCCTCTTTGTGAAGCTCAAATCTTGAATTATAAAGCCTTAACTCTTTCATCCCCAGTAGTGCCATATGGCACTCTTTTTGTTATATTTCTTTTAACAATTAGGAATAAGAACAGACAGCCAGAAATTTAGTTAGAATGTCAACAAAGGCCATGGGGAAAAATAGCAGTGAGAACTGGGCACTGGTGGGGTTGAAAGGGTTAAATGGAGATAAATGGCCAGATTTGGCTTCTGCACAAAGGTGATAAATGAGCCTCCGAAAAAGACCCAATCCATCAAGACCAAAGATGGGTTGTGACAACGCATTATGTAATAATTTGACAAAATGGAATACTTTTTCACTTTATTATATCATAAGACCCTCATTGTGTAATAATCTGCCATATTTTATAATAACCAGCCTGAATGCAATATGTAATAAATTTTCCCGCATTTTGTAATAAACTATTACGTGTTACAGAGGTTATTAGGAAATGCGAGCGGTGCTATTTTTGATGAAAATGTATTAATGTGGTGCATTATGTAATAACCAACTGAAATGCATGTCATAATTCTTAAAAATAATTAAGACATTATAACAGCTTTTATTTTATTCATGGCATGAATCATATTGCCTCAAAATTCATTTTAAAGTGAAAGGGCTTGGCCTGCCTGGTAGTGCTGCATTCCTGATGTGTCTTCAAATTAGAATAAATGTCACATAATGGAGCAAAATATACCGCAACAACAGCCCTGCACAATTGCGCAGCTGAGAACCTGCTTAAAATAGTGGAAAAGCGGAAATTTCCGCTCGCTAGATTTGACGAACTTGTGTCCTTTGTACCCTAATGCTAAATTAGTGTGATTCAAAGACATACTGATTTCACAAAGTAATAAACAGTTGACAATACAAACTTTTTCAACTCTGTTGCTTTCATCACGTTGTATGTTTTCAATAAGCAATTATATTCACATATAAGAACAGCAAATAATGTGTTGTTCTGCTTTTTGTAAAATGGTGATGGATGAATGGATTTTTTAAATCTGTCCTTTTTGATTTCATTTGCATTTTTCATGATGTCCCAAGTTTTTAGCTTACCGGCCCTATGGGCTGATAAAATATTGTCGTGGTGCGGTGTCCGTCGTCTGGAACATTTTTTATCTTTTTTTTGGCCTGATGAATTTTCATGTAAATTTGCCATAACATACTACTAGACCATATCTCCAGACTTTTTTTTGGATTTTTGATTGAATCATTTTTGTCCGTTTTATGGGCCCTTGAAATTTTGGCCCCAATGTTAAAGATGAGACTGAGAAATTTAAAAAAATAATTTCTCAAAAACTGTGCGTTAATTTTTTTTCTAAATCAGGCAATCAACGTACCTTGGTTCTGTAAATGTACAGTGTGAGCACCATTTTGATTGAATCGACAGAAGTGGGCCTAGTGGGGGCGCTGTACTTTATGAATGTGCAAGATGGTTTGTGGAGACCAAATGGTTGCAGATAGAGATTATGTTTGTATCGACATATAGCAAGTCATATATGACCTATATTTTGGCTATGTTAAAGTTTACCTCAGATGACTTTGAAAGGTCAAACTTGCGGTCAAGGAAAATATTAACAATATTAAAAGATAGGACTTAAAAAATTTTTTCTCAAAAACTGTCTGATAACTTTTTTCTAAATTTGGCAATCAACTCACCTTGATACACTTTATGTACAGTGTGGTTGCCATTTTAATTGAATCGATGGAAGTGGGTCTAGTGGGAGCGCTGTACTTTAACCCAATAGCACTTAGTCTCATTATATATAGATTACCTCTGTTCCCTGGAAAATCCAGGTAATTTCCGTATTCTTGACATTGAATTTTGCAGTTATACGGACTCAGAATTATTGTCAATTTCTGAATATTTTTCTGAAGGAAACAAGCAAGCAAATGAGTAACAAAACACTCTGAATATAATATGATGATAAAATATATTCTAAAGATAACAGAAATTGAGCACTTTGTGCATGGATAATAAAAAAATACTGAATTTAGTATCGATAACAAACGTCTGATACATGACTCAGAAGCATAGTTTTTGGCACAATGTAATATGGATATTGACTTGAGAAAAATGAATGAGCTTTACTAAGATTAAGCATTCTACCACTGATTGAACAATTAATAGCGAAATAGCGACCCCTATGTTTTATCTTGAATTTAGGTCACTGGGGAATCCCTCTGGCCGATTTGAGCCATTTCAATCTGATGACGTAGTCCAATGTGTAACATTAAGCAATCATGTGACACGGGCGGTTTGAGGCGGTCTAGGGAACAGAAGTTTCAGGCGGTATCGGTCGGTCCAAGTGCTACTGGGTTAACATTGGGTCTTATGGAGAATGGGCAAAATGTGGAAGCTAAATGGTTGCAGATAGAGATTATGTTTGTATTATCGGCATATAGGAAGTCATGTATGACCTATATTTTGGTTGTGTTAAAGTTGACATCAGATTACCTTGAAAGGTCAAACTTGAGGTCAAAGAAAAATGTTACAGTTTTCAAAGGCCTCTTGGCTTGAAAATATTGAAGATTGGGAACATACAGTGCTTAACAAATTTATTAGACCACCACCCAATGTAAGGTTTATGCCACAGCTGCCCTAAATCAACAGTGCTGGTAATTACCAAAATAATTTTTATGTTTCTGTAATGTTAATCCACCAGTATGTGCAAGCTCTTTAACTGAAATTATATTTTTAATGCTAAAATATAATTATTGTTGTTATCCATGAATTTTCGAATTTACTGTTTACAGAAAAGTAGAAAAAAATTGTCAAGCACATTATTTTTTTTATTAAGATGCCAAATAATAATAAAAGGGCAATTCAGCTAATAATATTATACAGCTTTTTAATGCTATGCAGGTTTTTGAACAGAAATCTATTGATGGTCTTGTGATCTCTCTAGATGCAGACAAGGCGTTTGACCGAATGGAGTGGTCATTTTTGTTTTATACGTTTGAAAAGTTTGGTCTTGGTGATACTTTTGTGAAATGGATTCAGGTTATTTATAATGATCCCTAAACTGCAGTGATTACTACTGGGTTGAAAGCAAAATTTTTCTCTGCATATAGAGGAACGAGACAAGGCTGTCCTTTATCGCCCCTCCTATTTGCATTGGCTTGAGAGCCGCTGGCTGAGTCCATTAGGATGGCCCCTTCTTTAAATGGTCTTCAGGGCAAAGAAAAATGCCATAAAATAACTTTGTATGCCCCTTGAATGCTTTGTATGTATGTTTTTTTTTGTCTAAACCTGAGGTTTCAGTTCCAGCTCTTATCAGGATGATAAATGTATTTAGTAAATTTTCTGGGTAAAAGAGTAATTTGAGCAAATCGAAGGCTATCTCATTGGGCAGTCTAACAACGATGCCTAAAACTGTGCCACTCTTTCCTTTTAAGTGGTCGCCCTCTGGTTTTACTTACTTAGGTATCTTCATTACCCCATCATTGAGTCAACTATTTAAAGCCAATTTTGCTCTATTATTTAGGAAAATAAGACAAGGTGCTGGAATTCACTCCCTGTTTCTTGGTGAGGTCGAATAGCTTTGATAAATATGAATGTGTTGCCCAGGTTGCTTTATCCTATTCAAATGGTTCCTATATTATTTTCAAATAGGGTCTTAAAAGACTTGAACAGTTGGCTTTCTTCATTTATATGGAGTAAACGTAAACCTAGATAAAAAATGTCTGTGTTGCAGTTGCCAGGTTAGATAGGCGGCTTAGATTTGCCAAATATTAAGATATATCAGTTGTGTGCTCATTTAAGGTTTGTGTCCGACTGGATAAAGGATAAAACATCTTCTATTTGGTTAGATATTGAATCATCGTTTGCAGAATGCCAACGACAAGATTGATTATTTATTACAACCTTTAAAGATATAAGAGATAACTGTACCAACCCGATTACAATAAACACTTTGAAGGCGTGGCGATCGGTCCAGCGTCTTGAAGGGAGGCTCAAATTGACATCCTTATTTGCTCCAATCATGAACAATGATCGATACAATACAATGAACAATGATACCAGGAATGTCAGATCCTTTTTTGAGACTATGGTTAAATAAAGGTCTTTCAAAATTGAAGGACTTATTTTCGGATAATATTTTAATGCCATTTGAACAGTTGATGAAGAAATACCAGCTCCCAAAACAAAGTTTTTTTCGTTTTTTGCAAATAAGAAATTATATTACTAAGAATACGACCCTAGTAGAACACCCTGAGATCTCTGAGATTGAAAATGTTTTGTTTCAATATCAGGGGAAAGTATCTCTTAGTTTGCTTTATGATGTAATGAGTGGCATGTCTTCCACTAATACACAGAGGGTTCAGGATTTATGGGAAAAGGAGTTATCGACGACTATAAGCGAAGAGGCATGGGATAACATTTGGGATTATGCAAACAAAATTTCTATTTGTACACGTACAAAAGCAACCCAATTTAAAATAATACATAGATTGCATATATCTCCTAATCGAAGACACTCTTTTAACCCTTTGCTTTCTCCTCTGCGTTTGAAATGTAAGACTGAAACAGAAACCTTAACTCATTGTCTTTGTTCATGTTATAAACTGCAGAAATATTGGTCTGACATACTGTTTGAAATGGGAAAAATATTTAGTAAAGCTTTTGAAATGGATCCAATTTGTTTAATTTTGGGCCTTCCAAGTGGAAATTTAACCACTGTCGCAAGTAAAAGATTATACAATCTCCTAATTTTCACTGCCAGGAAAAATATATTGTTAAGGTGGATTAGTGATAAGGTTCCTTTTGTTAAAGGTTGATGTAAGGTTATACACTGAACAAAAATATAAACGCACAAAGTGATTTTTTTCGAATTATTTTTTATCAATCGGGAAATATTTCAACAAAACAATTATTGTTTTATTCTTGCCTTAATCTTCAAGCAACAAAAACATGACTAACAATTTACTGTACACAATTTATGAGTTATCACAGCCTGAACCCGACAGGGGTCAGCGGGCAGAGTTCACAGCACTCAGTAACAACTGTGTCCACCATCGGCATCACGTAAAGCGGTACTTCTCTGGCACATGGAGTTCACGAGGTTGTCAATAGTGGCCTGTGGAGTGTTGTCCCATTCCTCCTGCAGCCCAACTCGGAGCTGGCATCAGTGTAACGCTCGTCCACACGTCACCATACGCGTTGTCTGCCATCAGCGCGGTACAGTTGGAATCGCGATTCATTGCTGAATAACACCGTCCTCCTCCGTGCCAGCGTCCAGCGAAGGTTACGGTTGGCCCAGTCGAGTTTGTACCGATGACGGACGGCAATCGGGTCGAGACCTCGGTGCAGTTGGCAGGCTCGGAGGTCTGCCTCCCTCAGGCGGTTTCGGACAGTCTGAGCTGATATCCGCCTGTTGTGCAGTCCGAAGGTCTCGTTAGCTGTACTGGTGGCTGGTCGGAGCCGATCACAGAGGTGCTAGAGCCATTCAGTACACCAGTAAACATATGCCGATCCTTATAGGTGGGCGTGGTCACACGTGGTCATGGGGCATGTGGACGATTCACAGTGCTGCCAGTCTCTCTAAATCGACTTCTCCACCAGAACAGTCATTTTCTTGCATTCCTGAACATAAAAATGAGTTTTAGAGGCTGAATGTAAGAATGCAAGCTGTTATTAAGGCCAAAGGAGGCCATACAAATGGGTCATAGTATAGTTTTTTTGGCTTTTATGTATGAATAAGGACTATTTAGTAGTTTCAGTTTGTTATTTGCCAAAGAAATTACAAAATAATTTTAAGTTTTAAACAAGTTTTTGACAAATTTCTTAAATACTTGTGTTCTCTCATTTTTTTTGACAGGTGGTCTAATAAATTTTTTAAGCAGTGTATGTGTATTGAACACTTAGAGGAAATCATATATGAACTTTCATTAGGTGACCTTCTTATTGACCTTCAATGGTCAAACTTGATCTAGTGAAAATTCAATGACTTGTATCACTGAAAAGGTCACAGATGGAGCCTAAGTTTGTATCAAGGACTTAATGAACTTTCATTTGGTGACATTCAACTCGACTGTTGGTGACCTCTGAAGGTCAAACTTGACATAATACCAGTGTTTCCCACAGAGCAGGAAGCAATGTGTGGTGGCAGACCGGGGGAGGGTACATGCTTTTTATTTTGTTGAACGGGGGGGGGGATTGCTGCTTCTTATTTTGTTGAGCTGGGAGGAGGGGGGCTTTGGGTACATGCCTCTTATTTTTTTTTGAGCGGGGGGGAGATGCCTTTCCTTTTGTTGACTGGGGGAGCATGGCACTAATATTGCACACATTACGTGTCTTCCAGTACTTTTAATTTTAGTGTTTTTTTTTTTTTTTTGCGCACACGCAGATGAGAATGCGATACAGAAAATCGCGTTGGGGTGGAATCTATTTGTGGTGGTCTGAGTTGATTCTGTGGCAGCCCGCCACACAATGGTCTATGTGTGGGAAACCCTATAATACGATTAAAATGACTTGTATTGCCACACCGGTCACAGATGGAGCCTAGGTTTGTATTAGAGACACATTGGATGTCAGAAATGAACTTTCATTTGGTGACCTTCATATTGACCTTCATTGGTCAAATGTGACCTAGGGAAGATTCAATGACTTGTATCACTCAAATTGTTGCAGATGGAGCCTAGGTTTGTGTTACAGACGTCTAGTTAGTAACATATGAACTTTCATTTGGTGACACTCAACTTGACTGTCAGTGACCTTCGAGGGTCAAACTTGACAGTGAAATTATAATGACTTCTATCACCAAAATCGTCACAGATTGAGCCAAGTTTTATATAGGGACATTTAGAAAGTCATATATGAAGTCTGTTTGCTGACCTCAACTTGACCTTCTGTGACCTTTAAAGTTCACTATTGACATATTGAATTTTCAATTACTTGTATCACCAAACTGCTTCAGAGTTTAGGATTATATTAGAGGAGGTCTTATAAATGTATGTGAACTTTTACCTCGACATTGACCCTCAATGATTCTAAGGTCAAACTTCACATGACATTTTTAGCTACCGCCGCTCGCGGTGCGGGAGCTATGGTATCGGGCTCCGTGTGTGCGTGCTTGCGTCCGTCAACACATTTTGCTTTATCTCATCAACGATTTCAGTTACAGGCTTCTAATTTTTACTGGACATGCATCTCATAAAGCCCTACAAATGACATGCCTAAAGGTGACCTTGGCCTATTTTTTCAAGGTCACTGGCCTCAAAATGTCACCAAAAACTTTGACATTTTGCTTTATCTCATCAACTATTTCAGTTACAGGCTCCTAATTTTTACTAGACATGCATTTCATAAAGTCCTACAAAGGACGTGCCTAAAGGTGACCTTGGCCTATTTTTTCAGGGTCACTGGCCTAAAAATATCACCAAAAACTTTGATAATTTGCTTTATCTTATCAACATTTTCAGTTACAGGCTCCTAATTAGCTCCTGCCGCCCGAGTGGCACGGGATCTATGGTATTGGGCTCCATCCGTGCGTGTGTCCGTCATGCGTGCGTCCATCAACAAAAACTTTGACATTTTCTTTATCTTAACGGCGGGAGCTTCTGGGGCCGCCAGTGCCCTCTTTTCATAACTTGTCTCATCGCTAAAAGATTACTTGCCAGCAAGCCACAGGACCCTTGGTCCTATTTTTTTTAAATTGGGGTTGTATCTCAAAAGGATAGATATTGCAAGCCTCTTAACTCATTACTTTTATTTTATTATGGCAGTGAGGTCAAGATATCACTTTTGCTATCACATTTAGTATCTCATGAGGAGGGTTATGTGGTAGATTCTGACTGAAAATCGGAAATCTGTCAGGCTTCATTTATGAACAGTAAAAATTTATGCTTGTTTTTGCTTATTCAGCAAAGTTGGTTTGACGTTACTGGTATTGTCTCACTGAGTATTGTCTATTGCAGGAAACTGAGCTTTTGGACATCACCTACATCAAGGATGCTAGAACTGGAAAGTGCACCAAAACACCAAAAGTAAGTAAGGCTCTCTCTGGTTCTCTGCTATTAACTTGGCTGTGAATGTTTGTATGGTGCACTGTTATGAGTTTGCTTCGAGATTATCTAGCACATTAATACAAAATTGACTGAAATTACAGTGGACATGCATTATTTGAAAGGTCGTCCCTACATTTTGTAAATACTGTGACTTAATGAAGGAGCCCACTCAAACTGATTGGTACACTTCATAAAGTAACATAGCATAGGCGAGTACGGGCCATTCAGCCCAATAACGCTAGCCATTTTCCAATCGCTAGTGTGCCTAACTTGTGAAATACTTAAGGTCTGGACAGTTTATAGCACTCTATCGATCCTTGGTCTTTGAAATGAATAGAGATTCTGCTTGTACAACACGACCTGGCACGCTATTCCACACTGAGGCATCACTGTATGTGGAAAAAATGCTGTGCAAAATTTTACTCTGGCTACCTTCCATTAGCCCCGAGTTATGCAAGCTTGACCTACATAATCCTGTTGTTTGCTTTGTTCATCCCTGTTACAAATTCAAAGTCCTCAAAAGGTATTGTTTTCATGGGTCAGTTCGGCTCTGAATCAATTTCAAGATAATTCCGGGTATCAGGTCGATCTTCCCCGAACGTCTGAAGTGCTCCAAACATTCTTTCAATAAGGCACAACGAAGGTGGCGAAAATTAATCCAAGACTGACCAGAAACAAAGAATGTGACAAATTATTATAAAAATCTAATTTATTATTGGCACATGCTCATTTACACTTATTTCCTCAAACATTTCTTTGTTCTTCAGTCTGTTCTTGGTGAGGATGTCAGTACATTAACTAACTTGCATTTCCTATTTTCGACTGAACAGAAATTCATGCAGTTATTGGCATGATGTGCCATGGTCTCCTAACAGCTAACTCTCCCGGGAGATCACCTTGAAGTCTGCATGAATGGCAGAATTAAGGTGTATTAAAGAGTCATAGCTTTATCCTGAATAATTTGCAAATACTTAAATATGTAATCTTGCATGCTGAATCGTGCATCACCTGGATGTTGATGGACGAGGTCCCGTCCCGATTTAAATAAATCACAACATTCAATGATGAAGCACACAGTTTCAGGGGCATGCAAAAGATTGCACTTGCCATTATGACATCTGTTTTTTAATATCTTGATTTGCTTGATAATAATCTTTCACATGGTAATCTTTTAATTTCTAATTGTTTGCATATCCGCGCGCAGCTGCTCTTAAGGTAAGTGTTCCAAGCCGAGTGTACCGTGTTGTGCACTCGTCTACAAAGGCAAATATTAATGTCTTAATAATGTGCCCTTGAAATAGCAGTTGAAAACTGACAATTGACTTTACACCAGGTTTTTGTTGGTCAATTGCACAAGAGTTTTATGCGACCTCAAGATGGACACACGCCAGCTGGGCACCTGATCGCACCTCATTTTAAGACCAACACGCCTACAGGCACTCAATTTGGTGCAAATGCATTCCCAACTGAGGCAGACTGGACTCTGGATGGGATGATGGTAACTGCGTCGGTCGGACAATAGCAAAAACAGTTGCATTACCCTTTGCGCTGGGTGTAAGTTTAGAGGCCTATGCCATCGTGTTCTAAGTCCATTAGTCAGTAACTAAAACTTCTCAGCCTGCAGTGAACTACCAATCCGTAGTAGACACGTACTCACAGAGAACCAATATTTGAGTCTCGGCAAAAGAACGTTTGTGGTGTTCATCGCGAGGGTGATCAACTGTGCAAGTGAAATTGAAACTCAGACGGAGAGGTTTTTGGAGAAGTGGTGGGAATTAAACATTGAATTATTTTTAAGTTATATAAGAGAGTAAATATTGTCATCGAAGATTTTGGGTCAGGGTGAGAGGGAAGAATTTAGTTTTTTTTTGTTCTGCCAATCTTCTGTTCTATAATCCAGTCCAGTAGGTGGTGGTAATGTACTTAAGTAGGTTTTTAAACCTTTGATAAACTCAAAAAAGAAGAAGGTTTTATTTTACATTTTGTTGGAGCAAAAATTTCAATGACAATTGTTCAACCATATCCAAAGTATCCAACATTTTTGAGGTACAAAAAAAGGAGTTATAAACAAACACATAACCTGGGTTTGGCATAATTGTACAACGAGTGTCTATAAATAAAACAGAAAACGACAACAAAATGCAGACAACAATAAAAAGAAACACAGGGGATCTGCTATGTAAGAGGGTGAAATTTAAAAATAGTAAGAAATGTAATTGTTTTTGCCAATTTCTGATTTGTGAGGTTTAGTTTATCAATAGAGGTCAAGTAATTTTTACCCCTCGGCCGACTCCGGCCCGGAGGGGTATTGTCGTCACCTGCGTGTCTGTCTGTCGTCCTTCGTCCGTCCATGATTTTGTCCGGGCCAGTACTTGGCAACTAATGATCGCAGCTTCACCAAATTTGGTATGGTAACTCACTATGACCCATAGATGTGCAACGTCAGGTTTTGTGCTGGATTTGACCTTTGACCTTAGCGCTGTGACCTTAAGCCTGGAAATCTTGTCCGGGTCAGTACTGGGCAACTAATTATCGCAGCTTCACCAAATTTGGTATGGTAACTCACTATGACCCATAGATGTGCAACGTTAGGGTTTTTGCTGGATTTCACCCTTGACCTTAGCGCTGTGACCTTGACCCTGGAAATCTTGTCCGGGTGACATTTTCCGGGCCAGTACTCAGCAACTAATGATTGCAGCTTCACCAAATTTGGTATGGTAACTCACTATGACCCATAGATGTGCAACGTCAGCTTTTTTGCTGGATTTGACCTTTGACCTTAGCTCTGTGACCTTGACCCTGGAAATCTTGTCTGGGTCAGTACTCGGCAACTAATCATCGCAGCTTCACCAAATTTGGTATGGTAATTCACTATGACCCATAGATGTGCATCGTCGGGTTTTTTGCTGGATTTGACCTTTGACCTTAGCGCTCTGACCTTGACCCTGGAAATCTTGTCCGGGTCAGTACTCAGCAACTAATTCTCGCAGCTTCACCAAATTTGGTATGGTAACTCACTATGACCCATAGATGTACAACGTCAGGGTTTTTGCTGGATTTGACCTTTGACCTTAGCTCTGTGACCTTGACTCTGGAAATCTTGTCCGGGTCAGTACTCAGCAACTAATTCTCGCAGCTTCACCAAATTTGGTATGGTAACTCATTATGACCCATACATGTGCAGTGCCAGGTTTTTTTGCTGGATTTGACCTTTGACCTTAACTCTGTGACGTTAACTGTGGAAATCTTTTCCGGGTCAGTACTCGGCAACTAATTCTCACAGCTGCACCAAATTTGGTATGGTAACTCACTATGACCATAGATATGCAACATCGGGTTTTTTGCTGGATTTGACCTTTGACCTTAGCTCTGTGACGTTAACTGTGGAAATCTTTTCCGGGTCAGTACTCGGCAACTAATTCTCACAGCTTCACCAAATTTGGTATGGTAACTCACTATGACCATAGATGTGCAACGTCAGGTTTTTTGCTGGATTTGACCTTTGACCTTAGCTCTGTGACCATGACCCTGGAAATCTTGTCCGGGTCAGTACTCGGCAACTAATTATCGCAGCCTCACCAAATTTGGTGTGGTAACTCGCTGTCACACACATATGTGCAGTGTCATGTTTTTTGCTGGATTTCACCTTTGACCTTTGCACTGTGACCTTGAGGCAGGAAATCTTATATGGGTCAGTACTCAGCAACTACTGATCACAGCTTCACCAAATTTGGTATGGTAACTCACTGTGACACATAGATGCGCAACGTCACCTTTTTTGCTGGATTTGACCTTTGACCTTAACGCTGTGACGTTGAGGCAGGAAATCGTGTCCGGGCCGAGGGGTATTCAGCAACGCGTTATGTTTAAAGTCTGTGGTTTCAAAAATATGAAAGGAGGGTAATCTACCAAGCCACTTCATTTTGTGCATATACAACCCCAATTCTGAAATAGTTGGGACGAAAAGTAAATTGTTAATAAAATCAAAATGCAATGACTTTCAGATCATAAGAGCCAATATGTTATTTACAATAGAACATAGATAACATTTCAAATGTTGAAACTGAGACATTTTACATTTTTATCCACAAAATGAGCTTATTTCTAATTTTCTGGCTGCAACAGGTCTCAAAAAATTTAGGACACAGGCAAAAAAGGGCTGAAAAAGCAATTAATATATAAGAGAATCAGCTGAAAGAACATTAAGCAAGTAATTAAGTTAACTGGCATCAGGTGTGTAACATGATTGGCTATAAAAGGGATGTCTTAGAGAGGCTGAGTCTCTCAGAAGTAAAGATGGCCAGAGGCTCTCCAACCTGTGAAGGCATGCGTAAAAAAATTGTGGAATACTTTAAAGACAATGTTCCTCAATGTCAATTTGGAAATGCTTTGAAGGTCTCATCATCGACAGTGCATAACATCATCAAAAGATTCAGAGAAACTGGAAAAATCTCTGTGCATAGGGAAAATGCCGAAGACCTTTACTTGATGCCCATGATCTTCGGGCCCTCAGACGCCACTGCATCAGTCACCGGCATGATTCTGTCATTGGCATTACTAAATGGGCCCAGGAATACTTCAAGAAACCACTGTCAGTACACACAGTCCGCCGTGCCTTCCACAAATGCCACCTAAAAATCTATCATGCAAAAAGGAAGCCATTGTTGAGCATGATCTAGAAGCCCCGCTGTGTTCTGTGGGCCAGGGCTCATTTAAAATGGACTGTAGCAAAGTGGCAAAGTGTCCTGTGGTCAGATGAGTCCAAATTTTACATTCTTGTTGGAAATCATGGGCGTCGTGTCCTCCAGGCTAAAGAGGAGAAAGACCACCCCTCCTGTTATCAGCATTCAGTTCAAAAGCCAGCATCTGTGATGGTATGGGGATGCAGTAGTGCATATGGTGTGGGACACTTGCATGTTTAAAAAGCACCATGAATGCTGAAAGGTATATAAAGGTTTTAGAGCAACATATGCTCCCCTCCAGATGACATCTATTCCAGGGTAGGCCTTGTGTATTTCAGCCGGACAATGCAAAACCACATACTGCAGCTATTACAACAGCATGGGTTCGTAGTAGGGGAGTCCGTGTGCTGAACTGGCCTGCCTGCAGTCCTGATCTTTCACCGAATGAGAACATTTGGCGCATAATTAAACAAAAAGTCCGTCAAAGGAGACCCAAAACTCTCCAGCAGCTGGAAGCCTGTATTAAACAGGAGTGGGATCAAATTCCAATGACTAAACTCAAGAAACTTGTCTCCTCAATGCCCAGACACCTCCACTCTGGGTTAAAAAGAAGAGGGGATGCTACAACATGGTAAACAGGCCTCTGTCCCAACTTTTTTGAGAACTGTAGCAGCCATCAAATTTGAAATGAGCTCATTTTGTGGATAAAATTGTAAAATTTCTCAGTTTCAACAATTGCTATGTTATCTCTGTTCTATTGTGAATAAAATACTGGCTGGTGTGATTTGAAAGTCATTGTGTTTTGATTTTATTCACAATTTACACTTTGTCCCAACTAGTTCAGAATTGGGGTTGTAGTATTTTGCTAAAATAATGATCAAATTGATTAAGTATGATTCACCCGCTGAGAAATTTAGATTGATGAAAATCAGGAATATTTCAGTCTTTGTTAGTTTAATATCTTTTCCAAATATTTGTGAAAGGTACTTCTGTAAATCAGACCGAAAGAAAGTATCATAGAAACAGCCTGAGAAAACTTGTTCAATAGTTTCCCCCTCCCTATCACAAAAGGTGCATTTGTCGATTATGGTTGGGAGGAATACAGACATTATATTTTACAGGATAATATCTGTGTACAGTTTTGAAAATAAACTCTTTAACTTTTTTTTGGAATTATGTATTTATAAAGTAAAAGAAATGCAGCACCCCTTTGTTTTTTATTTAGATAAGAGCCACCTATATTTACAAATGGGAGCAGTGACATAACATAATATAACATGAGTGGCGAGAACAGGCCGTTCAGCCCAGCTAGGCTCGCCAGTAGGGCCGCGCGATTAACCGAATCACGATTATTTTAAGCGCAATAAAAGTAACTGCCACTATGAGGCAGACAGACGTGTTTGCTTATTACCTTTTCTATGACACATACCTAATGCGGTCATTTGAAATGCTTCTGGGAAAAAAACTGTGATTTGAAGTCCGCTAATTACCAGCGAGGTTGGACAGCCTCCATCGCCTTGGCATAAGTAGCTTATAAGTTACTTATAAGTAGCTTAAATCAGTTCCCGTGTACTTTGCCTAACCTGCAATCAAGCCATTTATTCAACCAACTGATTAATCAAAACCAAAATGTGGCCTATAATGATTAACCCTTTCATGCATGGAGGTCACTACAGTGTACAGCTGTTTAAAAGTGTGTTTTTCTCTATATATGCCTGCAATTTTGGGCACTGCTGCATATAGTCCACTTTAGTGGAAGCTATTGCATCATCCCATACAAAAAATCCCATTGCCAGGTCATTGCAATGGGAAAAAGTAGTCATTTGTAGAATAAAGATAGAATTTTTTTTTTCAAACCTTGTTTTACATCCCTAAGGATGTATAAAACCACTTAGTAAAAAAATCCTGACTGAGTTTATCATACTTCATGCATGAGGGGGTTAAAAAGAGATCACGAGAAGCAGACAGACCTAAGCAGGCTGCCATGTTAGATTGAAAGAATGTCACTAATCAGAATAAATAGCAGACCTCTGAATTCTACCTCTCATCTGGGAATATTGTATGTATTATTAGGGCCTGAGCCGACTGCAAGTCGTCCGAGGACCCTATTGATATCGTACTGTTTATTTTTATTATTATTATTATTATTATTATTATTATTCTTGCGACAATTCAAAGGCCAATTTTGCCCCTTTCCCAATGGTGAAAACGCGTCTAACTTTCCACAATTGCCGGCCAGATCCGAAATTCGATATTTTTGGGGGGTCATTCATGGTCGACGCAAATTGCCAAAATAGCGCCCCCTAAACCCGTTTCAAAATTCCCATAGGGAAATTTGGTTACTTTCTCGTAGGCAGATGAAATTCAGTACACATATGTATCATCCCCAGACATGCAAAAAATTCCATTGGAGCCACGCCCTAAACCCAACAGGAAGTCGGCCATTTTGATTTGAATTTTTGAATTTTAAAACGAACTCCTCCTAGGGATTTTGTCCGATCGACTTCAAATTTGGTCGAGATCATCTAGAGACCAAGCTGATCAAAAGTTGTGCTCTGCATGTCTGTAAGTCAAAGGGCGTGGCTGCTAGGGCGTGACAAAATTTGGCGGCTCGACAAAAAAAATTTCAAAATGCTCTCTCGCACATATACTTGATCGTAGCAGCTTCAAACTTGCTGGACATGATGATGTCTCCGCCCTGAACGTCCCCATATCATAACTTTTCACTTTACTAATAGCACCCCCCGGTGGTAACAGGAAGTGACCAGATTTTACTTTGAAAATGAACTCCTCCTAGGGATTTTGCCCGATCCACTTCAAATTTGGTCGAGATCATCTAGAGAGCAAGCTGATCAAAAGTTGTGCTCTGCATGTCTGTAGGTCAAAGGGCGTGGCTGCTAGGGCGGGACAAATTTTGGCTACTCGCCAAAAAAATTTCAAAATGCTCTCAATCCAACATACTTCATCATAGCAGCTTCAAACTTGCTGGAAATGATGATGGCTCCGCCCTGAACGTCACGATATAATAACTTCCCACTTTACTAATAGCGCCCCCCTGTGGTAACAGGAAGTATCCAATTTGGTTACTTTGTCGTAGGCATACGAAATTTGATGCATAAGTGTACCATACCCAGACATACAAAAAACTCAATGGAGCCATGCCCTAAACCCAACAGGAAGTCGGCCATTTTAATTTGAATTTTTCAATTTTTAAACGAACTCCTCCTAGGGTTTTCGACCGATTGACTTCAAATTTGCTACAGATCATCTAGAGACCAAGCTGATCAAAAGTTGTGCTCTGCATGTCTGTAGGTCAAAGGGCGTGGCTGCTAGGGCGTGACATGGTTTGGCGACTCGCCAAAAAAATTTCAAAATGCTCTCACGCCAACCTACTTGATCGTAGAAGCTTCCAACTTGCTGGACATGATGAAGTCTCCGCCCTGAACGTCACGATATAATAACTTCCCACTTTACTAATAGCGCCTCCTGGTGGTAACAGGAAGTGACCAGTTCAGTTACTTTGTCGTAGGCAGACGGAATTCGATACACATGTGTATCATACCCAGACATACAAAAAATCTCATTGAAGCCACACCCTAAACCCAACAGGAAGTCGGCCATTTTGATTTGAATTTTTCGATTTCAAAATGAACTCCTCCTAGGGTTTTCAACCGATTGACTTCAAATTTGGTACAGATCATCTAGAGAGCAAGCTGATGAAAAGTTGTGCTCTGCGTGTCTGTAGGGCAAAGGGCGTGGCTGCTAGGGCGTGACAAAGTTTGGCGACTCACCAAAAAAATTTCAAAATGCTGTCACGCCAACATACTTAATCGTAGAAGCTTCAATCTTGCTGGACATGATGAGTGCTCCGCCCTGAACATCAGGATATAATAACTTCCCACTTCACTAATAGCGCCCCCTGGTGGTAACAGAAAGTGTCCATTTTTTACTTTAACACGTACTGATGACACATAGTTGAACCCATCAACTTCATTCCAATTCTAAAACATGCAGAACAAGTTGGTGAAGCTACTTTATGAATGCTGTGAAGCTACAAGTAATGGCGTTCCTGTGGCAACGCGGCGAAGATGGATCCCTTGCCATGAAAATACGTTTGTGTTTTTGATGTCTTTACTGAACTCGTATCATCATAAAAATTGATACACAGGTCAAGCATGGCAAGCTCTTAAATCTGATAGGGGCCTCGCCTATGGGGGGAGCAAAATGTCTCCATAGCGCCCCCTTGTGGAAACAGGAAATGCCATATTTTACATTGACATTGGCCGATTTGCTCGAAACTTCACATTTGCGCTAAGGGTTTGCCCCTGAATGCAGCTGCACACATTTGGTTACGCACCAAGCCCCCCCTGGTGTATGAACTATCAATCTGTCATAACTGCTTTGTGCTTTGTCCGATTTGCTCAAATCTGTATCACAGGTTGGTGCCTGTACTTGGCCTGTCCTATAGTCGTGAGTGCACACCTGCACCCATCAGGATCTCACCACCACCCCCAACATGCACAAGGGTGCGAGGGCCCGTTCAACGCTGCTTGCAGCTTTAATTAATGATATTTCTTAAAAAATGAAATTATTTTAAGATGGCCCTGGTTTTAAGTGCTTAAAAATATAGGCTACGTGGAGAACATTTTGTGAAGCATATCGAATGTGAATGCGACAGAGAATATGTTTGCATTGCACGCAATAGTCAAATGCACCGATTAGGCAAATGCAAGATTAGGCAACCACGTTCAGGCGAATCAGTGCCGCACATTTGTGGCATTTTTCATTAGATAATTGAACAAGATTAATTCAAAATAAAGTAACTCATAAATCTTGATTTTAGATACTTTTGAGTGTCTAAATAACCAACAGTGAAGGTGGAAAACATTTTATGAAATGTATCGAACGTGACAAGTAAATTGGTTAGGCATTCGCATGCAGCGCGGCAGAATGTAAAATTAATAATAATCTAGCAAACACATTCAGGCAAATCTGTCATGTTTCATGGTTATTATATCCCCGAAATACGTGTTTTGGGGATATCATGGTTTCGCCCCACCCGCCACCGCTGCCACCATGTCCGCCGCGTCCGCAGATTTTAGCCGTTAGCACGATAACTCACAAAATACTTTACTTTGGCTTCTCATTTGTAGCATATGGGTAGATATGGTAGAGAGGATGAACTGTTTAGATTTTGGGCAAGTATGCACTCCTAGGTTTGTCACCAGGTGGCGCTATATATTGAAAAAAAATCAGTTTTTTAACCGTATCTCTGGAACAATTACTGACCTCAAATTTCCCTCATATTGTGGGTCTAGAAAAGGGGAATCTAATAAAGGGGGCTTCGAGGATTGGGGAATTTTGGGGATATACCCCTTGCTGTTGGCCGCTGACAGCGTAGGCCTAGTTTTGGATTTCAAAATGTGACAAATAAAAATGATATCTAAATAAATCAGACTATCTACCAATTTAAATCGTTAGCCTACTTGAGTGAATCAACTGTTTGATTGCAAATTGAGCAAAGTAATTGGGAAGGGGGTGAGAGCAATTGTCGGGTAGAGAATGATGACTTTGCAGACCTTAGCTTTGTGTTGTTCAGCACGTTATTTACTCGAATGTGTTTGCCAAGTCTTTGCTGAATTTATCAATTGCGTGCAATCCGACAATCATTTCTCTCACTTCACGTTTGATGTGCTTCACAAAATGTTTTCCACTTTGCGTATGTTTTGAAATGCTTAAAAACCAGGACCTTAAAAAACAGGATCTTAAAATGATTTTATTTTTAAGAAATCTTTTTAATGATATGTAAAAATTATACAAGAGGTGGAATTCAGAGGTCTGCTGTTAATTCATATTATTGACATTCTTTCAATCTAACACGGTAGCCTGGTTAGGTCTGTCTGCTTCTCATTATCTCTTCTTAATCATTATAGACCACATTTTAGTTTTGATTAGTCAGTTGGCTGAATAAATGGCTTGATTGCAGGTTAGGCAAAGTACACGGGAATTGATTTAAGGTAAGCTAATTATGCCAAGGCGATGGAGGCTGTCCAACCTCGCTGGTAATTAGAGGACTTCAAATCACAGTTTTCTTCCCGGAAGCGGTTCAAATGACCGCATTAGGTAAGTGTCATAAGGAAGGTAATAAGCAAGCACGTCTGTCTGCCTCATAGTGGCAGTTACTTTTATTGTGCTTAAAATAATCGGGATTCGGTTAATCGCCCAGCCCTACTCGCCAGTTTCTTTTTACTATTGTGAATATATCACTTCAGATACTCAATGACTCAATGGTATCAAGTATTAAGTCAAGCCTGCTCTTGAAAATTCCCAAGGTTTCTGCCTCAACAATATGGTCAGGCAAGCTATTCCACATCAAAATTACTCTTTGGGTGAAAAAACATTTCCTAATATCCGTGCTAAATTTACCCTCGGTCAACTTCCATCTGTGACCCCGAGTTCTACTAACAAAACATGGCTGAAGGAATCCTACATAATTCACTTTGTTAATCCCTTTAACATACTTAAAGACCTCAATCAGATCACCCCTAAGTCTCCTTTTCCTAAGACTAAAGAGATTAAGGATATTCAGCCTCCTAGCTTTCATCAGTTATACCTGGAATTAGCTTAGTGGCTCTTCTCTAAACTTTTTCTAGAGCCTCTATATCTTTCTTAAAGTATGGTCCCCAGAACTGTACACAATACTGCAGATGTGATCTGACAAATTTGTTGTACAAGAGAAGTATGACCTCCTTGGATTTGTACTCAATACTTTTAGCAGTGTATCCCAGCATCCGATTGGCTTTTTTAACTGCTACAGCACAATGGCTAGAACCTGTGAGGGTTTGGTCAACAATCACTCCCAGATCTTTTTCATGTGGAGCACATTTGAGTTTTAAACCTCCCATAAAGTAATCCTGTCTAATGTTTTTATTACCTACATGTACAACTTTACATTTTGCTACATTGAATTTCATTTGCCACATTTCTGCCCAATTCTGGATTCTGTCCAAATCATCCTGAATCACTTTAGTGGACTCTAAACTATTTGCCAAACCTCCCAGTTTAGTATCATCTGCAAATTTAACTAATTTGCTCTCAATATTCCTATCAAGGTCATTAATGTAGATGAGGAACAGCAGTGGTCCCAACACCGATCCCTGAGGGACTCCACTCCCCACCATACCTAGCTCAGATGAGATTCTACTGACCACCGCTCTTTGTGTTCTGGCCTGTAACCAGTTTCGAATCCACTCCAGAATACCTCCTGTAACTCCAACATAGCTCATTTTAAAAATTAGTCTCTCGTGGTACTGTATCAAATGCTTTCTGAAAATCCAAGTGTATGATGTCATAAGCCCTGCTCTGATCATAAGTCTTGGTGGCCTCCTCAAAGAATTCCAGAAAGTTTGTCAGGCATGACCTTCCCTGTGCTTGCACTAGGGAAAAAATGTGTAGCCACTGTGGCTAAAGTCAGAAAAAATATTGTTTAGCCACAAGTAGCCACAATGTTGGTGCTCTGCACATAAAATTTTGTTAAGAAGAAATGTCGTGTAGGTTCCACATCTGTGCTCTGAAAAATAATAATAATAATAATAATAATAATAATATGACATTCATGTAAAAGTTCCTACACGTGTGCCATGTTTGCACATAAATTTTCTAGTAAATTCCTAAGACTTGCAAATTAATAAAAATGCAAAAGGGGCATCATCATATAGTTTAACAAGCATTTTTTGCTTACCATTACCCTTGTAAAATATTTAACATTAAAATAAAATCATTCAGGAAGGAAGTGACTTGTCAATGATCGAACATAATAATAATAATGACTACTCACTCGCCGTATGAGTGTCAAGAATACATGTTGTTCAAGTCTACAGAAGGCCCTGTTTACATAAGTAATGTGCCGTCGGAGGTCAGTTAGGGTAGGCAGAATCCTCACCGTTAAACAAACGATAACTCTATTACTTTGCTTGATTAGCAATCTGAGGATTGATTAAGTAATTTATAAGACTAAACGTCAGAATGGCGTGCCAGTTCCATCCACGAAATTATTGCTTAGTGCATCAAACTTAAAATGCTCACGAGACAGCCAGTTTGTTCATATTTGCTTTGAGGAAGCTAACGCAATGCCATTAACAAATATTAAAACCTTTCTTATGCGGTGTTCAATGTGTGGTCAATATTTTACGATAATATTTCCCCCCTTAAACACGTACTTTTTAATGCCATTTTTAAAAAATGGGGAGTTTTTTTCAGTCTTCTTTCATAATCCGATAAACAAAAGATCAAAACAATATATGGAATGACTGAGAGAGTTGATATTTTTTCCTAATTCATAATTAAGATTTACTTCCTTGCAGTCTCGAATCAAAGCATAAAGGTAAATTAATCTTTTTGTCACTATCGCCTCTTAATCATTACAGGCTTAATTGACCAGAAAAAAAGGTCAAATTGATTGATTGACAATCAGGCATAGTACGTGGAAACAGGTTGTCAAAATCTAGCAATAAAAAAAGAGAAGTCACTGCCTACCCTGACCGCACGTCCCTGGTGTACAGGTATGGCATTGTACATCAAAGTTGAAGTTTTGCAGAATTTGTATGCATAAAATTACCTTATTTTGTGTAATATCTCATCCCAATCTTCTGTAATAACTTCTAAATATTCGATCATTCACAGGGTTCCTGCTACATGTAATTGATCGTGGCGCACCGTCACGGCAACATGAAAGCCATCTTGCATATGTAAAATGACTATACATAAACTCCAAAAATTCTAAGGACAATCAGGTGTCGCCAGTTCTCATTGTTAAGTTAAAATGAGCGCTAATAATTCTTGACCTGTTGTCAATCATTTTGCTTGATGAACACATTTTCCAATGAATAAAAAATTACCCATAGGCAGTAAAACGCGCTGCTTTCTTCTTAATGCAATGTGTGCAACGATGTTCACTTTGCAAAATGATAAACTACGATCTTAACTTCTGTGTTTGCTGTGAGCACATCCTGCTCTACCTAATTTTATCTTCATGATTATTTAATTCCAATTTCGGAGTGCGGAGTCATAATCAGTTTTCATATAATATGAGAAATCCACCGTGGCACCGTGATGTGAAACTGATAAACCTCCATGCACATAGACTTCAATTATTACATCGCCTACGTGCTGATTAATGAAAACTGGCCACACCTGATAATGCTGAGTTTTGACCCGACGCTGAAGCCCTCCACCACAGTTTCAAAAAATCCTGGAAAAAACCCTGATTCATCTACACATGTGGATTTTTCGCACACCGTGGTGGAAATGGAGAGAATGAGACAAAAATACCGCGCTCTTCTGATTGGACAAAATGTTCGGAAATGCTGAGATTGGGTGTACTCGGATGCGCTCTTCTGAAAAAGAGGCGCATTTGCTTTTCCTTATTTATCACTCAAAGAAAAGCTGCAAAAAAATTTTTCAGTAGATTTTAGCTTCGCCACAGTGGCTAAACAGGCTAAAAAAGCCATCACCATACGGAATATGGCTATGCCTATGGCCATTGGCTAGCGCAAGCACAGCCTTCCCTTACGGAAACCATGTTGGCTATCCCTCAAGATATTATTATGTTCAAGAAATAATTCCAGATCGTTTTCTGTAATTGTTACAATTTTTTATATTTTGTTCTTTTGTTATAGTCTCAAAGACTTTTTTTCTGTGACAAATTCTACTTGGTCACGTGACTGAAGTTTTGAAACTGCGTTGTAAATCCCTATTGATATCACTGATCTATACAGAATTACTGGATTGCTGACGCGATAGAGAACTGCGTTGGGAGGTTGAAGCAAGCGGAAGTGGTCAAGCGGCTATATTGCTATGCCCGGTAGTAGGTGACCGATATGCAGTTTCTTGTGGCAGAGATGCTTGGATGTGCAACTTTCCAATGCAGAGCGACATTTTTCAGGAATATGGTGAGACAATGCACTGGTTGTAGTAAAGACGAATACACATGAATCAATTTCAATTAATAAATTGCTTATTATAAGCCATTGGCGATCTACCTTAATGGCAGATAATGTGTCAATGTTGGCCCCGCTAATGGTTATTATTAGAATACTTCAAATTAATGTTAGCTAATGTGACCCATCATGTTAGCCTAAAGCTACCTAGAACTGAAACTAACAATATCAATCAATGTCACACATCATAAATTAGATAATCCAGTAATACTGGTGTGCGGACTAGCTAGCCAACAAAACCAGGCGTTGACTGGTCAAATCATGGAGGCTAATTTAAGCCAGCACTAAAAAGGCTAATGTTCTGCTGACACTCAGTTACCGTTGACAGACAAGTTTAATTTTGCCAGGTTATCAATGAGGATGTAACGATAGTGCTTCTTAAATAGATAATGTGATTCACACTCTATAATGAATGGCAGGCAGTTTTACATACATCTCCATGATGCACAACTCACTTCACTTCTCATGTGAAGGCTGATATAGCTACTTTGATAAGTTTACATTGCATTCTCTTCAGCGAATGCACTTTCGCTTCGCTGGAAAATTAGCCTAGCAGCTTTATGGCAGCTATTGAGTGGAGACATATGAAAACAAAACTCAATACAGGACATCCATTGGGACTTACATATGCATTATGCGCGACTGCATCTCATGCCCAGTGTTTCTAAAATAAAGACAACATTTGACAAGATGCTAGCTAATGGCTAGTTTATTTTTTCATTAAGTTTTTAAAGCCCACCCGCCAGAAAAATAATTTGTGCAAGATCCATGTCTTGTCTTCTTCAGTCAGCAGCGTTCGACTTCAATTTTGTTGTACCACTGCCCCTCTCAGGCAAGATGTAGAAAATCCTGTGTAGATTTCCTTTGATCCCTAGAACTCACTCATTGGTCACACATATTGTGAAATGCTGATGTTGTCCATTGCATATGTTAAATGCACGTACAACTGCTGCCTTCTTTAGTTAAACCTGTCACAGTTGAGGCACTTTCCGAACAGTCAGGTAGATTTGAGGAGATAACGTAAAATACCGCCTCTTCTGTGTCTGTGAAAAGATATCTTCTCAATTAATTATATTGTTCGCTGCAACATGTTCAACGTGAGTAATGTTCCTGAGAGATTATAGTTGGGCATGCCAATATGGTGGCACGGTTACTTCAAAATTATGACGTCATCAGCTATCCAGTTATTCTATATCAGGGGTCTCCAACCCTGTTCCTGGAGAGCTACCATCCTGACGGTTGTCACTCCAACCAAAGCAAACCACACCTGCTTTCCCAGTTTCAGATTTTGACGAGCTGCTAATGAGCTGAATCAGGTGTGTTGAATTAGGGTTGGAGTAGAAACCTACAGGATGGTTGCTCTCCAGGAACAGGGTTGGAGGCCCCTGTTCTATATAGATCAGTGGTTGATACTGGAAGTGTCAAACGTGCTAGCAGCGAATCGAACTTCAGCGTCAAAATTGCTATCACTGGAAGTTATAGAGTAATGAAGAATCAATGGTAATGCTGCGCTAGCTTTAACTTGTTGCGTGCTTAGCATTTATGGCAGTTAATGCCTGTCATGCCTTGTCAAAGCCAAAGCTCCCTTGTCCTTTTGCTTGTTTTGTAAGGCTCCTGAAGATCCTTTAAAGTTAATGAGCTCACAGGAACATTATGTTTTCAGGTTTATATTTCTATAAAAAAATGTAATGTTAACTCTGCTGGCTTTGCCGTTGTTCTATGCGATTTCCCATTGGATTCTGTTCACATCATGTTAAGCAAGGATAAGCATCACCTGAGCCAGTTAAACTGGAAATCAATTTGCAAACAGCATTACACTCACAAGATGCTCTTAAGCAGCAGACCAAATGAGCCCCTTAGAACAAAAGTGGTCTAACTCCATATTTGTCTTTTTTAAAATTCAAATCTTAAAATGATTCCAAAGTGGTCAATCTGTTTATTGCAATAATGGATTAACTCAGTGTAGTTCTAGTACTATACAATGCCTAGGGCATATGTTCCACACTTCAAGAATGCATAAAGTGCTTAGTGCAATAGACGTCAAAATGAAAAATGAAAAAAATGAGTTGGACCACTCTTGTTCTAAGGGGCCCCAAATAAGTTCGGAGACAAATAGGGTCATTCCATGTCAAATGAACCAAATTTTAGGAACTTCTCCACCAAAAAAAATATTTTTATTATATTCCCCACAGTGGAAGATTTATATGTCTTCTGTGAAATGGTAACATAATTAAGCTCAATTATTGCCAGTTCCTGAGATTTAGCTTCTTTTCGGGAGGGGGCGTCAGTTTTAAGAAAATCGCCATAATTTTGGAGTAAGTTTGAGGGCCTGAGATATGCATTTGCAGAGCAAATAGACCCATAAGTTTCATTCTGTCATCAGAATAGTTGCTGAACTCTTGGCTTAAGCTACTTTTCTTTACTCAGTGTGTTTAGTTTACCTGTACTGTGGCCTGGAAAAAGCAAAAAACGCCAATGATACTAATTTTTTCCAAATTTAATGCATTTATTATTCTGTAACTAATTAAGATGGAGCCCTGAGACTTGGTATGCAAACTGTCGGCCAACTGTCTGAAGACTGCAAAAAATATCAGTCACAATGGTTGTATTAAATGTTTTAATAACCTTGGAAGTTTGCTTCAGAATGAAAAGTGCGTATTTTGGGTCATTATAGTGGGTATACATCTCAAAATGGACACAAGTGATCAGTGTCATATTTTTAGTACTTGAAGGCATGGGTCTTGGGTCTAACACATTAAAAAACTGGAGATGTAAAACTCTTCCTTTAGACTGTACAGCATACCAATCATATTAGGTGATTATCATTGGCTGATGTAGGGTATTGTTGCATTCCACCGCCAGGTGGCAGCAAAACCCAAAAGCACGGCCCATTGGAAAGACTTGAAATCTCTGGCAGCATAGCTGGATTTGAACTTTGGCCTATATCTCAGCTGTACTTTGGCCTAGATATGCCCAAATTTAAGCACTTGTTCCTCTTGTGCCATTCCAACATCCGGCAAAGTTTGGTTAAAATCTATGCGGCCGTTTTTGAGATATCCTGCTAACAGACAAACGGGCAGACAGACAGACAAACAAACAAACCAACCAAAGCCGGCAAAAACATTCACCTCCTTGGTATGTGTCTGTGTCACATTCATCTTTTCACTTAGACCATGGCTAAGGTGCCCTGAAAATTAAGTTAGACACCTAATATGATTAAGGCGATTTTGTTAAAATTGATCCCCCTTCCCTAAAATAGGCTAAATTTCAGGAACTAGCAATAATTGAGCTGAAATATTTGACCTCAGTACTGCCAATGCATATCTCTTGAAATGTGCAAAGTTTTATCAAAATCAAAATTTTGATGTGGGGGGCTCTGGTTGAGTTGACACGGAATGACCCGATATATTTTTCTCTCATTTGTGTATGAAGTACACACAGCTGATTTAGTTGTAGTAATTCCAGAATTCTACATTCATATTGTTTTAGAGTTGACCAAGTTGTAATTCTGAGAAAAAGATATGGGACTTGAAATGCAGATAAAGTGCAACTGAAATACATATTTTGTATATGAGTCACTCCATACTAAACTGTACAATTCACTGTGTTGTATAAGAATGGCCAATAAATTTTTTTTCTAAGAGAATTAAAGGGGACCTATTATGCTACATTTCCAAATATATATTTTGATCTTGGTCTCCCCTAGAGTACTCCTGATCGTTCAAAGTCCAAAAAAGGGTCCTTATTTAGCTCATACTGCCATCCTCAAAAAACCCCATTTGTAGTCCATTGTAGTCTCTGCCTGAAAAACCTCGTTGGGGCGGCTCTTCTGCTATGGCCCCCACTCCCCGTATGCCCATTTTCTTCTTACTGGCCAGATCTGTGGAGGGCGGATCTGGGCGGGACGAGGCAGAAAAACGCAGTTTTCCGGGTCCGCCTCCCCAGAGTGAAACTGAGACGCGTCTGCCATCTGATAAGGAATTGACGGGCAAATTCGTTTCGCGTCCGATGTGAAAGCAGCTTTATGGATAGTGTGACAGCTAGAGAGAGCTCTGGTTATGCTATGAACATAGTACAGGTTTTACAGACCGTAAGTTCTGTTAGCGTGGACAGTTGCATATGTTGAGCTAGCGAATCGATCACTTCTACAGGAAAGAATTTCCTATTCAATCTCCGTCTTTTTCGGCTTTTTATTAGCCAGAACAATTTCTAAAGGGGAATGAAATTATGCCACGGCAATGCAGAGAAATCGTTTGTTATACCAGACACGTTAGAGCTTGTGCGTTTCGCGATTGCTTTCACGGTAGCATCAGAGAGCTAGCCCAGATATTGGTGAAGTATCTGGCTGATCCCGGTCATGGATAAGTGAAGCGATCACAAGCAACTGTAAACAAACCCAAACACGTATCCCAAGCTCTGCAAAACCTACGTCTGGTCTAACTGCAGCCTTTTCAGCCCAACTTTGCAGACACATACAGCACCTGTCCGGTTAGCTTCAAGTGTAGTGGCTACAATCAGGCAACGTTATGATGAAACTGCCACATTGATGCTTACCGAAGTAACACAAGCATACTGATCAGAATTACTGCACATAAGTTAACCAGGAGCATTTTTAATTAGCACAGCGGCACACAAACTAACATGCAGTAGCTGGTAACCGAGCGGTCATAACAACCACAGAGACAAACCCATGCAATACAGGTTTTACAGACAGCAAGTTCCGTTACTGTGGACAGTTGTATTAAGCATCCAAATTACAAAAAAGTGTAAAAAGTTAGCTTCAAATGAGGTTTATGTTAACACACCTTCTGTTGAATTTCCCCTGATATTACTCTTGCATATTTAGGACACAAACATTAGCAACAGTAACTAGGCTACGTTAGCCGCAGTGCTACAGCCATAATCAACAGGCCATCACATTAGGTAGGCTTATGCAGTAAAGCAATTTACAGCTTCTGCATCTGTGAGTCACTGACAGTCGTGACCGATCCAGGCTTTATCTTCAGATATTTTACAAAGCCTGCATTTGAGGCCAGTTGTTAGTGCTAACTATCGTTAGCGGTCCTGCTAGCCACCCGTAACACGTTAGCTTCACTTACATTATTTGCTGTTATATCGCTACTTACAGCTTGTGGCTCCGAGCGCTTGATCGATGCAACTGCTTCAGGTTTGAGAAACAGCTGAAACGCTTATCCACCGTCGAATTATCCTTTATTGACAGAGCTGTCTTTGGTGAAATGCTGAGCACAAACAGCTAACATTCCCTTTGGCCGTGGCTGTTTGCTGCCAGCAAACAAAAAAGCTACCCACTGATTTCTGGTGGCATCGTCTTTTGGAAGAGAAATAGGTGCTTTTCTTTGCGTCCAAAAATAAACGGACAAGTAGCTTTGGGAGAGATACTGACAAAACTGCACCTCAAATGATCTGCAGTTCTTCTTTTGTATTTCTGGAAGTGTAGACGCTACTAAGGCATAGTATGATCCGCGGTTGTTTGTGCCAGCTAGAATAGTTTCCAATGTGGGCAGGTCCAGCGCCGTAATTGGCTCTGGCTAGGTCTGTATTAATTGGACGGCACAACCTGACGTCAGGTTTTGCCCAGATCTCGTGAAGATCTCGGGACGAGCTGTTCAGAGAGGAAATCGAGTTCACGAAATCACGTTCTTGCATTATGGCAAAACCTCTGTATCTTGTGTCTAGAAACTTTTAAGAGGTCGATTATGGACATCCAACATTATAACATTACTTATATGTATTAACAGAAGGATCAGCATAATAGGTCCCCTTTAATTGATTTGCATTGTTCATATTTATTCACTCCCGGATTGAAGATATACATGAGAAAAAAACAGTCATCAGTCCAACAACACAGCAGAAAAAGTGGTGTCCTGATGTCAGCCAAGGCATTGTGAAAGCCATATTTTGTTACAAAATTTGGCAGCCAACGTCATGAAATGCTCATGACATGTCTGTTGATACTTCGAAAGAAAGTGCAATGAAATATTGCAGAGAAATACCCATAATAACGGTTTCAATGGTCTGCACAAAATAACCGGGACTTGCCTGATCAGAAATGCAATTTGAAATGATCATCGTGGGCGTAACCAGTCACGTCCTCACATGTTACGTCCCGACATAATGTATGCAAATGGCGTAATGATGACCGCGGCAAACTAAGGTACTCACTTCCTGCATCAAAATTTCACAAGGCGTCAGACAATCATATATACCATGCTTTAAAAAATGATTGAAAAAAGAAAATTTTTTCGTGTCCTAATATCGTGTTACGACCATAACATCATAAAGAAATATGCGTAGATCCTGTCCTGTGCATAGACTGTATATAAAGATGGACGCGTCACCCGGATCTAAAAAGTGAGGCCGATGCAGAAATCTCAAAAATTTGCATTATATTTAATGGCCAGCAGATGGCGACGTTGGTGGTTGCAGAAAGAAGTTCAATGCTACTGAAGTCTAAGGGAAAATGACCCTGCTTTGCCACCTGATTTATTATTTCATTTTTATTCTTTGAAATGCCTTCTTGTGAATTAAATAATATATTCCTTTGGTGATTTAGAGCAACAGGTAACCATTTACAAAATTTTAACAATGCTTTGCACTGAAGCCAGGTGAACGGAATACAAACATTGAGGACAATAGACATGAAAAACATTGACTGGCCGTGATTGTCCATAAATGTTACTGATAGACTGAGGCCATTTATCATACAAAAGAATTGACTTTGAAATGTATCTGATTTTCAGGAATTCAATATCTGTTTTGTGTCCTCGTTACACCCACAACACCTGCCACCTTAGTACATTATGGGGTCGCTGAAATGAAGTGATCACTCGATTTATCTTCTTGCTTGCTTCTTTGTGATGCCCATGGATGGGGCTTCACCACTGCAATGAAAAACTTTGGAAAAGGTGTATTTGAATTCTCATCACCATTGTAACACAATTGTACAGTTTAGTATGGAGTGACCCATATAAGTAAAGCCTGGCGGAAGCGAGGTAGGGAAAAAAAACAACCTTTTGCCTGTCTCATTATTTTCCTGTTGTTTGCAGAAAAATATAATCCATTCATGAAATTCATTTATGGTCAAGGGCGGGATATTTTGGACACGCACAAAGTGGCTGACCAATCACAAGTGAGTGATCCAGCTCAGGACCTCCTACTTAGTGTTTTAGACAGAGGTGCTGCAGATTTGGCCAGTATAAGAAACTAAAGTGAAACTTTAAATATTTAAGTAAACTTTGAATATTGAGGCACATTTACTTATTCTAGTAGACCCCAATAATGCAAAATGACCACAAAAAGAAGCATATTAGGTGCATTTTGCTAAGAACTGCATTCTGCGACAGAAACCTTGACGGTTGTTGAATCTCATGAAACCAAATGAAAACAAACGTTGTCATAGAAACAGCCCTTTTGATGAGACAACTGATTTCCCCTCAGCCTCTTGATCTCCACTTGGATTATAATTAGTTATAAGTGCTTGACCAAACCCTTATCTACCGTGCCCACCCATAACAATTGATCTAATATGCCATAACAAAAGGATTTCTCCGGAGCAATTCTGTTCACATTTTATTCTGGAATGTACAGACCTCAGAAACCATCATGTGTTACTGTAATTTTAAACCTTCCTGGCAGCTTTGTGTGAGTCCATGAATGGATGTGTGCCATATACACTGATCAGCCGAAACATTAAAACCACTCACAGAAGTAGCAAATAATGTTGATTATCTCACAACAAAGGCACATGTCAAGGTCTGCAGACAGATCTCACATGATGAGAGAACAGTTGATTCTTGTATTCAGTGTGTTGGATGTGGGAGAAATAGGAACTGAACCACTATGACTTGGACCAAATTGTTATGGGTCGGAGTGGACCCTGGGTGGGGTCTTGGTAAGGGCTCTAACTGGGGATTCCATAGTTCTACTGGGGGACTTTAATGCTCACTTGAGCAATGATGGAGATGCTTAGTGGGGAGTGATTAAGAGGAATGGCTACCCTGAACTGAACCCAGGTTATGTTTTATTTGAGTTCTGTTCGGGTCATGGATTAGCCATAACAAACACCATGTGCGAGCATAACGGTGTTCATAAGTGCACTGGTATCAGAACACCCTTGGTGAAAGGTCGATGATTGATTTTGAAGAACTTCTCCCATATCCCAGGGAGGCTGGGGACATGGAGTCTGAGTGGACCCTGTTCTAAACCACCATTGTGGAAGAGGCTGCCTTCATTCGTGGCCTGAGAGTTGTTGGCACCAGCAGGGGCGCCACTAGCTATTTTGGGCCCTATGACTGGAAATCGATTTTCCCCCCCCCCCACACCCACACACACACATATATACATACATACTGTGTGTGGTTACACAAACAATAGGCCCTGCTCCTGCTGACATTTCTTTTGGCCCTGACTCTAAAGCACCCATAAGAATCATATATTCAGAATCTGTGATAGGCGTTAACAGTAGGCTATAGGCTGATCTGTGATTGGCTGATGTACATAATGGTACCAACCGACCTGCAGAAAAAAATTTTGCACGCTGCGAGTTCAGGCAGTAGCATAACTTGGGTCGCGCAGAATGATGAATAGTAAGAGGGGGAGCTCATGTGCTGAGATAATTCTTGAAAAAAGTTGAAAATTGAGAAACAAACGACATTCATTTTAAATCGATCAAGTTATTACAAAAATTTAAAATATAAAAGTAAATATCCATATATTTTATTTACAAATGTTTATAATAATAACAGAATCCTCCATGGGGCCCCTGTGAATGCTGGGCCCCTAGAATCGTCCATGGTAACCCCCCTCCCTTATGGCACCCCTGGGCACCAGTCATGGTGGTAACTCTAGGAGCCGTTGGAGGACACCAGCCACCGCTGGGAGGGAGGCCGTCAAGGTGAAGATGATAAAGTTTTTGGTTTGGTTGGCCCAGGGAACTCAGCAGACCGGTAACGGCAGGCTAGAAAGACTGCTGCTACTGTGGTTGCAGAAGTCAAAACTCAGGTTTGGAAGGAGGCTTAGGAGAAGGACTTTCAGGTGACCTCAATGATGTTCTGGCAGACAGTGAGCCCACTGCAGTGGGAGAGACAGGGCTTCTCCCAGGATCATTTCAGCGGGGAGCTGCTGACCTCCACTGGGTATATTGTTTGGCTGTGCAGGGTTGTCAGTAAGTTTCAAAGTAGACATCTCAAATTTGAAAGTAGGTGGTTGGCTACTTTTTGAGAGGCATGACCCCCAGAAGATTTGTAAATTTAGATGCATGGAAATGCTACTTTCAGCGTTTTCCAGTCAGTATTTGGGCCAAAAGAACAACCGATGCTGACACTATATTTGCCATGTTTTTGTTTAAGAATGTTCTTTCATTGAGAATCTCAATGGTCTCAATCAGAAAACCTTTCCTAATTATAATTACTACAACATAGGCTATGTGCAGACACGAAAGAAATCTAATCTGAATCGAAAAAATGGCCTCTTAACCTCTTGAACCTGAACGCCCTCAGTATCAGAGCAGCGGTGCACCTCACAACAAGCACAAAGCAAGGGCATGCTGACTGTATAGCAACAAAGTCATATTTACCTATTTAATAGGAAGAAACTTGACTAAAAGCAAATGATAACTAGAGGCACTCGTAGAGTGCAAACCTCCGCCAAGGCAGCACAGTCCAAATCTTCATGAGTGGGTGAAAAGTTGAGTTATCGCGTGTCATACGATTTCAATATGGCTGCTGTGGCGGCCATATTGTTTTACTGATCGCGGTGAAAATCAATAGGGTCCTTCCTTGATGTAATAGCAATGCACCCACGGAATTTCAGACAAATTCGTGCATTACTTTTTGAGTTATGTTGTTCACAAACAGACAGACAGACAAACAAACAAACAGGGCGAAAACATAACCTCTACCCCAACTTCGTTGGCGGAGGTAATTATTTTTACCAAAACAAAATCTTATTCCAAGCAAATAAATGAGCTTGTTGCAAAAACACAGGATCAGTGCATGTCATGTATGTGGTGGTAGCGAATCCGCAACTTCATTCTACCGCAAAAGTGATATATCATGTAAATGTAGAGATTCTACGAATTCTAACAATACATAGTTTATCACTCTACAACCAAAACTCACAATATTAGCGGCCGAATAAGAGCAAAAATAAACTGCACTTTGTTCAGCCATAACCACTAATTATGTCTTACATTTGCAATCTTGAGATGGGATTTGCACTTGAGGGCATAAAAATGCTGCCGATATTTTTTTAGTAACATTAATAAAATAACTTCCTCTGCAAACTGGGAGTTCAGAAATCTTCCTGGAGCTCCCAGTAAGTGGAGAAGTGTTTGGGAGCACTTTGCTTACTCTTACTTACTTGGGACTGTTCCCAGTTCCCAGGATGTCATGAGCACACCCTTAGAAAGCACAGGAATGTTTTTACCGAATCTCTCTATCCCATCTTTATCCTTTTCCGGATATAAATTGATCTCATATCCACGGAAGAGAGCAGAGAACGTGACGAGTCTAAAGAAACAGCCCATGAATCTCAGTTTGTGGGGCTTAATCATGGGGGTCTGTGACGTCAGTGAAAACCAAGAATATACTGGAGTGGACAGCAAAAACAACCACTTTGTCAATGTCAATATATTTGTTGATTTCACTGTAAGGCTTACACAGCTTGCATGGCCGTCTGGGGCGTCCACATCCATATGGAATGAACCTTCAAACGTGTGTCCAAATACTTAACATACCTCATTGTACAGCTGTATGGTTGGGATTGCAGACTGAAAGACATACTTTAACCTCCTTGCAAAAAAAAAAGTGTCAAGTTTTCTTTTAAGGGTTGGGTTTTTTTTCAGAGTGAAATATAATGATGAACATGCGGCATTTTAGTTTTAAAAAAATTATGACGCCTAAAATTCTGAAAATTGGAATATGGGCATTTGCTGATATTTTGGTGCCAAGGTTCACTTTGCAAATGCTGCTCACTGCCTCTGGCAATAGCATATATTATTAGAAGTTCTGCCGCCTCCTGAAGTTGCGGGGAACAATTGTAATGGATTACTGCAGTGCTGTGTGAGTAACGGAGCCTCTAGGGAAGCCTATAGTTAATTACTTGAAATGATGGGGAAACTGAAAATAAAAGAGCACTACTAATCCCAAAATGCCCTGCAATCTTTTTTCTTTTTGTAGTTTTGTAAAATAAATTTTTCAGTTCTTGAGCTGAAAGCACATTTCATGACCTGAATTGTTTATTGATGTAGCCTTTTCCCCTCATATTCATTTTGGGTATTAATAATTTTGGTAAGCATTATGTACAGAAGAAACTGCCTCTACTCTTTCCTGAATGTTGAATGTCTTGAGTCAGTGGGGCATCTCCCTGCTCTAGTAACCCTTGATCTGTGACTAGAGAGGGGCATTCATTATCCAAAGTGGCATTCAAAGTGAATGTTTCATAAATAAAACATGCCATTTTAAATTGCTCTGAAATGTTTGCGTCACGTAACATAACTGAATTTTCTGCCAAACTGTTCCCAATATAGTGTATGTCGCTGATGCGTTTGCCCCAGATTCATAAAGCCAGTGACTCACCCAAATGGAATGAGTCACCCCGACTGGTGAAGTCACTCAAACGCCAGAGTGGACGTCCTGCAGATGCGACCATTGTTGCATGCCTCTTTCATTTAGGGCATTCTAAATGACTGAGCGCACCCTGTAAATGCGCAGCTTGGGTATGCAGCATGCTTGTATTGAGTGACTTTACATAAGGGACACTGCTGTACCCTCTCCCCAAGGGACCCTATTACCTGTGATTACAGAGCATTTGAGCCTGAACAAACAGTGAAGTCTCATATTATGTATTTACATATTCTCAGGGTTTGCCATGGCAGTTGAAAAAATGGGAGTCCCAGTGATGCATTGGGGTGTAAAAAACTGAGTCCTTTATGAGCTGAGCGAGTCCCAGGGATGCACTATGGTGTAAAAAATGGAGTCCTTTATCCTTTATAATCTGAGCGAGTCCCAAAGATGCTAAGGGGTTTAAAAAAGTAAGCTTTATGAGTCCCATTAGCTGTTGCTATTATGATACATTTTTATATGTAAATTCCTAAATAACTTTTGATTTACCATGTATTTTTTAATATTTTGTATGGCCTGCTTTGGCCTTGATAACAGCTTGCATTCTTGCATTCAACCGCTGAAACTATTTTTTTTTATGCTCAGGAATGCAAGAAAATAACTGTTATTTGGCATCATAATCAAAAAATAATAATGTGCTTAAATATTTTTTTCTGCTTTTTTGTAAAACAGTAAATTCGAAAATTAATGGATAACAACAGTAATTATATTTTAACATAAAAAATATCATTTCAGTTAAAGATCTTGGGCATTCTGGTGGATTAACCATTGCAGAAACATAAAAATTATTTTGGTAATTACCAACCCTGTTAATTTTCGGCAACTGTGGCATAAACCTTACATTGGGTGGTGATCTAATAAATTTGTTAAGCACTGTATATCGGAGATTGTGCTCTTTGTGGTCATTGCACTATTAACTTGTATGATTGTGGTGTGTATAATATCATGTAGAAAACGTAGAAATTCCCACAATTACTCCATTCTGATAATCCATATAATTAGAAGCAATACACTAGTCCAGTCTCAAGTCTGGAGAAAAGGCGAGAGAGGGGTTACAGGTTAGTACTTGTATATACATAATACATGCACCATGATGTTTCCAGTCTTATAATGTACTACTACAAGAAAGATCATATGGGTACTGAGGGTGTAGAAGATGGATAATCTGGGTATGGTGGGGAGGGCCGGAAACAAGATGCAGAGGTAAAAATAAATAAATAAATAAATAAAGGCGCCCTTCAAAAAAAAATGATAGGGGAAACACTGTAAGCTTGTGTCTGCCTGATCATGAATTACATTTCAGAACATGGGCTCTGCCTCTGACATTGTCGAGATGGAGTGGAATTCTCATTATTAAATCGATTATTTTGGGACGTTTGACCATTTGACTCATGTGCTCTGAGAGATTTAAATTAACCATTGATTCTGCATAAAAAAAAAAAAATGTTTTCAAAGGAATGTTTAGACTTTTTCATTCTGGGGGGCTATCTGCCTGGTTGAACATCTACAGTATCCTTCGTAATTGAGCATGCAGCTCTGGCAAAGAAGGAAATTTCATCAGTGCTCACATGAAATAAGGGATACAGGTAAGTAATGTGCATCAAAATGTTTGTTTATTCATTTTTCACAATTTGACAAAACATTGTGGCAATTGGTTTCATCAACAATTAGTATTATGCAATTTAGTGAATGTTATGCGGTGCACAAATAAGTACACATCAACAGTGTAGTAAACAATATTCACTCATAATTGTTGTATTTGGATGAATTTTGACCTCTAGTTCTAGACACCAAACACAAGGTGTTTGCTATAATGTGATGCAATTACTCTGGTTAATTAAACTGCTAGGTAACCTAGATAAGTGTAATCAGCTGATATCAAGCATAAATGAAAATGGCACCACATGGACCTGAGATTTTTGTTCCGATTCGGAAGAGAATTGTTGCAATGCATGCAAAGGGGCATAGTTGCCGGCAAATTAGCAATGCTTTGTAAATGAGTCGTTATACAGTGGCTTTAATAATTCAGAGAAGCAAAAAAATGGCAATATGATAAACACTAAGTGATCTGGCCGTCCAAAGAAGCTGACTCCAAGAGATGAGAGGCATCTGATGAGATCTGTGGAGAAAAATTGAAAAACGAGTGCTTCAGAGCTTGCAAAAATTGTTGAAAATCAAACGAGTGAAAATTTGTAATGCAACAGTAAGGCATACATTGCATAGAATTGGGTTGCATGGCAGCCATCCTCGAAGGAAGCCACTGTTCAAGTCAAAACACAAGCAGGATCGTATGGCATTTGCTACAAGTCATCACAGTGTGGATGTCAAGTTTTGGGATGCTGTCCCGTGGTTTGACGTGACCAAAATCAATCGATTCGAGTCGGATTATATTCAGTGGGTGTGGAGACGTCGAGGTGAAGAGTACAGTGAGAAATGCGTGGTACTAACAGTAAAGCATGGTGGGGGCAGTGTCCTTGTGTGGGGTTGTGTGAGCAGTGCTGGTGTTGGAGAACTCCATTTTATTGATGGCATTATGGATTCTTAACTGTTTTGCCAGATATTTGAAGGAAAAGATGCTTCCACCCCTGCGTGCCCTTGGCCGAGGGTCATTGTATCAGCAAGACAGGGACCCGAAACACAAGTCCCATGTTCACTACTGAATTTTACTGTGAGAACAGGGTCAAGGTCGTGGATTGGCCCAGTATGTTGCCCCATAGAACATATTTGGAGAATTTTTAAACGTAAGTTTGAGCAGCGCAGACCCCAAAATATCAAAACCTTAAAGGAAGTGATCCTCGAAGAATGGAAGGGCATTGATGCATCAGTCTGTTGTGAACTTGTCCATTCAATGCCCAGAAGGTTAAATGAGTTTCTCAAGAACAAGAGCGGGCATACGAAATATTGAGACAATGGGTTTTCCTAACATTAACATAAGTGTGTACTCAGTTATGCAACGCATAACATTCGCAAAATTGCATAATACTAGTTATTGAAGAAAGCAATTGCCACAATGTTTTGTCAAATTGTGAAACATGATGATAAAAAATTTTGATGCACATTATTTACCTGTATCTCTTATTTCATATGAGCACTGATGAAATTTCCTTCTCTGCCAGAGCTGTGTGCTCACTTAAGATGGATACTGTAGACCACAATAGGGAAATGTCTGACCACACACCAGCTGAAAATTGTAACTCTACATTGCCTCCCAGATGGCTGCTTGTCACATAGTAGGGCTATAAATAGTTGAAATTTTGCCACCGAAAATTTGGTTTCATAAGGGAATGGCAAAGTTGATGGGCTTTGACGGGACTGACTGGTGTTTGAGATGTCACTGGTGACTGTACAAGTTTGAGTGCACAGTCTGTCAGCTTGTTTCCTGTTGTACCTATGATTTGTGTTTAGTTTTGAAGTCAGGCAGTCAGTCCCCTGTAATATGTCAGCAAGAATTGGCAGTGGGGACAATAAGCCTGAAATGGTTTGAGCGTGAGCCTAAGTGGTTCTGACACGTGAGAACATATTCAGTCTTATGCTCAAAATTGATTCCAGTTCTTCTTTCTAAATGCCAGAGAAGACTTTGTTGATGCTTTCAAAACAGAAAGGGTCTTAAAATTATAGAAGTGATTGAAATGAGGGCTACAGAAACCAATGGCAGAAATGGATGAATTGAAACAAATGGAATGCTGCTGTTCTAGGGCATGGCAGTCAAATGTTCCTTAAAATTACAAAATCATACAGTTTTAAAAATAACATCCTAGTAATTATCTAACATACGTATTCCAAGTCAGGGTCACGGGGCAGGAGCCTATTCCAGAAGTGATTAGAGGCCAGAAAACACCCTGGAAAGACTAATCTAATCCAGGGTGCACACATTCATGCTTGCACTCTCATACCTTTGTTTATTTACCATGGATGGTACCTGAAGGGAACCCACTGAAATGTGGAAGAACATGTAGACCCCACACCTTGAGGTCCAGGCCAGATTGGAACCCTGTTGCTGTTGCGACCCACTTCACCACAATGCCGCCCTCAAGGTATAAAACAGCAAAAAATGATCAATTAACCTTCAAAACTTCTGAAGTATATTCTGCTAGTGGATTTGGATGGATCTCAGTGGCTCAACTGTTGTAGTTACTCTATAGCAGGAATCCTCAAACCTGGCCCCTGAATCAAAATTTGTCCCAAGTTTTCTGTCCTCCCCGCTAAGTCACAAAACTATCAGCCCTGCCAATTGCCACCTGACTCCCAGGAAAAGGGAGGGTGGTAAACCAGCAGTTATTTCGCGATACTGAGATTGATACGAGAGCTTGTTTGCATATGACGTCACGGCGCTGCGTAGCTGTGGCGGGAAATGCAGATGGAGGGCAGGAAGTAATTGGCCATATTCGAAACCGCGCTCTACGGTCTACATGCACTATTCTCACTACACACTAGTCACACTACATGCTGCTCACTACGAACAAACTCTTCCCGTTGCTTCTTCTTCTTGTTATTCCTCAGCAAGTTTTTCTGGTGGTTTATGTCGCGTTGCATCTTGGGCAATTTATGTATGAATAGTGAGATTACGATGCAACCACAAAATATCTGCCCGATCTAGTATACATGTCATTGGTGGTGCGAGTAGTACGTTAGTGTGCGGTTTCGAACACGGCCATTTTCTTGTGAAGAAGCAGTCCAACAAACGATAAAATGCCAATGGGTTCATCTCACAGAATAGGCTGCATCCTTCGAAGGCAGCATTTTTAAGGGTCAACACCTACTTCTATCCACTAAACTTACATTTAAGGTAAGATTGAAGGTCGGGTTTAGGTTCAGAGTTATGGAAAGTTGGGAAAAGCAGTGACGACTCGCTGACAACAAAGCTGTTTAACGGAGATAACATGACGTTAAGTTGGCTTGGCAGATGGAATTAAGTGACAAACCCTAAAAATGCAACCTTCATAGGACGCAGCCGACGCTTTGAGACGCACCCAGTGTTTTCCATCGTTTATGGTTGTTCAAATCAGTCCAACCGAGAAACAACGTTTTTATCGAGTGCCTTTTCACAAAGGCGAAAAATGCAACAAGTTGACCGAAAAACGCCCTGAAAAGTGGATTTTTAACCTTTGCCTGCAGTCGGGAGGAGCAGAGTCGGATAATGTGTGTGTGTGCAGTGACCACTTCGTCAATGGTAAGTTACCTGTTGTGGCAGGGCTGTACGTTAACTCTTTCTGCTCATAGCACTGGTGCTACAGAGGTTCATAGTCTTGTAGCACAAGACAAAAACTTGTGGCACAGTAAAAGCATCTGTTACATCTCTAAAACCAACCACAAGTAGTGCAGTTTATCATTTAAAGACAAATAAATATTAATAATTTCTTTGCAAATTGAAGTACTTTCAAGGTCTCGGAATTCTTTAAATTCATACAATTTTAAGTAATTTGCATTAACATTAAACAGACCTCCCCACTATTTGATATTTATACTACTTATTTAAGTGTTTATGCATTTTGTTCATACTGTTTATATAAACATACTGTAATACTGTTTATACATGCTGTTATTTATTAGTGTATTCCTGAGACGTGCGGTGACATGAGGCAGTGGTCTAACCTTTCATCGCTGGATTTTGTCAACCTGTTCCCACGTACTATACCTGATTGACGATCAAAACTATTAAATCAAAGCCTTTAGGAAGCCTGTATACTGATAGGTGATGACGACGAAAAGATTCATTGACGTATACACTTCGATTCAAGACAGCAAGGATGGAAATACGTTTAATCAATAGAAAAAATCTCCGCTCTCTCGATAATTTCGTGTATTGTTTTAACCTTTTTTTTCATCGGATTATGAAAGAAGACTGAAAATAAACGCCCCATTTTTTTTATTGTGGTTTAAAAAAATGCGTATTTAAAGGGGAATATATTGCATATTGATCAAGCATTGAACTCCGCATAAGAACTGAATGGCATCGCTTGCTTCGGCTTCCTGTAAGCAAGTACACGCAAATCTGCAGTTTCGTGAGCATTTCAGGTTTGATATACCGAGTAATAACGCCGCGGAAACTTGAACTGGCCCGTCATTCTGCCGAATAGTCTTACTAAATTAGTTAATCGTCTGATTGCTAATCAAGCAAAGGGGAGTAATCGTTCGCTTTACGGTAAGGATTCTGCCTCACCTAACTAACCTCCGACCACACGTCACTGGTGTGTAGAGACGACCGGTTCAACGTCATCAAGAGCTCAGCACAAAGGCCGCGCCCCTTTTTGGGGGAAAACAAATGCTCTTATGCATTGAAATCAATTAGAAATAAGCGCGATTATTGAGCAGTAAAATGCCCAAAAGTTGCTGTGTGCGGGTTGAACCTCCGATAAAATGACCAGTCCGGACCTCAGGTTCCCCATCCTACCTGGAAAAGGGAAGAATCCAAAAAGGAGAGTTAAGAGAAGATGAAGAGTAAAAGCTATGTATCCAGTGTCTTCCCATGTTTATGTGTGGGAAACGCTTCATAACAGGCCATGCCACTCTTTTTTTAAACTTAGAAAGTAAAGTACCCTTTAATATGTAAGACTTGGTACTAAACTTCCATAGGTTTATTCGCTACGATTTTTGTCTCGTGTCATTATTTATTCTTTAATTGCTTAACTAGCTAACGTAAAGTAGCGTCAGCCAACCGAGTCAGGTTTGCGGTCTAACGTTATGTGTATTTGTTCGTTATTCTTAACCCCAAACTGACGCAGACTTTGAAATTCGCGGTAGTGAAAGGGCAAGAGGGTGGACCGATCAACCTTAATTTATTAAGATAACGCGAACGCTCAGGTTCGGGCAAGGTAGCAAAATAATCGCTAGACATATCAATAAATCAATAAATGAATATAAACAAAAATTTAGTTCAATAAATTGGATAAATTTTACACCTGAAAACACATCAAATTACATTAAGGTCAATGGGATCTGAAGTTTTCTATCCCCAAAAAGGGGTGCGGCCTTGACGTTTGGCAAAGTACCCGGATGTGCCGGTCGTCTCTATTCATACGACTGTACATCAGCGAGGTGACATTGTTTCACGTCTCGCTCTCTCGCACACACACAACGCCTCTGTCTCTCATCGCACCGGTGCTACAACAGTTCGTTCATTCATTGCGCAGACCAATTTTCATGTCGCACGTGCGACATATATGTCGCACTTGTACAGCTCTGTGTGGCATTGTTTATGTAGCGTTAGCTTATAGTTAGCTGTTTCCTTAGTTTGTTATGCTAAAGTTGCGGTTGCTTCTTTGTTTTCTCTGAGTTTGTAGTCCCGTAACTGGCAACAATACGTGTTTTGCAGGGCGCAAACGTCAAATGAGGGATTTATTGCTCACTTCAGGCTGTCCTAGCGCTTTAAAGGACGTTGACTCGGTAGACTGGGCTCCTACAGTTAATCTCTGTTACCGGAAAAGTAAGCCCATGTCAAAGAGGTTTTCCCCCGTGCTTTTGTATGTTTTCATTTGTTGTTTTGAGTAGAAAGAGGTTTGGCGAACAAGGTAGTTGCTGATATTTACAGCCTCGATAGCCGGCAAATCTTTCAATTCAGTCGAAAAATCAGTATTTTTCATGAGATACGGATCACGTCCAACAAATATACTTATTTTCTATCTATATCTTCCTCTTGTTATAGCATGCAAGCTAGCACAATACGGACTGTCCTCCATCTCATCCATAGCTGTTGTTTACTTCCTGCCCTCCATCTGAATTTTGCGCGTCACTAGCGTCACGTAACTCCAAAGAACCTATTAACGTTTCATTAAAATGAGTGAAGAATATAAGGTAAGTGTTACATGAGTACACTGCGGGTGCAAGCTAAAATCGTCAACAATGAGGTACTGCAGTGAACCCGTTTCCATGCTGGAAATAAAAATGTTACTCTGTGCCATCAAAGCATTAACACAAAACAAATAAAGCTATTAAAAACACTGGTATCAAAATTAAACCATTCAGCTAATAAAGCTAGCTGATAAGAAAACAATTGCTGGCTTACCAGCCTAAAAACTCATTGGATTGCTAGCATACCCTTCACTTTCAAGTTGAAAACATAACGAATCTAATGTTAATGACAAGACAACCCATTGGACTCCCCTTGAATTGAATTTTTCAATTATGTTTTTCCGTAAAGGAGCTTGATCACGATTACTGCACACGCTCAGAAAACCTGCAAGAAATCATGCGAAGTGGGTCCACTTGACTGCAAGTCAAAATCTGATTCCATCATTGCATATCCATCTTTGCTTTGCGTTATATTTATATAATTTATTTACTCAGGCATTATGCCTTTTATATTTAGAAGTTTTCTATGGAAATTTGAGGATTCAAAGCACTATTTTTAACATTTTAGCTAAAGGATATGTTAGATGGTTTGAAAACTGCTATAAACATCAGAAGAGCTGTTCTTCTTCTTCGGGGAAAAAAAAGCATAATGCTTGAGTAATTTATGTTTATGAATACAATGCAAAATAATGACGGATTAGCAACAGTGAAATCAGAATTTGACTTGCAGTTGAGCGGATTGACCTTGTTTGATTTCTTGTCTGGTTAAACAGTTTTCAAAGTTCTGAGCATGCACAGTAATCATGACACAGCTCCTTTATGTAGATTAAACATTAAAGAATTGATATTTTTAATATCGCAGGACAATGTCATGCAGGGGTGCCGCAAGGGGGGGGTTGAACCATGGACGATTCTAGGGGCCCAGCATTCACAGGGGCCCCACAGAGGATACTGTTATTATTATAAACATTTGTAAATTAAATATATTGACACTTTAATTTTATATTTTAATTTTTGTAACAACTTGATCGATTTAAAATGAATTTGTTGATTGTTTCTCAATTTTCAACTTTTTAAGAATAGTCTTAGCACATAGCCCCCCCCTTACTATTCATCATTTTGTGCGGCCCAAGTTACGCTAGTGCCTGAACTAGCTGCGAAAATGCTAAGAAGGAACTTGCATTCTTGGGAGGAACGTTCTCGCTAGTAGTTCTAGGAAGAGTGCACTTCCAAGGCTACGAGCACTCAGAACGCCGTCGACGGTTTGAGACGATGCGTTCTCGTTGGTATTACGCAATACGCCAGCCAGTGAGCCGCGACTTCCTCCGCCATCGTCCTTTTTTCCCCCAGTAATGTTATCTGTAGGGGAAGAGGGGTCTGTGAGCGTGAGCTAGTTAAGGTGCTTAGCTTAGCTACGTTCCGCCGGCTGTTGCGGAGTTTCTTTACTACGAAAACATTGGAGCATATTCGACATAAAACATCATAAAGCAGCCAATATTCCAAATGTACTCAGATAATAGTTCCTCGCCTGAAAATTAGCAGAATAGTATTTAGCAAAGAAATAGCGAACGAAGGCCGACAGATTACATTCAAAGTCAATGCAAAGTCGCGAAGCGTTTTTGCATTGACTTTGAATGTAAATCTGTCCTGCGAAAAATTCGTTTCGCGTCTGGTGTGAAAGCAACTTTAACGATCCTGGGGTGCATTTCCCGAAATCACAGATGCTAACTTACATAGTTGGCCCATTGACTGTGAATGGACGAACTATGTAAGTTGCTAATTTAGTTAGCAGCTACGCTTCTGGGAACCGTAACCCTGGCCCTTTCTCTCAGGGGCGTCCCGCTCCCGCTTAGATGCCGAAAAGAATTCTGGGATATGCGTGCTATCAAGTTCACACAAGTTACCATCCGATGCATCCTCGGAATAATGGGCGTGTCAAGAACAGTTCCAGGACTGGTAACCGTACTCGTCGAGATGCGAACTTTGAATTGAGACAGTACGTGGTCTCAGAGGGATGACGCTTCTCAAGTTCACAAGAACAGAAGTACAGAGAAGAATGCATATTGAGAAACGCCGGTCTTTTTTTTCTGCAAGTCGGTTCATACCACTACGTACATCAGCCAATCACAGATCGGCTCTGGTACCATTGTACGTGCCATCAGCCAATCACAGCTCGGCTGTACTCATGCATTGATGAGAATGGAAAAGCATTCGACATTATCTGTCAGCGGAATTGTGCACACGGCAAATTTGTAAATGCTCGTCTTACAGTAACGATGTAAGTACTCCACAGTCCGCGAAATTACAAGTACATTAGCTAGTCTGCTGTAGAAGTCCAATAGTATATTTATTAGCCTTGGCTTTGGTGACCAATACTTCGGATCGGAGAGCAAATTTCGTGATATCAGACTGTTTTTCCATTACCAGTTTTTTATTTCGCGATTTAGATTTTGCACATTTCGAATGGTATTAAATGGAAACGCACACAGAGAGTGAGGACAGTGTCCAACATTATTAGCCCCAAAAACGCAGTCTGCTTCGTGACCGTGGACTGTTCGTGATACAGGCTCGTATTTGTGGCATTGCGCTGGCAAGCATATGGTCGTCGCTGGAGTACATTGGGGAGGCGTTACCAGTTAGTTTCTCAATCAGTATTTTTGAATATTTGCTGCAATCGACAAAATACAGTTCTACAGACCGCTGGCCAATTATTGGAACTCCAAAGAAAAGAGACCGTAAATCTATAAGAACCGCAGCTTTTCTCATCTTTATCGTACTCTAATGAAATTTAATCGTCTTGCACTCAGACCAAACTGTCACCGATTTCATACATACCGCGATTAATCATGTGCATGCGGGACTTCAGATCAGAGTGGAAGAGCGCATCTAATCTAATTAATCAGGATAGAAGGTTCACGATTGATGTTGAAACAAGCTACGACAAAAACGTATTCTTCCGAAATGCGCCTTTAATATTAAATGCCGTTATGCACAGATGCAGCAGCCCCAGGAAATCGTCCCTCAACCCGCCATACACAAGATACAGTCGAATGGGAGGAAGGTGAGCACTATAGGCTACAAGATGATACATAGCCTACAATAGTCCCTGAGTAAAAGGTTTTGAGGTTAAGATTTCTGTAAAATGAATATTTTTGCAAACTTGCTGGGCTGCATTAGTGTACAATTATTGAACTGAACTGAAAAGCTGGCACACTAAGGCAGGTTTGAGAGTTAGTTTTATTTAAAATGCAAAGTTGATGTTTCCTTGCAGGTTATCCATGCCCAGCTGATTCCAATCAAATAGTTAGCCTGTATCACAACTATGTGTTGCCAATGTAGCCTATAACCGACTGTTCAGGCCTATGACAGATTCTGAATGTATGATTCTTATGGGTGCTTTAGAGTCAGGGCCATCTTGAAGCCATCAGGCAACCACAGAGGAGACCAGTGATCAAATATAATCTATATATATATGTATATATGTATGTGTGTGTGTGTGTGTGTGTGTGTGTGTGTGCATGTGTGTGTGTGTGTGTGTTATATGTATGGGGGGGCTCAAGGCGGGGGGGGTCTCTAGACCTGAACCATAAACTTAACCTTTTATTTGACATGCTGAAAACTTAAAATGCAAACACATGACATGCAATATTTCTGCCAGCAGAAGAACCTTGTCGCAATTCTGCTGGCATTCACTGGCTGAATACCCACTGTGGAATGAAAAATAATGCTAAGTAAGAGCTAGTTTTTCATTTTAGTGTCAGCCCCTCCACTAAGGTTAACTAACACTAGTGTTAAGGGATGCACCAAAATGAAGATTTTTGGCCGAAACCGAAAAAAATTAGAAACGCTTGGCCGAAAACCGAAATACCGAAAGAAATTATTAAGCCAATTTTTAGTACCATTGCATTTATGGCTATGACTGTGTACTTAACCTAACTAAAGTCAAGGCATTGCAATTGCATAAATTAATATTCATGCGTCAAAGAATAAATCAATCACAAAATTATGAAAATATTTATTTAGCACTGACATTCCAACAAAGCACAATATACAATAAAATAAAATGATTAAAAAGTTTTACTTGACCACACTCTTGAATAATCTACAGGCCTATAACTGACTGGCCTATTACTGGCTGCTGAAAAATTGTCAAATTAAATACGTTACGTGACAACACAGCTGCCCACTGATTGGTCATAGAGAATTGTCTCTGCGAAAGACAAATCGCTTCCGCATTATCGCTAGGAAACTGGCTTCACTTGCCATCATTGAAACAGGTCTTCAAATTGTGTTTTTGAAACGTGTGTTGTTTTAGGCAGCTTGATAAATGAGTTGCCTTATCCTTCAAACAAGGTTGCATTTGTTCACCGAAGCTGCTGCATTTATGAAAGGCATTTCTTTTCCTGTGACCCTGTTCGTAGCGAAATTTGAAGCAACGGCATTCCCCTAATTCCCCTTGAGAAAGTTATTATGCTGCCCCTATTTTACGAAAATTGCGCGGAAAATAACTTTACGGGTGCTGATGAAGCATTTTGTTCTTAGGAAAGGTATCACAGATGAGATGACGCGTCATAAAGCGATAAATTCTAATACTCTGCCATCTCTTGCGATTTGCGCATTTGCTACGTGTTTTGCCTTCAATTTCAAAGTGAAATGTTTATGAAGCCTGAATGTCCAGCTAATAAACAATAATTGTTTTGTCATGTGTTATTTGCTTCTTTGTTATGAAGGAAAAAGGGTAAATTAACATCCTCGGTGTGTGGTGATTCCATATTTTTTTCCAGGGATTGTAGTTACATTATGGAATACGGATGGTACACAAATGCCTTGAGAATATATTGCCTTTTTCTATGAATACGCTATGCCTTTTACGGATATCGTTGCTTTGCGTTTTTAGGTGGTACGTTAGTTAATGTGCAACCGAATCGGACACAACACCAGCTGCTATGCTTTGCATCAGGACAGTGTCAAACAGAAATTACAATTAAGCACTCACGGACTTTAGTGCCATAAAGTGGTGACTTTGGAGCGCGTCCCCTGTTTTAAACACATAAATACTTAACAAAATCCACGGAATAAATGTCCGGACAGGCGCGTGCTGTCCGCGGTTTTTGCTTGCGTCATCACAACATCCTGTTTCGGCCGTATTGTTTCGGTGTTAAAAGTGGTGGCCGAAAATTCGGTGCATCTCTGTACTAGTGTTCACTAAAGTTAATGTTAGTTTAGAAGATAATGTTACATAATTCAATGCAAACAATGTATTTGAATTATGCAATACAGAAGGGGAGCAGTAAGTGTACCCAACCAGGGAACAATGAAGTGAAGAAACCAGGGGATCATTTGATAGTGTGAATGAACATTCATCAACATTTCTTTCTACATCAGAAGCCAACTTCTTGAGCCCTGAGCCTCTGGCTCAAAAATGACATTCCCAAAATGAAATGAGTATATCTCTGCAACTACGTGGAATAAATAATCTTGATATCTGTTGACAACAGTGTGGATGATGATATTCTGGCTGTGCCCAACTGACCAAATTTTCTGGTTAGAGAAAACGCAGCCACTTCATTTCTTTAGATGAACCTTTATTGTCAAACTTCCACTTTCCCAAAGGTGAGGATTCCAATCTTGACAAGTTTATTTGTGTGTTTATCTGATTGTGTATGTGTGGTTAGTGATATCTGCAACAGTATAAGAACAATTACTTTACATTGGCAACTAGTAATTTAAATTTATCAGTCATAGCAAATGGACGTTATGCTACAAATTGACCACAAGGGGGCAGGGCAGGAACATATTCTTATATGGCAGTCTTTAACAATAGCAAGTCACCTGACCGGGATAAACTGTCATAGTTTCTTGTGTTCAATACTGAATAATGATGCGCTATACTTCGCAAGGTGACTGATACAGGCGATATCCCAAATTATACACCGTTATCAAACTAGACAGGCATTGACATAAATTAACAATGTTTAGCATATGAGCTCGCTGAACTGCTGCCCTTTTACACAGTTGAGGACCTTGTGGTTGCAGCTAATATAATAGCCTGCAAATTACCACATAAGCTTTAAATAGTATAATATTTACAAACCCAATATCATTGTACAATGAAACAAAACAAGCAGAAGTGATAATATCTCACATTCTCACGGACGCACACTGTTCAACAAGGATAACACAAGATTGTCGAACGGACCAGCCATGTTCGGGAGCTAACAATTCTATTGCTTAGTCAGCTACTGAAGAAAACAAACTGCGCACATGTGCACAAGGTCCAAGTGACATGCTATGACATTGACTATGCTTCAGCAGGGAATTCTATACAGTATCATAAAGGTAACACCTTGGGGATTTCTGTCGTGGTGTAAAATCTGTATATATGTCACTGAGTCAGAGTAAATGAAGATGGAACACAGCATAAATGAAAGATCTCATTTCCGCCGAAGAGAAATTTACTTTTATCCCTTTTGAAATTATTTAGTTGCAGTCTGAAACCTCTAAAAAAAATTACAGCACAGAATATCATCATTATCCGTGCCAAAGTTTATTCTAATCAAGTAAATCAGAGCAAAATTAGAAAGGAATGTCTAGGTTGCTTCTCAAAATTGGCAGTTTGTGCGCCTTTTTAGGCACGGTGTGCCATTTCAGATTTCTCAGGTACCAAACTATAAAACTCATTTAATTTCACTCATATGTCACGACAGGCATGTATTCCATACAAATACAACCATTTTTTTAAATTTTTTTTTTTTTGGATTTTTGCTAGTCCTGTATACATTTTCCCATTCAAAGAAAATACATAAAAGCGAAATAAAGTTTGACTCCACTGGAGCAGATTTATTTAAAGAAAAACAAGCAATTAAAAAAAAAATAAATAAATACAAAGATAAGCTAAAAAATAGTAAAAAGAAAAAACATCCCAGCCATTATTTATACAACCCCAATTCCGAAATAGTTGGGACAAAGTGTAAATTGTGAGTAAAATCAAAATGCAATGACTTTCAGATCACATGAGCCAATATGTTATGTACAATAGAACATAGATAACATTTCAAATGTTGAAACTGAGACATTTCACATTTTTATCCACAAAATGAGCTTATTTAAAATTTTCTGGCAGCAGCAGGTCTCAAAAAAGTTGGGGCACAGGCAAAAAAGGGCTGAAAAAGCAATTAATATATAAGAGAATCAGCTGAAAGAACATTTAGCAAGTAAATAAGTTAACTGGCATCAGCTGTGTAACATGATTGGCTATAAAAGGGATGTCTTAGAGAGGCTGAGTATTTCAGAAGTAAAGATGGCCGGAGACTCTCCAACCTGTGAAGGCTTGCGTAAAAAAATTGAGGAATACTTTAAAAACAATATTCCTCAACATCAAATTGCAAAAGCTTTGAAGGTCTCATCATCAACAGTGCATAACATCATCAAACGATTCAGAGAAACTGGAGAAATCTCTGTGCATAAGGGACAAGGCCGAAGACCTTTACTGGATGCCTGTGATCTTCGGGCCCTCAGATGCCACTGCATCACTCATCGGCATGATTCTGTCATTGACATTACTAAATGGGCCCAGGAATACTTCAAGAAACCACTGTCAGTAAACACAGTCCGCTGTGCCATCCACAAATGCCACCTAAAACACTATCATGCAAAAAGAAAGTTATTGTTGAGCATGATCCAGAAGCGCCGCCATGATCTGTGGGCCAAGGCTCATTTAAAATGGACTGTAGCAAAGTGGCAAAGTGTCCTGTGGTCAGATGAGTCCAAATTTGACATTCTTATTGGAAATCATGGGCCTCGTGTCCTCCGGGCTAAAGAGGAGAAAGATTACCCTTCCTGTTATCAGCGTTCAGTTCAAAAGCCAGCATCTCTGATGGTATGGGGATGCATTAGTGCATATGGTGTGGGACACTTGCATGTTTTAAAAAGCACCATGAATGCTGAAAGGCATATAAAGGTTTTAGAGCAACATATGCTCCCCTCCAGAGGATATCTATTCCAGGGAAGGCCTTGTGTATTTCAGCAGGACAATGCAAAATCATGTACTGCATCTATTACAACAGCATGGCTTCGTAGTAGAAGAGTCCGTGTGCTGAACTGGCCTGCCTGCAGTCCTGATCTTTCACCGATTGAGAACATTTGGCGCATAATTAAACGAAAAGTCCATCAAAGGAGACCCAAAACTCTCCAGCTGCTGGAAGCCTGTATTAAACGGGATCTAATTCCAATGGCTAAACTCAAGACACTTGTCTCCTCAATGCCCAGACGCCTCCACTTTGTGTTAAAAAGAAGAGGGGATGCTACATCATGGTAAACAGGCCCCTGTCCCAACTTTTTTGAGACCTGTAGCAGCCATCAAATTTGAAATGAGCTCATTTTGTGGATAAAATTGTAAAATTTCTCAGTTTCAACATTTGCTATGTTATCTCTGTTCTATTGTGAATAAAATACGGGCTGGTGTGATTTGAAAGTCATTGCGTTTTGATTTTATTCACAATTTACACTTTGTCCCAACTATTTCGGAATTGGGGTTGTACAAGAATAATGCTTCTAATGCTTAAAATGGGTGCATACCAACCTAGGGTTTGAACCCCAGTCTCCCACGGGAGAGCACACCTCTCTAATCACTATGCTACATCCATTCATCAATTTCCTGCAGCCTCATTGCTCACGAGTCATGAAAACATGTAATGCACCCCAATTTAGCATTTGTACTGCTGCGTGTCTTAGTGCTTGTGTGTTATGGCCCAAGGATTCTCAGTCAGAAAACAATTGTTGAATATATAGTGGATAATTATACCAAAAATAGTACAAACAAACCAGTTAAACGCTAATATTATTGTGCTCTTTGAGTACAAGTGAGTGGTGCATGGACTCCGAGTTTGATGCACTGGGTAGCTAGGCTGTATCTCAGGTTAGGTTTGTACGATTCAGGTAGTTTAGGGCTCGTTAGAAACGTCAGAGCCCATAGAATCAAATGGTTCTATTTTCAGTGCAAGTTGGTATAATTGTAATTAGACTGGCTATCTTGCTATTTAAGCTATCCCACGTTATCTAGCATGCTAGCATATTTAGCTGTCGCTAAATGTGTTTCTTCATGAAGTCCATCATCCACAAGCTAGCAAGTTATACAAATTTAAATAATGCTCTAAATGGCAAGGGAAAATAAGTTCAGTGTTCAAAGATGCTACATTAACATTAAAAAACCAGAGCAAAAAAATTTGGCTTAGAGGTAAGGCTTGAAAGAAATGCAGCGAGACGCAGGGATTACTTTAGAAAATATAAGAGCTATAGAGATTTGCTGGCAAATGAATTAACCACTGTTTCGCCTTGGAGCAGGACACCCAGATGTGCTAGCATTGCTAATGAGTGCACTTGCTAGCTACAGTTGCCAATTAATTTGGCATTTATCAAAGTCAAAACGTGGGATAATAATACTTTTGAGCGAAATGTGCCTGCATGAGGTAGGAAAATAAAGGTCCACCTGGCTAACCAGTTGGCTAACGTCTTGCAATGTGAATGGTGCGCTATGCAAGTTTGTTGACATCACTTCTGTTGACATTTGAATTCAAACAAAACAGAGGTAGCTCGCCCCTCCCACCCATAGCTTACTCCCTCCCATGCGTCCGTAACTGTCAACTCTTGTCAGTGGTTGGCCGGAACGGTTTGTTATGTTATGGGGCACAGCCTGTGCCCCTTGTGTTTATTTGCAGTTTGTGACGCCTGTGCGGTCTCCAGAGCCCGGGTTTTTTTTTTGACAGCGAATTCAGGGGCAGGCAGCTAGCGGATCGTGGGGAGATGTCAGCGAATTGAGAAAAAAATATAATCGCGCAGAAAATGAACAAACTTGCATAGTGCACCTGCAACATTGGCCTGGTCGTGCTATACTGTCAATGTGGTCTTTACGTTTGATGTGACTAAGAAGCATTAAAAAGCTTAGCCGAGCCCCTGCTAGCTCTCCCCGGGGAATATCATTAGACTGTGAGCTATCCGCCACCACTTCTGAATAGGGGTGTAACGATTCTGAATCGATTCTGTATCGATGTTTTTTAAGGCATAGGACCGCCATGGGGCGAACATCCGAGTTTAACCGTTTACTTTATTAAACCTGACGCAGTCTTGAACGAAAGTGCCAAACATCAAAGGGCATGAGAAATGCTTCCGGAAAAAAAACTTGACCGTTTCGGCGACATGCTGCATGGAACCAAGTAAAGGACTACAGAATCGTCTCCTTTTAAGCAATTAGGTTACTCTAATCTTGTCCCTGCTTGCTTTGCTCAATTAGCAATCAAACCGGCGATTCTCTTTTTTACTTTGCTGAATGAGTAGAGCTGTTTATTAAGACAGCATGTTTGATTGCCGCATTCTGAAAGTTAAATGGGCATAGATTTGCAAGAGCGTGTATTTGGCCATTTCGTGTGATTGTGATCATTTATAGCTCACATTCACGTTTCATCTGCTTTAATGGTTTCCACCTTGTGTATATTTTAGACGCTTGAAATCCAGGGCGATCTGAAAATAAATCTCTTTATTTTTATTTTATCATTATAGATCTCCTAAAAATACCACAATGAGAAATGAAATGCTGAGTTGGGATGTGGCGATGTTGAACGAGGATTTTTTTAAAGAGTTATGAGACAATTTGCCGTCATGGGGTGTGTAGGCAGTCGCGTGTAATTTGTTGAAACATACACACCTGAAGCGGCTTAAAATGATTTAAAATGCCGTCGGGAAGAAGCCTGAGTTTAGCAGGTGCTCCGCCCTTCCTTAAATCTGCTCCTGTGTACTTGGCCTAAATAACAATCAAGAAATTTAGCCAGTAGCCTATAACGATTAAGATGTGATGGTGAAAAGCAGACAAACCTGACTGGGCTACGGTGTTAGATTGAAAGAATGCCAATTTGAATAATTAGAAAAAATCTTCCTCTAAATTACATCTCTCATTGTAGCATTTTAGGACATTATTCAAGATTAATTTAAAACAGATTTGTTATAAGATTGACCTGGAGTTTAAGCGTCTAAAAAATACACAAGGTGTAAAACATTCTGAAAAGCGGATGAAACGTGAATGTGAGATAAATTATCACAGTCGCACGAAATGCCATGGCAATGGCAATCGTGTTCATGCAGTGCTGTTCTGTGCCCATTTAAATTTCGAAATGCAGCAATCAAACATGTTGTCTCAATAAACAGCTCTACTCATTCAACTTAAAGACTAAACGAATCCACCATTTTGATTGCTAATCAGGCAAAGTAAACGGGAACAGGTATACGTTTCTAAGAGTTGCCCAATTGGTTATTAGGATGACGATTTTATTTTCATTTGCTTGGCTCCTTTCAGCATGTAGCCGAAAAATACTGATGTCAGTCAAGTTTTTTCCGGAAGCATTTACCATGGCCTTTGATATTAAGCACTTTCGTTCAGGACATCACGGGGGTTGATAAAGGAAAAGGGAAAGCTCGGATGTTCGCCCCATGGTAGCAGGTGGTGTTACTACGCTTTAAAAAAACATCGATTCAGAATCGTTACACCCCTACTCCTGAACAGTGTATAGTGTTCATCTCCAACTGTTTCACGGGTATGAACACTGTTTGGCCTGCTTCTGCACACTATTGGCAGGCTCCATCCCTTTACTGAGGCAAGTAGGACCTAGCTTCTCTGCTGTAGCGCATTGTGTACCATTGAGCTAGGTTAACATGGTTCACATGACCTTGCTTTATTTGGCCCGCCTCAGCTCCATATATGCCCCACCACTTTGCCTATTTTTGGATTAGCCAGAAGTTGGGCGACGTCAGGCACTGCCAACATGGCGACAAGCACTGGGAGCACTGGCGAGCCTAAACTGAGCTTGATTCAGGGTTTTCAGAACTTTATGAGTGATGTCACAGACTGCGGTCATTGTTTTATATGGTCTATGTATTTATCACAGACCATGCAGGGTGGGAGCTCAATGATGCTACATCACGTCTCTGTGATTGGAGTAGTTCTGCTTAATGACAAAAACAAAGGCGAATTTTTTGCATCGAAATAAAACCTATTTTAATATTGTTGTCCGTTCAAACATCAATGACATGGATCCCCATTGTAAAACTGGTCATGCTTGAATTGAGAATAGATGCTCTGCATAATCACTGTAGACCAACATATGTTAATACAGTTTATGCTCACATGACTGTGATGGCTAAAAACACAGCAAAAAACTTGGGTTCTACGTCAGATATACAGTGGGGTGCAAAAATTTGGGCACCCCTGGTTTAAATGTCTGTTACAATCATTCTCCAAGTGATTGAAAGCAAACCTGAGCACTCAATGCTACAAAGTTAAACATGACAACTTTCTGCAAATTTAAAAACAAGGCTTTTTATTTTAGTTTTTCTGAGTTTTTAAATGATAAGAAAGGAAAAAGGGCCCCGTGCAAAAGTTTGGGAACCCTTTTGGATTATTTTTTGTTACCTTTTAAGAATATGATTACTAAGGCCCAGACTCAGGTGATATACTCGTCAGCGCCTCAATGAGTCAGGTGAATATGATTCCAGGGTTGAACTAAATATTCTGAAGTAACTCCATGCCTTCTAAAGTATCTGACTGTGGTGGCTGTTGTGTCTGGTGTTAAAAACCATGTGTTCCTCTAAACAGTTGTCCAAAGATGTCAAAATCAAGATAATTCACTTCCACCAACAAGGAGAGGGCTACAAAAAACTCTCGCAACACTTCAAACTGCCCATTTCTACTGTCAGAAACATTGTAAGAAAATGGAAAATAAATGGAACAATTGAAGTCAAGGCAAGATCTGGAAGACCAAGAAAAATTTCAGATAGAATGGCCTGAGATCTGGTGAGAAATCCTCAGAAGAACCCACACATCACTGCAAAAGAGCTGAAAAAAGAGTAGCAGACACAGGTCTGGTTGTTCACAGGACAACAATACAGCGTACTTTAAACAACAAAGACCTACATGGCAGAATTGCAAGAAAGAAGCTTTTCCTACGACCTCAACATAAAATGAAGCGTCTGAAGTACACAAAAGAAAACCTTGAGGAACCTCAAGCCTATTGGAACAATGTGCTTTGGACTGACAAAACCAAAATTGAACTTTTTGGCCACAACCAAAGAAGGTATGTTTGGAGAAAAAAGGGTGAAGTATTTGTAGAGAAGAATACGTTGCCAACTACTAAGCATGGAGGTGGACTGATTATGCTTTGGGGTTGTGTAGCAGCTGGGGGCACAGGCAATATTGTGCGAGTGGAAGGAAGAATGGATTCCACCAAATATCAAGACATTCTAGAGGCTAATGTTCAAAGCTCAGTCCAGAAATTGAAGTTGAAGAGACGTTGGGTATTCCAGCAAGGCAGTGACCCGAAGCATACCTCAAAATCCACCATGAAGTACCTCCAGGAAAGACGGATCAAGGTTTTGGAATGTCTATCACAGTCCCCAGACTTGAATATTATTGAAAATTTGTGGAGAGACCTCAAACATGCCATGCATGCAAGGAGGGCGAAGAATATTTCTGAGCTAGAGGTGTCAGGAAGAATGGGGAAAAATTCCAAAGACAAGAATCAAAAGACTCTTAACTGGCTACAGGAAGCGTTTGCAAGCTGTTATAGCTGCCTTAGGAGGAGTTACAAAGTATGAGCTGCCAGGGTTCCCAAACTTTTGCACAAGGCCTTTTTCCTTGTTTTATTATTTTGAAACTGTAAAAAGTTAAAAATAAAAATCATTCTTGCTTTAAAATGTGATGAAATGTGTCATGTTTAACTTTGTAGCATTTAGTGGTCAGGTTTGCTTTCAATCACTTGGAGATTAATTGTAATAGACATTTAAACCAGGGGTGCCCAAATTTTTGCACCCCACTGTATGATGCACATAAAGATTGAGCTAGCTAAGAAGTGTTGTGTTTACTCATACTAGGCAGACGATGGCAGATAATATTAATGGCTCCTCTGTCTGATAGACAGTTTATGATCACTATGGCTGTGACATTGGCTATGGTTGCCCAGTTATCCTGAAATGAACAGCTCTTGTGAATAAGGTTTTACTTCACCAGGAGAAGAATTCTTTTGTCATTGTCCTCTGTTAATATCCATTGTTTTTCTGGATATGCACACCTGGCCATGGAACAACTTAGCAGCCGACTAACCAATTACTTTTGTTCCTTTGAAAAGGTGGGGGGTGGGGAGCGGGGGGTGCGCAGTGGAGTAATTCATGTGCCATTCACTTGATTTGAATGTAAATGCTGCCAAATTAAAGCTGAAAGTCAGCACTTTCATCTTATGTTCATAATTCAATTTTACCTCCAATATATTGTGGTGGACCACTACAATAACATTATAACATAAACTTTATCAATGTCCAAATATTTATGGGCCTGACTGTATCATGATCTGTCATCTCTAACTGCAGATATCAATCATTGTTCATAGCAGTATGATTTTATCAAGTACCAAGATCAAACGTGTCTGTACTAGCAGATAATTGTTGTTAGTTGAGTTTTTGAACCATTCTGAAAGCAGTTTTTTAAACTGTTATCTTCTAAGTGTTACGAGGTAAGTATAAATCTATAATCACAACAGTATTATCATGGGAATGCTGCGGTGTGTGACTGCTTTCATTCTTTCTGACACATCCCCAGTGGGAGACGCCTGTACTCCCTTAAAAACTGCATGGCTGACTCCAATATTGAAGTGAATAATTCACTCTTTCCGACTGGGATACAGGCCATCAAATTCTAAATGTTTGCCTTGTGGAAACAGCTTTCCCTGCTTGAATTAGCTCTTCTCCCCTCTAGGGTCTGTAAATATGAAGTCAGATGATTTGGAAAGGATTTCCCAGCATCCTCCAGGAGCTTGAGGCTGTCATGTCTTTTAAATATTCATGCACAAGCTGTGGCCAGGGTTTCTGGTTTGCTGCTCCCTCTAATACGGGTGTACAAAGTGAGATAAACCCTTCAAAAAGGGCACTATGTTTTCTTTGTGCCCTGGACATTAGAGAGGAAGCGGAGTCGCAAGGGAGTGCCTTAAACGTTATAATAATTAATTTCGAGACACTCGCAATGCAACACAATGATTTGCTGTCTTTATTTTAACATAATCAAAAAAAAAAATGGGTAAAGTACTCATTTTTGGTTTCAGAATCACAATATTTAAACCTGCTGTTGTTTAGGCATTGGGCTGTGGCTGTATTATTTTCCTTGGCTGATGAGGCTTAGTCAGCGCTAGAGGGGCAGAAGAAAACAGAATCTTTTTCTGTCGGACAAAAACTTACATGCCCAGTGTCGTTACTATTCTCAGCAATTCTCACCATTTGTGAGCAATCTACTGCATTTCACCTTTCAAATGAGACCATGATTATGCCTGTAATCAAAGTGGTTCAAGAATAGTAAGCACTTTGGATTGGGAGGAAATTTGCACAAAAAGAATGAACTGAATTCTAAACTGAATTTTTCACTCAAGTTTTCCCTTAAATATATTCAACATAAAAAACTTTTTTTTTTTTTCCGACTGCCGGACAGGGGCGGATCTAGGATGGTAGGAGATCTGGGGCTTAGCCCCGAGGGAGGAAAGAAATGTGTGCGTGTGCTGCGATACAAAAACCCTCAACTTGCCACTAAATTAAAGCGGACAAAAAACACTGGAGAACACTTGTACATTCACACCCTTTAATGACGAAAAAAAAATCTAAAATCACTCAAGATACAGTCAGCAGCTGGTTGAAGTCTTTTCAGAATTTTTTTTCTGCAGGTCGGTTGGTACCATTACGTACATCAGCCAATCACAGCTCGGCTGTGGTACCATTGCACGTGCCAACAGCCAGTCACAGCTCGGCTGTACTCATGCGTCAATGAGAATGGCAACGCATTCGACCTTGTCGCTGTTAGCCGAGTTGTGTACGCGGCAAATTTGTAAATGCTCGTCGGACAATCACGATTAAAGTGCTCCACAATACGCTAAATTGCAACTAAACCAGCTGATCTACTGCAGATGTCCAATAGTCTATTCGTTAGGCCTTGGCTTCAGTGACTAATACTGGAGATCGGAGAGCAAATTTCATGATCAATATTTTTTATTATCATCATTGTGCTGTATTTTATAATAAATGTACATTTTGGAGATAAAGAAGGAAGGAAAAAAAGATCAAACAAGATAAACAGCACCTATAAACAGAGGGTACATACATAAACACTATTCTTCCCTAAATTCATTTTTGAGCTTTTCCCACCAGGACTTGAAACACTCGATATCTAATTCTTAACCACCATTAACAAGACCTACAGGTCATCTTAAGATTAAAAAAAAAAACACTTGCCACAGCCCTGCTGGAGCTGCTGTCGCTCCAAGCCAATGAAGATTTTACATTTCGGAGGAACATGGTTCTCCCTGGATGGCGATGACAGTACATACATGAATTCATACATAATGGCGTACACAAATACACATATTATAAGTTGTTAACGTTCAATATCGATACATTCATGTACTTCTGCAGCTCAATTTGTGGATCATCTTCTGTACTTGTTAAGACTGGTTGCCAGGTATGCATGCATTCAGCTAATCTGTTTTTAACTATATATGACAACCTTTCAAGTGGAATTAAGTTCAAGAATTTTTCATACCAAAGTGAAACATGATTGATGATGGTGATTCGTAGCCAATCCACTTTTTAAGAATACATAACCTCGCAGCATACCAACATATTCTCTACACATTTTATATTTGACTGCATACTTTCCTACTTCATCTAATCCTAAAATACAGATTCCTGGGTGTAATATTGACCTACATCCTAGCATACCATCAATTTTCCTTTTAAAACCATTCCAAAATTCAACAATATTTGGACATTTCCAGAACACATGAAAATATGTAGCATCGCCAATATTACATTTTGGACAGATAGCGCAGCAATCAGGATCATATTTGGATCGTATGAACTGGGTAAGATGCAGTTTATGAATAATCTTAAATTGTGTTTCATGAGACATACTAGAGCTACTTATCTTATTTGCATTTATTAATATTGTTTGCCAATCATCTTGACTAATTGTGGTCCCAAAATCTGATTCCCAGGAACATCTACTTGCCTCAGTATCAGTCTTTTCTCCTTTTACCAATTCCCTGTACAAATAACATAATGGGCTCTAAATTCGTAGACCAAGCGCAGGCGCAGCGTAGGCGCGGCGAATGGGGGGTGCGCCGCGCCAACGGGGTGTGTCCAGGCGTATGTTGCAATTTCGTGCCTGGCGTAGCCTGGCGCAAGTACTCCTCTGTCCCGCCTCGGTCCCTCCTGCCGGCGCAAGTGGGAAAGAGGGAGGAGATAAGGCCTGAGTGGGTTTAACACTGCCGAGTCAAATCTTCACCAATCAAATGAGCTCCTCTCCGCACCTTTAATGTGTTGGAGTATAGAAGCCTCTGTCCTATATCTGCATGATGCGTTAATGTTGCATTTACTTTGCTGCTTCAGGCATGTTTTCTGCACTGCTTACGTCTATATTAAGCATTACGAATATGAGTTAGCTGGCTAGCTAGGGCATTCGCGAATTATCACCATTAGCGAACCTGAATGGAATTTCAAAACGAAACTACGTCAGATCATTCAAACTTATGTAGTTGGAATGAAATACGACGGTTGCTCATTTATTTCTTCTGCCTGCATCATTGGGAAAGAAAACGATGGATAGCGTGTTCCTATTATTACAACCTGTTGCTGCTTAAAATTTTGGGATTAACATGCATGGACAAAAATTCAAGATACGTTACATATTTATTTTCAATATGTGATCTTAACTTAGTACGGGACCATAGTAATCAGGCTGTATTCCTTTCCCCCACTAAAAACGATAAAACCTAAGTGACAATAATAGTAGCCTAGTATTAAGCCGCTTGCACACTGGACGCCTTGAATTTTTTTCGCGACGACAGATAGCGTTGAACGCAGTGTCTATGTGTCCGAAAGTCTGACAGGGTTTTAATATATCTCCGTGTCCGACAATCGGATGGTTTCAATGTAACTCCGTGTCCGACAGTCGATTATTGTTTTTAATTTCTTCAAATCTATTGAATGTTTTAGATATTAAACGTGAATGTTTTGATAAGAGGGCTCAGTTCTTCAAGATGAGTACCGAGAATTTCAATCAATGTTTCTGTTTAAGCTCTGCTCAATAAAGTGAGTCGACATTGGCGCGGGACAATGTGCAATGGCCGTCGGACATTAAATGCAAAATACTCCGTGTTTGACAGCCAAAAAAAAGAGGACGATTAGAACAGATTGATTACGAAATAAAGAATAAAAAGAAATATTTTAACAACAAACAGAACATCCAATGAACACTGCGATTTATTTATTTGCGGGCCATCTTTTTTGGATGCTCTGTTTGTTGGTGATATATTTTTATTCTTTATTTTGTTATAAATCTGTTTTCATACCAATACTTTTACTTTTTGCTGGTTGCCGGACATGGAGTATTTTGCATTTCGCCTCGGACAGTCTTGATCGTGCATGCGATAATTTATTCACACTGTCAATGGTCAAGGAATTGATTTGCTCACTGACTACAAGCAATATTTTATCTCTGGTGTGGAAATAAAGCGTGAATCTGTTCGATCAATCTGACTAATTTTCAAAAGAGAGACCGAATAAAGACTGTTGTCTATCTTCAACGGAAGAAAACACACGAATAGAAAGACCAAGAAAAGTCGATAGCTATCAATTTGCATTTTGTGAAGGTCGAACACAAACATGGCCAAGTTTGCACGTCTAAAAATTCCTGGAATACTCGAAAAATTTGAACTTTTATGACTTTCGGACACGGAGATATATTAAAACCCTGTCCGTCTTTGCATTGACTTTGACTGTAATCAGTCGTCATGAAAAAATTCGTTTCAAGGTCCAGTGTGCAAGCGGCTTTACTGAGCATAGAGAGCATATATATATATATATATATATATATATATATATATATATATATATATATATATAGGCTGTTTGTGGTTGGCTGAGAAAGATGTGAAGTCGTTAGTTTGCATCACAGATTCAGCTGCGTTGATTAAGCCAGGTGGAGTTTCCATTACGCGGTGCCAACCGCCTTTTTAATCTGACATCAGGACAATCGATACAGATTCTATAATTTATGTCCTGATTCAGATGGTTTCATTAAATAATGGTTGCTGTAATTATTTATTGCATTGAAATGTGCCTGACATTCTGAAACCTGCCTGTGAGGTTTCGGTGACGATGTCTTGCACTGTGCGCCGGTCAGCCAAATTACCACTGCACAGAAAGTAAACCAGGTTGGAGCTGGCGAGCTTTCTGCGCAACTACAGCGAAGACTTTTTCTACGAAGTTGTCACTGCGTCTTGATGAATATGTGACACCTCCCCCTACTACGCCGCCACACCCATCTCGGCGCACGTCCGTCTACCAGATTGCCAAAGTGGCTGCGCACGGTGTTGCACCGCACGAAATTACCACTGCGCGGGCTGCACCTGACGAAATTACCACTGCGTGGGCTGCACCGGACGAAATTACCACTGCGTGGGCTGCGCCACGCTGCGCCATCCTGCGCTGCGCCAAGAAATTAGAGCCCAATGTATTTTTATACATAGAAGCAGATTTGAGCAACAGCCTTTCTGGAAAGCTGATCTCAACTTTCTTCCTATAGTGAGGAGTAGAGTGAACAGAACTCCTCAATTGCAAATATCTAAAAAAAAATTTTTGTTCTAATCCAAACTCTGTCCTCAACTGAGAGAATGATTTCATTACCAACCCATCAAACAGATCCTTTATATTAAATATCCCTGCTTCTCTCCATCTCCTGAATCCAATGTCTACACAAGAAGGAGGGAAGTGCAGGTTATTAACCACAAGAGTGAAAAAGGATATGGGTCCCACCATACCATAATATTTACAGATTTTGTACCACGTGCTTAATATATTTTTAACTATAAAATTGCCCCGCATCAAAGTATGCTGGCCAATTCTCTCTATTAAGGGTAGATCAGACGATAATAATGATTCCACAAGCTCGTATAGGCCTACTGATTGCACATTTAAGCTTATGCCTGTATCTGTTGCTGAGGTCCATAGAGAGTTAAGGCATCTGGACCCTAAGTAATCAGCAGGCCCTGATAAGCTTGACCCTTATTTTCTTAAGCTAGCTGCTGATTTCATTGCTGAACCTTTGTCTTTGATTTTTAATCTTAGTTTTATTAGTAGTGAGATCCCAAAAGTCTGGAAATCTGCCTTTGTTCTTCCTCTTTTGAAAGGGGGGCAACCCTTTGATTTAAATAACTATAGACCGATCTCCAAACTTTGTGTCCCAGCTGAAGTATTTGAAAAGCTTGTGAGCAATCAATTAAAAGAATTTTTAGATTCTAATGGCATTTTATCAAATTATCAGTCTGGTTTTAGGAAAAAACATAGCACTATAACTGCCGTTCTTAAAGTTACAAATTACATTATTGAGGCATTAGACTGCAAAAAATATTGTGCAGCACTTTTTATTGATTTATCGAAAGCTTTCGACACGGTTGACCATAGCATTTTAGTCAGCATGCTTCATCGAATTGGATTGTCTAAGCGAGCAGTAGCTTGGTTCTCCAACTATCTGTCTGCTAGAACGCAGTGTGTTCAAATAGCAGGGTCCACCTCCTCTTTCTTAACAGTATCTAAAGGGGTGCTGCAAGGTTCTGTCTTAGTACCTATTCTGTTTACCATTTATGTTAATAACCTTTGTGAAAACCTATCAAATGCTAATTATCATTTTTATGCTGATGACACCATTATTTATTGCTGCTCATCATCTGTAATACAGGTCATTAACTTTCTACAGTCTGCATTTGATGTCGTTCAGTCCCGCCTGCAGAAACTAAAGTTGGTATTAAATACAGAAAAAAACTAAACTCATGCTGTTTTCTAACAGTAGTGAAAAACCAACAAATCTTCCAAAGATAATCACTGCTCAAGGAAGAGTAATTGAACTAGTTTCCAGTTAAAAGTATTTAGGAATTCTTATTGATCGTCAGTTAACTTTTAAGTCCCATATTGCAATTCTAGTCATTAAGCTCAAGGTAAAGCTAGGCTTTTACTTTAGAAATAAATCCTGCTTCTCCTTTCCAGCTAGGAAATATCTTGTGTCAGCTACTTTCCTGCCTTTGCTAGATTACGGTGACTTATTATACATGAATGCTTCTGCACAATGTTTACGGTCCCTGGATACTGTCTGTCACTGTGCCTTGCAGTTTATTACTGGTTTTAAACTTCTCACCCATCATTGTACTTCGTATTCTAAGGCTGAATGGCCATCTCTGTATGTACGTAGGCGTACCCATTGGTTGAATTTTATTTATAAAACTCTCCTTGGGTTGGTCCCTTCTTACTTGTCCATATATCTTTTCCGAAGTGAAGGCCATTACAACCTCCGTTCTCAAGATATTTTGCATTTGACTGTTCCGCGTGCTCGCACGGACCTTGGGAAAAAAAAAGCTTTTAAATATGCTGCCCCCTCTGCCTGGAACATCCTTCAGAAGGACTTGAGATTGTCAGAACTGATTTCTCTTAATGCATTTGGTTCAATTTTAAGGGATTTAGAATGTGAAAGCATGAGAAACTGTCCCTGTGTCTGATTATTTATGTATTCATTTTAATTTTTTAATGTTTTGATATCTGTGTGTCATTGTCCTTGTATGAAACCTATATGTGTCCTTTTTGTTTATGCTGCCCTCGTGGCCAGGTCACTCTCGAAAAAGAGATTTTAAATCTCAATGAGTCTTACCTGGTTAAATAAAGGTTTAATTAAAAATAATAATAATAATAAAATTCACACCCTATCATTTCTAAATCTGTGGATATTGTTTTAGAATCCTCTTTTAGACAGCATAACGTGTCTCATTTGAGAAGCCCACTGATAAAGTCTAAAATTTGGTACTGAGAGGTCCCCTTTAGATATAGGAAGCTGAAATTTTTCCAGTTTAAGTCTTGGTCTTTTATTATCCCATATAAATTGACATAGATATTTATGCACATTCCTGAAATATTTTAATTGTATATCTATTGGCATTATTTGAATAGGATACAATATCCTCAGTAAGATGTTCATTTTAATTAATGCAATCCTTCCCCTCATAGAAAGACGAAGCACAGACCATCTATGTAAAAATTTTTTTATCTTAACTATAATTGGTAGTAAGTTGTGTTTTATTAATTGCTGCAGCTCGTATGGAACAAAAATTCCAAGATATTTAATACCACATCTAGCAATCTGAAATGGGGTGTCGTGCTTACCTTCTCTTAATCTGCCCATTGGTAGGGCCTCTGATTTCCCAAAGTTAATCTTGTATCCTGAAAAACTACTAAAAATATTTATAACCTCACTAAGTTCTGGAAGAGAAGTGCTTGGGTTGGTTAAAAACAACAAAACATCATCTGCATACAAGACAGTTTGTGCGTATTACTCTTAGTTTTTATACCAGTTATTCTTTCATTTGATCTAATGGCCTTCGCCAAGGGTTCCATAACAAGAGCAAACAAAAGCGGTGACAGGGGGCAACCTTGTCTTGTGCCCCTGTTTATGGAAAATGCAGGTGAGATTGTTGCATTCACTGAGATTGCTGATTTTGGGTCTGCATGAAGTAATTTAACCAAATGTACAAAAGTTTCAGGAAAGTCAAATTTATTTAAAACCTTGAAGTAATATATCCATTCAATTCTATCAAAAGCTTTCTCAGCTTCTAAGCTTACTATATATGCATCTTTGTCCTTTTTTTAATGTACTGCATAACTCCCATCAATCTTCTAACATTAGAATAAGCTTGTCTCCCAGGAATTAATCCTGTCTGATCTGGAGATACAAGCCGTGGAATAAAAGAATTGAGTCTTTGAGCAAAAAGTTTTGCCAATATTTTGGAATCAGTAGTTTGAATTGAAATAGGCCTGTATGAAGCTGGGTCTTCTGGATCTTTACTTTCTTTTAAAATGACTGTTATTGCAGCCAATTGTAAAATACTAGGGAGACTTCTAACTAAAAGAGCGTGTTTAAACATATTGTTCAATAGGGGGGTAAGTATATTTTTAAACCTTTTATAGACCTCACCTGGCAGACCATCTGGACCACTTGTCTTCCCACTTGACAGAAAGTCAGTTGCATTTATAATTTCACCTACAGTCATTTCTGCATCCAAATTCACCCTTTCCTCTGTTGTTCCTCTCCTTGGCCCGGTCACCATTGTAAAAGAGATTTTTTTTATCTCAACTGGTTTTTTACCTGGTTAAATAAAGGTTAATAATAATAATAATAATAATAATAATAATAATTGTCAATTGGGGAAGGGAGAGACTTTTAAAGAAATTACTCATTTTCATCTCCATATCAGAAGACTGTGGAAGCTCAGACCTATAAAGATTTTTATAAAATTCACAAAAGACAGAACAAATATCATTTGTTAAACAATAATATTTACCCGTTTTATGTTTTACCTTGGTAATAGATTTATGTCTTGGTCGATCATTAATCAGTGATGCCAGGTACCGCCCTGCTCTGTTTCCCTGTTCGTATATTTTATGCTTTTGCAAAAACAAAGCTTTTTCAGCCTTCTGGGATAGAAGTGTGTTAAGAGCCATTTTAGCCGCTACCACTTTCTCCCAGTTAGCCTGAGTTGGTTGTTGTTTATGTTGTTTTTCCACTTCTTGCAAGCTCACTTCTAAATTTCTTTGTTCACTGATACATTTCCTTCCCTTAGTGGTTGTGTAGGAGATAATCATCTCTCTTATGTGTGCCTTAGTAGTTTCCCATAAAATAGATGGAGTGACTTTCTAATTATCATTTTTATTAATAAACATTCTTGACTCCTGTTCTGCCCATTCAATAAACTCCGGGTCTGCCAAAACCGACCTATGACATTTCCATCCTAGTCGCTTAGCATTATATTTTTGAACAGAAAAACGCGCTGATATAGGAGCATGATCAGATTAAAAAAAGACCCAATATCAGATTTCACAACCCTATTGATGAAGACATTAGGGACTAATATAATGTCAATTCGAGAGTACATTTTATGAGGGTTAGAGTAAAAAGAAAAATCATGTTTAAACGGATTCATAAGTCTCCATATATCTGCCAAACCAACTTCATCCATCATCTGGAAGACTGCTTTGAATCTAACTCCCATTTTTTGAGACTTAGAAACAGGTTTTTTATCTTTAGTAGGCTCTAAAACACAGTTCCAATCTCCTCCTACAATTGTAAACGGGCAACTATATTCCAACAGTAGGCTAGTTAGTTTAGTGAATAGGCACACAGGAGCATTCGGGGCAGCATATACATTTACAATTGTAATTTTTTCTCTGTATAAGTAACTACGCAATAAGATATAACACCCCTCTGGATCAGCTTCACAGATATCAACTTGAACCGGCAAGTTTTTATTTATCAGCACTGCCACACACAGAAAACAAACATTCAAAATAACTCATGAGCTTATCAACGTCCTTATGAGGTAGGCACAAGATTAATACGACTAAGCCACATATGAGGATAATTAGCCATCTCCCAAATGTTTGTCTTTCATAAAGTCCTCAGCTTCAATGGGGCTTTTGAAGAGCCTTTTCTGGCCTTCATGCTCGACAAAAAGCGTTGCTGGAAAATACAGCCTATACCTTAATCCCACGTTACGGATACGTTTCTTAACAGGAGCAGAGGACTTGTGTTTCTCTCGGACAGCAGCACTAAAGTCTGGATAGAGAAAAAACCTCTTGCCATTCAGTGTCAGCTCACCAACTCCCCTGGCTCGTCGCGTCACTTTAATTTTCTGCTGAAAACCCAGGAATTTAAGGATGATTGTTTTCCCTGGTCGAGCAGAGGATTCTCGTCTTTCGGAGATCCGGTGGGCCCTTTCCACCATCAGCAGCTCGAAATCCTTACTTAAGCACAAGGCGAGTGTTAGGAGTCGAACGGCAAACGCGGCTGTGTCCCTTCCTTCTTTTCCCTCCGGGATGCTGACAATCAACAGGTTAGCCTGGCGACTTTTATTCTCCATATAGTCGACCTTGGTCTTCAAAGAGTCCACCCCCTTCTGAAGAGAATTAATTTTCTCCGTGGAAGTGCGCAGATTATCCTCATTAGCACTTAATCCCTGCTGCATTTCCTCATACTGCTGGTTAAGCGTAGCCATGTTAGCATCAATTCTGTTGACTTTTTCCCGAATGTCATAGAAGTTTTGAGTCAGTTCACCCTTTATCTCAGTAACTGCTTGCCACAAAGTTTGAAGCGTTATTTGTTCTTGATTCTGCAACATGATTCCTTGTACACGTTTTAGTTTCTAGTCGCAGACTGCAAGGGTAACAGCCTTAATTAGCTCAACGAGGATGCAGCCTTCAGGTGATGTGATGCTCGATTAGGTTTAAAAGCCAAGCAGTTGTCGTAATTCCGGGAATGTTTTAAACTTCCAGCTCAATTTTAAACAAGAAAAATTACCATAATGGTCCACCTCAGCAATATAACCCATTGTATTAATTAAGAAACACTAATCATACTTAGGCAGACAGACCCACTGCGCGGAGCTACACGGTACATCCACACCTACCGCCATCATAAAATTGTCAACCGGGTCAGATAAAGATGAGAAAAGCTGCAGTTCTTAGATTTATGGTCTGTTTTCTTTGGGGTCCCAATAATTAGCCAACGGTCAGTTGAACAGTATTTTGTCGATTGCAGCAGATGTTGAAAATACTGGTTCAGAAACTAACTGGTAACGCCTCCCCAATGTACTCCAGTGACGAGAATATGCTTATCAGCTCAATGCCTCAAATAGGAGCCTGTGTCATGAACAGTCTACGGTCATGAAGCAGACTATGTTTTTGGGGCTAATACTATCGGACATCATCCTCACTTACGGAAATCACAAAATTTGCTCTCTGATCCGCAGTATTAGTCTCTGAAGCGAGGCCTAATAGATAGACTGTTGCACATCTACAGCTACAGCTAGTTTACTGGTAATTTTGCTCATTGTGGAGCACTTATATTGTTATTGTCAGACGAGCATTTACAAATTTGCCGCGTGCGCAGCTCAGCTGACAGTGATTAGGTTGAATGCCTTGCCATTCTCATTGACACATGAGTACAGCCGAGCTGTGATTGGCTGATTGCACGTACAATGGTACCACAGCCGAGCTGTGATTGGCTGATGTACATAATGGAACCAACCGACCTGCAAAAAAAAAAAAAAAAAAATGCGTACTGGCTATTAGGTTACTTTCCCACGGCTGCTGTCCCTCTATTGGACTATGATACTGCGATACTTCAGGCTACACTCGCAGACGAGACGCTGATGCAGATGAGATAAACCCCCATTTTTTTCTGAATGTAAAATATTCAGGGCTTTTGCGAAAACATCTGGGGCTTGAGCCCAGTTAGCCATCCCCTAACGGCGCCCATGCTGCCGGACAATGTCACGTGCATATTTCTGTATCTGCTGGTTCCAGCGGTTCACTGAAGCTACATCACACTTGTGTTGAGAGAAATATTCATACTCAGCACGCCATTTTTATGGCCACAGTATGACATCGAATGGAAAATATCTAGATGCATCATTTTATACGCATTTCCCTGCAATTCAACAGGAGATATTTTGGATCATTGGAAATCCTGGGATCTCCACTAGTAATTAAAATAGGCCTGAAGTTCCACAGGTTTGAATACAGTAGTTGCGTTTTACAGACGCATGTATGAGTCCGTAGGTTTTATGGGGTTTAAACAACTGTGTTCAGAAATCCTATAAGCAGCCCTATTGACTTGCCACTGTCTTGGAAAATATTGTCCCCTGTAATGCAATTACATGAAACATGGAGACATTACAATAATATGCACTCTGGGCTTCTATTCTTCATAAAAGGCATAGTCATTTTAGTCATTTGGTTTTTAAGAGGGTAAACTGTCCCACTAAATATGAAAAACAACTAATTAAGAAAAATTAGCATCTTGAACAAATTCTGAGATTGCAGTTGAGGTCAAAACAAAAACCAGTTTTGAAACCTCTGATATTGGTAGTATTTAAACCACACGCATAGCTGTCAGTTTATGGTCGTGTAGTTTCTGCTTTTTGATGTAAATGCATTGCCATAGTGAAAAAACTACAGTTGCGTTAAAGAATAGCAGTGCAACATCAGTAACCTGAGGAACTACTGTTATTAGTAGTAGTGATATTTCTGTATGGCAAATAATTTACTTGTAGTTGTCATAGTGTAATAGGAAAACAGACCCAACTGTCATGACGTGCACGCTGCTTGTTCTGATGAATTGACTAATTCATTGAAAGGGGTGTGTTCAAAATAATTGCTGTGTGGATTTTAATTAGGGAATTCATTCATCCAGTGAAGAAACAGGTGTCATTAATTGCATTTGTGAATTCAATAAGGGCGCAACTCCACGCATTTTCAACATGGAGTTGGGCTTGTATTGAATTCACTGATTCAATTGTCCTTCATTAAGGAAGAAAGGGAGCAAATGTTTCACACATTGTTATGAAATATATTTCCTTCTGAATTGCGAAGTAAAATGGGCAGTTCCAAACATTGTTCGGAGAAACAACGTAATTTGATTAAAAAGTTGATTGGAGAGGGGAAAATGTACTAAGAAGTGCAAAAAATTGTAGGATGCTCAGCTACAGTGATCTCAAATGCTTTAAAATGGCAATAAAAACCTGAAACACACAGAAGAAAATGAGCAAGATCTTGGTTCCAGACAAACAGGATTGAGGTAATGGAGTGGCCAGCTCAATCCTCAACTCCATTGAAAACTTCTAGGGTGACATTAAAAATGCAGTTTCTGAAGCAAAACCCAAAAATTCACAGGAACTGTTGAATGTAGTTTGTTCATCCTGGGCGCCAGAAGTTGGTTGACTTGATGCAACGCATATGCGCAGCATTTATCGGAAACAATAGTTATGCAGTTAAATATTGATTCATTAATTTAAAGTGAGGTTAAAATTTTGAGTTAGATATAGAATTTGAGTTTGAGGAGAAAATTGTTGATACTGCAATTTTTTTGAACAGATTAATATTTCTTTTCAGTGCTTTCTGTAGAAGAAGTAGGCTTACGCTCTCGGCGGCTGACAGCAAGGGGTATATCCCCAAAATTCCCCAATCCTCAAAGCCCCCTTTATTAGATTCCCCTTTACTAGACCTACAATATGAGGCAAATTTGAGGTCTGTGTAAGTAATTGTTCCAGAGATATGGTGAAAAAACTGATTTTGTCAATATATAGCGCCACCTGTTGGCAAACCTAGGAGCGCATTCGTGCCCAAAATCTAATCAGTTCATCCTCTCTACCATATCTACCCATATGCTAAAAATGAGAAGCCAGCTGCCAGATAGCTCACTCGGTTAAGGCATTGCGTTGCAGTGCAAAAGTGACTATCACGTCGCGGGTTCGAGCCCCAGTCGTACCAACCGGCAGTGGTCGGCAGCTTTTTCAGAGTAGCGCACAATTGGCCATCGCGCTACAGGGTTTCAAATTGGGAATGGACTACTGGGAAAGGGAAATAAATAAATAAATAAATAGCTTTGTTCGTTGCTCAAGCGCCTCCTGTTTGCCAGACGGGTGCTCGTCAGGAAGATTCTAAGTCTGTTCATGTCCGGGTATCCTCCGCCCTCGTTCTGTACTTGCGAAGATTCAACCAATGAGTGTATAAGAAGCAGTGGCTGACAGGCACGTGCTTCGAAGGAGAGCCGTGAGCTGTCTTCGCTCTCCTGAGTTGGCAGCAAGGGGTCGCATACGAGCAAGCTTTGTACATAGTTCACTAATTGGGCATTCCAGATTCGGGTGGGATTGGAGATGCCAAATTAAAAAAAAAAAATAAATAAATGAGAAGCCAATGTAAAGTATTTAGTGAGTTATCGCGCTAACGGCTAAAATCTATGACGCCAAGCGGCGGCGGGTGGGCGAAATTGATGATATCCCCGAAACTCGTATTTCGGGGATATAATAACACAGACTTGATTTGTTAATGCTTTGATTTGGAATTGACTGTTTAATGTTTCCTCTTCATTTGAAATATGGAACTAAAGGTTATTAAAAAAAATAGCAGTTTATTCACATTTTTTAACGCACTGCTATGTTTTGAACACAAATGTAAATGCTTGTAGGTCTGGCACGCTTCAAGTTATGTAGAAATTTTAATATAGTGTTTAGCCTGTAGTTACTAATTGTGTTGAATAGGCTGATTTGAAATGAAACATGGTTTTTTATGTGTCCATAATACAATTTTTGGTGGCACATCTGTCCAGGGTAAGGGATTTTTCAGTTAGGAGAAATTTTATGACACCTGTCAGCCCTTCTTTATCTCCACCCGCGCATGATATTTTTGAATTTGGCCATTAAAAAAAATTAGTTGGTTAGCATTCTTCACATTTTAATTTCTAGGGGCGAGGGGAGGCTTTTAAAATTTTTTAAAATTTTGTTATAATCAGAGTTTAAGAGCCACATAGTGCAACAAATCCGAATCACTAGAACATTTATAAACATGAAGAATGAAATCTGCCTAACCCATTAGTTGCGCTACGATTGACAGCTGAACAGATTGTCCGCTGCATGAACGAACTGATAAACTTTATTGTTTTTTAAGGAAGTATTCACTCAGTTTGAATTTGATGCCTGTAACATGTTCCAAAAAAGCTGGGACTGAGGCATGGTTACCACTGTGTTACATCACCTTTCCTTTCAACAACACTCAATAAGCATTTGGGAACTGAGGACACTAATTGTAGAAGCTTTGTTGGTGGAATTCTTTCCCATTCTTGCTTGATATATGACTGCAGTTGCTCCACAGTTCAGAGTCTCCGTTGTGGTATTTTACGCTTCATAATGTGCCATACATTTTCATGGGAGACAGGCCTGGACCGCAGGCAGGCCAGTCTATTACCCACGCTCTTTTACCATGAAGCCACGCTGTTGTGGCTTTGCATTGTGTTGCTGAAATAAGCAGGGACGTCCCTGGAAAAGACGTCTCTTGGATGGCAGCGTATGTTGCTCCAAAACCTGTATGTACCGTTCAGCATTAATGGTGCCTTCGCAGATGTGCAAGTTACCCATGCCATGGGCACAAACACATCCCCATACCATCACAGATGCTGGCTTTTGAACTTTGCACCGATAACAATCTGGATGGTCCTTTTCCTCTTTAGCCCGGAGGACACGACGTTCATGATTTCCAAAACAATTTAAAATGTGGACTCGTCGGACCACAGCACACTTTTCCACTCTCAAATGTGCTTGGGCCCAGAGAAGCCGGCAGCATTTCTGGGTGTTGTTGATATATGGCTTTCGCTTTCCATGGTAAGAGTTTTAACTTGCACTTGTAGATGTATCGACAAACTGTGTTAACTGACAATGGTTTTCCGAAGTGTTCCTGAGCCCACATAGTAATATCCTTTACAGAATGATGTTGGTTTTCAATGCAGTGCTGCCTGAGGGACCGACGGTCATGGGCATTCAGTGTTGGTTTTTGGCCTTGCCGCAAGCGTGTAGATATTTCTCCGGATTCTCTGAATCTTTTGATGATATTATGCACTGTAGATGATAAAATCCCTAAATTCCTTGCAATTGCACGTTGAGAAACGTTGGTCTTAAACTATTGGACTGTTTGCTCACACAGTTGTTCACAAAGTGGTGAACCTTGCCCCATCCTTGCTTGTGAAGGACTGAGCCTTTTGAGGATGCTCGTTTTATACCTAATCATGACACTCACCTGTTTCCAATTAACCTGTTCACCTGTGGAATATTCCAAATATGTTTTTGAGCATTCCTGAGCTTTCCCAGTGTTTTGTTGCCCCTGTCCCAGCTTTTTTGGAAGGTGTTGCAGGCATCAAATTCAAAATGAGTGAATATTTCCAAGAAAACAATTTATCAGTTTGAACATGTAAATATCTTGTCTTTGTAGTGTACTCAATTGAATATTGGTCAAAAAGGATTTGCAAATCATTGTATTCTGTTTTTATTCATGTTTACACAATGTCCCAACTTCATTGGAATTGTGGTTTGTAAAATAGCACCAAAAATGGCTGACCCAACATCACATTTCATCATGGGTATGCGGTGCTTCTCCTTGTATGCAACTCTGTTTCGACGCCATACATGCTGATGCTGTATCTGACCGAAACGTGGAATTAGTCTCATCTGACTTTAGTACCTTGTTCCACTCATAATTTAAATGATGTGTGGCAAACTCCTAGTGCTTGCGTCTGTGTCCTCTGATCAGGAAAGGCTTTCTTCTGGCAACCCTTCCAAAGACCCTGTGATTGTGGAGCTGGTGCCTGATGGTGCTTTTTGAAACATGGTGACCCGAGATGCCTCCACGGCTAGCAATTTTTTCACAGTGATTCTTGGGGATTTTGTTGTGTCTCTTGCTATTTTCCTCAGTATCCTGGGGGGTGAAATGCAGTTGTTTGCTCTACCCTTGAGGTTTTCAACAGATATCTTTGGAATTTTTTTAATAATTGCACTGAGTGCTCAGTGGCATATGGGCAATTCCGCCAATTAGTAAACCTATAGGTTGAATTTTCAAAATAGTGCTACACATCTCTGTAATACATCATTTTAAAGGTTTATAGCCCTATTTTTCAAAACCAATGAGTAAACCTGAGTGGAAGATAAATATTTATATAAATATCAGTGTTTTTGTAAGATGGAATAAAGGAATCTGGATATCCCTGATTGATGCGTATTTAAATAATTGTATTTTTTTCGAAGATTATCAGTGTTGCAAATTTTTGTTGGAGTGATTTTTACATAAGGCCCTAGTATTTATTGCATTGATAAAAAAATCAGTTCGATTTAAAATAAAAAATTAATTTGCATACTAAGTATACACACTTTTCACATGTACGTCCGACACCAAAAATGATTCTTTTTAACTGTCCCATCAATATGCACTTTCAAGCTAACTTGATATCCTGGATTAAACGTGTATATAATGTCCTTATTATAATGGACTAGTTTATTGTCATCAGGTATTTGCAACATGCTGGAAATACTGGTGTCAAATTTTGTATGTCCGACACCGTGTACGTCCGACACCACAGTTTCCAACAGTTTAAAGCTCATGGACACTGTAATTGGTAACAAGAATGGTTATTACTTTCATACCACCAGTTCTGGAATTGGAGGAAAGCATTTCATAGGGATAGGAAGAGGAATAGGAACTGATGAGCTGCCATCTGATAGCTGGAATAGGAACTAAGTTGTGCGATTGTATCTTCTTTTTGCCATCACCTTTGTGCTGGAGGGAAATTTGATTTTGAAGTTTGATTTTGAAATTCCACAGATTTTAAGACACTGGACTTGAAAAAAGGTGAGTACAAGAAAGTGAATATGTCCAAATTGTTGGTTATAAATCATGGCATATGAACATCTGGTAGCTATGTGGAACTCTAGGTCATTCGGGGCTTCGCGGGGCGTCCTCTGATCGCATATCACAACTCGGCTGGATTGCGCTACGGTAGTCAAAATGGGTGTATTGCTTTTTCTGGTACACGTTTTGGTCGCGTCCTTGTTGGGAAGCCTTATGTTGATGACTTAGTTCACACATTGGCACACAAGTGCCATTTTGAATTTTTCGATTTGATAAACGGGAACCAACTGAATTTTTCACGCAAACATTTTGAGTTTGTGCTCACCAAAGCAACAACCGTGTTATTGAATGCAAGTAAAATAATCATTGAAACCTGTAATATATTCATTTTTATATATTTCCCCAGCAGTGTGCTGAATGTGAGCGAATTGAGTGATTGATTGATCAATTAGTGAGAGATGTTCAAGTCTCATCACGCAGTCCTTTCTAAGCTTCGCTTATCCAGAAATAAAAATGCGGTTTTGCTGACTTAGGGTGCGCATGTTAAGGCTGCTCATGTAAAAATAAAACTCTGTCTACTACCAGTGGCATTAACAAAATGCAGGTTAACACTCAACCTATTTCCAAGTGAGAATAGAGAAATTGATTGAATTAATTTACTGAGCAAAGTGTTATGTATTCAATAGGGCAAACTGAATATTTGATACCAGTTGTGTTTAATTCCCGCAGTGTTATTAATTTGTTGAGTTACCTTGCTTATCAGCCAACTTGCCAAGGTTTGAAGTTATGTTTTGTTCATTATATGGGGCTCGAGTTGGCTTAAAATTACATTTAGACCCTGTACGTCCGACACCAAAAAAAGGTTTTTATATGTGTTATCTTTTAGTCACCTACTCATATACCCACTTGCAGAGGTTTGAATGTGGTATTTTGTTCATTAAGATATGATAAAGTTTAAAATATGTTTGCTGGAGACGAGGATCCAGTTGATGTAAAATTACCTTCTGACCTTGTACGTCCGACACAAAAAATGGCTTGATATGTTGCTTTTTTAGTAACATTACTCATAAATGTACTTGTGGAGGTTTGAAGTTGTGGTATTTTGTTCATTTTATATGATAAAGTTTAAAATACATTTGTTAGAGATGAAGATCCAGTTGGATTTTAAATTACATTCAGACGCCGTACGTCCGACACCAAAAAAATGTACGTCCGACACAGAGTTTAATGGTACATTACATGCTCATAATAAAAAGTATGGATTCCTTTATATAAACTTGTTTTAGTGTACTGTCTTGGGGAATCAGTCATGGATTAATAATTGGAAAAAGTTTAAACACTTCACAGAGATCCTAAAACAAATCATGTACATGTCATTAAAGCCATTTGTCTGAGTACGTCCGACACCGAGGTATTTTGGATCTCCTACACTATGATGAGTAGCTATACTCCTGCGTACCAGATGATTGCCTTAACCAGGATACGTAATCTGCCCAAATGACAGCTATCTCCTCACTTCACTGTGCTCTTAATTGACCTATGAAGTGTCTGAAATGTACATCCGACACCACGGAACTGCCCATATACAATCATTTGTGAGTCTTCTTGTACCTGATTTGTGAAGGTCAATGACCTCCTGCCTCTTTTGAACTAATAGGTGTTTTGTTTACTTCATGATGTTGGATGACAAAGGGATATTTCATGTGTGTAAACTCATTTTTATGCTGTAGTGAAACAAGAAGTGATGTAATGGCTCAATATAGTTCCTGAACATCTCGATGAATTAAAATTTAATCTAACCTAGAATTTAATCCCTGGTTTAATTTTAGTTGATGTTATTTACAGTAATCTTTAAGGGTACCATTATTTGTGTAATCTTGTTTTGGAGGAAATTGGCTTTTAATTTAATCAGTGAATGATTTAGTTGGTTCCATTGGAAAACTAATATTGTATAGGGCTCAAAATTAACTTTTTCACTTGGTAGCGCTCAAGTTCAAAAAGTTAGGAGCGCGAGCCATAATTTAGGAGCGCACACACCGAAATGTAAAAAGCACCAATATATATATATATATATATTCAAAAAAAGTAGGGGATATTGGATTTACAAGTACCATGAAATGCAGATCATGAGGTCAGGAAGGAAACAAATGACATAAAAACATTAAGAAACATTTGTCAATTTATTCAAACCCTGTATACAGTCAGTAAAGGACAGATTCTCCAGAATAAGGGTCGACACAAACACAGGGTCACACAGCAAATTTACCACCATTGTGAAACAGAGTCAGTAGCGGGTAAAACCCCCTCGGTTGGCTAGACAAGCTCGAATTCGGTGTGGCATACTCCTAACGAGACGTCCCAGGTCATTTTGGGCAACGTTATTCCATTCCTGTTGCAATGCTGCAGCAAGTTCTTGGACATTGGCAGGAGGTTGTTGACGTTGGCATAGCCACTGTCCAAGCATGTCCCAGACATGCTCGATGGGGGAAAGGTCCAGACTGAGTGCTGGCCATGGTAATGTGGTGATATTCTGCTGCTGGAGGTAATCTGTAACGATCCTGGTCCTATGACATCTGGCATTGTCATCTTGGAAAATGAAACGGCGGCCATAACGACGTGCAAACGGCACAACATGGGGTGCCAAGATGTTGTCCCGGTAGTACTGCCCTGTGACACGTCCAGCAACAACATGCAAGTCTGTTCTGCCGGCAGCAGTGATGCCTCCTCACACCATTACAGATCCACCCCCATACGGATCATGTCTAATGACGTTAACGCCATGGAAACGTTCGTTACGCCGGCGCCCAAACCCTCATGCGCGCTGTCAAGGAAGTCCACAGTGAACCTTGACTCATCTGAGAACATTACGTTGTTCCATCGGGCGATTATCCCAGCGTTGATGATGACGACACCATTGGAGTCTGGCCCTAATGTGACGATCCCTCAAACAGGGAATGACACGAGGACGCCGGGCGTGTAAGTGAAATCTGTGCAGACGATTCCTGATGGTCTGGCCACTCACTACCAAGCCAGTATCCCTTGAAGTTGAGACCTTATCTGATTTGCTGTTACTATACGATTTCTCAAGACAATAGTGCGGATGAATCTGTCCTGAGCCTGAGTTGTTGCCCTTGGTCGACCGGATCGTGGTCTATCCTGAACAGACCCTGTAGCACGATGTCTGGACCATAATCTGCTGATGACAGACTGGGAAACATTCATTGCCCTTGCCACAACGACCTGTCTTGTGCCAACCTGTAGCATGCCAAGGGCACGAACCTCTCCTCCTGTGTTAGACGGCGCATGGTCTCTGTTTAATTAACGACTTCAACCACTGATAATCTGATGCTTTCTTTCAAAATCTTCCTTTACAGTGGCTCTAACCTTCCAATTCAGAGTCATGCAAATTTGTAGCACAACCCCCTTGATCATCAATAGCATCGCGTGCAGATCGTGAGAGTGTCATTGATGTGTTTGGGTGATGAATTTCTTTGGAAATGCTTCCTCAGTAAGGAACTATACAACATGGTTTCGTATCCCTTTGTACATGTGAAAATTTTGATCTCAAAATAAAATATCCCCTACTTTTTTTGAATAGTATATATATATATATATATATATATATATATATTTTTAGTGTTTGAAAAACTACAATATAACACTCCACATTAACAATACAACTGTCTCCAACAAATGAAAGTTATTAAACAATATGAGAGTCTTGAGTTCATTGATTAACAAAAGTTTCCACTACCTTGGCTTTATGCCATATCCTGAGGACAGGATTTAAAATTGGGTCTCCTGGCTCTCTGCCCTTCCATTGATTTCTTCTTTGCCTGTGAGGCATCAAATATGTCCACAGGAGGACCCTCCACACTGATCCGATTCAGATCTTCAAATGCGTTAGGGTTTAATGCAGATCTAACGTAAAGTCGTGAAGTCCTTGTTTTCGCCTTAATGTTGCAATATGAATCAGTCCACAGAGGTAACTTTGTTTGCTTATTATAACATAAGCAGATGTTATAATGAGTTGTATATGTTTGTTTTAAGATATATGCCGCACGCCATTGTCACCTAATTTCTGCATTTTAAGGAAAACCCAGCGTGTACATGCAAATATACTGGACAAAGAAAGTTGGGGATCACCCAACTTTTCAATATTAAAATATGATATGGAAAAAAATACAAACTATCACATATTTCAAATTCAAAATTTGGGGTGATCCCTAACTTTATTTGTCCAGTATATATAAACACTTACAGGTCAAAAGACTCGCTGAAAAAAAAATGTGATTTTATGGTTTTTACCGATAGGCTACTTAAGATATGAGCTAAACCGAGATGACGATTTTAGGTGTGTGCAAGCGCAGAACCGCGAGGCAGCATATTTTGATAGGTTGCAACAATTGACAGAACACACGGACCTACTTGTTGACGCACATTTGTCACAGCATTTTCTGTTTTGCGCTTTCACCATGTATGGAGGGACTTTCAAGTTCAAAGTGTTTGGAGTAGTAGCTAACACACTGTTACCTGCGAGATCCGAGCCATAATCTTTACAATGAACACAGTGCATTTCACCCTCTGTAAACCTCAGCCATTCAAAATTTCGACGCCACTCTTGGTGAAAATAATAAACACTTTTCGCCACCGGTTCTTTCGAATCACTGTTGTAGTCATTGTCTTGATTCTCAGTTTCAGTAACTTTTGTTACCGACTCGTTTTTTTGAACGTTATCAGTACCAAAAAAAGTCTTCTATTTTTCTTTTTTCTTTTTTAATCCCGCCCCCCCCCCAAACCCCCCACTTTGGAGGACAACTTTGTTAATTCAGTCAGTTACATAATTGTGTACGAGTCCTCCTACCATCACCCAACAAAACAAAACACACACACAAAAAAAACAGAAATACAATACAATAACAATTACATTCACAATGCTTTTCTACCTTTCGCATTATTAGTTATTAGCTCATCCATTCCATCTCTCTTTATTCCCAACCTTCAGCCTCCCTTACTATATCCCGTCTTTTGGTATAATTTACAAGTCCTGTCTCATGGGCCATCACACACTCAATTCTACTGTAATACTTGACAAAATTTTTGAATCTCTCAGTTCTTAATGCCTCAACAGATAATAAATATTTTTGCCAAGTATATAATTATATTACAGATTAGGTGTGTTCCTTTTGTTACATCACCCAGTAACACTTAAAATAAATCTAATTGTATTCTATTGTACTGAGATATCCAGTCTTGCACCTTTATCCAAAATAAGGCTATTATAGGACGTACCAAAATAAATGGTCTACTGACTCCACTTCTTCCTGACAGAATTGACAAAGGGGTGATGGCTCTATTCCCCATACATTTAGCATCTTTTTAGTTGCTAAAAACTTCTATATAAACTGATATATTAACTTCTATTGTTCTTCGTTTCATTTCTGTCTAAATCTTGTGTATAGTTACAATAGTAACTCTCAGTAGTGAGTTGGAGTGATTGACGGCTAATATGAACCATTCTAGAATCAGTACTGAGGTTTTGGACATCAAGCTCTCCTGTGATTGGTCAGAATGGTCACTGTCAGCTCAAGGGAACAAACTGGGTGTGCTCCATTCTTATACCAGTACGCCCGGCTGCGGTATGTCGAGTAGATGCATGCACTGCTCTGACACATACGTCCATCTCTATTCAAGCTGCAGCAGCGGTTTGCATGCCTACTGACTACCAAATGTACAGGAAAAGAGGCGTTTAAGTAGGGGGAAAAGCGGTTGAACAGGTGCGACTATTTTAATTCAAAGGTCGCACAGTTGGTCGCATATGCGACCAAAACGGTCACCATTTCGAGCCCTGTTGTACAGTGTTTCTCATGTTGTTATTTAGAGTTTCTCTATAAATATATTTTTAGAATTTTTTAAAGTATTGTTTGTGCATTGCCAGTCAGGGGTGCCTGCAATTTTGGAGCCCACAGTATCTTGTCAGACTGCCTGCATTGAAATACAAAGAAATTCAACCCCATTTCCAAAAAAGTTGAGATGCTGGGTAAAACATAAATAAAAAAAAATGCATTGATCTGCAAATCATTTACACTCTATATTCAAACTTTATATTTAATTGAAAATAGTACAAAAACAACATATCAGATGTTTAAACATTGTTTTTAATAAACATCCGCTTATTTTTAATTTGATGTCTGCAACATGTCTCAAAAACATGAGCATGTTTGACTGTTGCATCACCTCTTCTTTTAACAACCTGCAGGAAGTGTTTTGGAACTTCAGAAACCAACTGCTGTACTTTAAAAGCGAAATGTTTTTCAATTTTTGCTTGAAATTGGATTTCAGATTCTCAACACTTTGTCATATTTTTTTTTCATGACACATGGGTGACAGTTGTGGACTGTTGGCAGGCCATTTTAGCACCGAGACTCTTTAACCATGGGGTCATGTTGTTGTAGTACGTGCAGAGTGAGGTGTTTGGCATTGTCTTGCTGAAATAAGTAAAGCCTTCCTGAAAGAGGTCTGGATGGCAGTATATGTTGCTCCAAAACCTGCATATATCATTCAGCATGAGTGGTGTTTTCACAGATGTGCAAGTTACTCATACGTTGTGCACGAAGGCACCCCAATACTATAATGGATGTCAGCTTTTGAACTGAGTTTGATATCAGGCCGGATGGTCCCTCTCCTCTTTATCTCGAAGGATGCAGCAACCAAAAATTTCTCATTGAGTGGTCAAACCACAGGGCAGTTTTCCATTTCACTCGATTTTAAATAAGCTCAGGCCCAGAGAAGGCTACAGCGTTTCCGGAGCTTTTTTATGTACAATTTTAACTTTACATGGAAGAGTTTTAATTTGCATTTGTGGATACAGCGATGAACTGTGTTCACTGACGATGGTTTTCAGAAGCGATCCTGAGCCCATACAATGATTTCAACCACAGAATCAGGTCTTTTTTTAATGCTGTGCTGCCTGAAGGCCTGAAGATCACAGCCAATCAATATTGGTTTTCGACCTTGTCCCTTACATACAAACATTTCTCTGAATTCTCTGAATCTTTCAACGATACGATGTCCTGTAGATGATGAAATCCCAAATTTCCGAGAAACTGAGAAATGTTATTCATAAATTGTTATTCAGTTTTTCACAAAGTGGTGAAGTCCTCGCCATCTTTTCCTCTGAAAGACTCTTTCTTTTTGGGATGCTATTTTTATACCTAATCACGTTACTGACCTGTTGCAAATCAATCTTACAAGCTGTGAGATGTTCCAGTAGGTGTATTCTTTATCAACTTACAACTTCCCACCATCCCAGCTTATTTGAAGTGTGTTGCTTGCATGAAATTCAAAATGAGCGGATATTTTGCAAAAATCAATATAATTTCCAGGGGTTGGGAAGGCCACCGCCATGCGCAAATGGCGCATAAAATCAAAATATGGCGCATTATAAAGCCACTGAGCGGGTCTAGAATGCGCTCCGTATGCCAAATCCTAATTTTTTTCTATTATACAGAACCAAAATTCTTCAGAAAAAAAACTCCACTGATCGCAGTTGGTCAAGTGCGTTCTGATGCTCGATCGATTAATTCAAATTCCAGGCCCTCGCGCGGTCCATCAACCTTGCGAGGCTGTGAAAATGCCCATCGGGTGAAGGACTAATTTTGAGTGTATTTACTCAGCGGAATGAGTTCGTGACAAAGTCCTTTGATATCACGTCCGATTCACATCAGTATGCAGTATCAAATAACACTGTCCCGGATCTGAGTGTTGCAATACTGATTGGGTATGTAATTTGAAAATTATTTCTTAATTGTCTGTCTTAGTCAGAGACTGTTTACTTTGTTGTCATGACGGGAAAGGTTCATGGTTCACTTTCAATCATCATGTACGGGTTTCTGACAAAAGAAAGCCGGTCAGATTAATTTTGGATCGAACAAACGAGCAGTAATCTTTTATTTAGAAATGCCACCACGGCGGTCTGGTCGATTGTTTGGTTGATGCGACCGGCATTTGTTTTGGCTGAGCGACCGCAAATAACTTGAGAATAATACATTTGCGATGCGGCTGGTATTGCAGTGACGGTCCTTCACTCTCAACCCGGCCTGTGCTTACTCTGAATAAATTATATTAGGTAGTTAAGGTAATATTGATGTTCTGCACAATTCATGTAAACTAATAAAAGCTACATTTTATAGTAGGCATAATTTTTTTTTCATATATATGTAAAACTAACGTGTAACACTTCTTCTCATACCCGCATTATACCCTGCTTAAATATGCACGCAAATGTGCATTTCAGTTGTGGCTTATGGTTTGCCCTAAGCAACAGTTAAGATGTGTGATATACTAGGCATAGGCCTACTTTGATTGTTCATTTTGATAAAGCCTTGAAACATAATGTTAAATAAAAAATCTGGAGCTTGGCAGCACTTCGTAGCAGACTATCGAAAAAAGACTGGAATTAATTTGCAAACGAAGTTTCACTTGCCCAGTTCAACAACGAACACGGCACAGGCTACACTTAAGAATGGTAAATCAGCGAACCTACTGAATATTCTTTCCGCGCAATAACGTGTTTGTGCTTGATAGGTGAACATGAAGACTGAGTTGTTATATGTTAGCTATAGTGACGCGAACCGAGTTGTTTATAGGCCACTTAATTTGGAACTGTATTTATTAGTGCATCGCCACTGTATCGCAAGCAGTCCAAATGCAACTTAAAGTTAACAACGGTATTAAAAATAGCCACTGCCTTCATGCGAACTTGGGGTTGAAGCCCACCGGTATCTACCGCCGAAAGAAAGCGGTTACAGATGCTCTCACTGAAGCCAGTCTGACTAGCCAAATGCATCAGAGAAATTTAGAGCCAATTAACAAAATAAAACTTGCATCTTTTACATGAAGGCCATCATTTATTTGTATAATGCGATTACACCAATTAAAACTTCAAGTCGCAGAACATTCTCCAGGCATGTAAGGCATTTTTGGCACAATTTAATAGTTTATTAATGTGATGACGCTTTAAAACGGTAAGAGACGGATACGTTTTTACGATAGAAAGCCATTTATGTTCACTCAGGATTGCAATTCACTTGTGATATGAGGCATAATGTGTGAATTTGCTTTATTCTATTTGTTTCTTTCGTAATTTGTTATTAATAATATATAAAATCTACAAGTGCCTACCACCTGACCTCCTCGGAATCAGCAGATTGTTCCAGTACAATAACTTCAGTATATTTAATGAGTGCTTGTCAAATATTACTTTGATCTTGTGAACATTTTTTGAGTTACAGGCTCTAAGAGTACACCGGAATAGGTCGAAATTTCATGCTTTCTAGCTCGCATCATTTTTTTCCCAGCATTTTTGATCCCTCATTACTGTATTGGAGTATAAGAGATTGCTAAATTAAATTTTCAGAACTGAAAGACATATCAGAGCACTATTAAAAACTGCACTGAAATCAATTGTATGCCCATTCTGGGTGTCACAGTCTTAAGCCAAAATCTGTATTTTCTTCAACGAGATTTGTGCTGTTACCAACTTCAAGCTTCAATATCATGAGAACAGTGGAAATTTCAATGGCAACACTGCACCAATTTAATAACTGTGATATAGTGTAGTAAAAACAAGTACTGGAACCATGGATTTGTCATGTGTTTTCTCGTAATTCACCAGAGAAAACTTGGAAAAAAAAAAATGTGTGTTAGGAAAACTTCACGGGGTTGTATCACTATGTGGAGTAGGTTGATCATCAAATCAAGTTATGGCATATGAGAGATCTAATTTTGATCTACATTTTGATACCAGGCTCATCCTCTAGCCATGATTCCTTCAGTGTCAAATAATTTTCACACATCAATGGAGAGCTGCAGCCAGTGCTGCTGCAAGATGGTGAACTGTGTGGTAAAGTCAAAAACCATCAACTTAGAGCTGCTTACCAGTGTATCAGTAGACTAATGCTAAAGCCAGTAGGTTTACTGAATGATTGAAATCACAATGGTCGATTTCCCTCTTGTGTATTTGAGTACATAATCTTGTCTTTTGTATTAAGTATTGATTCTTTTTGTTTTAGGCAAAATTGTAATGCTAAACATTAAAAGGAAATGTATGCATCAGTATGTTTTTAGCGTTAAGCACACAAAGCAAAATGTATATGTATATGTATGTGTATATGCAGAATACATTTTGATTAAAGGTCTATTATGGTCAAAATTATCGGCACATTGAATTTTGGTAATGGCCCATACATTTTGAAAATGGCCCATTGATTTTCCATGACATGGGCCATTGGCCCATGGGCCTCGCTGTCCTTCCCAACCCCTGAATTTCTCAGTTTAAATGTCTGATATGTTGTCTTCTTACTATTTTCAATTAAAAATGGAGTTTAAGTTATTTGCAAATCATTGCATTCTGTTTTTATTAACATTTTAAGCAGCATCCCAACTTTTTTGGAAATGGGGTTAATCGCTGCCTTCTGTTTTTATGAGCATTTTCTATACCATCCCAACTTTGAGTTGAGTTGTAATGTATAGAAATTGTGATTTTAACTTGCTAACATTTTCTTGTGAACACCATGTATTTAACAAGTAAGAATGGTCAACATTAATCTTGCTGCTCAAGGCAGGCTATGTTGATTGGAACCAATATTTTAGCATGGGGTCTGTTAACACCATGCATTTAACCAGCTTGAATGGCTTGCATTGCGCAGTTTAAGTCAGTTTTGTCTGGAAACTGCAGGTGTTGGTGCAGACTTTCATTCCACTGAAGCAGGTACACACCTGATACTACAAATCAAGGACTTTAGCAAAGCCTCTTGCAGCTGATCTGTATAATCAAGTGTGCAAGTGCATGGGTAGAACGAAAGCCTGCGCCCGCTCCGGCCCTTACTAGATAAGATAGAGTACACCTCATTTACAACTACAGCAACAGTTTAAAAGCAGCTGAATCCTGTGGGAAAACTGCACACACTGCACTTACACCATTTATGAATGTGACAAAAGTGGACTGTTTATATCGCGCTTTAAATACCAGAAAAAAGAATTGTTAGGGACCTGGGCATGGAAATGGATTGTTTTAAGCCAAATACTTTCTTGTGACCTAGTTGTTGAGCTTAAACTGGGTTCAGTACTCATCAATATGGTATCAAGGGTTTATTTGAAGCCCTTTTTTGTGCTGCTGGGTGGCTCATCCTGCCAAGTTTCAAGAGTGTAGTGGTGCCTTATGACTACTTTGGATTTATTTTAAGGCTGCTCATCATGCTGCGCCCCTCTCTGGCCGAGCAGGCGTGCTGCTATCAGCCCGCAGAGTATCAAGTCTTTTTCTCAGACAGAATGACTGCAAGACTCAGCTGTTAGACAGTGGCATTAAAAGAAGTAGCTCTTACTATGTTGTCTATTTTTGTAGCACTCAAACAGTGGTAGCACGCTCATTATTAACATGCGAGCTGTTCTACATCAACACTGGGTCGAGAGCGTTACCGCCTGTTCCCTGTGAGAATATGGGTATTTTAGAGCGACACCATGCACGGGGACTCTTTTGCATAGTTTTTTGGCATTTAGCAGACCTCATTCACTCTCATAGGCTCTGGCTGACGCTGTTGGATGGTTATTTCTGACTGCTATGTCCCAGAAATGCAGAAGGAACATTAACAGTGCCGCTTTATCCTTGGGGAAGTATAACAGGGTAATGTATGCATCACTTATTGGAGAGGGCAAGCCATGTCTGACTGCTCAACACCTGTCTGCTAGAGCAGAGCAGCAGGTGATTCACACCTGTTAAGGAGCGATGGAGCCCCACAGGTAAATCCTGCTGAGCTGAGAAGCTCTTGAGGTATGGACCGCATGTACCTGTATGCGTGTGTGTCTCTGTGTGTGTGTGAGGCGAGTTCACCCTCTGTGAGGGTAATGTGATTCCATTTATGAGGATTGGGAGTGCATAATATATGTGGATGGTGTGTTTGGAGAAAATGAGACAATATGTGTGGGGTGAGAGGAAGACGTGTGTGTGTGTGTGTGTGTGTGTGTGTGTGTGCGTGTGTGTTAGCAAAGTAAAGTAAGTAAAGTGTGGGATGGGGATGGGAGGAAGAAATGTGTGTGTGTGTGTGTGTGTGTGTGTGTGTGTGTGCGCGGATGTACAGTAGGGCCACGTTGCTTGATAAAATGAGAATCACTGTTTTTTTTTTTTTGCTTTGAAGCGAAGTTGCAATTCTCTTTCATGATTATATGGAAAATGTTTATTTTGCCTATACACTTCTATTTAAAATGCTGAACACAAACAATAATGGCCATAACTCCTTTCAATCTTTTGTGGAGCAAAATGTAACAGAAATCAACTGAAATGTAACTGTAGCCATCAGTTCAGAAAATACTCTGCAGAGAAATCAATACAATTACAAAAATTTTAAATGGCGTTAGTAATGTTTTGCAAAAGGCCCTTTTTGAATAAAACGTAAGTACGTAAAGTTTTTTGACCAATAAGGCTAACCTGTCAGCATTTTGAGGCAGATATATTTTTAATATTGTTCGATAAGTAATGTGAAAATGTACGATGAAAAGGTATTTGTTGAAGCAAAAATATGATTTGAATGGAATTCAGTCGTGCAAGTGCTCTCTTGTTTCTGGTTAGGATGGGGATGGGAACCATGGCTGAAGAAGGCAGGTACCAGTGGACCAAGGAAGAAGTTAAAATGTTTCTGGACTTAATTCATAACAAACACGTAACAGCAATACTAATTGCTGGGAAGCAGCAGCGTAAAATCATGCATTTTCCAGGAAGTGACGGCTTCCATGTCAAATAACAGCAAAAAACCATGGACAATGTTAATTAATAAATTGAAATCTGACACTGCCCTTGGCCAGTATTTATTTTGCATTTTAGATTCTATCCACATTTTTAGGTTTAGTTTTTTTCACCGAAGTTATGATGCCGGTTGTTGTATTATTCTCTGTACTGATAGAAAAAGGTCTGATTCACAAATTTATTTTTGCAAAATTTGAAATATTCACTTGGATGGAAGCTCAAATGACTGTTTAGTCTTTGAGGATTGTAACATTTTTGAAACGAGGTAGGATGGTTCTTTCTGCGGCCCTGGTCTTCATGCTGCATGGTCTATTGTGATTTGCTAAGTATTTGGTACGAGGCAGTTTGAAATGAGTCTCTCAAAGCCTTGTTGAAGGCAAATTTGTCCCTTATCTTTGCACAGCAGCGTACAAGGAGAAATCGGTAGAGCTTATTTTAATGCAACATTCTCGTGCAAATGCCACAGAATTGTTGCCATTGAGGAATGAGATCAGACATCGGTTAGAATCGAGATTACAATCTTTCTACGATTAATTCTGCGGCCCTGGTGTTCTGTCTGTTTCTGCAGCAGGGGTGCAAGTATGCTTGTGTACATATTCCATGCGCTTGAGAGTACAGTTGTGTGTACAGACAGTGAGATTTTGCATATTTGGACATTCAGTGTGCGTGCGTGTAAGCGCGTGCAAGTGCATGCCCGCATTCTCTTGGCATGTAAAGGAGGTGATAAACGTTCACGTGAGGTCTATGTGCTGCAGCCACACTGAAGCCCGAGGGGGCGGAGATTCCCTGCGGGTGTGACACGGCTCCACATCCCCCGTTCTTTCGTCGCTGCGGCAACGTGGCTCTCAGGCAGCCACCCCCCCACTGAGACATGAGTCTAATTACACCCCCCCCCACCCCCAGAGCCTTACCTGGCCTCGATTCAAGCACAGCTCAGAGCAGCTCAGCACACAAGCTACATGTAGCAAACTTATAATGGTTAGCTTGTTTTCAGGAAATGGTGCATTAATGATGTGGGCCTGCTGGGCATGTGTGCATGGTTGCGTGTGATTAGGAGCAAGTGTAGTCGGTGAGCATGTGTAGGCAATGAGTAGGGTGCAAACACGGCTTTCAAAAATGCTTGCTTAAAAGTGTGAGATAAGAGACATGATTTCAGTGTTCTGGACTGATTGTTGTGCTGTCACAAGCTCTACTGGTTATTTATAGCAATTCAATTCCACAGCACTGACTTTTAAAACCATTCCAATTAACCTACTCTTCAACGGTTGGAGACAAAAAAGATACTCTCCCTGACTGTGACATATGGTCAATTCCAGAGTGCGAGTATTTACAGTAAGAGACAAGGAGTAAGTACTGTGTTAGCACAAACAGTTTATGAATAGTGTACTCCTCCTCTTGTGGCTGGGGGCAGCGAACTAATCTGTGGAACAGCAGTTAGTCTCTCCCTGTGGTGTGTGAAATTAGTAGTGGGAGAGTAGCCTGTCCCCTGTGTGTAATCTAGGGTTATATGACCTGATTCTGGTCTTTTTTATCAGACATCAGGAAATGTATCACATTGTAAATGACTTTGGCCCAGTTATCATACAGCGGCTAGCTATCATTCTGTCCTAAAGAGCCAAAGCCTTCAGGAAGTATGCAGAGAACTGCCGATTTCTCATAAAAACCTTTTCAATTAAGGCAGAGTTCCCTGTAAGACCTGTTTTCTTTTCAAGAAGTCTGACTGAGATTGAAAATTCTATTACAGATATTGAAAACTGAATTAGTTCAGCAAAATATAGGAAAAGCAGTTACATCACCTTTAGCGGTGAGGTTCAGAGTGTTCATTTCAGATGTGATTTATGCTGAGGATGAATCTTCTAAATGTTATAGGCTGAAGCCCTGGCACGGCATATGAGGTTCAATAAACTAAAATGGCTTCGCTTATTGGATTAGTTTGCATTTGTCAGTATAGCTGCATGCAGCACTGGGCAGCAGGCATTTTTTTGCTGACTGTTTCTCTCCCTTCATTTCCCAGGAAGCCAAGCTGCGTGAGCTCCTGGATGTGGGGAATCTGGTTGGGAGGATTGAGAACCGGTTGCTGACTGTAGTGAGCGGTCCGGACATGGTCAATATCACCTACTTGAATTTCATGGCCTTCCAGGAGGAAGTGGCAAAGGTAAGACCTACAGTTAAGTCTGCAGCAAAGACAGCACATCATCTTCAGCATTTGATACACATCCTTTGACTTGATTGACATCTATCACAAAATCCTGTTGAACACCAAATTATCAGTAAGTTCCTGCAGTGTGATATAACTCATCTGAAACGTGATGTCATCTGATTGGACTGATTCCTGTGCACAGGGGTGTTGTGTGAGGAGGGAAAAGTTTGGATAATTCCAAGCTTGACTGACAGGAATGACGAAAACGGATCTTCAAAGTATTGCGGTGCAGTTGTGCATGGACAGGCGAGAGGATACTGGGTCCAAAGTGAGATTGTTAAATTGGGCCCGAAATCTCTTGCAGCCTGTTTGGCTTTTCTTTTTGTTCGCCAACAGCCCAGAGCACACAGTTCGGCTTCTCCTGTCAGAGCTTGAAGAGAATGACTCCCTCCCATTGATTATCTATCGTGCTGCAGTGCTGGAAGTCATCAGAGTGTTAGGGTGAACTAACAAGACCAGTCAATTCAGTGGACAGAAGACAGAAGCTTACTGCTGTATATTTTACTCAGTGAGGAGTGCAAGGGCATGAAACTGTGAGAAGCCCCCAAAAAATAACAATTTGCGCTTTACATAGAAAGCAAAGCCCCAGAAAGCGCATGCCCATATTAGCTGGGATGCCAGAACTACGTCTCACCAGCCCGAGAGTCTGGCCTTTATACAGGTCCATAACAAGGCAATGGCGAGCGGCTGCGTGATTGGCAGAGAGCCACAGATGTCTCACTGCCTGTGATGGGGGGAGGGGGGTGGTTGGCGCTGTGCACAGTCCTGCGAGCCTCCGAGGTCGATGAAACACTGGCAGTGTGGAACGGATGGTGTCATAGCGACCTCAGCCACCCTCTCTACTACCTCACCATTCTAAGGCATCATGGGGCTTCTTCAGAAGGGTGCATAATTTGGAATAATCCAGTCATTCTAGTGGAATGCTACAATCAGAAATGCATTGTTGAAATTATGTGTGATACCGGTTCCCTGTCCTATCAATCGTCCAGTAGGTTTTCATTTCATGCCTAATTTGGCACACCTGAGCCCACTAATTGGTGGCTCAATGCCTCTTGTTGTTGAATAAGGTGGTTTTTTTTTTTTTTACGAATGGAGTGAAAACCTTCGGAACAGTAGATCTCTAGGAACATTAGGTAGTAAATGAGAACCTCCGGTCTTCTGAGCTCAGATGGTTGATTTCACTAATTAGTCCTACCTCTTGGCTGGAGAACTGTGCTAATTAGCAAATTAGGATGATTGGAGTAACAAACTTTTGCTTTCTGGACCTGAATTTTGCCACCTCTGTTACATTTTTCTGCCCTTCAAACCTGTTGTGAGCTCCATTTGTATATGATTGTTGCTAGTCTCTGTATTAAGTCATGGCTGTTAATGTCAGTCTCTTGTTGCTTTGGGCATAAATTGTTTTGATTTTCATGAGAGACACCAGTTGAATCATTTATTGGAGACAACTTTATTACAACTACAACATGGTGATAGATCTCAGCAACAGTCAAGGGGGAAGACTGTGCAAGACTCAACCTTTTTGTGGCTTTATTGGTGCATTGTAACACAACGCAGTATTTTTCTGGTGCGTCTGTGACCCAATCACAAGCTTGCTAGCATCACTACGAGAAGTACTGTACTGTGAAGAAGTGCTTTCCCTCGTCTCGATTTTTTTTTATTTTAGCATATCTGTTGCACATAAATGTTTCATATCATCAAACTCATTTTAGTATTAGTTAACCCAAATAAACAAAAAATTTGGTTTTTAAATGATAATTTCATTTACTGAAGGAAAAAAGCTATCCAACCCTACCTGGTCCCATATGAAAAAGTAATTATGATGTTGATTATGTTATCAATCATTTAAATTAATTGATAATTGGGTTCAATTTTATTAGGTACAGTCAGGCAAGATTTCTGTCAGCGCTTTTGAATCTAAAGATCACTTAAATATAACCTGTCTAGCAAAGTAGGCAAAAAGCAGGACATGATGCTGTGATCTAAAGAAATTTATTAACAGATGAGAAATGAAGTCATTGACATCTGTCAGTCTGGAAGAGGTTACGAAGTCATTTCTAAGGCTCTGGGACTCTGGCAAACCATGGTGAGAGCCATTATCTATTACTTGGAACAGTGGTGAACCAGCTGACCAAATTCTTTGAAGAGCACATTGACAGCGCATTCAACAGGTCAAGAAAGAACCCAGACTAAAATCTAAAGAACTGTAGGCCTTATTTAAGGTCAGTGATCATGTTCCACAATAAAAAAACACCAGGTGAAAATGGCATCCATGGAAGAGCAGCAATGCAGAAACCAATAGTGACCAGAAAGAACACAAAGACTTGTCCCACGTTTGCCGGATGACCCCCCACAACGTTTAGGATAATATTTTGAGGATTGATTCATCGAAAGTGGAATTTTTTGGAAGATGTGGGTATTGTTACATCTGGTGTTAAGCTAATACAGCCTGACACAATATAAACATCATACCAATAATCAAACTTTGTGGTAGTACAGTGATGGTCTGGGGCTGCTTTGCTGCTGCAGGACCTTGGCGACTTGCCATAATTTAAGGAACCATTAATTCTGCTCCCTTCCTTTAAATCCTGGAGGAGAATGTCTGACCATCAGTCTGTGACTTAAAGTTCAGGGGCAGTTGGGTTATGCAGCAGGAAAACAATCCAAAGCACACAAGCAAGATTACCTCTGAATGGCTTAAAAGAAACAAAATGACGGTATTGGAGTGGGCTCATTAAAGCCCTAACTTGAAATTGATTGAGATACTGTGGCATGACCTTAGACAGGCAGCTTATGCTCCCAAACCTTCCAATGTGGCTGAATCTAAACAATTCTGCAAAGAAGTGTGGGTCAGAATTCCTCTACAGTGACATAAAAGACTCACTGCCAGCCATCGCAAATGTTCGGTTGCAAGTGTTGCCACAAAGGGTGGCACAACCAGTTAGGTTCAGGAGAGGGGGAATGTACAGGTTTTGAATAACTCTCTACTTTCAAAAAATGAATGAGGATTTAAAAGCTGAATTTTATGTTTACTCACATTATCTTTCACTTATATTTAGTTAGATGATCTTATATACTTAAATATAACAAATAAGCAAAAACAGAAGGAATTTGGAAGGGGGCAGATACTTTCTCATAGCACTGTATTCTCTGCTGTCTAAACTTACACAATAAACTGAAGCCTTCTACTTGGCTAGCCATTGTTATAATGTTGCACTTTTTTTTTGCAAGCTGTGCACAGTTTATTAACTTTATTTGCGTGTAGTGCACCAGGCACAGTGACTGACTCTGTGGCTAAAATACTTTTTTAATATCCGTGTCTATTTTCAGTCCTCTTCCCGTGTTAGGCAAATGTATTGCTTTCATGAGGCCTGCAATTATCTACTATTTTATGATCAGCTGAGCCTATCTAGTGCTCTTGGGGATTCCGCAAGGATAAAAGCAAAATTAAGTGCTTGTGGGTCACATGATGTAGAGGAAATGGCAAACCTTACTGAAAATTAAATTGAGCTCCACAAACAAGAAGAAAAAGGCCCTGAAGAACATTAAACTATATTAGATTAACAATGCAAAATGAACATCACAGGCTCTGAGCCTCTAAGTTATACCTAATCAGGTGTTCAGGCTTTGCAGTGGCGTGAGGAAGAGTCATGATAGTGGTAATTTCACCTTGAAGAGGAGGAAAAATGGCCACCCTCTGAAGTGTTGCCTGTCAGGCAGTTGTTGGAGGGTGGGGGAGGTCCTGACATGCGGAACGGAGTATTCTGACTGGTTTTAACGGTCTAATGATCTTTTGAAGGTCTGCAGGGGCAGTCCTCTTGGTGCCCTGGCAGGCTGCCACCAAAGTTGTCATTCTGATGCAAGTACTTAGGATGTAGTGGAGAGCAATTATGAGGAAGTGTGACATGACATGGGACCACAGGGATGAAGTACAGTGGCCCGAGTGCAGCGGTTAGTATGCCAGCTAAAAATGAACAATGTTCTTTACTGAACATTGTAATGCTGATAATGCAATCGCCTTTAGCAAGTGAAAGCAAAGGTGTTCTAGAAAACTGCCATAAAACTCACAAAATCCATTCCAAAAAGCCTACCCTAAAGTGCAATAAGCCTGCTTCAGGCACACTCCAAACACTTCAAATGGTTACAGTAGCACAGTGAAACCAGTGGACCTGACTTTACCTGAACACTAAAATACCAAAGCAGTGCAGCTGCATAAGCGCTGCTCCAGACAACTTGTCAACTGCCACTGCCACATTAGAAAACAAATTAAAACCATTGACTATAGAGTCCTAAAGCAGTGACGTCACGTTACCATGGCGCTGAAATTTTCAGTTCCAAACAAACCTGCATTCCATTCAAATTGCTATCACTTCGCTGCTTTCTTTCTTCTCTGAAGCAAAGAAATCAATCGAAAATGGGAGAAAACCACTTTATGTCAGATCAGATAGAGACATTTACTCATCAGCTGATCGTTTTACGTGGGGAGGTACATGCAAGCATTAAGATCAAGGTTTATAAAGTCTCGATGAGTTCAATAGAATGTTCGCTATTAAACTCTGGTCAACTTAGATCACTCATGAAATCATACTAAAGTCTAAACTCAAATAGTGTCATGCTTTTATATGATCTTTATATAGAGAATATGTCCAAGCTGAAATTTGGACTTTCTTAAGTGCGATAGCGGTCAAGAAAGAACATGGTGAGCTTGGTTTGTAGCACTATTCAATTGTTGATATCGTAGCTCGTTCAGGTACAATTTACGTGCTACAATCTTACAGAAAAATCATTTTGCCGGTAAGATGCTCACCTGTGTAAGAACAAGTGCTGCCCCCCAACCCAAGGCTACAGGTTGGGGCAAAACAAAGAACCATTTCTGACCATTTCAATCTCTCCCTTTACAATCCTAAAACACTAGATGATCCTTTGATGCTCTTTCAACCTTTTTTGTCCTCTTAGCCATATTTTTTGGAATTCAACGGATAATTAGAGGTTTTGACCTTTCGAACACAGACTACGAGACCCACACACAAATCATTTTGGCTTTTGTTCGGAACTGAGTTTTTAGTGCCACGGCAATGTGACATCACACTAGGACTCTATACCAGCAGATCTGAGTCAGCCGTCGTCACGTTATGTCATTCCCTTGCAGTGTTTACCATGTCAAGTCACCTGAAGAAACAAGGTTATTACACCCACCATCTCAGATGTTGCTGAAATACAGATGATATGCACTGATGAAAGAAGTCTTCTCTGAACTTTTTTTGCAAAAATGTTTATTGGTGTCATAAATAGTAGTTTATTTATTTGGGCCAATTTGGCTTTTTTGACAATTTTTTTTTTTTAAATGCTCAATAACTTAAAACTATGACTCCAATTTGGACCAATTTGGCAGTATTACTGATTATGAAACAAGGAGGCCAAACAAAAAAAACAGCCTAATTCCCTTCATTAGAGTAGACTTGTATTGAGAAATCAAAAAATGGGCAAATTATACAAATCAAAACATTTGCCAACAGATTTGTGCTCTGAAGCTGGTAGATTGGCTCTTATTTCTACCATGTTTGCATGGTGACATAATAGGTGGAATGGGCCAGTAAGTCATTCTACTCGGCACACTTCAGTTTTTGTTATACTGCAACTTTCAGTTTGATTGTCTGAGCTGCAAAGTGCTGACAGCTTGTTTGCTACATCCAGATATTGTGCAGTTGTGATGCTTTCCCAGGAAATGGGTTTAAAGGGTTAAATGACTCGATACTGTAAGACTGCTTTGAGTTTTCTGTATTTACATAGTGTATGTGGGGAATAGGTTATGTGCACAAGATGGCGCTGACCAAATTCCGAAATATGCCGGGTTGCTTAACAATTTCCAGTTTGCTTCTGCTGCTAATCAGTCTACATCAGATGCTGGGCCGATGACAAAAATGTGATTTTAGCTATAGCTGATATTCCCAAGATTTGGCTCAATTAACCGTGTATGATGTTCGCAAGATTTGTCTCGATTACCTTTTACAGATGGTGGTTCGTTGGCACTCTTAATGAGACATTAGCTGCTCCAGCGAGAAAGGGGGTTTCCAACGAGCAACGCATTTCTAGCCGTTCGCTCTGGTGACTGTCATGAACTGGCTTTAAACGACAAACAACCGGCATTGCACGACCCAAATTTCCTTACTAGATTAATATCTAGAGCTAGCTTTCATTTTTTCCTTGAGTAGTAGCAAAGTTAGATAGCTCGCAAGGCTTGCTAGGGAGCTAGCAATTAAGTTAGCTTGCTATTTGCAGACGCTTATGTTTCGTTTTTATATTGAATTTACTTTTACATTATCTGATGCAACTAGCTAGCTAGTACTGCTACATCATTATGGTTTTCTCAGATGTGCTCAGCTAACCATAGCTCCAGAAGCGATGGTCTTGAGACTGCAACTGACGCCGAGTAGGAAGGGGAACGAAGTATCGATAATATTAAAATATGCGTAAATCAAATGTTAGATATATGAAACTGCATTTCGAAGTTATGGAATATTTACACATTAATTATCAGATATTTTCTCATTTTTGTTGCTTAAAGCCACTTTATCACACTCATCAGTGAGAACGGCTGGTAATGTGATGCTAGTAAGAAACCCTCTCGTTTCTTGCTGGAGCAGCTAATGTTTCATTTAGAGTGCCAATGAACCACCATCTGTAAAAGGTAATTGAGACAAATCTTGCGAACATCATTCACGGTTAATTAAGCCAAATCTTGGGAATATCGGCTATAGCTAAAATCACATTTTCGGAATGATATGCCTGTCATCTGCTCAGCATCTGATGTAGACTGATGAGTAGCAGAAGCAAACCCAAAATTGTTAAGCAACCCGGCATGTTTCAGAATGTAGTCAGCGCCATCTTTTGCATCCAGCCAATTGCTGTGATTGGTCACTCTGGATATATATTGTTTGGTTGTGTTATTTTGTTTTTTCCCCTCTGTTATACATTCAGGAGTGGGCGGAGTCTCTGTTTAGTTTGGCCTCTAACCTGCTGGCACATAACATGTCCAGAGAGTCAAGCCTGGAGAAAGCGTAAGTACCCCTCAGTATCCACCTTACATGGCAACCACACCTCCAGCTGCAATAAAATTACCTTGTACGGTATAACTTTTCCTCAACTCAGAACACCATTGTTTGCTCCACGGTCCTTTCAGTTCAAATTCAAAAATGCTCTTTTGGTACGAGAAGATGCATCTCATGTTATTTGGAAAGGTACATGAAAAAAATGTACACTTTTGAACGTAAAAAGTATGCCATAGACATAGACCCACGGTATGCAAAGCCTACCCAAACATGGTGCTTGGTTGTCCCTTTCTTTACAGTAACCTGTGACATTATCTGTCATTGTCCTTCTTGTGACAGTCGCATATCAGAAAATGTGTGTCCAATTACAACTGTGTTAGAAATCATTCAATCATCTGGCAAAATTAAGTATAAATCTAAAAAAATATCAACCAGCAGGTTGTTTTTAAGTTTGTCATAGAATTAGTATTTGAAAATACGTTTTACAAGACATGTGGGCACTAATTCTAAGGAAAAGGTGGCTGTTTTGAACTAAGCTTCTAAAAACACTCTTTTTTTCCAGATCGCGTTATACTACGTAATGATTGGGAGTCGTCCTTAGCTGAGCCATAGAACAGTTATGTAGTGAGTGCTGCTGGGAATTGTCGATCAGTTTAATGACTTGAGCCATTTGAATGAGTTCCTCCAAAAGATTTGTTCATTTGACTGATTCAGTTAGTTCACTTAAACTTCCGGAACGCAGCTCTGAGAATCTATCTCAGTGGGTGCACCTCAGTTCTCTTAAATTGCATACTCGCTTCCTTCACTTGCATCCTTTCCTTGTGTCTTAGTCCCTCCCTCTGAGGATGCATAAAGCGATGGAAAGAAACCGTGCGAGGAGTAAACAATCGAGGAGATATGTTTTTAGGGAAATGAGGCGCCATTTCCTCAGAGGCGTCATGAGTATCGAAGTTTGTTTCTGATGACGGCGCATAGCTGGGTCTGGTGTAATGTAATCCATATGGATTAGCATGCATGTAAACAGTGGATTAATTGCAAAATTTAATTATCATTGCGTGAAATGCAGTCTAACTGCCGCTGTTGTTCTTTAAGACCAGAAACGCCATGGGGTAAATTTTGTGTGTTGTGGTTTTTTAAATGGTAGATCAAAACATTTTCATGAAATAATGAAGTCCTACAGTCTTTGACTCCTAGAACTGTGTTGCATTGCACTCCCTATTGTTAAAAGTGGACAAGATGCGCCCCGGTGGCTCATCGGTCTAAGTGCGCGTACCATAAAGGCTGTGTCCTTCCCGCAGCGACCTGGGTTCGAATCCGGCTCAGGTCATTTGCCGCATGTCTTCCCCCATTCTTCTCCCCAACCTTCCTGTCTCTCTACACTGTATAACTGTCGAATAAAGGAAAAATTCCCAAAAAAAATCTTTAAAAAAAAAAAAAAAAAAAAAGTGGACAAGATAAAGCTGCCGGATGGCTCACTCGGTTAAAGCATCGCATTGCAAAGCAGAAGTGACTGTCACGGCGCGGGTTCGAGCCCCGGTTGTACCAACCGGCAGTGGTCGGCAGCTTTTTCAGAGTAGCGCACAATTGGCCATTGCGCTACAGGGATGCAAATTGGGAAGGGTCTGCCGGGAAGGGTAATATAAGTTGCTTTGTTCGTTGCTTAGGCGCCTCCTGTTGGCCAGACGGGCGCTCATCAGGAAGACTCTAAGCTTGTTCATGTTCGGGTTTCCTCTGCCCTCGTTCTGAACTTGCGAGGATTCAACCAATGAGTGTATAAGAAGCGGTGGCTGACAGGCACGTGCTTCAGAGGAGAGCCGCGAACTGTCTTCGCTCCCCTGAATTGGCAACAGGGGGTCGCATATGCGAAAGCCTTGTACGTAGTTCCCCAATGGGGCATTCAGATTCGAGTGGGATTGGAGATGCCAAATTTTTAAAAAAGAAAAAGAAGAAAAAAAAAAAAAATGAAGTGGTCAAGATAAATTTGGATTCAAAACACAAGCATTAAGGATATAGGCTACCTATACTGACATCAGGTGAAATTTACCCTGATATAAAAATGCATTTATTTTCATGCAGCATCTCTGAATGTCAGTCTATTATACTGTGAGCCAGTGAATAACTTGACGTAGTTTTTCAGATCACGATGGAAACAAAATAGAAGCTTCGCCAGGTGCCTGAAGTGCAGGAAATCGGTTTGTGGAAAATGCGCATTCAAAGTCCTGAATGTCTGTTCCAGGGTGGTCCACAGCTTGAAATTTTAGCATGTTACATAAGACATTCTTGATATTAAGCGTGATGACCATATGTGCGCGAAGTGCACATCACGAGCACGAAGCGCGAAGTCCCTTGCGGCCGGGGTCTAGGGCCCCTGAAGGGCCTTGGAAGCTCTAGGGTTCTGAATGCTCTCTGGTGCTATCTGAGTCTTATTTTGGAACATTTGACCACACAGAATGAGCTGTTGTCCATGAATAAAAATAATAAGTTTTTTGAGAAGTGAACTTCATCATCATGAGTGATTAGGATTACATAATTTTTGAAATGTTGCATGAATCATCGATAGTCCTTAGACCTTAGTGAGTATACTAATGATGTAATTATCTAAAATATGATAAGGACACCATCTACTACTGGTTGATGGTACTGTTTTTAATGGCTTTCACACTTAAACTGTTATTTACAGAAAATATAAAGGCCATGACTGCACCAATTTTCTAGGATGACCCAGTCTCAATCTGAAACAACTATTATGAACTTTTATTCATACAACCAAGAATCATGTTCATATTCATAAATTCAAACTCGACAGAATTATACCGTTAATGACAAATTGATAAAAGTCCTCGTACTAACCCTAGCCTACAATGTAGTCTACACTGAAAAGTAAAGCCTAGGCTATAGCATTGCCTTGGCTACATCTACTTTATCTTGTGACTCAGTCTTACTTTTGATAACTTTTTTTCCCTCTGAGCAACTTTAACACATTGATCGCCAAAGACAAGATATCTTGTCTTTTCATACCCAGTAGTTCACCGCCAAAGACGAGATATCTTGTCTTTTCCATGTGTATGCATTTCTCGATAGAGGGAGTCAGTGGCAGCTATTCAACAGAAAGCCGGGAGGGTGGAACTCATGCCTTTAAACTGATTAGATCTCATTCATTTTCGATCACTTTCGTTGATTAAAGATTTGGTTAACTCTTCAAACATTCAGCTATTTCATGCATGGCTAACTCGCTTCTTTGAGGTAGCTGAAGTCAAGAAACGAAACGCTTCATTTGGATGTGAAATACTTTTGCTAAAAGGATAATGAAGCACAGGTTTGCTAAACTGCTTTGCAGGACATGCCAAATTAATGCAGATAATCCATAGTAGTTTATTTCATTTCGAAAACAGTAGCCTATTTTGAATAAAACCTTTTTTTTTTTTGCATTTATTATCTACTCGCCTTTAACATTGCATTGAGAAGGAAGCTGCATGTTTAACTGTCAATGGATTATTGATATCATTGGGAAAACGTGTCAAAGGCAATGACTGGAAATGGGTCAATAATTGTATGCTTCAAGGGGTATTTTTAGCTCCTCCTGTTTTCTGTTCAGCAGCCGCCACTGGTAAAAATGATTAAAAATGCTGGCGATGGCAGTTGAGATTTTTAAAAAGTGCTAGCGGTCAGTGTGTTAATGTACAACTTCCAGTCCAGTGAACCAGTTATTGGCAAATATTTGAACCAACCAACTTACCGCTGTCCTCCTCCTAACTTAGCCATGGGTACACCTTAAGCCACGGGCGAAAGAACTCAGTCCTCTGAATAATGCGTCTGCTTGTGCTTTTCAACATTTTAGAGGGGGCGGATTCATCTCCCTCATGATACGTGACCGTGGTCGCTTTTGCCATGTCAATATCGTCATTAGATGTGGAACTAGTATCAGAAAAAGTACTGGCAGCGGCAGGAGCAAAAAACTTGCTTATCTTTGATTGGGGCATTATCGTGAAATTGAAATCAGTCACCGGTCCACTCAATATCTGGTCAGTGCAGATGTATGCTTTCCACAAAGTTCCATCCATAGTCTAGTCTAGAGATAGACTGGGTACCTACACATTCATTCCCCCTTGGCCTCATGAGCCTGCGCATGCGTGAAAATCTTTTTTCTTTTTTTTGCTAAGGAGTAAAACAAATGTGTTGTGCAGTTCATCCGCTCGATGGTTTAGTCGGATCTTTAGCAAATTTGCGGACACTTTTTTGCATGGCGCTTAGAATGTTGCAGGTTTTTTAGGATGACGCACAAAAATTTTAGCATGTCGCTGTAACAGGCTAAAACTCCTCATGGACCGCGCTGCTGTTCGAAGAATGTTTTCGGAGGGATTAAAAATCTATGTCGCCATGAGGGATTTCCGTCATTTGGAGTCCATATAGGCCGTTAATGAGATCAGTGTAGACCTGAGGAAAAAAAATAAATGAATAAGGGTGGGGGCGAAGGGCTTTGGGTTGAGAGAGAGCTATCTATGGTCAACGTGAAAATCCAATGCCTGGGTGATAATTATGTCCCATTTCAGTTTTCTACCTTGGTCGTAATGACAGCGAACACAGCACATTTAGCTAAATGGGAAAGGCAGCGTTTTTCAGAAAAACGGTAACACGTTACAACAAGGGTACATTAATTAACATTAGCTAATGCAGTAAGAACCATTAACTATCAGTTAATTAACAATAAACTAATGGGTCTACTAATCATGTACTAATGGTGTTCATGTTAACTAAGGTATTAATTAATACATTATTGAATGGTTTGATTGTTTGAGGTCTTACTTAAGGGATACTTAAGGGAAGTTTTCAACTTTATGATAAGGATGTCAAAGAGCATTAATAAATTTTAAGTGAAGGTTACCTAATGCTAATTTAGCTCTCTGATGCATTACTTAACTGTTAATTAATTGGTAGTTGATGCTTATTACTGCATTAACTAATGTACAGTTATTGTAAAGTATTACCAGAAAAACATCTATTTTTGGTTGCGATTAATATTTATTACCACCTACTTTATTTTGTCCCTCAACATCTGCGAAATGTCTGCCTAAATGTATGTTTTCCTGATATTTACAAATGTCAAGTGACAAGTTAATTGGCATTTCAGGCCTCATGGCCCAGAGTACTCCATATACAAAACCAGGTATTTGTGCCCACTGATACTAAAGTCTTTTCATGTAGGCAGATGCTTTTTTAGATACATGGCTGTACTTTTGATGAGTGATTGATCTGTACAAGGCAGCAGTTAAGACAGTTACTCCCTATTAGGATAATTACAGTAGTTAGCTGGAAGAAACTTTAATCTACTATCTCTATAATGGGGGCAAATAAGCATAAAGTAGAACTCATCTTCTATCTCATTATCACAATACAAGCATAGAAGTTTGCGACATTCAGTATTCATATTAAAACGTTTATATTGTATTTTCAACTTATGGGAAGAGCAATGTAATTTACAGTAAACTTTAAGTAGGTATTTACATGGAAACAGCTCTGTTACATAATTTTCTACTCTTGATAGTGATTTAAAGGAAGAGTAAAACCACAAAAAAGGTGAATGTGAAATCTTATCATGCCAAGTTTGAAAATGGACATCTTTGTATCTTTCTGTAAATGATTTCATAAATTTGTAAACATTACCACAATTTTGTGCAATCCAAGCATAAGAAAATCCTGTTTCAAACAATAATTTACGAATATACAATAGCCAATTTGTTTTCCCATCAGCATCAATTGTTCTTCGCATTTCATAACAAGCCTTAGGATACCTATGGTTTTCCCCTGATATTTAAAGCATTATCCATCTTGTAGCTATGTAATTCATTGCCATACACCAGAGATAGCCTGAAGGCTTACAGAATACGGATGCCTTATCAATATGCCGTTGCAGGATTCGTGACCAACGCTATGGCATCCGGGGACATAAAATGTCTAAGTGATCATAAAACATGTAACTTAAGTGATTCAACAACAATTATCAGCCGTGTTATCGTGGCGGCGGATAGTCTAGAGTGCTACTCTTTGCTTGTTCGTAAGTACAGGTACGACTTTTCATGTGTAGCATAATGGTCATATTCATATTTTAATCTTAAAACAGTGGACAACCACACATTTTTTGATTAGCACTTCATTATTTTATGTTATTTGAGCGATTGTTCACAGTTGCAGATTTAGCAGCTCTGAATGACATCTTCTAATGGGTAACCTAGCTGGCTAATTCTCTAGGCTCTAGGTTTTGTTTTCTGTTTTATTGGAAGGTCTTGCTAAGCTAATTCACCACTATTTTTTCATTTTTACTCCTGACTAAGCAAAGCTTGGGAAGGAGTGTTGTGATGAGACTCGAGCTTCACTCACGAATCAATCAATCAATTAATTTACAGTTAGTTAGCGCCAATAAGGGCGGTAAGATTCACAAACAGCTTATTCAGGAGTTAACGATAGTGTCTTTTTGATTAAACAGAGTTGCTTTCTGTGTCAAACCATGTAATACAAAGACACATTTGTTGGAAATGAAATGTTAAAAACAGAAACATAACTTTAATGAATTCAATGTACCACTGTGCAGTCTACTGTAGCTAAATGAACATACTGCTTAGCAAAACTCGTGTTCGTCAAACGCAACATTTTTTAGCTAACGTTATATCTTAACTTAATACAATACAGGCTCGCTAAATTAACAGCGTTTGTTTGCCAACATTATTATAAAAATAAAACCTCCAACATCTCTCTGCTAATTAGGTTAATAAGCTATAGGTCAGCAACATGATTGGGTATGAAAAGGCTTTCAGAAGTAAAGATGGTGAGGGTTTCTCCACTCTGCAAAAACTGCATGGGGAAATAGTTCAATGATTAAAAATAACATTTCTTGACACAACATTGCATCGAATGTTGTGATTTCATACTCTGTGCCACATAATATCATTAGAAGATTCGGAGAATCCTGAGAAATCTTTATGCAAGGCTCAAGGCCAGAAACCGATATTGAATGGCAGCGATCCTCAGGATCTAAGGCCGCACTGCTTTAAAAACAAACTGGATTCTGTGGTGGAAATCACTGCATAGGCTCTGGAACATATCAGTAAATCATTATCAGTGGACACAGTTTGTCGCTGCATCCACAAATGCAAGTTAAAACTCTGTTATGTAAAGATTAAAGCATATATAAACAAATCGCTGCTGCCTTCTGAGGGCCTGAGCTCTTTGAAGATGGACTGAGGCAAAATGGAAAACTGTCCTATGGTCTGACCAATCAAAATGTGAAATTGTTTGGGGAATTTATGGATGCCACATTTTCCGGGCTGAAGAGGAGAGGGATCATCCAGCTTGTTATCAGCGCACAATTCAAAAGCTAGCATCCATAATGGTATGAGGGGAGCATTAGTGCACATGACGTGTAACTTGTGCGTCTGTGAAGACATCATTAATGCTGAACAATATATACAGGTTTTGGGGCAAAATGTACAGCTATCCCTATGTCTTTTTCAGGAAAGGCCTTGCTTATTTCAGCAGTACAATGCCAAACACTTCATTCTGAGAGTAATACAACAACAAGGTTCCATAATAAAAGTGTCTGGGTGCTAAACTGGCCTGGCTGTAGTGCAGACCTGTCATCCACAAAAAATATTTGGCACATTATGAAACAAAAAATATCACAAAGGAGACCATGACGTGTTGAGCAGCTGAAATCAAACATCAAGAAAAAATGGGAAAATAGTTTTCTCTCAAAACTACTGCAGTTGGTCTCCTCAGTTCCCAAACTCTTACAGAGTGTTTTCAAAGGCAGAGGTGATGCAACACAGTGGTGAACATGCCCCTCTCCCAACTTTTTTGAAGTGTTTTGCAGGCATCAAGTTCACAATGAGCGTATGCAGTGCTGTGAAGAAGTATTTGCCCCCTTCCTGATTTCTTACTTTTTTGTATATTTTTCACGTTTCATGTTTCAGATCATCAAACAAATTTTAATGTAAGAAAAAGATAAACCAAGTAAATACAAAATGTAGTTTTTAAATGATGATTTCATTTATTAAGGGAAAAAAGCTATCCAAACCTACCTGGCCCTATGTGAAAAAGTAATTGCCCCCCCTTCTTAAATCACGAATTAACTGTGATTAACCACATTTTTTAAGTTTAATTTTACTAGCCACACCCAGGCTTGATTTCTGCCAGACCTGTTGGATCAAGAAATCACTTCAATTGAACCTGTTTGACAAAGTGAAGTAGGCTAAAAGATCTCAAAAAGCAACACGTCATGTCGTGAACTAAAGAAATTCAAGAACAGATGAGAAACAAAGAAATTGACATCTATCGGTCTGGGGTTGCAAAGCCATTTCTAAGGCTTTGGGACTCCTGCGAGCCATGGTGAGAGCCATTATCCACAAATGGAGAAAACTTGGAACAGTGGTGAACCTTCCCAGGAGTGGCCGGCCTACCAAAATTACTCCAAGAGCGCATCGATGACTCATGCAGGAGGTCACAAAAGAACCCTGAACAACATCTGAAGAACTGCAGGCCTCGCTTGCCTCAGTTAAAGTCAGTGTTCATGATTCAACAATAAGAAAGAGACTGGGCAAAAATGGCATCCATGGGACAGTTCCAAGGTGAAGGCCACTGCTGGCCAAAAAGAACACAAAGTCTCGTCTCACATTTGCCAAAATACATCTTGATGATCCCCAAGACTTTTGGGAAAATATTCTTTGGACTGAAAAGACAAAAGTTGAACTTTTTGGAAGTGTGCGTCCCGTTACATCAGGCATAAAACTAACATAGCATTTCATAAGAAGAACATCATACCAAAAGTGAAACATGATGGTGGTAGTGTGATGATTTGGGGCTGCTTTGCTGCTTCTGGACCTGGAGGACTTGTAATTGATGGAACTATGAATTCTGCTCTCTACCAGAAAATCCTGAAGGAAATGTCCAACCATAAATTCGTGACCTCAAGCTCAAGCGCACTTGGGTTATGCAGCAGGACAATGATCCGAAACACACTAGCAAGTCCACCTCTGAATGGCTTAAAAAAAAAAACAAAATGAAGATTTTGGAGTGGTCTAGTCAAAGTCCAGACTTAAATCCGCTTGAGATGCAGTGGCATGACCTTAAATAGGCTGTTCATGCTCAAAAACCCTCCAATGTGGCTGAATTAAAACCATCCTGCAAAGAAGACTCATCTCCAGTTATCGCAAACGTTTGACTGCAGTTGTTGTCGCGAAGGGTGGCACAACCAGTTATTAGGATTTAGGGGGCAATTACTTTTTCACATAGGGCCATGTAGGTTTGGATAGCTTTTTCCCCTTTATAAATGAAATCATAATTTAAAAATTGCATTTTGTATTTACTCGGGTTGTCTTTGTGTAATATTAAAATTTGTTTGATGATCTGAAACATTTAAGTGTGACAGATATGCAAAAAAATAAGAAATCAGGAAGTGGGCAAATACTTTTTCACGGCACTGTGTATTCAAAAAACAATACAATTGTTTTTGCCTTTGTTGTCTGTTCAATAAAATATAGAGTTTAAATGATTTGCATGTAATTACATTCTGTTTTATTTACACTTCACACTGCATCCCAACTCTTTTGGAAATGGGGTTGTAATAATAATAATAATAATAATAATATATCGCTGTCATTTCATAGATTAAAAATGACATTCAACGATAGAGAAAGCTGGCAATAGAAAAGCTGTTCAGATCCATCTTCTTCCCTTAAAACATTATTGGTTCAGAGTATTTAAACCTAATGGTTGCATAAGAGAACAGCAGAAATGGTTATGTGCGGAGTGATGCTGAAATCTCTTAATTTTACACAGTGGCCCTCATTTATCAAACGTGCATACACCAAAAAAATGAGTGTGCGCCAAATCTCCCGCAAGGACTGGCATTTATCAATCTGAACGTGAGCAAACAGTCCGCAAAAATCTCACGCCAGGGGCCTCATTTATAAACAGTGTGTAGGCACAAAAAAGATACGTTCGTCACTTTCTTTGCAGATTTCTGATTTATAAAAACAAACTTGACATTAAAAAAGGGAAATTATTAAGATTATGCACAATGTCAATAAATTCCAAGTCCCTCCTGATTAAATAAATGAAATTTCCATGCAGTTTATTGGTTTATAAATTAGGTTATTTTCCACAAAATGTCATTTTTATTTTTTTGTGCATACGTATTATTTAGGTATGAAATCCACGCAAAGTTTAATAAATAAGGTGTGTAACATGATTGGCGATAAAAGGGATGTCTTAGAGAGGCTGAGTTTCTCAGAAGTAAAGATGGCCAGAGGCTCTCCAACCTGTGAAGGCTTGCGTAAAAAAAATTGTGGAATACTTTAAAAACAATGTTCCTCAACGTCAAATTGCAAAGGCTTTGAAGGTCTCATCATCGACAGTGCATAACATCATCGATAGATTCAGAGAAACTGGAAAAATCTCTGTGCGTAAGGGACAAGGCCTAAGACCTTTACTGGATGCCCGTGATCTTCGGGCCCTCAGACGCCACTGCATCACTCACCGGCATGATTCTGTCATTGACATTACAGTGTTTCCCACAGACCAGGAACCAGTGTGTGGTGGCGCACCAATATTTTTTTCAGACAGAGAAGATTGTCATTTTGTTGAGCGGGGGTAGGGTAGATATGCTTTTCATTTTATTGAGGGGGGGTAGATATGCTTTTCATCTTGATGAGGGGGGGCTGATTAAGGATTGCGCACATTCCACGTCTTCTAGTGCCTTTCATATTTTTCCGTTTTTTTTTTTTTTTTTTTCAACGTGCGCATGCATTATCAATAGGCGGCAATTGCATATTTACTCAGAAGTAACGGGAATCCATTTGTGGCGCTCCGAATTGATTCTGTGGTGCCCCACCACACAATGGTCTATGTGTGGGAAACCCTGCATTACTAAATGGGCCCAGGAATACTTCAAGAAACCACATTCTGTAAGCACAGTCCGCCGTGCCATCCACAGATGCCACCTAAAACTCTATCATGCAAAAAGGAAGCCATTGTTGAGCATGATCCAGAAGCGCTGCCGTGTTCTGTGGGCCAAGGCTCATTTAAAATGGACTGTAGCAAAGTATCCTGTGGTCAGACGAGTCCAAATTTGATATTCTTGTTGGAAATCATGGGCATTGTGTCCTCCGGGCTAAAGAGGAGAAAGACCACCCCTCCTGTTATCAGCATTCAGTTCAAAAGCCAGCATCTCTGATGGTATGGGGATGCATTAGTGCATATGGTGTGGGACACTTGTTTGTTTTAAAAAGCACCATGAATGTTGAAAGGTATATAAAGGTTTTAGAGCAACATTTGCTCCCCTCCAGATGACATCTATTCCAGGGAAGGCCTTGTGTATTTCAGCAGGACAATTCAAAACCACATACTGCAGCTATTACAACAGCATGGCTTCGTAGTAGAAGAGTCCATGTGCCAGAGGTCGCGTTACACTTTCTGATTGTCCGTGATTGTGACGGACAGGGGCATAAAAATTCCGTCATTATCAATTATTATCCGTCATTAGATAACTGGATTTTCGAACTTACTGCTGTATGAACTTTATAAAACATCACAAATGATTTCTCCCCCCACACAGTAACAGTGTGCAAATGAACAATGCTTTCAGTTATTGCTGGGCTTCACTAAGCCTAACAACCGCAGTCTCGCTAAGCGGTCCTACGAAGCTGCTTCTCAACTCGTTATGTCAACCGCGGCTTTCCCCACCTAGATATCTGCATTTTCACATAACAGAGACGGCGTTTGTAGCATATGACCAATCGTCTACCGGCAGCAGAGCAGCATATTTTACAAATGAAGAGCAAATGATCATATTACAAAAATATGAGGACTATAGGGTCATACCAGAAATGCCAAGTCTGACGCATTCGGCTTGAGTCTCTCGCCTCTTAGTGGCATTCACGTTCCTGAGCTGTAGTCAGCAATTATTCAATCAACGCGAACTGAAGAAATTCACTCGCGGAATTCAAGTCATTGCACATTAAGTTAGTCAGTTTCACGTGCATTACGGTGGATTTCCCCACTAGTGACACGGAAATTGATTGACTCGGGAATTCTCACGCTTGTCTTTACTGAAGGAATGAAAGCAATGGAATTGAATAAAGACATTTGAAATGGTCTTATTTCATTTAAACAATTTAAACGATCATGAAACACATGTATTGTTTCCAATCCCTGAGTAAAGAGAAGCACGAGAAGTCCGGAGTCACATTCGCTTTCCATAGTGAGGTCCACCTTCACGTACATGAAACTGAAACTTCAGTGCACAAGGATTTTAATTCCGCGTGAGAATCTCATTAATAAGCATTCATTGAAGAATTGCAGACTACGGTGAATAAGCCTAAAAAATGCGTGAGACCTACGCCGAATGCGTGAGACTTGGCATCTCTGTCATACAGATCAAAGACAATGCTTGAGACAAAATGACACCCACCACCATTTGGACGGGGGTGTGAATTACATTCTGTCAAGATGACGGACGGCCTTCAAAATATTCCGTCGTTATAAAAAAAAAATCCGTCAATGACGGAAAATATTCTGTGACCTCTGCCGTGTGCTGAACTGGCCTGCCTGCAGTCCTGATCTTTCACCGATTGAGAGCATTTGGTGCGTAATTAAACGAAAAGTCCGTTAAAGGAGATCCAAAACTCTCCAGCAGCTGGAAGCCTGTATTAAACAAGAGTGGGATCAAATTCCAATGGCTAAACCGAAGAAACCTGTCTCCTCAATGCCCAGATGCCTCCACTCTGTGTTAAAAAGAAGAGGGGATGCTACACCATGGTAAACAGGCCCCTGTCCCAATTTTTTTGTGACCTGTAGCAGCCATCAAATTTGAAATGAGCTCATTTTGTGGATAAAATTGTAAAATTTCTCAGTTTCAACATTTGCTATGTTATCTCTGTTCCATTGTGAATAAAATACTGGCTGGTGTGATTTGAAAGTCATTGCGTTTTGATTTTATTCACAATTTACACTTTGTCCCAACTATTTCGGAATTGGGGCTGTAAATAAATAAATAAATAAATAAATAAGACACCTGCGTTGAGAAATTAATTAAACTTATATTTTGAGACAACCTGCTTGTCAGGCAAGACGGCTGACAATTACAATCGATTTGATTAAGCGCAATGCGTGGCTTGAGAGATATGCAGTGTGGTATGTCAGATGCTCATCCAGTCAGATATATACTGAACAACAAAAGAAACGCAAGTTAATTAAAGGTAAACTGGAAAATACATTTGCGCATAATTTTAGAAAATCAAATTTATTACTTGCGCGTGTACATTTACACTCGTTTCATCAAACTTTTCTTTATTTTGCGGTCACTTTGACTGAGTAACCATCAGAGTGCATTGACTAACTAGCTAACTTGCGTTTCTTTTGTTGCTCAGTATAGGCCTACAGACACTTTGACCGTGATCACATTTTGACAATGGCAGATCTTCTATTGTTAAAGGAATAGCTTCTGTCCGACGCGAGTGGAACTTTCAGCACAAAGAAGATCTCCTCCGGGAAAGTGACGAGTAGCTGCTCGTTTTGTGTAGAACCCAATAAAATGTCATGGAGTAATACTAATAAAAGTACAATGAATAGTGATCTCTACAGACTGTATTTTAACAATTACCCTCATGCAACTCCGATCGAGGCGGTGGGGACTCATCCATGTCCCCACCGCCTCATATTCCCACGATGCAGGGGAGCCCATCAGTGCTGCCACGCGCCCCTCGAACAGTGACAGGAGGAGGTTCAAGACTGGTCTTCCTCCACCGGTCCGTGCGCTCCGTTTTTTGGTGGGGATCTTAAAATCGGACCACTTTTTTACCTACATGTAAAGCATTTGGATTGTCAGTTATGTAGGCTATATAACACAAAATATCATGGATCTATAAATTGAATTTATTAAGGCCGATGTTATTCGCACTTATACGTGTGGCCTATGCTGAATTTTTTTTCTTGGCCACACTTAAAAGAGTGCCAGTTGATGACCATTCCAGTGCCGCTTATAAAGTACCGCTAAATATAAAAAATTTTTAGCTTTGGACACTCTTAAAATAAGTGTGGGCAATAGAGAAATGTGCATATTGGCCACACTTATAAGTGCGTCTAACGCGAATTTAAATCCATTTTTGTGCTTAGACAGACTTAAATAAGTGCGAATAGTCACTTCGATTTATTAATGAATTAAATCAAACGTCTGCTGCACTCCGGTTTTCCACCCCAGCGGTGTTTACTGCAGCAGCAATAGTTTTCCAAACTGCAGCCTTCTGGGCTCCCTTTATGCCACTCTTAAGGCTCCAAAATGAAATTATTTTGTTTTTCTCCACCTCGGACGTGATAATTTATATTTCCTCCTCAGTGAAGTTCTTTCTTCTTTGCCGTCTTTCGAGAGTCCATGTCGGAAAGTGGGCAGGACCATGCCTCCCGGAGCATGAATTTAATGGGGCGTGTCATGTAAATTATGATGGTTACAGCCACCAGATTTATCAACGCCACGCCAGTTCTACACCGAAATCAGCGACGTACACACTTTTATTAAATCAGACGTGACACCTGGCGAACGCTGACATTTACACCAGAATCTACACCTGATCCTACGCAAGTTTGATAAATAAGGGCCATTGTCTTTTCAAATTGCAGGTGGGGAAATATGGCTGCGGCTTGAAAAAAAATTCAGTCAAAAGATTTTTCTTTGCTTTAATCCCTGTTTTTGCAAAACCGTTTTGAAAACGTAAAATTTAGCCTTCTCACAAACGATAATTTTGCCTAAAAATTACTGAATAATCAATTAACTAACAATGTAGATATCCTTCTAATTTTCTAGGTGCAAGATCTAAGGTGTAAGATCAGGTCTGCTTTGCCTTTTTTTTTTTTTTTTTTTGAATCTTATGATGACATGGACACAGGCAATTTTTTCATTCTACTATATTTAAAGGAAGGCATTATGCCTTGTATTGTACTTTAATTTAGTTGAATACTGAATATTTTATATACAGCGCCCTCCATAATCTTTGGCACCCCTGGTTAAGATGTGTTCTTTAGCTTCTAATAAATTCAGTTTTTTTCTAAATAATATAGGACCACAATGAAAAAAAGAGGAAAATTCAACCTTTAATTCAAGTGCATTTATTCAGTGGGAAAAAAATCCCACATTAAGAAATAATTCTTTTACATCAAATCATGTGTGCCACAATTATTAGTGCCCCTGATGTTAATACTTTGTACAACCCCCTTTTGCCAACAAAACAGCACCTAATCTTCTCCTATAATGTTTCACAAGATGGGAGAATGCAGAAAGAGGGATCTTCAACCATTCCTCTTTGCACAATCTCTCTAAATCATCCAGCGACCTGGGTCCTCTCCTCTGCACTCTCCTCTTCAGCTCACTCCACAGGTTTTCAATGGGGCTGAGGTCTGGGGACTGAGATGGCCACGGGAGGAGCTTGATTCTGTGTCTGGTGAACCACTTCTGTGTAGATTTGGCCACATGTTTAGCGTCATTATCTTGCTGAAAGACCCAGTGATGACCCATCTTCAGCTTTCGGACAGAGGCCACCAGATTTTGATTTAAAATGTCCTGGTATTTCAAAGCGTTCATGATGCCATGCACCCTAACAAGGTTCCCAGGGCCTCTGGAGGAGAAACAGGCCCACAGCATCACCGATCCTCCCCCATACTTCACAGTGGGCATGAGGTGCTTTTCTGCATACTCATCTTTTGTGTTCCGCCAGACCCACTTAGAGTGTTTGTTGCCAAAAAGCTCTATCTTGGTCTCATCTGACCAAAGCACACGGTCCCAGTTGAAGTCCCAGTACCGCTTAGCGAACTCCAGACGTTTGCGTTTATGATTGTGAGTGAGAAAAGGTTTTTTCCGTGCATGCCTCCCAAACAGCTTGTTGGCATGTAGATAGCGCCTGATGGTTGTTTTGGAGACTTTGTGACCCCAAGATGCTACCATTTGTTGCAATTCGTGAGCTTTGGAGAACTTTTTATTTCTCTTACCATCCTCCTCACTGTGCGTGGTGGATAAATAACCTCGCGCCGTCGTCCAGGCTTGTTTACCACTGTTCCAGTTGTTTTAAACTTCTTAATGATTCCTCTGACAGTAGATATGGGCAGGTGCAGGCAAGTGGCTATTTTCTTGTAGCCATTTCCTGACTTGTGAATGTCGACACACATCTGCCTTACTTGAATGGTGTGTTCCTTTGTCTTTCCCATGTTGAAGAGTGGATAAGAGAAATGGCCTCTGTGTCACGTCATATTTGTACCCCAGGGAAGCAGGAAGTGATGAATTACTAAATGTTCCTAGATACTCTGATCAACTTTGTAAACTACTGTAGAAATGACAGAAATACTTCAATTACATTTATTTCCTAGGAATTGTTAGGGGTGCCAATAATTGTGGAACAGGTGATTTTATGAAAAATGATTATTTCTTAGTCAGGGATTTTTTTTTCCCTTAAACTTCACTTGAGTTGAAGGTTACATTTTTCTACAATTTTCATTGTGAGAGTATGCTTCTGCAATAAAAGTTGAATTTATTTGAAGGCTTTTAACACATCTTAACCAGGGGTGCCAATAATTATGGAGGGCGCTGTAGGCTAGGCTATTTTAATATTTTATATAAACACCTCAATATCGGAACTGTTGTCTTGATTTAAGACCAGGGGCAAACGTTCCTTGCTTTACATATTTTACAGAGTAAACTGAAAGCAAAGTTTTCTCTGTCTTCTATTTACTTATCTGATCTGAAAAATGATCAGATTTGTGAGTTTTGTGATCCATTGCACCCCTAATGCTTGTATCTTTCGTTACTGATTTATGTCATGGCTTTAGGATGAAAGTGTTCCAGGAAGGCTGCTCTCGTGCACCCTCGCTCATAGCTCTTCAGAGTTCCCTCCTTGCCCCTTGTTCCTCTCTCCTGGCAGCAGAAATAAGTGCATTGAGATGGCCAACAACATGGCAGATCCGGAACAACTTCTGGTTCAAGCGAGGATCGAGGGGCGAGGAAATACAAATAAGAGAATTGAGATGCACCTTGTCCAATGAGTTTATTAAGAGGTGCTTCAAACTCATTCGTTCAGTGGCCCCTCTGGAAGGAATTAGATCATCCATTTTGCCCCAAATCATGCTTTCCAGTTGTACTGAGAAGTCGGCCACTGTGAGTTCCCAGTTAGAATTTTCAAATGGAATGCCCCCTTTAGTCAGATTTCCCTCTCAGAAACTCGTCGGAACCTCACCAACCCCGAGTGCCGAGTTCTATTAACACTTCTGTCTTATTTGTGTCTCATGAAATCAGTAGTACGCACAGCACTGTTCAGCTTTAATCTGTGGCCACTTTTTTATTGGTGGACATCAGCTGGCAACATCAAAAAAAAGTCTTGAGTTTGCGAAGATATTCAAGGATTGGACATTAACAAACTAGGAACAGGTCCTTTGGGCTGATTAATCAAAATTCAAAATTTTCTAATTCAAACTCAAAACTTTTGTAGACTGCGCTGTAGACTGTTTAACTTCTTCAGTAAAACATGGAGGAGGTAATATTATAGAGTGCGGTTCAGACTGCCGGAAAGGAGCCAGTGATCTCATTAAAATCGATGGAATCATGGATCAAAAAAAGTATCAGCATCCTTGTGAGGCATGCATTGCCATCTGTAAAGAGACTGATTGGACAGGGATTTTATTTTCAACCACATAATGAGCCTAAACACACTTCTAAGTTGCGCAATAATGATCTCAATCAGAAAGAATCATCTGGTGGCATAAAATTTATGACTTGGCCCGCTCAAAGTTCACACCTTAATTCAATTGAGCAAATGTGGGATTTTCTTGATAACAAGGTAAACAAATCTGTTGAAACATTGAAAGAATCTCTTTGGAATGAACTTCAAACCATATGAAAGGGTTTAACGAGTGAGGAAATAAAAAAAAACATGAACACATGCCTGAAAGATTAAATACTGTAATCATAGCAAAGGTTGGTCACACTAAATATAGATTTTTTTTTTCTCTCAGAAAGACATATTTTTGTTTTTACTACTTATTGTTAACTGTTTACTTATTCTAATCCGTATGATCCAATATTACATGAAATAAATACTTGAGTAGTTCTTTGTTTCTGATTTATCTTAATTTTGTTAAGTGTATAATCATCACTACACATTACTGTTCGTTTGTGAGAGTGGCCTTTATGCATTTCATTTTCAAACCCCAATTCCAATGAAGTTGGGACGTTGTGTAAAACGTGAATAAAAACAATACAATGATTTGCAAATCCTTTTCGACCTATATTCAATTGAGTACACTTGGAAAGACAAGATATTTAAAGTTCAAAATTATAAACTTTATTGTTTTTTTGTTTTTTTTTTTTGGAAATATTCACTCATTTTGAATTTGATGCCTGCAACACGATCCAAAAAAGCTGGGACAGGGGCATGTTTACCACTGAGTTACATCACCTTTCCTTTTAACAACACTCATTAAGCGTTTGGGAACTGAGGACACTAATTATAGAAGCTTTCTAGGTGGAATTCTTTCCCATTCTTGCTTGATGTACGACTTCAGTTGCTCAACAGTCGGGGGTCTTTGTTGTCGTATTTTGCACTTCATAATGCGCCATACATTCTCAGTGGGAGACAGGTCTGGACTGCGGGCAGGCAAGTCTATTACCTGCACTCTTTTATCACAAAGTCATGGTGTTGTAACACGTGCAGAATGTGGCTTGGCGTTGTCTTGCTGAAATAAGCAGGGACATCCCTGAAAAAGACATCACTTGGATGGCAGCATATGTTGCTCCAAAACCTGTATGTACCTTTCAGCAATAATGGTGCCTTCACAGATGTGCAAGTTACCCATGGCCCACCAACTCCTCTTCCAGCAGTAACTTGGTTTTCCCAGGTGGTCTCCCATCCAAGTACTAACCAAGCCCACACCTGCTTAGCTTCAGCCACGCGGCTGGAGCAGATCGAATAGTGGTATGGCTGCTAGCAAATTTATACCTAATGGCTGATTTATACCTAATCATGACACTCACCTGTTTCCAATTAACCTGTTTGCCTGTGGAATGTTCCAAACAGATGTTTTTTGAGCATTCCTCAACTTTCCCAGTCTTTTGTTGCTTTCGCTGCCTCTGTCCCAGCTTTTTTGGAACCAAAAGTGCTGCGATAAATTGACCTATAATGAAATATGCCCACAAATAGTGTTTTTTGGTGTACTGAATAATTTGTTTTGCTCAATTCCGGTGACCCACTTCACATTGCAGGGGTCAAAATTACTGTTGAGGACCTAGGGGCCACTGGCCCCTAAAATGAAAATTTCCAGGGGCCAAAATATTTTTCTAGCAGCCACTGCATTTCTTCAACAATGAAGTGATAAAACGAAAAAAAAGAAGCTGTTTGTTCCAAATAATAACTCAATTTATTGCATTTCATGTCACCTGCAATGCTAAAATAAAAGTATTTGTCTCACTAAACTCAAATTTGCTTGTTTCCGTCCACCAAGAACAAATGGCAAATAAATTTACTGTGAATGGTCATCAAATTACTCAAGACATCAGTTTTGAGTGATGATCGGAAATCACTTTTCACTCTCTTCATCCAACTGAACCCCCTTTCAACCTCGGCTGAACTAACTGGAATAACCAGCATGATTCGCACAAGAGCTAGAAGATTGCGATACTCTTTCACCTTTCCTTCATCCCTCAAAACTAGTGGCCATAAAGTTAACGATGACATCTGTTCAAGCTTGGCAAAGCCAAATTCTATTCTGAGCTCCATGAGGAGAGAGACCCACTCGTTCAGTATTGCACTTTCATCATACCCATTTTTTTTCAGCATTTTGCTGTAATGAGTGATAAGTGACTTCAGTTCAAAGCTACCAAATTGCTTCATCAACGGGCCATTGCTTGGGATTGAAAATATGGAAATTTTTGAACATGCAATCATTCAAGGACTCAAATCTTTGGTTGATGCAGCTAACAGTACCATTTATCAACTGATCCAGGTCTTTTGCCACTGTTTCAACTGAATCTGAAACATTTTTGTCTCGGAAGCGTGACCGAGGATCTTCCAGTTTGACACCTTTGAATTCATTATCCTTGATTTCATTCTTCGTGAATTCTGACAATTTCTTTCGTACATCATAATTCTCAAGTTTTTTATGGTTGACGTCACTTTCAGTTCCAGTTTCTCAAGGCCTGTTGTGTTTTGCTGTAGTACTTATGACAAACTGGAACAGGTTAAAAGAAAGAACTGAAATACGAGCAAAAACAGAACAAAATTCACTGAAGTCAGGGTTTTATACAGTCCCTTGCACTTTGCAGCCTTGTCACTTGAATCAGCTATGCTTACTTGGTGCAAATGTGTTGCCAAGGAAGCATAGTCCTTCAATACCACATCAACAGCGCGCTTCTGATGCGCCACCCATCTAGTACCCCAAACACACACGGGCTTCTGAACAGTCTCATCTAAAGCCTTGCCCGTTTCCCTCAACCCACTCCACATCAGAGCGGAATTATGGTACGTACTAAACAGCAAGTTCAAGAACTCATCAACAGTGTCCATGTAGGACAAGTTTTTTGCGGCATCTTTTATGGACAGCTCCAGCCAATGACCTGTACAATGCATCGCTAGCAGATGAGGTACATAGTCTTTCACTAAGAGGGTGACAAAACCTTTGTGAATGCCTAAATTGACAGATGCACCGTCACAACATACTGCCACTAAACGCTGTCTCCACCCATTGTGCGACAGGTTCTCAATTGATTCTACTGCAGATTCTATTAGACCAGGGGCACCAGCTTTGTCAACTGCTTTGAAACTCAAAAACATAGTTTGTGGCTCAAAGTTTTCATCAAGAGCACGCACAAAATAGATTTCCTCTTCGATGATGGCTGAATCTGTGGAACCATCACTTATTCAAGAAAAAAAGTCACTATCACCAACTAGTTTTTTTAACCTTGCTGGTGTAGATTTCAGAAATGTAATTGATGAATGTTTTACACTGGGTGGCACTACAATAATGTTTTGTCAAATCAAAGTTAAAATTCTGTGACTGTAGTTTACAAAGTCAAGGGAAGTCAGTGAATGGCCTGTCGAATTTAACCACATAGAAGGTAGGTCTGCACGATATACGGAATCGCGGTTATAGCAAGCCGAATAAAAGTAACTGCCACTATGAGGCAGACAGACGAGCTTGCTTTATTACCTTTTCTATGACACATACCTAATGCGGTCACTTGAAATGCTTCCGGGAAGAAAACTGCTTTTGAAGTCCGCTAATTACCAGCGAGGTTGGACAGCCTCCATCGCCTTGGCCTAATTAGCTTACCTTAAATCAATTCCCGTGTACTTTGCCTAACTTGCAATCAAGCCGTTTATTCAGCCAACTGACTGATCAAAACCAAAATGTGGCCAATAATGATTAAGAAGAGATAATGAGAAGCAGACGGATCTAACCAGGCTGCCGTGTTAGATTGAAAGAATGTTAATAATCTGAATAGCGGACCTCTGAATTCCACCTCTCGTAGAATTTTTGCATATCATTAAAAAAGATTTCTTAAAAACAAACCATTTCAAGATGGCCTTGGTTTTTAAGCGTTTCAAAACATACACAAAGTGGAAAACATTTTGTGAAGCATCTCGAACGTGAAAGTGAGAGAAATTATATTTTCGCATTGCACGCAAGAGACAAATACAGCGAAGACGTGGCAAACAAGTTCAGACGAATCTGTACCGCAAATTTGTTGCATTTTTTATTTGATAATTGAACAAGATTAATTTAAAATAAAATAATTCATAGCTCTAGATTTTGGTTACTTTTGAGCGTCTAATAGCCAACAGTGAAGGTGGAAAACATTTTGTTTAAGCGTATCGAACTTCGTAAATTGTTAACGCATTTGCACGCACGCTGCAGAATGTAAAACAAGAAATAATCTAACAGATTCAGGCAAATCTGTCATGTTTCATGGTCATTTAAATTTCAAAATGTAATAAACAAAACATATTCAAATAAATCAGTCTGTCAACCAATTTAAATCGTTAATTGAGCGAATCAACTGTTTGATTGCAAATTGAGCAAAGCAAATGGGAAGGGGGTGAGAGCAATTGTTGGGTAGAAGATGATGATTTTGCAGACCTTAACTTTGCTTTTTTCAGCATGTAATTTACCTGAATGTGTTTGAGAGATTATTTCCAGTTTTTCATTTGGTCGCGCTGCGTGCTAATGCAATTACAATTTCTACACGTCACGTTCGATACGCTTGAGCAAAATGTTTTCCTCCTTCACTTCTGGCTATTTAGACGCTCAAAAGCAATCAAAATAAACAGCCATTAATTAGCTGCTTTATTTGAAATCTTGTTCAATTATCAAATAAACAATGCTCCAAATTTGCGTTTGCCTGAATGTGTTTGCCAAGTCTTCGCTGCATTTGTCTATTGCGTGCAATGCGAAAATAATTTCTCACTTTCACGTTCGATATGCTTTATAAATTTTTTCCGCTTCGTGTATATTTTGAAACACTTAAAAACCAAGGCCATCTTAAAATGGCTTATTTTTTAGGAATCTTTTTTAATGATAGGCTGTGTAAAAATTCTACGAGAGGTGGAATTCAGAGGTCTGCTATTTATTCAGATTACTGACACTCTTTCAATCTAACACAGCAGCCTGGTTAGGTCTGTCTGCTTCTCATTATCTCTTCTTAATCATTAGTGGCCACATTTTGGTTTTGATCAGTCAGTTGGCTGAATAAACGGCTTGATTGCAAGTTAGGCAAAGTACACGGGAATTGATTTAAGGTAAGCTAATTAGGCCAAGGCGATGGAGGCTGTCCAACCTCGCTGGTAATTAGCGGACTTCAAATCACAGTTTTCTTCCCGGAAGCATTTCAAGTGACCGCATTAGGTATGTGTCATAGAAAAGGTAATAAGCAAGCACGTCTTTCTGCCTCATAGTGGCAGTTACTTTTATTGCGCTTGCGATAACCGCGATTCCGTATATCGTGCAGCCCTAATAGAAGGCTGTACGAAAGTCTCTCAAGAATTTCTAATTCTGTTGCCTCCATTTTCTGAAGGCCCTGTAGAATTGGCGTTGATACAGAAGATTCAGCAACTTTCTCTGCAAAAGAGGAAAATAATAATTGAGAACGCGTAATCTAATTTGACCAATACTGACACTACACCTAATGGAAAACATTTTACTGCTGATATGAACTCCTACATTTGGAAGCTGTGATACAGATTTTCTATCCTGGCCCTCCACCTCAAAATAAAATTGATCAGTTTCTGAATTGCATTTGGATCTTTGTCATCAAAAAAATTTAACAAAAATCACTGCGATTACAAGTAAACCATTACTGAGTGGCCGTGTGATGGAGTTGGCTAGCTATATGCCAACATGAGAATTACCGTTAAGGCACTTGCTGAAAATACGTTTGCTTTCAATTAAATTGCGCGATTCAGTTGAGTGATAAACAGAATCTTAAGCTCTTGGCTATCTCACAAAGAAGTTATGACACCATCTGAGTAAAGTAAGCGTTTGTTGCAAGCCGTGACGAGCAGCTCGCAACAAACGCATAATTTACTCAACTCGTGTCTTAACCACGTCATTACTTATGTGAGACGACCACTCGTACATGATCATCGCAATTTTACCAACTTTAAGAATACTATCGCGAATGTTATATTAGTTCTCTTTACCTGCACAAAGTGCCGATTTGTGCGTGTCACTCTGCTCATGTTTGACTATCGAGTCCAACTTAAACCTGCTGGATCCCACAGCAAAACTGGAATTCTTCTTCCTGTCGAACTTCTTACAGAATTCGCATATCATTACATTTCGATCATAGTCGTAACCAGCCAAGGTCTGTCAACAGTCCAGTTTTTTTTTTTTTTTTTTTTTTTTTTAAAGTGCGTTTTACTTTCTTTAGATTTTGGTCGGTCGTGTCCGCGGTAGAAGTCGGCCGTTTTCTCCAGACACTGTCCCCTTCTCGTTCAAGCTCTTCAGCGGCTGGCATGTCTCTCGAAAGATCGCCCGCTGATCCAGTTGCCGTTTCCTGGATGTTTGATCCAGATCGCGAAATAAAACCAAGTATACTGGATTGTTTAACTTTATGGTTCTCCATCCTCCTAAACGAACCGCCTATTAAACTTAGGGAAGATGTATAGAGTAATATGACCTGCACAGATCATGCTTCCATCATAGCGCTCGAGCAACCATACCGAATTCCAACGAGCCCATTTTTCATTAGGAAACGAGGAGGTTCACATACGGGTAACTCGTGACTAGGACCCTCCATCACTCTCATATTATCCACATTGCTAAACACGGCGCATGAGCAGTGAATTAGCCTGTACTCTCCCTGTAGAGGATTTTTCAGTGACGAAAACGAGTAATGGCTGGCAGCCGCGGAGAGTTCGACTCATTTTGACTAGGCGCCAGAAAGGATCAACTACAACATCCATGGCTTTGACACCTACGAGCCATTGTCGACTAGCGGCGCAATTTCCAGGCGCCAAAATAAATAATTACTCGCATATGGCGAGCAGGCGACCGATTATTTTGAGCCCTGCATTGACCACTCCCTGTGAGATTACTCACTCATTGAGTTATTCCGCCCCTGAGCTGCATAGAGCATAACATTGAGTTGGTCAGTCAGCGCGACCAATACACAGGTACTCCTTGCACCAGGGTCAATAAAAGGCCATTGCAAAATGTGCACTTTTGTCATAAGTCACAATGCCACAGATGTCACAAGTCATGAGGGAGCGTGCCATTGGCATGCTGAACACTGGGATATCTGTGACAGCAGTGTCAACACACTTGAATGTGCATCATTCCACCATCAGCCGGTTGAGAAGTCGATTCAGAGAGACTGGCAGCACTGTGAATCGTCCACATGCCCCACGACTACGTGTGACCACGCCCACACAGGATCGGCACATGCGGCTCCGGCACCTCCGTCATCGGCTCCGACCAGCCACCAGGACAGCTGACGAGACCGTCGGACTGCACAACAGGCGGATATCAGCTCAGACTGTTCGAAACCGCCTGAGGGAGGCAGACCTCTGAGCCCGCCAACCGCACTTAGGTCTCGACTTGACCGCGATCGCCGTCCATCATCGGTACAGGCTCGACTGGGCCAATCATAACCTTCGCTGGATGGTTGCACGGTGGAGGACAGTGTTATTCAGCAATGAATCACGATTCCAAGTGTACCGCGCTGATGGCAGACAACGCGTATGGTGATGTGTGGGCGAACGTTACGCTGACACCAATGTCGTGCGTCGGGTGGCACATGGTGGTGCAAGTGTAATGGTATGGGCAGGCATATGCCATGGACAGCTTACCCGTCTGCATTTTGTTTAGGGTGACTTGAACGGGCAGTGTTACCGCAAAAAGATCCTGAGACCCATAGTCATACTGTTTGTGCGACTCCATCACGTGACATTCCAGCATGATAATGCCCAGCCACACACTGTCCGGATCTGCTCAGAGGTTCTTGATGAGGAGGATGTCCCTTTTCTTAATTGGCCAGCATTTTCACCCGATATGTCGCCAATTGAACACCTTTGGGATGGATTGGCGGGTCAGACGTGTTCCGGTTCCAGAAAACGTGCACCAGCTCCAAGTTGCGCTGCAGGAGGAATGGGACAACATTCCACAGGCCACTATTGACAACCTTGTGAGCTTTACTTGATGCCGATGGTGGACAAACTCATTACTGAGTGCTGTGAGCTCTGCCCGCTGACACCTGGTGGGTTCAGGCTGTGATAACTCATGAATTGTGTACAGTAAATTGTTTATCATGTTTCTGTTGCTTCAATATTAAGGCAGGAATAAAATAATAATGGTTTTGTTGAAATATTTCCCGACTGATAAAAAATAATTTGAATAAAATCACTTTGTGCATTTATATTTTTGTTCAGTGTAAAAATGGTTGCTTTGTTCGTTGCTCAAGTGCCTGCCGTTGGCCAGCTGGGCACTCGTCAAGAAGATTCTAAGCTTGTTCATGGTTGGGTATCCTCCGCCCTCATTCTGAACTTGCGAGGATTCAGCCAACGAGTGTAAAGAAGCAGTATTCACGGGCACGTGCTTCGGAGGAGAGCTGTGAACCGTCCCTCTCTCCTGAATTGGCAACGGGGGTTGCATTCGAGCAAGCCTTGTACGTAGTTCCCCAATTTGGCATTCCAGATTCGGGTGAGATTGGAGATGCCAAATTTAAATCGAAAAAAAAAAAGTATCAGCTCGAACATCTTGTCTTTGTAGTGTACTCAATTGAATATTGGTCGAAAAAGATTTTCAAATCATTGTATTCTGTTTTTATTCACGTTTTACACAATGTCCCAACTTCGTTGGAATTTAGGTTTGTATAAAAATGGCAAAGAAATGTTGAAGGCAACATTACTCCTGTGGAACATGAACACCTAGTTACACCTTGATAATAGTGCTTAGTAAATTCACGTATTCCATTTTAATTCTTATTGATCTAATCTTTCTGATGCCTTACCTTGAGCAGGTGCTCCTCAAGGTGCAAAAATGTATTTTATGCTTTCTTTGATTAAATGCTGGGTGTTTTGTGCCACTGAGATCTGCTTGGGTTGTCAACCTTGCTGTTCTGAACTTTGTTATCCCAGTGATTCATTTTACGATGGGACTGATGAACTCCAGAGAGAACAAATATGACCTGTTCCTTTGCACAGAATCACCGCTTATGCTATTGCTGAGTGACGAGTGAGATTTGAGTCAGATCTTTTCACACATCACAGACTTGTGCCAGAGAGCTAGTTCTCTTTGTTCTCCGGCTTATTTAGTGAAAACTCCTTGACTTTCTCAAGAGGGAGGCGGTGGTCTTTGCAGTTGCTATGGCCACAAATACTGTTGAACTTACCAGTGATGACATAATAAAAGTAAGATATGCTTCATCTTAGTTGCACTAGAATGATTTGACCAATGCCAATGTCCATGGTATCTGTAACTTTCTCTACTGTTTGAACTTAATCTTTGGCTCGTTAGTACATTAGTACCATAATGAAGTTACGGCCTAAATAATCTCCCCTTTTCTGGTATTCTTTGTTTAACTTCAGTTTTTTTCAGTTTTATTGCATCACCTCAAGGCTTTCATCCAAAAAAAAAAAAAACAAAAACAAAAGTGTGCCAAATGAACTGTGTCCAAGCAATCTATCAGTAATATTGCGGAAAATTGAAATCCACAGTAATACGTAGCTACTGTTGCAGTATTATAGCCTCCACATCACAGCACTGAGAACACTGTGCACCTACCGCCTCCACAGATTCTGCTTGTAAGGTGGGTTTTGTGTTGCTATGACAACATTGTACAACCAGGCCTTCATACATAGCCCGGTAGAGTAGCCTAACGGGGAAGTTCATGGGATGGTATTGGATTGTGTTTCTCACATATCTGCAATCGTGTGCATGCTACCAAAGTAAAATAGATTTGGTATAAGGCAGTCAGTGGCTTCCCCTTAGAGAACTGCCATTTGTTTTATTAGTCATTTAGGGACTCTTCAACCCATGGAGGGAAAATTGCATTTTGTGTACACTGATGAGACAAAACATTATGACTACTCACAGATGTGGCAAATAATATTGAGCAGCGCAGAACAACGGCACATGTCAAGGTTTGGGGTATATTTGACTGTAAATGAACTGTCGGTTCTCATAGTTGAAATGTTGGTTGTGGGAGAAATGGGCAGGCTTATAGCAGGCCAATATAGTAATGCCAACAGGGCTCCATATCAAGTCAGGGCTGTATGTTAACTTGTTCTGCTCATAGCACTGGTGCTACAGAGGTTCACAGTCTTGTAGCACTAGACAAAAACTTGTAGCACAGTAAAAGAATCTGTTACATCTCTTAAACCAACCACAAGTAGTGCAGTTTATCATTTAAAGACATATAGGGCCGGTTTCACAGATACAAATTAAGCTTAATCCTAGACTGAATTTAATTTTCAATAGAGAATCTCCATACAAAACTCTATTTAGTCCAAGACTATGCTTAAGCCATGTCTGTGAAACTGGCCCATAAAATACTAGATAGTGACTTTTTCTCACAAAAAGACATTGTATCTTGGATTTGCAGTCGTCACGCGTCCGCGTCCTGGCCCAGAACTACCCCTGCGTGAGGGAAGCGATAGAAGATAGATGATAGTGATAGAAGAACAACAGTATGAATATCATGTGACATTTTTGCTTCAGAAAACTGATTTTTCTTAACTACTAATTTGAATACCACTGGTTCTCTATAGATGAAGTGGTCGCTATAGAGTACAACATTTTTATCTGTGACAAGGGAGCATTTTTGGAATTGCTGGATATATAGTATGGGTAAGTATATTGAGCAGTTTGCACACTAGGCTTAGGTGAGGAGTTTAATTCATGCAACTCTTGAAAAACAGGGTTGGGACTGAACTGGCCAGTATTCTAAACTGTGTTCGAACTGTGTGGTGAATATTCGGTAAGTGATCCGGGTGTGCCGTCCAGTGAGAGAATAGTGTAACTGCGTGCATAAATAGAGCAGGTCCATGTCCGCTGGCATTAACATCTGCTCAGACGGGTTATGGACCGGACCGGAACGTATATTTAAAAAAAAGAAAAGAAAAAAAAAACCACTCGCACGTACGAACTCAAGCCATAAAAACCACCGTTGAAACCAGCTGACCACAATAATCGCGAAACAGTACAAATCTTATTTCAATTGTATTTCATTGTGATTCCACATTAGTTCTTTGTAAGTTTTCTTGATGCAAATAAAATGACTTCAATTCATTTATTCATTCACTCATTATTCTTAGTAAATTATGTACGGCATGACAGGCTATTTGATTTGTTTAAAGGATTTTTTTTTTTTTTTTTTTTTACAAGAATAGAACAAAGTCAAACGATATCAGACAGAGTTGTGAAGGATTGAGAATATTTCAAGAAATTAACAGAATAAATATATATCCGCGTTTGCTGATGTGCTATGCAAAGAGCTACGGGGAATAGAGTTCCTGTCGCTAGCAGTGGCGGCCGGTGGACAGAGAGCCTTTAAGTTATCTGCACGAATATTCCTCGGAGGTTTAGCTTATCTTAATGGTCATGCTGGCAAACAGATGCTGATGACACACGGAATGCACACTCACTCACTGTCTTTATATTTTTTTCAATGTAGAACATTCACAACATAATGCCCCTGTTAGTGAGTGGGTGAGTGTACATTTCGAGCCTGTATACTGATGGGTGATGACGACAAACAGATTCATTGACGTATACGCTTCGATTCCAGACAGCAAGGATGGAAATACGTTTACTCAATAGAAAAAAATCTCAGCTCCGTCGATAATTTCGTGTTTCGTTTTAACCGTCTGTTCATCGGATTATGAAAGAAGACTGAAAATGAACGCCCCATTTTTTGACTGAGGTAAAAAAAAAAAAAACGCGTATTTAAAGGGGAATATATTACATATTGATCAAGCATTGAACTCAGCAAAAGAACTGAATGGCATTGCTTGCTTCGGCTTCCTGTAAACAAGTACGCGCAAATCTGCAAATTCGTGAGCATTTCAGGTTCGATGTACTGAGTAATAACACCTCGGAAACTTAAACTGGCCTTTCATTCTGCCGAATAGTCTTACTAAATTAGTTAATTGTCTGATTGCTAATCAAGCAAAGGGGAGTAATCGTTTTCTTTACGGTGAGGATTCTGCCTCACCTAACTAACCTCCGAGGTGGCACCGTTTCACGTCTCGCTCTCTCGCACACACACAAGGCCTCTGTCTCATCGCACCGGTGCTACAACAGTTCATTCATTCATCGCACGGACTAATTTTCATGTCGCACATGCGACATATATGTCGCATTGTACAGCCCTGCAAGTGAAGCCATTTGTCTGTAAAAATTGTCACTTATATTTGTAACCAATGCTGCATGAAATACAGCAAAGTTTACTTTCAGCTTCCCTTTGTTTATCTCAAAGACCATTAGAATGCACCCCTGTGGAGTTCTGATGTTCTTTTATTTCATTATCAAATAAAAATAGTCACTACACTTCTCAGTCTGTTATCTGACTTTATTTCAAATCTGCTCATTACAAAAATTTAAAATTATTCTCTCATTCTGCAACACATACAGAGATGAGGGCATTAGAGATGTGCAGATTGCGGTTATGTCCACTGGAACCGCGGATGGGGTGGGTAGGTCATAAAGATTAAGATTTTGATTAATAGGGGATGGGTTGTAGGTGGGTGAAATAATGCATAATTGACATGAAAATATTCATTTCATTGTCCAAAATGTGATCATATTTTTAACTTCACCAGGCACAAATTAGCCAACTAGGAGCTGCCGGATAGCTCACTCGGTAAAGCATCGCGTTGCAAAGCAGAAGTGACTGTAAGGGCGCGGGTTCGATCCCTGTCTCGTACCAGCCGGCAGTGGTCGGCAGCTCTTTTCAGAGTAGCGCGCAATTGGCCAATGCGCTACAGGGATGCAAATTGGGAAGGGTCTGCCGGGATAGGGTATTGAAAATAATAAGTTCTCAGGGGCCTCCTGTTGGCCAGATGGGCGCTCGTTAGGAAGATTCTAAGCTTGTTCATGTTCGGGTATCCTCCGCCCTTGTTCTGAGCTTGCGAGGTTTCGACCAATGAGTGTATAAGAAGTGGTGGCGACGGGCACGTGCTTTGGAGGAGAGCCGCGAGCTGTCTCACTCTCCTGTGTTGGCAATACGGGGCCGCATATGCGAAAAGCCTTGTACGTAGTTCCCCAATTGGACATTCCAGATTCGGGTGGGATTGGAGATGCCAAATCTAAAAAAAAAAAAAACAAAAAAAACAAATTAGCCGACAAGACACTTACTGCGCCTTAGCTCAAAATTTTGCGTCAATTTTCGACAGCAATGGAGTAGAGTGGCCATTTCCATAGCACCAAAAAGGAGGATACTCTGTCGGATTCTGTGAAGTAGGGCTGTGCAAATTGGAAAAAATCAAATATCGCAATATTTTGGACTAAATACCTTGATATGGATAATTTAGGATGATATTGTGAGCATGATTTGCTGTTTCACAAAATATTTGTACAATGAGATTTTTGATAAATACTCATCAGTAATGCCTATATAATAGCTAAGTGGGTAAAGTCAAATAATAGTAATATTAATAATACTAGTAATAATGCAGCCTTTAAAACCAGGAAAAAAACAACACTTATGTCATATCACCGTATAAACATTTCCAAAATCAGACGCCACATCTAGTCAAAAGTAATCCCAAACCTATAACATTTGAGACCGTAGTGTATTCATCACATAGTTGACTGTCTCATTTGCGATACTTCTGTCCTTTCCTGGCTGCTTCCAACAGTTTTTTGTTTGCAAGGAATTTCCGGTTCATGTCTGTGCACTCAGAGGTACTTTTATTCCACAGTCTACACTCCTGTATGACTGATGATGTTTGACTGCTTGATTAGGGTTGGGCAATTAACCGAATCGCAATTATTTTCAGCGCAATAAAAGTAACTGCCTCTATGGAGCAGACAGACGAGCTTGCTTATTACCTTTTCTGTCACACCACTTTAATTTAGAGTTGAACAAACGTCAAAGGCCTTTGAAATGCTTCCAGGAAGAAAAGTGCGATTTGAAGTCCGCTAATTACCAGCGAGGTTGGACAGCCCCTATCGCCTTGTCATAATTAGTTTACCTTAAATCAATTCCCGTGTACTTTGCCTAACTTGCAATCAAGCCATTTATTCGGCCAACTGACCAATCAAAACCAAAATGTAGCCTATAATGATGAAGAAGAGATAATGAGAAGCAGACAGACCTAACCAGGCTACCGTGTTAGATTGAAAGAATGGCAATTATCTGAATTAATAGCAGACCTCTGAATTCCACCTCTCATTGTAGAATTTTTACGTATTATTAAAAAGATTTCTGAAAAATAAACCTCAAAGATGGCCCTCATTTTTAAGCATTTAAAAATATACGCGAAGTGGAAAACATTTTGTGAAGCATATGGAACGCGAATGTGAGGAATTATTTTTGCATTGCATGCAATAGACAAATGCACCTAATTAATAATTGAACAAGAGTAATTGGAAATATAGTAATTCATAGCTCTTGATTTTTGTTACTTTTGAACGTCTAAATAGCCTACCGTGAAGGTGGAAAACGTTTTGTTTAAGCGTATCAAACGTCACATGTGAATTGTTAACGCATTCTCTCGCAGCGCAGCCAAATGTTAAACTAGAAATAATCTAGCAAACACATGCTGACAAATCTGTCATGTTTTATGGTCATTTAAATTTCAAAATGTGACAAAATAAAAATGATATCTAAATAAATTAGGCTGCCTTCCAATTTAAATAGTTCATTGAACAAATCAGCTATTTGATTGCAAATTGAGCATAGTAAATGGGAAGGGGATGAGAGCAATTGCCGGGTAGAGGATGATGATTTTGAAGACCTTAACTTTGCATTGTTCAGCACGTAATTTGCCTGAATGTGTTTGCTAGATTATTATGTTTGGCCGCTGTGTGCGAGTGCGATAACAATTTACATTTCACGTTCGATACGCTTAAACAAAATGTTTTCCACCTTCACTGTAGGCTATTAGACGCTCAAAAGTAACCAAAATCAAGAGCCATGAATTACTTTATTTCAAATTAATCTTGTTTAATTATCAAATAAAAAATGCTACAAATTTGCGGCACAGATTTGCCTGAACGTGCTTGCCAAGTCTTCGGTGCATTTGTCTAATGCTTGCAATGTGAAAATAATTTCTCTCTCACATTCGCGTTCAATATGCTTCACAAAATGTTGTCCACTTCGCGTATATTTCTACACGCTTAAATATCAGGGCCATCTTAAAATGATTTTATTTTTAAGAAATAATAGCCTATGTAAAAATTCCACAATGAGCCTGGTTAGGTCTGTTTGCTTCTCATTAGATCGTCTTCATCATTATAGGCCACATTTTGGTTTTGATTGGTCAGTTGGCTGAATAAATGGCTTGATTGCAAGTCAGGCAAAGAACACGGGAATTGATTTAAGGTAAGCTAATTATGACAAGGCGATAGGGGCTGTCCAACCTCGCTGGTAATTAGCGGACTTCAAATCGCACTTTTCTTCCTGGAAGCATTTCAAAGGCCTTTGACGTTTGTTCAACTCTAAATTAAAGATGTGTGTCATAGAAAAGGTAATAAGCAAGCTCGTCTGTCTGCTCCATAGAGGCAGTTACTTTCATTGCGCTGAAAATAATCGCGATTCGGTTAATTGCCCAGCCCAAGTTTCAAGAGTTTGCATGTTGAACAATACGTTTGCTCATGACGCTACCTAATAGAGGCGAATGGCTCCAGGGTGGTGACTCGCCGCAAAATCAAAATCAAGCAAACGTGTTGTTCAACATGCAAGCTCTTGAAACGCTTCTTAACATTCTGCATATTGAACGCACCTGGGCTACACAGTACAACTCGTGACGTCACTCAAAATCGGGCCGATTTCGGAGCGAAATCTAGGTGATCTGAGTAGCGTTATTTTCTAGCTTTCCTTCAGATTTTTCCACTACTAGGAGTAATTTCTGACGAAGAAAGGTGAATATTCATACAACTTATGAGTTTTCCTGTCTATTCAATTAAAATTTGACCAGGTTGAAAATCAATATATTTCTACTTTAAATTTACACCATTATATGAATGATAAAATAGGGATGTTCGTGTTCAGCTCGAGGCTGCGACGGTGGACGGACGCATTTTTTTAAAACCGGACTGTCCGGCCTAAAACAGGACGGATGGCCACCCTACAATGGAGGCAAGAAAGGTAAGACAGAAAATTTAAAAAGGAGCACTCAAAACAAAGAGCAGAACAGTTTGTTGTGGGAGCGCGATAGTGAAGTCATTAACCATAATGACGCGTCAAGTGCAGGGTATGTCATATGCAGGCTTGGGGAGTAACGGAATACATGTAACGGCGTTACGTAATTAGGATACCAAAAAAATTTAACTGTATTCCGTTACAGTTACACACAAAAAAAATGTAATTAAATTACAGTTACATTCTGTAAAACATGGGGATTACTGGATTACAATTGTAAATTAGTCTGTAATCAAGAATAACAAGAAGAAGAACAAGAAGAAAGGAGATCTAGAGGTAAAAAACGCATGTTTATCACAGCACTGTACTAGAGTCACAGCACTCCTCCAGAACCCGACTGTAATTGTCAGTTGTTAACTTGTCAATCGTGGCATCCAGCTCTGTGGGTAAAAATGCGTTCAACAGGTGGAAATTTCGGGATCATTTTGTATTAAAGGATAATAAGGGAAGCAATGTCACTGTACAGAGCAAGTTTTGCCTTCTTGTTGTCAAAATCCTGTCGGCCTCAAAGGACTCAATGTCCAATTTGGGGAAACATTTCCAGGTAAGACAGACAATCCTGCTAGCTCAGCTAACTTACCCAATTTACCCAACCTGTAACCATTTCTTCCTAATGAAAATAGTTCTGGTTGTAAGTGTGATACTGGTGAATGGGATGGTGTTTGGGCAAAAACAAGCTCCAGCCTGCTATAAATAGCTGTAGTTGACTTGAAGTTTGATTATGAAGTGTTTTTACTATTAGCTACGTAGCATTAGCCTCATGAGCATCAATACTTCTACCGGGCAGTGCCCGCTTTTCCGAAAGCCCAGTAGTCCGTGATATGCTCTCCGTCAGTGTCCAAGTAGAAAATAATGAAATAAAGATGCAACAAACCAATTTGGTTATGTTCTGGCAGATAAAGCAGTTTATTTGCTTCAACTTTCTGGAACCTTTTATAAGTAATTGTTTTCAGATGGAGATTATAGTAATATTTTCTGTACTTGCTGCTTTTTCCTTTTAGTTTTTTTACTTCCTTCATGTGAAAAATTGTGACTATCCGCTACTCAGTCTTTGATATTTCGTGCATCCAAAATATACAACGGTACATGTAGTTACACTTTAGTTCCAATAGATGGCAGTCTAAGACCATAATCATGACGCTATGGTTTTGTATATTCTTTAATGCCGATAGTTGCCATTTTTACCTCCGCTAAGGTTATGTAATTGTTGAAATCTGTTTGTTTGTTAGTTAATTAGCAACATTATGGGAAAACTAATGGACAGATTTACACAAAATTTTCACAGTAGGTGGGAATTGGTCTAACGTAGATCCCATTAGATTTTGGGCTAGATCCGGAAGGGATTTAGCAGCTGGGGGGACTGCTGGTCCTTGGCGGAGGTATGCGCTCTCTGAGTGCTCTTGTTTTGGATATGGTATACATGGCACGTCTTAACATCAGTCTTCACATCAATACAATGATGCTTAGATGTCCTTTTTATATATTCTAGTACTATCTATCAGGACTGGTGCCTGAATTGAAAATTCGGGGGCAAAGATACATCCTTTTATAACAACAATTAGTCCTAGCTAGTTCTCTGTCTTTTTCCTTAATGAACACATTTTCCAATTATAGTAATAATCAAGTGAATGAAGCATTTTTTCCCCCACAAAAATACAGCGAGTGGAGGATATTTTTGATACTTAAAAGTGACATAGTTCTATTGTTTTACGAAATACACAAGTATGTATAAAGCACGTATAAGTTCCTTCATTGTAATTTATTTTCTCTTGTCTGTCTTTGTTCATTTTTGGTATTAAAGTAATCCGAAAGTAATGGAAAGTAATCAGTTACATTACTTATTTATAATGGTATTTGGATTACGTCACTGATTACATTTTTTTTACAGGTAATTAGTAACTGTATCGGAATACATTTTTAAAGTAACCCTCCCAAGCCTGGTCATATGCAACAGCTGGGAAGTGCTATATAGTTATGATTCTATACCTTTTGGAGTTGTGGATCACTTTCTGATCAGTTGTTAATTGCATTAATTCTATTAAGAACTCAATGACAAAATTTGTGTCTTTTTAAAGGTTTTATTCTCTTCTGCCGTGATACCAAACACATAGTGAGCAGTATTTTCACGGAAAATTGTTTTCTTCTGAGCTACTATTTAAGCTGTAGTGCATCAAATTTAGTATTATCGGATCACTATATCTGACGGCAAAGTCCATTACTGCGCAACTCTCCGAGAATGGGCCGTAAAAAAATATCTTAAAACGATACTCCACTCATTTATCATATTTGAAAAGGCACAATTATTCGCTAGATTATCATAATCTCTACCAATCCTGAAATTTTCGTTGATTTCTGAGGTTGTTTACCATTTTAAATCGATTTTTTTTGGCATGGATCTGCATTTATGATGTGCGCCGCCATTCTTACCAAGTCACATGATTCCACAAAGGGAAGTGACGCCAGCTGTGCTGTAAACAACCGACCAGGGCAACAAATGTTCGGCTAAACTGTTATGATCGCAATAAATCAAAATGCGTATTGCATGATTTCAGATTGAAACACTGCCATGTTAGTCACAAAACACTCGCTATTGCACTTACTTGACAAGAGACATCCTTTTTGCCCCACTGGCTTAGGTTTTATCTAGATTCTATTCAGGATCCAGCAGTATAGTTAGAATGCAGTAGTACAATCTGCGCTTCGCTCTACTGCCTTTGAGCCAGAAACTGTGCACCAGATAATTAGATCTAAAGTGCATGAACAGACAGTTTTTGGTGAATGAACAGAAAATTCTTGGTCCAGGCAACATTGACGAAAATTAATCATGGCTTATTAGCATACACTGTCCACATTGTAATAATACAAAGCTTTCTCATGCGGTGCGTTTCCCAAGAGCACATTTGCTCTCTACGTTACCACCCTACATAGTTCGTCCGTTCAGTCAATGATTCCAGCTATGTAAGTTAGCATCAGTGCTTTTAGGAAACGCACCCCAGTCTGCTGCTAACCTGAGCTTGCATGTCATTCCCTACCGGTCGGTGTTCTGTCAATTTCTCCTTCCTGTCAAGATACAGCGCCCTCCATAATTATTGACACCCCTGGTAAAGATGTGTTCTTTAGTTTCAAATAAATTCATTTTTTTTCTAAATAATATAGGACCACAATGAAAAAAAGAGGAAAATCCAACCTTTAATTCAAGTGCATTTATTCAGTGGGAAAAAAATCCCACATTAAGAAATAATTCTTTTACATCACATCATGTGTGCCACAATTATTAGCACCCCTGATGTTAATACTTTACACAACCCCCTTTTGCCAACAAAACAGCACCTATTCTTCTCCTATAATGTTTCACAAGATGGGAGAATACAGAAAGAGAGGGATCTTCGACCATTCCTCTTTGCACAATCTCTCTAAATCATCCAGCGACCTGGGTCCTCTCCTCTGCACTCTCCTCTTCAGCTCACTCCACAGGTTTTCAATGGGGTTGAGGTCTGGGGACTGAGATGGCCACGGGAGGAGCTTGATTCTGTGTCTGGTGAACCATTTCTGTGTAGATTTGGCCACATGTTTAGGGTCATTATCTTGCTGAAAGTGATGAACCATCTTCAGCTTTCGGGCAGAGGCCACCAGATTTTGATTTACATTGTCCTGGTATTTCAAAGCGTTCATGATGCCATGCACCCTAACAAGGTTCCCAGGGCCTTTGGAGGAGAAACAGGCCCACAGCATCACCGATCCTCCCCCATACTTCACAGTGGGCATGAGGTGCTTTTCTGCATACTCATCTTTTGTGTTCCGCCAGACCCACTTAAGAGTGTTTGTTGCCAAAAAGCTCTATCTTGGTCTCATCTGACCAAAGCACACGGTCCCAGTTGCAGTCCCAGTACCGCTCAGCGAACTCCAGACGTTTGCGTTTATGATTGTGAGTGAGAAAAGGTTTTTTCCGTGCATGCCTCCCAAACAGCTTGTTTGCATGAAGATAGCACCTGATGTTTGTTTTGGAGACTTTGTGACCTCAAGATGCTACCATTTGTTGCAATTCTTTAACAGTGAGCTTTGGAGAACTTTTTATTTTTCTTACCATCCTCCTCACTGTGCGTGGTGGCAAAATAACCTTGCGTCCTCGTCCAGGCTTGTTTACCACTGTTCCAGTTGTTTTAAACTTCTTGATGATTCCTCTGACAGTAGATATGGGCAGGTGCAGGCGAGTGGCTATTTTCTTGTAACCATTGCCTGACTTGTGAAGGTCGACACACATCTGCCTTACTTGAATGGTGTGTTCTTTTGTCTTTCCCATGTTGAAGAGTGGATAAGAGAAATGGCCTCTGTGTCACGTCATATTTATACCTGAGGGAAGCAGGAAGTGATGAATTACTAATTAAATGTTCCTAGATACTCTGATCAACTTTGTAAGCTACTGTAGAAATGACAGAAATACTTCAATTACATTTATTTCCTAGGAATTGTTAGGGGTGCTTATAATTGTGGAACGGGTGATTTTATGAAAAATAATTATTTCTTAGTCAGGGATTTTTTTTTTCCCCTTAAAATTCACTTGAGTTGAAGGTTACATTTTTCTACAATTTTCAGTGTGAGAGTATGCTTCTGCAATAAAAATTGAATTTATTTTAAGGCTTTTAACAAATCTTAACCAGGGGTGCCAATAATTATGGAGGGCGCTGTATGCTACCTTGCAGTTCTGCACACGTACAAACCCACAATCTTGGGCTCTATTTCTTCCCTTGCATCTTAAATATCATATAAAATCTTAAATACTGTTTTTTTTTAAGTGCGCTAATTGCATGTTCACACTGGCTTTTCCTGAAAATGCCTAAGCCAGTGGGGCAAAAAGGATGTCTCTTGTCGAGTAAGTGCAATAGTGACAGTGTTTTGTGACTAACACGGCAGTGTTTCGGTATGAAATCATGCAATATGCGTTCTGATTTATTGCGATCATAGCAGTTCAGCTGAACATTTGTTGCCCTGGCCGGTTGTTTACAGCACAGCTGGCGTCACTTCCCTTTGTGGAATCATGTGACTTGATAAGAATGGCGGCGCTCATCATAAATGCAGATCCATGCCAATAAAAATCGATTTAAAATGGTAAACAACCTCAGGAATCAACGAAAATTTCAGGATTGGTAGAGATTATGATAATCTATCCTATAATTGTGCCTTTTCAAATTTGATAAATGAGTGGAGCATCCCTTTAAATATTCGCGATTTCAGAAATTATTATTGATACAATCAACTAACCACATCTTGTTTGGTGCTATTAACACCAACAAAATTCAAATGAGCTTACTTAAACAGCAAAAGCAGGTGAAAATAGCCTAACAGAAACATGGAACGCCTTCCAAGTAAATTAAGTTTTGACTAGCGAGAGAATTATCATTAGTTAACTTAGAACCCAACAAGAGTGTATTGTGAATTGTTTTTAATGACTGGGTGGGAAGTATTTTCTGTACATATACCATGGTTTGAAGGTAGCTTTGTTATATTGAAAAGGCAAATTGAATTGGAGCCAAGAATAAGTTCTCAAGTAATCATTTAACGTCATGTCGACACTCTGAGACGACCTCCAGTGAACACAAATGTACAATTATGCTCATGCACATTGTCCTACATACCTGTATAACCTTTAACACACGTATGGCGTAGAGGTGGAGTGAGATGTTCATGCAGGTGCTGGTCTAGAAATCGGATAAAATAATTATTTCGGGTGGGTGGTGGTTGGATGATTTAAGCGGATTCAGATGACTCAAGAGCCGATCCGTGCATCAGTTTGTCAGTTTTTGTTTTTGTTTTTTTTTTTTTCCTCTGACAAACAGGTACACAAGACTTACGCTACAGCTAAACCCTGAGGGAAGGATTCCGGTCAAAAAGTAAGATTGGTTTTAAGACCTCTCTGCATTGTGTCTCACTTGAGCAGGTTTATATTGCCTTGACATGTTATATTAATAAATGTCGAATAAACATGGCATAAAAGTGCACTGGCCTCAATCCAATCTTTATTTGTCTTTGCGTTTCCCTCACAATGAAATGAAAGCTTTTTTTTTTTTTTTTTTAGGAGTGCCAAATCTGTGTTTTTGAAAAAAGAAACAAACCCCCTCATTTATTTGTGTGTCACAGTTCAAGACGAATGTTTACTGAACCCATGCCAGAGTCTGTTTTTGCAATGGTCTGGCTCATAAATGTGTGTTGTTGTCTGATGCGGTTTTCCTCCCCCTCTTTAGCATCTTGCGGATGTTCTCTGCTGATAGAAAACGCGTGGAGACGGCTCTGGAGAGCTGCAGCGTCCCATCTGGACGGGTGAGATGGCCATTCTGGCTGGATTTATTGTTTAAACGTCAGCCAGCATACTTTTCCTTACACTCTCAAAAACAAGGTGGTCCTTTTAATGCATTAAGAAACAGATACCAAAATATAATGCGTACCCTTTAAATGCCAAAATGGCTCCAAAATTACTGGCACCTTTGACTGGCAATGCAGAAGTATATTCTGCATTTAGAATGCGTTGTATATTCTATACATATTCGATATTCTAAAAATGTACATTCATAGGGAAACTCTAAATAACGTGTGAAAAATACTGAATGATATAATTGTTCCAATGGAAACAACCAAAGTCATTTCCTGATTTAGTTAAAAATCAATATCCTCCCAATCAAGGTTTCAAAATTAATGGCACCCTTAAAGATTATTGGAAATAACGTTTACTAAAATTAAACCAGGCATTAAATTCCACTTATTTAGGTTGTATCTAAGTGTTAAGGAACTACATTGAGCCATTACATCACTTCCTGTTTCACTAGGTCATAAAAATGAGCTAACACGCATGCAGTATCCCTTTGTCGTCCAAAACCATGAAGAAAACAAAACAACTGTCAGTTCAAAAGAGGCAGATGGTCATAGACCTTCATTAATTTGGTAATGGCCACAAGAAGATTCACGAACAATTGAATATGCCACTGAGCACTGTTAGGGCAACTATTAAAAAAATTCCGAAGACATGGAACTGTTGAAAACCTCAAGGATAGAGGACGCAACTGAATTTTGCCCCCCAGAATACTGAGGAAGATGGTGAGAGAGGCAGCAAAATCCCCAAGAATCACTGTGAAGGAATTGCAGGCCATGGTGGCATCACCAGGTTTTACAAAGCACCGTCAGGCACCACCTCCCCAACCTCAGGCTCTTTGTAAGGGTTGACAGAAGAAAGTGTTTTATGACCAGAAGACATAGAGGCAAGTGCTTGGAGTTTGGAAACCATAATTTAAATTATGACTGGAACAAGGTGCTTTGGACAGATGAGATCAAAATTGCGCGTTTCGTTCTGATACAGCATCAGCATGTTTTGCTTTGAAACGGAGGTGCATTCAAGGAGAAGCACCTCATAACCACAGTGAAATGTGATGGTGGGTCAGTCATGTTTTAGGACTGTTTTAATTCAAGAGGTCCTGGGGCACTGGTTAGGATTGAAATGCAAATTCATCAAATTTTCTCAAATAAAACTAATCTGGTATAGGTTTGACCAAACTGTTCATTAACAGTTTTCTGCTAATTCAGTGCCCCAAATTTGCCACTTTTTCTCGAAAGTGAGCCTTCTATTGAGTTCTGAGTGGAGATTTCTAAAAACAAAATTAAGATTGAGGCAAATTTGATATAACAGGAGGTGGTTCAAACGCAGACGTCAAGCTGAAAGCAATGGGAAAACAAGATGTTATCAAAGAATATTATGTGCATAAATTGATGAAACCAATGTCTTTCTCATCATTGGGGGAAAAGGAAAAACGTGACAATCAGCCTGTACACATGGTGAACCGAAACTAGACTGTACTTACTGAGAGTTTCATTAAGCCATAATGAGGAATGGTGTCCAAAAATAGGTAGACTGTGTAGCTACATGATGACAACACACGATCTTTCCACAGTGCAAATAACATGACCCATGCAGGTCAGATGAGGCCCTGTTTGCACAGCTCGCTGGCTAGCATGCTAAAGCTTTTTGCTATTAAAGTATTAAGTTTCATGTATAACAGTTGTCATAGAAACTTGAATTTATTCATTTAATGGCAAAAGCGTTAGCATGCTAGCTAGCGAATTACTCATCCCATTGACTTGAACAGGCTAGAAGCTTACGCTTTCTTCATTCTCCAATTGCAGCAGTTTGGGCTCTGCTTATTAACCGATGGCTTATTAACACGTTGACTGCCAGCTAATGGCGGGTCAGGGCCAGCGCCAGACTTGAAAATTCGGGGGAAATTATCCATCCCTTTATTGACAACAATTGGGCCTGGCTAATTCTAGATGGTTTTCCTTTATAAGCACGTTTTCTAATTCAAGAATAATCAAGTGGCAGTTGAAGACACGGCTTCTCTCCCCCATGCGATCTAACAGCAAATAATGGGCTACATTCAGTGCAGAAAAATAATTTAATTATAATTAGGTCTATGCACAGGCACTCAGCAACGTTAATTTTTTTCCCAGCAAGAGCGGCATTTCAGAACTCATTTGCGAATGAAGGTAATTACGGCAAGTACCTACACCTGTTTTTGCAGCACGGTCACGCAACTTGCTGTAAAAAATAGCCAGCTGTTAGACTGGAAAATGAAAACGGAGGAAACCACGTATACTTGTCACCAGAATTACCTTCATTCGCGAAGAGTTCTGAAATTCCGCTCTCGCTGGAAAAAAAATTACCATTGCTGAGTGCCAGTGCATTGTTATATTTGTATTTTTTGTATTGTATTTTATTTTTGTATTTTCCTCCGGTTGCAGTGATCAGCTGATTAAAGTTTAGTTGCTTGTTTGAGTGCTTAGCGACCGCTTGTTGGGGGAGGTAACGTGATTCGTTCGCTCACATAGTAAATGACTTGTTTTTTTGGTCTGTTTGAATTAAAGGGAACCGGGGTTTTACAGTAAAACCCCGGTTCCCTTTAATTCAAACGGACCGAAAAAACAAGTTGTTTACTATGTGTGTCTTCTTCGATTACCTTTGGTTGTATTGGTGGGTAGCTAGCTAGATAGTTACTGTTTGCATTTTTGACTTGGGATCTGAGATTTAGCATTTAGTTAGTAGGGCAGCTGTTACTTGAGTTGTCCATTCGGTTAGGTTGGAATTTTAAACGGTAAGGTTTACCGGAGTGCCCCCTCCCCCACCTCCTCGCCAGTTTCTCCTGGGTGTTGTAGCCAGTCTGTGTTATCTGGATTCTCAGCTAAGCCCTGTGATATTTTTAGATTAGTAGGCCTATATTAATAGTACTGGGACTATATAAAGTCAAGTCGGCTTATTAAGAGTGCTTATTACTTAATCGAGTTTGTCTCAATTTGACATTTCATTTTTGTTAACTGAAACTAAGCCCCTGCTAAATGCGCTGATTGGGCGCATCTCAAAGCGTAGGCTACATCCTTCGACGGCAGCATTTTTAGTAGTGATGTGACGTTCTGTGCCGATGCTTCGAGGCGTGTGCCGAGTAATTCAGGAATTATTTTGTGAAGCGCGATTCGAGGCGTGTATTGATGACGTATGCGATGACATCGGAAGCCTCGCCAGCCGGCCGTATCTCGTGACCGGTTCATGAAGTGGTTCGCAATTTGGCACACGATTCCTCGCGTGGGTGGTCTATGGAATGTTGGACATTACCCAGAAACACTTGCTGTCTCAATGACAATATCACCAGCTCAATAAAATTATCATTGTTTGTTTTATGAAGCATTTTCCAAAAGAAATCTAAGTTATTTCATGTTATAACGACTTATGTTCAATTAAAATGATCAATAATGTACCATGATGACATCAACTTGCCAGCACCATGACTGAGAAATAAATGCAGTTGCAGTGGTATATATATCCAGTAGCTTGGTATGTCATTGGTGAAATCGTAACTATCGGCATTGCCATTATTGCGTGGAATTATTGATAACTTGAGCAGGCGGTATGCCGCACAAGTCTGCAGTATGATTGCTTTCACTACAAGCTCTTTTGATACGCCACGGTGGTAATGTAACCTGCAATATTTTGCCTGTTTTACATTTTTTGTCCAGTAGATGGCGTAGTGAGCAGATAAAGCCTCAAGAAGCGTCACCCAGTAGCGAACCACTTTGGGAGAAAGTTTCAATGCTCCACGAGGCTTCATCTCGCCATCACTAATTTTTAGGGGTCGTCACTTACTTCCATCCACCAAACTAACATTTAGGGTCAGGGATTTGGTTAAAGGGCTAGGTTTGACGCTGGGTTTAAAGTTAGGGGTTAGAGTTAAGGTACAGTTAGGGAAATCAATGACGACTCACTTAAACCAAAGCTGTTTAACAGAGATGAAATGACGTCATGTCAGTTTGGCGGATGAACTAAGTGCCGACCCCTAAAAATGCAGCCTTCGAAAGATGCAGCCTACGCTTTGAGATGCACCACTGCCGTACCTGTAGAATTTTTATTTTGGGATACGGCTTGACGAGGCATGCGCAGAACCACTGCCGTACCAATAGACCTTTGGTCACTAAATACGGCTGCCGTACCCGTAGCAACTGCCTTAATTATTAAACACAAAATTGGAGGTTGAATGCAATATTCTGACTACTTCGCCAAAGAGGAAGCATTTAACATTTTATGCATTTCTTCATTGTTTTTTGATAAGTGTGGAACATTCCATTCAGTAACTCTTCACCATTACTGCCTGCATTTTTTAAAAAAAAATCTACCAATCATCAAACTAAATATAGCAACTTTCAGGATAAAAATCTGGCAATTGCGCTAAATCTTGGCATAAATTAATCTATTTCATCAAAGCTACAATTACATTATCAGCATGGATAAAGGTACCGCTAAATTTAATGAGAAGTTGGCTTTGCATTTTTGTCCACCTTTCTCTGATCGGCCTGGCGGGTGGCGTAGGATTACAACAGGTGTCGGTGTAGTCCCAGCTGGCAGAACTTCAGGGGACTGTCGATAGGGGGGAGCGGTTTTTGGGTATGACTGGTGTGTACCAGATGTTATTGCAGGCCTTGAATTTTGGCAAGAATAAACTACCGCAACTGTTTCAGATACAAATTATTTACAAGTCAATCGATGTTTTTGTATTTAGAGTTTTAAAATACCTAATTCTATAAGAGGCAGTTAGAAGTAGGAGTAGTCATGAAGTAGAAACGCTTTCCTTATGGATGACAACTTATGCATTTATTGTCACAAAATATTTATTAATACATTTATAATTTCTCGTTGGATGCCCAAAATTTTAAATCTTGCTCGTGTCGCTGTAAATGTTGATAATTTGCCGTGGCGAAATATTGATCTTAATAATGTAAGACATTGGCTTCCGCACAGTTCACAAATTGATAACTACACCATCAAATCTGAATATAAATGTTTTACACAGTATACCTCAGGCGGGTAAGTGATAATTTCTCACAAATGTGAAAACATGATCAGTCCCGCTGTGAGAACAGTTTTTAATCCGTGCTACCCCATGACACTTGCACCATGACATGACAATACCATGAGTATTGTTCTGTCGTATGGAATTCCTGCCATTCAATTCATGTAGAAAAACTTGAACGAGTGCAGCATAAATTCGTTAAATTTTTGTGCTATAAGTTTGGCCAGCAATACGATGCCTCTAGATACAATGAGTTATGTAAACATTTTGGTATACCCTTATTGAGTGGCAGACAACAGTTTTTAGATAACATGTTTTTACATAAATGTATCAATTTTTCTTATGACTGTCCAACTGTTTGAAGTAAATTTAGTTTTAATGCTCCGATGAGAGTTTTAAGACAACATCCCACTTTTAACCCGGGGCGTAGTCCAATAAATGTACGCAAATATTCTCCTGTGATAAGAATGATGAGTACCTTTAATAGCATTTTGAGTGACAATGTGTCTGTCGATATCTTCTCTGCCACAACGTTTTTTAAGTCAAATATACGAAAAATTTTATTGAATGGGTGACATTCTTTTCATTTGTTAGATTGGTGTGTAGTGTGCATGCATGTGTGATGGTGGAGCCTGTAAATGGGACTAGTTCCCGTAGGTTGTCCTTGAAAATAAAGAATACAGTAAAGAATATCAGGTGCTACGTCATGTATCTTTTTTGCAGTTCATGATCAATAAGTGGTATACCATCTGGAATCAGCAAGCTTATGACTATCCAACCACTTGAAGCCATTTTAATTTTATCTCTGACTCAGGAGTATGTTGATATCTCTGTCATCCCCAGGTTGTGCTGGCAAAGAGAGAAGAAAAAAATAATTTCTGATAAGCTACCAGTTGTCCTAACTGCTTGGGCTCCTCTATGTACCACTGGTCAATATAATTTATCAGTATCTTCGCTGCAGTATTTTCCCAAGGGTTTATTTTATTGTATCTCCCCGAAAACGATAGTCGGGAGATACTATGGTTTAGTTCTGGGGCGGCCGCCGCACAGATTTTCTGTTCCGCGCTCTGGAAGCCACTAATATTACAGGAATTTCACCAAATTTCACACAGGCGAAGATTTGATTGGACAATGCTCAAGACCGATTTTCGCGCATTTCCAATATGGCTGCCGGCGGCCATTTTGTCCGAAATTTGGTGATCGGGGAGATACATGACTCGGCCCCTGTGGTGACCGAGTTATCTAATTTATTTGTGTATTTTTTTATTCAGTGGCGATGCACGGCCTAGGTTTTGCATGGGCGCTACTTGATGTTCAGTGAGCACAAAAATATTAATGATCTTATAGAAGTGGCTTTGTGCTGAGGAAAAAGAATTATTTGCAATGTCATATAAGTATGGCTTAAGGCTATTCATTTGCCCCAACAAAGTTACTCTTTGCCAAAAAACCAATTTAAGAAATAATTAAAATTTTAAGCATAAGTGCCAGAAATTCAGCAGCAGCTCTGAACTGGTGCCGTATTTATTATGGAGGAAATGCTGCTGCTGTATAGTTTTGGTCATTGTAATATTATCTTAAATATACTCTAAACCTCTGTAATGTGGTTTTGTCTCAAACGTATATAGCTCTGTGTCTCCGCTGGATAGCTTTGGTCTTCTTTTGGTGTCTGATACTTTTTGTCTTTATAGGTTTATTTGCATCCCATGTCCTTGCATTGTCCTCCCTGTGGAAAGGTGTAATTACGTGTCTCACCCTTCTAACAAAATGTCTAGGTGGGCAGGGCAGGCTACTGTTTTTGTGACAAGTAATTGCTGGTATACTGTATTTCGGGCTCTGGGGATGACGGGAGCTGTACCATCCAGAAAAACAATTGCACCAAAGTGTTTTTCCCCTGTTTCTAATCTCAGGGCATTTGTGTAAAGAAATACTCCCAATAACATTGAATAAATGGCCGGTAAGATAGATCCGAGTGAAGTGCATTGTGAAGTAGTTTCTCCCATGATTCCAGTGAAGAATACTAGATTCGTTACTAGTTCAAAAGTAAATTTAATTGAAATATGTAATGATTTGTTGCAATTTTAGGTTTTCATCATATTTTTTCATTTGTCTTCAACAGCTATGCTAAAATAGTTATTATTTATGTTCTTTCATTTGCCCTTGATGCAAAATATTTTTTGGCACACATGGTCTTTAAAACCAACACGAGAGAGCAAGCATAAGCATGAAGGACTTGAATTCACCTGAGAACAAGTATCACAAAAAATGTACAGTCCCAATCACAAGAATTTCATTACACCATGCTTGTGCGATCTGTAAGGAATTGCCATCAGTTGGTATGCTTAATGGACCAAAAAGGCAGACGAGCTACCCCAGACAGCAGGCAATTAGTGGAGTTTTTCAGGGATTTTTGTTGTTCAGTGTGCAATTAAAAATAAGTGTTGGTAATCCCGCAGCGATTTGTCCTGCTGAAAGACTGAGTCACAAATTGATTGCATGCCTTTCATTTCAGCAGAAACCCCCCCTCCCCCAACAAACATTCAAGTGCATACAACGGAGTGTTTTTATGAACTCTGTCTTCATTTCATTCATTTCATTTATGAAACAAAAATAACCTCTTAATATTCAATGATGGAGTTCCCAAGCTTTTTTTTTGTTGAGACCCTACATGAATATGTACAAATTTCTGAGACTGCTGCACCCCACCCAAATTCTGACCTGTACCACTTATTTTTCGTCTTTTGCAGAATGACTCTATCCCTCTGGAGAACTTCTCCCCGGATACGTACAAGGAGTTCCTCACCAACCTTTGCCCGAGACCAGAGATCGATCAGATATTCTCTGAAAAGTGAGTTATTTTCTTCTTTTCAGCCGCATCAAAATATTTGTTCCATAGAAAGGAGCGGATAACATTGATCTACAATGATGGGGCTGCCTTGTGTTGAGGCAGCAGTTGGGTGAATGGGAGCATGTGTAGATTTAGGGAAACTGTTCAGCTTCATATCCAGCAGATGTGGCAAACACATTAGCGCTGTCATTAGCAGATAATCAGACAGAGCGCGAGGATTAGCGCGATTCTGCCCGCACAGTGTAAACATAACACTTTCAAGCTCAGCGCTGCTATGTGTTTGTGTTACCTTTGCAATGTCAGGGGGCAAATCAATGGTGATTAGAATTATTCAAGGGTTACAGCCTTTTTTGTTGGTCGGAGCAAAGGGAAAGGACAGATAAAGGTGAGGATAAAATTCTATTTCGTATTATTAGCATGTGGGCATGTTGGTATCTCGAGTGAATATTGGCACTTGGTGGTGATTCTTTTAGTGTAGTGATTTTCCTAAATGTGGTGATTATGTTAATGTAGGGACTGTTGTGAATTTGTCCACCATTTTATCTGGTTACTATTGAACATTTCATCCACCATAGATTTCCACTGGATTGCCTGCACCTGTTACTGCAAGGTGTACAATATGCGAAGGGCATAATGCCTGTCAGGTCATAAGTCTTTTATTAACAGGATGAGACAGACAGCAATGAGCCAAAAGATTAAAACCAATCACAAATGGGTGCATCCATGCAAAAGGGTTGAAAAGTGAGACAAAGGCACATAATTTCAGAATACGCCCCTTGGTAATCAAGTTTTAGGTTTTATGAGTTCATTCAGTTTACTTTCAGATCAAATAAAAAAAAAGAGACAAGAATAATGTTTGGAAAGTTGTTATTTTACTTGATACATGATTTTTTTTTTTAAATAAAATTTGACATCTCCAATCCCAACCGAATCTGAAATGTCCAATCCGGGAACTATGTACAAGGCTTGCTCGTGATTGCACAAAATATAGCACAAATTCAGGAGAAATTCTAGCGACTCAGCGCTGATATGATTTTAGCCTATGTTTTGTTACATGCTTATTTACTTGCTTGGTGCTTGAATTGTGTTCGGTTGAGGTAAAATGGTCAACATCAGCTTTTTGCCGAGTTTCTTTGTGTAAAGTGGATATGCCACATGACAATGTTGCAATTAGGAAACATTCTGTATTTATCATGCGTAACGACCGGTAGAGATGTCCTCCTGATAGCATGAATCCACGCCTGGCGTAGTTCTTCATCTCTTGGGAAAACTTGGAACTGAGTTTTAGGTTCGTTTGGTTTGTTTTTGGCCTGATTATTGCACTCGAAGGCAACGCAGTAAGGCATTTCGTTGTGATATGGCTGATATCCAGAGAGCCAAGCAACCAAGTTACGTCACAAGCCCAGACTGCTTCACGCGCCTATCAAGATGGCGGCCCACGGGAAGTTCAAAGCAGCGCGACGGCCTTTTTTGGAGGCCGAAAAAAATATATTTGGGTGCGAAGAATACTTTTTTTGTGCAAAATATCTTCTTTTCAGTGTATTAAGGGCATTTTAAGCGATGTTTACTTTAAGAGTGGAGGTTTCCTCTAAGTTGATGCTGAAGATGTGGTCAGTTCCTAAGTACAGATCCTACAGCGTTTAGATCATTCTCAAGAAAGCTTCAAAAATACAGTACAAAAAATGTCACAAAATGGGGTCATAAAACTCACGACTTTTCATATTTTTTTTCTTCCTATAAAAAAACGAAACAATAGAGCAACTTGAAATTAAAATAGTTACGCCCCACAATGATGTACTTCATGACAAAAATAAATAATCGCATGTATCATCTCAGACTTGGTAAAAAATAATGGCTCATTTCACACTGGACTCGTGTACACCTTTGCATGGATGGACCTAGATGCTGCGAATAATGTTGATCATCTCATATAACAATGTCAAGGTCTGCTGAGAGATCTTGACTGGTAAGCGAACAGTCAGTGCTCGTATTTAACGTGTTGATTGTGGATGAAATGGGAACTGAATGACTTGACAATGGCCAGATTGTTAGGGTGAAATGAGTGGGTCATTACATCTCTGAAATGGCAGACTTTGGGGGTGCTCCCAGTCAGCAGTGCTGAGTATCTACTGACAGTGAACCAAGGAGGGACACACCATGAACTGGCAACAGGATCATCAATGCACAAGGGTTATGAAGGCTCTCCCGCCTGGTCCAAACTGACAAAAGGGCAACTGTAGCACAAGTTGCTGAGGATTTCAATGATATTTATTTAAGGAATGTGTTACAACACGCAGTGCATCACACCCTGCAGTGTATTGCACTTGCAGTCTAGTCAAAGTGCCTACTCTAACTTCGGTCCACCACTAAAAGCACCCCCTACGGGCAAGTGAGCTTCAGCACTGGATCCTGGAGCAGTTGAGAATGGTCACCTGATCTAGTGAGTCCAGTTTTGTTTTATGTCATGTGCTTCGCCTGTGTATGTGTGACACCATTTACCTGGGTAGAGATGGCATCAGGATGCACTATGAGAAGAAGTCTAGCTGGTGGAGAGGGTTTGTTACTTTGGAAAATTTTCTGCTGGGAAACCCAGAGTTTGGGAATTCGTGTGAATGGCGGCCTTGCCAGATGCGCGGTTCAGCTTTCTGCCGCTAGGTGTCCACACCTTCCTTCACGATATCCGGGGCGGCCGGCCGTCCTGCTTGTATGAACTGCCATTACATATCACAGCGTGAAATTTTGTTGTTAGCTTTCATCGACTTTTCTATCGTTGTTCGTGTGACAGAGACATCTGGTAAGTGAGATATACATGGATAAAGACTCCAACTGTCAACTTCTGGGCAGAAAAATGGGTATTTTGGAGTATTAAATGCATTTCTCCGCAGATAAACACCCCCTGGTAGCCCAGATGCTGCTCATTGTATACAATGGCAGCCCAGGATTGTAATGGGTTTATTAAGCTTAGGCTTTCGAAAACGTCTTGTAAAATATATAAATCATCCCTACCTTCCAATAAATTCTTGTTCTCCAGGTACTCCAGATTGTTATCCTTCGATTAGCTACATTTTGAAATAAATATGTCCATCGATTGGGATACAAAAAGATTGAGAAGATTATTGGATTCGTGGAGAAAACCTGGATTTATTCGGTGAGTAAAGCAGCTAATCGTCTTAATTTGTTAGCTAATTACTAGAGGAACATTAGAACTATTGGGCACTGACAACGTTTTTGCTGTCAGCTGTATACAGAGGGCGCTATCACTTTCCTAAAAAGTTCTAAGCTTTTTTTTTCCCACTCATCGTGCATGGACTGTCATTATAATGACAGTCCCAAGTGGGCTAACCCCCAGGTAATGAATATGCAAAGGCACAATAGCCTTTGGGAACTTCCAGCATTAAAACCGGGCATATAGATAAGAATCCTTCCGTTTTAAGTCACTTCACATTGACAGCTGTTATCTCTAATGTATAATTGGTGATCTTACCATGCTGTGCATTCGAAATTATCCAAACAACCCAAGAAATCCTGGGGGGTTTGATCATCGACAGTGTTCCTCTATGCGTTTGTATGCGATCCGGACAAACAACGAACTGCCGCACGGGTCCGAACCGCCCCGGATGCAGATTTAGCGCCATCTGGCGATCGAGGTGTATGCATCTGGCAAGGTGTCCATTCATGTGACATCACTGTGATGGAGCTGTTTTGGCAGCACAAGGAGGACCTTCACTGGCCATGGAACAGCTGAGCAGCCAACTGTCCAATTACGTTTGGTCCCAAAAGGGGCTGGGGGCCTGCATGTAACAAGTGCTGTAATTCCTATAGGGTAGGTTGGTGGATGCAAATACCATTAAAGGCCTGCACTTCAAAGTCATATTTGTTGTTTCATTTCAACCTTAATATGCTGTGGTAGTCTGCTAAAAATATAAATATCTTTGCCAATATCCAAATTCTGTATTTGTGGACTTCAGTGTATATATCCACTTCCACAAAGTACCACTGTAACAATATGCTGCCCTCAACAATGTTATGATGTCATGTTGACATCAGCAACATCAGACTAATTCTTTCTCGTGCTTCTGTGCCTCATTTTCTGATGTTTTCTTTTTTGTCTGTGTATTTTAATGACCTCTATTTTGCCTTTTGACCTTATGCCCTCCTGCTCTCCTCAGTGGCACCAGTTCTGTTCCCTACTTCTCTATATCTAGTCTCCTTCATTTAGAACTTCCTCTGCTAAGTGCCTCTCTGCTTCACTTTGTAGTGGCGCCAGTAAAGGGTGTTACCTCACCGTGGAGCAGATGACTGACTTCATCAACAACAAGCAGAGGGACCCACGGCTGAACGAGATCCTGTACCCGCCACTGAAGCCGGACCAAACCCAGCTGCTCATTGACAAATATGAGCCTGACGGCAGTGTAGGACAGAGAGGTGTGCTTCTGTATTTGTGGTTGTGTGTATGTGTGTCTGATTATGTAAGTTTGATCGGCCAACAGGTCCATATTCTGTTGGGCTGCTCAACCATCTGCCCTGATTTCAAGGAGAGATGCTGTGTTGAAGTGTTGTGATTCTTTACAAGGTTTAGCTTTGAATCATATCATGACCACACCAATGCTAAATCTTGCAGGGAGGGGTGGGTTTCAGTTGACTTGGTAGTCCTTGTTTAGAGTGGCTTGGTTCCTTCAAAGGCCTGCTCTCTGCAACCCCACCTATGGACGAAAGAAAATTGCATCCACCAGGAAGATGTCTACAAATACTATTTGGCATTTATCACTGGTGATTAAAAGCAATTATATATTTGAGGCTAGTGCAGTGACCGTTCAAAATGTGCCAGTTCTGAATGCGCCGACTGCTTGGTGCTTGCAGCTTTCACAAAAACCGCTAATTCAAAAACTTGACACTAGATACTGCACTTCCTTGGGTCCTCAGCAAAACAAATGCCAAGTATGAAGTCAATTAGATAAATCATTGCCGCGAAAATTGAAGGAAGTGCATTCATACTTACGATCATATGTAATAAAGACAGGCAGAGGCTTTTTCCATTTTAATTAGATACTATTGTAAATGGTTCAGATAGTGACATACCCTCCATTGGTGAAATTTTATATTCTTGTGGGAGACTGCAAAAAGATCATTATGGATCATTTTCACTTAAGTGGTTGTGCGGAAGTCATGGTTTGACTAACAGGAAAATACTTTTATGTGACGGGTTTTATGTCTGTATTGTGGAACAGAATGATTTCTCTCATTTGTTTCCTGCAGTACTGGTGACAATACTGACTGATTGTCAACAAAATGGGAGTAAGAACACAGCAGGCAGAACGCAGTTGTAACATGTTGGTGCTGAGGAAGGGTAACTTGCTTTTTATAAAAACCAACTGCCTTTTCTCATGCCTAAGCCATCAACAAGTACCCTATTTGCATCTGTACAAGGATTTTGGTTTGAAAGTGCAAAAGATGTCACCGGTTGAATTGATCATCCCAACTGACTCCTCTTGGCCTTCTCTGCAGGCTCACAGTAGTACTATATGAGATTGGTCTTGGAGATCAACATCCTTGGTTGGTAAATTATGTCCTGAAATTTTTCAACTCCCAAGAATTTTTTTCCACACAGCTTCTTTGGCTCTCTTCCGTACTTCCGATTTCATGTGCCACGATTCCGCAAACAGGGTGACACACTGGTGCAGTGGTCTGGGTGCTTCGTGTGGGGTTTGCATATTCTCCCCATGTTCGCGTTTCTGCCCATAGCCCATAAACATGCATGCTTGGTTGATCAGGGACTGTAAAATTGCCTGTAGTGTGTGAGTGAATGGTGTTTGAGCTCTGCGATGTATTGGCAGATGCTCCTAGCTGTTGCCCATAGCCGGTTGGGATAGGATTGAGCTCCCCCCCAGCCCTAACGAGGAAGAAGTGGTATAGATAATGGATGGATGGATATTTTTGCATACCTGATAAGTTTTACCTGATCAATTATAATGCTAATTTTAGGACAGTACTTCACAGTCCTCCCAACAATCTCATGAGTCAATTAGGCAGGTGAAACACGTTCAGGTTTCAATTGCACTTTTGTAGCTGTGTGATATTTGAACGTGTGATCTTCAAACTGTCTGGGCCCTTCCGCATTAGCACAGTGCAATGCTCCCATTGAGACATGCTGTAGGATGCCACTCTTCTGTCTAATGAAGGCCTTTGGTAATTATATTGGGAATTCCTATGAGGGCAAAGCGCATTAATTACTATAAACTGGTTTGGGGAATTGGTCTCCTTGGGGACTGTTGCTGAGTATCTGGGATCATGGTGCTCCCGTTCCGGTAGTTTCCCTGCTTGATGACACCATCTGTCTCCCTTGTCAGCACTTCCTTATCCAGAAAAGGAAAAAGGGCGTTCTACCCTCTCAACAAAATGGACTGAAGTTTTTTTTTTGCATTATCAAAATAACTGTTGACTGTCTTCTTGCGTTTGTCTTTTAAAAGATGCCCACATTGAATCAGGATCAAGCACTCCCATTAAAGTTTCTCTCAGCGAAGCAGAGTTTATCTCTGCCAATTAAATTTAGCTAAATATTAGAATAATTTGTTGCATTGTAATTGACCTCTTGGAAATTTGAAAATAATCGATCATTTGGGGGTATTATTTGGCTGCGTTTGCCATATGATTGTTTTTTTCTTAATGGGTTTTCCCAGTGTTGTATTATTTATTTGACTTTTTATCACAGGGCAAATTTCTGTGGAGGGGTTTTCTCAGTACCTGATTGGTGAGGAGAATGTGGTGATCCCTCCTGAGAAACTGGATCAGAGTGAAGATATGACCTTTCCCCTCTCCCATTACTTCATTAACTCCTCCCACAACACCTACCTCACTGGTGAGTCGTGCAATGGGCTTTTGTTTGTTCAGTGGATGTGTCTATGATGCAGGAGACATACTTAAACATGAAGTGCACCTGAGTGAGCATTACAGGTGGCTGTGGATTGAATGCCAAGCTGAAAAAGGAGGCAAAAATTGATCATTGTAGAGTAAGGCTACATCCATGCTAGTTCATTTTCATTTTAAAATTCATGACTTTAGCTACATTTTTGTCCAGCGTGTACACTACTCCGGCGTTCTTGAACCCTTAAAACGGAGACTATGAAAATGCCGCTGACCCTGTTGTAATTTGCAAATTCCGGCATTGCATTTTCGCGTGGATAACGATTGTTTGTGGTAGAATAATGTTTTAAAATGAAAAAATACTTGCGCGGATGTAGCTTAAGTATTTTTGTTTAGAGAAGTAGGATGTTTAGAAAATTCTGTTTTAGTAATGTAGAACTCCATTACCACAGCATTATAATGTTCAGTGAAAAACATTGTAATTGTATATTAGCGATCTTACAGCTTTAAGAGAGAAGAGCATGATTAACACATCTTGTCTTTTGCAGCCGGCCAGCTGGCTGGGAACTCCTCTGTGGAGATGTACCGGCAGGTTTTGCTGTCGGGCTGCCGCTGCGTGGAGCTGGACTGCTGGAAAGGACGAACTGCGGAAGAGGAGCCTGTTATCACGCATGGCTTCACCATGACCTCTGAGATCTCATTCAAGGTAAACCGTCACACCATCTGGAGGACACCAGGAGAACAAAGAGGACGTGGTGCAGAAAATTCAAAGTAAAGTGACAATAACTTTATTTCATAATGACCTGAGTCCTTTGTGAGTTTATAAACTACACCTAAGGCTTGTGAAAGAGCAGGAGTCTTATTTATGAAAATTTGCATTCATTTTATACATAAATATTCTACACGCTCAATAAAAGAGAAGCAGCATATGGTTAAAAAATATATAATTTATAAAATTGTTGATAAGCTCTACGGCGTGCACTTTTCACTTAATCAGGACCCACTGGAATTTTGTATGCTTGCGCAATCATATTAATTTAATTTGTTTTTAAAAGTCACGTTTGTTTTTATAAAACCAAAATTTGCAAAAAAAAGTGGTGCCCTGTGGAGCTTGTGTCAAGAGAGCTTGATTGTGTGAAGGTTTTGAGTCATGCATTGGGAAGACTGCATCTAAGCAGGGTTCCGACTTATCTATTCCCTGTTGAAAAATCTTGCTAAAACCAGCTGGATCTATGAGTTTACAAGCTTTTTGCTGGTAAGAGTTGATCTGTTTCTGGATGCTCTGTTAAAAGTTATGTTGCTGACCACCTGGTTGACTATTGGATGTGCAGTGTGCGGTCAGCAAAGCTTGTCAACCCAGCAAGAAGGATCGAAAATATTGCTTAAACCAGCTTAAAGGTTTGAAGTGGAATTTTTATTAGGAATATGCAACTTGTACAATTGCAAGTCTTGTGAATAAAATATTATGAGAGTTTTATCAGGGCAGCATCTGCTCAGGTTTGTCTCTTCTCTAGGAAGTGATTGAAGCCATCGCTGAGTGTGCTTTCAAGACCTCTCCCTACCCTGTGATACTGTCCTTCGAGAACCACGTGGACTCGTGAGTGATCTCCTCCTCAGCCTCCCCTATTCCTCTGTGCTCATGCTGTCATGGTAACAAGAAAACAGAAAGACCGTACAGGATTATATAATTCATAATTAGTTTTCCTCCATAATTCTCTTCCCTTTATAGAAGGAGCTGACAGTAGCTGCCCATGCACTGTGGCTCTCTCTCCTTATTGCTTTGTTCTTTGAGTGACAGTAAAGCACTAGTAATGCAGTTTCTACCGAGCACACAGTGACTGTAAACACTTTGTGAAAGTCCCGTTGCATAAATGGTTAGCCTCTCCCTTATAAAGATGGGCTCAAGTTGGAATGCCTTTTGAATTGCAGTCTATTATCATTTTAATGGAGCTTTAATTATTTATCAGTTGTACCAGTGTGACTTTGTTGTTGCCTTTGACATCTGGAATGGAATTAAGTATTGTTGACTCTTTTGTTTGCATGGTGAATTTGCATATGTTTTTTTCGTCTCGTCTTGTTTCACAGTCCAAAGCAACAAGCCAAGATGGCTGAATACTGCAGATCAATATTCGGTGACGCACTGCTGATTGAACCTCTGGAAAAATATCCTGTGAGTAACAACTGTGCCAGTAATGAGAAATCTTGAGTAGTGCGGTGTGACTCAGTATGTCATACAAGATCCAGCTTTCAACATATTCACAGCCGCTGTACAGCTTAACATGCGAAATGCTGTGCCAAAGCAGGGCGATATGCTCTCCCTGCTAAGAAAAAACACTCTGCCACGTAATGGCAATAATATAACATTGACTACACGACACAGTAATACTTCATGCTTGGTGTTATCTGTGCTCACTTTTGTGGGAATGTGGAATGGTCCATGGTTCCATACTTTAAATTGCTTTACATGAAGACAGAAAACTCTCAATAGCACATGCCTGGAGTTGTTTATGGCCAAAATTGCAGTCACTGGCTTTTAACAACACTAACTTTTTCATTTATACAAAAATAAGTATGTCATTTACGCATTTATTATTATCATGAAATGAGCAGTTATTGAATGCAGAATGCTTTCACTGCTCAAAATCATGAACTTGTTACAGTTATGGGACATAAATGAGTGCCAAAACTGCCCCGCCGTCTGCGGCTGAATAGTGAATAATTTGCATGGAAGGAAGAGTGTTCAGTGTGAAAAAAAATTGCAATATTGAGAAGTGATGACTACAGAATAGAGAGTGGGTGATTATGGCATAGAATGATGACTAATGCGGAATAACGAGCACTGAAGGTGAGATAGTGAGAAGCGCTTTTTTGTTTTATTGTGAATACTGATTGGTGAATGTGGTGCCCCCTGGTGCTGGCAGCTGGAATCTGGCGTGCCCTTGCCGAGCCCACAGGAGCTGATGGGTAAGATTCTCATTAAAAATAAGAAGAAATCGCACAAGCCATCTGGTGACAGTTCCAAGAAGAAGCTAGCGGAGCAGACATCCAGCACGACCAGTGACTCCTCCACTCCCTTTGAACCCTCATCCCCTGGTGCAGGTACGGAGGCCCAGAAGGATCAGTTATAAAATCCTCTGGGAATTCGCCTTGAGTGTGTGCATACTATCAAACAAGCACCTAGTTGTTTTTACCAGACTGTTTAGTAATCCAGAAAAGTTTGACACTGATTATGCCCACAGCAAGCACCTCACCCTCTATAACATGGTGTCTTTTTGTATTTATTTCCAGAATAAATCTGTAAAGAACATGGTTTAAAAACATATACATCTGTATATCTGCAGGCATTTTTTTGACTTGAAAACAATTTTCTGAGCTTGAGAACAGTTGGATTATTTTACATAAGGAATTTAAATACTAACAGTCGCATAAGTACTTGGAGAGTGGTAAAATTTTCATGATTTTGGTTCTGTACACCATTATAAAAGATTTCAAATGAAATAAAGTGCTTCAAGTGTAGACTTTCATTTTTAATGTAAGGGTTTATAAAATATACTTCATTAATTTTGTGAAACTACATTCGGCTCCAAAAAGATTGGAACCCCTGCCTGGAAATGCACCGAAAATTAGGGCTAACCCCCATGTGGGCAACTGGCTGATTGTTTGGTTGATGGGCTGTTGGTCGACCAGGATTTGTTTTGATCGAGCAATCATAAATTATTTATATATAAAGAATAATCCATTTGGGATGCTGTGTGTATGGCAGTGACAGGCCTTCCCTATTAAAGCGATATTTTCACAAGAGTCAGTATGTGGCTTAATATGTACAACCCCAATTCCAAGAAAGTTGGGATGCTGTGTAAAATGTAAATAAGAACAGAATACAATGATTTGCAAATCTCATAAATCCACATTTTATTTACGATTGAACACAGACAACAAATCAGATGTTAAAAGTGAGACATTTTACCATTTCATGAAAAATATTAGCTGATTTTGAATTTGGTGCTCACAGCTCCTAGTGTGTGTGTGTGTGTGTGTGTGTGTGTATGCTTGCATGCTTGTGTGTGTGTGTGTTTGAGAAAGGTTGTGCGTCTCTCTGCTAGTTAAATTTGCCACAGTGTCCATCTTGATGGATAAAAGCTGAGTATTATAGGTCATTTTATAGTGCTTTTCCCTTTGAATCATCCACTCGAAAATGCTAAATTTCTGGACAACTGTGGGTAATATCGTTAAAATAACGTCCCAGTAGGCATGCTTAGGCTTTGCTCAACAGTTCACTTTTAATTTTGTGTTATTTAAGTTGAAAAAATTTAGCTTGAGTGCCGTTTGAAAAAAACTGTTCCTGGCTGGTTTCTGGTGAAAGTCGGGCTGTCGGTTAATATGGTGTTAGATGAGAGATTTGTCCGGATTTGTTGTTGATTTGTTAGCCGTTGAACATTCCGTGCCATAGACGCTCACTGTGAACTCTAACGTGGGCCAAAAATGACCCAAAACGTAAACTGCGACTGCGTAAAAACCGTAATTGGGATTAATATACCGCCCTTACCTAGTAAAGTCCGAACTCTCATGACCCGTATAAACTTTCTATCATGTTTCAACGTTAAAGTATGGCTGAGTGACATGGCCTAAAAGAGAGGTGGGTTCGTTGCCTTTGAGTGCTTTCTGAAGGCGGTTTCCCATTATTCCGCATGGGAAAATTTTTCAAGTTTATTGGGATATTCGGGGAAGCTGCTGGGCCGTTCCCTAACAAAAGTCACAGCACACCATTCCTGATAGTTCTGTATGTTTTGATTGTTGTTTGTCAATGTGCTCCAAAGGTTGCGGGACTAGTCACGCGGTTAAATTCTTCCTTGGGCAGAAGAATTAGTGGAAGAAAAACAACAATCGTTATTATCATAAGAATAAGAAGAGGAATACAAAAAAAATATATGTATATAAATAATTATAGAGAAACGGAATATACCAACATGTGTGAAATACTTTAATAATATTTGGATGGAAACAACCAAATTCTTAACTGTCATTGAATAAAAAATTAATTTCAATAAAATCAAAGTTCCATAATTATTGGCATCCTTCGTTTAGTACTTAGTGCAACCACCTCTGACATGGATAACAGCATGGAGTCTTTTCCTGTAATTTTTGACAAGGTTAAGGTACACATTTGGAGGGATTTTTGACTACTCCTGTAAGCAGATCATATCAAGATCTTTCACATTCTTGGGTTTGCATTTATAAAATGCCCTCCTCAACTCCGCCCACAGGTTTTCAATTGGATTGAGGTCTGGTGACTGAGATGGCCATTGCAGAACATTGATTTTGTTTTCACAGAACCATTTCTGTGTGGATTGTGAGGTATGCTTTGGGTCATTGTCTTGTTGGAAAGTCCACTGACGGCCAAGTCCCAGCCTTCTGGCAGAGGAAACCAAATTGTCAGCCAAAAGATCCTGATACTTGGTGGAATTTATTATGCCATTAATCTTAACCAGTGCCCCTGGACTTCTTGAATGAAAACAGCCTCAAAACATGACTGACCCACCAATATATTTCATGGTGGGTATGAGGTGTTTCTCCTTGTATACCCCAGTTTCAACGCAAAACATGCTGATGCTGTATCTGAACGAAACGTGCAAATTTGGACTCATCTTACTAAAGCACCATGTTTCAGTCATAATTCGAATTATGTTTGGCAAACTCCAAGTGCTTGCTTCTGTGTCCTCAGGTCAGAAACGGCTTTCTTCTGGCAACCCTTCCAAAGAGCCTGTGGTTGTGGAGGTGGGGCCTGATGGTGCTTTTTGAAACTTGGTGACCCCGAGATGCCACAATAATCTTTAAGGGTGCCATTAATGGTGAAACCTTGATTTGGAGGAAACCGATTAATTAAATCGGAAAATAATTTTGGCTGGTTTCATTGGAACATTTATATCATACGCAGTATTCCTCACTTATTGTTCTTTAGAGTTTCTCTATAAATATATTTTTAAAAATTTTTTAAAAGTATTTTTTTGTGCATTGCCAGTCAAGGACGCAAGTAATTTTGGAGCCCACTGTATATTGTGTGAATGAGGTTTGCACATCAGGCACACAAAATTATAAATTTTCCTTTCTAAAACTTGGTTGCATATCCTTCTAAGTCAATGGAACCCATAGACATTACCAAGTGCTCGGTTTCTTCCCTGGTTATGCTGTGGCAGCCCTTCGCTGCAGCTGTCATCAGTTTATGCTTGTTCTTGGGGAAGTTAGCCTTCATTTATTCCTTCTGAGAATGAAATACATGCTCACCTGGATTTACAGTACTGTGCAAAAATTTTACGCACCCTGCATTTTTTAGAATTTAAATCTGGGTTTAGATGTTTACTTTTTGTTTTTCACATTAGTGTTATTCCTTCCACCGGCCGACAATCCCACTGACACGCCTTCCGTAGAGGAAGCAGAGGCTGGGGACCCAGAGGCTGATTCATCCATCACTCGGGCTGAAGTCACTGAGGTAGTTCGGAAACTCCTCGGTGGCAAGGCACTGGGGGTGGATGAGATCCGCCCTGAGTACCTCAAGTCCCCGGATGTTGTAGAGCTGTCTTGGTTGACACGCCTCTGCAACATCGTGTGGCAGTTGGGGACAATGCCTCTGGACTGGCAGACCGGGGTGGTGGTCCCTCTATTTAAGAAGGGGGACCGGAGGGTGTGCTCCAACTACAGGGGGATCACACTCCTCAGCCTCCCGGGTAAATTCTGTTTCAGAGTGTTGGAGAGGAGAATTCGGCCGAGAGTCGTACCTCGGATTCAGGAGGAACAATGCGGTTTTCGTCCTGGTCGTGGAACACTGGACGAGCTCTATACCCTCCGCAGGGTGCTTGAGGGTTCATGGGAGTTTGCCCAACCAGTTCACATGTGTTTTGTGGACTTGGAGAATGCATTCAACCGTGTCCCTCGTGGCATTCTGTGGGAGGTGCTTCGGGAGTATGGAGTCCGGGGCCCTCTGTTAAGGGCTGTGCGGTCTCTGTATGACCGGAGCAGGAGCTTGGTTCGCATTGCCAGCAGTAAGTCAGACCTGTTCCCGGTGCATGTTGGACTCCGGCAGGGCTGCCCTTTGTCACCGGTTCTGTTCATTATTTTTATGGACAGAATTTCTAGGCGCAGCCAGGGGCCGGAGGGAGTCCGGTTTGGAGACCACAGGATCTCATCTTTGCTTTTTGCGGATGATGTTGTCCTGTTGGCTCCTTCGAACTAGGACCTTCAGCATGTACTGGGGCGGTTTGCAGCCGAGTGCGAAGTGACTGGGATGAGAATCAGCACCTCCAAGTTCGAGGCCATGGTTCTCGACCGGAAAAAGGTGGCTAGCCCCCTCCGGGTTGGAGGAGAGCTCCTGCCTCAAGTGGAGGAGTTTAAGTATCTTGGGGTCTTGTTCACGAGTGAGGGAAGGATGGAGCGTGAGATTGACAGACGGTGCAGCAGCAGCAGTAATGCGGTCATTGTTCCAGTCTGTTGTGGTGAAGGAGGAGCTGAGCCGAAAGGCAAAGCTCTCAATTTACCAGTCAATCTATGTTCCTACCCTCACCTATGGCCATGAACTTTGGGTCATGACCGAAAGAATGAGATCTCGGATACAAGCGGCTGAAATGGGTTTCCTCTGCAGGGTGGCGGGGCGCTCCCGTAGAGATAGGGTGAGGAGCTCTGTCACCCGGGAGGAGCTCAAAGTAGAGCCGCTGCTCCTCCACGTCGAGAAGGGCCAGCTGAGGTGGCTCGGGCATCTATATTGGATGCCCCCTGGACGCCTTCCTGGGAAGGTGTTCGGGGCATGCCCCACCAGGGAGGAGGCCCCGGGAAAGACCCAGGACACGCTGGAGGGACTATGTCGCTCGGCTGGCCTGGGAACGCCTCGGGATACCCCCAGAAGAACTGGAGGAAGTGTCCAGGGAGAGGGAAGTCTGGGCATCCTTGCTTAGACTGCTGCCCCCACGACCCGGCCCCGGATAAGCGGAAGAAGATGGATGGATGGACATTAGTGTTACTGAAAACAAAAAATAAATTTGAAATTCCAAATGCTAATTTGAAAAATAGTTTTATAAATAAATATTTGTATTTCACTATGAAAGTGTAGCACAACAGGACAGTGTCCCTAATTTTTAGGCAAAGGGTAGTCACACAAAATATTGATTTAATTTAGTTTTTTAACAGTTTATAGCTCTGTAAAGTGCATTTCTTTGCTGTTAGAAACTTCTAATTTCATTATTTTCTCAAGCATATTTACCCAAGGAAATTTCTGTGAAGGTACCAGGACTTTTGCACAGTATTGTATGTTGGGTGATGGACTTGGCCATTGCAGAGAAATTCCACTTATTTGCCTTTTGCATTTACCATCTGCACTGCGAAGCACTGTTCAGTAACTTTATAAGCATTTGGCTGAATTTGGGCAGATAATGTAGCCCTATTGACCTTATTTACTGCATAAAAACAAAGCATAATCGGGGGTATACAATGCAGTGGAAGAGGCTATCTGAACATTTTGCTCTTTGTTATTTATCCTTTGCGAGCTAGCTGCTAACAACAATGTCCTTGTATTCGCCTGAACTGACTTTTTGCCAAACTGGAAATGACGTCACAAAAAAAATTAGATGTTGAAGTGGGTTAAGTAGGCAGGGCTGCATAAGGTCAACACAATTCAGAATTCATCCCATTGCTTTTGTCAGCAGTTGCATCATCAGTAAATGCGCACAAAGGAACCAATTCCATTAGCAACTAAGTATGCCCCTGGCATCTACAGAATGGGTTGTATACTTTGGATCATGTGGTGTGCTTTCCCTTCTCTTTACACCTCTCTGTCTTTGATTATCATTCCAGGAATGTGCAGTCTTTTTTGCTAAACCCTTCTCTGGTATTTTTCTTATTCGTGGCCTCAATGGTTCAAAAGATTGGGATCACTTATCACTGAAAGCAAGGCGCGTAGCAGTTTGGCATTGAGGGGGACCGAATCTGCACGGGATGGGCGAGTGCCAAAAGACGCTGACTGCCTCATCAAGTCTATAGGCCATTCATAAATAGGTGTAATTACTCATTATTGAATTCTGAAACTATTTTAAAAATGTTTAAAATCTGCAACAGTCTCCATCACTGTAGGCAATCCATCATTGTATCACTATCACAGATGTCATCTACTGACATTCATTATGCACTGACGGGCTACTTTCAGCACCAACAGCAACGAGTTGTATACAGTTTTTACTGACAATTCAAAGAGCAAATGTTAATACAGAACAGCCTAGCCCCCAGATGTTCACGACCGTAATGACCTGATATCATTTCATTTATTTGTTTATTTAGACGGGACAATGCATATTAATGAACACTGCATACATGAGATATGCCGTGTAACTACACCAGAGTTGGCAAGAATGCTAAATTTCATCTGTAGTCCCCAAACAAGAAGCATAAAACAATTAACAATACAAGTTCATAAAAAGAAACATCACAAAATAACAATATCCCAATAAATAACAAACAATAAACATGTAAATGTGTACAATCATGCACACACATATATTCATGTGTATACATGATTGCACACACATCGGTTATAAACATACAGTTACACACAGAAGGAAGATCCCAGACTTAACATGATTACTGATGCTCACAGGTTTGTTTGTCTAAGATCCAGTCTGTAAGTTGTGCTTTAAAAGTCCTAAATGACGGACACTCTCTGATGTTGATGAGTAGCCTGTTCCATTCCAAACATCCCTGAACTGATAACACGTTTTGGGCAAATGTTGTGCGTCTAAATTGCACCTCACAGTCCCCTCTTGTGGTAGCTCTGGTCCCTATGCTCCTATCTGGCTGTATTTTTATTAACTCTTCCAGGGGCGGCGGGTACAGTCCGTGTAGGGATTTGTAGATCACACATACATGTTTAAAAAGCTTAAAATTGTTAAAACTAAGAAGGTTATATTTTTCCAGGATGTTGCAGTGATGATACAGATGTGTTATTTTATCAAGTACCTTTAGGGCTCTCTTGTAAAGTTGTTCATTTGGTCTAAGAGTCGTGACACCTGTGAAGGACCAATTTGAGAAGCAGTAGTTGATGTGAGACAAGATCATACAATGCAGGTATGCCTCAGCAGCACTGATTGTTAAGAAAGGTCTAATTTGTTTAAAATTCTGCAAATTAAACTTGATGGTGTTTGAGACCTTCTTGATGTGAGTTTTAAATGTTAGGGTTGGGTCCAGTATCACCCCGAGGAACTTCAACTGTTTTACTAGTTCAAGCTCCTCACTCCCTAAAAACACATTGAATCTGACCGCTTCTACTGACTTCTTGGAAAAAAAAATACACACGGTCTTTTTGGTGTTCACGAGCAAACATGAGTCAAGGAGCCAGTCTTGAATCCTGGTCAACACAGATGTCAGGACTAGTGCAGCCTCTTTGGGGGTTTCACCATGAGATACAATAACCACATCATCTGCATACATCTGGGCATGTACAGTACGACACACATCTGGCAGATCATTTATGTATATCAGGAAATCCCCCCCTTAAGAAGCGAGACATTCATTCATTCTTTATAGTCAAGGATGTAAGTGCAGGGTTCCTGTCAAGCTTTTAAAAAGCTACGAGTAGCTTTTGAGCATGGACAACCTTCATAAAAGTATTTGCTGCTGGTTCCTAAAGCTTAAAGATAGCATTAACTAAGGCGACAGTATGCAGGCAACAAGTGCAATGTTAATGCTAACTGCATAGCCGGAGAGAAAAGGGCTTTCATGCTGGAACAATGCGCTGATAAAACAATGCGCACAATGAATGACGATGTTAAAGTTATAGGCCTATTGGTATTACAGGATATAAGGGACTGCATCCCTGAATGTGCTAACTGCATTTCAGAATCAGCAGCGTGGTCAGCAGCCCCCCAGAAACGAGGAGCATGTAAGCCTAACGGTAGATGATACGAACAGGTAGGAGCAGGCTGTAGTGCAGATTCAACGAGTGAGCAACAAATCTCTCGTAAACAGTAGTTCCACATATTAACCGATTACCAGTGTAAGCATTATGGCCATTGGCCGGCATAACAGTGTTGTAAACAATGCAGGGCAGAAGCGGCCCCTGACACAGATGAGATCATGACTGCTGAGGAAGACGTGCTATGCTGCACAGATGGAGAGCGCCTAGACACTGAGGTAGCTAGCTGGTGTTGTGATGAACGACTGAACCAGAGCATCACTCCAACATGTTGTACCCTACGTAGCGGTCATCATGCATGCCCCTTTTCGGTGGAAAACAGATCCGAAAAATTGACCAAACACTAACAGCACCATAGGCTGCATCTTTACAAATTCTAATCTCTGTTTCCGAAACCACATACTGGTAAATTATGTTCAGAGCAGTTGAAAAACAGAGTTACGACACTTCCATAGACTCCAATAGGAATCGAGGAATGCGGAAGTAATGCGTGTCATGGGGAGAGCAATAGTTCCACAATGAATAGTTCCAGCACTGACCTCCATTCATTTTCATTGGAACACGCTTGCAGGTAAGTTTATCAAATGACTGCATTTTTGGGAAATTTGACGCATTAGCTGACCCCTAATGAATTTTGTTGATGGCGTCATTTTCTGTACCCAGCTTTAGTTTATGTCGATCGTCAGATAACAACCTGTTAAATTCTAATTTAAGTTAAAGTAGATGACGTGAGCAGCTCTTAACGATCTAGCATAACCAGATGTAATTTGTCCTTCATTTAGCTACCTTAAATTAATTGCAGTTATTGGTGTTCGTTTGTGTACGAAGTTTATATTCGCTTATTAGATTCGCTGATAGTTTCGACCACATTAGCGTACCTGATTTCAATAAATGGCAGCTAGTTAGAATATAGCTAAGTTTTTCTTTGGTTTAGTCATTCATTGCACACGTCGTTTATGAGATAGTGCACCAGTGACAGGAGATGCATGTCAACGATCAACGTGAAAAAGTAAAACGGGGGTTTAAATATTGATAGCTAATTGCTTAACATTTTTTCCGTTGAAGAGCTGACGTGAACCACTGGAGGCTGACATCGATAACCTGGAAAGCCGGGTATGTACTAAGTATCCAAATATGCATTTGCCAGTTATAAGGTATGAAGCTAATTGTCAGAAACAACTCACTAGCTCTCTATTCTCCAAAATAATCAGAGTTGAATCAATGCCTCAAAACAACGATTGAACATTATAAACTGTATGAAGGTAGGGATTATTGCAGGACTATTCGAATGAACAAGTTTTAGCTCGGTGTACCTCATATTCTGGCAACCATATCTGTGCTTAGAGGCTTGATAGGAACATGCCAAAGTGTACATTTGAAAAGAAGTGGAGTGCAAATGCCATATCTTCACAACTATGGCTCAGGCAAGCTCTTCTCATGTCAGCAAATATGTAGACAGCGTACCTTTCATTTTTTGATAATGCATACTTTTGAAAAGTTTTTAATGCTTGACTTTTATTTGTAATGGAATATTTTGAGTGTGGTATTAGTACTTTCCCTTTGCTAAAGCATCTGAATGCATCTTCCACCACTGTATGCTTTAAATGCCCTGTCCAAAGAATTTAAACCGTAGCATCACTTGAGCCATGGAGTTATTTATTTCATAAATAAGCATTTGACTCAAGATTCTTGCATGTGTATCTAGACGTATTTTGAGCGATGATCATCCAGTGAAGTTTGAGTGCTCAAGGCCAGGTGTCCAGATCTCCTTTTCTTTGCATTGTTGTGGTGGAAGAATAAAATGTCTATTTAAAACACTTCTATGTCTTTCCTGGCCTGCTTTCTGACATCTTTTTCTCCCTGTAGGACATCAAATGAGTTCCTTTGAAGACTGCTCATTCAAGGAAAAATTTATCTCCCGTCTCTCTGAGTATCATGCATAATAAAATGGTTTGTTTAATGCAATGGGTTGCCTTGTTTTTTTTTGTACTATTAACAAAACTCTTTTATCGGCATAAACTGAGCAGTTGCTTGCATTCATTGATATCCACTTGCTGTACATGTTTACATGAATGTTTTGGCATAATATTTAGATGTAATAATGACCATAGAGACACGAAAAATATAAGTTCATCCAATCTAAACATCATCTGCATTATGGGAGCAATCCTTTCCCTCCAAAATGAATCGAAGAAAAAGTGATTAATTCTGTAAAACAACACTCCCCAGAAAAAAAATCCTACTATAATTGAGACCAGCATCATGATCAATGAACATTATGCGTATATACTAAGCCAACCGAAAATTTCTACCAATAGCCTATAGTCGCCGCTGTCTACGTATTCTATGTCATTAGAGAAATCTCCCTTTTCTTCCATAATCTTAGCAGTGTAACTGAAAAATGCTGTCTCTCCGTCATTCCCTAACAAAATGCTGTTCTATCTATTGAGTATAAGTGTAGTCAGTGTGATGGTCAGTACACATTCTACGTTAATATTTACGGAAACCTGCCGCAAATGTAATCACTGCCTCTATCTGTCCCGCTTGAAAGCATTCAAACTAGTTGACAGCGCGGGTTTATTTGGAACTACTTGGAGCTACATGGACCACGTGACCACGTGACCGCGTACCGATGAGATCAAAGCGTGTCGTAACTGTTTTTCAACGGCTCTGATTATGTTGACTGTCCAGTCACAGCAGCTGCCAAGCCTAATCTCGTTCTAGCACCAGAATTGAGCAAAGATCAGAAAATTTTTGGATCATTAGCCTAGCTTTTTGGATCTTGCCATTGTCCACAGAGATACATCGTAATCCAAAACAGGATATCCAAAAAGATCAAGTAGAATGTCAATGTCCATCGTAGGGCCGTGCATCCTTCAAGATGGGGTTAATGTCATGTAGCGTTCAGAGCCTCTCTACATGGTTCTTGGTTAGCCGCACCGTGGTAATTCAACACGGTGTTAATTGTTTGAGATAATATGCAACGCTACGTTAGCCCTCAACGTGAAAGTCTGATTATCACAGTTTAAAAGTTAATCTTGCATTTCTTAATAAATCGATGTCTATACAACATTATCTATATCTGTCTAACTTTTAACCTGATGGCTGAGTGTAATGACAGCCAGTAGGTTACAAACTTATGCTTCCGCTACAGGACCATCCATGATTAAGCCGGCTCATGTGAGTCGTCCGGCAAGAAGCAGACGTTGCTTGATACATGCGCGTAAGGTGGCGGTGGGGGGGTAATCTCTTGGCAGGGATGTTTAGTTTGCGAGAATAATTTAGATTAGAAATTTGTACTCTGCGGGTGTTGGTTTTTTTTTTTTTTTTTTTTTTGGGGTGTCAACATTGGGGATGTCACGTCCCCAGAGACCCCCCGCTTCCTACGCGCACGCTGAAAATTACACTAAGCAAATTTTGACCACAAGATGGTTCTACAAGCACCAACTCTGTTTGTTAATTAACAAAGCTTCTTCTCCCTCCCCCTCTCCCCTTGGAACTTCTGCGGGCGGTGCCTAAAGTTCTGCATCACATAGACTGTGATTGAGGGGCACTGTCGTTGGCTTGCATTGGTCTGGGTCAACTCGTTACATTTTGCGCATGATTGAGAAGCCGGAATCTTAAAAGTTGTTTATTAACCTAGACTTTGCCTTAACCCCAAGATCAAAAATACAGGAGACATCATGCCTAATTGAAACTTCAATCTGAGATGATTTGTTTATTTTTTGATCATTGGTTAATTAAGATAAACTTAGATTTTGCATTTCTTTAGCTGCATGCGGCTGCAACCGTGACTACGCTTCCCTGCAGATTTTCAAATTGCTTTTACCCGACTGTTGATGAATTCGCAAATTGACCAACATTACATAACCCTGGGCAGATCCAGCGTGGGAACGTTTATTAGCTAGCGGCAATATGCCAACTACCAACTACCATCCTCATCCAGTCAAATTGGTAGTTGAAGACTTGAACAAGACGTGAATACAAATGCTACCAGGCAGGAGTCCATGTCTAACAAGTTTATGCAAAGCAAAAGCTCTATTCCTTTCACCATGACAAATATGAATTCTGGTAATTCCATATGTTAGCCAGAAAGTAACGTATGTGCTTTGAAATAGGAGCTTGCTTGGTAGCTATACCAGTAGCTGGCAGGCTACCTTAGCCAGCAGTAGTTGGCTGGCAAATTACTCTTCAAGCAAATGGTAATCTTCCTCTAACAATAAAATCAGTAAAATTTTACTCGTGCACTGATTGCTAAGTCTGTCTGATTAGTGGATAGTTTCACTTAGATATGTGCTATCCAGGAAACGCTTCCTGATATAACCAAAGCCATAGACATGACCGGCACCACGTCATCAAGTGCTCAGTGCCAAGGCCACGCCCCTTTTTGGGGAAAATAATCATGCTCAAATGCTTTAATCGATCACTAACAAGTGCAAAAATTGAGCAGGAGAGTGCCGAAAATCTTTTTTGTACCGGGTTGAACATCAAATGAAAAGACCAGTCTAGATCTCAGGTTCCCCATCATACCTGGGAAAGAAAAGGATCCAAAAAGAAGAGCTTTATGGCTTCAAGCTATCTGGAGAGAAGATAAGGAGGGGAAGCTATGGGACCCAGTGTTTTCCCATGTTTATGTGTATGGGAAACACCTCATTTATTAAGGTATCGCGAACGCTCAGGTTCAGGCAAGGTAGCAAAATAATTGATAGACATATCTATAATCATGTACTCAGTGTAAACAGGAAATCAAGTTAAACAAATCTGTTAAATTTCACAGCTAAACACACATCAAATTACATTAAAACCAGTGGGATCTGAGGTTTTCTATCCCCCAAAAGGGGGCGCGGCCTTGACGCTTTTGCGAAGTACCTGGATGTGCCGGTCTGGTCTATGCACGGTTCTCTTGTTGTGCACTTTAGCATGGGCTGAGATGTCTGCCGCAGTGTCCTAAATAGAATCATGCCCGTTCGAGTGAAATAAGTTTTTCGTGAGTCCCATGCAACAGAGGGGAGAGGGGTGACGAGGAGCTTATTATGGGGCCGGCAAAGAAATTTTGGGGAAAAACACAGGCAACAACAGCACGTTAACAGTAAACGTGGTATAAAGGGACGTACAAATGATGACCCTCACATTAGGGGGGGGGTCATTTTACCGAAAAAAATGCACTTAACATTGCTTAATATTGTGTAGCTTGAAGTATGTCTTGCTATTTTATCCTACAAAAGTATTTGTATGATTGTAAATCCTATGAAAACAAACAACAAAATATATTTTGAGATTTATATTGTAATTTTTAAAGTCCAACCCCAATTCTGACGAAGTTTACACGCAATGAAAAATGCTTATACAATATAAAGGCCGGTTTTGAAAAGTTCCTTCACCCTTTTGTATTGTAAACAGTACAACACATTATTTGATGTTATTACGAGTGAATTTAATTGTTTATTGCCTAGTACAAGTCTGCAGCTGAAAACCTGCATAATGGAGGAATGGTGGAAAATCCTATTTCTCTGCCCTTTATAGGCTTATCAGCCGGTGTCCTCAGTGCTCATACGCTTAATGAGTGTTTAAGACATGGTGATGTTATTCAGTGAGCGACTATATAACATCACTAGTCAACTGTTCCAACTTTTTTGGTCGCAATGGTCACTTTATGTACTTTGAATTAGCAATTAAATTCATGTTACTACATCAAACAAGCAATTAAATTCACGTTACTACATCAGATAATGTGTGTTCTGTTTTCAGTTTAGTACAACGTAGAAAGTGAATGGACTTTTCAAATCGCTCCTTTTAGATTTTGTTTGCATTCTTGATGATTTTCCAACTTTTTTTGGAATATGGGTTGTACAAGAAAATCTATGGCAATTCCAAAGTTATATTGTACAGGGGATGCGCAATATATTGTACTGTGTTGCTTTAATTGACCCAGTTTTGAGTTATATGAACCAGGATCATGCATGCTTTGGTTATTCCTGTATCTTATCAAAAACAATACCTGCAAACAAAGGGGCATGCAAACAGAAGGATTTATTTAACTTATACCGCTCTGAAGAGTTGTTTTGTGTATTATTCAGTAAGTGTATTGTGTATTATTACACTAATTTACTGAGTGTTTTTGTAATTATTCAGTTAACGGTTTTTCTCTGATGCCATCAGGAATTAAGATAAGATCAACTGAATTGTCCCAAATGTGAGCTTTGCCTTGGGCACATAGTGTGACATTGCTGCATAGCAGATACAACGTAATACATACAGTCACAACACATAGTAGTTCTGTGAGTTATTTATTTTATTTACCTGGCTACTTCCTGATTGTATTCTACTTATGAAAGCTTAAAGAAACTTAATAAATATTGTATAATATTTCTTTCATGTGCCTCCTAGGAAAATTCTGCAACATGTTCATGTTTGTCAGAACACAGCAAAGGACTTCTATTTCTGGAAAATGACAGTGTTTCGACTGGTCTATTTTGGTGATCTTTTCAGGTGTTCATATTTAAGGCTTCATATCAAAGAGTCCCGCAGAGATTTTGTTGGTGCTAACTTACAGAAGATTGCAGTTTTTCCTGTGATTCCGGGTGTAAAAGGGCTTTAACTGCGTGCAGTGGAAGAGAGGGATGTGTCTGAAATGCTTCCCTCTCTGTGAATAACAGAAACTTAAATCCACCAACACACTAAAAAGCAGTTTATCTTGCCACTGTTTATGTTAGCTGCTTTCATATCACCACTGCGCAGCACACTGCTTATCTGCTCATCTTATTGCTACTTATCTTCCTGATCATATAACCTCTGGTCATCTCAGTGCTTATCTCTGCTTTGCTCATGTTTTCTCTGAGTCATCTCTGATCTCACTTCTGACCTGTGTACTACCAATGTAACTGCTCAACTTACTGCTGCAGTTTTTGGTAACTTTGCACATTAACGTCACATGAACTGGCAATAGCACGTATAGTTGTTCACATACAAATTCCATACTTTAAATATTAATAAAAACAGCTTAATATTACTTTACAAATGTATTCACTGCTGTATTAACTTATGCGTTTGCAAAGTACACGATAATGTTTAAAAAACCTACTATAATTCCAATATTAACTAACATTATCTAATGTAGTTAAGACAATGAACTCCCAATGTGCTGACATAGTTTTCTGTAGGTGATGTAGGTGGTAGTTAAAAACTGGTAGCAAGTGCCGTGGTCTTGCGAACATTATTGTGAGGTAGTACGCTACTCTCGTGCCTAATTATTACCTTTTTTAATTTTACTGTTCATGTTACTTTTGCTCATCTCATTGCTGCTCGTCTCACAGCTTAAATTACTGTCATTTATTTCACTGCCACACCTCTCGCTGCTTTTCATGTGCCTACCAATCTCACTTCTCATCTTATCATTTCCCATCTTAGTGCTGCTCATCTCACAGCTCAATTTGTACATAATTGTCCAGCTGCTGTTATCTCTGCTTATTTTACTGCTACTCATCTTGTACACTTCTCACTGCTCTTCAAACTACGGCTCATCTCACTGCTATTTCGGTGACTGCTAGTGGTACTATTGCTTATTTTACGGCTATTCTTCTCACTGCTAAATTAACCCATGCATATCTCACTGGTGCTCATGTCACTGCTTCTCTCACTGCTGCTTTTCTACAGCTCGTCCTGCTCATCCCATCACCACTCTTCTCGCTGCTACTCTTGCCACTGGTAGTCCTCTTACTGCTACTCTTACCACTGCTCTTATCACTGCTACTCTTGAAACTACTAGTCTTACTGCTGCTCATTTCACTGATACCCTTCTCATTGCCACTATTTTCACTGCTCTTATCACTGTTACTCTTGTCACTGCTGGTCTTACCACTGCTCATCTCACCTCTGCTTATTTCCTCACTGCTCATCTCACCTCTGCTTATTTCCTCACTGCTCATCTCACCTCTGCTTTTTCCTCACTGCTCATCTCACCTCTGCTCATTTCCTCACTGCTCATCTCACCTCAGCTCATCTCACCTCTGCTTATTTCCTCACTGCTCATCTCACCTCTGCTCATTTCCTCACTGCTCATCTCACCTCTGCTCATCTCACCACTGCTCATTTCACATCTGCTCATCTCACCTCTGCTCATTTCCTCACTGTTCATCTCACTTCTACTCATCTCACCTCTGCTCATTTCCTCACTGCTCATCTCATTTCTGCTCATCTCACCTCTGCTCATTTCCTCACTGCTCATCTCACCTCTGCTCACCTCACCACTGCTCATTTCACATCTGCTCATCTCACCTCTGCTCATTTCCTCACTGCTCATCTCACTTCTGCTCATCTCACCTCTGCTCATTTCCTCACTGCTCATCTCACCTTTGCTCATTTCCTCACTGCTCATCTCACCTCAGCTCATCTCACCTCTGCTTATTTCCTCACTGCTCATCTCACCTCTGCTCATTTCCTCACTGCTCATCTCACCTTTGCTCATTTCCTCACTGCTCATCTCACCTCAGCTCATCTCACCTCTGCTTATTTCCTCACTGCTCATCTCACCTCTGCTCATTTCCTCACTGCTCATCTCACCTCTGCTCATTTCCTCACTGCTCATCTCACCTCTGCTCATTTCCTCACTGCTCATCTCACCTCTGCTCATCTCACCACTGCTCATTTCACCTCTGCTCATCTCACCTCTGCTCACCTCACGACTGCTCATTTCACATCTGCTCATCTCACCTCTGCTCATTTCCTCACTGCTCATCTCACTTCTGCTCATTTCCTCACTGCTCATCTCACTTCTGCTCATCTCACCTCTGCTCATTTCCTCACTGCTCATCTCACCTCTGCTCATCTCACCACTGCTCATTTCCTCACTGCTCATCTCACCTCTGCTCATCTCACCACTGCTCATTTCCTCTCACTGCTCATCTCACCTCTGCTCATCTCACCACTCTGCTCATCTCACCTCTGCTCATTTCCTCACTGCTCATCTCACCTCTGCTCATCTCACCACTGCTCATTTCACCTCTGCTCATCTCACTTCTGCTCATCTCACCACTGCTCATTTCCTCACTGCTCATCTCACATCTGCTCATCTCACCTCTGCTCATCTCACCACTGCTCATTTCCTCACTGCTCATCTCACCTCTGCTCATCTCACCACTGCTCATCTGCTCATCTCACTTCTGCTCGTCTCACCTCTGCTCATTTCCTCACTGCTCATCTCACCTCTGCTCATCTCACCACTGCTCATTTCACCTCTGCTGATCTCACTTCTGCTCATTTCCTCGCTGCTCATCTCACCTCTGCTCATTTCCTCACTGCTCATCTCACATCTGCTCATCTCACCTCTGCTCATCTCACATTTGCTGATCTCACCTCTGCTCATTTCCTCACTGCTCATCTCACCTCTGCTCATTTCCTCACTGCTCATCTCACCTCTGCTCATCTCACCACTGCTCATCTCACTTCTGCTCATCTCACATCTGCTGATCTCACCTCTGCTCATTTCCTCACTGCTCATCTCACCTCTGCTCATATCCTCGCTGCTCAACTCACATCTGCTCATCTCACCTCTGCTCATTTCCTCACTGCTCATCTCGCCTCTGCTCATCTCACCACTGCTCATCTCACCTCTGCTCATTTCCTCACTGCTCATCTCACCTCTGCTCATCTCACCACTGCTCATTTCACCTCTGCTCATCTCACTTCTGCTCATCTCACCACTGCTCATCTTGCCTCTGCTCATTTCCTCACTGCTCGTCTCACCTCTGCTCATTTCCTCGCTGCTCATCTCACCTCTGCTCATTTCCTCACTGCTCATCTCACCACTGCTCATCTCACCACTGCAGATCTCACCACTGCTGATCTCACCTCTGCTCATCTCACATCTGCTGATCTCACCTCTGCTCATTTCCTCACTGCTCATCTCACCTCTGCTCATCTCACCACTGCTCATCTCACCTCTGCTCATTTCCTCACTGCTCATCTCACCTCTGCTCATCTCACCACTGCTCATCTCGCCTCTGCTCATCTCAACCCTGCTCATCTCACCTCTGCTCATCTCACCACTGCTCGTCTCACCTCTGCTCATCTCACCTCTGCTCATTTCCCTGCTGCCCTTCTCACCACTGCTCTTCTAATCGCTCATATGATCACCACTCATTTCACTGCTTACTGTGTATCATTGCTGCTATATCTCATTATTAATCTTATCCCTGCTTATTTTACTGCTGCTGATCTCACTAGTGGTTATCTCATCTCTCTGTACTGCTTCTCCGCTTTCCTGAAGTGACTTCACCTCTGTGGGTACACATTCTGACTCAACTTTGCTCAATATCACCTGGAAATAAGAGAGGATTTGAATTGTATTCAATGATGATGACTCAGTGCAAGCAAGTGGGATTTCCTAATATCAGGAGTCACCATGACTCAGGAATATTCCACAATACAGATAGTCTCTAATTCACTAAATTAGCCTCTCAATTCAAAATGATTATCTCATGTACTATCATTTCATTTTACAAGAGCGTTGTCTCTGCTGAGATGTTTTGAGTCTATTTACCTTTTACAAGTGAGCGGTCACCAAAATTTAAAAAAAAAGAAATTAAAGAGAAGTGTTTTGTAGAAAACTACCTAGATTAGTTTGTTTAATGTAATTTGTGCATTGCATTGTGAATTTGTACCAACGTGTCAGGCCAGGCAATGTTCAGGAGCAGCTCAGTCTTGGATTTAATTATATTGAAATCTATTTAAATTGTTGATTTAAAAAGTAATGAACGACAGAAAAGGTTTCAGGTAATATAACATGATTGCTGTCATGGCATTGTTGAGTACAGACACCATTGTGCAAATGCAAAATTACAGTATATTATTTTTATAAAAATAAGTCCGTATTATTAATACAAATTTTTTTAAACTGTACCTATGCCTCAAGTTAGCGTTGAGATATTACCAGTGAAAATTATGCTAACCAATCTCTACAAGGCAATCAGAGATGGCAGACTTCACCCCATTCACGCACATATTAGCAAGTGCGGAAACACAAACAAACACGCAGAGCCACTAGATGGCAGACTTCGCTCATTCACACAAATATTGGCAAGTGCGGAAACACGAACAGACAGACAAACAAACAAACACACAGAGCCACTAAAAACAGTACTTCACGCCCACTCTGTGGGGTGAAGTAAAAATGTGCTGAAGTATATATTATTCCATATGATTCTTTGTCTGATTCTGAAAAAGGTGTTTTTTTCCACGTACATAAAAGGGCATAAAGAGTATGTAGTCATTTCATTAACAGTTTTAACAGTAGTGCTCACAATTTTACCCTACTTTTGACTGTAGGAGAAGTGGAAGCCGAGAGTGACGAAGATGATGAGGAAGATGATGACTGCAAGAAGACCTCAGATGAGGTCAGTTGATCTGATTAATGATCTGCAGCAGATGATGACCTTTAAATAGAGGCGGCACAGAACGTACCTTTCGACTAATGAATGGTCTTGACCTGCTTTTCATGTTTTTTTTAATTGACTTCACTCAAATTCCAAAAACACTCTGCACTATTAAGTGCGGCTAATTCTCCTTGTTAAAGTAAGACGAGAAATAAAATGCTTCATTTCGGTGCAAAATTGTATTTCAGTCAATGTTATTCAATTGCAGACACTTGTTGTGAATCTTCATTTTATTTGTTGGAATTTAAACTCATGGCAGGGAGCGCTAAAAGCAAACAAGCAAGTTAACAGAGTAGTTTATCTTTTTTGTAAAGTGAACAAAACATCTGAATTGAGTTTTCTGTTTTACCACTGAAACATTGCTTTATGAAGGATGTTGTGTGTTTAACCACCAATGATTCGTCTAATCATTGGAAAACTTGTTGATAAAGGAAATGACTGAAAACAGGTCAAGACTTCTTTCTAGTTCAAAGGGATTTTTTGTGTCTCCTCTAATTTCAGCTGACCAGCCATAACTGTCATTGATGAATGTGTGACTGCCTGTCACTTGTATCACACATTATTACACGGTAATAGCATCGCTCATTATCAGACCACAAACTCAAAGTCGGTTCCATAATTGGGAGGATATTTTCCTTATCTTTCCTGGAGAATATCAAAACTGTTCCTTCTTATGTAGCTGTCCTGCCCTCTAGTGTACATCGGAGGTACTCCACCCATACTCTGAGGCGATGACCATGGTGTCGGAAGGTCTTTGGTGCAAAATGGTTTGAGCCTCAGTTACATTCTAATTATGAAATGTCTCATCAGTAGTCTGCATCATCATTCTGTATACTCCCATTTTTCTGCACTCTCAGAAATGACATATTGGATTTATTTAATGTTATGTCAGCTGGTCCCACAAAACCGTGCTTTGTCCCTTCTAGGTGGCTTGATTAATTAATTTGGCTTGGACTCTCAAAATAAATGTAGAAGTCACAGAGTTCACAGAGTTACGTGCGACCAGTGGCACAATTTGAAGTAAATCCCAGCATTTCATTTTTAGAGTGCACATACAATGTACATTACTGTGAAAAAGTCCTGGTCACGTGTTCTGTAAGACAGAGATGCTTTCAAAAATAATAAATTTTAAAGTTGCTGAGAATTGAAAGATGTATTTCTGCAGTGTTGAAAACAAGATCGGTATGTGGTCTGACTAGGTATTGCCAGAAATTGGTTGGACCGCATTCTATTGTTTCAAACTTTAATTGACTTGTTTGTTCTGAGCACATAGGAGAACTTGTCACTGCTTGCATGTTTCCGGGTGAACCCAGACCACCTTGATGATGTTAGCATCAGGGTTTTGTCAAGGCTATATCATCTGTATCGTTTTATTATAATGAAATACAAAATCATTTTGCATTTATATGATTCTTATGGCCTAGTGTAGAAAACAACATTTAATACTCTTGCAGAGTGCTGGAGGTGGAATATGCGGTGCATTTTGTTGTTTGTATTGTGTTTCAGGAAATTAAATGTTTTCTGTGTCCATTGTCCAGGGGTCATCTGAGCGCGAGGCTTGTGCCACAGAGGAGATGTCCACTCTGGTCAATTATGTTCAGCCGGTCAAGTTCCACACCTTCGAGGCCTCCAAAAGTGAGCACTGCCATTAGCTAGCATGGACACTTGCACAAACAGCACACACGCACACATTGATTAACAATTTCAAATAGTTTCTGAACTGTAATTATACAGTTTGAACATGGACACTATTTCTTTTACAGAAATTAACCGCAGCTATCAGATGTCGTCTTACGTGGAGACCAAGGCCCTGGAGCTGCTCACCAAGGCACCTGTGGAGTTTGTTGAGGATCCTTTTTATTGGCTTTAGTGCCTGAAGTGATAATAAAGTCCTCCATTTTGGATCTGGTTCCATCTCCTCCACATGGCACGGCTTTCTGTTTTACTCCTGAAATTTTATGGTTTCATGTTGTTCTATGGATGAAATCAAGATTTGCATTTCGGTACTTGGAAAGCATATTTTACCTGTATTAATATTGGAGTGCTCCAATAAATATGCTCTTGCTGGCTGGGGAATGTTGTTAACCAGGTCTGGTGATATTGGTTGAATAAATCAAACAATGCATTTTTATTCATTGTCCCCCGCCGCAACGCGGAACGGGGGACTATGTATTCAGCGGCGTCCGTACGTCCGTCCGTCCGTCCGTCCGTCCGTCCCATTTCTTGTTAACGCGATATCTCATGAACCGTCGATCCGATTGCCTTCGAACTTGACCACAGCAGACATGGGGGGAACGCGCAGACCCCAGTCGATTTTGGTGACCTTGACCCTATTTTCAAGGTCATCACATGACTTTGACTGCTTTTCATGTCTGATTTCTTGTTAACGCGATATCTCATGAACCGTCGATCCGATTGCCTTCGAACTTGACCACAGCAGACATGGGGGGAACGCGCAGACCCCAGTCGATTTTGGTGACCTTGACCCTATTTTCAAGGTCATCACATGACTTCGACCGCTTTTCATGCCCGATTTCATGGGCCTATTGAATTTTGTCTCATATCACAGATCGCAACGCGGAACGGGGGACTATGTATTCAGCGGCGTCCGTCCGTCCGTACGTCCCATTTCTTGTTTGCATTGGATTCAATAATATAGAACTTTTTCATATTTGTGATCTTTAGTATTTCTGAATAATTCTTTTCCTTCGATAATATGTGATATGGATTAACGGCGGGGGACATTAGACACGTTAGTGTCAAACACTTGTTTACATTGTTAGTATCTCAAATAAATGAGGGTAATAATTGAGCATTACTGTATGTGAAACCCTGCGGACTGGGTTGGGAGTGACTTTACTTTAGCTGCAGCTTTTAGCTTTTTGCAGGGGAAATGGTGGGTTCCAGTTCTTGTCCTTGATGGCTTTCATCTAGATACAACAAGCTTCAGCTGAGCCGAATTTACCCCAAAGGTACCAGGGTGGATTCCTCCAACTACATGCCCCAAGTCTTCTGGAATGCTGGGTGCCAATTAGTGGCTTTGAACTTCCAAACCATTGGTGAGTACGTCACTGACAACGTTCTTTTAGCCAGGTATGCTGCGCCACTTTTCCCTGTAGAATAAACCCATGTCTGCCTGATTAGCCAGTTACTCATGTGAAACCTGAAGGTTCGCATCTGCTGCTGAAAGGATGTACAGTTGTTCTTTGATAGCTCTTTGATCAGTACTAGCTTTTATGTGTTTTTAGGTCACCTGAGACAAAGTCTAGTGACCTATTCTAATCGCCTTTTGATCGTCGTCGTCCGTCGTGCGTCCGTAAACAATTTACATTTTCCACTTCTACTCAGAAACCGCTGATCCGATTTCAATACAATTTTTGCAGGACTCTTCCTTGGTCGAGTATGCACCAAAATTGTGAATTATATGGTGCCCACCCCCAGGGGCTCTGAGGGGCGGGGCTAAAAGTGATCGATACATTTTCGACTTCTTCTCAGAAACCGCTCATCCGATTTCTATAAAATTATGCAGGATAAAATATGCACCAAAATTGTGAATTATATGGTGCCCACCCCCAGGGATTCTGAGGGGCAGGGCTAAAACTGGTCAATACATTTTCCACTTCTTCTCAGAAACCGCTGATCCGATTTCAATAAAATTTTGCAGGTCTCTTCCCTGGTCAAATATGCACCAAAATTGTGAGTTATATGGTGCCCACCACCAGGTGCTCTGAGGGACGGGGCTAAAAGTGGTCAAATTGGCTGAAATTTTAAAAATCTTCTTCTCCACACCCAGATATGCTGGAAAACAATACTCTTCATAGATGGAAGGCTCTTGAGGTGCTTTATCAAAATTGTGAACTTCATGATCCTCGAGCTCCATGTTTGCCCCTGGGGAAGGGGTGAAATTTACTATAGTTTATACAGGAAAATGATACTTTTGGGTATATTTTGTTCATTTTCTACTGGAAATCATTCAAACCTGATTGGCATTATAACCATGAGATAACTGTTTGATACTATGACATTTTTGACCCTGTCTCTTCCCCAGGGGCTGAGGGGTGGGGCCCAAATGGGGTCATATTGCCAAAAATTTCAACAATCTTCTTCTCCAGATCGAGAGAGGCTGGAAACCAATACTCTTCATAGATGGAAGGGTCTTGAGGAGCTTTATCAAAATTGTTCATTTCATGGCACCCCAGGCTCCACGTTTGCCCCTGGGGAGGGGGTGAAGTTTACCATACTTTATATAGGAAAATGATACTTTTGGGTATATTTGGTTCATTGACATCAATAACATCAGTTTTTATCCAACTCAGGTGACTGTTAAGGCCCATGGGCCTCTTGTTGTTTATGCTATGCATTATTAGCTTGGGATCACAATTATTAGCTTTGGGTACAAATGTGTCTCTGGTGCCTCTAGTGTTATTTTTCAGCTTGATTTTGAATCCAGTATAGCCGCCCTGGTCTCTGATTGGCTGATACATTTTCGATTTCTTCTCCAGTTTCACCGGTCACATTTGGATCAAACATGGTGTGTTTATTTGTCTCATGGCCCTGACCAAGTGTTGTTATTTTTCCTCTCAATTTAAAATCCAACGTGGCCACATTAGCCTATTATTTGCCAACACATTTTTGATTTCCTCTGCCGTTCCACTCATCAGATTTGATCACATGTGGTTTTTTAATTTGTCTCATGGCCCTGATCAAGTATTGTTAGTTTTCTGCTCCATTTAAAATCCACTATGGCTGACCTGACGCATTTTCAACTTCTACGCAAGTTCTAGGATTTGATCTGACTTATTACAAATGTTCATCTTATGGCCCTGACCAAGGGTTGTTTTTTGGCTTAATTCAAAATGTAATGATTGTTGAGGCACTTTAAACTTCCACTGGTCAGATTATGCTCTTACTTGGTGCAAATGTCTGCCTCTTGGTCCTGACCAAGTGTTCAGAGTGTTCCCAAAAAATGAAAGTAGCGGGTTAAATGAAAAAAGTAGCCGGTCTATAGGGGGGTCCTTAGGCATGCTTCCTTGGAAATATTTTTTCAAATGGTGCATTTTGGTGTGTTCTAGTGCACCTTAGACAGCTAATTGCAGGTTTTATTTTTTTTTGTTTTTTTTTTAAGCTGAAGCTTCTTCATGAATTAAGCAACATACCTCTATTACAATGCTAACTAGCACCACGAACAATGGAACAATAGAATACAAAAAGCAAGCATTAATTAACTGGAACGCCGCAGCAATTGTTTTTTGAAGCATTTCTTCGGTTTTATCATTATTTATTCTTTATCTCTTATCAGTAACCTGTCTTATCCTGTAGTACAACAAACTGTATAAAATCAACATTTCCTAACAATTAAGCTTTTATTTCAACATTGAGTTCTTATCATTTATGATCACGTCTTTGTTAAAATGTCTATGGTTTTTTTCTTTGGCACTGATTAATTGGCCATTGGTTATCATAACAACATGGAGATTCAAGGAACAACTTGAATTAGTTCCAGAAAAACAGCAGTAATATCAATTATAAAAACTGTATTCCACCCCTGGCAAAAAAATATGGAATCTCCACAACAAAGGATGTTTATCTAGCTTTTTACTTTGTTGCAAATAAACAAATCACTGATATGACACAAAACAACTTTTGTTTATTAGCTTATCATTCAGCCTTCATGAAACACGCCTGAAACAAATTAGATTAAATTAAGAAAAAAATATTCATTTATTAAAATAATCAAGCAATTAAAAAACATGTAATCATTTCATTTACCTTACAGTAAATGGGCTAATAAGCACTGCAGACATCAAGAAATATGTGCACAAGAACTGAAAAAGTGAGATTTTCATATATCCCATTTAAAATGAAAAAAATGAGCTGATTAACTGGTTTTACTAAGTTTGAAATCTGTGAATTGTGTCGCATCATTGTACATAAAATATATTGAGGGCTGACTGCAATAAACAGTTATGTCCAGATGTTATATATTGGACATAACTGTTTATTGCAGTCAGCCCTCGATATGTACCTACAGTGAGTACTGATAAATTCACTGATTTCAAATTTGGACCCCACGTCATCCCATATCTACATCATTAAACGGGGGGCAAAATGTGCATTTAATTCAGCAAGAGTTAACCTGTTCAACCTGAACGCCCCCAGATTTTCTGACGAATTGTCTGTAGCCTACCATTCATCAGAGGCATTAAAGCCTCACACTTTTTTATGCATAATTGCTCTCAACTTGTTCCTGTTCAAGATCACCTGAGTAATAGTCAAGCAGATTTTTTTAAATTGAATAATCAATACTGCCACACAAGCCCATGATGATTAAGCAATTATGAATTATTGGGGGGGCGGGGGGGAATCACCATTAGGTGACACTAGCAATGTATATAATGGCCGACCCGTGATCTTGTAAGGACGGCATTTATCCAAATAATTGATTGATCCAAAAATTACCATAAATGACAGCGCTCATTTTAGCATTTTCTTAGCAGCGTATTACAGCCTTAGCCCAGCTAAATTGGTCTCGCGATTCAGAGTATTCAACGGACAGTTGTCTTTTATGTCCTCATTAAGAAAAATGCGTGATAACTTTTTTGATGAAAGGAACAGGAATGCAAGCTGAGAACAAGTTTACTAGTTGTTATGCTGCCTTTTCTTCGCAAATGAGTGAATCAATGCTTGGTTACGGAGTAGATGTGAAGAATGCATGAGCACACTTGCAGCCACAATGCGATAATAATTTATACAATTACTAACGTCTCGACACAGGTTTTCTTCGGGACATTGTGAGTCGATTCAGAACCCTGAAGAGTTGCATCGAAGCCGCGGGTAATTTAATACATGCAATGATCGCATAATGGCTGCGAACACCCCTGGGCTAACACTGAGAAATATGGTAGTAGGCTAGAGTTCCATATGAATATATGGGCGTTTACTTTATCATCGCTCCCGGGCCAACTTCTCAACAGAATTAAATCTCATCAATTTATAGCGTTGAAATTACCTTTCTTTATAATGTTTGCCCACTAGACGCCACCGCCTTCTTTCATAAAATAAAATTCAAATATTTTCAGTAAATACAACGATGGAAGAATTATTGAAGTTCATGACACTCGCAGTGTTATAAGATGTTGAAATTGTTCTCGAGTAATCACAGCACGGCTCAGAACAACGTGTCAGTACGTCGGCGATGAGAAGGTAAATTGGCCAATCGAAAGCGTTTATCTGAATAAAACGCGCCAAAATCGCGGGGGCTTTTGGAACACCCTGAGTGTTGTTATTTTCAGGTTGATGAAAAATCAATTATGACTACCTTTGTCTCTGATTGGTTCTCGCATTTTTGACTTCTTGTCACTTGGTCAAACTTGTCACAAATGTTCCCCTCTAAGCTCCAGCCAAGTGTTGTTATATATCGGTTCGACTTACAACCCAGTGTGGTTGTCCTGGGATCTGATTTGTTGACGCATTTTGAAATTCTTCTCAAGTTGCAGTAGGTAGATTTGGACCTGAAACTGTTCAGTGTTGGTCAAGATGAAGTTGAAGTGTTGATATTTTTTCAGTGCTTGGATTAAAAATGCATTGAGTATGGAATTTCCAGGACTGAATCGCTAACCCACATTTTCTTATATTACAGTGACTTCACAATCAGTCAATCACCCATTTACTGCTACAACTGTTTGCTTATGGTTTAACATCACTTCAGTGCTTGCTGTAGATGATAACATGACTGTGTCAGCATGTTTTACAGTACATTGATTTTTACTTTATATAACTGCACAACTAAAAAGAAGTGTTATGATGTCATACCTGGTGAGCGATACTGGCTGCATGTAATAGAACTGGAAAGTTCAGGAAAGTTCAGCTGGGAACCACATACATTTTGGTGGCAGTGATCTTTGTGTGTTTGCGTGTGGGTAGAAAATTGTCAATAAATAGTAAGGTGTCACATTGATGCCATGTTTAAGTGTTACATTTTTACTTTCTCATCTTCACTCAGACCTGTCTATGCAGCTAAACTTGGGCATGTACGAGTACAATGGAAAAAGCGGATACCGGCTGAAGCCGGAGTTCATGCGCCGGCCAGACAAGAACTTTGACCCCTTCACTGAGAGCACTGTGGATGGGATTGTAGCCAATACACTGTCAGTGAAGGTCAGTCTGTTTCCCCCATTGGCCAGGCAATGCCTGGAACTGTGCAGCAAATCAGATGTATGCAACATGAAGCCAAATGCAGAGCGCTTTTCTTCCATGGCCCCATCTGAACTTAGAATGTCGGATATGTCTGGTAGTTGATGGTATATTTTGGTGACAGCATTTTGAGGAGAAGGTAGTCTTTTTCAGGCTTGGTCACACTCTACAAAACATGAGCATTGCTAATAAATTTAGCATATTTAACTCTCTCATCCTCTGTACTCGAATTTTCTTGTGTAGTTGATGGAATGTACAATTTTTTTTCTTCATGATCTTTGTTTTGTGTAATTGAGTTTTACCTGGGCCATAGAATTGGCACCCCTATACTGTCAGAAAGCAAACTGGTGTCTTGTGCCTGCATCACAATGCTGAAGTAATGTGTTTGGTTCTGATGGAAGGAGGTTTCCCATTGGTCTGCCAGTATCACTACTGGCCACATCATTGCTTACTAAATAGGTTTTCTATGCAGTCACAGTCTATGCCTAGACCTGCCTAGCTTCTGTCTTGTGACAAAAGAAGGCTACTGGGTGGTATGGTAACTAGCATGCAGTATACATCAGGTCGGCAAACGTAGCCCCGCCCCTTTTGGGGGGAAAACAAACCACACTCCCCATTGACTTTAACGTCAAATTGCTGTACGAAACAACATAAATACAAGACTATCAAAGGTAAATCAGCCGAGAAATTATCTACAGACACCATATCTGATTCATATACATCCACTCTACCGGTTAGAGAACGTGCGAGATATTTCGAAAAGATAAATTTAATCAATCTTAAAGTGGTAACCCATAAGATTTCCGTCTCGTTACTGTCTGTTAAGTCAGTGTCTATCAGAGAGGGGGGATAAAACAACGGTGATTGGGCCTATGACCCACTAATGAAAGCACTTGTATTTCATTCTTTGCCAGGTAAAGCAATCAGTCTGTCTGTGGCGACATTCCCGCGCTATATTCAAATACAGGCGCACATCTAATGACGCTTTTTACGTCAGTAAGCAGTGTTTGGTCTGTCCAGAAGGTAGGAGGAGCCGCAAGCTAGCTTGAAGGAAGTAAGGAGCCCTGGGAGAAGCAATGGGAAAGTAGATGTCAGAAGGGATCCAGTAGCGGTACTTTCCCTAACCTGAACCTTGGCTCTATCCCCTAACCATAAATGTAACTTTTCCCTTACGCTATATGTCAGTTTAACGGATGGAATTAAGGGAGGACCGTTAAAAATGCAGCCGTCCATGAAGTGGAAAGTACCGCTACTGGATCCCTTCTGACGTCTACCCAATGGCAATGGCAAATACCATACTGTGTAGCTATACTGTGCACAGTAGAAACTAACGTTAGCTGAGTCTCTGTTGAGGCTACTACTGAAACTAAAATTATGAAGTAATTTCAGGAAGCAAACGGGAAGAAAGCTACTTTAACCGCCTCGACAAATTATTTTTATTTAAAAAAAAAATAAGTTATAACGTTACCTGTTAACCAACTACCGTTTTCATTCTTTACACAGGGCTCTCAACTTTCACATATAAATGACATATTCACTTTCCCATGCTGTAGTCAGAAATTATTCTATCAGACTGTTTGTAGAGATTGTAGAGATTTGTAGAGAGGTGGAATTGAAGTCCTTGTGCATTGAAGTTTATCAGTTTCACATGTGTTACGGTGGATTTCGCCACTAGTAATATGAGAACAATTATGATTCCGGAATTCTAACGCTTTTCTTCACTCAGGGGTTGGAAGCAGTGGAATTGTATAAAAATGTTTCAAATGGTCTTATTTCATTTAAACAATTTGAACGATAATGAAACACACGCATTTCGTTGATTGAATAATTACTGACTACAGCACGGGAACGTGAATGAAGCACAAATTCTCACGGCGATTGCGTGAGAGTTGGCAGCCCTTTAAGTTAATCGATTCATCATAATAGCCTAACATGTTACTGGAATGAGATGATGCTAATGGATGACTAACATCACATAATTTTTACTTTTATTGAGTTCAATTCCCGTGTCAAAGAGCATCTTTCCCTTCTGCATGAGAATTGAGGAGGCGTGGAACTGGTAAGAGCCGTCAATTTACCGACGTCATACAGGCGACACTGTTGGGTCTCGACAAGAGTTATGGGAAATGAGGTCCAGAAGCGCACCTGCAATTACAGCTTACTGCCAAAGATGTCAATGTAAACAAGCCAATTCAAATCTTACGGATTACCACTTTAATGCATGTCCCTTCAGTCTCCCGGCATCTAGGTTGTGCAATGACCCCACCCAGTGGCCAAAGGTATCATACCCTGACATCTATTTTTATCTGATTGAGCCTCCAGGTAAGCAAAATACAAATGAAATATTCCACCTTTCGGTCCTGCTATTTGGATAGAATGCTAGTTAACAGTAAGTAGCACTGTGCTCTGACCAGACGGTGACAACGGTCTCAGCTATGTTCGTAAGTTAACCTGTCCGTCTGTATCGTCCAGGCATATGCACATTCCTCCCTCCGTATGGCTTGGAGCCATAAAGCCCTTCTCTCCGGATATTTTTTTGGGCATGGCAGAGGAATGAACCAGAGAACCTTTTTTTTGTTTTATTGTTGGTGCAGCCAACAACACAGCAACTCCTCGGCATGTCGGATTCAAGTTAAATTGGCTTGTTTTAAGCATTCCCGCTTTGAATGTCAATGCAGAAAGCAGGATTGTTTTCCCCCTAAAAGGGGCGTGGCGATCAGGGCCCACTGTGGATGACGTATTGCCGACCTGATGAATCAGTGCATGCCACGAGACGGGCGCGATCGCGCCGCGCCCGTAAATGCCCGCCAAGTCGTCCTCACGGGCGCGATTTAACACGCCCGTCAGTCACTTCACGGGCGCGCCACTATTTAATCCAAGTGTTAGCCCATTTGACCTACCTCGGTAACGGCCATGACGATGACGACAGTTTTATAATCAAAACTAGCAATCGCAACATTCTCGCAGATCAAGGCAACCAGTGCCAGCTGTGAGGAAGCATCTCATATTCAGTTCGGCATATCCGACCCATCATCATAGCCGTAATTAGCAATCTCGGACCTCGGTAAAAAATTCAGAGAGAGTAAAAAAATTCAACGTCTTTATCATTCAGGTTTTGTTCTTAGTAGGCCTATCTTAAGTGTAACCCGTGTGACCATGCAGTGTTACATTTCACCAAAAATCAATTTCTGTTTGCACATATTCTTTTCCTCTTATTTATGCATGTATTGTTTTGGGGAGTTTTCTTTAGTTCAGTAGAATTTTATATTAATGCTGTTTGATCTTTGACATTTTGGTGATGTAACCTCCTCCAAATTAGCAGTATTCTCCTCAGTAATCAGCTCTGCATTGGAGAGATAAGATGAAATAAGTGCTCTTCAGTGGTTTTGTAAAACGCAGTAAAATGCTAAACGGAGGCGAAGATCCTTCTTTGTAGAGGTCAAAGATTTTGTTCATTATTGCTTCGATGATTGCTTTGGAGTGTATACATTTTTATTTTATTAATAATATTAATAATAATTGACATTAATAAGAGAGTCCTCTCTTAACATTATGGTAATTTTAAATGTAGTAAATTTTGGGACTGTGTGAGGATGGATGGATATTGGCTTGGAAGCAGTAGTTAAAGCAAATCTGCCATTTTAAGCTTGGTACTTGTACCGGTAACCATGGGCCCCAAGGGGATTTTCTATATCGCAGGAAAGGAAAGGCATCTCCCCCCCCGTTTAACAAAATAGAATGCAACTACCCCTCCCCCTCCCCCCCCGGCCTATAGCAACCATAACCATCAAAATGGTGCCCGCCGGAGAATTGGCGGGAGTGATTTATTGTGCCCGCGCAGTTTTCTCCTGGCATACACTGCAGTCTGTTGCAGGACACAGGATAAATTTCACCGACAGGAGGCAATATTATCAGTCAACGTCGCGCTTGCTGTAAGTTCTCATCACAGTACTATAGAGTCTTCAAAATGGGAGGGTATTTGGCTACATGTGGCAGCAATTCCCATTTTGTGTTTAGCATAGCCTTATTGGCCAATCAAAAGTCAAATTTGCCGGTGTTCCATTAGAATTGGGATGTCACGAGTATTGATATTGAAATACATTTTAGTGAAAACCTTAAGTTCAGAAGTAGGTTCATGAACAGATTCCCATACCTGGTATTAAACAAAATAATAATGTAGTACCCCAGCCCACTGTGGTACTCTGCAAATATCTTTTGTGTTTCACTCTATAGATATATTATTTGAGCTGCCTATTTTTATGTTTTTTTGTCTCCATATAGATCATATCTGGACAATTTTTGACGGATAAGAAAGTTGGCACTTATGTGGAAGTTGACATGTTCGGGTTGCCTGTGGACACCAGAAGAAAGGCATTCAAAACAAAAACCTCACAAGGAAATGCCATTAATCCTGTGTGGGATGAGGAGCCAATTGTCTTCAAGAAGGCAAGTAATGTACCTTTCAGTCTATGTCTATGAGTCATTTCAGCACATAATCAAGTAATGCATTTGTGAAATGTATTTGTGAAAGTACACTGCGAAAAAGAAAAATAAGTCCGTCTTACCAAGCATTTCAATCTTGTATTAAGAGTCAAAAACTTATTTCTATGATCTTTTTTTTCTCAGTAGGACAGAAATTTCCCAGGAAGGTGAGATTATCTTGACTCATTTCTAGATTTTCCAAGGAATAAGAAAATTTCACTTGTCAACCGCATGGTGATGGAAAATAAGATAATATTTTGTACTTTTGAGTGAAAAATTAGGAATATGAAGATTAAAAGATTATAAGATTAAAAGACTTGTTAAGACAGACAAATTTTGTAGTGTACATAGTGCTATGTTCGTAACTGCGGGAGATCGAGAGAAAATGTGCTTAGGGGCATGTACGTATGTACCTGTGGCTGTGTGTGTGATTGATATTGATTTAAATCTGTCTGTTCTGCTTTATAAGTAACTATTGGGTGTGTGCAAGTTGGAGATGCGCAGATTACAGTTATATCTGCTGGAAACGCAGTTAATCCGCGGATTGAGTGGGTAGGTCTTAAAAATAAGATTCTGATTAATTGCGGATGGGTTGTGGTTGGATGAAATAAAACAGAATTAAAGTGAAAATATTTATTACAATTTCTAATATGAATTTATTTTTAGCTTCATCTGTCTTCAAGCACAAATTAGCCGACTAGACGCTTACTGCGCCTGAGCTCAAATTTCGCGGTCAATTTTCAACAGCAATGGAGGCAAGAAAGATAAGAGAAAATTTAAAAAGGAGCATTAAAAACAAAGAGCAGAACAGTTGGTCATGGGAGCGCGCTAGTGAAGTCATTAACCATAATGATGTGTCAAGTGCAGGGTATGTCATATGCAACAGCTGCGAAGCACTATATATTTATGATACAGTATCTTTAGGAGTTGCAGATCACTCTTCGATTGGACATTAATTGCATGAATTTGAGAACTCAATGACAAAATTTGTAATATTTGAAAGGTCTTTTCCTCTTCTTTGCAGTGATACCAAACACATAGTGAGCAGTCTTTTGTATTTGCGGGAAAAATAGTTTTCTGTCGAGCTACCCTTTAAGCTGTAGCGGATCAAATTTAGTATTGTCGGATCTATATCTGGCAGCAAATTCTATCACTACGCAACTCTCCAAGAAAGGGCCATATAAAAAATATCGTACATTTTTACGATTTCAGAAATGGTTATTGATAAGAACAACAAACCATATCTTGTTTTGCACCATTTGCAGCAACAAAATTCAAATGATGATACTAAACGGCAAAAGCAGATGAAAATAGCCTAAAAAAAAAAAACATGGAACGCCTTTCGACTAAATTAACCCCTTTGTGCAGAAGCCAAATCTGGCTAGTAATGTGTTACCTTATTTAAGGCTTTATAATTCAAGACTGCAGTTTCACAGTGAGTAAGGGAATGGTTCAACTGAGTCAAGACGCTTGAAGCATTTACAACGTAGAATTCCATTGTATTTCGTTTATTTTCATTATTTTGGTAGAGAAAAAGGGCTGCAAACATAAAAAAATCTTCATTAAAATTTAGCATTGAAGTTGTAAAACAAATAATACTGAGAATGGAAAAATGGCGGGGGGTTAAAAGTATACATTTCTGGGACCATAAACTCCTTGACCACAAGTATAATTCATCTGAGCATCACATTCTAAATTACCTACTCTCTATGAGCCAAATAAGACAGCTATCCAGGTGGCTCCTCAAACTCTAAGATCCCTGAAAAAATGCTCTGTCAAATCATTAAATAATCATATATTTAACACATTTCAACTTTTTTTCTTTGCATTGCCAGTCAGTGGTGCCAGTAATTTTTGAGCCTACAGTAGGCTTGGATTCAGGCCTCTTTTCGTCGTCAGCCTTAAAATAGCACAAGAGACACCAAATTTCAAATGGGTGTTTTTCCAACAGATGCAGCGGCAATGATCACTCTGAAAAGTGGTTTGCAGCAGTCAGGCGATGACGTTGATTTGTCACGTACTTATGAGGCTAATGTATGCTATTTAATTGTTTGATTAATTATTGACATGTTGCGCTGGAATTGCTTGACTTTCTGTTAGATGAGCATGCTAGGCATGTCTACCTACAGTGTATGATAAACATTCTGCACCTCCCTGACAGACTTGAGTAGGCCACTGGTAATTTTGCGTTGTCAAAAAAGAAAAAAGGAACGCATGAATCAGAGCTGAAACAACTCCTTCGTTGTGAAGACTGGCAGCATCTGTGATCTTCAGGGTAAATCATTCATGAAAATACTCATACATCAATGAAACACTCAATGTATAGAGCCTAGAGGTGGAGTGAGATGTCCATGCGGGTGCGGGTCTAGAAATTGGAAAAAATAATTATTTCGGGTGGGTGGCGTGTGGGTGATTTCACCGTTTATGTGGATTTGAGTGACGTGAAAGCCGATCCGCGCATCTCTAGTGCATGTTTTTGCATGTGTGTGGGTGTTAAGGATCTCTTTTCTTGATTTTTGCAGGTTGTTCTACCCACTTTGGCCTCTCTAAGAATGGCGGTATTTGAGGAAGGGGGCAAGTTCATAGGTCATCGAATCATCCCTGTGTCTGCCATTCGTCCAGGTGAGAGAGCCTTCCAGAAGAATCCTTTTGTCTGGCACAAATAATTTTCTGACGAGTCTTGGGTATTACTTGGTTGTAGATTGTTGAAAGATTGTATATCAGTTCATCAAAATTGGACTTTCAAGCCCACCAGCTCTCCATAAGACATGAATGCTTATCCTTGGTTCACCTCTGTTCTAGGATACCATTACATTGGCCTCAGAAATGAAAAAAACCAGTCACTTACGCTACCAGCTCTATTTGTTTACATTGAAGTAAAGGACTATGTTCCAGACACTTTTGCAGGTAAATTCTTCCTTGTAATATTTTCAAAGATTAGTATTAATCTTTAAAAAAGATTAAAAGATCTTTTTTTAAATCTTTTTAAATCTTTAAAAAAATCTTTCTCTGCTAATGATATGCTTGTCAGTCGTGTACAGGAATGACTGCTTTGGTCTCTTTTCTGCCTGTGTTTTTTCATTGAAATCAATGTTGTGTCTATCTGCATTCAGTGGTGCTCTTCATGGATAAAAGGGCATTTTGACATTGTCTATTTTCTTGCTTCGGGATTAGATGTGATTGAGGCCCTGTCCAACCCTATCAGATATGTCAACCTGATGGAGCAGAGAGCAAGTCAGCTGGCAGCGCTGACTCTGGAGGAAGGTGAAGAAGTCATCAGCAAAGAGGTGCATTCATTCAGCCAAATACATTATATTTCTTTGCATCTCTTGAAGTAGCATGTATGTTGGAAGAAAGCCAGGTATGTATTGCTTAGCCCCTTCATGAGGAAGACAGTTACTTCTGTAGACAGATATGTTGGTTGCATCAGACCTGATGGATGTCTCCTGACTAAGTTTTCATCAGTTTTATGATCTCGGTATTTGCATTTCAGGTGGAGCCTGGGGCAGACCTGTTGTCTGAACCCACAAGTGACCCCAAACCTGCCCCTTCAGAGAACGGGGTGAGCCACGCACCCTGCATCACTCCCAAACCGCATTCTCAGGTGACTCACCAGCCCCAGCCAACAGGTACAGCTCCACTTTTTAACTCTTTCGACAAAGGCCTGAGACTCTGCTCCCAAGTGTTTGAGGATTTTAGGGTCACCAACATTTTTTTCTGTCAGAAGTCTAGCACCACCCCCAAACTCCAGTCATTCAGAGACCTCTTGCCCCATCCCAAACATGTGTCTGTCAAGCAAAATGTCACAGTCATTTTTCCCATAGAAATTTAAGAAACTTGGATATAGAAGTTTTATAATACCATTTGAGCCATCCAGCTCAGTTATGAATCATTTATTACAAGACTGCGTTTTTGAGAGGGATGGGTAGCTGCGTGTGATAGGTATCCATTCACAATTAAACTCCTAGCTGTGGCGATATGATTGCTGTTTGTTAAAGAGAGTCAAACGTAGAAAATACACCATTATGACCTGACTTGGTCAACGTGATAAACTGCTCTATAAGCTTGATCTCTGATGAACTTTTTTTGTTCTACAAATAACTGCAAAGATAAATGTCAGTCATGGTAAGTAACTTTCTTAAGACTTCAACCCATCATAGTTTAATAATCATGTTAATATTGAGGGGTCTACGTTAGATAATTGATTTTTTTATTGAAATTGACGGAGGATAGACTGAATATTTTCTGTTTATGTTATGGAAAATATTCCTCCACTTGTTTTTTTTTTTGTGGAGATTTGTGGGAAATATGATGACCAATAAAACTGACTTCCCTGAAAATGCGGTCATCGAAAAACAATCAGAAAATGGAAGAAAAAACTAAGTAGAGAGGAAGATGCTGAGGGGCAGTTCTGTGGTGTCGGACTCGGACGTACATTTCAGACACTTCATAGGTCAATTAAGAGCAGAGTGAAGTGAGGAGATAGCTGTCATTTGGGCAGAAGACACATCCTGGTTATAGCAATCATCTGGTATGTAGGGATATAGCTCCTCATTACAGACAAATGGCTTTAATGACATATACATGATTTGTTTTAGGATCTCTGTGAAAATTTTTTCCAATTATTAATCCATGACTGATTCCCAGACAAATGGATTTTAAAGGAATATACATTATTTGTTTTAATGTACCACTAAACACGGCGTCGGACGTACATTTTTTTGGTGTCGGACATACGGCGTCTGAACGCAATTTAAAATTCAACTGGATCTTCATCTCTAACAAATGAATTTTAAACTTTATCATATAAAATGAACAAACTACCACAACTTCAAACCTCCACAAGTACATTTATGAGTAAAGTTACTAAAAAAGTAATATCAAACCATTTTTGGTGTCGGACGTACAAGGTCAGAAGGTAATTTTACATCAACTGGATCCTTGTCCCCAACATACATATTTTAAACTTTATCATATCTTAATGAACAAAATACCACATTCAAACCTCTGCAAATGGGTTTATGAGTAGGTGACTAAAAAATAACATGTATACAAACCTTTTTTGGTCTCGGACATACGGTCTAAATGTAATTTTAAGCCAACATGATCCCCATTCAATGAACAAAACACAACTTCAAACCTTGGCAAGTTGGCTGATAAGTAAGGTTACTCTCTTAAATAAATAACACTGCGGGAATCAAACACAACTGGTGTCAAATATTCAGTTTGTCCTATTGAATACATTACACTTTGCTCAGTAAATTAATTCAATCAATTTCCCGATTCTCACTTGGAAATAGGTTGAGTGTTAACCTGCATTTTGGTAATGCCACGGGTAGTAGACAGAGTTTTATTTTTACATGAGCAGCCTTAACATGCGCACCCTAAGTCAGCAAAACCGCATTTTTACCTCTGGATGAGCGAAGCTTAGAAAGGAGTGCTGTGATGAGACTCGAATATCACTCAGTACTTGATCAATCAATCACTCACATTCAGCACACTGATGGGGAAATATATAAAAATGAATATATTACAGGTTTCAATGATTATTTTACTTGCATTCAATAAAATGATTGTTGCTTTTGTGAGCACAAACTCAATGCTTGCGTGAAAAATTCAGTTGGTTCCCGTTTATCAAATCGAAAAATTCAAAATGGCACTTGTGTGCAAATGTGTGAACTACGTCATCAACATAAGACTTCCCAACAAGGACGTGACCAAAACGTGTACCAGAAAAAGCCATACACCCATTTTGACTACCGTAGCGAAATCCAGCCGAGTTGCGATGCGCGATCGGAGGACGCGTCCTTAAGCCCCGAATGACCAAGAGTTCCACATAGCTACCAGATGTTCATATGCCATGATTTATAACCAACAATTTGGACATATTCACTTTTCTTGTACTTACCTTTTTTCAAGTCCAGTGTCGTAAAATTTGTGGAATTTCAAAATCAAACTTCTAAATCAAATTTCCCTCCAGTACAAAGGTGATGGCAAAAAGAAGATACAATCGCTCAACATAGTTCCTATTCCAGCTATCAGATGGCAACTGATCAGTTCCTATTCCTCTTCCTATCCCTATGAAATGCTTTCCTCCAATTCCAGAACTGGTGGTATGAAAGTAATAACCATTCTTGTTACCAATTACAGTGTCCATGAGCTTTAAACTGTTGGAAACTGTGATGTCGGACGTACACGGTGTCGGACATACAAAATTTGACACCAGTATTCCCAGAATGTTGCAAATACCTGATGACAATAAACTAGTCCATTATAATAAAGAGATTATAAACACATTTAATCCAGGATATCAAGTTAGTTTGACAGTGCATATTGATGGGACAGCTATAAAGAATCATTTTTGGTGTCGGACGTACACGTGAAAAGTGTGTATACTTAGTATGCAAATAATTTTTTTATTTTGGAGCGAACTGATTTTTTATCAATACAATAAATATTAGGGCCTTATGTAAAAATCACAAAAATTTGCAACAGTGATAATCTTAGATAGAAAAAAATATAATTATTTAAATATGCACCAATCAGGGATATCCAGACTCCTTTATTCCATTCCATCAAACACTGATATTTATATAAATATACATCTTCCACTCAGGTTTACTCATTGGTTTTGAAAAACAGGGCTATAAACCTTTAAAATGATGTATTACAGAGACGTGTAGCACTATTTTGAAAATTCCACCTATAGGTTTACTAACTGGCGGAATCGCCTCAAGGCAGGGCTAATACTGCCTAAAGTAAATTCCTGTATTTGTCTCCTTGTGTGATGTGCAGCAGTAGAACACTTGAGGAAAATCGGACGTTGTTACCTTAGCTAGCCACGATGCTATCTGCCTAGCTTGCTAATTATCCGAACGTTACTCCTGTCCTTTGGCGTGGGACTTTATTTTACATATCGCTGGTTTTGTTTCCAGCCAGACCATTTTGCCTACGGAAGACAGTAGGCAAAAAGATGTGAGTACCTTGCAAGCGCCTGTTTTGTCTGAAGTTCAAATGGACTCTGAATTGAAGACTTAAGATCAAGGCTACAAGAATGCGTTTAATAATGAAATATTTGAGTTATTTCCTTGAAGCAATTAAATGAATATGGTCTGAGAACACCAAGTAATGGTTCTTCTTCAAAAAAAGGATCCCAGGGTTAAAACTGATCCAACTTATGTGCAACAATGTGGGATGTTTGGGCTACGTAGACATTGAGCTAGGCATTTACAATTCTGATTTGTACAGCCGTTAATTTCCTGCCTGGCATCAGAACATAACTAAGTATGGAACACTAGCTTGCAAGCTATAGCTAGCTAATAAATTACTGATTAATTATTGTAGTATGCACTAATTATATAACATATCATCATGTAATTAAATAATTTATTAGTTGGGGAGTGTATTTCAATTACTCGTTATTGTTAAGCTTTATAATGAATGTTCATAAGATAAGTAACACTTGTGAACTTGTTTTCAAGAATCAAATCAAAAGCATTGTGATACAAAATAGAAAAACAAGTTAATGAATATGGCATCTATGTATGTAAATTATAAAAGCACCGTGCTGAGCATCATAAAAAACAAAGAAGTACTTACTGGGATAATCTCTGTACATGGAAAAGGCAGTATTTACACTCAGATTATTGCAAAACATTTTCCAACTCGCGCACTATATGCGCTCGCATTGCATGTGTCACCACCAACTCTCACATTAAACCTACGCCCTTGAACCTTGACATCCCCAGGTAATACAAGTCCTGAGTGAATAGGGCTTTAATCTAGTCTTTCCCATGAATTTTCTGTTTTCAGTCCTGCACATGCTCTGCCCCCTGTTCATTGTTTAACTGTTTACCATTTGTTGCTGCACCTCCCTGCACAAACCTTAGCTCATCACACCTGTACCCAATGTAATTAGACCGTATCCTTCCCTTTATATTCAGTCAGTTGATGTAAGCCCAGTGCAAGTTTGTTTACCCTTTTCTCCTGTGTCTATCTTACGAGTGGTTTCCTCCTGCTGTTTTGCAGACTGTATACATATCTGTAAATTTAGCTAGCCAGATGGGCTGTTCTTCAATGCATAGTGACACAAATTTCATTTTAACGCCCTGACTTCACACCAAGCAATAGCACTCTACTTAGTTGCCATTTCTCTATGAAGCAAGTGAAGTCAGTGCATTTTCTCTGTGTTTATTCCTTAGCTAGCAATCTACTTGGTGCTTTAATGTTATGTAGGTTTTATGGTCAGATAGAAACAGGGAGTGTAAAAAGGGCTTGCCATATATACACATAGCACCAACAAGCTGGCTTCAGAACAGTCCATTGTTCTGAGGGCTACATGGTTTGGTGGGCGGTAGTGATTTTGGTTCAATCCCTGCACCCACTGTGAATCTCCTTATCTGTAGAGAGCATATCATATCTGTCAGAAAGTATAGCCACTGCCTTCAAGGCACATTCTTCTTCATTTGTGTCACCACCACATTTTATTTATGTATTAGGTATGTTTCCCATGTACAGTGCCTGACAAAAGTCTTGTCGCATGAGGACATAGTAACTAAAAATAGCATAGAACTTTATTTCTAACCAATCAATTGTTACAATAAATGGTCCATTTTAATGTCAAGGGCTTTCACATTAATAATTTGGTGCAAAATGAAGCCGTCAAAAAGTGTTCTGATGTTCACAGCTTGGCTAAGCCCATAACATCTGTTTTTGCTAGGACAAAAGTCTTGTCGTCTCTTCAGATGATGCAACAAATCGCAGATTAGAGTTAAACCTATAACAAATACTGTAATTAACACATTCCCAGATGTGTATAGAAATAACCCCAGCACACCAGACTTTCATATGAGGTGCGACTAGACCTCTGACAACATACCAAAGATTCAACCACAGACCAAAGTGCTGATCATCAAGAGCCTGAAGACTGAGTTTGCTGCTGAGGTGGCAGACATCTTTAATGTATCCAAATGTCAAGTGGAGGGGATGAGAAAAAGATTTGAAGAAACTGGTGACATTCATGGCAAGCGCAGGTCAGACAGACCCCGGTATGACTACTGTTTGAAAGGATCGTTTGTTGCTTCAACTGTACAAGGGTAGCCCTTCTTCAACTACAGCGAAGCTACATGAGGAAATGTCACCAAAAATCCTGGTATCTACAAGAAGAGTTTGTCAAATTCTCTCTCAAAGTGGTTTTCATTGCCAAATTAGTACACAGAAGTCTGCATTAAACAGAAAACAAAAAACCTGCATTGCATTTGCCAAGGCCCACAGCTCGTAGAAAGGATTGATACTGGAAAAGTGGCTGAAAGTTTATTTTTCTGGTGAATCATCTGTTGAACTGCATGCCAGTTGCCATACAAGACCTGTTGGAACCCTCATGGACCCAAGATTGTCCCAGAAAACAATCATGTTTGGTGGAGGAAAAATCATGGTTTGTTGTTACATCCAGCATGGGGGTGTGAGAAAGATCTGCAGAGTGGATGGCAACATCAACAGCCTGAAATATCAAGAAGTTCTTGCTGCCCTACTTATACTGCTGCTCCTTCTCATTCTTCTGCCTCCATGTCACAGTGTCTGAAAGCGAAGAAGGTGAAGGTACTCCAGGATTAGCCAACCCAGTCACCTGACATGAACATTATTGAGCATTTCAGGGGTAAGATGAAGGAGGAGGCTTGGAAGATGAAACCATAGAATCTTGATGAACTCTGGGAGTCCTGCAAGACTGCTTTCTATGCCATTCCAGATGATTTCATCATCAAGTTATCTCAGTCATTGCCAAGGCGTATGGATGCAGTCCTCCAAGCTCATGGGAGTCATATACAATATTAATTCTTTTTTCCAAGGCACCATGGCTTTATGTTCTGATATTATAGTGGCATATTTGTGTATTCAAAATAAAGTGTATGTATAATTTCCAGATTTTTTTTCAATGTGACAAGACTTTTGTCCAAGCAAAATCTGACCTTTCTGTACAAATTAAATTATAAAACTCAATCAATGACACAAAACTCTATTTTGGTATATTTCGCATAATCTAGAGGGCTTTGCCTTTCATATAAGCCATTTTTGATTCCAATTGATCAACTACAAGTCAGGTTATTATTTGTTGTTCCTACAACTTGGATAAGTGACAAGACTTTTGTCAGGCACTGTATGATCGTAAAAAAGATATATTCTCATGGCGACAGCAACACCTCTGATTGGAGGAACTAGTCTTAGGGTAATGGGTTGCATAGCTCTTCATCAAGAACTTAGAAATAAACCTTGATTTATTTGTCAAAGTCAGGCAGAGTTATGGCTAAAGGTTTCTATACAATTTGTTTAGTAAGCTCATAGCTTGTGGTCAGCCTACCTTTTACAGTTAATATTTAGTCCTATCCAAGTCAAATATACCATTCACTTTTCCTATGGGGAAGTAAATTCTGGAACCAGAGATTTCAGCTCTATCACTCACTGTAGTTGTTTCTTCTCTTAGGGATCAATTGTTGCCAGCAGAGAAAGCTGTAAATAAAATGTTTTGACATTTTCTTTTTATTTAGTCTCTGACCAATAAAAAGAAGGCTTTTAAATGAATGCTCTCTACCTGGGCTCGATACTGTATTCAGCAGGAGGTTTGGATGGGGTGAATGATAAGCTCAGGCATTACAGCAGTATGGTCTTGTGCTTTGTATTGTTTGCAATATAAAATAGCTCTTGTTGGAGTGGAACACTGCTGCTCTGTTGATTTTCTCCTTTTCTCACAATTTTTTCTTTCATTTTGTGACATTTATTGGAATAAGAGCTCCTTAATTCTGCAGAAGGTGTAGAGGAAGAGCTTTATATCCACAGTCAGTTTGAATATATGGTTTCAATTGGGAAATCAACCATGAGCCATTCTCAGTGAAGTCTGTTTGTGTTTTTTCAGGATCAGTGAAGCCAGCTGTCAAAACGGATGATATTGTGCATAGCGTTCTCACAGGTCAGTGAACTCGTGTGTTAATACCCTTAAGTGTGAACTTACTGTATTTGAGCAAATGTCAAGACCTGTAAGAGGAATTCAACCATAGAGAAAAGTGGACTATTAGAGCAGTAATATAATTACAGATACCACAAGAAAGAATTTTGATGGCTGTTGAGTGGCTTTTTCAGTTAGGCACCATACATAACCCCCATGATGACAGATTGAATCCGGACCCTGCTTGATTGTGGTGAGGCACTTCCATAAGGCAGCCCATAACGGCCAATTGCAACAGCAAGGGCATGGGTGGGTATTACTGGTCAGGATTCTTGAGTTCCATCACTCTTCACGATGGCTGTTATTGGTCACAAAACTTGGAAGTAATATAATAACCACAAAATATTTCTGATAAGATAACTAACCTGAAATGAAAATGATGTGCTTCAAATTAGGCTAAATGAAATAATAATGGGGGAAATGACAAGGTTTTTTTTAAGACAGATGGCACCTCCTCTCTAATTTGATGGAAAATGTTAGTGATTTTGTTCCACCTCCTGGGGTCATTCATGAACCAGTTGTCTTGAATTGATATGTGTCAAACTGAAATACAGCAGCTATTGAAGAAGATGGCAATGATCCAAGTCGTTTTACTGTTTTGGAATTTGCGGTGCAATGAGAATTCTGGGCATTTCTCTGTGAATCACTGTTACCGTCAGTCTAAAGATGAAGTGCTTTGCATAAGTATTCACCCCACTTGGTCTTTGCCATAATTTGTAAAGGTGCAACCTGGAATTGAACAGATTTTTGATTGGGTTTTTAACTTTTGATTTGCACCAGATGCCTAGCACTTTATAGCTGCAAGATTATTTTTTTATTGTGGCACAAATAATAACTGGTGCTAAAACCAAAGATATTTGTTGGTGCGTAAGTATTCAGCCCCTCCTTGGTCAATACTTGGTTGAACCACCTTTGGCTGCAATTATAGCTTTAAGACTCCAGGAGGTGGGTCTCTTCCAGCATTCCACAAGATGCGGCATTTTTTGCCCATTTTTCTTTGCATAATTGCTCAAGATCTGTCAGGCTTGATGGAAATTGTTGGTGAACAGAAACTTTCAAATCTCCTCTCCAGTTTCCCAGTGCCTGCCATTGGAGTATGATGCTAGCACCTCCATGGTTCACTGTGGGCTGGTCTTCTCAGGTTTATGGGCATTTTTGGGTTTCTGCCACAGATAGCGTTTTGCGCAAAAGCCAATGGGGAGGTAAAGCGGAAACAGAATTGAATGCTATTTCCCGTTTACTAGTAGATGCCATGCTAGAGCATTCCACCATTGACAGAAAAAGCAACGGATTTATATTCTCGCCAGAAGCATTGGATTGTCCTGCAACTGCAATTTTTAAAAAGCTTAAAATCATTAGCACGTAACTGATATGCTGCTTATCATTTCATTATCAGCTCATCTGGACTGAAGGTCTGATGGGCTTATGTCATGGTCTGCTTGTTCGTCGGTTGTCGTTCGTCCGTAAACATAATCTTCTCCGAAACCATCTGTCAGATCCACTTGAAACTTTAGGCACTTGTTTTTACCCTCAAGGACACCAAAGTGCGTTTGAGACATTCCGAACCAATTTCAAATTAGCCGCCAGGCAGCCATCTTTAAAATGCCTATTTCTGCTCTATCTAAGGCATTTTTGCACCAATCAGGCTGAAATTTGGTATATAGCTGCTAAGTCGCAAGACTCATAACTCATCATGGGTTTTGTCATGCAGGGCATTTTGACCTTCATTTGACCTTTGTCATTATGCCATGCTTATAAGTACCTCAATCATCTGTAAACATCTTCTTCAAAACTGTCAGGTGGGTCAGCTTGAAACTTTTGGTTTATATTCCCATTCAGGCGCACACCAAATTTGCTATGAGACATTCTGAACCAATTTCAAATATGCCTATTTGTACTATATCTAAAGCATTTTCACACTGGTCAGGCTGAAATTTGGTACATAGTTGCTGAGTAGCAAGACTCATAACCTATTTTACAGGTTTTGTCATGCAGCATATATCGACCTTCACTTGACCTTTGCCATTATGCCCCACCTCTAAGTCCTTCTATCATCTGTAATCATCTTCAAAACTGTCCGGCCGTTGAAGCTGGAACTTGACATAGATATTTCTACCTATGAGTACACCACACTTTGTTCATAGCATTCTGAACCCATTTTAACCCTTAACTGCCCAACTATAGTAAAAGTTGAAAGAAAAATCTATGTATTCTGTTAATATGTCCTAGGGAGGGGCTAATAACAACCCAATAGCAATTTTTAATTTTTGGTGACCTTTGACCTCATTTTAGTTTTGTGACATATATGTCACAATGGGCATTTCGAGGACCTTATTGCTAAAATGACTTGAATGATAAAACAGTTGACATATAGCTGAAGTATTAGGCATGGCTTATTTTTCATTAGCTTACCTGTTTGTCTACTTTATCCAGTGATGAATAGGTGCTGATCTATCGTGTGGATTCCACCATGGGGGCGGCCATATTGGAAAGGTTAGCTGGTGCAGCCAGTGTAGTGTCAGTTCCACTTTTTATGCATCAGATGGCCGCACTGATGGTCTAAATATGTCACTATGGGCATTAGGTTGCAAAATTTATGTGGGGTCAGTGGTTTTGACAACCCCCAAAATCGTGTGACAAATTTGTCAGAGGGGGCATTTAAGGGTTAACTATGGCCGCCAGGCAGCTATCATCAACATACCTATTTCTTGTGCCTCATATCTCGGCCTTTTCTGCACTGATTGAAATGAAATGTGGTCTGTAGATGAGGTGCTAAGCAGTAAGACTTAAAACAGACTCAAAGGTTTTGTCATTCAGAGAATTTTAACCTTTGTCATTATGCCATGCCAGCAAAATATTCCAAAAAGTTAATCCGTAAACCATTGCACTAAGTAAGCTGAAACTTGGCAAGTATCTTCCTCCTGCCCATGAATAAATGAAAATTGTTTTAATTTTTTCCACTGTATTTCAAACATCTTGGAATTGTTTGGGTTTTTTTTCATCTTTTTTTTTTAGTAATTGAACTGATCGAATTTTGGTATATATTGGGTCTAATTATGTACCAATAAGAGTCCATGCATATGGTCTGATTTTTACGACATGTAATTTCAAACCATAAAGATTGTCATCTAAGTTGGTGTCTTATAGATAAAAATAATCATTTGATCAGTTCATAGTATTAATTAAAATTATTTACTTGCTAAATTTCTATTTGGCTAATGATTTATATTTAAAGATTAAAGGAATAGACAACGGAATGTAAGTACATGCATAGGTTGATAGCTTATAATATTGAGAGCCCATGAGAAAAATTTCAGGTATACTTGACCATTTTGAAAAAGTTGTGAGCGTTTTTGTGTGGCGGTCCTAAGGCCACTACTGAGCTGCCATTTTGCCTCCCGGAAGGGCGATGCGTGATGTCACATGGGCGCAAGGGTGAATCTCCAGTCTTCAGTACTCTTCTGTTGGCGCATTTGGTCTTGTACCGTGAACTTCCATAAATTCAATATTTGGTTGCTGTTTTCTGTACACAAGACCATTAGAAGAGCACTTATCTAAGGTCTAACCATTAATGACGTTTGTTTTGAATGATTAAGAATGAATTAGATACATTTAATTGTTGCTATACAGAGCTGTGGTGACATTACATCGTATCTTCATGATAGAGAATAGCTCCAGTTTGGTGTGCGGCACCAGAAACAGAATGTCAGCAGATAAGTTACTTTGCATTATACAGTATGAATAAATACAGGAAAATAATTTTTAATTCAAAGTCAATGCAAAGACGCGAATACACCCATTTCGCCTGTATTCGTGTCTTTGCATTGACTTTGAATTTAATCTGTCGTGCGAAAAATTTGTTTCGCATCCGATGTGAAAGCAGCTTAACTCAGACACAATCAACCAAAGAAAGGGTTTTACAGGCGGAATGTGTGTTCGATTTGCTTTGCAACAAACTATGCACGCTAGGTTGGACTAGCTTGCGGACTTGTTGATCATAAGGAAGTGGTCTGCTCGCCTGCATCCAAGTAACTGCTCTTACAGCGGAATTTTGCGGAAACATCGCTGATGATGTGCCTGACATAGCAGATATGTATAATGATGGAATTGGATTTTCCTGCTAGACATTACACAATCGACTAAAAAAAGTTTCATAGCCGGAATGTTTTTTAACGGTTTGCTTTGCAACCAACAGTGGACGTTGGGTAGCCTAGCTTGCAGACTCATTTTGATCATAAAGAATTGGTCTGCCTGCCTGCAGTATCTTAGGAATATTTACTCTAACGCTTGTGGATTATCATGGAAAAAAATCCAGATGAGATGGCTGGCTGGCATGGATTTTAGCGGTTTACAAGAAAAGGTAGGATGTGCATTTAATTGTTTATGGGCCTGATGAAAGGCAGGCTAGCTGACAGGGAGGTGTGTGAGTGAGACGTAGGCGAGCCTGCACCCACTATCGCTGACCGTAACTTCAGGGCTGTACAGTAACAATGCTTTGATGCGCAGCATCCCGAAACAAAGGCTAAGCACAGTAACTGCAGTTACGGCGTTCTGTCATGGTATCTGGTGGGATTTTCGGAGTTACTGTTGACACAGACCTTGATTTTTTTCATAAAAACAATGAAATTGACTCAAAATATTAATCCACATGATAAAGGAGGTCTTCAATACCCCCAAAATGACAATAACTCATTTTCGACCAAATGTGATTTTACGGTGTTTTTCCTTTGCACGGCAGCATAGAACGTGCAGCCATGCTGCTGACCTGAACCAGTCCTGAATGTACACTCAACCGCTGCACACGCAGGCATATTGTTCTCTCTCTCGGCCTTCAAACAGCCTTCTTGAATATTTTCACAAATAGTAGGGTCTGTTTGTGACTAACAATGTCCTTTGGCACAGAAAAATGGTGACAACAGTGAGTAATTTAACAACTATCCCAATGCTTGTGCAGTCTCACTCGCCATGTATAGCTTCAACGTGCTGAGCCTATGTGACGTCAGAGCATCTCCCCGAGGATTCTTCTGATTGGTTGAAATATTTTCAATGGCGGCATCTATGAAATCGTCAATTCTGCTTCAAGACCGACTTTCAGAGATGGATAGCTTAGTTGTATGAGCTCTATGTGCTCAAACATTCGCATGAATCGTTAGTTTATGGCATGATCTATCTTCCAAACTGCATTTTGAAATTCCGTTGTCTATTCCTTTAAGATTAATGATCCAGATTTTAGCCCAAGGATATTAAAACATTTTCAAATTTTTAAAGGGTTACCAGTAAGTAATGATCCCAGTATTACACCACTGTTTGGGGTAATAAGATGACTTTAATATACAGTACCAGTCAAAGGTTTGGACATACCCACATTTTTCTGACAATACATGTTAAAATTTTTAGATCTATCAAACTAACCAGCATTTGTTGTCATACTTGCTGAGCACACTCACATTTTTTTTTTGCAAGGGCAGTCATATGGCTATAATGAGTTTGCAGCTGTGTGACTGTATAACTTTCCAGAGATGTGCTGCATTTGAGGTGTACTTTTCATCAACCTTTTTGGCCAATAAGTCCCAAAACAGCTTGATTTTAATTCGGCCGTTGGAAAATGGAGGGAGCTTGTTTGTTGTTTGTCTGTTTACTTGACAAAATATAGCATCTTCGAGAATTCCAAAACTTTGGACACTATTCAAACAAGTGAATTATTCTCTTTTTACTTCTGTTTACTTCTCACAAGATTCCACTTGAGATTATATAGAGCAGTTAAGCTATACTCAGTCAAAAAAGAAACTTCACACTCGTTTGGAGGTCGATAAGTTGAACATATAAGAAAAGTGGTTTTAAATAATGATTTAATTCCATTCTGTACCCATTAAGGACGGTGTACCATTAAAATCATGTTCATAATGTAACCAGTTCCACCGGAAATGCTACGGAAATGTGAGAGTAAAAATGGTAAGTTACAACTTGATGAAAGCATGTCAATAGCGCAGATGCCCTCCATGAGCATTCACAACTGCGACGCAACGCTCCTCATGGATTAAATGATGCGCCTGAACACAGCTTGGGGGATGCGTCGCCATAATTGAACCAACATGGCACCAAGTTCCTGCAAATTCTGTGGAGGGTTCCTTACTTGACGGAGTCTTCTGCCCAACACATCCCATACATGTTCTATGGGATTAAGGTCGGGAGACCTTGAGGGCCACTCCATGACATTGATGCCAGCATTCCTAAGAAAATTCCACGTTAAATTGGCTGTATGAGGTCTGGCATTATCGTGTTGGAATGTCAGACCTGGGCCATGAGCTGCCATGAATGGCAAAAGCTCTGTATCCTGCAGCAGTTAGGTTTCCTTGAACGACCCTCAGTCGGGAACGGGCAGGACCATTAAAGGCACCCCAAACCATAACACTACCGCCCCCAAAACGGTCCACTTCCTGCACACAACACTGGGCGTTGCGTTCACCGCGTCTCCTCCAAACTCTAACTCTCCCATCAGCAAAGTGCAAAGTGAATCTGGATTCCTCACTAAAAACGACCCTATTCCAATCACGCTGAGTCCATCTCAGATGTCGTTGTGCCCAGAGAAGCCGTTGACGTCGGTGTAACTGGGTTAAAATTGGTCCACGATATGGCCGACGTGCATGGAGACGAGCAGTGCGCAGGCGACACGTATGGTTTGGGCAGTCACACGACCTCTAAACAATTCATTCCTAGTAGACGTTGCAGTGAGAAATCGATTACGCAAATGACGTAAGACAATTTGTCGGTCTTCTGCTTGTGCCGTCACATGTGGTCTACCCGAACGAGGTCGGTCTGCTGTGGTGCCAGTTTGTTGGAGACGGTCCGAAGATCATGGATAGTCCGTCGACTGCATCCCATAACCCTGGCAACGCCAGTGACCGACGTTCCCCGTATTCAGCATGCCAATGGCACGCTCACGCTTGAATGTTTGACAGTCGGGCATTGCAAATCAACGGATAATTGACTGTAAGAACTTGTTTTTCCGAGATGTCACTCTACCGTGCTAACGTGGGCTCAATTGCACGTGTCTCATAAGGTCACGTGACTAGGAACACGAGGAAACATGCTTTTACCTTGATGTATGCTCGCACGTGCTGCATGCTTGTGCACGTCAGAGTTGCTGTGTGTCATGATGTCTTTGACAACGCATTTACCCCTAATAATAATAATAATGTCTCTTGTATTAAGTTTCAAGAAAATATTTAGAAATTTTGAGTGTGAAGTTTCTTTTTTGACTGAGTATATTTAAATTTCTCTAAAAAGAGACTGCACACCAAAGTGTGCCCAAACTTTTGACTGGTACTGTATAATAGATATTAATCAATGTGTCAGAGATCAAGTGATAAATACATCTAAAATATTTACTTGTGGTCTCTGGAGATTTATTGTCCCACAGCGCTTTTTTTATTTAAAAATGTTTAAATTTTTTAAAATGTTGATGTTATGAGTGCACTTCCAGATTTGGATACTAAACACAAGAACTATAGTGACATTTATCCATTTTTGTCTGACCTGCTTGGTGGGATGTATTAAGACAATCGCGTCCAAGATTTTATGTTTCTTTTAAAGGAAATAGAAAATGGAGAAAACAGCCATTTGTTTTAGCCTTTCTTAATATCGTAATATAATGCGTGTTGATCATACATGCGTACATATAAAAAAAAAAAAACGGAAAAATAGGAAAGGAAAAAAATAGAAATCGCCCCCTCCCCCCTCGCTCAACAAAATGAGAATGACCCCACCCGACAACGGTCTGCCACCACACATGTGCCCCCATATTCTCCAAAAATTCTGTGGGAAACACTGTGAGATATCCATTGTCATTGGTAGCTGATGTAAAGCTTGTAACCATTGGACGCAATTGTATTGGTACGTTCCAAACAGGCAGATCAGGCAAAAATTAATTAATGTTTCTGTAGTTCTGGAGTTTGGTACTCAAATCTGAAAGTGCTCTTGTAACTTCAAAATTTTAAGCGGCATATCAGTCACATGCTAATGATCTTTCTTGTGTTATTTCGATCACAAGAGTCAGAAACAATCTTTGGCAGCTACCACTGGAATCTGATTCTACGAAAGTATTATACTACAACCCCATTTCCAAAAAAGCTGGGACACTGTGTAAAATACTGATTTTAAACAGAATGCAATGCTTTGCAAATCATTTAAACTTTATTTAATTGAACATACTGCTCCTCCGTGAATCGCTACCTTATTGTGGTGGAGGAGTTTGCGTGCCCCGGGGATCTTAGGAGCTGTGTTGTCTGGAGCTTTGCTCCTGGTAAGGTTTGCCATGACAAATTGGTCTCAGGTGAGGGGACAGACCAAATGCGATTCATCAGCCTCTGATGATGAGCTCCTCGATAGAAATGAGAACCTTGCCGGGATTAGGGACACCGGGACCCTCTCCTGGAGCCTGGCTCTTGGGACATGGAACGTCACCACACTGGTGGGGAAGGAGCCAGAGCTTGTGCGAGAAGTTGAGCGGTACCGGCTAGATATAGTCAGACTCACCTCTACGTGCATCTCTGGCTCCGAAACCAAGCTCCTTGACGGGGGATGGACTCTCTCCTTATCTGGAGTTGCTCAAGGTGAGAGGCGGCGGGCAGGCGTGGGGATACTTGCGTGTTCTTGGCTGAGTGCCGTCATGTTGGAGTCTATCCCGGTGAACGAGAGGATCTCTGCAAATCGCTTGCGGGTTGTGGAGGGGAATGTTCTGACTGTTGTTTGTGCTTACGCACCAAACAGCAGTTCAGTGTATCCAGCCTTCTTGGAGTCCCTGGGTGGGATCCTGGAAAAGACTCCTACAGTGGATTCCATAGTTCTGCTGGGAGACTTCAACGCCCACGTAGGCAATGACAGAGACACTTGGAGGGGAGTGATTAGGAGGAGTGGCCTCCCTAATCTGAACCCGAGCAGTGCTTTATTATTGGATTTCTGTGCTAGTCATGGATTATCCATAACAAACACTATGTTCGAGCATAAGGGTGTTCATGAGTGTACTTAGTACCCGAACACCCTGAGTCAAAGGTCGACGATCGATTTTTTTAATCTTGTCATCAGATGTACGGCTGTATGTTTTGGACACTCGGGTGAAGAGAGGGGCAGAGCTGTCAACTGATCACCACCTTGTGCTGAGTTGGATCAGATGGCGAGAAAGACTGCCAGACAGACCTGGGAAGCCTAAACGTATTGTGAAGGTAAACTGGGAACGTTTGGTAGAGGACCCTGTCCGGACGATTTTCAACCCACACCTCCAGAAGAGCTTTTCCCACATCCTGAGGAAGGCTAGGGACACGGAGTCTGAGCGGACCTTGTTCAAAGTGACTGCGAGCTGTGGCCTGAAAGTCGTCGATGCCAGTTGTGGCAGCAACCCAAGGACCCTTTGGTGGACTCCAGCAGTGAGGGAGGCCATTAAGCTAAAGAAGGTGGCCTTTCGGGCTTGGTTGGCCCAGAGGACCCCCGACTCAGCAGACTGGTACCGACAGGCTAGAAGGACTGCAGCCGCGGTAGTTACTGAAGCAAAAACTCGGGTTTGGGAGGACTTCTGGGAGGCCATGGAGAAGGACTTTCGGGTGACCTCAAAGAGGTTCTGGCAAACCGTCAGACGACTGAGGAAGGGGAGGCAGGGCTTCGCCTAGGCTGTTCTCAGCAGGGATGGGGAACTGCTGAACTCGACCGAGGATATTGTCTGGCAGTGGTAGGAGCACTTTGAGCCACTCCTGAATCCGGCAGAAACACCCATCATTGACGAGGCAGGGACGGAGGACTCGGGCGAGTCATTGCCCATTTCCCTGGTGGAAGTCACTGAGGTGATCAAAAAGCTCCGCAGTGGGGGCGCCCCGGTGGCTCATCGGTCTAAGTGCGCGTACCATAAAGGCTGTGTCCTTCCCGCAGCGACCTGGGTTCGAATCCGGCTCGAGTCATTTGCTGCATGTCTTCCCCCATTCTTCTCCCCAATTTTCTTGTCTCTCTACACTGTATAACTATCGAATAAAGGAAAAAATTCCCAAAAAAATAATCTTTAAAAAAAATGCTCCGCAGTGGTGAGTCACCAGAGATGGGCGAGATTCGTCCTGAGATGCTGAAGGCCCTGGATTTTGTTGGGCTGTTATGGCTGACACGCCTGTTCATAATTGCGTGGATGTCCGGCACAGCACCCATGGATTGGCAAACTGGGGTGGTGGTCCCCATTTTTAAAAAAGGGTACCGGAGGGTGTGCTCCAATTATAGGGGGATCACACTGCTCAGCCTCCTAGGAAATGTCTATGCCAGGATGCTGGAAAGGAGACTCCACCCGATTGTCAAACCTTGGATTCAGGAGGAGCAATGCAGGTTTCGTTCCGGCCATGGAACAGTGGACCAACTATTTACCCTCGCATGGATACTGGAGGGGTCATGGGAGTTTGCCCATCCAGTCTACATATAGTTTGTGGACTTGGAGAAAGCTTATGACCGTTATCCTGTGGGGGGTGCTGCGGGAGTATGGGGCTCCAGGGCCGTTGATTCGAGCCATTCGATCCATGTACAACTAAAGCCGGAGTTGTGTCCGCATTCTCAGCATTAAATCAGACTTGTTTCCAGTTGGTGTTGGACTCTGCCAAGGATGTGCCTTGTCTCCTATTCTGTTCATGGTTTTCATGGACAGGATATCAAGGCGCAGCCGAGGTTTGGAGGGTGTCCAGTTTGGTGGCCTCAGGATTGCATCTCTGCTGTTTGCAGATGATATAGTCCTGATGGCTTCATCATGCTGTGACCTCCAGCGCACATTGGAGCGGTTTGAAGCTGAGTGTGGAGCGGTCGGAATGAGGATCAGCACCTCCAAATCTGAGGCTATGGTTTTCTCCTGGAAAAAGGTGGAATGTACCCTTCAAGTGGGGGATGAGTTGTTACTCCAAGTGGAGGAGTTCAAGTATCTCGGGGTCTTGTTCACGAGTGAGGGTAGGATGGAGCCTGAGATCCACAGACGGATCGCTGCAGCCTCTGCAGTGAAGTGGTGTTGTATCGGTCTGTTGTGGTGAAGAAGGAGCTGGGCCTAAAAGTGAAGCTCTGGATTTACTGGTCGATCTGCGCTCCAACCCCCACCTATGGTCACAAGCTTTAGATAGTGACCGAAAGAATAACATCGCAAACACAAGCGGCCGAAATGAGCTTTCTCCGTAGGGTGGCTGTGCTGACCCTTCGGGATAGGATGAGGAGCTCAGACATCCGGGAGAGGCTCAGAGTCGAACCGCTGCTCCTCCGCGTGGAGAGGAGTCGGTTGAGGTGGTTCGGGCATCTTGTCTGGATGCCTCCTGGACACCTCCCTTTAGAGGCTTTCCAGGCATATCCAACTTTGAGGAGGCCCCGGGGCAGGCTCAGGACACGCTGGAGGGATTATATCTCCTGGCTGGTCTGGGAACAGCTTGGGGTCCCTCAGGTAGAGTTGGAGGAAGTGGATGGGGAGGGGGGTGCTTGGGCCTCTCTGCTTAGTCTGTTACCCTCGTGACCCGGCCCCGGACAAGCGGAAGAAGATGGATGGATGGATGGATGGATACTGCAAAAAGAAAATATCAATGTTGTTCATTTTGAATTTGATGCCAGCGACACTTCAAAAAAGTTAGGACAGGGGTATGTTTACAATTGTGTTGCATCAAATCTTCTTTTAACAACACTCTGCAAGTGTTTGGGAACTGAGGAGAACAACTTCTGTAATTACAACCCCAATTCCGAAATAGTTGGGACGAAGTGAAAATTGTGAATAAAATAAAAATACAATGACTTTCAGATCACACGAGCCAATATGTTATTTACAATAGAACATAGATAACATTTCAAATGTTGAAACTGAGACATTTTACATTTTTATCCACAAAATGAGCTTATTTCAAATTTTCTGGCTGCAACAGGTCTCAAAAAGTTGGGACATAGGCAAAAAAGAGCTGAAAAAGCAAATAATATATAAGAGTATCAGCTGAAAGAACATTTAGCAAGTAATTAAGTTAACTGGCATCAGGTGTGTAACATGATTGGCTATAAAAGGGATGTCTTAGAGAGGCTGAGTCTCTCAGAAGTGAAGATGGCCGGAGGCTGTCCAACCTGTGAAGGCTTGCGTAAAAAAATTGCGAAATTGTGAAAAATAGTGTTCCTCAACGTCAAATTGCTAAGGCTTTGAAGGTCTCATCATTGACAGTGCATAACATCATAAAAAGATTGAACGAAACTGGAAAAATCTCTGTGTGTAAGGGACAAGGCCGAAGACCTTTACTGGATGCCCGTGATCTTCGGGCCCTCAGACACCACTGCATCACTCGTCTGCATGATTCTGTCATTGACATTACTAAATGGGCCCAGGAATATTCAAGAAACCACTGTCAGTAAACACAGTCTGCCATGCCATCCATAGATGCCACCTAAAACTCTATCATGCAAAAAGGAAGCCATTGTTGAGCATGATCCAGAAGCACCGCCGTGTTCTGTTGGCCAAGGCTCATTTGAAATGGACTGTAGCAAAGTGGCAAAGTGTCCTGTGGTCAGACGAGTCCATATTTGACATTCTTGTTGGAAATCATGGGTGTCGTGTCCTCCGGGCTGAAGAGGAGAAAGACCACCCCTCCTGTTATCAGCGTTCAGTTCAAAAGCCAGCATCTCTGATGGTATGGGGATGCATTAGTGCATATGGTGTGGTGTGTGACCGAAAGAATAACATCGCAAACACAAGCGGCCGAAATGAGCTTTCTCCGTAGGGTGGCTGTGCTGACCCTTCGGGATAGGATGAGGAGCTCAGACATCCGGGAGAGGCTCAGAGTCGAACCGCTGCTCCTCCGCGTGGAGAGGAGTCGGTTGAGGTGGTTCGGGCATCTTGTCAGGATGCCTCCTGGACACCTCCCTTTAGAGGCTTTCCAGGCATATCCAACTTTGAGGAGGCCCCGGGGCAGGCTCAGGACACGCTGGAGGGATTATATCTCCTGGCTGGTCTGGGAACAACTTGGGGTCCCTCAGGTAGAGTTGGAGGAAGTGGATGGGGAGGGGGTGCTTGGGCCTCTCTGCTTAGTCTGTTACCCTCGTGACCCGGCCCCGGACAAGCGGAAGAAGATGGATGGATGGATGGATGGATACTGCAAAAAGAAAATATCAATGTTGTTTTTTTGAATTTGATGCCAGCGACACTTCAAAAAAGTTAGGACAGGGGTATGTTTACAATTGTGTTGCATCAAATCTTCTTTTAACAACACTCTGCAAGTGTTTGGGAACTGAGGAGAACAACTTCTGTAATTACAACCCCAATTCCGAAATAGTTGGGACGAAGTGAAAATTGTGAATAAAATAAAAATACAATGACTTTCAGATCACACGAGCCAATATGTTATTTACAATAGAACATAGATAACATTTCAAATGTTGAAACTGAGACATTTTACATTTTTATCCACAAAATGAGCTTATTTCAAATTTTCTGGCTGCAACAGGTCTCAAAAAAGTTGGGACATAGGCAAAAAAGAGCTGAAAAAAGCAAATAATATATAAGAGTATCAGCTGAAAGAACATTTAGCAAGTAATTAAGTTAACTGGCATCAGGTGTGTAACATGATTGGCTATAAAAGGGATGTCTTAGAGAGGCTGAGTCTCTCAGAAGTGAAGATGGCCGGAGGCTGTCCAACCTGTGAAGGCTTGCGTAAAAAAATTGCGAAATTGTGAAAAATAGTGTTCCTCAACGTCAAATTGCTAAGGCTTTGAAGGTCTCATCATTGACAGTGCATAACATCATAAAAAGATTGAACGAAACTGGAAAAATCTCTGTGTGTAAGGGACAAGGCCGAAGACCTTTACTGGATGCCCGTGATCTTCGGGCCCTCAGACACCACTGCATCACTCGTCTGCATGATTCTGTCATTGACATTACTAAATGGGCCCAGGAATATTCAAGAAACCACTGTCAGTAAACACAGTCTGCCATGCCATCCATAGATGCCACCTAAAACTCTATCATGCAAAAAGGAAGCCATTGTTGAGCATGATCCAGAAGCACCGCCGTGTTCTGTTGGCCAAGGCTCATTTGAAATGGACTGTAGCAAAGTGGCAAAGTGTCCTGTGGTCAGACGAGTCCATATTTGACATTCTTGTTGGAAATCATGGGTGTCGTGTCCTCCGGGCTGAAGAGGAGAAAGACCACCCCTCCTGTTATCAGCGTTCAGTTCAAAAGCCAGCATCTCTGATGGTATGGGGATGCATTAGTGCATATGGTGTGGGGCACTTGCATGTTTTAAAAAGCACCATGAATGCTGAAAGGTATATAAAGGTTTTAGAGGGACATATTCTCCCCTCCAGATGACATCTATTCCAGGGAAGGCCTTTAGTATTTCAGCAGGACAATGCAAAACCACATACTGCAGCTATTACAACAGCATGGCTTCTTAGTAGAAGAGTCCATGTGCTGAACAGGTCTGCCTGAAGTCCTGATCTTTCACCGATTCAGAACATTTGGCGCATAATTATACGAAAAGACCGTCAAAGGAGACCCAAAACTTTCCAGCTGCTGGAAGCCTGTATTAAACAAGAGTGGGATCAAATTCCAATGGCTAAACTGAAGAAACTTGTCTCCTCAATGCCCAGATGCCTCCACTCTGTGTTAAAAAGAAGAGGGGACGCTACACCATGGTAAACAGGCCCCTGTCCCAACTTTTTTGAGACCTGTAGCAGCCATCAAATTTGAAATGAGCTCATTTTATGGATAAAATTGTAAAATTTCTCAGTTTCAACATTTGCTCTGTTCTATTGTGAATAAAGTACTGGCTGGTGTGATTTGAAAGTCACTGCGTTTTGATTTTATTCACAATTTACACTTTGTCCCAACTATTTTGTAATTGGGGTTGTAGAAAGCAAAATGTTTTCCCATTCTTGCTTGATGTTTGATTTCAGCGGCTCAACGTTTTGTGAAATCTTTTGTCATATTTTTCATTTCCTAATGTGCCAAAATGTTTTCTGTGGTTGACAGGTCTGGGCTGTGGGCAGGCCAGTTTTGTACCTGTACTCTTTTACTGAGGTTCAATGTTGTTGTGATATGTACAAAATGTGGTTTGCCATCATTTTGCTAAAATGAGCAAGACCTTCCCTGAAAAAGATGTTGTTTGGATGGCGGCATCTGTTGCTCCAAAACCTATTTGTATCATTCCGCGTTAATGTTATCTTCATGTGCAAGTTACCCATGCCATGTGCACTAATGCACCCCCTTACCATCACGAATGCTGGCTTTTGAATGGTGCACTGATAAAGAGCTTTCTTTCTTTCTTCTTTGGCCCAGAGGACACAATGTGCATGATTTCAAAAACGAACTTGACATTTGATTGGTCAGACCACAGGATAGCTCTGCACTTCACCTCAGACCATCTTCAGGCCCCGAAAAGGCGGCAGCATTTTTAGGTCTTATTTATCTATGGTTTTATCTTTGCATGGGAGATTTTTAACTTGCATTTGTGGATGCAGCAACAAACTGTGCTCACTGACATCGGATTTCAGAAGTATTCCTGATCCCTTGCAGTGATTTTCACTACAGAATCCTGTCTATGTTTACTGCAGTGCTGCCTGAGGGCCTGAAGATTACGTCCATTCACTATTGTTTTTTGGCCTTGTCCCTTGTCTACAGAGATTTCTCTGGATTCTCTAAATCTTTCAATGATATTATGTGCCATAGATGATGAAATCCGCCAAATTCTTAGCAATTTTACATTTGTCATGCAGTCTTTCTCCAAGTGGTGAAGCCCTCGCCATCTTCTGAAAAACTCCGCCTGTCTGGGATGCTCTTTTTATACCCAGTCGTGTTACTGCCCTGTTGCCAAATAACCAAATTAGCTGAGAGTTGTTCCACCTGATGTATTTTTATAGCATAGTGCAACTTCTCCAGTCTTTTGTTAATCCGTCTCAACTTTATGGAACGTGCTGCTGGCAGCAAATTCAAAATGAGCAGATTTTTTTTTAAAAAAAAACTCAGTTTCAACATTTGATATGTTGTCTTTGTACTATTTTCAATTGGATATTTGAGTTAAATGATTTGCGTATCATTGCATTCTGTTTTTATTGGCATTTTACACAGCGTCCAAACTTGGTGGGGAAATGCAGTTGAAGATAGGGTAGGGAGCCTTTTGGAGTCCTCACTTCTTAAGAGTGCTGGGGATTTGCAATTGGATAATAAATGTGAATGAAAACCGGGCTGACACACTCCGCCCTGGGTCACGCATGCATTACCTCCCAAAACTCGCGGCCACAGTCGCAGTCGTTTCTCTGCACCAGGGGCTCAAGATTTAGGACAATGTGCCACCTAACTTAATTTTGAGAGTCCTGTATTACAGGCCTTTTTTGGCCTCTTTGGGCTGAGGTTCATTTGGCCTGGTGTTTACAGAGGTGGAAGCTTTCTCAATTGAGGAGCTGAAGAGGCAGAAGGCATTTGTGAGGGAGCAGAGGAGGCAGTACAAGGAAATGAAAGAGCTCACTAAGAAGCAGCATAAGAGAACAACAGACATGATTAAAGAGCACACTGCCAGGTATAATGACTTCAACAACGACTACCATCGCAGGAGAGCTACGCTACAAAAAACCGCCAAAAGAGACGGTAAGAAAAGGTAGGTTCCCTCTCGGTCTCCTCTTTTCAGACCTTGCCGATTTTAGCCCCTGGCCATTATCCACTCACCAACAACTGAGCCATTATTCACTCTTTATTCTTTTGGCTCTTTGCCGTTCTTCTGCCTTCTCTCTTTTTAGAGGCCAACAATCTTGTCTCTGCTTAGGATTTAGGCATCATTTGATCTCTGCTTCTTTTAGAACTCAGGCATTACTCCATTCTTTAAAGTTAAGTGAGATCACATCACAAACACCATACAGCTCACATCAAAATGGAAAAAATTGCGAGAACTCTCCCTAACTTATCGCTGTCTTGCCGTCTTTGTATCGCTACTCTACCGCCAGACTAACTCATTGTTTCACGAGATTAATGCTGTAAGCCTTTTAACTGCAGACAGTGATCGTGAGGCGGCGCCAGGTAAGAAAATATAGTTCCCGACCACGTGTGCTTTCCTTTTCGCTGCGGGGCGAATAGTCACTTCCAAAAACATAACATGCACTTTCAATGTAAAACTTGTGAGAAACCGCAGTATAGTGCACGTGAAAGTGCGGGAGAAATTTGCTTTTGAAGACGTGTGTCAACTGTGTGTGTGAGTTCGTAATGTAACTAAAATCTTCTCTCTGGATGTCAGGAGCGCCACAAAGTGCAGCAATCTACAATATAACAGAAACAAAGTGAAAATTTCTCTAAACTATGACAGCGGATGTGTCCTATACGGTAACATGTATCATTCATTTTCACAGAACGTTAAGAGTAAACAACAAAAATAAAGGAATTTTCCTGTCTGCACTAAATAGCATTAAAATATATAGAAAACTTTATGATTTTTGTCCAAAAGAACCTCTCTTTTTTTGCCACTGTTCTCCTCATACACAAACCCCATACATCAAGCTGCGTCATGCAGTATACTTCTGGTTATATCTCATACATCGTTCCTCTACATGCAGTGGTTTACCGATTTAAAAACTTGTGATTTTAAAGCCATCTACATCAATAAAAATAAAACGACAAGCACCTAGTTTAAGCAAATAAATTATGAATGGGAAGAAATAATCTTACGTGATTGTGTGGGGTTGGTAAATTTTCACCATTTACAGTGACTGCGTGTGAAAGCATCCCCTGCTGGGAGATGCTTACCGGCCGCTCAGCCAACCATGACATTCTTCAGCACACGCTGGACCACCTATGATGTGTATCCTGGAAGGGTTTCGTGACTGGGTACTAGATTTATAAATGCTTTGTATCCCTGCGCTGCGCTTTCTCAGACAACCTACTGCGTTTCTACTCTCATGTTGCTCTGAAGTTAACGTTACCTTCTCCCAACCCTTCCGCGATAGGAGTGGTGCTCCGATTGATCGGCCACCGATAATTATCGGCCGATTTCCGCGAAAAAGTACCGGTATGTGATCGGCGTTGCCTTTCACTGACGATCACAAAAACTGATCACCGAGAATTAATGACAAAATCGATGGGACAAAAAGACTGTGGAACACGTTTGGTCTGAGGCCGCGTATGTATTATCATTGGCTGATCGCGTAATGTATATTTTTCATCAAAGACTTTCCCTGATCCAGGATCAGTGAGTTTGTGGGACATCTGCCCTCCGCGGCACCAGGGGGCGCCGTCACCACAGACCACGAGCCGCACCAATGGGACTGCGGTCTAACGGGAGAAATAAATGACGTTTTACACTGATTGGGTGGACACTTGAAATTATGCACGCGCATACTCAGGTAGACACTTGGGAAATTGTAATTGAGATTCATGTTTGAAGATTCATTCATGTTGGTTGATGTGTGCACAATGTGTATGCACTTACTCGTTGGATGTAATGTAAGTGGCAGCTGGGTGATTAATAAAATCTTACAAAAAAATATTCTTCTAGACTAAATATAATCTAGGAAGAGAGGGTCTTAATTATGGAGTTATGAAGAATGTAAAAATATAAAAACAGCAAAAAGCAGCACTGTTGCTACTATTGAGGCCACAGAGGTCGTATGATGGAGTTGTGGAAAATTACTTTAGTTTCTCGGCCAAGTCAAACAAAGTGAAATTAAATTATAGATTGAATATTATCTGACTTTGATAAATAACAATAGTACACTCAGTTTTACCAATTTCGTCATTTTTTAAAGTATTTTTTCCATTATTTTTCTTTTTTACAGCATGATTTTAATAAAATCTTATCCCACCAATAACCCTTACCTGTTGCACCACTGCAAATTTACAGTAGTCCTATGGCATATCAAAGAATATGAGTTTAAGAATATTTGTTTATTCATTTTGTACTGCTGCAAAGTGGCTTTTTTTATTGAATTAAGCAAGTTTTAGACTGTGCACCTAAACACGCACGAGTGGACCCATTCTCAAAATCTGGGTGCACCCAGTCAAAAAATCCTAATTCGAGCCCTGGAGTAGATGATGAGTGAATTTTCATTTTTGGGTGAACTTTCCCTTTTATGTTTTCAATCTGTTAAAGATTGTGTTACTGAACGCAAGAAAATTGAAGTATTTTTCAGTTGTCCTTTTGACTGAATAGTTGCTGCATTGTGCCTGCAAGGTTTTTGTATTTTTTCTCTTGAAGAAGTTAGTAAAAACATGTTTTTTTCCAAATTAAGATGATTTTATGGTTCCTTTTTTCCAGATCATGTAGCCAGTAGCACTCATCATAACTAAATCGAAAAATTTACGGCCAATCCATGTGATCGGTATCGGTGATCGGTAGTGATCGGCACTCATGGCTGATCAGTATCGGTGATCGGCAGCATAAAACCTGATCGGAGCATCCCTACGCGATCGAATTCCATTTTGATGTGATCTGTACTGTACGCAATTAGAATGTTCTTACAGGAACTTGAAAACGTCGTAAAACAACCATACCTAGCCATTGCTATTGCAAACTGGAAACCCCTGCATCTGTTCTATTGCTATTTGATCGTATTTAGCAGAAAATCATTGTAAATAATTCTAAAGTCTTAGACTAAAATACTTTTAAAAAATCTTTTTGTTTGCTCATCTTCCTGCATATGTTATTTGAAGTGTTTAGGATTTACTGCGGCGTGTCCTTTTGTGATTTGTATATTGTTTCTGAAGTGCATATGGCCAATGAAAGGAGATGCTTAAGCAGAGATGTATTGATTAGCTTCAGTGTTAGCTGGGTTTAAGGAAAGAGATACTGGTATTTTCCATAATATGCCTTGAACTGAGTATTCTAATCCTGATGTTACAGTCACAGTTGTATTAGAAATAAATGAGTTCTTGGACATAGCCTTGTAATATTGGGGGAAAATCTTTACAATGATCCCACTCTTAAAAGAGCTCAATTTAGCTCATTTTAGAAACTGGCATTGTTTAATTTCTGCTCTTTTTATAGCCAAGTCTCATTTCCTCTGGCCTCTTTAACAATCCACCACTGTTCTCCTCTTTGGCCCTCAGCTCACTGGGTGCTCTTTTCCAAACTGTCTGAATTTTTACTTCCAAGTGAATGAGAAATCTGTATGATATTCTGACGCTCACATAGATGTACAGCGCCCTCCATAATTATTGGCACCCATGGTTAAGATGGGTTAAAAGCCTTAAAATAAATTCAATTTTTATTGCAGAAGCATACTCTCACACTGAAAATTGTAGAAAAATGTAACCTTCAACTCAAGTGAATTTTAAGGGGAAAAAAAATCCCTGACTAAGAAATAATTATTTTTCATAAAATCACCTGTTCCACAATTGGCACCCCTCACAATTCCTAGGAAATAAATGTAATTGAAGTATTTCTGTCATTTCTACAGTAGTTTACAAAGTTGATCAGAGTATCTAGGAACATTTAATTAGTAATTCATCACTTCCTGTTTCCCTGGGGTATAAATATGACGTGACACAAAGGCCATTTCTCTTATCCACTCTTCAACATGGGAAAGACAAAGGAACACACCATTCAAGTAAGGCAGATGTGTGTCGACCTTCACAAGTCAGGCAATGGCTACAAGAAAATAGCCACTCGCCTGCACCTGCCCATATCTACTGTCAGAGGAATCATTAAGAAGTTGAAAACAACTGGAACAGTGGTAAACAAGCCTGGACGAGGGCGCAAGGTTATTTAAGCCACCACGCACAGTGAGGAGGATGGTAAGAGAAATAAAAAGTTCTCCAAAGCTCACTGTTAAAGAATTGCAACAAATGGAAGCATCTTGGGGTCACAAAGTCTCCAAAACAACCATCAGGCGCTATCTACATGCCAACAAGCTGTTTGGGAGGCATGCATGGGAAAAACCTTTTCTCACACACAATCATAAACGCAAACGTCTGGAGTTCGCTAAGCGGTACTGGGACTTCAACTGGGACCGTGTGCTTTGGTCAGATGAGACCAAGATAGAGCTTTTTGGCAACAAACACTCTAAGTGGGTCTGGCGGAACACAAAAGATGAGTATGCAGAAAAGCACCTCATGCCCACTGTGAAGTATGGGGGGGGATCGGTGATGCTGTGGGCCTGTTTCTCTTCCAGAGGCCCTGGGAACCCTGTTAGGGTGCATGGCATCATGAACGCTTTGAAATACCAGGACATTTTAAATCAAAATCTGGTGGCCTCTGCCCGAAAGCTGAAGATGGGTCGTCACTGGGTCTTTCAGCAAGATAGTGACCCTAAACATGTGGCCAAATCTACACAGAAATGGTTCAGCAGACACAGAATCAAGCTCCTCCATGGCCATCTCAGTCCCCAGACCTCAACCCCATTGAAAACCTGTGGAGTGAGCTGAAGAGGAGAGTGCAGAGGAGAGGACCCAGGTCGCTGGATGATTTAGAGAGATTGTGCAAAGAGGAATGGTCGAAGATCCCTCTTTCTGTATTCTCGCATCTTGTGAAACATTACAGGAGAAGATTAGGTGCTGTTTTGTTGGCAAAAGGGGGTTATACAAAGTATTAACATCAGGGGTGCTAATAATTGTGGCACACATGATTTGAGGTAAAAGAATTATAAATGTGGGGTTTTTTTCCCACTGAATAAATGCACTTGAATTGAAGGTCGGATTTTCCTCTTTTTTTCATTGTGGTCCTATATTATTTAGAAAAAAACTGAATTTATTAGAAGCAAAAGAACACATCTTAACCAGGGGTGCCAATAATTATGGAGGGCGCTGTAGGTTCATTTAAGCAAACCAAATGGCAGTGTATTCCTTTATTATTTTTTATTGTCCCCATTCCTTAGTTAATGCAGCAGACCTTTTAATCCAAAAATCTTTTGAAAAAATTGATTCATTATCGCTTTCTGAGGACATGGTAGCACTATGGAGAATAGATTATGCGTAGTTTGTACAATACATTATTTTCATTTGATCGATTAATGTGGCATAATCTCTGTGTTCTCCAAACTATTTGTTATTCAGCGTGCAAGGGATGAGTCTGTAACCATGGTCTTAGCTGACCACAAGGTTGAAAGTTCTTTTTATTATCATTCAAAAACATGCTTCACATGAAATGAACGAAATTTGTGCGCTCAGGTCCTGACAGCATAGAAATCAAGATATCGAATTACAACCCCAATTCCGAAATATTTGGGACAAAGTGTAAATTGTGAATAAAATCAAAACACAATCACTTTCAAATCACACCAGCTAGTATTTTATTCACAATAGAACAGAGATAACATAGCAAATGTTGAAACTGAGAAATTTTACAATTTTATCCACAAAATGAGCTCATTTCAAATTGATGGCTGCTACAAGTCTCAAAAAAGTTGGGACAGGGGCCTGTTTACCATGGTGTAGCATCCCCTTTTCTTTTTAACACAGAGTGGAGGCATCTGGGCATTGAGGAGACACGTTTCTTGAGTTCAGCCATTGGAATTTGAACCCACTCTTGTTTAATACAGGCCTCTAGCTGCTGGAGAGTTTTGAGTCTCCTTTGACGGACTTTTAGTTTCATTATGCGCCAAATGTTCTCAATCGGTGAAAGATCGGGACTGCAGGCAGGTTTTGCATTGTCCTGCTGAAATACACAAGGCCTTCCCTGGAATAGATGTCATCTGGAGGGGAGAATATGTTGCTCTAAAACCTTTATATACCTTTCAGAATTCATGGTGCTTTATAAAATATGCAAGTGCCCCACACCATATGCACTAATGCATCCCCAAACCATCAGAGATGCTGGCTTTTGAACTGAATGCTGATGACAGGAGGGGTGGTCTTTCTCCTCTTTAGCCTGGAGGACACGACACCCATGATTTCCAACAAGAATGTCAAATATGGACTCGTCTGACCACAGGACACTTTGCCACTTTGCTACAGTCCATTTTAAATGAGCTTTGGCCCACAGAACACGGCGGCGCTTCTGGATCATGCTCAACAATGGCTTCCTTTTTGCATGGTAGACTTTTAGGTGGCATCTGTGGATGGCACGGCGGACTGTGTTTACAGACAGTGGTTTCTTGAAGTGTTCCTGGGCCCATTTAGTAATATCAATGACAGAATCATGCCGGTGAGTGAGGCAGTGGCGTCTGAGGGCCCGAAGGTCACGGGCATCCAGTAAAGGTCTTCGGCCTTGTCCCTTACGCACAGAGATTTTTCCAGTTTCTCTGAATCTCTTGATGATGTTATGCAATGTCGATGATGAGACCTTCGAAGCCTTTGCAATTTGACGTTGAGGAACATTGTTTTCAAAGTATTCCACAATTATTCATGCAAGCCTTCACAGGTTGGACAGCCTCTGGCCATCTTTACTTCTGAGAGACTCAGCCTCTCTAAGACATCCCTTTTATAGCCAATCATGTCACACACCTGATGCCAGTTCACTTAATAACTTGCTTAATGTTCTTTCCGCTGATTCTCTCATATATTAATTGCTTTTTTAGCCCTTTTTTTGCCTGTGTTCCAACTTTTTTGAGACCTGTTGCAGCCAGAAAATTTGAAATAAGCTCATTTTGTGGATAAAAATGTAAAATGTTTCAGTTTCAACATTTAAAATGTTATCTGTGTTCTATTGTAAATAACACATTGGCTCCTGTGATCTGAAAGTCATTGCATTTTGATTTTATTCACAATTTACACTTCGTCCCAACTATTTCGGAATTGGGTTTGTAAAAGTGGAAATAGATGAAAATAGTTAAAAATAATGGAAATCGTTAAAAATAATATAGAACAGAGCATATAAATAGAATAATTAATAGAATAAATAAGACAAACACAAGCTCATCCATTTTAGTTTTCACTTAAAAATCATCACCTAGTTCATACCCAAGTAACCAGTTAAACTGAGTAACTATGTAATTAGTGTCATTATTTTGGTGCAGAGTAACAATGAAAAGTTGCAGCCTGCTGATCTATACTATTGATTAGGGGTATGCCATTCCAGTCCTCGACATTTGGAGTTGGTTTTTGTAGCAGCCCAATTAGCTTTGGTTTAATTTTTTGACAGCTGTAATAAACTGCTGTGGTACTGTCCTGTACCAGAGCACAGCAAACTCTCCTGGATACAGTTGCAGTTTATGGCTTTAGCTGGTGCTTAAACAAATTTCACATTCAGGTATCATTAAGCTACATTAAGCTAGTGAAGTTAATTCTTATAAGATTGTTCTAATCACTCATTCTCCAGAGTTCCTCACTTCCATTTTTCTTTCTTTTCCTATTGGGTAGAGAAGTAAGAGATGTAAGAAAATGAAGAACCGGCGGGGGGGGGTCTATGAAATGTGAATTAGCAACAAAGCTAATGGAACTTTATTGAGTGAATCTGGTAAAGCAGCTGGCGAAACACATTGTTCACTCATAATGAAGTGACAGTGAAGTATTTCAGTGTGCAGTGCTTAATTTTGATATTAAGGTACAAGAAATTGTACATCTTTTTTGTCAAAAGTAAATTCAAAGTGATTTCAGGTACAAACATTTAACGGGATGGTAGATACAGGTACATTCACCGCTAAATCATTTGAAAGTCAAGCTTACTAATGAACATGGCTCCCACATAGGACGGTCATAACATTCCTCAACTGAGGATCCCTTGGGGAATCCTTTTTTAATGCTAATTAACAAATTGGAACCTCCAATAATGATGGACCTTGATCGATTTTCGGGTCAGGCACGAGGTTGCAAAGAAATGGCCGAGCTCAAAGTGTTTGGAATGTGGTAACAGCGCACCGGCAGTGGTGTCAGATCTAGGGTGGGAATATAAAAGCCCTGCCGTGTGTTGCAGGAGCGGCTCATCCAGTGTGGAGACTGGCCCTTCTCCCTGCGAGCAGGAGCTGGCCGCCCTGGATCAGGAGAGTGGGGAGAAGCTGGCGGAGCTGAAGAGTCAGCAGCAGCAGCAGCTGCTGGACCTGCGGCAGGAGCAGTACCATAGTGAGAAGCACCAGAAACGTGAGCACATCAAGCAGGTGAGCCTCCCTTAGGGGACACCCGTAGTATAAGTACTTGGACGCAGCTTCTGCTTACGGGTTCCATGGATTTCTGCTCAGTGGGGCTGGAATCCTGTTTATGGAGCCTACGGTGTTTGACTTTGGGGCTTTATTCTGGGATAGCTGAAACAGTGGTGCTTTATTTGGCCTGAGGGCATCTGCGCTGGGTGCCTTAGCAGGATTAGATGAGTAGTGAGAGTTAAATCTTATATCCTTTGCTCAGGTCAGCACGTTAGTGCAGTGGATAGCACTTCTTTGCAAGAGTGTTGTGGGTTGAAATCAGGCCTAGGCCTTTTGCATTTTCTCCCCGTGTCCATGTGGGATTCCTCCTTATCCTCCACTCTGTTTCTTCAGTTTCTAAGAACTGTGTTTGGCTAATCAGAGACTCTGAAAATAAATTACCTGTTGCTATGCATGTGTGAGTGAATGTTGTGTGTGCCCTACAATGGTCTGCGAGCTGTATGTCTTGCCTCTTGCCCAGTAGATGCTGGGATAATCTTCCCCTCATGACCCTAACCAAGAATAAGTGGTTGAGATAATGGATGGAAGGACCTTCTGTGCGGTTCAGGAAACAAGAAATGGATACCAGAGATTACTTCGTTCATTGTGAATGATTTGAGCATTTGGAAGTCATTGTACATCATTTCCGTAGCCCTGACTTGTTTACTTCATGCTGCATACAGCATCGGTATGACGTATACTGGACACTGCATGCTACTACTCAAATAGCATGCAGTATATTAGCCACTATGTGACATCCTGGTCATGACGTACAGCGTCATTTGACCACAATGCTATTAAGATCTTCTGCTCGGTGCAATGTTACTATTGACTGCCTTCCACTGTGGGATATAGCATGCCAAGAAGACAGTTATGCCTGCGTAGTGTGAAATTTTGCCCAAGCAGTATATCATCCGTGTATGTAGCGTTTAAAGTTGGTCACATACTGTGTTCTACTACTTCAACTACTTTGGGCCACGATCAGTATGCAAGTAGTAGGCGATTCTGAACATGTAAAATCAGTAAGACCATAATTAAATTTCACCCTTTATCGCATTTTCTGTTTTGCAGCTCATCGAGAAGCTGACTATGGTGGCTGAAGACAGCCAAAGCTACCAGTTGAAGAAATTAAAAGACATTTGTGAAAAGTATGTAGTCTGAAGTAATGCATGCAAGGTGTCTTAATCCCATAAAACCTGCGGACCCATAAATGGGACAGTCAAATGCAGCTACTGTATTCAAACCTGTGGAATTCAGGCCTATTTTAAATTCTGGTGGAGATCTCAAGGTTTCCAGCAATCCCAAATAAGTACAGCTGAATTACAGGGAAATGTGTATAAAATGATGTACAAAATCTAAGCATTATCCATTTGATGTAAAGCTGTGGCCATGAAAAAATGATGTCCTGAGTTTGAATATTTCTCTCAATATGAGTGTGATGTAGGCTCAGTGAAGTGCTGCTACCTTGTTTTGACTTTGAACCTACCTAAAGGAAAACTGAAGTGATAAGTTAGACTTTAACCCTTAAACTATAACTTTTTGCTCAAGTTTTCCCTTAAGTAGGTGAAAGGCATTTTTCATAAAGTAAGACCATGTCATATACATATTCTCTATCTGCTTCACTGAAACTTCATCACACTTATATTGAGAGAAATATTCGAAACCCGAATGCCATGTTTTTTATGGCCACAGCATTACATCAAATGGGAAGATATCTAGATCTTGTACATTATTTTATATACATTTCCCTGTAATTCAGCAGGACATATTTGGGATCACAGGAAACATTGGGATCACCACTATAATTTCAAATAGGCCTGAAGTTCCGCAGGTTTGAATACTGTACCTTTATTAGATGGACCTATATGGGTCTGTAGGTTTTATGGAGTTAAGGGTTCTAGAGCAAACTCCTGAAATATTGACTTTGAAAGATACAAAACATGATAAAAATGCCATTACATCAGTCACAAATGTGCTTATGCTTCATTTCAGGGAGAAAAAAGAAAAAAAGAGCTAAAAAAGAAAATGGACAAGAAAAGACAGGAGATGTTGACCGAGGCCAAATCTAAGGAAAAACATCTGAGTGAGGAGTGAGTGTGTGTGCGTATGTCTGCATATATGTGCGAAGGAAAAAGAAAGGGCTGGCATTGCCTTTTTGATTCTTCCTTATTTTGCTGCTGGGTTTATTAAGAAGCCTGAAAAATGTATTATTTTTGATGTGTTTAAGATTTTATAGCAGCACAGTGATACGGCATGTCGTACTGTTTCTTCACAGCAAGAAGGTCATGGGCGTGAATCCGGCTCGGGCCTTTCTGTGTGCATGCTCTTCCTTAGTTTGCGTTTCATCCAGACAGTATGGTTTCCTCCCGCAGCCCGAATACATGCATGCTAGTTTAATTTGGAGACTCTGAATGTGTGAATGGTGCGTGAAGCCTTGGTTTGGCAAGCTGTTTAGAGTGTGTCCCTTCCATTTGCCCATAGTCTGCTGGGAAAGGCTCCAGCTCCCCTGCAACCCAAATGAGGAAGAATCAGTTTAGATGATTGATGAATATGAGTTTATTAACAGCACCATGTGTGCACTGACAAGTGTTAATTGATGCAGCACTGTCACAGCCTGAGCATGTGCAGTGAATATCTGTTATTTTTTTAAAGCTTCATTTCCCCCTTTGTTTATTTTCTTGTTAACATGCTGCCTGTAATTTAATATTATGACAGTGAAGTCAATAATGTTAGAGATTACAAGGGTAATCAAATTTCTTTTGAGTATCCATTGAAGGAGTCAAATTTTACTTGTGATATTTGGCCTTTGAGGATGCATTTCAATGGAAAAGACTAATCTCTAACGGAAAAAATGACGATAACTTCTCGGAAAGTCAAGTGTCATGCTCATGTGAGAGCACATGGTCCATGAAAAGGACAATAATATGCGGCTGTCCCTGCAAAACTGAAAGGATTTATTATGGCAATGTATGGTTCAGCAGCAAATTCTTGCAAAAATAAAGTACATTTGCTGTGTGATTTTTTTTTTTTTTTTTTTACGTTTTTGCTTTCAGCTCTGTCTAGGTGTTTGCATTAATAATCGCAACCGCTCAAAATGGCCCAATGTAAGCCCACAAAAAAAATTGTGCAATCGTGTTCATGCAAATCTGTGCTGTTCTATGGCCATTTAAATTTCAAAACGTGACAATTAAATATGCAATCTTAATAAATAGGACTATCTACTCATTCAACAAAGTAAATAAGTGAATCCGCTGTTTGATTGCGAATTGAGCAAAGTACCCGGGGACAAGATTAGAGTAGCCTAATTGGTTAAAACGAGACAATTCTGTAGTCCTGTACTTGGCTCCGTTCAGCACGTCGCTGAAAGATTCTGATGCCAGTCAAGTTTCTCTCCGGAAGCATTTCATATGCCCTCTGATGTTCTGCACTTTTGGCAGCCGTTCGTTCAAGACTGCATTGGGTTAAATAAAGGAAAAGGGCAAGCTCGGATGTTTGCCCCATGGCAACAAGTGGTCTTACAACGCTTTAAAAAAATCGCAGTTGAGTATTGTTACATCCCTACATTGCACACAGGCCTTCATTGGAAACGCTTTTTATCGATTGTATGATCCGACAGTTTGTGAAAGGCCCAGCGCCAGATCAGCTGTCAAACTGGTAAGCGCTGACAAAATTTTAAAAAGTTCATATTGTAAAGATTTCTCACCGTTCATCCATGCTGGCCTGTTTCAGTTCCTCTACTTTTTCTTGCCTTGGGTTGACTGTGTCAGATGTTTGCGAATGACAAAACTTGGCTAATTAAGGTTATTAGCTACATTTTAAGAGGAGAAAAGCCAGCTATAATGTTATTTTGTGGCAATGTGACACACAAAGTGACATTAGCTATCCTAAAGTTGACGATATAGCTATGGTTGTAAAAGTACGTTAGAGTTGTCGTTGAGCTAACGTCGGACTGGCTAGTTATACCAATTGTGATTTCGACTGAGGTAAATTAATTTAAAGTTGTTGCATTTTTGCCATGCAAGCTATATTTGTCTGTTTTCATTGTGATCAAGCTTTCACTGCACCTTGCTGCTGTTTCTTTTGGCCCTCCTCAAACTGACGATAGCTCTTGTAATTTTGACTTCTAAAAGCTATATCCTATTCCGGACATTTTGTTTGGGTCGTGTTAGCATTTTGAAAACCGGTTCAATACCTGCAAAATGTCAATGGCTTTTTAAGGATGTGTATCATCAGTGCACATCTGTTGCTGTGTTTGAGGTTTTTACTAGGCATTTTTAGCATTGCTAGCTAGCTAGATAGCAATATCATGGACTGATCGTATGTCAAACGACAAATCCAGAAGCAACCTATCAATCTACTTTGCATTTCGCGGCAGTTGGCTGGCTAGCGATTACTACAGCACACGCAAACTGTAGCCTAATTAGCTAGCAAGCTAGCTAGCGGTTATTACAGTGCAAGGTAACTGTAGCCTAATTATCAATCTAGATAGCAGTCTTTACAGTTCAAGCAAACTGTATCCTAATCGGAAACCTAGCTCGCTAGCTAGCTGTTATTACAGTACAAGCGAACGATGGTATAATGTCCGCTAACATGGCTTTTTTAATGATCGTTGAGCTTGTCCGATTAGATGACACTTATTTTCAGTTATTTGTGATCTGGCGAGATCACCAATCCACTCATGCATTGGGTTTGTTGGTTAAATTGTGAAACTCGTTTTAAGTTTAATCCTACTATAGAATTTGAAATGCTGTTAGTAGGCTTATTTATTTCTGAGAATACTTCACTACTGCAAAAACTACGTAGATGATTCAAATGATGCAAATTGACACTGGGGGATCAATTTTCCTTGGGTGATTAGATTCCCCACGACACCAGATGATATGGATGGTCCAGAAAAATGTTTCAACACGCATACATCATAGCCCAACTTCCGAGAGGGCCAGCACCTTGCTAAATGGCGCCGTCCAGGACCTGCAGGCATTCAGTATAAACTTGATGATTTTCTGTACACCTTTGCAAACCTAGCTTAATGAGCTAGAAAATGGCATTTTATCATTACTAAGGTGTTACAGGTAAAGTTTTGCTATTGCACCTTACGTACACTTTTAACAAAAAGGTCAACATTTAACCTCAAACTTTTAAATTTCGACGTTAGCTTTTTACTGGAAGTTGTCGTCATAGGTGAATATGACCCATTGCCACCAGAAAGGCCAACCTACTTGAAAATGTGAGCATTCATTCCATGTCTGTGGCTTGATTTTTTGCCTTTTGCCTCACCTTGACCTTCACTTTGACCCATGCAAACAAAAGTACAGGAATTGATAGACAAATTCATTCTGAATGAAGTGGTGTTCAGGAGAACTCATAGCTCTGGATGTCAGTTGTGATACTTGATTATGAAAATAGGCAAAATACTCTATGCTCCATTATAAGCAGTGCTTTAAGTGGGCCGGTACGCATCGATACGGAGTACCGGCACTTCTAGATTTTAGCTCCTGGCGTACCGGGACATTTTACGGCGTACTGGGACTTCATACGAGCTCGTAGTACCCTGTCCTGCTCTATTTCTCTCTTGGCGATTCATGATCCTATGGCTAAACTACATTACCCATTGTGCACTAATGCAGCGCCCGCCGCCTGTCCTTTACTCGCATGAGGCGTTCACTGCGCAAGGAGATCTCAAGGAGGAGTGGCATGTCTTTCAAACATAATTTGAGCGAGCCGCGTGATGCATTGGCAGTCTTATCGCGAACGATCAATGGCAAGTAGCAAGCAATGTTGGCTACAGATCTGACTCATTGTGGAATGGGTATTGCTGCGGAGAGACGGGTTTTAGCTGTCCTAGTACCTAGCTAATTTGGTGGGAGTGTTTGTAATCATGCTAGCTAGCTACTTGCCAACACGTGGAATTTGATCATTTCTGACATTATAACTGCTTCAAATGTTTACCGGCACGTTCGTCACGCGATGGCAAGCATGGCTGAGTTCAATAATAACTTGCATGCCAGATGATATTTCAAACGATTAACTTTCATGGAATCGATTTTAATCCTCAAAATACCCACAACCAAATACATAAACCAATGTCCAGTTGGCTAGAGAACAGAACAGACGAGTTTACTGTTCGCCCATCCACATTACGTTATGTCACGTCCTTTCGACAAATAACCAGTTCATGATGGTGTTTGTAGGCCATTCATCAGCAATTCGTCGTCATTACTCAATACAACCAACCGGCCGCTCTAACGTTGAGTGTGATGAGTAAAACAACACTCCCAATAACGTTATCATCGAACAGTGTCATGCAAAATAACCCATTGATTCTTATTCTTATATACATTCCAGTTATATATGTTGAAAATACGGCACTAGACCCTTTAATTTAAAAGAAAATGGCTCAGGTTTCTCTATTATATTAGTTGGAGTGACACACCCCCATCTGAAATGAAACATCTGCTGGTGAGTTTATTAAAAGATAGATTTTTGTTCTGGCGCCCGACACTGGAAAACTTTTGCTGGCCGCAATAAAACTGTCGTTCGTTCCAAAAGAATGACGGTCAAGACACGGCAGAAGTATAACTATCAAAAATATTTTTTTTTTTCAGCGGATAATAATGATTGCGAATTTTGTGTTGCCATGTGCGTTTTATTCTTTTGGAAAATCCGATTAAAACATGTGGCCAAAGGACTAGCAAAATGTAACCAGCAATATTATTTTGAGGCTGAACAGGTAGTTACATAAATTCAACCCCACCTTTGATGGGAACTTTAAGCTAATCACCTTTTCAGACTGTTATCAAATTAACCTCAACAGCAATAAGCAGTTTTTTCAGACTGTTGTCAAATTACCTCTGATCTGTTGATTTATTAAATGTTCATTTCAATGTACAAATGCAAAGAAATTGACAAATTAAGTAAATCAATGGCCTAGGCACCTAAGATAGGCGGAGTAATATTTTCAGTGATGAGGTTTTTTTCATTTAAGCACAGGCTACCCGTACTGTCTTGCTCATTTGAGAACATTCTAAACGTCTAATTGACCAATCAGATTGCTTGGTCAGATCTACATGTTGTATAACATGGGAAACTGGAGAGTGTGGTGCACTGAACGCCATATTGGTTTCTTCAACTATTAGCTAGCTAGCATGATTCCAAAAAAAAGTGGCTGATGACATAGTCAAAAACAAACAAAAATACTGTGCGTTGATTGATGAATCCACCACAATCAATGGAAAGTCTGTGTTGGTGGGGTGTTTGTGGTCAGCTATTGCCAATGCAGAGCCAGACACAATATTTTTTGACCTGCTTGAGTTGGATGGGACCACAGCAAATGATATAACAGAGAAACTGCTAGCATGTCTTCAAAAAATGGCTTTGATGACTACTTCTTGGGTGAGTGTTTTGTGGCATTTGTATGTGATGGAGCATCAGTAATGCCGGACAGAAGAGTTGCTGCACAACTTTGTACCAGATTTCCAGACCTGTTTGTGTGGCATTGCTCAAATCATCGTCTGGAATTGGCAGTTGGCGATGTTCTTAAGGAGGTTGGTGGACTTAACCATTATAAGATTTTCTTTGACAAGCTCTACACTCTAGGCTATATCATGCCTCACCCAAAAACCAAAGAGAACTGTGTCATTGTGCACGGAGTGTTGGGCAACATCTCCTTTCAATTGGACGTGTTTTGTCGGTAGATAATTCATAGATGGATTTTAACAGGAAAATACTTGTTAAAACTCTTAGTGGAGTTTTAAAACAAATTTTCTTAAAATCAGCATCATGTTCTAGTATTTGAATGTATCACTTAATGATCTGCTGGCGCTGACCACCCACCGCCAACTTAATTTACCTGCCAACAGTTGAAAAGGGGGAGTACCGGCACTTCTTTTTTTCCACTTAAAGCACTGATTATAAGATATAGAGACTTTCATCGCAGTGGAAATGGCCATAGCCTCAAAATGGCTTCTCCGATTTTGACCAAATTTGACTGGCTCCCTTAGGGTCATGATATCCACCATCCCCAACAATCAGAAGGAATGCGATACCGGAAAAAATAAAGGAAGTTAGACTTTGGCCTAAGTGCATTTTTGACCTTTAAGATGATCTTGACCCTTAACCCTGACCTTCCAAAATTGAACCCATTCTTCTTTTGACATATGGCTTCTTGTGGTACAAAATTCAGGTCAATACCTCAAAAGGTGGACAAACATGACAATTAACATACTTGGGAAAACAGTTTTTGCAAGTGACAAACAAATGCATGGAACTCAGAACATTGGGCCTCATTCACCAACCATTCTTAAGAGGACATTTCTTCTTCAAACCCACTTAAGATCTTTTTACAAAGACTCTGACATTCACCAATGTATTCTTCTTTGGAATTTGTTCTTCGGTAAGAACAAAATCTACGCACACTGAAGAGCACTCTTGTGCACATTAAAGTGCTGACATATTTGAGTAAAATAAGTGGTTATCACATTGTTTTCTGTTCTACAGTTGTGTAATATTATATTATTTGAAAATAATATTTTTGTTATTTATATTATTGTTCAGTAACTATTGTTTTTCAAACAATGATGGTCTTTCAAAATAAATATGAACGTTACACTGCACTTTGACTTATATCAATCATGTTGATTGGGAACCGTATTCCATCCATTAGTCAGTGATTGTCACCCCATTTATTGGCCAAAAAGGAGGACTTCTACACCTTCCTCACACAATGGCATATATACTGCTACTGCAAGATATTGCAGATGGTACCCTATGGAAGGAACGAATATTCCATGACCATATAGATGTATTTGCAGAGATGTTGGAGTTATTGGTAATCTTTAGGATACGCAGAGCTGTCCTCTTGGACCTTTGTGATCATTTGGAGCCAGCACTTCGGAGCCATACAAGACAGTCTAACCCAGTGGTGGGCAACGAGGGCCATATCTGTCCCTGGTTTTCAAACCAACTTCTGGCCTTTAATTAGTTGATAATTTAAATTAGCCAAACTATTTCTGAAATCTGACATTTCAGGTGCATTTCTTTAAATTATCATGAATGGCCAACAAAGACTGTTCTGATCTCCCCACATAATAATTTTTTCTTTGATCTATTCTTTGCACAAATCCATATTTGTGTATGCAATCAATTAACTCAATTAGTCAGGGTAATTGATAGAAATAAAAACCTGCATACACACCAGCCCTCCAGGACCGGAACTGCCCACCCCTGGTCTAACCCTCTGCCACCACAATGCAAAGGTATTCTCCACCTTTTTTAGCCACCGGGACCTTACAGCGGGAGCTGGGAGACAGGAGGTACTGCTGTGAGGAGGCACAGACTGCGCTGGGTTGGACTGCGAGGTTTCAGGTTGAGCCACAGAGGGTGGTTGGCTCAGGACTTCATCTGTTGATAATCGATAATTAAAACACTGTGGTGACCTTTATGTGCGATTGCTAATCAGGCCCAAATGTCTTAATTTTGAATGCAAGCAGGTATTCTTTTTAAGCATGATATTGCAAGTTAGATCTGCCTTTGGGACACACTCATTATAAATTAAATTATCAGAGAAAAATAGCTTACTCAGTGCTTTGCATCTCTCATCTGAATTTTGAATTTAGTTATTTATTATTTTTTTTTTTTTTTTGGTGTCAGATTTTAAGTCAAAGTATTTCTTTTTAACCTCATCCATTGTGCACCCCTCTGCAGATAAAGCATTCACAGAAAGGGTTAATGCATCCCATACATCTTTTTTTGTGTGTGACTTTATATCTAGAGTTAACAGCACTAAATATCACCGTTTGTTTGCGGTTCACTTCCTGTAGCAGTACCTCCACTTCGGACCTAATATTTGCGTTTTAAATCTCGTGCTCCGTTTTTAGATTTCCATTTTGGCATTTCCTCAAGGAATCTCTTTGTGATTTGTCTGTACACGGCCCTTTCATTTCATGTTCTTTTAAGGACATTTGTGGGCGTTTACTTATGCTGATTAGGGACAACTGGCATGCGCTTTCAATTTACGAGGAGAATGGCATTCATCAACTTAGAACACAAGTGCAAATGATTCTGTGGGTTGAGAACCCATTCGTGAATCTGACGTAGTTTTCTTAAGAACTTTCTTAAGAACAATTTAAGAAGGAATTTAAGTAAATACTTCGGAAGATATTGGTGAATGAGGCCCAATACTTCCCCTAGATTTTCTAGGGCGAAGTTATAACACTGGTAAATTAGTGTGGTCACAAACACTTGCAAATGCACTAGGTATTTGCTTTCTTTGCCTTTCGAACAAAAGCTAATGGCGTGCTAAATCTGAGTGACTTGTGTTTTTTGACCTCATTATTCTTTACAGCAACCCGCAAAGAGTACACAGTGTTGCACACAGTGTTGAGTGCTATCCATCTGTGTCCTCTTTGCAGTGCAACTACATTGCTTTTCGAAGCATACGTATATTTGCCTTTGAACGCTTCCAGGATGATGGCCCCCGGGCCAGATGTGGTACTAGCGACCAAACAAATGGCTCAGTTCATGCCAGGTCAATATATGTTTGAAAAATGTAAATAAAATGTACCCAAAGAAGAAGTTAAGCACCCTCAGATTTTTTTTCAAAGTTGAATGTAATCATTATTAGAACCAATTAATGCTTTGAGTAAGCAGTTTTAACTGAATGTTATCATCAAAAAGCACATTGAGACTATCCCAAAACATAGAAATCATCATAATCATGTTCATTTTGTTGTGATATGCCTTGAATAAAAGCATCCATTTCAGCTCAGTTTTATGCCTTTTCTAAATGTGAAAGTCAACATGACAAATGTCAGCAATATGTGCTTATTAATGATCAAAAATGTCAATTGAGCTTTTAAGTCAATAATTGATAGGTATAAAGTTCAATATCTGGTGTATCCTTCACGCGCTGGAATAACAGCTTCTACCCTACTTCTCATTCTGTCAGTCACTTGTCGTATTCGTTCCACAGGAAATGGTCCCCATTCCTGGTGCAAAGCTGCTTCTTACTGTTGGATATTTTGTAAAGGAGGATCATATGCTTGTATTCAACACCCAACATAGTCCCAAAAGCACTCCAATGGATTTATCGGGGCTCATGGCAGGACAAGATGGAGTCTCCACAACACTGGTTTGAAGAAAAGCAATCACAGCACGAGTAGGGTGTGGTCTGGCATCGTCACCCATAAATTCGGATTTAGTTGCAAGTGGGTGATAAGTGAGGCACCATAACTGGGCGAAGGACTTCCCGGATGTTCTGATTACAAGTGAGATGACTACAGATGAAGACTATATCCAATTTGCAATTGTGTGAAACAGAATCCCACACCATCGTAGAACCCTCTCTGTAAGCTGCGGTTGGTAAAATGTTCTTGGACCAATGAATTCTTTGCCAGGTCTGAAGATTCCAGATGCCGTGCTGAGCACCATGCAAAATGTAACTTTTTATAATGATTGCTCAGTAGCGATCATTAGATGTCTCTGCTAGCACTCAATCCAGCATATCTTAGACGATTCCTGACTGTTCACATGTGCAAAAATGCTGATTTGCAGCAATTTTTGTCAATTTAAGAAGCGCCCTGTACTCACGTTGATTGGTTGCAGGAGGTCTGCGTAACCTTGGTCTGTCCTTGACTTTGTTGGTTTGCCGGTGTTCTGACCAAACAGCTGATGACAGTATAATGGATGCTCAGTTGGCGACCAGTCACTTTAAAGACATTGCAGTCGAGTGCCGACAATCTGCCATCTTGTGCTTCTGTAAACTGTCTTCCAGCCATGGCAGTGGATAATGACTGAATGTTGAAAAAAATCGCCTTATACATGTAGAATTCTGATGCATGAATGAACTGGTTTGTGCAAATTGTGGTTTGTGCTCTTCAAGCTGTTCTCTGGCTGTGTTTTGGTGTCATTTCTATATTAAACACACCAAATTAATTTGTTGTAGGATAATTTTATTCATATATATAAATAAAAACAGACAAAATATGTACTTGTAGTAGTGTACTATCGTCAATTATATTGAGCAATTTAGTAAACTAGCAACTTCCACCAGTGACGAACTAGAAAATCAAAGGGAGACTATCGTTAACTCCTGGATAAGCTGTTTGTGAATTAGGGACTGGTCATACATGTCAAGATCATATTTATCTTACTGCCCACGGTCGTGCTAATGGCAATTTGATTGATTGATTAGTGCGTGACACTTGAGTCTCTTCACAACACTTCTTCCTAAACATCGCTTATCCAGGAGTAAAAATGTTCCTTTTTTCCAAGTTTGCTGCACATGCTCAGTTCCTGGCTTTGACAGTACCCATTTAAATTGATTAAAAATGAGTTGTTTGTTTGTTATCTCTGTACAGTTTGGTGTGCATTCTCACATTGTAAGCATCTCTTCCTCTCTCCAGAGAGAAACTGGAGATCAACAGATCATATGTGAATGAAGTTGTGCAGTGCATCAAACGGGTGAGGCTTACCTGTTTCCTACACTAGGTTGTGCCAGATGCCGCATGTGGAATGTAACAGGAATTAGATTCACACATTGAAGTATGTGCATAAATACTACATACGCACCTTGATTATATTATCAATATTAATTGTTGTGTGCTCTTTCATCTTGGGTTGTTTTTGAGAAACATTGTGCACTTTCATATCTTTAATTACGTGCAGTGAGGCGTATCTGGGATGGAGTTGTTTTCCGAAAGTTTCTGGCCCTTTCCCATGGGCAGTTTTACCTAGAACCTGTAATTGATTAGTCGTCATCTTGCACCAGGCATCACTTTACTGTAGCCATCTGCCAATCAGTGCATGCATTCAGTTTCAGACAGAGCAGAGAATGATTGATCAGCACTGGAGATTGTTATTCTACAAATATTTGGAGCAGTTTTTGGTTTCTAGTGTGAATTTTCAGTTATTTTTTATAAACGTTAATATTTATTTGGATGATTCAATTCAGTTATTTTTTTTCAACTGTTGTTGTATTTCTTCTCATTGTTACAAGGCAGTGGATATTGAGCCATCAGACAGTTCAATATGTTACCGCTGTATGTTTGGCACTTTGGTTTTGACATGCATAGTTGCAGCTTCAGACAGTTTGCCATTTTCGCGAAGGAAGAAAGGCTTCCCTTCAACATGCAGGCGTTTGTGGACAAATTTTTGTCGTTACTCAGGCTAAAGGTACAGAGCTGTATCAATAGCCAGTGTCCTAGAGATACGGGTGATATTTCCATCTCATGCCTTCGGTTCCATAAAATGATGTTTGGGCAGATGCCCTGGGCGTCTGTATTGATGCAGGAAAGAAGACCTTTCGTGACAGTTTTGATGCTGCAGGTATGCTTATAGACTTTAACACAAAACCAACAGTATTTGACCACATCAGTATACACGAGAGAAAATTATAATTAGTGGGGATGGGGCCCGTACTCTTCCTCCAGCCAGTCTGTTATTCTCACCGTTACCCTAACACACCTTCAATATTGCAAGTGTTCTAGTTGTATTGTACCTCTGATGCCAACCCCAGTCCAAATACCAAACTTAACCAAATAGTTTTGGTGCTTAAACCTAACCAAGTGGTTTTGATGCCTAAACCTTCCCTTAACCATAACCTAACCCCAACCCTAAATATAACCTAGTTGTGTTAGTGCCTAAACCTAACCCTAATTCTAATCCTGACCCCTGCACATGTCGGAAATGGAAGTTCCGGTCAAATAGCGCTTATATTATTGAACTGTCTGATGGCTAAATATCCACTTCGTTGTTACAAACAGTTTATGAGCATGATCTCATCTCTTGGCTCTCACACCCCTAGTTAGAGGAGGCTCAGGCCAAGAGAGAAGAGAAGCTTCTAGAAAAACACAAAGATGTTCTTCAGCAAATCCTGGAGGAAAACCCAAAGGTAAGCCTGGGGTATGGGGACTAGTCACTGGCTTTCCTCCTTATTTATAAGATTTGCAGATTCTTTCTGCTGTTGGCTCTGGGGCTCTCATATTAGAATTTAGAAAATAAAGTTCAGTGTTGCTTTTTTTTTTGCCTCTCATTTGTTCTTGAGTGGGGATGACTTCATGATAAATATAATATTTACACTTGCTGATGCATGATGGTTTTCTGGAAGAGACAACTACTGTAGTCCTTGCTCACTGTCAATAAATCATCTTTTACAGTTTAGCTGCAAAATGATACTTTTCCTACTTGTCTTTATAATTATTAGTATCATTATGATGTTCAAATAGATACTAGAAAGTTTTATCTTCTCTCTTTTTTTTCACGGTGGTCATAGTACCTTACCGGGTCATGTAGTCAGCACAGGCACTGGGGGTTATCAAGACCAGGTTTAATACAGTGGTAGATGCAGTTTAGTTTTTTGTGCTACAGATAGTGCAGCAGTAAAAATATGAGGGGCTTTGCTGGGCTGAATGGCCTGTTCTCGTCACTGCGTTACTGTTATTGTTACATTATCATTATAGGAGGGCAACTCATCTGGTGATGAAGGTAAGAATCCTTCAGTCGCTCACCCTATTAATATTGAGCTGAATTGTTTTAAAAGCCCTGCTTTTGGGATATATAAAGACCAGAATTGGTTATGCCTTCACTCTCTGCCCTCCTGTCTGTACCCCTACCAACCCCAGAGAGACCCTGCTTGGAACTTGCAATGGCAACTGAGAGTTCATTCTTTCTGTGCTGATGACTCTGCTGTCTGGACCCAGGGCTGTCATTTGTGTCTAGCCTCAGTTCACTCCAATTACAATGTGCTCTGTCCTTCACGCTGTCTCAGATATGATTGAGCATAATGTTGCAGTTATGTATAGAGTGGTGATTTCACTCCATGTTGATTCAGAAGGTGGTGGATGATAATAATAATAATAATAATAATACAATCGTTTAGTTGTATTTGCTATTCATATTAGTTTTTATAATTATTATAACTGGAGACTTTCTGCACATTCTATGACTGGCCAATTTCCTATTATGTTTATCAATCTGTAAATATGGATTGTACAGTGCGTTTTCTATGTGAGAGTGTATATCCTAAACTAATTTCATCTTCATTTAGTATCAGTGATAGCTGAGTTACGGGCTTCACACTGCAGCAGCTTTCCGCATCATTTGAATTATTTCGACTCGAAGCATGGGACAAATCACATTGTGGTTCGACTGAATGGTGCCTGTTGTCTACACGGCTGTGTCAGTAGTGGGATGTGATTGCTGGAAGGACCCGTAAAAATTTATCCCCTCCCCTCAGGACGAGAATGACCTCACCACATCCGAAAATGGTCAAAGAATTCAGTTAATGTCTGCTTCCACAGACCCTTCTCAGCTATGACACACATCATCTGTACTTGTATAATTTGCGCATTGAAACACCATCTTTAGTTACTATCAGCTCTTATAAACCTTTATGATATGCAGTTGAAAAAGTTGTATCACATTATGTAGCAATCCTGATAATATTCTCTGAGATGGGAATGTGGAAAGATGTCCATCTGCTATGGGAGCATGTGATTTCTGTGCAGGTGTATTTACAACCTCAACCTCACTCATTCCCTCCTCCTTCCCCACTCCTGCCACTCTGGCCCTAACTGTGCCTGCTTGGAGGGGGATTTTTATTTTACTCTTTTAGGTTCTTCTGTACTGCATTACCTTAGTTTCATCTTGTCACACTTTGGCAAAACTTTAAGCATTTATTGAGCAACAGATTTTTACAGGTGCTGCGTAAGTGTCTTGAAAACTTATTTTCCCCCTTCCTTATTCATTTTACTTGTACAGAGTAGTGTTTCATGTGTGCAAGGAAAAAAGCTGTTCAACACAAACTGACCCTATGTGAAAAATGAACTTCTCCATTAGTCACTCAAGCAGTCAATTTACTGAATTTAATTTTTTAAAAAAATGCACCCAGGTAGCTTATTGCCCGCCCAACTGAATCTGAACGTCACTTCAATCATCTTCCCAGAGATATTAAGTAGGCTAAAAGGTCTCAACAAATTGCAAATTTTGGCACAATTGAATGTAAGCAGTGAGAAGGAAAGTTATTGAAACACGTCTTGGAAGCATTGCTGAGCCAATTCTAATGCTCTGGAATTCAAGCACAGTGAGAGCCTGTACCTCCAAATGGAGATGACTTGGAATAGTAGTGAATCTTACCAGGAGCAGCCTCAAATATGATCAGTTTTCATGATTCCAGTATCATAATGAGACTGGGCAAGCATTGTTTGCATGGTATAGCTGCAAGACAAAAACTACAGCTAAATAAGAGGAACATTCTCACATTTGCAAAAAAAAAATCTCCTTGAATGATCCCCTCACATTCTGGGAGAATGCTTATTGCACTGATAAGTCAAAAATAGAATTTTTGAAAACATGCATCAGGTGCAGAGCCAACATGGCATTCCATTTACTCTTTCCGTGACATGGCCAAGAGACGTGGCCTACTACACGAAGCTCCGCGACCATCCGTTGTTTGCAGTCTGTCAGGACATGTGCCTTATTTTTCAAGGAATAACGTGTAACCTTTCTGATAATAGCTTTAAAACTAAGCATTTCCAGAGCATGTATAGACAGTAGTAACCAGGGTAAGGTGTAAACATGTTGAAATATTCCAATTATTATTGGTGTAATTCAGCTATCTTACTCATAACTGGAAAAAGGACCTAATCAGTTAATGTTTCTTACATGAGTCACTGCGTTACCAGAGTACTTCAATACCCCGGTTAAAAGCTAGAATACTGTGGGCACGTACTTAAAGGTTATCACTGATTTGCTAGCTTAATGCTACTGGCAGTCCTCTCGGGGTTGCTGAAGTGTCTCCGCTATTTCTCATCAGAAATCATCTTTATTCCCTCTGTCATGATAGTCTCTTGAGGAAACATCAAGAAGGCAAGGGTGTTGTTACAATATGATGACGAACCTTTCCTCTGTTTCACTGCCCCAGCTTGCTATAACAGCATCACTCTTCTTTCTCTAGGCTATGTTTACAAATGTGCGCGCTGTGGCTTCATCCCTTCCTACAGAGCGCTGTCAGCTATGCTCCTATTGGTCAACATCACAGAAGTGATGCAACCGTTATGGGAGATGAAAAAATTAAATATGCTAGACTTTCTGTTTGGGCGACGTGAGGCTTTGCAGATGCTACATAGGTTGTCGTCCACTATGGCACACTACATTGCATAAAACAATCAATCTTCGCCCTTGATGACCATTTATCATTTCTGATCCCACCTTACGCCCTACGACTTCCAGATCAGGGTAAAATCAGGCTGAAATCATATAGATTGATCCCAGCATAAGGAGCAGGTATAACTTTCTGACAGTAATATCCTAAATATACCTTATATATACCCTGCCTGTCCAAAAAAAGTCGCCGCTTGGATTTAAATAAGCAAATATTCAAAAGCCTTTGATTGAATCATTATTGCAGTGATGAATATGTTTTAGCAGGCAGTAATTTTTTAAATCCTGGCTCATTCAGGATTATTCATTCATATCTCATGGCTGTTGAAAAGATCTTAGTGTTTCAAGAGGGGCTAATTATTGGCCAGCACGAAGCCAAGAAAACGGCTAAGGAGAATCCTGAAATCACTGGAATTGGGTCAGGAACTGTCCAACAGTTTTTTAAAACAGGAATGATAATGGTGAACTGTCAACTTCACGGAAGAAATGGGTTGGAGAAAAATCATGACTGATCCTTATCGGGGATCACTGTAATGCTCAAAGTTGCATCTTAAAAAACATAACATTAGAACTCATTACTTATGTTTAACCTCATGCCTATCGCTGACCGTCAAAATCGGTCAGAAAAGAAAAACCACCTATATACCCTAGGGCAGAAAAATCGGTCACAATGTACGTTTGTATATTAATTTGCATTAGACTCCGGTATTATGGGGCTCGTTGTGTACTGGTATATTGGTGCCGGACTATGATCTGCTTACGTTCAGTTCCTCATTTAGTGTATAGATGGCAACACTGGCGCAACTTCGGCACTGAACCAGGAAATGAAAACGGTTACACATGGTCTATTCTGTGAACACAATAGTGCTGAATAGGGAAAACTGTTTCTTTTGTTAGGTTTTTTTAAGCAAATGAGCACGAGGGCGAGGTTTGGGGTGGAGGAGGCCCTTGCACAGATCCTGAATGACAGTCAGGAATATGAAATATGATAAGTGATTCATAATAAACAAATAAAAGTAATACTTGACAAATAATATCTTTTTTTGTTGAATTACAGGGTGAAAATCACAAAAAAAATCATGAAATCAATCAATCGATATTGGTTAGTGATCACCAATTTACAGATACACTATACACTTGAAACCAATAGTGATCAATAGCCCAGACGGTACCCTTTTCAAAAATGTATAGTTTTTGGGGTCTATCACCCGAAATAAAATTACTACAAATTCATCTGTGAAACCTAAAAAAATCTCTAGAAAAGCTCTGGTACAGAGCGTTTCGAAAGCACTGGGAACCAAGAGGTTAATTATGAAGGTAAGAGCATTTCCACACGCACGATGCAACAGACTTGGAGGATCAGGACTAAACAACTGTGAGGCCACAAAACGCCACTTGTTAGTGAGGCTTATTAGGGAAAAAAAACTTCAATTTGGAACGGAGCATAAAGATTGGACTCCGGAGCAATGGAAAAAGGTTATGTGGTCTAATGAGTCCAAGTTTACTCTATTCCAGAGTGATGGGCACGTCAGGGTAAGAAAGGAAGCCCATGAAGTGATGGACCCGTCATGCGTAGTGCCCAGTGGACAAGCCTCTGGAGGCAGTGTTATGATCTGGGGTTGCTTCAATTGGTCAGGTCTAGGCTCAGCACTGTTCTGCAGCAATAAAATGAATTCAGCAGACTACCTGAGTGAGAATATACTGAATGACCAGTAACTTATCAATGGACTTTTTAATCCCTGATGGCACAGGCATATTCTAGAATGACAACGCCAAGATTCATCAGGCTCAAATTGTGAAATTGTGGTGCCTTGAGCATGCGGAATTATTTTTACACATGAATTGGCCACCCCAGAGTCTTGACCTCAACCAATTAAAAGTCTTTGGGATGTGCAGGGGAGGGCTTAACGGAGTGGTTTGACTCACCCATCAGTCACTATAATATCTCAGCCAAAAATGAATGCAAATCTGGTCAGAAATAGATGTTGTAACATTGCAAAAGATTGTTGAAACAATACCTTAACAAATAAGCGCCATGATAAAAGCAAAAGGTGGCCCAACAAAATGATATAGTGTCCGCCTTTTTTTTGGACATGCAGTGTACAAAAATATATTCCACATCAGGAAAAAGCAGAGCAATAGGCAATTCTACCTTGAATGCATGTCAATCCATCAAATATTACAACCAAATGTGTCCTCGAGCTGTTCGTGAAATAAAATAGCGTAAACCAATGGAAAAACATTTTATTTTGTGGAATACGGCAGAAATTCAAAAACTGATTGCCATGTAATGCGCAGTATCCCATTATATTCAGTGTTATCAGCAAAGGCTAATAGTTTGTGAAAATAACCGATGTGATAATGGTATCAAAATCATGGTAACGGTGGAATACGGGAAAGACTGTAAAACTAGCTAAATAACAAATATTGCAAACAATAATACACATCACTACCCCATGATGATAGGCCAGTTACGATGCATCATTAGTTGCATCATACAAGTCAAGGAAATTAATTAAACATGGCGAAAAGGTGCTGTGCAATGATCTTTGAGGTGGTTACATAAAACGTTCATCGCTTGGCACGGCTATTTGCACTCCATTCAGCTCATTCAATTGACAAGGACCTTTATCCGATTAATTTGCGCAAGACTGTAGGATAATACAACTGAGTGCATCATTTGAGCAGTTCCACCTCTACGTGATAAATATATGCACCTCTACGCTAACAGATTAAAGCAATTCTGCAGAGGGAGTGTGCCAAAATCAGAAGGGTATGGTTTCAGTTGTTGTTCCTCAGGTAGATGAGCCAGTAAATAAGATTGTGGGGGGCAATTACTTTTTCACATGGGTGATGTCGGTGCTAGACATTTGTTTTCCTTCAATTGAAATGATCATTTTAAAACTGAATTTTGTGTTTCCTCATGTTCCCCTTGTCTTTTATTACATTTCATATGGACATCTGGAACCATGAGACAAATATGCAAAAACTGAGAAAATCTGGTGGGGGCAAAACCTGTGTCTGTGACATGCCTGTAAATTGCAATGAGAGTTTGAGCCTTCAAAAAACACTTTACAAGCATGGTGTGCTTCCTCCTAGTCATTTCCAAGTGTGTATAAGTTTATTTGTGAGAAGTGAACATAGATATTCTTTCCTGATGCAAATGTGCTTCTCTGTTATGAATTATCCCTCCCCCATATTTCATCTATGTACCTAATATTTGGAATTCTTAGTTCCTTGAGATCGACCATCCTTTAGTTTTCAGTTTTTTTTTAAGGAGAATTTGACACAGTGATTGACAGTGGTTGATTTTTAAACCATCGGGAAGGTAGATTTCCAGGAGCAGTGTTTGTTAATAATGATTTATTTCTTTGGTCGTTCATGTTTGCTCATACAAATTCTAACCACTAGAGGTCTCAGTCTACGGAACATTTTCAATTATCTTGAGCATTGCTCTATCAACACTCATTATATGACACATTTTTCTCATCACTTTTATGGCACTGTAGTTAGAGCTGCCCTGTTCAGGTGATTATAAAGGAGAGAAAAAATGTTGTTTTAACTCTGAATACAAAAATGGTTAATTCTCTCTCTCTCTCTCTCTCTCTCTCTCTCTCTCTCTCTCGCAAGAAAGATTGTTTGATATCCTGAGACAGATATGTTGAGGGAGTGGCCATCTCAGTTTTAAGAAAAGGATGTTCTGCGTGTGTTTACCTAACAGAACGCCTGACACAGGGTGACCTACTTCACATTCATTCTCACATTGTATGCCTTTATGCAGCAGGATGTTTACCCAAGCGGATCAGGTTAAGCACCTCTCTAAAAGGCGCAGTACACAAAGCAGTTACGACTGGCCATCACAAAACGTGTCAGCAAAGTCAATAAGGAGCACCAATCTAACCTGGCATGAGCAGCAGGGATAAGAGAAAGCCCTTGGTTTGTTATGATCTGTGTATCTGTCTTTTGACGAAGGGCAGACAGATCACAGATTTGGGTGGAGGGGAGCCCTCTTCCATTCCACCCAAAGTCAAGTAATTTTAAATTCAAGCAGTGAAAAGAAAGTGCTCATTTCAGCTTCTGTTTATGTCACAGGGATGCAGTTACACTCAGTGTTCAGTTATGGCCTCACCAAAAGCAGAGTTAACCTATTAGGAACTCCGTTGCCCATCCACGGGCAATTCCCTTACGTGTGATAAATACAGCATATTTCCAAATCGCAACATTGTCATGCGGCATATCCACTTTACACGAAGAAACTCGGCCAAAAAGCTCATGTTGACCATTTTTACCTCAACCGAACACAATTCAAGCACCAAGCAAGAAAATACGCATGTAGCAAAACATAGGATCAAATCATATCAGCGCTGAGTCACTAGAATTTCTGCTGAATTAATGCTATGCATACAAACGACACCTCAAATAAAAGAGGAAAGTCCACAGAATTCAACGATATGAGCCCTGTCATTTTAAACTGACACCACACTCAAAGAACAGCAGGCATACACATTAAAGTGAACAGAGATGAGCAAAAAATTTTACCTTTGATATTTTGTAATAAAAAAACTGTTTGAGGGTAAATCCGCGCTCGCTATGTTAGCTGAATGTGTCCGTGTTATAACGAAAGTAGAAACTTCCAGTTTCGAAGCATGTTTTTCTGGGGCATTGCTTCAAAGATCTCAGTTCCCTCAGCATTCAGCTTGCTTGGAATGTATTTTCCCCTCTGTGATCGGCTTGTGATGCTGTCAGTAAGACTATGCCGGTAGCCATTTGATTCTATGGGCTCTGACGTTTCCAATGAGCCCTAAACCACCTTAATCACACAAACCTAACCTGATAAAGAGCCTTGCATTCCCAGTGCGTCAAACTGAGTCCATGGGCCATTCGAATGTACTTAAATAGCGCAACAATATAAAAGCGTAACAGGTTTGTTTGTGGTATTTTCGGTATAATTATCCGCAAAAGTCGTTTTCAAAGTCGTTTTCTGATAGAATCTTTCTGCCATTCCGTGTGAATACTCAAGGCACAAGGGTACAAACAAGGTGAATGACGTGTTTTCTTGATTCATTCTTTATTTAGGCAATTTGGCCTAAGAGCAGCGATCAACTGATATAGCCTGGTGGTCAGGGTGTAGCGCTGCAACATAGACGACCGAGGTCCGAGTCACCGGTCAGTTGAACCGTAATAAGACTAAATTTGCATTTTTCTTGTGTAAATAATTGCTGGGGTTTTTGTTCTTTTTACTTTTTTCCCTATTTTTTAACCTTCCCTTTGTATTCATAATGTCATTAATTTGCTTTTCTTTTAAAAAATAGATCTGCTCCAGTGGAGCCAAACTTAATTTTCTTTGTATGTATTGTCTTTGAATGGGAAATTGTATAGGCTATAGGACTGGCAGAAATAATAAATTGAAAAAATATATTTAAATTCTAAAAATTAAAAACTGGTTGTTTTTGGGTGGAATAAATGCCTGTCGTGACATATAAGTGAAATTAGATGAGTTTTACAGTTTAATATCTGAGAAATCTGATTTGTCACACAAGGTACCTGAATTGCCAATTTGAAGAACCCACCAAGACATTCCTCTCTAAATTTGCTCTGATTTACTTGATTAGAATAAAATTTGGCACAGATAATGGTGAGATTTTGTGTTGTAAATTTTTAGATGTTTCAGACTGCAGCAAAATAAGTTCACAAGGGATAGAAGTAAAACTTTGTTTGATGCAAAATGAGATCTTTCATTTACACTGTGTGTCATCTTCATTTACTCTGACTCGGTGACATATATACTGATTTTTACACCATGGCAGAAATCCCAAATGGTTTTACCTTTATTATGATACCAAGATTATTCAAATAGACAAAGTAGTTGAAGAGATGTACTCATTTCATTTTGGGCTTGCCATTTTCAAAAAAGAGGTTCAGGGCTTAAGGGGTTAACTACATTTTACTGTGAACACTGTACCAGCACCAGTATTGATGCATAATTTGGTAAAGGAGATGCAAAACAAAACACTTCACTGACTCTGTCTAATTGGTTACATACTGAACTACACAATACATTTGGAATTATATTTACATGTAGCTGAATAGTTGTCCCTGAAAAGCCTATCTCTATGGACTGTATACTTTCAGACAAAGAGGTTCTTTGACTCCATCATGCTCAGAAGGCACCATTGTCACTCACTTTGGGTTTGTTAGCATCTTCATGACTTCAGAAAGTTTGGCAATTTATGGGTTTGATGAATCAGAGGGGGGTTTACATGAATTATGTAATTTGTTTTAATTCATAAAAGCAAAATGGTGCCAGTTGAGTGGTTAGCAAGGGGTCATCCCCATGTTCTCAAGGTCTTTTGTGCCTCAGCTGTATATTATCCTAATATGACCCATTAAGGGAAGTTGTCAAGAGGTCTCTGCACTTAGGGCCCCATTTTCTTAAGGTCATCTGCCATATTGCAGACAAAAATAAAACGAAAATGCAAATCTTATAATTAAAATGCATTGTCAGAAATGTTTCTTCTTTTTCAAGAGGCAAACATGTTTTTTGTCTTGTAATTCTGACGATAATGCAGTCTCCCATCACGATTTTAATTACATGCTGCCACACGCTTTTACTGAGGATATTAAAATGAAAAAAGCACTGAGCGAGAAGGTGGGACTCTCCCCCATGACACGGAATGGACATTAATACAAAGTGGTATCATTGGATGTCAATTGACCTATTCTAGACTAGTTGATTGGTTGGCTGATGTCCCATAAATCCAGTCATTTCATAAAGTATGTGACTCTGTTCCTAGGCATGACGTCATTTTATTTTGATTGCAAATCTCGGGGAGTGAAGTTGCTATTTTTTCTTATTTTGGGGTAATTCCCGTTTACCTCTATTTTCCAGACAAATTCAATTTTTCCTATTTTTCACCCTGTTCATAAAAAAATGCATCCATTGCCAATGTACTGTATTGTGCAGAAGTTGAAGGCACATTTAACGCAATTCTGTGAGGTGAAGATGCTTCCAGAATCATTAAATTCAAGATTTCTAAATAATGAAGAACGTGCTACAAAATGCATGAACTGTTAAAAATTAAGTAAAATCAATATTCACTGGGACTGCGCTTTGCCTAAAAATTTGGGGCACTGTCCTGAAGTTTTGCAGTTTTAAATGATTATTGGCTGTTTGGTTGTTCTAAGCACACTGGAGAACATTCCACAGTTCCTCTGCAGACTCGCAGTCTCACTTGCATCTGTCTCCCCAGGTATTCCCGGACAGCCTTGATGATGTTGAGGTCAGGGCTCCTTCATGGCGTATTATTTGTATGAGCTCTATTCAGTGAAATACTAAGTTCTTATGTAAGATTTTTTTAATTAGTATTCAAGAAAGAGAAATAAACATCCAATATCAAATTTAAATTAATGCAAAATCTAGGGTGCCTATGACTTTTGCACAGTACTGTATGTACATGTATATGTTCCGGATATTTTCACGTCTTCGCGGGCAGTTTTGAGTCAATATGGATATTTTACACACTGTATATGGATTTTGCAACTTTGGTACCATTGTGAATGAAGACTGTAAAACATAAAGATGGACGGTGTGTCTCCAATGCCGAGTGCTGTACAAAAATGGGGAAAAAATGACATTCATATGGAGGCTGCCATCTTGCTTATTTGGAGCCAGAGTCTGCGTAGTAGTGATCGAAGGGTTGAGCAGCAGTATCAAGGTCCCACCCATACACCCGCCCAACTTAATTGTAGCAAGCACATCCCCTTAATTTTCATATACCCTGGGTGGATGCTTCAGTGTTAGCAGTCAGTAATGCTTCTTGTGCTGAGACTTGAGACCCCTTCTACTCCGACTGAAGGCTTGTGGAAGGGTTTGCTCATTCGGATTTGTATCTAAGTAGAGTTGTATGAAGCCAAAGTATGTTTGCTGCTTTCCTCGTCTCAAGATTCAATAATAGGTCACTTAAGCTAGCAATGAAAATTGATGGTAATGGACCCTTTGCTCTGAACATAGCATTGCTGCTACATTACACTAGGTTCAGAGTAAAGAGCTTTTTACCATCTATTTCCATTGCTATCTACGGTGACCTTTTATAGAATCTTGCTAAATTTGCTAGATAGCTTGCTTTACTTTTTTGCAGTAGAATCGCCACTAACAGTACAGGACACTATGTTCAGAGCAAAGACCTTTTTACCATGAAGTTTTGTAGGACTTGCAAAATTACCAAGAGGGTTATATTCAATTATACTCCGACTGAAGGCTTGTTAAAAGGTTTGCACATTTGGATTTGTATCTAAGTAGAGTTGTATGAGGCTAAAATATGTTTGCTGCTTTCCTTATCCTTAGCAGTTCAATGCCAATGTTTTGTAGTAGCTAGCTAACGTTAGTACATAGACTATGGAGAAGTAGCTAGCCAGCTACCTTATACAACCATAATTTTAAAAAATTGAACTAACCATTCAAAATAAGGTAAAAACAGTCTATGGGTAAATAGACTCCCCACTATTATGCGTTTTAACGTTAGTTCTAATGACCTAGCTAGCTAGCAAAAAAGTATGACCCTGCTGAATCTCGATTTATTTCTTAGCTTGCTACCAATGTAACAGTTTTTAGCTAGCTAGAAAGATTCAGTAACTGGTCACTTTAGCTGGCAACAAAAATTGATAGTAAAAGGCCCTTTGCTGTAAACATGGCATCACTGCTATGGTTGCTTGAGCCAGCCAGGTTAATGGTCCTTGGTTTCATGCATGTTTTCCCCACAAATATAAACTTTTTTCTGCCCGAAAAGTATTACTTTGATTACCTTTAAGTGGGGGTTTTCTTCGCTCATTTTATATTTGTGATTTTATTTTTCACCCCGCCCGCAACAAATGTTGCGGAAGGGTGTATGTGGTTGCCGCGTTTATTCACCCCGCCCGCAACGAAAGTTGCAGAGGGTGTATGTGGTTGTCCCGTTTATTTATTTTTGTGTGTATGTGTCTGTTTGCACTCTACAGGCCACAGTTCCGCACGGATTGTCTTCCAATTTGGTAGGGACAATCCTTTGGCGGAAGGCAAGAAATGATTAGTTTTTGGTGAAGATCCGGATCAAATCCTGGATTCTGGATCAATTTGAAGATTTCGTTAACACTGGGAGATAGGGCAGACTTTCCACTGCTTATAACTTGAAATTGGTTAGAGATAAGCATGTACTTACTATTAATCACTAATAGGAAGTTGGGTATGGAGATTCTTTTACCACCAAATGTTATGACTTTCAGCGACCTTGAAAGTCAAACTCAAGGTCACCCATTTCTCAGGCTGCTCTAGGTGCCAAACGGTGGGAGATAGAGACATGGTTACTATTAACCAGTGATAGGAAGACATATATTGGAATCTAAACGCACAGTGGCCTTGACCTTCAAGTGACCTTGAAAGGTCAAACTCAGCATCACCACTTTTCCGAGTGCTCTAGCAGCCAAACGCTGGAAGACAGACCCATAGTTACTATTGAACACTAATAGGAAGTCATATATGGGGAATCTAATTGCACCATCACCTTCACCTTCAAGTGACCTTGAAAGGTTCAAAATGGCTGACCTTCATATTTTGAGGCTCTGTAACTGGGAAACCGCAAGACATAGGCCCTATGTTATGCTCAATCACAAATAGGAAACCATATACGAGGAGACCAACTGCACCGTGACATTGACCTTCACGTGGCGTTGAGGGCATGGGCGGGGTGATGTGGCCTTTTGGACACACACTCTAGTTTTATATGTGTATTCATTATGAATAAAATTCCAATTTTTGACTCATTTTCTGTCTGGTTTTCCTATTTTATTCCTATTTTTTCAAAAGGCATGTTCCTATTTTCTTACTTTATTGAGGGCAGTTGGAACTTGACACTCTGTAATCAAAATTTTTTTGTTATTGAGAAAAATAAATAGAACTTGTGTCTTTTTCTCGATTATTTTGATCAATATGTTGATAAAATGTAGGCCTAACAGTGTCGTATAGTAGAATATGTAACAAATAAAGCAACGGATCTTGCAGTGTTGTAACTTAGCCTTTATCAGCTCTTCATTTGGCACGTCAGATGGGGCACACTACGAAGCAAGATTAGTCGGTTGGGTTCGCAGGGCATGCTGCTCCTAAAACCAGGGTTTTCAATATCACAAAGCTGCCACTCTTATAAACTGCCATAGAAACTTATGGTGTCTCTCCTTGCGAGGTGGGGGTTTGCCAAGGCAGCTCACGCTAAGAAAGCCAGGCTAATGTTTTTAATTGCTTCGTAGTGCATCCCTCAGCTGTGATTCCCCACCCCCATGTTCTTGCCAGGTTTGAGTAATGCTTGAGCATAACACCTTTCCGTCCAGGACAAAGATCTGAAGTATGCATCAATTACATTGTCTCACGAGAGCAGAAACTGGCAGCCTTAAATTACATCCAGATGTTCATCCAAAAATACATTTTGGACCGCAGGATCTTTAATATGAATACACCTTTGTGCACTTGTAATTTTCAAATGGTAATCATCCGTTACAAATTTGCCCATAATCAAATGGTCCATAATCACTGCTTAATAAGTCATCGATGAATAAGCCGAGCCCAAATTGCTCCGGTCCTCAGTGTTTCTCATCTATTCTGTCCTGAGAAAAGCCGGTTAGTGAGCCCATCCTAAAATGAGTGTAGAAAATATTTAATGCAAAAAATGGCTCTAAACGAAACTAAATCAATGTTCCACCGCAAGACCTTGACTAAAATCTAAATTTTGGCCATGATAGCGAAGCTGGAACGTGACAAGGAGCTGCAGTTGGAGAATGAAAAAAGCATAAGCTTCTAGTCTGTTCAAGTCAATGGGATGAATAATTTGCTAGCAAACATGCTAATGCTTTTTATCATTAAATTTATAAATTCAAGTTTCTATGTCAACTGTTACTCGTGTAACTTGATACTTTAATAGTGAAAAGCTTAAGCATGCTTGCCAGCCAGGGGTGCGTTTCCCAAAAGCATAGTTGAGAAGTTACATAGTTTGTCCATTCAGTCAATGGTACCAACTATGGAAGTTACCATCCATGATTTCAGGAAATGCACCCCAGCTGTGCAAACAGAGCCTCATTTGACCTGCATGGGCCTTGTTGTTTGTCGAGTGCGCTCAGTGGAATCAGAGTTTATAGACTCTGAAGGTCTCGTGTTGTCATCATGTACGTAGGCTACCTCTGTTCGATGAATTTGCACTTTAAACATAAGATTAGCATTTACAGTAAATTTGCCGTTTTCGCATCGTAACAGGTCATTCACGTGAATCGTGTAGATCTGCAAAAAAAAAAAAAAAAATGGGGGGGATGTCTTACTCAGGCCCATGTAGAGAGACGGCTCTGGGTTTACTCAAGTATGCAAGTATCTGGCAGTCATGTGTCACACCACCGGTACCGTTCATCCCCTGCTGACAAATGAATGGACTTGCCCTACTCCGCCTCTGATTGGCTCACCTGCATGTAACAATCATGGCTCCTGAAGACGAGACGCTTCAGCTTTTATCGATATCTTGAGACTACATGAAACGAAGAATGATCTGCAACCTCTTCTTGAAGTAATTTTGTGGATGCTTAGGTTAGCCTGTTTGTAGCCAGCTCAAGTAAGTTTGCTGATGAACAGGACTGAATGCATTTGTATCGGCTGTAAATTATGGTGTTCTAATTTAAATGGTGTTTTACCGAGTTAGGCTGCTGTTAGCTAGCAGATAGATGGTATCGTTTTGCTATATCAGGTGACTGCACCCTTTACAAAATGTATCAATAGATGTTATCATTTGTTTCTTATCAATAAGCTATAAATCTGATGTGAAGTCTATTTGTTCGACCTTAAAGTAAAGCATACTGTTTAATCTACAGTAATATCGGCATCACTCAAATAGAGGTACCGCAAAGCCATAGCTGAGTGGACAGCCTGTTTCAAGACGGGGAAGGCGCTTTACATTTATCCCGCCAGCTAACTTACTGTTTGAAGTTAGTACATATAGCAAATGAGCGAGCCAGAAGTTACAGATTAAGGCAGTGTTACAAATTAAGTTCTGTGTCAGCCTCTAAGAATAGAGCCAACGATAGTGTTAGGTTACTAATGATTAAGTTTAGCTATTGTAGGGGAAATCTGCATCATATCAGCGGAGGCAATAGTTCTTAAGAAGTCTGTGAATGTAACGTTATCTATAGCCAAAAAAAAAAATCGCTAATATAGGATAGGTTATGTAGTAGATGGGATAATGTTGAAATTACGCAGCTAGAGCAGTTCTGTCCTACAATCTGACCATCTTTTGTATTCACTGACTGGAGTTACATTACATTACACTACATTTACTTAGCAGACGCGTTTATCCAAAGCGACTTACAGTAAGTGCATACAGTAAGGTCACTGACACAGTAGCGCAATTGACTGGACGAAGTACAATTCACATCCAGAATTAGTCACCTGAAGTCCTGAGCATGTAGAGCAAAGACTATACGGATGGCAGTAGCACACAGGAAAAAGAAACAAGGCAAATTGAGACACAGTTGGTTTTTTTTTTTTAAGCAAATACAAGCAGGGGAGGGGGGGCGATCAGGTCAGAAACTGTCTAAACAAGTTACAAGCAGGGGAGGGGGCGATCAGGTCAGAAACTGTCTAAACAAGTGAGTCTTAAGGTTATGGCAGAAGAGCAGCAGGGATGGAGCAGTTCGTAGGAAGGTGGGAAGGTCATTCCACCACTGGGGAGCAAGATGGGAGAAGCTGAGTGATCTGGTAGAACGACCAGCTTTCCGACCCAGAGTAGGGGAGCAAAGTCGTCCTGCTGCTGCAGAGCGAAGTGGACAGGCAGGTTTGTATGGGTTTCTGCTTTGTGATTTTTCTTGTAGGTAAGAATATTTCCCCTGAATAGTGGTTGACTTTATATTTATGACACGGTTGTAGCCTTCCATTGTGAATTGCAAACACTGTAGTCAACATTTTTAGCTCATTTGTGAGCCTAACAACAAAATTATTTACATTCGCAATCAAAAGAAAATCACGTTATGCCCGAAGGATAGAGTCACGTGCCTTATGAAATGACTGGCTTCATGCAACATCAGTCTCCTAGTCAGCTTGCCAAGAATGGGTCAATTGACATCCATTGAGACGGTTTTGTATTAAAATGCAATCCGTACCATGTCATGGGGGAAAGTCCCACCTTCTTGCAGAATGCATTTTTGTTTTAATATTGCTAGTAAAAGCACATGGCAGCATGTACTTCTTGAAAAAGAAGCATTTCTCAGAATGCATTGTCATTGCAAGGTTTGCATTTTAGTTTTATTTTTGTTAGTGATATGGTGGGGCACTTTATAGTCATCCGTCGTCCGGAACATTAATCTTTTTTTAGCCCGATGAATTTACGTGTAAATTTGCCATAACATACTACTAGACCATATCTCCAGGTGTTTTTTTTTTTCCTTCAGATTTTTGATTCAATCATTTTTGTCCATTTTATGGGCTTCTGAAATTTTCGCCCCAATGTTAAAGATAGGACTGAGAAATTTTTAAAAAATTATTTCTCAAAAACTGCACTATAATTTTTTTTCTAAATCAGGCAATCAACTTACCTTGGTGCTGTCAATGTACAGTGCAAGCACCATTTTGATTGAATCTACGGAAAATGGTCTAGTGGGGGCGCTGTACTTCATGAATATGCAAGATGGCCTGTGGAGGCCAGGTAGAGATTAAGTTTGTATTATCAACATATAGGAGTCTTATATGAAATATATTTTGGCTATGTTAAAGTTGACCTCAGGTGACTTGGAAAGGTCAAACTTGAGGTCTAGGAAAATATTAAAACAATGTTAAAAGATAGACTTGAAATTTCAAAAAATTATTTCTCAAAAACTGTCTGATAACTTTTTAGCTCCACTGGGACGACAGTCACAGTCAACAGAGCTATTCTAATGCCGAGTCGTCTGGCGTCCGTCCGTCCGTCTGTCTGTCTGTCCGGAGTCAACTTTTCACTTCAAATCTGAATATCTCAAAAACTGTCTGATAACTTTTTTTCTAATTTGGTGTGAGCCTTCTTTATGATATTTTGAATATTCACTGTGAAAATTAGAAAATTCTACATGCCGGTTTTTGAGAAATTCAGTATTTTGGACTTAGAAAATCAGTGTTTGTGCTCATTTTTCAGTCTTTCATTAATATCTCAAAACCTGTCTGATAACTTTTTGTCTAATTTGTTGTGAGCCTTCCTTATGATGTTCTGATGATCCCCTGCGAAAAAGAGAAAATTCTACTTCCCGGTGTTTGAGAAATTCAGCATTTTGGACTTAGAAAATCAGTGTTTGTGCTCATTTTTTCAGTCTTTCATTAATATCTCAAAAACTGTCTGATAACTTTTTGTCTAATTTGTTAGGAGCCTTCCTTATGATGTTATGAATATCCCCTGCGAAAATGAGAAAATTCTACATCTCGGTTTTTGACAAATTCAGCATTTTGGACTTAGAAAATCAGTGTTTGGGCTAATTTTTTCAGTCTTTCATTAATATCTCAACAAGAGGCCTGGTGGGTATTTGTTGGTTGTTAATATTGCTTGCTGGTAAGATGATTGAAATAAATGATTGCAATTTGCAGTGTGGTTCTATTGTTATACTACATAAATTGCGACACCAAACTGGTTCACAGCATATTCTGGTTACCAACTGTGTCATATGTGTTAATATTGCAATAGTTTTCAAGAATTTCTGAAATTAAGTTATGACATGGACATTTCACTTATCTTCAGCGGAGCTCTCTAGGCCGACAGGCCTCTTGTTTTTGTTAGTCTGGCAATCAACTCACCTTGATACACTTTGGGGTGTATCCAGGCGTATTTTGCAATTTCGTGCCCGGCGCAAGTACTCCTCTGTCCCGCCTCTGTCCCTCCTGCCAGCGCAAGTGGCAAAGAGGGAGGAGAGAAGGCGTGAGTGGGTTTAACACAGCCGAGTCAAATCTTCACCAATCAAATGAGTTCCTCTCCTCACCTTTAAATATTGGAATAAAGAAGCCTCTGTCCTATATCTTCTTGATGCGTTAATGTTGCATTTTACTTTGCTGCTTCAGGCATGTTTTTTGCACCGCTTACGTCTGTATTAAGCATTACAAATATGAGTTAGCTGGCTAGCTAGGGCATTCGCAAATTATTACCATTAGCGAACTTGAATGGAATTTGAAAATGAAACTACGTCAGATCATTCAAACTTATGAAGTTGGAATGAAATACGACGGTTGCTCATTTATTTCTTCCGCCTGCATCATTGGGAAGAGAAACGATGGATTGCGTATTCCTATTATTACACCCTGTTGATGCTTAAAATTTTGGGATTAACATGCATGGACAAAAATGCAAGATACGTTACACATTTATTTTCAATATGCGATCTTAACTCAGCACGAGATCTTAGCAATCAGGCTGTATTCCTTTACCCCACTAAAAACGATAAAACCTAAGTGACAATAATAGTAGTATTAAGCCGCTTGCACACTGGGCCTTGAAACAAATTTTTAAGACGACAGATTACATTCAAAGTCAATGCAAATTACACACGTATTCGCGTCTTTGCATTGACTTTGAATGTAATCTGTCGTCTTAAAAATTCGCGTTCGCGTCCCAGTGTGCAAGCGTTTTTACAACATAGAAGAATTTTTTTATATATATATATATATATATATATATATATACACACATACACGCACTGCCTGATGCCGAGGCAGTTTGTGGTTGGCTGAGAAAGATGTGAAGTCGTTAGTTACATTAAATAGTGGCTGCTGTAATTATTTATTGCATTGAAATGTGCCTGACATTCTGGAAACCTGCCTGTGAGGTTTCGGTGACGTGTGCAACACCGTGCGCCGGTCAGCCAAATTACCACTGCACAGAAAGTAAACCAGGTTGGAGCTGGCGGCTCTCTGCGCACTTTCGGCGGAGGCTTTATCTACGAAATTGTCACTGCGTCATGATGAATATGTGACACCTCCCCCTACTACGCCGCCACACCCATCTCGGCGCACGTCCATCTACCAAATTGCCAAAGTGGCTGCGCACGGTGTTGCACGGCACGAAATTACCACTGCGCGGGCTGCACCGGATGAAATTACCACTGCGTGGGCTGCTCCACGCTGCGCCACCCTGCGCTGTGCCAAGAAATTACCGCCCTTTATGTACAGTGCGAGTGCCATTTTGATGGAAGTCGCTTTCCTCTTGTAGCAACATTTTTGGCGCCGGATGATCACTCGCGTTTCACTCACCGAGCAACTACCCACAGAGCTAGTCTGAATTAATTTTCTTTATTATTTTACATTTAGGGTTGCTACATATACCCTGTAACTTTTTTTGGATGGTTTGAGCAGGATCACATCATTTGCCACAAAAAACTAATGCGGCCTGTGCAATTGAGCACAAAATACTGCTGTGTGTTTGTATTGTGCTGTCATTTGTAGACTTCAGTTGAAAGATTATAACCTGTGGAAATCAACATTTTTCATTTACAGTCAGTCTGATCCATTTGTATTTGGACTATGACACAAATTACTGAATATTAGTTCCATACATCACTACCAAAGCTCTGTAATAAAACGGTCACTATGTGCTTGGAATGTAGACTTTCAGCTTTAATTTAAGGAAATCATCAAAAATGCATGAGTCGTTGGAGAATATCATTTTTATACAACGTACATGCACCCATCAACTTTACAGGCTCGAAAGTAATTGAACAGGCCAGCATTATTTTTGTCATTTCAATGACTGCCCGAGGTCTGGATCCTGGACTTCAAACAGACACTGGGTTTTATACCTTGTGATTCTCTCTGCGGCCTTCACTGCTGCTTCAGTCTTTGAAGTTCTAGCTTGTTCTGTGGATGTTTTGCCATCAACAAGTGGAATGCATGCCTCAGTTAGATTACAGTGAGGTGATTGATATTGCCATTCTTGAATATTCTCCCTATTCTTGGGTTGGACTCTCAGTATGCTTTGTGTCATTGTCCATCTGGACTGTGAAGCACCATCCAGTGAGTTTAGAAGCACTTTGTGCAAAATCTCTGGTCCATCCTGTCACATTTTTCAGCAGTAATATCATCAATAACATGCCTATGTCATAACAATACCCCCACCATGCTTTATGGATGAAGCAAGATGAAGGGATTTTTCTTCACCTGGGAAAGGTTGATCTGCCAACCACCACATTGGTTACTCCTGTTCTTCTGGGTCTTTTGGTGTTCCTGCACTCACCAGTGCATTCTTTATTTCTAAAATGTGCAAGATAACTGATATGTCCACACCTAATGTTTTTGACAGCTTGCATCTTTGAACTCCCTATTGACAGCAAACTGCAACCAACACCAAATGCCACATTTGAAATCAACTCTGGACCTTATATCTGCTCACATGTGAAATAAATAGACTTTGCTTTGTGGGGGTGGGAGTGAGGGTAAACATACACATACAGACACCAACACAACATGTGCAAAAACTATGTACAAGTATAGGCTCAGGGACACAGTCTGTCTTTTTCTTTCTCAATCTTTTATCCTTGTACAAAAATAGTCTTTTTGGCACTCTGATACTCTAAAAGACGTACTGTCACACAGCAGTATGTTGCACTGGTATTTCTGATAGTATTGCATGACAAAGAAAAGCTGGAGGCTCCCTGAAAGTTTTTATGAAAATGATTTGACGGCAATCTTGCAATTATGTGACAGCACTGGTTGGAAGTCATAATATCTCATACCCGGTTGTTTTGTGTTTCCCTGTATAGAGTTTTTATCTGGATCATTCTTTCTTGCTGCTCTCTTTTAATAATCAGACTCCCTTGACATTCATTTAGGTCATTTAACAGTGAATGCTCAAGGTTGAAGCTGTAATTTAATCAGAATTAATAGTGTCATAATTATAACAATAATAGGAATTTGTGCTGTAGAATAGAGATTTTTAGGAAGTGAAGAACTGGAGGAACAGATGTGAGGTGAGCGAGTAAAGGTTTTAGAGTAAGCACCTAAATAGATCTAAATCTAGAGTACAGTGCTCTTCAGGCTTCTTACCGCTTAGTGTATTTTTTATTCTGTGTGAGTGTGTATTCTAGTGATCTGTAAATACATTTGTCATATAATCACAAGGATCAGTGAGCTCTTATGTTTTAAAAATGGTGGTGGATCAAAACAATATGCATAATGTATAGTAATTTTCTGAAATATCTTAAAATGGCAATAGAAATTATTGGACATCTGCTCCTGGAGAACTTTGAAGTTTTAATTATAAAATTATGGTCATTAACTGTCTGTTTGGATCAATCTCTTTATTACAGATTAGTTCATCTCTGAGGGTGAGTGTTTGAGTCTTGTTGTGATTGAATCTTATTTGATGTCATGCTTATGAGGGTGAGTCTTTCTGTGTGTTAAATTCTTTGTGTGAATCTTTTTGGGTTTACAGGGAATAGGTCTTGCTGTTTGATAGATTGCTTTGAGGTTTTATTTCTAAGGGTGAACATTACTATGAGGGATATAGGCTATATCTTGCACCCGGCACAGAGCAGGGCCAAGTGTGACGCACGTGTCTTTGCTAGTTTATGACCAACCCAGTTTCCCTTTTCCTGTCCAGTGCCCACTTTGCTTTAAAAGTGAATCTACTTGTGCCAAACCCAGCACTCATGAACAAGTTGGTCTTAAAATATTTTGTGGTCAGGCGCATTGTTTGCGTGTTGCTATTATGAGGCAGCAGAAGGCGATTATGTGATTGACTTAGAAAACCTGGTCTAAAGTCAGTTACCCATTTTTAACTGCAATTTTATGGGTGCATTATTAAGATATTTCACTTTGCTCACAAGCAGACCCGTATCCTTTGCAGAGATGTGATTTTTTTTTTTTTTTTCCTGCTACCTGGCAAATCCGCTTTTATAATGGCACCTCACCAAGTTGCAAACACACTTTGCTTTTAAGGGGAATGGAAGACGACAGTGATTAGTTCATATCATGTTATGCCTAAAACATGCCTATGATTAATTAAGAGATTAACTGTAACCCGCTTGAGCAATGCACCTCACTTTGCAGTCAGATTACAAGTTAAACTAGAGAAAATGGATTTGGAAATGCCCTAAATGCACTTGTACCATACACTTCCACCCATGCACTTAGATTGTTATAATGGGGCCCATAGTCTGTGTGCAGATTAGAGTTTTGAGAAATTTTATTTGACGATTCACATTCACTTATCAGTGATAGGTCTTACTTACACCCAAAAGAACAAGTCAAGCACAACTGTACACATCAAAAACAACTCAATGTTCATTATTACTGAAGTGCTCAGCGCATCTATGTGGCGCACGTTGGGATTACAATACCACACAATTTTCTTTATTTCCACTCCTATCTTTCTGGAAAAGTAATAAAAATTGATTGATTCTACAATTTGCTGCAAATACAGTACATACCTCATCTGTGCATTTTTAATGGCTCTGAGTATAAATGATTTTCATTCATTTCATTCAGAAGTTGCAGGTCCGAGCTGCCTTGTTTTTTCTGTCATTTATGGAAATTGCCTGCCCCTTTAGCCTGCCTCTGGGTAGGAAAACTTTGTAACGGGCGGAGCTCCCAGTTGACTGACAACAGGTTTGCCTCTGTCCACAGTTACAAACAGAGCTGGACCAGGAATATCAAGACAAGCTGGGTCGGTTGCCGGTGGAGATCCAAGAATTTGTCCAGGAGGCCACTAAGGGGAAGGCAAGCGAAGAGGAGGAGCCTGGTGGCACATATCTTAATGAGACAGTCCAGAAACCTAACCACAGGGCTAGCCAATTGGAGAACGATATTGAAAAGACCAACCACAAGGTCAGCCAATCTGAGATTGACACAGAGGATGAGACTGCTTAAAAGGCGGTTGACCCACCACACCAGATCACCCTGCTGATGCTTGGGCTGCTTTCAGTTAATTTAAGTGATATTGAATTACTAACATTTTACTGTTAGTTTTCTTTTTAACTCGGGGCTACTTGCAGTTTTGCTGGAGCCGTTTTGCTGGAGCAATAGCGGTAATTTTTTAAACCAAGATCATGTGAAACTACTTGAATAATTTGATGGAAAGGAACTGTTTACTTTTTACATTTCCAACATTATTGAGTAGTTATCAGTAAGGTAGCTATGTGGTCCAGTCCACACTGTGTTGTTATTATTTATACTTTTGCATCACAGTGACATTGTTTTGATATATGTGCAATACATTCTAAGGCATTACTTATACTTAAATTCTTCTAATATTATAATTAAACTTTATTTAGAGAAGTCTATCTATTTGTACCACAGCCTTGCTTGTTAACTTGGTATGTGTGTGTATGTGTGTGCGCTTGTTTGTGTTGGTGTGTCTGTGTGAGTGTGACTGGGTGTTTGCATGCATGTATCTGTGTGTGTGTTTCCCCACATGGAAGCCCCTCTGTTGTTCATGTAAAACTGTATATTTGCACTGAACCCAGAAAGATGTCTCTTTTGACCTGCAAGTCATGCTCCTTTGGCATTGTACATTTTGCTTTCTCTTTCAAGGTAAACATTTATATGCGAGCTGCTGCTTATGCTCACTTTTATTTTGTCGGCGTGGTATTCAAAATCTTGATTTTGCATTTTGCTTTCTTTTTTTAAATATATGGTTTATTCTATATGATCCTAATGGTAGCAACTCTTTGATGTTGGGTTTGCTCCAGGTTTGGTGATTTTTGACTGTGTGAGATGTGCATGGGTAAATAATTTGTGTGTTAGTGTGTGGACATACAAGTGAACTGTAAAGTTGTAACTGTGACACTGTAGTGTGGAATTAAGTATCTTTTTTCTCTTAAACAGAACACAGTTCATATACAGCTAAATTAATCATTGAAATCATGGAACGTCTGTATGTATGTCTTGAACAAGTTGGATTGCTAAAAAACACATTGTATTTGTGTATATATTTAAATAACATATTTCTTGAAATGGTAACAGTGACTCTGAACTTGAAATTTACAGTCAAATTCAGTTCTTCTTTTCTCCAGCTTTATATACTATAAAATATTTTAAACTATAATTGAATATTTATTTATTATTTATTGATTTATCTATTTATTTATGTATTTATTTATTTATTATTTCTTGTTTTTTTTTTTTAATGTAAGGACATGGCAGTCAGCTGTTTGTCCCACTGTTTTTGGGAGTTTAAATGGTGACGGTTGTAACAAAAGTTGGTTTCCGACTGTTAACGGATGAGCCTACATAAATGTATTCACGTAAACCTATTGGACTGGAGTAAGTTATTCCTCTCTTATTGAGTTGTAAGGGGAAGCAAATGTATTCACTGAAATCATAGGTGCCATATGTGCAAATTTGTCACTATAGTGTTCTGTAGTCTCAATTAGATTCATAACTGCATCATAAAAATGCAATTGGGTTCCCAAAGAAAAGATCACATCTTTTCCTTTGCAATGGGATTGTCTTCAATCCTTGCATCCTGATCTACCCCGCCATCTTATCAGATTTTTTCATCTCATCTGACTGTGGATACTTGCAGTGTAAAATTCTATTCTGTGTGTTTGGAAATTATGTTTGCAAGAGCAAAATGTGCACATTTATGTGGAATGCTGCAATGTTCAGAGGAGAATTCCCCGATAACACAAGCATGTTCTCACAATGTTACTGGAATGTTCTGTGAATGTTATAACAAAGCTACATTATGGCAGCCACAATGTGAGAAAATTTGCATTTTAAAAGTTAGAATGTTGAATATGTACCTGAAAGGTATTGAATACTATTTGACTCAGACTTAATCAACGTGAAGTTTCAAAATGGAATGTAGTCCATCTGTAACTAAAAGAAATGACACAGGGTTGTTAATTTAACATACCTATGAGCTAAATTGTTTGGTTTCGGTATTTGAAGTGACATGGCAGTGGCAGTTTTGTCTAACAGATATGTTTATGCATGCAAGTGTTCCAATTCACTTACCTTTTACTCTGACGAACGTAAAATATGAATGACTACCAGTTACACAATGAAATGATATGTGATATAAAAGTCATTTAAAAAAACTTCTTCTGCAAAATATGAATCAACTATAAACCATTGAGTGGGTTTTTATATCAATTTTAAAGAATTTGCTGCAGAATGTCAAGTTTTTTTTTGTTTTGTTTTGAATTTTTTTGTTAAAGCTTTTAATAATTTCTTTAAAAATGACTTGATTGATGTGAAGAATATTTCCTGAAAATGTTTTAATGTTCTTATTGATGTGAAAGTTCTGTGCCTTTAAAAATTTTGCCCCGTTAGTTGTCCGATGTGGAAAAAAATGCATTTTGACTGAACCGTCAATGTTTGGAGCCATCAGTTTTTTTATATAAACACTAAACTCTGAGTTCAGCCGGGATTTGCCTTCATTTAAGTTTCATTTGTAAATTATGTATTTTAGGTTAGTGTTTGAAAAGTCTATTTCTAAGTATTTATAAGTAGAAGAAATTATATTGGGTACGAACAAATTTATTTTTAGTTTCCATTGTACATTTCCACAGTTCTACAGTTTTTTTGTTTGTTTATTTGTTTTTTGTTTTTTTTTTTTTTTACTTTTTCAAAATACAAAATTAAAGTTTTAGTGGCCCCTGTTTTGTGATTGGGTTTTGAAATCAATACAGATCTTGTAAAATACATTTAGATGTTAGTGGATATTGTGAGACAGTGATTGGTCTTAACTGCTTATAATGTAATAGCTCTCTAAACAAGTGATTTAACCTAACATTACATTAACCGAAACATTTTGTAAAGGGAATAAAAAGTATTCTATTCTATGCAATTTTGTGGCATGATAACCTCCATGTTTGATTTAATGTGCTTTCATCATTACTCATGAGGACATAATAAAAATTAATGAAAATGTTGAATTTCCTGTATATATTTGCATATAATTCAAAATATTTGCCTTGAATCAAAAGGAATACATACCTCCCCACTTCAGAAATATTGACAACATGTATTTCCTCTCAGCTCTCTCATTGCCTTAAACTTTCATACAGTGTAGCATTGTTGCTTTGTAGTCATGACACATGGTGGAGGAAACTGCAAACCACGCAAAAATACCTGTGAGACCGATTCAATTTGAGTATAGACAAAATGCAGCTTTCAACTAATCATTTCATTCAAGACCTATATCACCCATTTGAAAAAATAATACCCCCCCCCCCCCAAAACCTAATAACAGGTTGTGCCACCCTTTGTGGCAACAACTGCATCAAATGTTGTGTGTTCACTGGCAATGAGTCATCTACGTCGCAGTGGAGGAATTTTGACCCACTCCTCTTTGGAGAATTGTTTTAATGCAGCCACATTGGATTTTCGAGCATTAGCTTCCTGTTTGAGGTCGTGCCACACTATCTTGGTTTGATTCAAATGAGAACTTTGGCATGGCCACTTCAAAACCTTTATTTTGTTTCTTTTGAGTCATTCAGAGGTGGATTTTCTTGTGTGCTCTGGATCGCAGTCTTGCTGTGTAACCCAACTGAGCTGGGGCTTTAGGTCACAAACCACTAGCTGGACATTCTCCCTCAGGATTTTCTGCTAGAGAGCAGAGTTCATGGTCCCATCAATTATGGCCAGTCACCTAGGTCCTCAAGCAGCCTCAGACCATTACACTACCACCACGTTTGACAGTTGGTATGATTTCCTGTGCTCTTTTGGTCTGCACTCTACAGTGGTTTTCACCTTGCAGCTCCCCATGGATGCCATTTCTGCCTAGTCTCTTTGTTATTGTGGAATCATGAACTATGACCTTAACTGAGGCAAGTGAAGCCTGCAGTATTTTAGATGTTAGTCTGATTTCTTTTCTGACCCCCTGATGATTTGTTGATTTGCTCTTGGAGGAATTTTGGTGGGCTGGCCACTCCTGGGAAGGGTCACCACTGTTCCAAGTTTTCTCCAGTTGTAGAGCATGGCTCTCATTATGGTTTGCTGGAGTTCCAGAACCTTAGAAATGGCTTTGTAACTTTTTCCCGACTGATGCATGTCATCGGTTTTGTTTACGTATTTTCTTTAAATTCTTCAGGTTGCGTCATCATGTGATGCTTTTTGCTTACTTCACACTGCCAGACAGGTTCTATTTAAGTGGTAATTAGATTTCTAATGGCTGGCAGCAATGATGCCTGGGTGTATCAAGTGAAATTGAACCCAATAATCAGTTAAATTTGTTTCATTTGTTGACTTAGTAACTAAGGGGTCAATTACTTTTAATGTACGGCCAGGTAGGGTTGGATTAATTTTTCCTTCAACAAATGAAAACATCATTGAAAAACTGCATTTATATTTCCTCAGGTTATTATTGTCTGGTATTAAAATTATTTTGATGACCTGAAAGTTTTCAAGAGTGACATATGCAAAAACACAAGAAATCAGGAAGGGGGCAGATATATTTTCACAGCATTGTAAATAGGCTGTCATGTACAATATTCGGAACAAGAAGGTCACAACACCTGGCATGTGATTGGACGCATGTAGAATTAGCCGACTGGTGGTATTTGCTAGTTCCTGGCAACCCACCGATTGTCCTATCTATTGGAGCAGCGTTTTTTTTTTTTTTTTTGAAAACAAAAAATCATGTTCTTAGTGAGACTACTAAACATTTTCAAAATGGCATGAGCATTGATAAAATAACCGCTGGACTTCCCTTTTTTGTGAATATATGAGACTGTAGCGTGCCCATCTCTTGCTGAACATTTACGACTGCAGCGTAATGATAAGCTTCCCTTTTGTAACCACACTGGCACAAAATAGGAACATTTATTTTAGAGGACAGGAGAAAGTTTAGTGACACTCACGTAAGCATTCATAACACTTAACTAAATACTTCTGAAATTACTTGGCGCTGGTATATACAGATGGGGGATGGAGAGAATTTACATTTGAACTAATTATTAACCTCAATCTGCAGTTGCTACACAATCTTACACTCAGACGGAGCAGTCACTGCCAAACTTTTTCCATAAAATTATGTACTCCTTAATTATATTCTGATATGCGATGGCTGGGCTGGCTTTCAAATAAAATCTGTCTACCCTCTAAATTAGTCTCACATAATCCAGTGCGTGAGCAAAGAGGCATCAACTGAGTAGAAAATGCACATAGGTAGAACATTGCCATCTCGCATTCAGTGTTGACTCCTGATGGTGGAGATATTGTCGGTTAAAATTAGAGAGCATGCATACTGCTTCCAGACAGAAAGCCCAGAGCTTCCTCTGATTATTTAGTTTGCTAAAATAAATGAATATATTACAAAATTTTGAAAAATTCCCATTTGCTACATTGTATATACGAGTCTGGCAGTAGGCTACTCGATCCCAGTAACAAAAACAATTTGGTTCTTAAGTGGGTTACGGATGACAACGAATGCTCAATGACCACTGTAACATTTCATCAGGGCCCAGTGGCTGAAATAAACATGGAATCGTCCTTTTAAGTATGATGCACTCATTGTTCTGATTGTGTTGATGGCTTAGCGCAATCTCATCCTCTTAATATTTGTACGGAAGGCGGCCGACTACTACGGTTTTGCAAAGTGCATTTCAAATTCAAAGGCGCCGTTATGTGGGTAGCAACAGCAATCCGTCACGCCTGGTGTTTGGCTGTCCTGTTAGCTCTAGCAGCAACTGCTTAGTTAATGTGTTACATGCCCTATCCTGATCGCCTACCGTGCCCGCCCTCAGTAGCACGCTATACTAGCTGATTGACAGCAGTGCGCGCGCTTCCTTATTTTATCTGCAAGAACAGAGGATCTCCGGTACATTCTGTGAACGAGCTCAAGCTGTCATTCATCCACGCTGCCTGGACGTGTCCAGTAATACTGGAGCAAGGGCACTTGTACGGGTTGTGGAGGTCACCGAGAACAGCGCAGCCGGCCACTGGAGAGTGTCTACGGAAGCTTGCTGTGTTCGCGCTGGTAATAAAACGTGCCATTCTAAGCAGATATATACTGTTGTATTGGTCGCCTGCTTCTATTCAGCCTGCCGCGGCAGTCCTAAGATTATTCGGTGCTAGGACATCTGTCAGACCTGCGTGGATGATTACCTGCGGACTGGCGGAATGGCCTTATAGCTGAAATCATGTTAATTTGCAATTGATCAAATGCTACGTGATTAAAATAGCTAAGGTTTATACACATTTGCTAAGGTTGCAGTGAATGGTTCTGGTTGTATGGCGGTTGGGCAGCTTCAGTAGATACTTATTTTCGACAATATTGTCTGGGATAGACATTTACAAGCCTCTGAGATGCATCGTTGCCCAAGTTTGTCGTTGACAGTTGATTGTTCCATGGTTCTTGCTCGTTGAGCATTTGTTGTTAACGCCAGGGAGTCCTAGAAGAAACATGCCTTGTAACGTTACTGACTAACCAGGTTAAGTTCTCTGTATGTCGAAGTACATGGCTAATGGTTAGCTTGCACGTCTCAAGAAAATTATTTTTTCTTTTATTTTACATTGGGAGAGGCTTTTCGTACATTGAACGATGTATGAAATTTTTATATAATTGATACACGGTAGTGGGGATCATAATGATGTGCAGGGGGCATGCTCTTCATATTGTAAGGCACAGGTTTGCTTGAACGTTGCTAGTGCATTAGCGGACTAGCTGTATGCTAATGATTGCTATGGCAATATCTCCGTTTTAACTATACGCATTTCGACATTTCTCTTACGATTTCAGGACTGCGCTGGCTATTCCAAACGTGTTTTATGCAGTGAATTTATCATGAACAGCCCTCGTTTGCGCGGTCATTTGTGCAACGACGTAGTTTTCTGTCCTAGAGAGGTAAGCAGTTGCTGATGCAGCGCGCGTGGTACTCTCAGATGCCCTCTATCACGTCCCGCTTACATTACTGATAAAACTCCATCACAGGTGTCACAGACAGGACTTCCACTGGAAAATCGCTAAAGTATACTTACTGTCCGGCTTTACTTCCGTAATCGCGGGAAAATATGTGACATTGGTGCAGAACTCCGAGCTCTAAACATAGCTCATTTTTTATTTTGAATATTGGCCGATGGATTCAGAACCTGCCACAATTTTTATGAATTTTTTGTGGTACTACATATATATTTTGAATAATATCTGGTCATGGGGGTTTGTTTACAGTTCTTATTAGATTATCAGGCCTAACACACCTTTATCTCTGCCGTCTATTGATTGAAAATGTATGTACGCAAAATTCGGGCATCCTTATTTTAAGTACATATGCACAACCGCTCACCCTCGCGCGCACCGTACACAGGCGCACCCACGCACTCTCATGCCCATACATGTATGCTTGGTCCTCTTGGATTTCCCCAAGTGTTCACAGCTTCCGCACCTATGGATATTTTGGAAGATTTATATTCACGTTTATTATTATTTCATGCTAAAAGTATCTCTTTTTAGACAGTCGTGTTAAGATAATCATCTTGGCGCTTTACTGCTCTGCTTGATTGCTTGGTGGAGCAAACCAATGTTTTCTCATTGCTTTTTTGTAGTGAGGACTTTAAGGTATTGGCAGATGCTACTGAAATTATTTCTTAAAGACAGAAAAAAAATTGAAAGTGAGTGTTTTCATGGAAAACTCCAAGTAATCCGCGTTGTCTTTGCCTCCGATGGATTCTTCAATGGCTGTCATATGCTGTCTTTTAAGGAGACTGTGTGGAACTGCAGCTGGGATATGCAAGACTGGTTAAAATGCTGTGGCAGAAGAATAGTTGTTGCATGATAAGGATTGTGATAATGCATCTTTTTGTGGGTTTGCTGTAAGCTTGCAGAATTGGGTTCCTGAAACACTTTGTTCTTCATCCTCCAATGAGCGCATATTTTGGCTTACTTTCAGTGGAGCAGAAAGGAAGTATTTGCCCTCTTTGTTTTCTTCCATTTTCGTATATTTGTCACACTATATTGTTTCAGACCTTCAAATAAGTTGTAATATAAAACAGAGAAAACCCCAGTAAGCACAAAAGACAGTTTTTAAATTATTGCTCAATTTTTTGAAAAAAAAAAAAAAGTTTACCTAGTCAAACTGTCCCCAGGTGAAAAGTAATTTCCCCATTGTTTACTCAATCAGCCAACTGACTACTTTAGTTGATTATTGGTTTAAATTAGACAATACGGGGCGCCCCAGTGGCACATCGGTCTAAGCACGCGCACCACAGAAGGCTGAGTACTTCCCGCAGCGGCCGGGGTTCGATTCAGGCTTGGGCCTGTTTGCCACGTCATCCTCATCCTTTTCCACCTTTCCTGTTTCTCTTGACTGAATACTGTCTAATAAAGGGAAAACCCCAAAAAATAATCTTAAAAAAAAAAAAAATTGACAATACATGCCCAGGCTAGATCACTGCCAGCCCTGCTGAATTTAAGCATCGCTTGAGTAAAAACATATCAAGTATGCTCATTCTCGTCAAGCAGCACTCTATGCCATGATCCAAAGAGATTTGGAAAGAAATCTGCTATGTCCATAGACTGTACAAAAATTTGGACAAGGCCACCGTGATGTTACACATTGGTTTCAGAATACCATTTCTAAAGCCTCGATTTCGGAATTTCGATCAGCGCCATCTTGTTGTTTTAAAATTGGATATGATTCTTATTGGACAAGAGGGTGGATCAAGATCTGGGGAGAAGCGAGGGGTGGATTGACGGGGACCCGAAGATACACGCCCATCTGACTGCTCCTGGTTCTTGGAATACATCTGTGGTCCTGACTGTATCTCACAGCACATTTGGTGCAGGAATTCTCCAGATCAAGGTAAACCATATAGCTTGTCATATAGTATTAAAGTAATCTTAGTACCTCATTGCTTACATGTGAAAATTTGGCAAACATTACATATAAGACAAGTGAGCTTATAAAGGTTACCGAGTGTAAGTACACGTTGAACAGTGTGTATCTTCATATGGTAGCTAGCTAGCTAAGTTGAAACATATTCTAGCTAATGTTGAGTTTTAAAATTTGTTTTGCAAATCTAAGGTTAAGTTGCCTAGCTAGCGAACTGAAAGTGCTGTGACTGCGAAATGTAATGTGGTGTTTTTCAATGTTGTTAATTAACGTTAGTTAGCAAGGTTCATGGTTCTAGCCAGGCCATATCAACGTACCGGGCCGGTACGCTGACGACCGCAAAAGTCGCATGCTGGTACGCTGGAAAAATCCGCCGGTATGCAAAAAATTGCTGCTGAAAAGGGTTGATATTTTAACCGTCAGGGTGAGCTAGCTAATTCATCTAATTCTTACTAGTTTTTAGCTTTTGAAGTAGGAATTAAACATTCTAAAAAAAAAAAAAAAAAAGGTCAGCCGTATGGTATTTTAACGTCTTAATTGTTGTCATTTCTGTACTTATGCCGTTGTGTCATTGAGAGATTTTGATCTCAAGGTTTTAATTGTAACCTCAGTTTTGACGGTTAATGTGTTCGTCAACTCAGTTGTACGTACTTTCACGCCACGAAAAGCCAATCGCTGGCTGGGCTTCGTATTTTTTTTTTTAAATATTTATGAATATTTAAATTTTTCTGAAAATCTCCTGCCACTTTGGCTTGATATTTTTTCCTACGGTTGGGTCAGCTAGCCAACCGACCGACTTGCCTCGCTCCTGTATTGCCTGCTGCATCTCGAGCCTCCTGTCCCATCTGCCACTGCTGGAATCAACTCTCCTCGCCCTCGCTCCAGGGGGCTGTTTCAATAAACTTTACTTGTCCGACCGAGTCAGACCGTCCATCGAGTGAAAAGTCGGACCTTCGACAGACCATGTCCGTCAGGTGTTTCAATGAAACAAAAGTAGGATGTCCGACCATGGTCCGACACGGACTGACGGTTCGTAACTGTCTGTTCCAAGTTGCGTGAGAATTTACACCTCAGCGACGCACTGCTTCGCTATTTGGCGTTCAAATATTCAAAATAAGTTGACGTTAAATGAAAATAAAAAAACAGGTTGATTATTAACTACTATTCAGATAAATTAACGGCGCACATCGCAGTAGGATGTCACGTTCAATTTCAGTAGGCTATTAACTGAATACAATCTAGCTAATTATAAGCAGTCTTTGCTCACTGTGGACTCTGGGCTAAAACTACAATTGGCAGCATTACGCAGCACATTCATCACACAAAAGACATTAAAACATTCATATCGTCACGATCGCTCATTTTACAGAATTGAGTTAAGCAGACGGGCGATAAGCAGAGCTCCCCTCTCGGTCACACATAAGCACCACGAATACGATGTTTTATAACCGCTGAGAACCATGCCGAGACCGCTCCTTATAGGCAATGTCCCATTAGTGTTCACATAGCATGCATAAAAACACAACTTTTTGTCGCACTTGAGGATAACGGCACCAATGATTTTAAACTGAAATCTTCACGCGTTATTAATAAATTATGTGTAGTTGTTCGAAAAATTCATTCACGGATTTAACAGAGCCCCGTTTCTGGGTGTAGGGTATATTGGTTTCGCGGGCATTGGTTATACTGTCTTTCCATTCTCGAAATATTTTGGGATGTCTGCGCTTCCAGACAACATCAAACAAAAACGCCATATTTTTGCGTTATATTTTTTGTCCGACCGAGTTTTAGGACAACTCGAGTGGTTCTCAAAAAGTCAGACAGTCCGACCAGAACGGAGGATGACGGGCCGTTTATTGGAACACCCAGAAAAAGACGGATTGTCCTATCCAAGCGGGGATAGTCCGTCGCTGGGTCGGACGGTCTGTCATGTTTATTGAAACAGTCCCCTGGATACCACACACCACACCTACACTGATTTAATTTCTGCAGCCATTTATTTGCTTATTTATTTTATGGCCATATTTTATTTATTTATTTATTAACTATTTTGTTATTGTCCAAGGACTTTAAATCTTGAGTGCAATTAGTTTCTAAGTCTTTCTCTCTCTTCCCCCTTTTTCACAATAAATAATATATAAACATTTAAAATGACACCCAATTGCATTCCTACCCTTATTTATTCTAGTTCTCTCCTTTCTGTACAAATTGAAAATTTCACTGCATAGCAAAGGTTACACTACCTAGGCGGGAGACAGGAGGCCTGAAATGTCCATGAAATTGCGTTTGGAAGGTTCTAATTTTCAAAATTTTCTTGGGCGGGGGGGAATCATGACCACCCCCCCCCCCCACCCCCCCCCCCGTCCGGTAAGTTCAATAAAATTTCTGGCTAGAACCCTGAGGTTATAACGAAGTTTCCTCCAGGTAAGCTATAATTAACGAACCATAGTGGAACCATAAAGTTATCATTACAGGTTCACTAATTATTGGCGTATGGACATGCTGTTCCTTCAATGGGCTGCAGATGGAAATTGGCGTATTAAGTTAGTTAACCAAGAAGTTAGGCCACTGAACACTGTTATTGATTAGCTAAGGTGTATACTCCAAATTAAATGAAAAAAGTACAATGTTATGCGAGTGTGTGTTAATGGTAACGTTCTTTGGTTAGGTGTTTGAAGGCTGTTTTTTCCTGTTCTTGTTCATTTCATCATCTGTAGGAATAAGTCCTTCTCTTTTTCATGAAAACAGTGTGTGACTGCATGCTTGAAAACATCATGGCATGTACAACCACACAATGCCCCAGAAGTGAGTTGCAGTTACTGTTTTATTACTATGTAATGTAAAACAGTACTGCAGACTTTTTTTTCCAACTAAGCCATGGCAATAATTTATTTTAAATTAACTGTGTTGAGGTCATTAAATGAGTGCAGGTTTTTTTTTTTTGCCTTTTTCCTACAGCCTACAATATGATATATTTTTAACTGTTACAATGTTGTTTTTCCATCGAACTAGTGTCTGGATCACTCGAGACTGCCACGCCTTCTCGACCTCTTTGACCAGTCCCACGGAGGAAGACCAGCACCGGATGTCCTCCTCATTCACTGCGATGGGATTAAGTTCGGGAACGTCTCAAGAATCAACCACATGAATGGAGCAGGACCTGCATTTCTTCCACCTGCTGTATCCAGGGATTAAGGTTCTTTAGTGTCGGCCAGGGATACAGGTGGAAGGCTGATGCCAATTGGGGTAAGATTGACAAGGCTCACGGGTTTGTGAACAGTGTTTTGGCTATTAATGTTTGTTAAGTGGCATTTCCGTACATCACCCGCTTATAAGGTGAGAAACTCCTGCGCGCTTTATGCATGATGGAGTTCATCTCAAAACTGCTGTATCAAATGCTGTAAGCGAGATAAGTACAATATAAGAATAATACTCCATATGTCCACTATTACTACTGTAGTTTACGGTTATTACTAAAAATTGTTGCACTAGAGATTAAATTACCTCTTTTCACTTGGCAAACTTGTCTTGTGACACTTAAGTTCACCTTTACCTGGATCTCCACTGTTGTATTTCTAAACTGTTTTAAACTTGATTGTAAATTGTGCACGAAATAATTAAATTAATTAAACTCTTTTAGAAATATGTGTGGTGTTGTTATTTGAGAATTAAATTGTTGTAATCAATGCAGTTGTGGTCTGCAATGAGAACATTTATGAACTCTTGTCCCAAGGTTTTATTATGCATGTCTGATACGAATTTGAACAATTACAGCATGATCCATATTTTAATCATTCATTCAAGAATAAATTGCGGGAGGTTTTGCCAGAATTTGTAAATAATTACAAGGTCATTTTTGTGTTGGCTTTAATCAACAACAAAAATAATTGAAAAGTTTATCAAAAATTGCCACTCTTTAACATTGACAATGAAGGACCTAAAGAATGGCTTCATCCCAGTACCCACACTTGCAGTACCAAGTTAACTGGCCACTTGATTGATCCGGGATCTGGCCAAAGTGTGTAAGTAGGTGTAAAGACTACAAGGACTACGTAGCTAGTGCTACGAGGTTTTGTCGCCTCACATTGGGACGCTCCATTTCCAGTTGAGGGTGTAGTTAGAGGAGTTTAAAAGCCAAGAATGACAAAGACGGTACATATTTTGAATAAATTTGTGAATGAAGACCCATTTAGCAATCCAAACCTGAAAACAACAAAAATTGAAACATTGTCCAAAATAATAAATAAATATTGTAATAAGTTGGGGAATAAATGCCTCAAGAAATAAGTAATCTAGTACATCAGTCGCTTAATCTACACCAAGAATACTGCTCAATAACAGAAGCTTCAGGAACCTGATTAACTTCATTTACATTGCAATATTTTCTTGTCCGTCATCTTTATATCCACTTTTTCCTTTCTGTGTACAAAACCATGATGCATTATGGGATAAGCTCAGCCATGAATACCACTCCAAAGCGGTATTAGGACGTGGGCTCTTAAAGTGTGGATTAAGTGCACCTGAGCTTGGGCTTTTTCAGAAATGGGACCTTAGGGCGTGTTCACATTGACATTTTTTTTCTCAGGTGCGAGTGGATGTTTCGCATTATATTCCTATGATACAGAGTGTTTTTGAAAAAAAATCCTGAGCGCTTTTAAAAACACTGCCGCCAGCGTTTTTTTTTTTTTTTACTGCTCCGGGTGCTTTTCAAGTTGAGAAAACTTCTACTCTCCAAGAAAAAGCACCCTACGTCAAGCGCTTTTTTGACAGCTGACCAATGAACGAGAACTTGCGTCACTATGGAAACTCTGTTTCAAATTGACTCTTGTCGAGTCTGAAATACGCACTGAACCGTGCATTATCAAACCGTAGCTCTTGGACTAAACTATGAAATGCACCGTACTGCTGCCATCCCCGGATAATATCATGCACCCACAAATGGGAAGGTTCGTTGTTATCCTCGTCGGCATCTAAAGCCAAAACAAGGGCTAATTTTCTCATCCTTGACATTGAAACTAGTTGACACTGATATAAGTAGCCTAGGCTAACCTCTTTGATATTGTAACCGATTGTAACATACTTGGGCTCTAGAATGAACTGTTGTCATGGGGATTAAAAAAAAAAATGCCTGGCGCTGTTTTTAGGACAAAAACCCACTGTCAGGTTTTTTTATTTAAAAAAAAACGCTCTGGTCAACTGTTTTTTAATTAAAAAATGTCAATGTGAACACGCCCTTATTCGTCAGTTTCACGATGGCATTTGAACATGCACTCAAGACCGCAAGACTGCAAGTGTGGGTATTAGGATGGAGCCAAGTATTTTCGAGATTTTGCTCTCCATGTGTCATATGTGCTTACCAGTTTTAATGACATCAATAACACCAGTGCAACAAAGTGTCTCTTCCTTACGAGGCATATGGTAAATTGGGGAAATCAGGAAAGAGTGGGTAGGTGTATTTAAAATTCTGCGTAAGAGATCTATGATCACAAATTACAAAAATACACATTTTTAAATGAATAAAATTAATGCACCTGAGCTATACTACGACGGACATTTTCGAAATCTCCATCAAATGAAAAACCATACAGGGACGTGCAATATCAATTACTGTTCTGTACCCCCGGAAAAGAATGTGTGGTGTTGAAGTCATCCGATGTCAGTGCTTGTAAAAGCTATACAGGTAACGTTCTGCTACATCTATTTCACGATGTAGCTGAAGGCCTCCTCAAACTGAGAGGTTGTCACCGTTTGTGAAGTCTTCGGGCAAAGTACCTCCACAAGATCCACATCTATCCTGCATGCCACGTTTTACGGCGTGTCAAATAGTCCACATCAAAAGTCACACACCACAAATTCAAAAACACTTAAAATCACGATGACATAATCCCTAAGTGAGATCATATTTGATTGTCATTACAATATTTGGGTCAATTAAAAAGGGCACAACCAAAAGGCTGAAGTTACACCCAACAATCTGTCTGCCAGTGCCGATTGTATACTGAGGATCTGTTTAGAAAATGTAGGCAGCGAGTAAACTTAATGCATTATGTTATTCCTATCCAACCAGCATTATTTGACGTTTTCAGTGACCAGCTAGCTAGCCATTATGAAAAACGAGCTGTTTAACGTCACAATTTAAGTGTGCAATTTACATACGTCAGCTCGCTCACTACAATTTTTCATCTACTTAACTAGAGGTAAAATGTCAACTTTTGTATTAGTATTGCGTACTACCAAAAGACAGTGTAACTTAGCTAGCTAACTGAATGTTAACTTTCAAGCTGTCACAAAAATCCTATGTTCAGCCAAACTATCACAAAGCCCTCATGAACAGTTTTATTAAAATGACCTTATTGATGCAGCAAATAAATGTATATGTTAGTTACGTTTGTGCAATACACTTTAACTGAGCCAGAATCACAAAACAAACATTGTTAGCTCGGCTGTTGGTTTAATGGAGCCTTGATCAGGCTTCGAATGAATAGCTTACTGTTTTATTGATGCGCTGGCTTGCTTGGTGAGCAAAATGCGTCGGTAATTCATTTTTGCGACCTGATACAATTAGGATGCCAATTTTGGCTTGCAAAACTCATTCTTAAAACAAATTGTAGCTACTTGCCGGGAAAAAAATGAGTAGCTGAAACCTTTTAGTGTCTTTCGGCATCACTGAAGTCTACACAGGATATTTCCAGGTGAGCAAAATATTACAATGAACTTTCATGAAATCATGCTTTCAAATAGTCGATGTTCCAAGAAAATAAACCACGGACGGCTATGAACGTACTTTGTGCGAGAGGGGGTCCCTTGGATACGCGTTGCCATCACTGGTTCCTGTATACAGCAGGGAAACTATGTATTGAACGTGTCAACATTTTTCTTAGTAAATATACAGTGCTTTACAAATTAATTAGACCACCACCCAATGTAAGGTTTATGCCACAGCTGCCCTAAATAAACAGTGTTGGTAATTACCAAAATAATTTTTTATGTTTCTGTAATGGTTAATCCACCAGTATGCGCAAGCTCTTTAACTGAAATGATATTTTTAATGCTAGAATATAATTCTTCTGGTTATCCATGAAATTTCGAATTTACCGTTTTACAAAAAAGGAGAAAAAATTGTTGGGCACATTATTATTTTTTGTTTAAGAAGCCATATAACAGTTATTTTTTTGCATTTTGAACTTAAAACTTAGTTTTAGTGGTTGAATACAAGAATGCAAGCTGTTATCAAGGCCAAAGGAGGCCATACAAAATTTTATTTTATTTATTTATTTATTTATTTATTTATTTTGTTTTTTGTGTGAATAAGGACTATTCAGTGGTTTCAATTCGTTATTTGCCAAAGAAATAACAAAATTATTTTTAGTTTTATACAAGTTTTTGAGAAATGTCTTAAATATTCGAGTTTTCTCGTTTTTTTAATGACAGGTGGTCTAATGAATTTGTTAAGCACTGTATTTTTAATGGGGCTATTGACATTAAATTTTCACCAGTTGTCGGTAACAACCCAAGTAATCCACACATACAAAGAAATTCCAAAATAGTTGGGACGAAGTGTAAATTGTGAATAAAATCAAAATGCAATGACTTTAAGATCACATGAGCCAATATGTTATTTAAAATAGAACATAGATAACATTTCAAATGTTGAAACTGAGGCATTTTACATTTTTATCCACAAAATGAGCTCTTTTCAAATTTTCTGGCTGCAACAGGTCTCAAAAAAAGTTGGGACACAGGCAAAAAAGGGCTGAAAAAGCAATTAATATATAACGGAATCAGCTGAAAGAACATTTCGCAAGTAATTAAGTAAACTGTTATCTGGTGTGTAACATGATTGGCTATAAAAGGGATGTCTTAGAGAGGCTGAGTCTCTCAGAAGTAAACATGGCCAGAGGCTCTCCAACCTGTGAAGGCTTACGTAAAAAAATTGTGGAATACTTTAAAAACAATGTTCCTCAACGTCAAATTTCAAAGGCTTTGAGGGTCTCATCATCAACAGTGCATAACATCATCAAAAGATTCAGAGAAACTGGAAAAATCTCTGTGCGTAAGGTGTAAGGCCGAAGACCTTTACTGGATGCCCGTGATCTTCGGGCCCTCAGGTGCCACTGCATCACTCACCGGCATGATTCTGTCATTGACATTACTAAATGGGCCCAGGAACACTTAAAGAAGCCACTGTCTGTAAACACAGTCTGCCGTGCCATCCACAGATGCCACCTAAAACTCTATCTTGCAAAATGGAAGCCATTGTTGAGCATGATCCAGCAGCGCCGCCGTGTTCAGTGGGCCAAAGCTCATTTAAAATGGACTGTAGCAAAGTGGCAAAGTTTCCTGTGGTCAGACGAGTCCAAATTTGATATTCTTGTTGGAAATCATGGGCGTCGTGTCCTCCGGGCTAAAGAGGAGAAAGACCACCCCTCATGTTATCAGCGTTCAGTTCAAAAGCCAGCATCTCTGATGGTATGGGGATGCATTAGTGCATACGGTGCGGGAGGCTTGCATGTTTTAAAAAGCACCATGAATGATGAAAGGTATATAAAGGTTTTAGAGCAACATATGCTCCCCTCCAGACGACATCTATTCCAGGGAAGGCCTTGTGTATTTCAGCAGGACAATGCAAAACCACGTACTGCAGCCATTACAACAGCATGGCTTCGTAGTAGAAGAGTCCATGTGCTGAACTGACCTGCCTGCATTCCTGATCTTTCACCGATTGTGAACATTTGGCACATAATTAAACAAAAAGTCCGTCAAAGGAGACCCAAAACTCTCCAGCAGCTGGGACCCTGTATTAAACGAGTGGGATCAAATTCCAATGGCTGAACTCAAGAAACTTGTCTGCTCAATGCCCAGACGCCTCCACTCTGTGTTAAAAAGAAGAGGGGATGCTACACCATGGTAAACAGGCCCCTGTCCCTACTTTTTTGAGCCCAGTAGCAGCCATAAAATTTGAAATGAGCTCATTTTGTGGATAAAACTGTAAAATTTCTTAGTTTCAAAATTTGCTATGTTATCTCTGTTCTATTGTGAATGAAATACTGGCTGGAGTGATTTGAAAGTAATTGCGTTTTGATTTTATTCACAATTTACACTTTGTCCCAACTATTTCGGAATTGGGGTTGTAAGTTATCTGTAATTAAGTGGAATGACACAGGGAAAAAGTATTGAACACGCTTGCTGAAATTATTTAATTTGTAGTAGAAAAGTCTTCATTGGTAATGACAGCTTCAAGACGCTTCCTGAATGGAGAAACTAGTCGCATGCATTGCTCAGGTGTGATTTTGGCCCATTCTTCCATACAAACGATCTTCAAATCTTTAAGGTTCCGGGGGTCTCTTCTTTGAACCTTGATCTTCAGTTCTTTCCATAGATTTTCAACTGGATTCAAGTTGGGTGATTGACTGGGCCATTCTAGCAGCGTTATTTTCTTTCTCTGAAACCAGTTGAGAGTTTCCTTGGCTGTGTGTTTGAGATCATTGTCTTGCTGAAATGTCTACCCTCGTTTCATCTTCAGCATTCTGGTAATGGCAGCAGATTCTTATCAAGAATGTCTCAATACATTTCTCCATTCATCCTTCCTTCAATTATATGAGGTCTGCCAGTACCATATGCTGAAAAACAGCCCCACACCATGATGTTCCCACCTCCAAACTTCACTGTTGGTATGGTGTTCTGGGGGTGATGTGCAGTGCCGTTTGTCCCCCAAACATGGTGTGTGCTATGAGATCCAAAGATTTCAATTTTGGTCTCATCTGACCAGACTATATTCTCCCAGTATTTCATAGGCTTGTCCAAATGTTGTGCAGCAAACTTTAAACGAGCTTCAACATGCTTTTTCTTCAGCAATGGAGTCTTGCGCGGTGAGTGTGTATAGAGGCCATGGCGATTGAGTGCATTACTTATTGTTTTCTTTGAAATAACTGTACCTGCTCATTCCAGGTCTTTCTGAAGCTCTCAGCGAGTGGTCCTTGGCTCTTGGACAACTCAACTCTTCTGATTATTCTTTTGACTCCTCTGTCAGAAGTCTTGCTTGGAGCACCTGCTCGTGGCTGGTTTATAGTGATATGATGTCCTTTCCACTTTCAGATTATGGCCCCAACAGTGGTCACTGGAACATTCAGAAGTTTAGAAATACATAGATGCAACCAATACTATCAGTATGTTTTGCACCAATAAGGTTGCGAAGGTCTTCAGAGAGCTCTTTGCTTTTACCCATCATGAGATGCTTCTTGTGTGATACTGACCGACTTCAGCTGGTTTCTTCCTTTTTTGCAGCTGGTTTCTTACACATATCTTAATTTATGGACTTTCCATGCCTTTTTGCCCACATGGATTGTTCATGTAAGCAAACGTCCTCTCTGCCACTGTAAATATGCAATGCACTGCCTTAGTCATAGTGGACTATCCCACAACTTTTCCATAATTCAATGTAAACATGGCGGCTAGGTATCCACTGATGAGGAATTTTGCTATGATTGATGATGATGGTGAATAATGGAGACCCAGAGTTTGACCCAAATCAATCAAAGATGATGGTTCCTCTTCAGAAGGAGGTACTTTCACTTTAAATGAAACAGAAGGGCATCCAAAACCTGCATGTGCACTTCTACATATTTGAGTTTTGAACACATATTTCTAGTTCCCAGATTTAGATGGACTTAACTTTGAGTTTTTCTCAAAAGTTTGGGTTGGCCCAGTATGGCTCTTAGGGGCTCATATATGGATTACTTGGGTTGTTACTGACATCTGGTGAAAATTTAATGTCAGTAGCCCCATTAGAAATATATTTACAGAGTAAAATATTGACGCGTTCAATACTTATTTTCCCCGCTGTCCACTGAATGATTACTATGCCTTTATCCCATAATCCATGCTGATTGACCATAGAGTTTATATGTAATTGATAGAGCTTGACCATAGGTCCTGACAATCGCAAGATAGGCGCGCCCTAAAGCATACCTTGTATTATCCTTTATTTTATTCTAAATAGGACCATGATTTACAAAAGTGAACTTTATGCTGTATTGAATTAGACTTGGAACTAGCTATTGAGGCCATAAAATAATGAGGATAATGTTTACTGAGGTAATAAATCAAGTGAGAAGTGGGGTTATTGTCTCATTGACTTCCATTGAATTATATACTTCTTTTTGCAGCCACTGAAGTCACCCCATACTGTCCGTTAAATACAATGCAAGTTTAAGGCACCTCCGTATTGGCCTCACTTTTCAGACCCAGAGGCGGTCTTTTTAAGCAGTCTTTGGCAGTGTCACCTGCAATCCATCAGATTTACAAAGTATTTCTATGGCTCAGGGACTCCAGTGAGCCACAGCGAGAGCCACTGTCGCCAAATAGAGAAAACTTGGAATTCTGCTGGGATGAGTGGGCCAAAATTCCCCGTAGCAATGTGAAGGACTGGTCCCCAGTTATAGGAACACTTTGGTTTAATTTATTGCTACTAAACTAGCACAGCCAGTTATGAAGTTGAGGGAGCTGGTTACTTTTTCACATGGGTGATATAAGTGTTGGATAACCTTTTCCCTTGAAAAATGAAATGATTATTAAAAAAGTGTATAACTGTATTTTGTGTTACCTAATAGTCTTTTTATTTTCATTTTTTACATGTTAGGATACTCCGTCTTTGATCGTTGATATTTTTACTTTCGCTGTGATTTCACTTTCCATCACTACAATGTCATCAAGTACAGCGGCCGAAAAATGTCTCAGCAGTCTTTGCAAACTGATGGCATTCACACATTTTTGACTTCATACAGATATTAGGCCACTCATTCTTTTTTCAAAATTTTTTATTGACTTGCAGTTATATTTTCAATAAGAGGTATAATTTTTCAGCTATGGCCATTTGTTGTCTGAATGGCTGTTTTGTTCTCTAAGAAGGTCTCAGCCAATTGGCTATTGATATTCAAATGAGAGTTGCTAGATTTTGTTCTTGTGTACTCTCATTTTTTCAATTGAAACTCACTTTATGATTGGAGTTGAATATCTCAAAACGTTTTTGTTTTTTTTTACTTTCTTTTCTTTTAAAATGACGCTGCCCTTTTATCAACTCCATGCATGTATTTTGCAAAAATCTTTTCTTTGTTTTCTTTTGTTTTCCTCTATAATAATATGATTCATAATTTTTGGATTGTTTTCAATTGTTCAACAGCTGTTCTCTGTGCTGTAATAACATAATGCCAAAACTGCTGCTCTCCTCCGAAATTAGTGGGCTTCTTCATTGGTGGAGACGTGTGGTACTGTAAGTAGGGGACCTGTCAAAACATTAATAAAGTAATGTATTTCACACATTTTGGTATATTGTGTTTCCCTATAATAATGTTGTTAATATTTTTTTGTATTGTTTGTGCATTGGCAGTCAGGGGTGCCAGTTATTTTGGCACCCACTGAATCTTCAGTTAGCCTGAAACGACAATGTGTGTATTTGATTACACCTGATGTGGTGTTAGTGTATTTACCAACATTGGCATGAGTCATTTTCTTCTCAATTAAACTCACTCATTAGTTTATTTGAAACAATGGCATTTATTTGGAACTGCTGTATTCAGAACTGCGTGGACTTTCTGGCTCTGCAGGGTGGTGTTGTCTCCAGGTTGGGCCACTCGCAAGAACGTGACAACGTAAAATTTTGACTCATACACTCCAAAAATGGTTGCAGTCTGGATCCCTGTTTTTGGATATTTATCATTGCAGCAAATAAATAGAAGTTTTGAATATAAAGGTTAAATGTACGCCTGCGTGATTATTGTGCAGGCAGTTTTGCAGCCATGGTCGCAAACCTTTTTATGAAAGAAGAAGTATACTCTGGCTGTGCAGTATAACTTAATTTTGTGGCAATAAATTGAATGAGAAACAGGAAACTGTGAAACAAGAGCTGGAAACACATTTTTGCTTACTTCTGCTAAATTCTGTTAGGTCTAGAACTTACCTGAACTGTAAAGTTGCTGTAATTGCAAGAAACAGGACAAATCACTGGGTATAAATTACCATATGAAAATTAAGTGCTTTTATCAGAGCACATGATCCAAAAGAGTGAACTTCGGCATTAATGACTGAAAATAAGTGTTGAAGTCATGTTGATATGTGAGTACATAATGAATGATCCTACGATGTGAAATGACATGTTTCAGGTCGACCTCAATGCATTAATCAGCTGCCTTACAGGATTTGATGGCTAAGTCAGCAAATATAACCTGTCAGGCAGGTTTAAGATCTGGGCTACGGTTTAAACACAGGATTATAATTGCTTGAATGAACAAGCTAAGTAAATATAACAGAATATGCTCCATGAGTCAATGATCCAAGTTCTTCTTATTATCCCAGCATTAAATATGGGAGGATAGTTGTCAGTGCGGTCATCTGTCTGTCCATGGACATTTAGTTTCCAGAGCAGAACTCGAATATCTTTCTATATTTTTTTTAACAAAACTTGCTTTGCGTATTAATCAGCTCCTGGACTGGTGCCTTTTGATATATTGGGATTTCTGAGATTAGATTGCGGGGGCAGGGGAGATATGTCTTTTTCTGATGACTCTTGTATTAATATAACTTGTAGAAGGCTGGGAGGCCATGGAGCTCGTCTCTGATTTGTTGACAAAAAGAAGTTTTATTCGACATATTTCTATCGAGTATGAAATAATATTTAAGTTTAAAATGCTGCATATTAAGAGCTCAGTAATGTATGGCTTTGCGATATTTTGCTAAATATCCCATAAAAAGCCGTATTGTCTTGTTCATATTGTGTACAGACTTCCTTATGTAATTGCAGACGGTGTACATTAGGGTCGTGCTCAAAATGTCAATACGGCAAATTACAGGAATTACCTTTTTGACGGACAATAACTGACAATTCAGTGATATCCCGATGTTTCATCATGTTACTTGTCTTTATGTTATATGTCTTTATGGCTGTGAAACAGAAAGCAAGCTGGCATGCGCAGCAGTGGAAACAAGAAATTTCAAATATCAGCTGATGTTAAAGTACTCAACGACTACAACTTACCACTATCATCTGTTTTAACTTTAGTTACACCGATGAGGCAAAAAATTAAAACCGCTCACCGATGCAGCAAATTATGTTGATTATTTCATAACAATGGTGCGTGCCAAGGTTTGCAGACAGATCTTGGATGGTGAGTGAGCTCTCTGTTCTTGTATTCAATGTGTTGGATTTGGGAGAAATGGGAACTGAATGACTGACAAGGGCCAAATCGTTATGGCTTGACGAGTGGGTTAGACCATCTCTGAAGTTGCAAGACTTCCGGGGTGCTTCCTGTCAGCAGATGCCCTACAGAAGGACAAACCATGAACTGGCCACGGGGTTTTGGGCCCCCAAGGCTCATCGATGCATGAGGGCTGTGAAGGCAATGCTGTCTAGTCCAAACCAACAGAAGAGCGAAAGTAGCACAGGTTGCTGAGAATTTTAATAATATGTATTTAAATAAGGACTGTGACACAACACACTGTGTATAATATCCAGTTGTATTGCACTTTTTAGCTCGCAGACCAGTCAAAGTGCCCACTATAAGTCTGGCCCTCCTCTAATTGCGCTCCCCAGTGGGCACCTGAGCTTCAGAACTGTTCCTTGGAACAGATGAGGAAGGTGGCTTGGTCCTGTGAGTGCCATTTTCTTTTATATCATGTGCTTTGGCTGGGTACATGTGGACCACTGTCCTGGGAAGAGATAACATCAGAATGCAATGTGGGAAGAAGACAAACAGGTGGATGGGGTGTGATACTCTAGGAAATGTTCTGCTTGGATACCCTGAGTTTGGAAATTCAAGAGACATCAGTTTGATGGAACTGTATTGGCAGCACAAGGGGGGCATTCACCTTATTGATTAGGTGGTTTTCACCTTAGGGCTAGTTGGTGTAACTGCCAAACAAACTTGTTGACAGGCTGCTGATTAAGACATGAAGCCACTGCACAATGTTGGCAGTGCTGATAACATAGCCAGCTAGACTACTGTTTTCAGAGTGGCATATCCAGAGTGGTGCGCTGGTTACCGACATTAGTCAAATTAGTAGAGTATAGTGAAAGATTTTTGTTGCAAAATCACATGGGGTAGTATTCAATTGTCCTGGGTCCTTGCAGGTTAAGCATGTCTAATCTTGGAGAAGGACTACTTCCCATTTCTCTTCATGTCCAGGAACTATTAACGTTAGGTTAAAGCTCCTTTCACCTACGTTCATTTTGAGAGTGCCTGTTGTTTCTGTCACAGGGTAACACATGCGGACATTTTCAGTTCGTCATTTTTTCCTCTCAAGTTAGTTTTTGAACTTTTATGAAAAATTTTAATTGAGAGGTAGTCGCCATGGCGACCTGTCCTTTACCAACATTTGAAAAAGTGTACGTTCTGAGGTTCTCAAAACCCATAATATAGCCCACGAGGCATATTTCCTTGATTGTAAAAATATTTTCTGCTTTCTTCGTGACTGTAATGAAGTTAAAGTTAAAAAGCCTGAAAAATTTTTACTTTCCGATTGTTTGCTATGCCACCTCCTCCTTCTATTTAAAACTGTGTGCAGCAATCATTAAATAAAGATAAAGCTGATGTCATATGGATTATGTTAGGTTGATAGCTGCTCTAAAGTGGATACATATGAGACATATTGCATATGATCTGCGCCTAGAAGAATAGAGCGGTATATGGACAGCGACTAGCAACTGAGCCTGTTGTTTAAACCCATTGTTCCTGAGCTAACCTAACACACAGAGTAGATGCAGCCTGTAATCCAAACAAACTTCTGCCAATTAAACGCTACGAAAATGCTGAAAATTTTTTTTAGCATCAATCTCCTGCCTTAAACAACTGTTCAATACAGTATAAAAAACTGCAAGAATGATTTGTTGTTGTAATTAATGCTTGAAAACTAGAAACATGCCCTTTTCTACCAAAAAAATTAATGAAGAAAACAAAAACAATACATTTACAGAATCTATGAATGCCTTACACTTTTGCACAGTATTGGATCAGGAATATGCAGTGTATCGCGATACGTATCGTATCGTGATCCCCGTATCACAAAGCCTATCGTATAGTGAGTTACCTGCCAATTCCCTGCCCTAGTGTGCATGCAGTCACCAGCCACATCAATAAGCCCACCTTTTCATTCCCGGCATTTGTTTTTTTTTTTTTTTTTTTTTTGTATTCTGAACTCTTTGTGTCAGCAAGCCCTCTGTTTCTTATTGTTTCAAACTTGTTATACTTGATCGAGATTTGGAGATTGTTCAGGTCATTAGGGAAAACGGAATTAACAGTTTTGTTATGTTTGAGGCACTTACGCGACATGTCTCTGACCATTCATATTATCCTGATAAAGTTTACTATTGCATGTAAAAGTAGATTGGGGCCATAGGGGATAAACATGGTCAACAATCTGGGTATGTTTGGCATTCAGATTGCACAAATTGCATTATGGTACGTAATATTTAGCTAGAAAACATTACCAGACCATTATACCACCACTATCAGCTTACATGGTTGATACAGGTAAGTCGGATCCATGCATGCATGCTGTGCATACTTAGTTCTTGCCCCTCTATCTGTATATTACAATGTAGAAGAAATCCTTATTAATTGAACTGGTTTGATTCATTCAGATTTGGTGATCCCATTGCCCCATGTTCCTGTTCTTCCCTAACAAGAATGGAACCTCCATGGCAAAATTACCACAGGCAAACATAAAATGAACCTCACCACAATGTTTTCATGCTTTCCTTCATGGCTGTTCAACCCTGTTTCCAGAGGGCACCAGCCTTTACATTTAATTTCAGCCTTAATTCATACTCCTGATGATTTTAGCTTGGTGACGGAGTTCCCTAATTGTTGAATTAGGCATGCTTTGTTTGGAAGGGAGTGAAAGCCTATAGGTCGGTAAATTTCCAGGAACAGGGCTGGGCAGCCCTACGTTATATATTGAGCTGCAGCTTCATGAGTCGCTGTTTGGAAGAACTGGCTATTTGCTTTTTAGAGGAGGTGAACCACAGGCTGGTGAGTGTTCATCCTGAATTCCTAACATATTGGAGAGCAAGATTTTAAGAATGGGCTCCAGTAGCCATTAAGCCCAGTATTTGTACCACTTTAGCCCCAAAAATAAATGGCAGTATCTTAATCATTTTTTTTTTCTTTTTTCTTTTTTTTCAGTTTCAATACTTGCTGGAAGTCTCAGTTTTTCTTTACACTTCTTGGTCTGTAGAAGGTGAAGACTTTCAAAATCGGAGAAACAATTTTGTAGCTGATATTAAAACATCTGATTAGCTGTTGACACATAAATTCAGTTTGTAATGAAGTTAGTATCAAGTAGCCTGTTATGTACTTCCAACGGGCTCTTTACTGATGAATACTTGCCAGTCTTGTTGTCGGTGTGTGTTTTTTTAAGAGCCCCAATGCAAATATATATATTTTTTAACTGTTTGTATGTAATTGTCCTGTGTTGCATGTGTGGAAATGCAAATGATTCTTATTCAATCAAAAAGTCTTATTATCCTATGCATGTGCAAAACTGGGCATTGTTTTCTGTTGTCTGACTGGGGAAGTGGACAGGGAAGGCCTAACATTAAAAATAACATCATTTGATGTATATTCAGGATGTTAGGTATTTTGAGCTTTTTTAAAAATCATTTTATATGGCCAAGCCTGATTAAAATGTGGCTCTTCTCATTTAGTCTCTCATATACTATAGTGTCTAATGCGGGTTTTGACAAAATGTGGAGCTTTAAATTTGGTCAATGTTTCATTACCCAGATGTCTCTTTAATTGTGGATTCAATTCCCTAGATTTTTATTCATAAGTGCTTTCTAAAACCCCAAATTAAGCTGTTTGACTTTCCGAATGTATTGCCATGATGCAAAAACATTGATTGGTTGAGTGTTCTTGGACATTAAGCAATATTTTGTGTGGTCCTGTGACTGGTTGTAATGAGTTCTATCACAGAAAAGTTCTTTATGATTGTGTCCTTGTCCCGTTCGCTATTTCTTTTCCTTGCGCTGGCACTTGCCAGGCAGGACTTGTAATTACGCAAGCCTAATGGCCAAAGAAGCCGCACTTCTTGTGTGAAACTGTGATCCCAGAGATTTAGTTTAATGGATGAGCTGGTTCAGTGGGCAATGAGACTACATCTAAGCTGCTGTGAAAAAGTAAATGCCCCCTTCCTGATGTCTTCTGTTTTTTTGCATACTTGCCACACTTAAATATTTCCGATCATCAAACTAATTTTAAAATTGGACAGTGATAACTCAAGTGAGCACAAAATGCAGTATTTAAATGATGATTTCAATTATGGAGGGAAATCCAACCCTACCCGGCTCTGTGCAAAAATGTAATCACGCCTTTAGTTATTACATCAACCAGTTAAAAGAATTTAATTGATAACTGGGTTCAATTTCACTAGATACACCCAGGCATTTTTGGATTGGCCTGGTTAAAGTCCAGACTTGAATCTGATTTAGATGCCCTATCATAACCTTAAACAGACAGTTACTGCTCAAAAACCCTCCAAGGTGGCTGAATTAAAACAATTCTGCAAGGAAAAGTGGGCCAAAATTCCTCCACAGTGATGTAAAAGACTCATTACTAGTTATTTTAAATGTTTGATTGCAGTCATTGCCGCAAACGGTGACACAATCAGTAATTAGGTTTATGGGGGAATTATTTTTCACAAGGGTAACATAGGGTTTGAATAACTCTTCAGGAAATGGTATGATCATTTCGAAGGTGCATTTCATGTTTACTCGCATTGTCTTTTCTTAACTTAAACTGAGTTGGGTGATCTAAAACATTTAAATGTGACAAATAAGGAAAAATAGATACAATTTTGGAAGGGGAAACACTTCTGCACAGCAGTGGACTGAACTTTTTTGGGGGGTATTTTATTTGAAGTAAAAACGTGTGAAAATGTATACTTCTAACAACATCACACCTCACATGGCACGTAAAAGCTCAATCAGAAGTGAGCATGTGCTTTTAAAGCCACGCAGTTAGAGGGCTGTGATAATCTGATCTCGCTGCCATGGTGGTGAATGGTATTAATATGCTTCACTGTTGAAATGAGAGGAAGTGACAGGTCACTGATTATAATCTTTGTAGAAATTATTTCCTGCTCTTTTGTTTATCACAGTCAGTCAGGGAGGATCTCTGCATGATAAACACTCAAGGGCTCTAATTAAAATGTGGGCTCTGCTAGTGAAAATATTCTCTCTGTATTCTTATTTTCAGAAAGATCCCATATTGAGGGAAGTGAGATATCCATTTTGTTTTTGAGTATTACACAGGTCAAGGCGCAATATAAGTTCTGTGAGTGTATCAAAAGATTCAGTTAACAGAGAAATTCTCGCACCTTGTATTCAGAAATTCTGCCCGTAGGCAGAATTCCATGAAGATAAACACAGCTCCTAGCTAAGTGGCTACGTTGGACATTAAGGCTAAAAACATGGTGAAAAGATGTCTTTTTGAGTAAAAATTGAATGAAGGGACTTATGGACACTTGGATTACGCCGCATGAGCAGTATGGAGGCATTTTTTGTTTTTTAAATTTTATTTTTTACAGTGTAATTGCTAGCCAGCTTCTAAATCATTTAGGTATTTAGAGGCTGTTGCAAGTTACCTGGGGATTTTGACATGGTCTCTTATCATTGACATGGGAGGCCAGTGGCAGTGTTCGTTTGCTAGTCAGAGCAGAGCTCATTTCATAGAGGGACGCCACCCACTCTTCAGAGGGTTACAAATGACAAGAATGAAATGGCTTAGAAATCTTTTTTTTTTTTGATGAAAACTCCACTTGGACATCCAAGAATATTCTGACTTGAAGAAAACAGCATTATAGGGGACCATTAACGTGTCTATTTAGGAGATTTAAGGATTGACTCGTTTTATTTTATTTTTTGTGTATAGCATCTGTGTGCCCGAGTATTAGCTTTGTCAACACAATAAGACGTGTAATTTGAGGCAAAAAAGGACTTGGATATTATGCCCAGTGCATTTGGACAGTATTTTTTAATGAAGTTGCTGTTTCAGAAATCTGATGATTGATTACGTCATTCATTTCTTGCTGATTTTATTTGTTGATTTACATTATGGAGAACTGTAACATCTTGCCGATTTATGTAGTTGATGTTCTTTGAGTGCTTATCAATTCAACTGATTAATATGTAGTAAACTTTGATTTCTTATTGATTTTATTGTTTTGCACATAATTATGCCTCAGGTTATTCAGGGCATGATGGATCCTGGTTAGTGAGCACAGGAATAATCATTACTAGAGTGCACGCGTATTAAAATAAACTGTGTGGGTCTCCTGCTGAAAAACAATAAAGCTCGAGTATTTGGTCGTGGTGCGTAAAGTAGCGCTGTAATCGGCTTTGCTGTGAACATTTTTACAACAATTTTCATGACACATTATTGAGTTCTTTTATTCATGTACTGAGCTTGTCCAGCATCTCTTCATTATTTTTGCGGAGCAAGAAAGCAGCAATCTCATACAATTCAGATATAATAAACGGTTATCAACAATCAGCATGGAACTAAAAATGATAAAAGTCTCAAATTTGATAATAATGGACATTTCTATGAAATGATCACTCCACTGAGCCATAAAATGATGACCTCTTACTGATTAACTGAATAAAGTTGACTATCTTGTGACAATGGTACATGTCGCTGTCCCCCAGTCAGCTGTGCTGAGTACCTATAGATAGTAGTCTGACGAGGGACAAACAGGAAACTGGCCACAGATTATTGGGCTCCCAAGGCTCTGCGAGGGCAAAGATTCCTGTCTGGTCTGAACGGACAGAAGAGCAACAGTGGCAAAAATTGCAGAAAATTTTATCCCTGGTCCTGACAATATATAGAGGACCCACACTGGTTTTCCTGTATGCCAGTCCTTGATAAGCATTCGCCTAGTGGCAGGACTAGGGTTACTGATGGTTGTAGAAGGAATCTGTCACAAAATACAGGGCATTGCACCCTGCTGCTAATGGAATTAGTAGCTTTAGACAGGCCAGAGCACCCACTTTGATCCCTGCCCATCATTGAAAGTGCCTGCAATGGGGACGCGAGCATCATAACTAAACTTCGGAGCGATATAAGAAGGACACCTGGTCCGATCAGTGGCATTTTCTTGTTCATTATATCCATCGCCTTGGTACATGCGAATCGTTTTACCTGGGGAAGAGATGGCACCAAGATGCACTGAGAGAATAAGACAAGCTTGTGGAGGGAGTGTGATAAACTGGGAAATATTCTGCTTGGAAACCTTGGGCATCCATGTGGATATCAGTTTGATGGAGCCATTTTGGCAGCCCTTGGAGGAGCAAGAGCATATTAGGCAGATGGTTGTGATGTTTTCATTCTTTGGTGAATGTTGTGTTGGGTCACAGTCGAGATATATTGTACAGTGCTTAAATATGCTGCATGCTCTATTGTACAGTAACAGTGAGGCTTTATTTTCTGAGCTGCAATTAGTCATAGCCATTTATAAACATTCTTTTGAGAACAGATGATCAGGTTGTGTGTGTGAGAGTCCTGGATTGAATATATTACCACTTGGAAGACACTAATCTCCAGTGCAATGTTCCTGTCATAGCATAATGAGTATTACACTGAGCATGCTGTGTTTGTGTTTGTTGGGCAGCTCTCCCATCTAAAAAGCTGTTTTTTTTTTTTTTTTTTTAAAGCAGTATGTCTGCAGTTTAATTTCCATTTTGTAGATGGACTGCAATGACCACTGGTCGTGAAAAAATGATATTAGGTAGGTTACAGTTATATTGTGGGGACCAAAATAATATCCTGTCAAATAATGACTTCTTTGCATTTTGTGGGTACCACTAAATAATATCCTGTCAAGTCATGAGTTCTTTGCATAAAATGGCTCAATTTACATTCCAAGACTTTGGACATTTCTGTCAGTCATTTATACATATTCACCCTTATCGTATTTTCATGGCTGCGCTCTCTATAAAGTTAAATTATGCCGAAAAATGGTGCATTTTAATGATGAATTGATGGAGAGCTGGCTTCAGCTCACGTCGGTGCTAATTAAATAAATTTTGGAAAATGCAAGCACTTCACTGAAGGCTTTTTCATTGCAAAGTTATGGCTGCATTATTTGACTCATAAATAAAATTAATTATAAATCATCCAAACTGCATTTTCATTTTCTTCTTTAGGTTGCACATTTCATGACACAACTAAAAAGAAAACAAAGAGGACATTGCTTTTACGTTTTCATGTCTGCCCCGCAAAAAGTGTTCCATAATTCAGTTTGAATTGGCAATGACTTGAAATATATTTATTTGTAATTATCTGACATTTATTTGATTCAGAGAGTAGACCAGCAGGCCTAGCTTTACCAATCTCCCATCCAAGTACTGGAGCCCAAACCTGCTCAGGGAAGTTGTAAGTAGGATGAGCTGTGGTATGACTGGCTGCAGGATATCCCCTTAAGGTGAAAGAGTTCTTTTACTGCAGTGACTGTTCTTATGAGGTATTTGTCAGTTTAATAGGCATGTATGCAAATCATGCAGGTATAGCAGGTATCAGATGCATAATTGATACAATGCTCGTTTGGCATAATCTATTTGTCATATTAATTAGATATGAGGAAAGGAAAAAGACTCCACTCTGTGTAGGAGTTAACTCATCGAAATAACTGTGCTCTAAGACTTCATGGTTGCAAGAATAAGCATTTGCAGCAATCATCAATCAATGCAATTTCAGGAATGTTTATATCTGCATGTCATGCTGCAGTTTAGTAAAAAAAGGGTCAAAATTTCAGCTTTGACAAAGGCCCTACACCGTGGTGATGCACAGGATGCATGCATGCATGCAGTCTGACATTGTGGTTTGTAATTTCTGTTTCCTCTGAGTTTGATTTTACAATATGTCATCAAAAATACAAAGCAACTGTTTTTTTTTTTTTCCCTTGAAGCTGCTTCTAGTGGTGTGGATGACAAAAGTGTCACACTCTAGTTCTTGGTGGCCACATTGTCCGTTAGTCTTTGTTGCTGACTGACGGCAGCCAATCTGAAGTGATGCGTAGTGAGGTGACTGAAATTGTCTGACCAGGGATCGCACTGGGAAAATCTGCATGAAAATTTGAGTAACTACAAAATCCAACTCAAAACCATTGCAGACCGCAGTAAAGCCTAGTTCCCACTCTCATAAGTTTTCCGCTGATTCTTGCTGATGTAACCAGACCTATAAATCTTAACGAGTTTCTGTCCGTCCACCTGTCAATGTCAAAATCTCTGCGACGCAAGTACATTGCCTGTAGGATGTAAGAAGATACCGGTACGATACCGGTACGATTTGATGCGAAACTATTACGACCAACCAAGACATTAGTATGAACATGTCACAACCTGCCAAGACAGTGACAAGATCCGTTACGGTGTGTCATGAATTACTATGATCTTCCACAATGTTTTTGGAATTAAGTACGACTATCCAACTACCCAAGAAAAATTTACAACTCATCACAGCCTTTGTACGACTCCACAAGGATTTTATTGGTCACATGGGGACGTGCTTGCACAAAAGCTATAAATATGGGCTGTGGCATGGCTTTCTCATTCTGCATCATGTTCAACAAAGTAAAAGCACTGCAAGGGGCTGCCATCAAGGGGGAAGAAAGCCTCCTGCTTGCTACTGCGGCCCTGATGATACATGCAAGGCGGTGGAGTAGGCAACGTAAAGTACCGAAGAAAAGGTCAGGGTGGGTGAAATCTTGGTTGTTACATGGGCCTGAATATGGGCAGTATGAGAAGCTATTGGTTGAATTGCATACAGACTTCAGGGGCTATAAGAACTTTCTGTGTGTTTCTCCAGAACTGTTCCATAAGCTGGTTAAATATCTTGGACTCAGTCACAAGAGGAAAGACCTTCATGCAGAAGGCCTCGGAGCTAGGCGTACACATTGCCTTAACACTGCATTACATGGCAACTGGGGATTCCTACAAGAGCCTCCCGTTTCATTTCAGAGTCGCTCATGATGCCATTAGCAAAATAGTGCCAGAGAGCTGTGAGGCCATAATAAGTATCTTGATGAGGTCCTGCCATGCCCAAGGATCCCAGAGGCATGATCAGAGGTTGCTCTGAAGTTTTCACCCCTCTGGAACTTTCACAATACCATCAGGGAGTTGGATGGCAAACATATTGCCATCCGGCGGCCACCCAGTGGGGCATCATTCTACTAAAACTATAAGGGCATTCACTCTATGTCGTTAGCCCTTGTCAATGCCATCTACAAGTACATAAATATTGGTACCAATGGCAGCTACTCTGATGCGAGTATCTCCTAAGACTGTGACCTGTATCAAGACCTGGAAGCAAGTGCTGCTGGCCTGCCTGATCCAGAACCATTTCCACACGATGACCAGCCGTTGCTATTTGCCATTGTCGGAGATGACGCCTTCGTACTCCGCGCCTGGTTGATGAAACCCTACTCCTGCAGTGCATGACCAATACAGGGCCCATTTTCAATTACAGGCTATCCAGGGTACGTCAAGTAGTGGAGAATGCGTTGGGCACTCTGGTGCACAGGTAAGCATTTTTTTTTAACATGGGACTGTTAACTGTATTAGCAATTTCGTCAACTGGCACAAGCACAGTGGAAATAAGCCTTTTTCCCAGATTAATGGACCAATTCCATGTCAAATATTGCACTGAAATATTTCCTTTCATGGGATAATTAAAAATATGCCTGTTTGGTTCACATTAATTTATAATTTGTTAATTTTTTTCTCTTCAGGTTCCGCTGCATGCTGATCACTATGCAACAGCACCAACATAGAGTTCAGCCTATTGTCTTGGCGTCCTGCCTGATGCACAACCTGCCCCTCATCCGGTATCTGAGTCAAGCTAGCCAGGAAATGGATTGGGAAGATCCGACAACCGATGAAGTTATTCCTGGTTCCTGGTGGGAAGATGATGCCCTTGTCGGACTGGAGTCCCTGTCCAGGAACACATCTAGCAAGTTGGTCTAGGTCCAGCGTAACTACCTGCGTGATTACTTCAACTCCTCAGTTGGCAAGGTTTTGTGGCAGAACGAAACGATAGAAGGTGAAGTACCAAATATTCATGCCCCACCAACGAAGTTGGGCGTGGTATTATGTATTCCGGTTGTCCTTTCGTTCGTCATTTCATCTTGTTTTAAACTTTTTTTTTTTTTTCATAGATCCATCCCACCTATGCCCCCCTTAAAACATTTGATGTTATTTTAAGGCGACCTTAGGAAGACATGATTTTGGGCCGAAAGTCCCCCCAGCAATTGGCAAGCCATTAAAGATGCAAGATTTGAATTTAACAAAGGTTATTGTAGTAACCATGAGCATCAGAATTATTTTAAAAATGTCAATGTTAAGTTACAGTCAACGCTCTTCTTGGGTAGAAACAATGGGCCTCATGCAAGAAGCGATATAAGAACAAATTTTCTCGTATTTTTGTTCGTATCCCCGATTTTTTTCTTATTTTGTTCTTACCCATTGATTTCTGGGATGCACCAATGTTTTCTTATTTTTGCTCTTCTCTTGGGTAAGAGAAAATTTTACGAGTGTCGAGAGCACTCTTACCGAGATAAGAGAAAACAAAACTGTTATCTCTGTCCACAAGTTGCTTGTCCAATGCACGGAAACACAAGTTTTAAAACGTAAACATTAAAAATGCATCATATTATCAAATTTTGATTGTTTTATGTTTTTGAGAAATTATAATGATTTTATTATTTAATTCTTGGGCTAAAGAGTTTGGCCAACTGATCCTAATTAGGACTAAGCAATAAAAATCCTTAGATACTTGCATGCGTTCTGCTTCTGAATGGCTTACCTATTGCTGTTGGATGCTTTGACCATCCAGGCCTTGCACAGAGAGCGCGTTTTTAGAGATCGCGCGGATCTGTTTGCTGAGACAGATGAATGGCCACTCGCACCAAATGTGAAAGCAACCATACATGAGCACGGAAGATTACTGTTATGTGTTACGACTCTCTTGTTCTAACAAATGCAGCGGCGAAAAGACATCTCCATGCAAACGAAGAAATACAATGCTTGCTCGAAATATAGGCAGACAAAAACATGCAATCGCAACTGGATACTGCACGCAAAAACTCTGAGATTTATGGAACAATTCGTGAGTAGTTACATGTGTGCGGTTATCACAGAATAATAGATCAGTGCCGTGACAAACTAAAGAAAATGCGGTTGCGACATTTCAAAGTGCAGGACGCGGTGCGAAAGTCTGGCAGCTCAAGTTATGATAGATAAATTTTTTTGTGGTATGAGGCAGTGGACAGCATAATCGGCCAAAAACGCAAGGGCGAAAGAATTCCGTAAGCAACATCCACCTATAGCGAATGTAATCAGTACATTTTCGGCTTACCTTGATGTGTGGGTACCCACAGAAAGATTCGGATGTGTAAAAACATCAAGCATTCAGTCAAGAAAATTTTGAGTTTGATTTTTCGTGCTGCTATAGCCTACGTGGTAATCCATGTTACAGATGACACACCGGGTTGCTAGGGCACGCGCAGCATATGCTCTCGTGATATTAATATTCAATATTAATATTCGAAACCCCCTTCTCAATAATAAACCCCCCAAATATGTTGGCGCCTCCTTTTAAAATCGTTCCCATTTAAAACCACCTAGATGCATACTGCAACGCGCTGTATTGGAATTTTGACATGTATGCTCGTGTACTCGGGTACAGTACGATATTACAAGTGTGAGAGCTGACCAGCGGGGGGAGAGGGGAGGCTGCATTATCGTACTGTGGCACGGTACAGGACAATCGTACCTAGTGTGAAAGCGCCCTAGATTGCCACGAGCCGTCGGCTCTTTGTACACGGCACGCCACCTGCCCTTATATGGTGTTTAGTGGGTGTCATATATTCTAATTTAAAACAACCGGCCACCCGCTTCTAATTTACGATCAAGTGGGATTCAACATTCAGTAGACCTATGTAAGAGCAGATTTGGACAGTAAGAGCGTTTGGTGCATCCGGAGTTTATTTCTCTTATTTTTTCTCTTAGCAAAAAAATAAGAGAAAATATAAAAGAAATTTAAGAGAATGTTGCTGCACTAGGGCTGTCACTTTTAAAAAAAACAACTTCGAACAAATTTAGAATATGACAATGTGATGTTCGAATATATTCGAACCCCCCCACACACACACACACCCTGACCCAACACACGTAAAAAAAAAAAAAAAAAAAACATCCTTTTCATTAATTTTAATCTTTTATTAAGCTGCACTCAACAGTAGTGCAACGCAACGACAGTATCTGCAGAGATGCCAAGTCGCACGTCTCTGGCATTCACGTTCCTGTGCTGTAGTCAGCAATTATTCAATCAACGCGCACTGAAGAAATTTACACGCGGAATTTAAGTCATTGTGCATTAAGTTTCACATGCATTACGGTGAATTTCCCTTCTAGTGACACGGAAATCGATTATGACTCGGGAATTCTCAGGCTTGTCTTTACTGAGGGATTGAAAGCAATGGAATTGCAAAAAGACGTTTCAAATGGTCTTATGTCGTTTAAACAATTTAAACGATCATGAAACACGCATGCATTGTTTCCAATCCCTGAGTAAAGAGAAGCACGGGAAGTCATAATCGCTTTCCATGTTACTTGCGGTGACGGTCCACCTTTACGCAAGTGAAACTGAAACTTCAATGGACAAGGATTTATCTCATTAATAAGCGTTCTTTGAATAATTGCGGACTACGGCGAATAAGCCTAAAAAATGCGCGAGACATACCTACTTTAGACTGCATGATGCACTGATAGAGGGTGTATTTTGACTTTGAACGTCTCATTTCAGTTCGAATATGAACTTTCACCCTCAGGTTCGAATGAATGTTAGAATTTCGAATAAAAAGTGACAGCCCTATGCTGCACGAGGCCCAATAAACGGACATAAAATGAAAATTTAAATAATACATTTTTTTAGAAATGTCACAGTCAGTATCACTATCAGACTCTTCCTGCCAAGTGTCCAAGTTTACATTATCAAATCTTCTAATCATACAGTAATGAGGACTAGTTCATTACATGATAAGATGGGCTGTGTTTGGGGTGTCTTTGCCACTTGATGCTGGAGATGATGCGGCCTGGTTTGTTGTTGCTGAGGGAAACACTGAAGACATTGTGGGGTTTGTTCAGAAGACTGAAGTACCCGGTGCTGCAGACTGGAGATTTATATTACGCTATCGCTTGACGAAACTGTCCAGTAATGCGGCGATGGCCTTTGGAGGGGCCGCATATGTAGGTGAACATGGCAGTGCTGAAGCTGAACTGCTGCTGCTGACCATGACCATGGCTAGGTGATGTGTATGCAGTGGGCAAAGCGGGTGGGCTATGGGCCACGGGGTGCTGTACGTACTTGATGGGATACTTGGTGGAAGCATGGCATACCCACACTGTTGCTGCTGCTATTGGTATTTGTTTGGGACTGGGTCAGATGGTTGCTGGCAGGTTGAAGACTGCTGGCCCTGGCTGCAGGTAACAAATGTGCGGACCAACTTCAGGGCCTCCATGGTGAACTGGAACCAGTGTTCCTGTCAAATCAACCATAACTGTGTTGAGAGGTAGCCCACAAACTGGTGGACCGCCTCATCATGTGGGGACTTGGTAATGACTAGTGCCTTCCTCTCCTCTGCTGCTTTGTCCGTACTCTCAAGAAGCTGCACCGAACAATTGAAAGCAGTTAGTATTATGTTGGCAATAGTTCTCATATTCACGTCCAGACAAGAACAGTGTGAAGTTGTTTTGCCTTAAGCAATGGAGATTGTTATCATGTCCCAAATCTTGTGGGCAAGTACAAAGGTGTTATGAAGAGTAAGGTACTTCATTGTATTTTAAATGCGTGTCATTTAGAAGAGTAAATATTTTTTGATGTGAATTATTTTTTATGAAACTTAATTTTTTCATTTCATAGAAAGGTTAAAAAATTAAAGATTTTGTAATATTAGGTAATGCTGGTAAAGACACATAAAGTTATTTTTACCTTGAATGTGAGTGCCTCGGTCAGTCCTGCTGAGATGCAGGGGATTTAATGCCCTTGCTCTTGCCCTGGCTTGCCCCTTGGTCTGCCTTTTCCTTAAACTCTACCGATGGCACGTCTGTAATGTCATCATTATCACCCGATCCTTGGCTCTGTATTGTCGGATGACTGTGTTGCTCACGTATTTATTTTGGCAGCCCCATTAGGAAACTAAAAAATATGAAACAGTATTAAAAATTATACAAACGGTACTTGAATTTTTTTGATTTGCTTATATGTTGCAGGTTGTGTGGTCATGTCATGCAGCTGAGCTACTGAAGTTGGATTGAAGTTGTCAAGATGATCCGAGGAGACAATTCACGAAATAAGAAAGATTGAAATTCTGAAAAGTATTAAAATTTTGGTAATTCGCCATTTAAAAGTGAAATCCTTGTAAATAATGTAAGCATTGTAAATAAAATGTGTTATTATAAAGTTGAAACACTTGTGTTATTGTGAATTTTCTACAGCACATGTGGGAGCTCCACATATCGGTTATGCAATGTACAGTAGTGCGCAGTGATGATTATACACCGCCACTTTCTTCTAAAAGGGGTCCTAATATATTACTTCTCTATTATTTTTGGTGAAAACGTATTGAAAAATACTATTGTAGGCAATTGGAACAACAAAAAATCATGCCCACAAATATATTGAGGTAAAAATATGGGTAATAAACAAAAATGCTGAAAACATCAATTTTTTTACAATAATTGAAGGGTGTTGCAATTTTTCTTTTTTTGCCTCTTGCTTAGCCTGCATGCTGGAAGGCTCATTCCATGATTATTGATGCTAAAAAATGTGTTCAGACAGGTTTGAGGCAACATTATTCTGCAAAATCACCTCTGAGAGTCAGTTGCTCCAGTATATAATGTGACATGAACTTTGAGCAGCATCACAGTGGCTGCGTTTACATGGATTGTTTTCCTCAATCTGATTGAAATCAAACTGATTAAATGAATCTGATTCGATCTGTATACATGAACGCGAAGGAAAGCGATCCACGTTCAATCCGCATATACATGGCCCCAGCTGAGACCAATTACAGTTTCTTTGACATGCGCAAAAGGTCCCACTACCTGAACGCAAACGTCATTACGTCATTACATGACTACTACGTACTAGGGAGCACATGCGCAGAACGAATAGTCCAATCCATCAACCGAATCCATTCTGTTCAGCCGTTTATATGCGGCATCAAGCTGATTATCAATCGGCGTAGACTACCTCTTTCAATCCGATCGAAAATTTAAACCGATCTGGGTGAATCGGATCAGCTAAGGTGGTTACATGAGACGTTTTGAATCTGACTAAGCTGTCAATCCGATTATAAGTAGGATTTTTGGACCCATGTAAACGCAGCCAGTGTTAAACACGATGGCACGACGGAAGGAGCTCTCTTAGATTGTTTGTAGCCACATTAGGCCATTATATGATGCTGAAGACGTTGAATGCTGCCATGGCGCTGTAAGAAACACCATCAAATGTTTCAAAGAGACCGATTTGCTGAAATCTTCTGGCAATTGAAGTGCAAAACAGAAGTAAAGTATCAAGTATTCGTTATCTGTGTGTGACAAGTAAAAAAAATTGTCGGATGACAGCGCGACAACTCCATTGTGATATTAATACCAGCAGAAGTGAAGACACATTTACTTAGTCAGACGATATCTAAGTAAATTACTTTGCCAAAATTATGTGCTGAAAGCATCCCGTGGCGTAGAAATGCAGGGCTGTGCAGACAGTGGCGGAGCTAGAACTGGGAATTGGGGGGGCACAGACACGTCTCTTTATGACAGCAATTAGTCCTGGCTAGTTCTCAATCATTTTCCTTCATTGACTCGTTTTCCAATTCGCCTATGGCTAAGCCCCGACCCCTCCACTGACCTGGAAATCAACATTTTTGAACACGCGCTAATTGCGGGTATCACAGTCGGAGATATTTTTCAGGATGCTATCGATGATTTTTGGGGACAGAAGGCTCAAATATCATCAAGAAGTCAGCAGAAAGGGAAACACTATGCATTGGAGGGATACATTAATGAATTTAGAGTCGAGAAAGTCAATGAAAAGTTTTAATTAGAAGCAAAAATTCTCAGGTCTCAGTGCAAACGCAATCAACCGCATCTCATTTCCGTCACCCTCTCACACAACAAGATAGAGGATCAGCATTGTTCATGCACTGCAGGGTAAGAAATTTAATTTAGGTATTATTATTGTTGCTGAATTTAAGAAATCTAAACTGACTTGACTTGTAAAAAGTTAAACGTCAGTCTGTTTGGTGCTAACTTACTGTATCATTCAGCATAAGGTTTGCAAACCTTTGCCATCTCTGATTACAGGTAAGTTGATGAAGGTAAGATCCAGAAATGAAGGTTTTAACTAGAGCCCTTTGGACAACAGCTAACACTGGGTTACGATTAACAAAGTACAAAAACTAGACCAAAATACTGAACTCCTTCTAAGTAAACAAGGTGACATGGTGAACAACGCAGCTAGGAGCTAACGTTAAGCCAATGTCCGTCTACACTGAAGTTGGCCTTAGAGTTTACTAACGTTAGCTAACTTAGCAATGTAAAAGAAAACTTTACATTTATTTCCAGTGAAGTGACAAGATGTCGCCTTAAACACAATGTTGACTTACCTTGGAACAAATGTAGACATCCTTGTTGATCTTTGTTGCGTTAAGCTGATAGTGGGGTCTTCCACAAAGCTCTATCCAGAGGAGACACTTCTCTCAGTTATGATGTGGCTTTGGGAAGGGTATAAAATACACCCCATTGCCCAGCCTCTCGGGATACCTTGTATCGGAGTTACATTTACCCAACCAAAGCGTTTGACCATTTTTATTGGAGGCCAAAATATAGGCCATCGGGTATTGCGAAGACCTTGCGTCCGTCTGTCCCTCTGTGTACACAATAACTCCTTTCCTATTAATGTCAGGGTAATGAAATTCACAGGGACTGTTCTAGGGACATATGGCTTGGACAAGTTCAAAGATGGGTAACCTTGACCTACTTTAAGGGGTCAAAAGGTCACATTCTTTGTAAACACTGTTTCCTTGATTACATCCACTATTTTTGCCGCATAAAATTTACAGTGTGTATGTTCTGGATAATCAGCTTGTGGAACATTAAAGGTGGATGACCTTCGCTTGGTTAATGGGGTCAAAAGGTCACATTGTTTCTGAACAGTGTTACTTTCATTACACCTTTGCAGTACCATGACATTTTTTGGTGCAGCTATGTCAAATTCATGAGGTGTACTCACTGGATAATCAAGTTGGAGGACATGGAAGCTCCATTGCCTTCACCTACTTTAACTCCTTCAACCCCACAGCCCTCTACAGAGGGCTGACCAACATATTCCCTTCAACCCCAAATTCCTGTAGGGAAAATTCAAACAATCTGACTAATTGATTGGAACATATCAGGTTACATTTAATGGGATTCCAGAGATAACAGTGAGATACAATGTCCAGATAATGACCAGCCCTCTACAGAGGGCTGTGGGGTTGAAGGGTATAGTGATGCTAGAATTTCTGGGGTTGAAAGAGTTAAATACCTTCTAATAACTATTTGATGTAATAACATTATCAACCAAACTTTTCAGTCACCTTTAACCTAACATCGAATTTTGATGACTGCGCATCATGTCAGACTTCAGATTCTGAATGCCAAACGATGTGAAGTCCCAGCTGCCCCGTTCCACACTTAGCATATAACCTGCCAGGTCCAAGATGAAATTGGACAATTACCTCTGTCTTCCTTTTGACTCTTGAAACTTCTCTCGAGCCTGAAAGTATTAAACACATTGTGTTACATGGGAATACATTAAAAAACCCTTTATATGATGTAATTCCTTGTCTTATGCCCATACGGCCGAGGGTACTTTAGCATTGCGTTCTATGTTTTAACTTAGAAACATTTTAAAACCCCATAAAAGCGAATGATACGGAGTTTCCGAATGCATTTCAATGAAAGTTCAGACTCAGAATGTCCGAGTATATGGAGAGAATATGCACTGTGATTGGTTCATCGCATTTGAGGGCGGGGCTTAGCCATAGGTCATTTATCGTAATTGGCAATTGAAGACAGGGTTTCTCTCCATATGCGATCTAACAACAATGAAATAATGGGCTGAATTCAGTACAGAAACATAATTTACTTATAAATAGGCCAATGCTTTACGAAAGACAAACTGCTCTGAAACTTCTGCGCTACCTTTTCCGCACGTCGGGCGATTGAACTTGCGCTTCATGATCGTTTAAATTTGTCATTTAAAAAAAAGAAAACATAAATAAGTGTTCAATTCAGCGTGATAATTTCTTGAATTCGCGTTCATTGAATAGTAACTGATCCAAGTTCCAATGAAATATCGTCTCTCGCTCTCAGTACCGGGTGGGTAGATAAAAAAGTGGCACTTGGCAATTAAATATAAAAAGCATGCGACTCAAGCCATGTCCTTGAGTGTCGACAGGTATGCAATTTTGAATAACGCTGATTTAATGCAGCAAATACGGGTCCAGATGAATGATTGTCGTCTTACCTAATCGGGGATAACTAGCAGCACCTGTTGAGTGCTCTAAGTGAATCTTGTGTTAATTATGAAAATGACTGAGAACAGGTCAGGACTAATAATTGTTTTAAACGGATGTTCTGTGACCCCCTATTCCCAGTTCTAGCTCCGCCACTGTGTGCATAGCCTATCCACGGGTGCGATTGGATGGTTGGTATTGCCCCTGGGGGCGATGTCGTCCTCTGTCAACTGAGTTAGGCGCAGGATCCCTTCCCTGTTGAAACTATATCTTCTGATAAGTTCTGTATCATTGTACATGTCGATTGGATGTAAACGCTGGTTAGCCATATGCTGACAAAGTTCGCGTTGATGGTTGAATTGAAGATGGAGGAGAGCAGCTATAATGATACGTCTTATTCCGACGAATGATTCTTTGAGAATGATATTGTACATAAGTTTCCAATCTGGACAAGACAAAATACTTACTTAGTTGTACGCACTTGAATACCATTTACTTCGTATGGCTGAGAACTTCACTTAGAATAAGTTAAATTCTCAGTCAAAAGCAAAATAATTAGCCAAAAGTTTAGTTGAATACCAACTTTGGCCAATTTTAACTCAAGTACAGCACTAAGTACATAAGTATTAAATTGAATACCGGCCCTGGTGCCTTTAGTCCTTAAATGTTCGTGTTAAGTATTGTGAAAAGGAATGGCAACATTAAAAAGTGGCAAAAATTTTACTGTTCCAGCTTTTTTCAAATGTGGCAAATGTTTCACTGTCCCAGCTTTTTTGAAATATAAAAATTATGCAAGAATCGATATTGAAATTAGTGGTTTTTAGTGATAAAATCAATATAATTCCTGGGGTGAAACAGCAAATAATGTGCATCTGTATTGATTTCTATGTAGTACAAGTCAAATATAATTAACAAATCACTGCTTTCACATTTATTTTTTTTTTCATACTGTCCCAATATTTTCTGATTGAAATTGAATTTGTATCTTTTATTTTACCAGGCAAAAACTCTTGGGATAAAAATCTTTCTTCCAAGAGTAACCTGGCCAAGACGGCAGCATCAAATCATAAAGCTACAAAACAGTTACAAAAGGCAGTAAGATTCAATAAAGTCAACACATAAACAGCACATTAATTATCTGTATTTCAGTTATAATCTCCTCTATTGCAGTGTCCCACCCACTGCATATTGAATTTTATATATTTGCTACTGAAGGAAGGCCTGCAAACCTAGTTTGTCCTGTTTTCCCATCCAAGTATTGTGGCCCAGCCCTGCTTCACAGCCAGGAGCAGATATGTCAGCGGTATAACTGTTAAATGCTGCATAATATATTCTGCTTCAGTGCCGTTATAGTGGTGACAGTTATAAAGCTATTTGTCAGTTCAATGTTCTCATAAGTAAACCCTCAAATAGATCAAGTGTCAGATGCACAATTCATGAAGGACTAGATTTGGCAAATTCAGTATCCGATATACTGTATATGATGTATGGAAAAAAGACAGCACCCTCAGTATGAATAAACTGTTGTTTTAAGTCAGCATTCAGCATCACCTCTATCAATTACAGGTTGATAGTTAATCACAGCAGAGATTAAAATCTGCTCAATCCCCAATCAATAAATATAATCTCAACTCCAAAAAAGTAAGCACATCATGAAAAATGCAAATAAAATCAAGGACTGCTGAAATGTCTGGTCACCTTCAGGTATGTTGAAAACAGAAAAATGATGAATTATTTGATGCTGTAATGTGAATTCCCGATAAAAAAAGTGGTACTGTTGGCCGTTTAACTCTGTAGAACTGTCACATCCGTGCCTGACTGCCCGGTGACCGCGCCCTCTTCACCCAATTACTCTCCACTTCCTTGTTCAAACACCCCAGAGTACAAATTACCTGCACCTGCCCGGATCCCTATTAAATTCCAAGCCTTCCTCAGATGGTCATTGAGTGTCGTCGAAATTAGACCTGTGTTTCCCTGCTCGTTTGTACTTTTACTCCTGCGCCTCTATTTTGGACTTTGTATGGTTTCGTCTTTTTGTTCGTACTTTGTGTTTTTGCGGTTTTGACTTTCTTTGGATTTTCCTTTGTTCTTTCTAAAATTAAGTTTTGCATTTTGTATATTATTCTATGGTTTGATCTTGTTTAGTATTATTTGTATTTACCTTAATGAATATTTTCTGAGTGTTTGTAGTTTTCTGTTTTTTACCATTATTGATCTTCTGAGCATTTGTTATTATTATATGTGATCTCCTGTGCCTTAGCCTTTTGTATTTAGATTATCTCTGTTTCCTGTCTGTATTGATCTACCTGTCCCTTGAATACGTTCTTCTGTTTACGATGATTGTCTTGCTCCTGAAGCTAGTATCTCACTGAGCGGCGAATGCTTACGAATGTAGCAAATTTTGGATTCACCAACTTTTCTGACGAAAGTTGGCAAAAATCAGGATAGACCTAGGTGTCATGAGCGACATTCAGCAACGTTTAGCATCAGTTAGCAACATTCGCGTAACTGTTTGTGAAAGAATAGGAAATGGCTTTCTAGAATATGAAAATGCGACCCTAAAAACCGTTTGCAAACTGTTTTGCGATCTTGACGAAACCTTGATGGTATCCTCACGAAACCCAATATTCGTCTTACATTCGTCAGCATTCATAGCTCTGTTGTATAGAGGTCACTACTTCGCGAACCAAAAAGAACTTTAGCGACACTTGTTACAACCGTTTGCAAATGCTTACAACTCTTTTACAAACATCTGCAACTGTTTGTGAGAAAATAAATTTGCAAAGAAATTTTGAACGTGCTCAAAATTTCTTTACGACAAGAAAAACTGTTTGCGATCCTAGAAACTTTTAGCGAACTGCTTTGCGCCCTTTTACGAACTCTGACGAAACTCAAAATTCGCTACATTCGTAAGCATTCGCCGCTCAGTGAGATACTAGCTTTAGTACTTTTAGTCTGTTATGAGAGAGCCTGGTCCGTGCACCAACTTCTGGTTTTCTCTGCTCCTGTTGTGTACCCTGACCAGAACATCACAAAAACTATGAAGCGGAATTTTTTCTCATTCCTCCATTGGGCCATACAAAACAAGACGACAGTGTCATCACTATCCCCCGCCACGATCGAGGGCCATAGGTCCGTAAAAAAAATATGTTTCGACATCCATTTTCGAACTCATCGGAGATCATGAGTAGCTTATTAAGCACACAAAATTTCGCGCATCTAGGCGTAATAGTTTCAGAGAAATCTTGTCCCCATTGTGGCCCGGACAGATGGACAGACCCCAATCCAGTATCTCCCTGTCCCACTTTGTGGTGGGGGATAAAAATTAGTTGGCTAGCGTCCCTACCTGCCTTTTTCAATCTATTCATATCATGCCAAAGTTAAAGTATGAGAAATGCTCAGAATCCCTGTCCATGCAGCAGACAGTCTGTTTGGCTTTAAATCACTGGGCCACTTATGGGGTAAACAGATTTGATTCTTTTTGTTAATGCATGTACTTTTGATTTGGATTTGCTATGCTATTTTGAATCGCAAGCTCTTTATTATAATTAAATGGAAAATAAAAAAACCTCCCACCCCTGAAAATTGGAATGTGAAGTATGCTAACCAACTAATTATTCATTTATTTTGTTTATTTAAATGGTATTATGCAGGTTTTCGGCTGTACAGTTGTGTGGGGCCTTCATTACCATATATTTTACTTCATAATGTGCCATTCATTCTCAATTGGAGACCAAGTAGGATGGCAGGCAGGCCAATCTAACCCCTGTACTCTCTGTTAACGCTGCCATACAGTTGTAACCCATGCAAAATGTGGCATGCCGTTGCCTTACTGGAACATGCAGGGACACCCCTTGAACAGACAGCATCTTGATGGCAGCGTGAGTTGCTCCAAAGTTCATACGTACTGTATTCTGCATTAGGGCCCTGATGTACTTGCTGCTTGATTGAACGTACGTGTACTTGGGGCAGACAACAAAAATATGATCCGGAAATGAAAAGCCGGTAGTGGATGCCGGTGGTTGTCGTTGGGAAGTTGTAAACAATTTGCACGAGCGCCTCTAGCAGTCATGTCAATATTGCAACTCGCGCACGCGTCGCGGTACCTCGCGTCGAGATGTGTGACCAGCCGCATCCGACGCCTCAAACCGACGCAGGTAACGCGTGGCAGCCATGATGCGCTCGCGTTCGCGTTTTTTGCAGCAAGTATATCACAGCCCTTAGTGGTGGCCTTACGTGCAGATCGCCTATGCTGTGTGTAATAAGATACCCTGACAGATGCCTGCTTTTGAACCTGACGCTGATAATGGCATGGGTTGTCCTGGTCATCCTTGGTCTCCAAGACACGACCACTTTTTTTTTTTTTTTGGAAAAGCATTTGAAATGTTGACTCGTCGAACCACAAAACATGGTTCCACTGAGTACTCTCCATCTCAGATGACACCCATCCTAGAGAAGTCAAGTACTTTTAGACTGTGCTGTTGTATGGATTTGACTGAGCATTGTAAAGCTTTGACTTACTGGACGAAGCGGGGAATGATGTTGACTGAAAAATGTGTTTTCAAGTCCATTTTGTGATATCCATTGAAGTGATGTGTTCTTAAAACAGAGATACCTGGGGGATCGGAAATTACACGCATTCAGAAGTGGTTTTTGGCATTGCTCTTTATGCCTCAAGATTTGACTGTATGCCTTTCATTTATTAGTTATATTACTCTCTGTAATAATGCAGTTTTGTCTTTTTGGAACATTGTTTTCTCAGTAATGGATTTTAAAATTATGCACTGGAGGCAAATTGGTGAGCTTTGACCCCTATTTTGGGACTAGGCCTTTTTTGGAGACTCCTTCAGTACATAGCAGGATTAGCTCACCTGTTTGACATCACCTTATCATTGACCCCCATGACTATTCATTTTTGTCCAAAATGAGGCTTGAGATGTGCAACTGTATTGCCGGCTTTGTTTACATGGTGTTTGCAATGGCTTACCTGCAGAAGAGAACCGTGATTTCGCATTTGTTCCAGATTTTTCTTCATCGCAAAACTAATGCACTTTTCTCATAGCCCAACTCATGACATACATTGACATTACTTTAGGTACGTATCATTTTTGCGGAAATTTCATTGTCTGAGAGCGTGAGAAAAAAATTGCTCCATGTTAAGTCATGCTGTTAATATTTAGCCACACTGAATGCCAAGTGTAATGTTGGGAATTTGAATCAGTGTGGCTTAGCACCGTAGCAGGCGAGCTAAGTGCCACTCTCATATCTAAGTTAACATTACTTAGCTGGTGTCATCGTAGTACCTTTCCATAACCATTTATTTATTATCCCCTCGCCGACGAAGTAGTCGGAGGGGGATATAGTAACGCCGCTGTCCTTCCGTCTGTCCGTCCGCAACAAATTTGGTTTCCGTTCAATAACTTCCGTAATGTTTGACGGATTTCAATGAATTTGATGTGAAGGTACTTGGTATCAAAATACAGGCTAAGTTCGATGTCGGAGTATGTAGGTCAAAGGTCATAGCTCCTTAAATATGCGAAAATGGTTTCCGTTCGATAACTTGAGTAATGTTTGACGGATTTTCATGAAATTTGATGTGAAGGTACTTTATATCAAAATACAGGCCAAGTTTGATTTCGGAGTATGTAGGTCAAAGGTCATTGCTCATTGAATATGCAAAAATGGTTTCTGTTTGATAACTTGAGTAATGTTTGATGGATTTTAATGAAATTTGATATGATGGTACATGGTATGGAAACACAGCCTAAATTCGATTTTGGTGTATGTAGGTCAAAGTTCAAAGGTCATAGCTCATTAAATATGCAAAAATGGTTTCCGTTCAATAACTTGAGTAATGTGTGACAGATTTTAATTAAATTTGATGTGAAGGTACTTTATATCAAAACACAGGCTAGGTTCGATTTCGGAGTATCTAGGTATAAGGTCAAAGGTCATAGCTCATTAAATATGCAAAAATGGTTTCCGTTCGATAACTTGAGTAATGTTCGCGGGATTTTTATGCAATTTTATATGTAGGTAGATGGTATGAAAATACAGTCTAAATTTAATTTCGGAGTATGTAGGTCAAAGGTCATAGCTCATTTAATATGCGAAAATGGTTTCCAGAAGATTTTACAGTATAACGTGATAACTGTCCCATTGGACCTTATCATTTTGTTGTCATGAGTGCTGCTTCTTAATCACATCCAAGATTTATTTCATGCTATTACACTCTTTCAAATATTATACAGTACTAACCTTTGAAAGTTCAAGGATATGTTCATATTATGTTTTCACTTTTCACTCTTCTTTCATTTTGTCACCTTCTCATATATGCTTTAATCTTCTTCTGTAAATCCCTGATTTTATTCACATTCTTTTATTAAATCTTCATACCAATTCACATAAAGTTTATTTTCAGATCTTTTCATGGGCCATTCCATAAAGTAGTAAACTTTCTGTACATCGAATCCCCTGGTATTAATAACTTCCTTGCTTAGTAATATTGTATAGTCTCATGAAAGTAACTTCTTCTGACGTACATGTGCATGTACAACATTTGTACCCGGCGAGGGGATGCTACGCTTTGCGTTGCCCTTGTTTATTTATTGACACCTCCAAAAAGGAGAACACTACATGGACAGTAAGAATAATACAATCACAGGAATAGTCAAAATTAAAATGTGTTAACACTAAATACTAACAATAAAATGGCAGATTTAAAATGCATTCAGCACCACGATACAGAAGGCAGTTTGATATCTGATTAATTTAGTCTCATTAAACCTTCAATAATTTATTCCAATGAGAGGATGAATTAGGATAATGTAGTATCCAGGCAGCTCCCGCCAACACAGAGGGCCTTTAAAAGGATTTAATGAGGAGAAACGCAAGCATATGATCACTTGATTTGATCTTGTTGAAGTTGGGCGAATTGAGGAGTGTTTTCAGGGAGTCCACGACCCCATCCTTCCTGCTTGACTGATTAATTTGGGTCCATTCAGCACCAAGGGCCGTCTTAAGTGGATTAAAACCATAGGAGAGACACCTGTCAAGCCGGCTATCTTTAACTCTCTCACCTGTCGATAAAAACCTTGCTAATAGAAACAAATTGAAATCTCGAGCTGGCGAAGAATATTGGAAAATGCTCGCATGCAAGTGGTAAATATGCTTCCCTACTTGTTGCTTGACCTGATCAATACCCAAGGCTAGTAATAATTTACTGTGATTGGACCTCTTGTTGAAACCGCAGACACGTTTCCTCAAGTTACCCAGGAAAGAACTCACACTTTTCCAATCTGAACTATTTATATTAACGCATTCCATACCATACAACATCGTAAGAGCCACCACGCTGGTGTAGAGAAAGGATTTTAAACTGGTTAACAGACCCGGAAAAATAAAACCCCTAGGCGCCAGACCAAATGCAGCTTTCCTGGTGTCGCCAATTCTTTCTGTTACATGCTTTTCCAGCTGAACTAAAGGTTACTCCCAGTTTCTGGACGTTCTCTGTTACAGTCAGAATATCCAGTCCAAACTTCCAGATTGGCACGGAAGCAAACCTGTTTCCACCATATATCATACACTTTAATTTCTTCAAACCAAAACAAAACCGCCACTGAGAGGCATAAGCTGAACAGACGTCAATCGGTTGCTGTAGACCTGGAACAGTAAGTGCAAAAATAGTGACATCATCTGCGTATGCAGAACAATTAAAAATATCATTCCCAATATGCACACCAGCATCACATGCCATTAGACGTTTTAGCGTATCGTCAATAAACACATTGAACAGTCCCGGGGATAGGACACTTCCTTGTCAAATACCCCTAGAAATGTCGAAGATTGAACTATACCTCCTATCAACTCTAACTGTTGCACAAAAGCATCTATATAATTCAAGATGAAATAACCAGTGTGATAATTATGATCTGTTCCTTAATTTATGAAACAAGCCATCATGCCAAAATTTGTCGAAACACTTTTCAGCATCAAGACTGCATGTGAATAGTGGGGAGCCATTATAGTTTGAATTTCAAAAAAAAAAAAGTAATTCAGGAATGCACAGGCTTGGGCTGTCCCCATGCCCTGTCGAAAAACCAAACTGAACTTCTGAGATATCGTCTTCTGGCTTGATGTACAGTTCTAAGAGTTTCAGCAATGTTGAACTTAATGTAATGGGATGATAATTATTTGGATACCTAGGGTGTAAAGAACGCTTTTTATGTAACATCAGTTTGTTAGCTAGCCACTCAGTAGACTTTCAACTGTGCTGCCTTGGTGGAGGTTTGCACTCCCGTAGTGCCTCTAGTTTCATATTTTTCTCTATCACTTAACTGCAGTACTTTTCCTATCACCCAACTCATGACATGAAAGTGATCAATACAAATCATTGCTTGACCGCAGCGTAAGTTCGCAAAATGATGGCATCACTATTATTGCGCTTATGGAAATTACATTGGTTTTCTATTAAATTGCGTAATTAAGTTATGTGATATAACCAGCATCTTCTGCTCTCAGTGGTGACCAAATCAGGCCACCGCTAATGCCTTGATAAATAGAACTACTGAAAACGTGTATTGCAATCATAAAACCCTTGTAGTTCCGGCCCTTCGTCTGTCCTTAGGAAGATAATCTTTCGGAAAACGATGAAAAATAAGATCAGCATGCAATCTACGTTGTAGTACCCCCAGTACACTGTGGTACACAACAGTAAAACGCTTATCAGGACGCAGCCATTTTTAGTTTTTCTAGTCAAGCCTTGTTTTGGCATTGGAATGTGTGGTATGCGTGGAATTTAAGAGTGGTCAGTTGCAACTTATCACATCATTATTAGTCGTATACTGGCATCGACTTTTTTGGAGTCTGTTGCTGGCTCAAACAGACTGATAATCAAGTAGCCATACCCTTTCAAATATTTACTAGGTTGATGCATGATACTTGATGCTTGTTCGTGAAACTATTAATATCTGCGGTAAATATTTGGTTTATGCTTATTAGTTAATGACTGCAAAACTGTGCGGTCACATGTGCTGCTGAGCCACTTGTGGGTTTGACTTGCATTAATACGAATCATTCTTGTGCAACTGGTCTTGGTCGCATAATTCATGCAATTTATTTCTCCCACATTTTATCTACAAGGGAGTGAGGTCTGGCGTGTTTGATCTGACCATAGATTTCCTTTGCTCCTGTGTCCACGTTTCAGCAAATGTTTTCTCGTAGTACGACAGGCTGATGGCTCATAAATAATGTTTCCCCCACCTTTCGATATTTATTAGGTTGGTACCAGTCTTGTTTAAACATCAAAGGCTTTAAAACAGGAAGTTTTGGTGCTGTACATTACCACTTAATGAGATCGGTCATTTAGGCTACATCAAGTGCACACTCCTACCATGCCCCTCCTTAAAGTGTCCTGCTATTAGTTTTGAGATTTTCAAGGAAATGTCAATACAGCATGGGCACATGACCTTGGATTCAATCAACATTTGTTCAAAACTTTGATGTACAAGAAAATGCAAGTTACTTCGCTTTTATCATAAAAAATGGCTTGGCCACTCACTTTGTGGAATTTAATAGATGGTAAAATGAGTGCGCCGACTGGTGTGGGGTTTTTGGGGTATTTACTTGACATTGAACCCCAAATGCCCTTGTGTTAATTGTAAAGCAGCAATGTTTATTAGTATCTCATATTGTTATTAATTTCACAGAAAATTGACTTTGCTGATTAATAACATACATGCTTTAATCATTTTCCAAAAAGTGAAATATGTATTTAGTCCACCTTAGTACCGCTCTCTCATCTAGGCGGGTCTGCATAATAATTTTGTAATTTTGTAGCTTTAATGGCGCAATCTTCTGAAAGTGGAGGCTGCAGATGGTTCGAGTTCTAAAAAGACTGATATTAGAAGGCTGCTGGGATGTTCACTTAATAAAGGTGCTGCTAGCAATACAAGGGTGACCACCACAGTCTCGAAATCTGGCTGCGCCAGCGGCGTTTGATGGCAGCAGTCAGTGAGAGGGCAGCGCATTAATTCATATGGGAGGTTTTCCACTGTTCATTGCTCAAACACCTCCCATTAACCATGAGGGCACTCGTTTGCTCACTTGCTTTCTGACCAAGCACATGTTCGGGCTTCCACCACTCTTGTTCAGTGCATGCTGGCACTATGAGTGAATGAAAAGAAGCCGTGCTTGATAGGTGCATTTTATGGAAGAGAACGGCAAACTGCCTAGGCTGTCCCACGATGGCATTAGAGTTGCATATGAGCATGTTTGTGCATAGTTCACTGATTGGACATTTGAAGATTCAGATGGGATTGGCGATGCATGTTGAAAGAAGAGGGAGAGTTCCACCTGAAATTGTGTGCCTTCAGATCTGATCCTCTCTATTGGTGGACTAGTATAAGGAGAATTGTCAAACTGATAGACTAGGGCAATTCCTTCAGACTGCGGAAAGAGAGATTTTTACCTCATCTCTCAACTCTGCGTATTTCCGTTTGTAGCAATTTGATGAATTATAATTGTGCATTCTGAAGTCACTAGTGCTGCTATTTGAGACTTCATATCAGTGAAGGCAGCTTGTTGACCATCCCAGATACTGTGCATTTTTGACTTATGATGACACATTGTATGCTGTCCCATTTTCTTCTCAGTGCAACGGGCGCGGTGACCACCATGGCCAAAGCCTATGAGTTCAACTGGCAGAGAAACATCCCAAAGTTTATGCAAGATGGGGCTTCTTTTGACCGATTTGATGAGGTAAGACTGTATGCTTACGTGTGAGTGGTTTGTATGTTTAAGTCTTGGTAAGTGCCCTGTCCTGTTTTTTGCTTGTGGCTTTCGGAGTCAAATGACTGTCATGGGATCAGCTATTATTATAGCCTATGCTAACAAAGAATATTTAGCGCTCACCTTCAACAACATAAATTTGTTTAGATGAAAGGAACATTGACATAGCAGGTCTTTCGAGTCAGCAGGTTAGATAATGGATGGAAAAGGCTTGTCATTAATGAAGTAAAATGCTGGGTCCTTTGTGTGTAGTAAAACACCGCTGTTGTGTCAACTTTATATACTGCAACTTCCTCCCACCTTCTTCTTTTATTAGAGACACATGGGGGGTTAATATATTTTTTTGTCATTAGATCTTTTTTTTTCTTTTTTTTAAAATGGCATGATGCCACTTTTAAATCTCTGAGACCAAAACTGGTAGACATATCGGAACCTTGAGGATCTGCCGATACCAATACCAATCTGATACCGTGCCCACTCCCCTTTCTGTTTCCTATTACACTGTTAATGAGCCATTTGTATGATAGGCCTATGCCTTGATCAATATAGCCATCTAAATAACCAAGTTCAAATTGTGGGGCCCAATGAAATCCGTTTTATTTTTTTCCAAATTCCATTTAATTTTTTCCCAAATTCCGTTTTTTCAGTTTTAATTTTTTGGAATTCCGTTTTTTACCAAATACACCAATTTTACCATCAGAGAGAGTGTGCTATTTATGTTAATGAATAAAATGTTCACTAATTAAATAGAAATAACCTTAAATTAGTCGATGCAACCCTCCATTTTCCTCAGTACTTAAAGTCAGAACAAGTACTGCATAGTGACGCAATATAACATTGCACTGTGATGAAAAAAATTTTTTTTTAACCTAAAATAATACTACAAAATAAAGTTGTCTCTTTAAAGGATGTGTAAGCTACAGTCAAAAAGGCAGATAACGGCCGTACTGGCATGTATTATTCTGACTGCCCCTTTTTAATCATTTATAATCTTATTGTATATACATTGTATGAATGTATGAGAGCAACAGTAATGACACTCAGTTTCCCCTACGAATCAGCAGTTGTCTGATTCCGTTGCATCAGCTATATTTAATTTATTATTTTATTTTTAAGAAACTTTAGTTCAGTAATCCCAATACTGTGTATTACATCCTGGGACAAAATGTTCTTCAGTAATGATTAAACATGAACAAATTGACACAAATATGCATTAGCTATTATTTCACCACTGGGGGACGACGTTACGTCATAATTTACATGCACACAATTCACTAAGTAGACTGTGAAAAGAAATATTGTAGGCTATTTAACGGTTATACAATTTGTTAAAGGGGGCCTAATATGCTATTTTTCCAAGTTTATATTTTGGTCTTTGACTCCCCTAGAGTACTCCTGATCGCGCAAAGTAAAAAAAGGGTACTTATTTCGCTCGTACTGCCATCCTCAAAAAACCCCATTTGTAGTCCATAGTAGTCTCTGCCTGAAACGCTTCATTGGGGTGGCTCTTCCGCTATGGCCCCCACTCCCCGTTGCCCACTTTCTTCTGACTGGCCAGCTCTGTGGAGGGCGGATCTAGGCAGCAGAACGCAGTTTTCCGGGTCTCAGAGTGAAACGTGAGACGCGTCTGCCATCTGAGCTAAGGAATCAGCGGGGAAATTCTGCAGTCAAATGCAGTACATGTGTGTAGATCTAATGAAATTAACTTGTTCTAATAAACACAACGGCGAAAGTGGAGGACGCAGTGCAAAAGTCTGGCAGCTCAAGCACGAATTTGCTATTGGCTACAGTTTGCTACGGCAACAGTTGGTAAGTACACCGGTGTTTCTACTCAAGCTAGGATTGAGGGAAAGCTAGAATCCACCCCATATAGACACATTTGTAGAACGGGTTGACAAACCCAAGTGTAGACCGGAGACCGCAGAAATCAGGTTGGTCTGAGTTTAGAGGGAAACACGGACAGTGAGGAGCAGCTAAAAGTGGACCAACAACTTATGGACTGCTTCGGTGTGTATTAGGACCTGCTGGTTCGTGTGCATAGCTGTGGTGTGCTGTTAGCGTGGAGAAACGAACAGCTTCCGCGCTGGTATATGACGGAGGGGCGAAAGCTCCAGGCTAAACGGCCTTTTCGGAAATTGCCTGTGGTAATGGTTTACTTATTGCTTCGGAATGACCAGCTTTTCCTCGTGGAAAATGGGCGCATTGTGTATAGTACGCGACAGCTAGAGAGAGCTCCGGTTATGTCATGAACATAATACAGGTTTTACAGACTGTAAGTTCCGTCTGCGTGAACCGTTGCTTATGTGGAGCTAGCGAATCGATCACTTTTACAGGAAAGAATTTCCTGTAAAACAGGCGCCCATAACGCCTGTATTCGCGTCTTTGCATTGACTTTGAATGTAGCTAATCTGTCGTGCGAAAAATTCGTTTCGCGTTCGGTGTGAAAGCGGTTTGACGTGCGTGTATTTGCGTCTTTGCATTGACTTTGAATGTAGGCTAATCTGTCCTGCGAAAAATTTGTTTTGTGTCTGATGTGAAAGCAGCTTTATGGATAGTACGCGACAGCTAGAGAGAGCTCGGTTATGTTATGAACATAATACAGGTTTTGCAGACCGTAAGTTCTGTTAGCGCGGACAAGTTGCTTATGTGGAGCTAGCGAATTGATCACTTCTACAGGAAAGAATTACCTATTTAATCTCCGCCTTTTCGGCTTTTTATTAGCCACAACAATTTCTAAAGGGGGATGAAATTATGTCAAGGTAGTGCAGAGAAATCATTTGTAAACCGGCAGAGCTTCTGCGTTTCGCATTGCTTTCACGGTAGCACCAGAGAGCTTGCTCAGACATTTGTGAAGTATCCGGCTGATCCCGGTCATGGATAAGTGAAGCGATCACTAACTGTAGTGGCTACAATCGGGCAACGTTATGATGAAACTGCCACATTAATGCTTACCGAAGTAACACAAGCATACCGATCAGAATTACTGCATATAAGTTAACCAGGAACATTTTTAATTAGCACGGCACGCAAACTAACATGCAGTAGCTGGTAACTGAGCGGTCATAACCACAGAGACAAACCCTTGCAATACAGGTTTTACAGACAGCAAGTTCTGTTACTGTGAACAGTTGTACCAAGCATCCAAATGACAAACAAGTATTAAAAGTTAGCTTCAAATGAAGTTTTTGTTCACACACCTTCTGTAGAATTTCCCCTGATATCACTCTTGCATATTTAGGACACAAACATTAGCAACAGTAACTTGGCTTCGTTAGTCCCAATCAACTGGCTATCACGTCAGGTTGGCTTATGCAGTAAAAGCAACTTACTGCTTCTGTGTCTGTGAGTCACGGACAGTCGCGACCGATACAGGCTTTATGTTCAGATATTTTACAAAGCCTACGCTTGAGGCCAGTTGTTAGTGCTAACTATCGCTAGCGGTCCTGCTAGCCACCCGTAACACGTTAGCTTCACTTACATTATTTGCTGTTATATCGTTACTTACAGCTTGTGGCTCCGAAGGCTTGATCGATGCAACTGCTTCAGGTTTGAGAAGCAGCTGAAACGCTTATCCTGTGTCGAATTATCCTTTATTAACAAAGCTGTCTTTGGTGAAATGCTGAGCACAATCAGCTAACGTTCCCTTTAGCCATGGCTGTTTGCTGCAAGCAAACAAAAAAAGCTACCCACTGATTTCTGGTGGCATCGTCTTTTGGAAGAAAAATAGTTGTTTTTTTCGCGTCCAAAAGTAAACGGACAAGCAGCTTTGGGAGAGATACTGACAAAATTGCACCTCAAATGATCTGCAGCTCTTCTTTTGTATTTCCAAAAGTGTAGACGCTACTAAGGCATAGTATGATCTGCCGTTATTAGTGCCTGCTAGAATAGTTTCTGGTTTGGGCAGGTCCAGCGCAGTGGTTGGCTCTGGCTAGGTCTGTACTAATTGGACGGCACAACCTGACGTCAGGTTTTGCCCAGATCTCGTGAAGATCTCGGGAGGAGCTGTTCAGAGAGGAAATCACGCTGACGAAATCACATTCTTGGATTACGGCAAAACCCCTTTATCTTATGTTTAGAAACTTTTCAGAGGTTGAGCATGGACACCCAACATTATAACATAACTAATATGTATTAAAAGAAGGATCAGCATAATAGGTCCCCTTTAAGCTGCTAACATAAGATGACAAATGACGATGTTTAGGACCCTGCAATCCCTGGCATCAGTGGTCTCGTCTACAACAACGAAAAACTTCTTCCCACAGATCTTCTGTCGCACCGAAGAGATGCGTTGCTCGAACACTCGCGGCAGGTGAATTTGACGAAGGCTGCTCACATTTTCGCATGCATTCGCGTCTTTACATTGACTTTGAATGTAATCTGGACGCGCGAATATTTTGTTTAGCGTTCGGTGGTAACGTGGCTTTACGAACAGCATTTCAGTCAAATTATGCAGATTTCTGCGAAATTCCGCATTTATCAAAAGATTCCGTTTTTATTGGCCAATTCCACGATTCCGTGATCGCGGAAATCATAGGGCCCTAAAATTGCAAAAAAAAAAAGTTCTACTCCCCGATACGGAAATACATAGGCCACAACAGGACGCAGTTAAGCAATACTGCTGCTGCATTTTATTTTGTAAACTTTTAAATTGCCTGCAGCATCATTCGAACATTAAACTAAATATTGAAATTTAATTTAAGGAACAATTTTTCGTAAAATTTAAAGCTGAGCTTTTAAAAATAAAGAAATTATTATTTCAGCAATAATGTACCTCAATGATCACATAAATAGTTTTTCTAGTAAAAAAAAAGACAATTGAATTTGAATGGGAATTTAAATTATGCATAACTTAACATTCACATTAGTAGTACCTAAATATAAAATTTACAGCGTAGCACGCAGAATACATATAACTAAACATTAAAATCTCCCTCATGCTGCAAATTGAATGGAAGAAAAGAAAAGGGGTTTCTTTTAGGGGCTGACAGAACCTTAGAAGTTTGTGTGAGGTGTCTATTAAACAACTGGAACTCATAAAATTAATTGAAGTCAATAGCATTTTCACAGAGCTCACTGATCAGGGCATTTTTAATCAAGGTAACCTTTTCCTCGAATTGCAAATGGTGAAGTTGGAATGACCCAGTAAAAATGAATATACAGCCCCTAGCAAAAATGATGGAATCACCTCACATAAATGATGTTCATCCAGCTTTTTTACTTAATAGCAAGTAAACAAATTGCAGGGGAGAACATTTTAATGTTAAGGAAAAAAATATGGAATCACTTTGTAATTGACATTTCTCAAAGAAACACTAGCACAAATCTGAATATGCAAACTAGTCTGCAGTTAAAAGAGAGTGCTTGCTGACCTTAACGAGGTGTTGGACTTAATTGAGAGGAAGCATGGCACCAACAAGAGGGCTGACAATTGAAACAATGGAAAGGATTATAAAACTGCTCCAAGTTGGAAATTCAACACGGAAAGAAGCTAATGCCACCCTGACACTTGCCCAATTTTTGTCCCCGCAATGCCGCGCAACGCGCCGTGGCTAAGGGTGCCATTTCGGTGGTACGCAGCGGAGCCTTGTTTGCGCCCTGTTCGCGCACTGTACACGCATAAGTTACGCACTGTCTACGCAAGGCGCGGCCATAGTTTGAACTATGCGCGAACAATGCATGAACACTTTGTGAGAAGTTCCTGCCGTGCGCGAATGGTTCGTGACGTGCGTGAACTATGTGTGAGCTGGGTGTGCCATGATCACGTGAACAACTCGTGACAACACCCTTACACGCACGCATTGACCCGCATCGTCGGCAGTGTTCGCGCCGAGTTCATGTGGTGTTCACGCAAGTGGCACGCACATGGCACGAACATTGCGTTCCGAATGCCTGCCGAATTTTTGAACATTTCAAAATTCTCTCTATGACATGGCACGCACCCCCGCACCCTTCACACAATCCTCTCGCTCGTTCCCGAAGACTTGAATCAGTGCCACGACGCATTGCGTGGCATTGCGGGAACAAAAATCGTGCAAGTGTCAGGGTGGCAAAACAATATTGGTTGTTCCCAAGCTGTGACTGAAATGTGGAGCAAGTATCTCCATTAATTTAATTAATAAATAAATTAATTTCCCCATTCATATATGATAAAGGGTTGCATGACAGATAAAGAACCAGGGGAGATGGCAATCATTACCACAACAGTCAATGTTCAGGTGTGCATTGAACTTTCGGACCATTTTTTGATTCCATCAACAGAAAATAGGTTTTGTATTTTGTAGGTTTTGTAAGTAAGAGAAAATTTGTTCGTTTATCGCTTCTTGCATGAGGCCCAGTGAACGTAAAAAAAACAAAAAATACAGAGCACCAAAATCAAAACAGAACAGATTCAAACTCTGACACCGCTGATGGGAAATGCATTCTTGACGAATAAATTTGGGAATCTTTTTTTCCGCTGAGTTTGCAGTATAGAAATGACACTCATAATTTTGTTTTGCCCAAAACAAGAGTCACTAAATGGAGCTTGTTGGCTGTGAGGGATTCTTCATCACTGATTGGCTGCGTGGATATGTCGCAGTTTGCGAAAAAACTGGCTTGGCAGTCATTGCGCTTTGGAATGAAAGATGATGTTCAAGCATCCTAAACACTGGAATATATTGCATGTTGCTAAGGGCTGAACTTGGCATAACTACCGGCCCACCAATGATGATCTTCATGCAGTGGTGGCTCAAAAATTTCGAAAGCAGCGTATATTTCATTTTGCGATGAAACTCTTCTTATATTGCCCATTAGGTACACATTTGTCAATACATTTTGTTTACAGCAAATTACTGCTCCGTATTTATTGCAGTTCTGTACATGCTGTCTCTGAAAATTTTGTTTACAGGATCCTTTTGCCTTTGAGTCAAACTGTTTCTTCAGGGTGGATGAGTTCGGGTTCTTTCTGGCATGGAAAAGTGAAGGAAAGGTAATGTAGCAGGGACTCCACCTTGCCTGCGGGTGTTTTCCGGTTGCAAATTTGCTGTTTGGTTTTAATGGTACGCAAGGTTTTCCTCTGACAGAAAACCTGATTAGAGCTTGCAACTCCAACTGACATGTTTCTTTGATGACCAAATTTGCATACAGCACTTACCAATAACTTAAATTTATTCATGTTTGATGTGAGAATTTCATATGACTACGATGGGTGCCATGCGTCACTTCTCTTATCTGTGTTGTTTTAGGAAGGCCAAGTTTTGGAGAGCTCACTCATCAACTCCATTCGCAGTGCTGTTCTACCCAAGGTGAAATATCACATGAATCCCACTACAGTTTTTTTGCCTAAAATAATAAACAATAATTATCTACAAGTTGGGGATGTATAAAATTTATTCATAAGAAAGTCCCCACAGTTCCAGGGAACTACAACTAACTTTGACCATGCCAGAGATGGGAATTGGTTGCCTTACCTTGAGGTATAGTTGGGTTATTTGGTTGTTTTGCAGATCCTTGTGGACCGTCCATGCTAGTTTTGGTCATAATCATCCATACTGTTGTTTATCGTGTCCATTGAGGTGTATTTTTTGCAATGTGTTTGTACTCATTAGTAGTCTGCGCACTGACAACCCCGGCACTCGCAGATAACTGTCACGCTCATAAATTGTCGTTACAGAAAGACATACTTGAAATGACGTTTCATGAGAGTGTGCCTGAGCCTGGTCTCTGTTGTTTCTGCAGGACCCAAAGCTCCTGACGTACTTGGAGGCTCCGGGACAAGCAGAGAGTGACCTGGAGAACAGAATGATCTGCATCTGCAGTGGAACTGACCTCGTCAACCTGAGCTTTATGTACCTGCTGGCTGACAGTAGTGGCACTGCCAAGGTAATGAGCCCTCTTTTTATAGCACTAAGCAGTAGCAGGAAGTTGGTCTTCTCCCCAGCATTCCATTTTTTGGAGACAAGCAGGAAGTAAAGATAAGATAGTCGTCACATAGATATTATTTCACTGGCTTTTGTTGTCACTGTTGTCATTCTACCTATTTTATAATCTGGAAAAGAGACAGGAATTTACAACCCCAATTCCGAAATAGTTGGGACGAAGTGTAAATTTAGAATAAAATCAAAATGCAATGAGTTTCCGATCACATGAGCCAAAATGTTATTTACAGTAGAACATAGATAACATTTCAAATGTTAAAACTGAGACATTTTGCATTTTTATCCACAAAATGAGCTTATTTCAAATTTTTTGGCTGCAACAGGTCTCAAAAAAGTTGGGACACAGGCCAAAAAGGGCTGAAAAAGCAATTAATATATAAGAGAATCAGCTGAAAGAACATTAAGCAAGTAATTAAGTTAACTGGCATCAGGTGTGTAACATGATTGGCTATAAGAGGGATGTCTTAGAGAAGCTGAGTCTCTCAGAAGTAAAGATGGCCAGAGGCTCTCCAACCGGTGAAGGCTTGCGTAAAAAAATTGAGGAATACTTTAAAAGCAATGTTCCTCAACGTCAAATTGCAAAGGCTTTGAAGGTCTCATCATCCACAATGCATAACATCATCAAAAGATTCAGAGAAACTGGAAGAATCTCTGTGCTTACGGGACAAGGCTGAAGACCTTTACTGGATGCCCGTGATCTTCGGGCCCTCAGATGCCACTGCATCACTCACCGGCATGATTCTGTCATTGAGATTACTACGTGGGCCCAGGAATACTTCAAGAAGCCACTGTCTGTAAACACAGTCTGCCATGCCATCCACAGATGCCACCTAAAACTCTATCATGCAAAAAGGAAGCCATTGTTGAGCATGATCCAGAAGTGCTGCCGTGGTCTGTGGGCCAAGGCTCATTTAAAATGGACTGTAGCAAAGTGGCAAAGTGTCCTGTGGTCAGACGAGTCCAAATTTGACATTCTTGTTGGAAATCATGGGCGTCGTGTCCTCCGGGCTAAAGAGGAGATAGACCACCCCTCCTGTTATCAGCGTTCAGTTCAAAAGCCAGCATGTCTAATGGTATGGGGATGTGCATATGGTGTGGGACACATGCATGTTTTAAAAAACACCATGAATGCTGAAAGGTATATAAAGGTTTTAGAGCAACATATGCTCCCCTCCAGATGACATCTCCTCCAGGGAAAGCCTTGTGTATTTCAGCAGGACAATGCAAACCACATACTGCAGTTATTACAACAGCATGGCTTCGTAGTAGAAGAGTCCATGTTGTTATGTATGAGTATTTTGTGTACAGCACTGTATATCATTTGTAAATGGAGATTTTTTTAGACACTATTTAAATGCCCATTATGACTGGTCAGCGATTTGTTTATTTTGGTTATCATTTGGCACCCTCTGGTGGTATGACTGTAGAAAAACATGATCTGATGCAATACCACTTCTTTGTGAAGAAATAGACTAGTGCTTTCTAAAAGCTTCTGGCATCTGCCTGGAGGGGGCGGGATTACCCAGGAATCCTGTAGATCTTTCCAGAATGTTGCTAGTCTATATAAATGCTGTGATTTTGGTCAGCAGAGGCAGAGTTTTTGTTTTGGCAACAGAGTTACATAGTGGCATTAGAGTGTTATTATAAGATTAAACAGTGGATTATTTGTAAAAGTTTTTTTCTAATCAGTGAAGAATAAATTTGTTTAAGTTGTCAGTGCTGGTTTTCTTTGTTGTGATTTTTAAGTCATAACAATGTACTGAACTGGCCTGCCTGCAGTCCTGATCTTTCACCGATTGAGAGCATTTGGCGCATAATTAAACGAAAAGTCCATCAAAGGAGACCCAAAACTCTCCAGCAGCTGGATGCCTGTATTAAACAAGAATGGGATCAAATTCCAATGGCTAAACTCAAGAAACTTGTCTCCTCAATGCCCAGACGCCTCCACTCTGCGTTAAAAAGAAGAGGGGATGCTACGCCACGGTAAACAGGCCCCTGTCCCAACTTTTTTGAGACCTGTAGCAGCCATCAAATTTGAAATGAGCTCATTTTGTGGATAAAATTGTAAAATTTCTCAGTTTCAACATTTGCTATGTTATCTCTGTTCTATTGTGAATAAAATACTGGCTGGTGTGATTTGAAAGTCATTGCGTTTTGATTTTATTCACAGTTTCCACTTTGTCCCAATTATTTCGGAATTGGGGTTGTAGTTTTCACTCTGTTCTGCAGAATTGGAACAGAATTCAAGAATCAGTGCTCAATTTGCCGTGTTGAGCAGGGTTGTTAATGAAATAATGATAACACTTAAACCAATGGCTCAATTTGAATTAATCGTTGTTTTGCTGAATATTTGGGTGTATTTCGTCTGACGTATGGATGGATCACAGTCCCTCTTAATTATGTTGAACCAAAACTGTACTTCGTCTTTTTTTACATACTCTAGGAGATAATCTCATAGTTTGTCGAACTTCAGGCGTTTCATAACTAGAGCAAGGCCTTGTTTAGACTGCTGACAAATCAGATTTCTTTCTTAAATGTGATATTTGAGACAAACTATCCCTATTATTACTTGCTGGTAATCAGATTGTTTTCGTGCACAGACATCGCCGACCTATTTGCTTGGTTTGTTGTGATATCTACATTTGCACTGGTCCATACACGGGTGATTGATTCCCTATATTTCATTTTTACACTTTTTCACGTTTACCACTGAGTTACATCACCTTTCCTTTTAACAACACTCAATAAGCGTTTGGGAACTGAGGACACTAATTGTAGAAGCTTTGTAGGTGGAATTCTTTCCCATTCTTGCTTGATGTATGACTTCAGTTGCTCAACAGTCCAGGGTCTCTGTTGTCGTATTTTGCGCTTCATAATGCGCCACACATTTTCAACGGGAGACAGGTCTAGACTGCAGGCAGGCCAGTCTATTACCCGCACTCTTTTATAACGAAGCCACGCTGTTGTAACACGTGCAGAATGTGGCTTGGCATTGTTTTGCTGAAACAAGCAGGGACGTCCCTGAAAAAGACGTTGCTTGGATGGCAGCATATGTTGCTCCAAAACCTGTATGTACCTTTCAGCATTAATGGTGCCTTCACAGATGTGCAAGTTACCCATGCCATGGGCACTAACACATCCCTACACCATCATAGATGCTGGCTTTTGAACTTTGCACCGATAACAGTCTGGATGGTCCTTTTCCTCTTTAGCCTGGAGGACACAACGATAATGATTTCCAAAAACAATTTGAAATGTGGACTCGTCAGCCCACAACACACTTTTTAACTTTGCGTCAGTCCATCTCAGATGAGCACGGGCCCAGAGAAGCCGGTGGCATTTCTGGGTGTTGTTGATATATGGCTTTCGCATGGTAAAATTTTAACTTGCACTCGTAGATGTAGCGACGAACTGTGTTAACTGACAATGGTTTTCCAAAGTGTTCCCGAGCCCACATGGTAAAATCCTTCACAGAATGATGTCAGTTTTTAATGCCGTGCTGCCTGAGGGACCGAAGGTCATGGGCATTCAATGTTGGTTTTCGGCCTTGCTGCTTACGTGTAGAGATTTCTCTGGATTCTCTGAATCTTTTGATGATATTATAGACTGTAGATGATGAAATCCCTAAATTCCTTGCAATTGCACGTTGAAAGACGTTCTAAAACTGCTGGACTATTTGCTCACGCAGTTGTTCACAAAGTGGTGAACCTTGCCCCATCCTTGCTTGTGAACGACCGAGCCTTCCGGGGATGCTCCTTCTATACCTAATCATGACACTCACCTGTTTCCAATTAACCTGTTCACCTGTGGAATGTTCCAAACAGGTGTTTTTTGAGCATTCCTCAACTTTCCCAACCTTTTATTGCCCCCGTCCCAGGTTTTTTGGAACGTGTTGCAGGCATCAAAATCAAAATGAGTAAATGTTTCCAAAAAAAACAATAACATATTTCAGTTTGAACATTAAATGTCTTGTCTTTGTAATGTACTCAATTGAATATAGGTCAAAAAGGATTTGCAAACCACTGTATTCTGTTTTTATTCACGTTTTACACAACATCCCAACTTCATTGGAATTGGGGTATGTCGTTGCAAAGATAGCTCCCTACTTCTAGCTGTTTCCACTTGGCAGCAATATTGGATGGCTAGAACATTTCAGTGCTATCTGAGCCAATGCTTAGCTGTATTGTCTGTAAGTGAAAATTATCAACGTTTGCTTTTCCACAACTGCCGTGTCTAACGTTGATTACCTCAGCCAATGCATGACTAGCAGACATTTTGACTGTAAGTGTAGTGGCATTGGTTGGAATCTCGTTGTATATTTCCTGTGAAACACGTGGGTCAACGGCAATGCTCTGGTCATGGACAGACATTAAAAAATTGTGTTGTACTCCTTTTGCAGATAGGATGATTTTCTGTTCTCGATTGAAAATATTTCCTCCGCTTGCGTCAGCATGTCTGTAACTTTATGATGTTTACATTCTCTCTCCAGGGATATTTAGGTAAACCCAAAAGTAATGAAATGTTTTAGTGTAAGTGAAATTTCTCAGTTTAGCAATGTGAAATTATGGGAGGTGAGGATAAACAGTATGTCACCTCAATTCGGCGCCCTCCGGCTGCCTTGTCAAGGTGAAACTGTGCCAGTGACATAAAGTATAATCTGTAAGTTTTTATACAGTTAGAGTGGATTGTAAGGATCGCAATACCTACATGGGTCAAGCAGTGTGGATTTACCTTGACCGACCGCTTTAGTAGGTTCACCTATGCATGCAAATAGCTGTTTACCCCGAACAGTAAATTATATAAAGAATGCTGGCATGGTGAATTGGTTTAATTTTTTGCCTGAAAAAGCTTTACCGTGGGCCAGTTACATGATCTAACTGACTTTGACCATGCATGATTGTTGTTGCCATACGTGGTGGATCCAGGATCAGAGAAACAGCTGCCACCCTGGGATTTCCACATACTGCAGTCTCTAGTTCTCAAAAGCCACATTTCCACAAATTATTTTAATTGTATGATCCGTAGCACTTGTATTTTACCTGTATGGATCAGTACGTAAACCCTAGGTCTGGTTTGCTTTTCCACCGAGGACGGTACGCTAAAATGTTGGAGGGGTTGTCAGTGGTAATAGGCATGTCAACCACTCCTCATAATTCAGCTGCCGTGACAGTTCTTTCTTGACCAGTCAACAGACTGCAGTGTTTCTTGCTCCACCTTGTAGTGTCAGATCTGGGGGGAATCCTAGGGGTAACCAGAGGGGTAACAGAGGGGGAACGAAAAAACTGGACGGACTGGAGCAGTTCTTTTGGCACCATCGATAACTTTTGGCTATGGAAATGCAAAAATGACCATTCTAATGTGTAAGGAACTGAATGGATCTAAACCAGTCTGCTTGGTGGAGACGAGGCTAAAGAGTGGTGTGAAAAACAAAAAATATTTAGTGAGTGGCACCTGGCTAATGAGACATGAGGGGATAACAGGCAGACATGATCAAGCTTCCAGAACGGTCGCAAGTGTTGAAATTATAGCTGTTGATTACAACATTGATATGAAGGAAAGCATCTTTAAACGCACAACCAAGATCATTTTGAAGCATTTGGGCAACAAAAGTAGTAGACCTTGCCAGGTTGCACACCTGTCGACTAAGAAGACGAAGATGAGACTACATTGGGAATGTGATTTCCAAAACTGAATGATTAGTGGTTTGAACACTGTTGCCTGTCCTGATAGACCTGTTTCTTATGATGAAGAATCCCCGCGCATCTACCTGAGGAGGCTTTGATCCTCAAATTCTGTGTTAAATTCTGATGGTGGGGTTAGAATTTGTTGTAAACAGCATGTGATACAGCATGTGTGTCAATAGCGCATGCGATTTTAGTATTCAAATTGTGTTGGGAACATCTTTTGGGCACGTGATGTTCAGGCGTATTTTTGGCAGTCCCTCTGAAAATAAAAGCACGATACAATTAAGATTGAATCAAATTTAGTTTGGCCATTTTTCAGCGACAAAGAATATATAATTACAAAAGCATACCTAAGCATCCTTGCTGACCATTGTCAAAAACTCCGATAGAGCACTGTTAGGTAAATATAGGTGGAATGGGAGGTTCACAGCATGAATACATGACTGTCACTTGCAGTTATGCAAAAACAGTGTTCTCTTGAAGTCAAAATCCCTGCCATGCAGAATCCATACTGTCTTGAAGCTATCTTGTATCTATCTAACTAGATATGCTTGTCAAATAAAGGGGTTGGTGAATTTCAATGTCAAAAGATCATTGCTGACTGGCTTAACTTTAACCTCATATTTCTTCAATCCAGTGTGATGTCACTCACACTGAAACAGAAAAAATCCAGTCATTGTCCAAATACATTCAGCCTGTTGTGTACATCATTGACAGGTCTGCAGCTGTTCTCCTGTGACACCCTCATGTCTGATTCCCCACCCTCAAGTTTTCATTTGTCTTCGAGGGACAAAGAGGGTCATGTCATGGCTTTATTCTGAGCCTCTTGTCCTCAAAATGGAATATCCTGACTGCTCTTTTCTTTTTCCTGTGGTTTGTAAAGGAAGAAGTTGCTATGTATTTCTATGAAACACTGGGTCCAAAAGACTCTTTCTGGATGTGATAAGAAGTAAAACTTCCTGCTGATAGAATACAGTGGACGGTGAACTGCAATGAATACATAATTTTATCCTACTCTGTTCAAATTGTTAAACAGACCAAAGCTGCACTTGAAGGATCTTTATTTTTTCAGTTAATTCTTGTGTTAATCCCTCATAATTTGCTCTTAAAAGCTTAAATGATTGTGATAATTCAACTCTCTCACCACAGTCACCAGCTGTAGCAACAAGCTTGGTAAAGATAGCATGCTTCCACGCGGTAGTCCTGACTGCTGACAAACTATTTGTTCATTGCACATACAACAACTAAGAATTATGGCTCAAGTAAAGGCTTGTCCTCCCTGTTCTATAAAATATGTAGCTTTTATTCCAGATAACAAGATTGTAATCGCTGCTACAGATTTTAGATGCAATTACTTGATTCTGTCCAGGGTTTATAGGCCTCTTGGTTAATAACATTGGAGCACAAGCTCTAAATCACTAAAAAGATGGATTTATTTATGGTTTCTGTGGATCTAGCAACTGTCTTCTGCTGTTTGCATTGCACTCCCAGAAGTGTTTTATCTCCTGTTTGTTATCAGAAATGGATGGAGGGCCTGAAGTCTTTGATTCACAACTTCAGGGCAAACAATGTGTGTCCAATGACCTGCCTGAATAAACAGTAAGTACTGGAGTAGTCCTATTAGACTGAACTATTGCGTCTTTACATTGTGTGTTAGAAAATTGCAACAAGGGGTTCAGAGTCCATAGAATGTCAATGTCCATAGAATGCTACCATCGTGGGTTGAAGATATATTACTCCCTCAATCAGATGGCATTGTAACTCTTGTAAAAGTATGATGAAGACATAAGATTTGCTAGTCATATTTCTTGCTTTCTTTTAACAAGTTAGCACAGCACTAAAAACCAGTTATGTTAATTTTTCCCTTCATCTGTAACTCTTCTTCCTTGCAGTTGGATCAAACTGTCATTTTTGACCAATGTAAATGGAAAGATTCCCGTCAGAAGGTAAGGTTTCTTTTGTCTAAGTCTCTCTGGCAGACACAGTAAAGTGAATCACCATCTTAGTTCAGTTGCAAGGAGCACTGCCTGGAACCACTGTCTTTTGGGAAATTGGATCTGATCCCAATCATGACAATGAAAATGTTACTTTACGGCTGTTGAGCTCATTTTCTGGACCGCAAAATAAAGAAGTGGTGTCTTATTCAGGTCATGGGGGATTGGTGGATAGTAGTGTTGAGGTATTGAGAGAGGTGAGTTTTGTGCTTTCAGAATTGAGATAAAGCGCAACCTTAGTTCCAGAAGAATTGAGTCTATCTAAAAACAGAAAGCAGTAATTTGCAAATTCATTTTAAAACATTTTCAATTGAAATAAGTACAAAGATAAACCAAGCAGTGTTTCAAGACATCAACTTTGTTTCAAGATATCAACTTTGTTGTTTTTAGAAAATAATCGCTATTTTAAAATTACTACTCATTTCTCAGTAGTCATTTTGGAAGTGAGGACACTAAACATCAAGGGCATAGGTTTAATTTGAGAGTTGGCAGGGACATGTAATGTGAGCACGCACAGCGCGTGCACTGTAAGAAAATTGATTATTTTAGTTTTTTCTTTGATTTTTTTTTTTTTTAACAGTGCAAAGCCAGTTGCCTCTATAATATTCATAGATAGATGCCATATTCATAAACTTATTTATTTTTATTTTGTATCCAAATATGTTTGATTTGATTTTTGAACACAAGATTAAAATAGTTATTTACATTATGAACTTCAACTATGAAGCTTAAAAATATCAAACAATCAATGAAACTTTTCACAATTTGTGAGTACATTAAAGGAGCAATATGTAAGTTTGTGGCCAAAACTGGTAGTGCAATCACATTCAAAATAGTGCAGAGCGCAGTATCCCCTCCTCCTCTCCCCCAGACGAGAGGTTGCCAGCTAAGTTGCCGGATCCAGCAAGAACGTCTATTACACGGAGCTACCATGGCTACGTTTCAATATCACCAATGATTTGCTCTCACAGGGTTGTGTTCAGTTCAGTTCAGTTCAGTTCAGAAAAGATCGAGACTAATGACTAACTAGCTTTAGCAATGGTCATATTGGTCAACTTACTCGTCACTCTTCTGTGTGGATAGCCCACTAAAGTCCATACTGTAATATGCATAAAGAATGAATGAGGACTCATTTCACCAATGTACTGTCTCAATTACATTTCTTATTGCCGTAATGGCTGTGCTAATGTTGGAACGGTTTCCACAGCGTCTCAGCATAAAGCCAGAGAAACGGACTATTAATGCATTGCTAATGTTAGCAATGAAGAGCCACGGTTTTTATTTCTCAAACAATTTGTTACCTAGTCAATTCGATGACCCACCTGCATACGCACTAACGTCCCATGAACGAACATACATAACGTTATTCGACTGTAGAGAATATTTGAAATGTCCGTGCCTACAATAAATTGAATTAAGTTGGCCAAACTTTGCTGAATCTCACCTGCCCAGGAGAAAATTAGCAATTTCAGCGTCAGTCTTCAAATTCTTCTCTGCTTTCAGCCGTCTCCATCTTTCAAAGGCATGTCCTATACAGATCCTTGTTTTGTTTCTGACTTTGTCACGACGTATTTCAGAATCATAACGAGGCCTTTTAGGTTTAGTAACGTCAGACATTTGTGCTCTGAAACGCTGGTAGCTGCAGCTCAGTGGTAACTGGCAACCTGGATGCCGAAATGCTACTGGCTTCATGATTGGGAGATAGGTGGAGGGTGGCACAATAGGCCAAAACACAAAATGATAACATCAACATTAGTTGTGGGCTGCAACTTCACTTTTGTAATGAGAATATTCTGGCTGGACTACTGTTGTCAGTGATATAAGTATTTGAAATTAACATCATTCCTTAATGTCTGGTGATATATCAGGGCCATTTCATGATTAATCAACATACATTTCTTACATATTGCTCCTTTAATTACATGATTGTATGTTGTATTACTAGTGAACGTTACAATCATTATACAGTAATTTATTAGCTAGCCAATGTTGGATAGCTCATTTGCTAGCTAGTCATCTACAGTAGCTAAGGTCTGATGCCAGCAACGCAATTAGTGGCTGTAAAAATCAGACTTGGACATGCCTAGCTCGGTTTCTGCATTGCCCAGTGTCCCACATAGTTCCTACGTAAGTTAGATAACAGCTTGAACACAAAGAATATTTTGAAGAAGAATCAATATTAGGTATTTTTGGCCCATTCCATTTTAATAGCAGAGCAAAACTCTATTTTTTCATCATTTAACGCATTCTTGTTAACACTATCCATACTGTCAGTAGACTGTGGGCAGCCTACCACAGAGATAGCCCAAGCCTCATACTGCAGGTAGTTTGTAGGCTGCATACCAGAGCATATTCGGGCTGCTCAGGGGACTGGGGCTGCCATAGGTATTAGTCTTTATATTGGCAAAGTTCTTCGTTTGATAGTCCCTGTGACATGCCTTCTGATTGGTTGATTTGTCATTCTTTAACAGGATTACCCCAATATGAACCAGTCGTAAGTTGTTTGACATAGGGCTGGGTGATTAACTGAATCGCAAGTATTTTAAGCCCAATTAAAGTAAGTGCCACTATGAGGCAGACAGACTAGCTTGCTTATTACCTTTTCTATGACACATACCTAATGCGGTGTTGAACGAACAGCAGAGGCCATTTGAAATGCTGCCAGGAAGAAAACTGTGATTTGAAGTCCACTAATTACCAGCGAGGTTAGACAGCCTCCATCGCCTTGGCATAATTAGCTTACCTTAAATCAATTCCCGTGTACTTTGCCTGACTCGCAGTCAAGCCATTTATTCAGCTAACTGACTAGTCAAAACCAAAATGTGGTCTATAATGATAAGGAGGAGATAATGAGAAGCAGACAGACCTAACCAGGCTACCAGGGAAAAGATCACCAGAAAAAGACAGAAAAAAAGGGAGTTAGGCACTGCATAAAACTACTGCATATTGATAAAAATTTTGTCCTGTGTCATGTGCCAAGTAACAATTCAGGAGGAATTGGTTGAGAAACAGTCAACATCCCTCCATCCACTTATTGCAGCACAGAGGCCCTACACTTACTCCAGGCTGTAAGATCACCTGGGTTTTCTTAACACGAGCCACCACAAGTACCATGTGGACCTCCCCGGTGACTAAGGCTGTAGCAAGCCCCACTGGCACCGTTAATGCATGCTCAGTGCCACCGGTTCCACATGGATTTACTTAACACTGGCTTCCAAAACCATGTGAACCTACTGTGAAACTAGGTTGTAGTCAGTCCCACCAGAACCATATAAATAACTAATGATAAATTAATTATTCATAGGCTTGACTCAAAAGGTACGTTTTCAGCCTGCTCTTAAAGACAGAGAGTGTGTCTGAAGCCTGAATTTGTCTCGGGAGATTGTTTCATAAAATTGGCGCTTTGTAGGAGAATGCTTTGCCTCCAATTGTAACTCTCGATATTGTTGGAATTTTTGAGAATTCAGCACCTTGTGAATTAAGTCATTTTGGCGGGGAGTAAGGAATGAGAAGACTGCAAAGATATTCTGGGGCCAAGTCATTTAAAGCTTTGTAAGTTGGTCGTAGTATTTTGTACTCAATTCTAAATTTTACAGGCAGCCAGTGAAGATCCTTGAGCACTGGGCTAATGTGATCGTATTTGTTAGTCCTAGTCAGAACCCTATTGGCAGCATTTGGCATTCGACGTTTCAGGGCAGAGCTAATGCAACCAGATAGTAAGACGTTACAATAGTCCTGCCGAGAAGACACGAATGCGCAAACCATTTTTTCAGCGTCCCGAATGGTCAAAATTGTTCTGAATTTAGATATGTTTCTAAGATGGAAAGAAGCCATTTGTATAATGTTGTTGATATGAGCCTGGAGAGAGAGTTCTGAATCAAGAATGACACCAAAGTTTTTAGCTACGGCTTTGGCAGAAATTGAGAGGCCATCTAAGTTGAGAGAAAACTTAATGAATGAGTCTCCAAGAGATTTGGGACCTAATGCAAATATTTCAGTCTAATCTGGTTTTAGTGAAAGAAAATTTTGCATCATCCATGCTTTAACCCATTTAAACCGGGACAGCATGTGCGCATTTTAAGAACGTGTCGTTGCCAACACAGATATGCGCGTAATTTTGAAAGTACCGCAATTACTGTAAGTTTTGCGCAATAGAAAAAAATTCCAACTGTTCCTGAAAGCTGAGAAGCTGTGCTTCAGCCCAAATACAGGTTACTACGGTAAACATGGCAGCATGATTCTCTGCTGGGATTTTTGCATTAGGCCTTAAAGGGTTAACAGCTTAAAGGCACATCTAATCTAGTTACCTGATCATTTTCACTCGGCTTAAAAGATATATAGAGCTGCTTGTTGTCTGCATAGCAATGGTATTTCACGTCATGTCTACTTATGATATTTCCTAGGGGAGGCATGAATAGAGATAAAAGCAAAGGGCCCAGAACAGATCCTTGAGGTATTCCAAAGTTTACCTTGGAATACTCTTAAGATTTGTTATTTACCCGAATGAACTGAGATCTATCAGACAGATAAGGCTTAAACCACGAAAGGGTAAGTCCAGAAATACCAACTGATTTTTCTAGCCTATGATGAAGAATATGGTGGTCTACGGTATCAAAAGCAGTACTTAAATCAAGAAGGACGAAAACAGAGATTCAGCCACTATCCATGGAGAGAAGTAGAGCAAAAGCTCCAGCACAGGTTTTATGCAACTATTAACGTCCTAGTGGAATCCTAGAGACCGCTTCTGTAACATGCATTGAAAAGGTGTTATGTTTGAACAATACAAAGCAGTGCAAGATAACACAAAAATAAAACAGAAAATAAAATATAAATGAATATTAAAGTTTGAGTGCAGGTTTAACTCAACTATTTATTTCTGCAAATATTTCCTGAGTGCATCTGAACAGTTAAGAGCAGGTTAGGCTGCTAGGTTAGTGAGAAAGAAAATGCCTCATAACATTGTGATCAATGTACAACAATGCTATTGAAAATACATTCCCCTACCAATCAGTCTGAGCAACTGTTGCTAATCAGGAGAGGAATCGGTAATTCCAAAACAAAACTCTTTTGCTTCATTGACAAAATTTCCCCTGGTCAGAAACCATTACAATAATTCCCCCAAGTAAAAATTAAGCCCTTGGCTAGCATACGCATCCATCTTTCAGAAGTAGCAGATCACTGGCTGTCTGTGTGAACTAGGAGAATTTGATTTTCTTGTTATATTGGAGTGAGGGCTGATATAGGCAAGAATACTTATTGTTCAGTTAGATCGGCACAATATCCAGTGGGTGCACTTACTTTGTTCCTGAAGGGCTACGGTACAATCTACAGCTCTTCATCATGAATAAAAAAGCTATTTATAGGGCAAATCACAAAGATGCGCAGCAACAACCTCAATGTCAAAGTTGATTTAGTGGCGTTTCTCCAAGCTTGCTTGTTTTTCAGATTGAAAACTATGATAGGTTTTTATTTCTGGACGACTAACAAGATGAAGATCATCAATTTCAATACTTTTTGACAAACCTGAACAATGCTATACAAGTGAATTCATGAGACTGCATAGTTAGGCTGAGAGTTATGATCTTCGCTATCATAAGTCCATTGCAGAAGCCACTTGTAAGTCGCGATGCATGAAAGTGTTGGCTAAATAAAATGTGATGTAATGTCGGTTCCTAATGCTATGCCTTCTGAGGGCTTGAGGGTCACACGCATCCAGTGCTGGTACTTGGCCTAGTCTTCCATGCTCCAAGATTGCTCCAGTTTTTCTGGATTCTCAGAATTTTTTCACTATGCAATGAAATCAAGCTTTGCAATAGTTCAGTCAGGCACGAGAGTCAGGCTGTTCAAAAGCTCGTTTCTATCCAATCATCCTTGACTTCTCCCACCCAAATGGCGAGTTTTTATAACCAAGGCAGCGTTCATTCATTTCTCTAGCTCTGTGCCCTCTGCAATGCTCCTATTCCCATTTACTAAAAAATCTGCTCATATCCCCCACCTCCCCAGCCTCCTCCTTTAGAAATAATATTGTTCATTACAAGCAGCATATGTTCATATCAGGTTCAATAATTTATACTTTAACGAGATTTAAAACAATCTCTGGCTCTGCTACGGGGGTTTGGCATCACAGGCACTGCCCGAGTCATGCCTGGTCAGATTGTTCCAGAGCATCACTCGAGCGGAGTCAAACTCAAATGCATGTTGTCCTGTTATAAATGGTTAAATCTTACGAAAGTGTCTTGACAGAGATGATGAGATCTCTAAACTCTGTGCAATTGCACATTGAGAAGTGTTGTTATTAAACTGTTTCACTATTTGTTCACACAACTTTTGGCAAAGTGGCTAACCTCGTACCATCAACTGTTACCTATTTGCCTGCTTACTTTAGGAATGTTCCAACCTGGTATTTATTTGAAGATTCCACAACTTTTTCAGTCTTTCCATTCCCCGCTCCCAATTATTTTGGAACATGCTGCAGGAATTTGTGCATATTTATACAAATTAACACACTTGATTGGGAGAAATGTTAAATACTTTTACCCACTGAATGTGGGTAAAAGAGAATTTAAAAATCTCATAAATCTGTTTTATTCACATTTTATTTACTGTCGTAATTCTTTTGGAGTTGAGGTTGTAGATTGTTCCAAAAAATGAAATAAATAATCTTGACTTTGCACAGCCGTGAAATTATATGACGCTCAAGGTCGCTGATGCCCAAGGTCAGCATTAAAATGAGACTGATTAACTGCCAAGCTGATTTGTGACTGCTCTCGTCTGGCTACAATTATAAAGTGAAGAAAAACGCAGTATGTGGTGCTGAGCTTACAGTTTGAATCCAAACCGCTGAACCTGGGGTACACTGTTAATGTTGTTTTAATTTAATGTTGATGGGAGGTTAATTCGATGCGCTGTCTTCTCTCCTGTAGCATAACCAGGACGTTTGCTTCCGGGAAAACAGAGAAGGGGATCTTCCAGGCACTCAAGGACTTGGGTCTGCCAAGTGGAAAGGTGAACTCACCAGTGAATCTGTCTCCCTGTCTTCATTAGTCTATGAATGTGACCCTGATGATCCTATACGTATGTGACTCTGGCTTTCTGACCTTGTTGTTAACAGTGGAATAAATGGTGATAAACAGGAATTGACAATGGTAATATCTGACAATCTGCAGTGTCAAGGGTGCTCAATTTAGGTTTGTCTTGTTTGTGCTTCTTGTTTACAGAACGATGAAATCGAACACTCCGCCTTCACCTTTGACAAGTTTTATGCTCTCACCCAGAAGATTTGCCCACGAACCGACATAGAGGAACTGTTCCGAAAACTGTGAGTTTGTCATCCCATCTGGTGCATGCTAATCTTCATTCAGATACTAACCTGACCAAAATTTAATGAGTTGACGCTTGTGAAACGCAGTTCACTGCTCTCCTTTGTAAATCTGTCAGAGGAACATTGAATATCAATCGACAGATATTCAGTGCTAAAGCGTACTTAGTTGGTAGCTTGTGCTCTCGGGTCAGTCTTTGTGATATATGCTACATTTTATGCTTCTGAGTAGCACCTTTTCCCTGCATTGTATTACCTGTTCTGGGCTGTGTCGATATGATTTTATTTTTGGGATGGACTCAGTGAAGTGGCTTACAGGCCTACAATCATACTGCATGTTTCATTTACATTTAGCTATTGCTGCTGACTGCTTGCTTAGGACTTTGAAATTAAGCTCAATTATTTATTGTAAAAAATGTCTCTGTGCTACCTCTCAAAATGATGAATATTTTTTCCATTTTCTCTTTTTTTTCAGTAATGGAGATAAAAGTGATTATTTAAATGCAGACCAGTTAGTCAACTTTCTGAATGACGTAAGTAGGTTTTTTTTGCTCTTTAACTTTAATCATCAGGTTTTTGTGATTGAAATTTCCTTATACAACAATCCACAGCCCACCCTGGAGCGCGTGCGCACACACACACACGCACACACACACACACACACACACACACACACACACACACACACACACACACTCCCTTCCCTCCATACATCATTAGTATCCATAACAACCTCACGAGGGCAGAACATTTGCTGCTTTGTGTGCTGTGGAGCTTGGTGTTCTTCCTGTCAGAACGAGTCTTCGGCTGGATTTACGTGTGTGAGGCAGGCAGTGTTTGCAATCATGCACTGTGATGAAATTCTTTGTTATATTACACTATCTGTTTTCTTCAGTTTCTCCTAACCTAAGAATGTGTTTGGTGTTGCTTTTGTTTGGTGTGCTCCTGCTCTGTGTGTTTTTATTTTTTGTTCAGTCTATGCACGTTTTGCTTTGGCTGTGCAAAGGCGTGCGGTTTTGTCCGTTTTAAAGTTGTCCGTGTTCTTTGGCAGAACCAACGAGATCCTCGTTTGAATGAGATCCTGTTTCCATTTTATGACCCTAAAAGAGCACTGCGTATCATCGAGACTTATGAGCTGGACCCAGATCTCAGAAGAAAAGGTGTGTTTGTGTCTTTGTCTGGCCCAAGGAAACAAAGATCACAACCATTGGTGGTGCAAAACGAATACCATAACGAATCTTTGGTCATTATTTTGGTTTGGCATTTGCTAAAAGGTTTTGTATAGACTGAAAAACTTTGTTCAGCAGTCCCCGACAACATCAAATGTGTAATGCCCTGCTCAGTAGTTAAATGTTCAACAAATTACTCCGCTTTTCATTTTAGCTTCAGAAAAAATTCGACTTTAGTTTTAAAATAAGGAAGTAAATTTGAATTAATTCTCTGAATTTTACAGTCAGTCATATTGTATATTTTATATGGTACAAGCTGTTATTCAAGGTAGCTGCTGTCTGATTATTCCCAATCCCCCTCCCTTCTTGCTTGTGCTGTTCATCAGTCTTAAGTCTCTTACATGGAGGGAGAAGTTATATTTTACCACTAGTTTTAGGACCACTTGTACAACCCCAATTCCGAAATAGTTGGGACAAAGTGGAAATTGTGAATAAAATCAAAACGCAATGACTTTCAAATCACACCAGCCAGTAGTTTATTCACAAAAGAACAGAGATAACATAGCAAATGTTGACACTGAGAAATTTTACAATTTTATCCACAAAATAAGCTCATTTCAAATTTGATGGCTGCAACAGGTCTCAAAAAAGTTGGGAAGGGGCCTGTTTACCATGGTGTGGCATCCCCTCTTCTTTTTAACACAGAGTGGAGGCATCTGGGCATTGAGGAGACAAGTTTCTTGAGTTTAGCCATTGGAATTTGATCCCACTCTTGTTAAGTAAAAGCTTCCAGCTGCTGGAGAGTTTTGGGTCTCCTTTGATGGACTTTTCGTTTAATTATAAATGGTAAATGGTAAATGGACTGCATTTATATAGCGCTTTCTAGTCATATGACATGACCCCAAAGCACTTTACATTTATGCCTCACATTCATCCTGATGGCGGAGGCTGCAATGCGAGGCGCCACCCTGCACATCAGGAGCAATTATGTGCCAAATGTTCTCAATCGGTGAAAGATCAGGACTGCAGGCAGGCCAGTTCAGCACACCGACTCTCTCCAAGCCATGCTGTTGTAATAGCTGCAGTATGTGGTTTTGCATTGTCCTACTGAAATACACAAGGTCTTCCCTGGAATAGATGTTGTCTGGAGGGGAGCATATGTTGCTCTAAAACTTTTATATACCTTTCAGCATTCATGGTGCTTTTTTAAACATGCAAGTGTCCCACACCACATGCACTAATGCATCCCCATACCATCAGAGATGCAGGCTTTTGAACTGAACGCTGATAACAGGAGGGGTGGTCTTTCTCCTCTTTAGCCCGGAGGGCAGGACGGCCATGATTTCTAACAAGAATGTCAAATTTGGACTCGTATGACCACAGGACACTTTGCCACTTTGCTACAGTCCATTTTAAATGAGCTTTGGCCCACAGAACACGGCGGCGCTTCTGGATCATGCTCCTTTTGCAAGATAGACTTTTAGGTGGCATCTGTGGATGGCACGGCGGACTGTTTTTAAAGACAGTGGTTTCTTGAAGTATTCCTGGGCCCATTTAGTAATGTCAATGATAGAATCATGCTGGTGAGTGATGCAGTGGCATCTGAAGGCCCGAAGATCACTGCATCCAGTAAAGGTCTTCGGCCTTGTCCCTTACGCACAGAGATTTTTCCAGTTTCTCTGAATCTTTTGATGATGTTATGCACTGTCGATGATGAGACCTTCAAAGCCTTTTACAATTTGACGTTGAGGAACATTATTTTTAAAGTATTCCACAATTTTTTTATACGCATGCCTTCACAGGTTGGAGAGCCTCTGGCCATCTTTACTTCTGAGAGACTCAGCCTCTCTAAGACATCCCTTTTATAGCCAATCATGTTACACACCTGATGCCAGTTAACTTACTTACTTGCTAAATGTTCTTTCAGCTGATTGTCTTATATATTAACTGCTTTTTCAGCCCTTTTTTGAGACCTGTTGCAGCCAGAAAATTTTAAGCTCATTTTGTGGATAAAAATGTAAAATTTCTCAGTTTCAACATTTGAAATGTTATCTATGTTCTATTGTAAGTAACATATTGGCTCATGTGATCTGAAAGTCATTGCATTTTGATTTTATTCACATTTTACACTTCGTCCCAACTATTTTGGAATTGGGGTTGTACTAAACATGACAGAAATAGATACATTTTAAACATACTGCTTGAATTCATGTATTTTTTATGTATTGATACTACGCTAAAAATGGCACTTTATTGATTTAACCAGACCAGATAAAATTTGTTAACTGTCTACACTCACCGATCCAAAGGAAAAATGCAAGCTATTGTAAAACAAATGAACTGTGATATGTTAACTCTCAAGTTTATGATATGAAATGTATTCATTTAACAAAAGCATATTTTTTTAATATTATGGCTTGGTTCTGCTGTATTACAGCCAGACTGTGGACATTTATATGCTGACTCTCTGCCCCTGATGCAGGCCTGATGTCTTGTGACGGTTTCTGCCGGTACCTGATGTCAGATGAGAATGCTCCGGTGTTCCTGGACCGTTTGGAGCTGTACCAGGACATGGACCAACCATTGGCTCACTACTTCATCAGCTCCTCCCACAATACGTATCTGAATGGACGGCAATTTGGGGGAAAGTCCTCAGTGGAGATGTACCGGCAGGTGCTCCTGGCAGGGTGCAGGTATAACGAGATGCCCATCTGAAACCCTGTTTGCCCCCGCACATACTAATTTCCACAGTGGTATCCAGCCCTGTTCCTGGAATCTCCGGTCCTCTCGGTCTTAAACATAACAAAATTTCACAGTGTTGTGCTGCTTTTGGTAGTAGTAAGCTGCCGGTTGGTTGAGCCAGGTTTACCATCAGTTACATCTAGGATCATCCGCAGACAGCAAGCCAGTCCGATGCGGCACTGAGCCAGCTGCTCTCTGAGTGATTGGCTACCGTGGGCCAATTATATTTCATGACTCCTCAGCACGTTCTTACACTGTGTAGCTGTGCTCCCACCAGCAATGGTGAACTTGAATCATAATCTCTTTTGTATATGCACTGGTGTGTGCATGTGTTTATACTCGCCCGTTTTCAGGTGTGTAGAGCTGGACTGTTGGGATGGAAAAGGAGAAGACCAGGAGCCAATTATTACCCACGGGAAAGCCATGTGCACTGACATCCTGTTCAAGGTGAAAATACCCAAGCCAGCACTTACACAGACTGATGCCCTCTTCAAGGTGAAAGAGCACACGGAATCACACTCAAACTAACATCCTTTTCAAGGTGAAAACGCATACACAAATAACCCAGGTTACATTTTTCATGTGGAATTCATGCAAGTACCCGCAAAGGCTGGCAGCCTCTATTTTAACCCCATATGTTTTATTACATTGTGTGGGGCAAAGGAGTACAAAAAGAACAGGACTTGAGAAACTCTCTAAATATTTACAGACTGCTTAGTTGATTAGCATACATACACACAGGCTGACATCCTGATCAAGGTAATAACATACACACAGACACTCCAGTATGCCAAAGGACACCTAAAATAACTCCCCATCGAGGCTAAAATATGCGTACTCAAAACATTTACACACACACACACACACACACACACACACACACACACACTCAGAGTATCCTGTGCGAGGTGAAAAGAGATTTGGAGATCATTGCACAATATGAAAATGTCTAAATAAAATGTAGTATGATAACCCAAAAAAGTAAATTAAGGTATTGTAAGCCTACACAGTGGCATAAATGAGTCTTCCTATTATCACATTTTGCAGTGCTCTCAATATGGAATTGTATACCCTGAACATTATGCCCTGTATGACAATCTCAATAATACACCACTGCTGATGCTTCATGTTTGTTGTTATTTATTCATTTCATTTCCTGTTATTTTAGGATGTAATTCAAGCCATTAAAGAAACGGCTTTTGTGTCATCTGAGTACCCTGTGATTCTGTCATTCGAAAACCACTGCACGTATGTGATGTTCTGTATACAATCCGTTTATTTGTTTTAGTCAAAGTTATATTGTTGTTGGGTGGCTCTGTATTGTCCTAAACAAATTTTGACTGTTTTGTGTCGTGTTTCTAAATGCACTCTGTCTCTATGATTTTGCCTATTCAGGCTCAGACTGATGATGTCATTTCTCCTATTGTCTCTTTCAGGAAGCCACAGCAGTATAAGATGGCGCGTTACTGTGAAGAGATCTTTGGTGATCTGCTTCTCAAACAGCCTCTGGAGGCATACCCGGTCTGTTTGTTTGTATGTCTGTCTTCTGTGCCCTCTTTGCCCACAATGAATTCTTTCTGTCTGTTGACGTCTATCTTTGTGCCATCTTGTCTCACAGCTAGACGTGGGCCAGCCATTACCCTCCCCAGGAGACCTCAGAAGGAAAATCCTCATTAAGAACAAACGCTTAAAACCTGAAGTTGAACAAAGTAAGAGCTCCAACTAGCTAAAAATAACCGAGTGAGCCAAACCCAGAATCTAGAAGTCTGTAGGGGTGAAAAGGGACATTCAGGGCGCACAAGGATACAAGGGTAATGTGCGCAAGGGAGGGTCACTGGTTTGTTCGTTGGTGGATTGAGCAAAAAAAAAAAATCATTTATTTATCTTTGTGTCGGAATGTTGAAATGTTGAAATTTGAAATGTAAATGTAAATTTGCACATTTGTTTGAGTTATTATTTGTTGGACGATGAATAGAATAAATGCTCCTGTTTGATAAGCTAATGCTAAGGTGGTTGATGAAGGAAAGTAAATACTCCTAGTTAAATTATGAGGTGTGTCTGTTTACAGAACAGCTGGAGGACTTTAAAAAGCACATGGAGGGTGGAGGGACAAACTCACCCTCGAACATCCTGGAGTATGAGAATGACGAGGAGAGTGAAAATGGTGTGTACACATTGCATCCCTGCTCTTTGACTACTTTGACTATGAGGACGTAACACAAGGCCTGTAGACTCTGTTGCATACCCCCTGTTTTAGAGTGTTGTCAGACACACACTTCTCTTCTCATAGAGTGCAGTCAGATGCAGACCTCTCCTGTTATAGAGTACAGTCAGATACAGACCTCTCCTGTTATAGAGTGCAGTCAGATACAGACCTCTCCTGTTATAGAGTACAGTCAGATACAGACCTCTCCTGTTATAGAGCACAGTCAGATACAGACCTCTCCTGTTATAGAGTGCAGTCAGATACAGACCTCTCCTGTTATAGAGTGCAGTCAGATACAGACCTCTCCTGTTATAGAGTACAGTCAGATACAGACCTCTCCTGTTATAGAGTGCAGTCAGATACAGACCTCTCCTGTTATAGAGTGCAGTCAGATACAGACCTCTCCTGTTATAGAGTACAGTCAGATACAGACCTCTCCTGTTATAGAGTGCAGTCAGATACAGACCTCTCCTGTTATAGAGTGCAGTCAGATACAGACCTCTCCTGTTATAGAGTACAGTCAGATACAGACCTCTCCTGTCATAGAGTGCAGTCAGGTACACACCTTTCCTCTCGTTGAGTGCAGTCAGATATAGACCTCACCTGTCATAGAGTGAGGTCTGAAACAGACCTCTCCTGTCATAGAGTGCAGTCAGATACAAACCTCTCAAGTAGAATGCAGTCAGATACAGACCTCTACTTTTATAGCAGGGTGTCAAGTTCCTATTTTTTCCTTTTTTTAGGGCAATTCCCATTCACTACTATTTCCTAAAGAAATTTTATTTTTTCTTATTTTTCACACTAATCGCAAAGAAAATTGTTTCCATTGCCGAATATACACATGTACATTTTTTGTATATTTTATGCGACAAGTACGGACTTTGCATCCATGGTAACACTGAGATCCATATGGACAACACGTCTCCACTTCCTAGTGCTGTATAAAACTGGGGCCAAAATATCCTTGGTACTGAGGCTGCCATTTTGCACATTTGGAGCGAGAGTGCGCTGGAGTGATCAGGAGGTTGAGCTGCAATATCAAAGTAGTGTTGGAGTACAAATCTGTCTCTTGCACAGAGACTTGAGATTGGTTCTACTCCAACTGAAGGCTTATTTAAGAGTTAGCACGGTTGGATTTGTATATGAGTCATTCCATCCCAAACCACTCAATTTTTTTCCAGCCCGATTCCGATTTGGATGAAATTTGGCGTACAGGTGGATATCCCAGATAAACTGCAACAGACCAAATATCAGCTCATTCCCTTCATTTTTTAAGGATCTATGGCGCTTTGAACATTTGACAGTTTTCACAGCGAAGAGTGACCTTGACGCAGAAAATTGGTCATAACGCATCACAGAATACTTCATCATGATCATGACCTTTTGAAAGTGATTTGACGTGACCTTGACCTTTGACCTACAGTACAGCCCTCAGTAAAAGTCAAATTAGTGTGCTAGTTCGTGCACTAGCTCAGACGCATCACTGAGGACAAATCACACCAACATTTTCTGTTTGCACGGCAAGAAAAAGTCCTAGATTGTTCTCACCAATTGTCTCTTGTGTGGTTATTGCTTTGACAAAAAAATACACAATTTAATACGTACGCAATCAGAGCAACGGTAATTTCGCATAAATCTGCCGTTTTTAATTATTTCTGATAACCCTAATGGGCTTAGCACAGGGGTTGCAGCGACTCATTCAGCTGTGCAGGGGTATACTGAAACAGCCGAAGCGGGTCGCGTGTGCGAGTAATCTCTATGCGGCCACTCCACTAAACCACTCGTAGTTTGCAAATTGCGTATCTGTCGAGAACGAGATTTTCTTTTTTTTTAAAGATTTTTTTGGGGGAATTTTTCCTTTATTTGACAGTTATACAGTGTAGAGAGACAGGAAAGTTGGGGAGAAGAATGGATGAAGACATGCAGCAAGTGACCTGAGCTGGAGTCGAACCCAGGTCGCTGCGGGAAGGACATAGCCTTTATGGTACGGGCGCTTAGACCGATGAGCCACCGGGGCGCCCCGAGAACGAGATTTTCGCCTCTATTTGTTTTGTGGCCACAGAGTTTTTTAACACGTAGCATATTGTACTTTTCGCTCAACACGGAAGCGATCGTAAGGAGACGACAAATTTACACATTAAAACTTTTACCTCAAACTCGATTTCAGCAAAGCGGGGGGGTGGATATAATTAACATACAGTCTAGACAGAAAACAAATATTGCTTTAATTTCTAAGTTTCGTTCAGACAGGGATTCAGCGTTGATATAAAAAATACAATACTTGATCCCTGTTTTCAAAATAAAATAATTAGTTCTGTCGTTTTTCTTTCTGTTTTCCACATGAATCTGTCCTTTGTCTTTCTCATGAATTCAAGTGTTGTCTCCAAAGAGGAAATTAATATTGTAATTACGCTGTCATCATTTAGATATCGATAACAAATGACATATTTAATTGTACAAACGGGCGGGGACAGATAAAGCAGACCAGACAAGCTTGGTCTTCTGTCACGCAGTGGCATTGAATGTCTCAGTTATAATACCTTAGTAAGGGTACATTCTGGGTACCATTCAGGCGTGACCAGCGGGCCTTGCGCGGCAGCCGGTAGGAGCTAGCGCATTAACTTCGCGCGCTGCTAGCGCGCTAGTTTTTACTTTTACTGAGGGCTGTACTGTACTCTTTGAGGGAGTGAGTGTCACTGGACAAAATATTCTTGTGGATCAGCCACAGATTGGCGATATATTCAAGAAAATCGAGCGCCTGACCGGGAATTTTTGAAAGAAAAACACACACAACAGCTCAATTTCTCAAGAAAACATTTTTTTTCCGTTTAAGTAGGTTCAATCATAATTTCAACAAATCAGAATGCTATGCATATTAAAATCATATAGGGTGGCCCAAAAATGTCCATCCCTGGCTTAGAGTTTGTGAGGAGACAAGTTTTTATTGGTGAACGTGCCAAGAAGACTGTCTTTTATTAAAAGCCTCCATTCTACTGAAACCTGACCAATAATATCACAGTAATCTGGTCACAAGCAGACTTTATACTTCAATGCAAAAGTTGAGTTTTCCCGATATCTAAATGCCAATGGGCAGTACAGAAAACAGAATGAAAGCAGGTCTTGCCATTGGTGTCAATTTCTCAATTACACCCCACTTAGGACTAATTTATTGCATTCAGCACATTGCATCGCATAGTAGTTCAAGGACGTTCTATCACAGAATATTGATTGTTCAAGTAACAATACAGTGTCACAGGTCAAGACTCTAGAAATAGCTGACAGAAGACGTGTAGACTGTTTTGATGCGAAATTTTCAAGAAGTTACTAACAATTAAGAAATGTTTGATGCCTCCAACATTGTTGATTAAAACGGTGTGGTCAGTGGTTTTTGCATCAGATTGTTTCAGTTTCATTCGTAATGGTGCGCAGGAAAACTAGTCGGATGTCGCAAACTGCAAGATGCAGTCAAGCGCTTGCCCCTCGTTGTGAAATTGACTTGTCTGTTCGATTATACATCGTGGACCCTTCCTCAAAACGCAACATCTGACAGGTTTTCCTGTGCTCCATCACATTTGTTTATAACACCTCACCTCCATTATTATTGTCACTCTCAGAAGATTCTGGTGTACGTGCTGAAGTGTTTTCGCCATGTTATGAAACATCTCGACGGCAGTTGGAGCATAGTTTTTTCCCGGTATTTGTCCTTGTGTCTGATCTTGCCTGTAAAAATTCAGGCTGATCTCACATCGTCCTTTCTTTATTACCTTTTGTCCATGTCGGCCAAAAGGGCTGCAGCATTATTTTTCTTTGCAGGGGTATAATCGATAGTACTTGTCCCAGTGATGATCACTTACAGAATTCAGTTGTACATCACCAGAAAGCCCACATCTTAGCTGAAGATAGCTTAGCTTATTTCTTTCTGGTCATTATTTGGATTATGTAATTTCTCTGAATGTTTGGATTGACAGTCTTCCGAAAGGACTCTTCCAATAGAACACACATCCTCTTGCGAAGAGGCCATGTCTCTAAGCTAGGTAGAATAAAATCAGCTTGAAAATGTAGAATGGACAACTCAGCCGTTTGAATAGATTCATTGAATCTGATTCCAGGAAATCCAGGTAGAAGAGCTGTGTAAGGTTATACATTGTATGCAAAAAATGCAACAGTTTCCACAGGTTCTAAAAATTCATAGGCAGTACAAGCAGCTTTGTTTGCTTTGATACCAGCTTACAAATGACACCACATGCGTTAAGTGACCAAGTTCTACATGTCTAGTCATACGCCTGTCAAAAGATCTTTTTTTTTTTTTTTGCTTATGGCGCCCTGCCAGTCATGCAGAACATGACTTCCACATGAGTTACCATTTTAGCAAAGAAATCAACCCAGAAATAAAACAACCAAGTGCAAAGGTATAATCATTCACTGTATTGCACTGCAGTGTATTTGGAGAAATCGGGAAAACCTCAACTGTTGCTTTTTTGTTACGCCTCATAGAATATCTCCATATCATACTCTCTTTTCACCACATTTTCTTGAATATGAGGCCAAAATACATTTGCTGCTTTTCTTGTTTTTGGCAGTTCATTGCATAGTTTCATACCAATGTCTGGTACTAGCTAGCTAGCTAGGTAGCCAACGTTAGTACATTGACTATGGAGAAGTAGCTAGCTACCTCAAAAAAAACCCTATTCAAACAAATTGAGGTAACCATTCAAATACCATCCATAGCAAAATATCCTGACTCGTTTGGGATCAATGAGGAAATTGGACCAAGCATGAAATCATAAATCTAACATGCTCTAGTCCAATATAATATTATTACATTCGCAGTTTGAGGCTTTATCCAATCCATAGACAGTCAATGGTTCAATCTGAAGAGTTTGCCTTGGCTTTAGTCGCGTAACTAATGTTGTTTCAAGAAAACAATACCACATACATAAAGATGCTTAAAAGACAGGATCACAAACTGGCTAGCTAGCTAACGTAGCTATATCCACACACTTAGCTTCAATGTCTTCTCGACTAGAACTGAGCGGGTTTTGTCAGTGCACAGAGGTGATTTGCAGCGGTCAGTGAAGGTTGGAGAAAGTGAATCAATTAGGGATTACTGGCAACTGTTTCAACGTATTGAAGTCGATGGTAGACTAAGGAGACAGAGCAACATATCACACATAATTTTCCCCACAGTATATGGCACCCAATCAATACAATTTTCAATTAGCCAAAGGTCTTCTGATTATTTCAATGCAGCAGTTGAAGTGACCATGCTGAGCTTTTTTTTTTTTTTTTTAATGACCTTTTTTGCGGCCTCTGCCAGTTGTCCCCCAGGTCTTGGTAGGTAATAACAGGCAGAGCCGTACATAGAGAGAGTTTGGCCAACCCGGTTCGAGTCGACCTGTACGGTGATTGGATAATAGGTAATCGTGTTACACAATGGAGCCACATTGTTACCCTATACAGAGCTCGTCATGATAGACTTGTCATGTAGTGGACCTACATGATATTTATTTATTTATTTATTTATTTATTTTTATTTATTTTTTTTGCATTTCAAGAATGAAGTCGAAGCTACCAGATGGCTCATTCGGTTAAAGCATCGCATTGCGGAGCAGAAGTGACTATCACGGCACGGGTTCGAGCCCCAGTCGTACCAACCGGCAGTGGTCGGCAGCTTTTTCTGAGTAGGGCACAATTGGCCATTGCGCTACAGGGATGCAAATTGGGAAGGGACTGCCAGGAAGGGAAATATAAAAAATGGTTGCTTTGTTCGTTGCTCAAGGCGCCTCCTGTTGGCCAGCCGGGCGCTTGTCAGGAAGATTCTAAGCTTGTTCATGTTCGGGTATCCTCCACCCTCGTTCTGGACTTGCAAGGATTCAAGCAATGAGTGTAAAGAAGCAGTATTGATGGGCACCTGCTTCGGAGGAGAGCCGTGAACCATCCCTGTCTCCTGAATTGGCAACAAGGGGTGGCATACGAGCAAGACTTGTACATAGTTCCCCAATTGGGCATTCCAGATTCAGGTGGGATTGGTGATGCCAAATTTTTTAAATTAAAAAAAAATACTAAAAATTTAAGAATAAATTTGAAATCTCAAGTATAAAACAGAGGGATTTTTTTTTTTTTTTTGCATTTTGAGAATAAATTCGAATTGCCAAGAATTAAGTTGAATGACTGTTTCAAGAATAAAGGCAAAATTTTGTCAATGAAGTCAATATCCATCAATTGAGTTTAGAGAAAGGGACTCGTGAACTGACTGACCGCCCTGCCAGCTATGTGTAAATCATAATGTGATGTTAACATAATCTCTGACAAAACTGTCTGTATGATTCCCGCTCAAAAAGGCAAGCACATTTTTGACGTGCCCATTTTCGGTGCCTTGGTCAGCGTGCAGTCTCTCTGGGCATCCTCCCAAGCGCGCTATGGGTGTGATGAAGTAGTCCACTATTACTTCTGGGTCATTGTTTATTCTGTAAGCTTCCATCTGTAAGCTTATAACATAACGGTTAAAACCATCAATACAGCAATAAAATGCCGTATGGCTTCAGTTTATCATACGAATCCATTTTCCACAGCACCTTCGGACCTTTGTTGCGGTAATGCTTGCATCTCAGACGCCGCGGCCGCCTGAGCTCCACACTTTCAAGATCTATCAACTTAATCGATTGTCTCATTGTTTCCTTGGATACAACATTTCCTCCCCGTATTGCACGCAAGTGTAACCATTGATATTTTTGCATCTGTCCATTACCAGCTATTTCATTTTGCACAAATGTGGCCTCATCTTCTAAGTTTGTGTGGGTTCTCTTTCTGAGCAAATACTTATTACCACGCCGTGTTTATGCGCTAAAAGAGAAATACTTTCCGTGTTACAAAAACTAATTCTGAAGTGCAATTTCACTGATTCATCTACATTATGCATTATGTAGAGGCAGCGATATACGCTAACATTTGTAGATTGATTCGAAGTTTGACTAACATCTTGAAATATCAGCTTTATTCTTGGCATTAACGCTTTATTCTCGATATTTTGACTTTATTCTCAACATTTCTACTGCATTCTCAGAATTTCAGCTTTATTCTTGAAAGATGAAATTAAAATAAAATTGCCCCTCTTGCTATTTTTTCTTATTCCTGGCCCCAATATTCTCTCATATTTTCGTGTTCAGTGAGTACATAGCACTATATGCACACTGTACACACATTCTGAATTTCAGGAAAATGTTGCAACCATGATGATTTTTGGTATAAACTGAACAACATACAGTATATTACTCTTAGTTCACTGAGATGGTCTCCCATGAGAAAGTAATCTACTCAGTACTCACAGTGGGTTTTAACCATAAAAAAGTCAGAAAAAATTCTAATGGCATGAAACCAATGATATGTACTCCAGAACATGGCGTAGAATACATATATGAAAATGGGAAAAAAATCCGTTGGGAAATTTTTGAGAAAAACTTGTTTTTCAGAAATTACAATTTTTGAACTTTGAGAAATTCAAAAAAGTGTTAAAATCCCCAAAAATGAGACATCGAAGGGTCATTCATGGGCGTAGTCTCTTCGCTATTGATTCCACAACGCCTCCCTACAGCTCTCTGCAGCCCCTGTACCACTGCCATCTATGCCATGCAACGAGGAAAGGAGGGGGTAAAATTCAGGTGCCTTAGCCAGCTTGAGAATGTTATCTGTAATCAAAGATGGATCTGCTTAGGTTGCTAAATCAAATGGAAGCAAAGCCAAGCAGATCCAAGCTGCTATTAAACACGGACGACCTAAATCTGGCTAAGGCACCTGAATTTTATCCCCTCCTTTCCTCGACTGTTACGGCATAGATGGCAGTGGTACAGGGCCGAGAGAGCTCTGGGAGGCGTCTGTCATCAACATCATACTCAGATATCAGATCATGGATGGCAGAGATAAGGTGGGGCTTGTTTACGATGGAATAGCTTCCTTTTCGGAAACAGAGAATACAAACTTTCGTGCAGGCTGTGCAGTGGTCCATATTTGCTGTTAGCCCCTTGCATGTCTCGGGGAAAAGGACAAAATTCAGGGACAATGCACAATATAAGGAGGGCCTAGCTTTGTGAATGTAGGCAAGTCTGATGTAATCAATGATGATATAATAAATGTTACCCATCCCCAGTCATAATAAGGCTTATTGTGCAATTGTGCAATGACCTATGGCCCATGAAATGTGACATAACCATTGTGGAATCAATAGCAAAGAGACTACGCCCATGAATGACTCTTCGATGTCTCATTTTTGGGGATTTTAACACTTTCTTGAATTTCTCAAAGTTCAAAAATGGCAATTTCTGAAAAACATGTTTTTCTCAAAAATTTCCCAACTGATTTTTTTCCCGTGTTCATATATATATTCTACGCCATGTTCTGGAGTACATATCATTAGTTTCATGCCATTAGAATTTTTTCTGACTTTTTTATGGTTAAAACCCACTGTGTACTGCCTGTAAAAAAACAAGTGCCTATCAATAAAATCTTAGCTAACTTAAAATAAATTTTTTTTCCATCCTGTAAATATTACTTTGATTACCTTAAAGTGGGGTTTACTTTGCTCATTGTTTGTTTGTGAATTTACTTTTTTAATTTGTGTATTTATTGTCAAAAAATTTGTATTTTTGACATATTTTCTGCCTGGTTTTCCTATTTCATTCGTATCTTTTTTTTCAAAAAGTATATTCCTATTTTCCTATTTTTCTGAGGGCAGTTGGAACTTGACACCCTGTTATAGAGTGCAGTCAGATATGCACCTCGCCTGTTGTAGAGGGCAGTCAGATACACACCTTTCCTGCTAAAGAGTGCTGTCGATTATGTACATTTTCTGCCTTTACTGTTGTCAGTTATGCAACCACTGATTATTGCTTTGGAGTGCTCTCAGATTCACTCCTCTTGAGCTATAGAGCTTGGTCCGTTGCATGCCTTTCATAATTTTGGTGTTGTCAGTTATGCAACCACTGCATATTGCTTTTGAGTGCTCTCAGATTCACACCTTGAGATTTAGAGCTTGGTCCGTTACTTACCTTACCTGCTTTTAGAGTTTTCAGTTACGCAATCACTGAACATAGCTTTTGAGTGTTCTCAGATTCACACCTTGAGATTTAGAGCTTGGTCCGTTACTAACCTTACCTGCTTTTAGAGTTATCAGTTACGCAATCACTGAACATTGCTTTGGAGAGTTCTCAGATTCACATCCCTTCAGCTTAAGTGCATAGTCACAGTGTTACAGTAGTTATATTTGATTTTACTGATTTGCTTGATTTTTATTCTTGTCTACATCTTCTATTAGAAAAGTAAGCTATGTTTTTAAGTTCATGATGCAAGCTATGCTTTTTGAAAAATACCCTAGCTCAGAATCTACTCTGAGCTCAAAATAGATTCAGTAAAAAAAAAAAAAAAAGTCACCATTTTTTATTTGGCAAATGGGTGAAGTGTGATTTTGATAGCTGTACTTGTTTGATTTTGCAGGATTGGATATGTGATGTGGAGTCTATGTATCAATGCAATGTCTAAAGCAGGGGTTCCCAAACTCAGTCCCAGGGTCCTACTGTGTCTGCTGTTTTCTTTTCACACCCACAATTCCAGCAATCGTCCATACCCAAAAAATAGCCGGATCTAGCGTTTTCGCTGTAATTTCTTGCACTTCCAAGACCGCCACACTTCCGGTGCGCAGCTTGCTAGTGCTTAAGGTAAATTGCATGTGCATAATAACATTGAACGATAGCAATCTTATCATCTACATCAGCGGTTTTAAAACCTCTCCTGGAGTACCACTACTCCTGCATGTTTAGAGCTCTGCCTGCTCTAGCACAGGTGAATCAAATGATCAGCTCGTTACCTGTGAAGATGCTTGATAATGAGTGAATCATTCAAATCATCCCTGCTAGCGGGGAGAGATCTAAAACATGTGGGAGAGATGGTACTCCAGGGGAGGTTTGAGAAGCACTTATCTACATCATCTTTGATTGTTGATGGCAAAAAATTATACTAGAAATTATACCAATCACCTGAATATCGCCATGGAAGGCCCTTCTTGATACTTCGCGCTTCTTAATACAGCTTCTACACTTGGTATCGTACAGCCAAGTATCCATTACCACACACGCTAATGTGATGCCCCCTTGTGGGGTATCAAGGAATATCCTGTGTTAACCTGCGTCTTTGTTCACCTCAGGTACTGATTGCTGTAACTGAGTGCACCTGGGCCAGTGCACTTTGACTATTTACGACAACTGTAGTGTGTGTGTGTGTGTCTCTCTCTCCCTTCTCCTCTCCTTTAGCACCTTGTTTGGTTTGTTCTTTCTAATGTTGTTTTAGTTGCTTAATTTGGTGTTTGTGTCTTCAGAGTTTATACGTTAAATTGGTTCTCTTTTGTATTTTGATTTAACCAAATCTGGCTTAGATGGAGCTTCCATTAAAGCATATTTTTGGTTACTTGCTTGCCTTAGTGTGGTGTCCTTTGTTAGCCATTACTTTGCCAGTTGGGTTATGACGCTAAAGTAACTTTCCTCAGCTCCGCGAGACCGGAATTGACTCGGCCACCAAACTATCCCATAAAGCATCGGAAATGGGGCGTGACTGCAACATCAGGGCTTTTTTTTGTCTTGACGATTGCTGGAATTGCAATCCCAGAATTTTAATGAGTTGCAAATTTTTCTTATCCGTGCTGCATGTGCTCTTATGGATTTTTTTACACTTTTATGCCACATTGTCAGAAATAGCTATTTGGGCGATTGCTGAGGAGCTGGAGAGCTGCATATTAAAATTGTACTATATTACAAATTACTTTGTCGTGTAAAAGAGAGGAAAATTGTGACTCATGAAATTGAAGAATCAGAAGCCTAATTAGCAGCTTATTGATTCACCGCAGTCTTGATTTTGAGCATTTAAAACTTATTGCCACCCTGGCTTGGCTTTCTTACTAGGAATGTCACCAAATAAGCATAATATGAACATTTGAATTTTAGAGATCATGGAATGCTGAGCCATTTTTGTCAAAGTGGTTTAAGAGGGTGAAAAGCAATTAATTAAAAAAAATTTAAAGCTTGTTAATTCTTGGATTGTAAGTGTGGTTGGAACAAAAATCGGCATACACAGTGGGTCCCCAGAACTTAGTTTGGGAACCCCTGGTCTAAAGTATGAAAAGTGTTTATGCTTAGGAAAAAGAATGCTGTGTCAGGTGTCTTGAATCATTGCAATGTTATCCTCTGTTTTAGCCTTCAATTCTGCTGGCGGTGGTAAGAGTTTACAGCTGTGGTACAGCTGGGTTTCGCACTTATATGGTGGCTCTTGAATTCTTTTAACTGGGAATGGCTGAGACTCACACAACCTCTAGTTATAAGACTCCTCTGGAAATGCCAGCTTTGCAACACCATGATCAGTTTCCCAATCACACAAAATAATGACAAAATCTGTTAACATTTGCTCTTTTTCCTCCTCTTATCTGAATTAGAAAAAAAAGTGTTTCTGCTTAGCTCCTGTGCATTTTTAATTGTAACCTTATGCATATTCATTGGGGTTTGTGATTATTTTTGAGCTTGTGGTTTATGTTGTTGAAAGTCACAGCATTAGCATTGTTTTCGGGTAGGCTCCCTGGCTTTAAGGCATTTCTGATGTAGCTAACTGAAATTTTATCATGGTGTAAACAAGGTAAATACACTGCCCTGCTAAAAAAGTCACCTAAGCAAATCGGCAAGAGCCGATTAATGTATTTCAGCTGGTAACAATTATTTACCCTAACTCTTGCTTTGGGCAACTTCTCATTTCTTAAACAACCATGTCGGAAGACATATCCTGCGGTCGTGGAAAAGAGGTTACTCTGTTTCAGAAGGGTCATATTATTGGCCTGTATCAAACAAAGAAAACAACTTTGGAGATTCCTGAAACTACTTAAATTGGATTAAGAGCTGTCCAACGCATTATTAGAACCTGGAAGGATTGTAGTGAACCATAATCTTTGAGGAAGAGATGTGGTTGGAAAAATTCTTGAATGTTTATGATCGTCGATCACTTAAACGTTTGGTGAAATAAAATCGTAAAAAATCCTCAGTAGAACTCAAGGCTATGTTTAATTGTATAAGTGAGTGCATTTCCACATGCACAATGTGAAGAAAACTCAAGGGGTTGGGACTAAGCAGCTGTGTAGCTTTAAGAAAATAATTTATCAGTGAGGCTGATTGGGGGGAAAAAAAGCCTTCAATTTGCAAGGGAACATAAAGATTGGACTCAAGCAATGGAAAAAGGTCATGTGGTCTGATGAGTCTAGATCTACCCTGTTCCAGAGCGATGGGCGCGGCAGGTACAAGCCTGTGGATGCAGTGTTATGATCTGGGGTTGCTTCAGTTTGCCTGATCTGGGTTCAGCAATTACAGTACAGTCCCGTTTACAAAGCAATTAATCGCGATACGTATTTCGAGTGTCTCCCAATAGCGCATGGCTCAATGAGCCGCTTCACCGTGACGCGTAACTACCACATGCCGGTGTTCCTACGCTACAAAGAATAGTCTTCCAAATCTACGCCTAATCTCTCTAAAAATGCTTTTGAAATCTTGATATAGTTTCAGATAAGAGTAGGCTATAAGGGAATCGTCTTGGGTTCAAGTGAGGTGTTGTACCGTAATTTATGTCGATTAAAAACAATTATAACGATGAACGATTCCATGTCACTGCTGATCATTGTTACATTCTATAAGGGGGGGATATAGCGTACATTTATTTCCACCGTGTAATTCAAAATTATTATCGTTTATTTTTCGACATGTCTGTGCAACTGCGTGTATACCGTCGAGTTAATAAAAATTAGAGTGGCGCTTTTTATTTGTATGTATAGTTTTACATAAACAGGCAGACGGAATTATCTGGTCATTTTGGCCGAGTATTCGGCGAAATCGACGACTGTTCGATATTCTGTCCCATTAATCTTTAGACATATGAAGTATTCAAAAACGCCTATCAATTCACTGGTATACAAAGCGTTTTCTTTATACTGTAGTCGGTATTCTCCTGCAGGACTGGGGGAAAAGATCTTCGAATGTGACGGTCGATACACTGCGTTACGTTTTGTCTTTCAACCCTATTTGTTTGTCAGTCTTGTTCCTTTATTTAGAAAAGGTGTGTTGGTTTTATTATTTTCACTCTACGGTATCATATTAGCTATGTGATATTGCCCATCTCTGAGTAGATATCTATATTGTATACGACGGTTAAATTCTATGTATTTGAACGATATCTTTCAGTTTAAGGGATTTTCATTCATCCCAACTGAGTGTTATTTCGATCAATAGTCATGCCCAAAAGGAAGACAGCGAGTGATTAAATTTAACAATGGATTCACCTGATATAAGAAAGAAAATATGACCGTTGTAGGTTGGGGATGGGGAGGGGGGCGAGAAACATGACACAGAATGAACAGACACAAGAAGAGAAAATTATAGGGATAGTGATACCACCTCAAGATGTTCTTTTGTTGAGTAAAACAAATAAATTATTGGTAAAAAAAAGTCATTCTCGGGACTACAACCCTCAATCATAAAGATGTTTTATAACGGTGTAGTTACCTTATAGTTTTTGTCAATAGAAGAGAAATTGTAGAGAAACCCTGGAAGTTGAAGATAAAGGACTACGAAAATTTAGGGAATGCTAACGGTCGCTTTGTAACACAAAATATTAGAAATATGCGATGGATGCATGTTCAAAGTTTAACCAGATTGATTGCTGAGCAGAACCGACCATTTAGTTTTACATTTACACTTATATTTAGTTACACATGAATATTTTACTTTCATTCAAATATCAAAACAACTGTTAGAACGAGATTGCCTCTAAACGACTTCCGCGTATTTTGTATATCGGCAGGCATGTCCGTCGGCGTAAATGACCGCACAGCAGCGACTTGCGATACGCACAGGCGGTCTGCTGGAATTATATTTTATTATTTTTAAATTATAATCACAGGGTCATTGAACCGTGACCTATAACCCTACGCCGTCTCGCGTGAGGCCATATCGCGATACATTTCCCGAGTATAACGCGAGACTGAGTTGTATCCAGGACTGTACTGTATATATTCCCAAAAATGCGGTCATATATACTGAATGACGTGGTTTTTCTGTCAATGGATTTTTTTTCTTCCCTGATGGCACAGGCTTATTCCAAGATGACAATGTCAGGATTTATCGAACTCGAATTGTGAAAGAGCGGTTCAGGGAGTATGAGACCTCATATTCAAACAGGGATTAGCCTCCACAGAGTCCAGACCTTAAACCTACTGAGAATCTTTGGGATGTGCTGGAGAAAACTTAATGCAGTGGTGTGACTCCGATCATCAATTCAAGATCTTGGCGGAAAATTATTTCAACTTTGGACAGAAATAATTGTTCTGACGTTGCATAAGCTTGTCAAAAGGATGCCGCAGCGAATGTGTGCTGTAATCGAAGCTAAAGGCAGTCCAACAAAATAGTGTGCGACTTTTTTTTTGCCGGGCAGTGTATTACATTGGCGCTTGGCAATTCGGTAAATGGGATGTTACAATGCTTTTGATAATTCTTGTTCTCTGTCTGTTTACTAGCACCAGTGAAACTGTTCGCCTTGGTCAAATGTGCTTAGGATATTGTGCAGATTTTGAAGCAATACAGAGATAAGATTCATGAAAGAAATATTCAAAATGCTTATAACTCAATTCCAGACAATGTCAATCATACATGGTTAATGGTTGTTGTCATTTACATTTAACAATGAACGTGTCATTAATTTTTGAGGATTTGATTTATTTTAAGAATGCACAATAATGAATACGCAGGGACATTAATCATGCTAATCTGAATTTTTTTTTTTTTACCAGAATGAAAATGAAACCGGTTTTTCATGGTCTTGGTTATTGATATTTGTTATGTTATAATGGCATTCTCTCTTTTTTTTCCATCATTTATTGTATTCATAGAAATGGCACACACCAGAACACACTATGCAAACAAAACTGATGGCGACAAGAAATGCAGATAAACAAACTAAAGTACCTTGGGATAGGCACTAAAAACATTTAATTGCTTTTTAGTTAAGAGTTTAATAAAGGTCAGTGTGACCCTGACTGAGCACAGTGCTTAAACAGGGCTTAAATATTGCAGCAACGGAAATGGGACATCATCAAAACATTATTAGACCCTGGTGTGTCGTAATTGGCCCATTATGTTACTGTAAGCAAGGAGCTTTCACATCATAAATTCAGCATTGTTGAATAAAACTGTTTCTGGATAGAACTAATATGTAATTATGTTACCTTGATTGCTCAATAGGATTTTAATTCAGTGTAATATGTATATTGCGGTGGTAAAAATGCTATGGTACAAGCGCGATTACTATATTGGTTGATCATATGGTGTATCTCGCTAGTATGGATACTATTTTGATTAAAAGAGACTGGTGCTACCTGCTTAAGTGTAAACATGTCTCCCTTCCTCTGCAGTTGAAGAAGAGGCCCACCCAGAGTTGAAGTACAATGGTGATTTGAGCCTGAAAGACTCACAAAGCACAGGGAAAAAGGTGCACAGCCTTTAAGGTTGCCATGCCAACAACCAGTGCACCACCATCAGGGATGATACTATACTCTGCATGTCGGCTTTAGCGAAACATATATTAATGATAACGTTGATGATGGCATTGCTAAATAAACAGACTGTTAGGGGTCTTCTTGAAAAGTGTAACACTGTCCCATTGTGGAACGCTGTCTTGGCCAGGAGTTTGAAACTCCAAGAGTCTGCATTCATTCCATATATTTCAGCATTTAAATTTTTCCACAAGCTTGTACTCAAGGCCTGATTGATATCTCGTTCAAAGGGAACTACAGTACCCAAAATGAATTGCAGCTATTTCTTGATTTTGGCACTTTTGCTCTCACTGTTTGGTTGCAGGAGGAAAATCTGAGTCTTAGCAAAACCTCTGATGATACTGTTTGCCAGGTTAAATGACGACATTCAATTAAAAAATGAATGTAAACCTATTTGAAGTAATTGGGCCAAAGTACTGTATGTGCTATATAACACTGGAATTGAAAACATTGCGGTGGTAGAAACGAGTCCACGGCAGATCATCCCAGAAGGTAGTCCGAACTGTTAAACTAAAGTAAAAGTCACCACATTTTTCTCTTGTATGAAGAACATGTCCCCACAATAGTATAGGAGACGGTCAAATGTCAGCTGTTATCAATAGAATTGTCCATTAAACCCTGCTTATGTCTTGCAAAGGTTTACACCAGACTACTATTCTGTGCATTAATGTGATTACCATAGACTGTATGAAAAGATGGATGAAGCAACCGTGACGTCACCCATTGGTTTCTGCATACCATTTAGAAAGCCTCGATTTTGGCAATTTGAACAGCGCCATTTTTTTATTTTGAAACCGGATGTGATTCCTATTGGACGAGAGCGTGAATTGAATATCCAGGGAGGAGCGAGGGTGGGTCTACAGGTGGATCTGACCGTATCAGACGAGGACCAGAGGACAGCCACGCCCTTAAGGGGACCTATAGCTAAGCAAAATGCCAATTTTGGTAAAAAAATTTTAGTTTTGAGGCAAGAACATGAAGTGGTCCTTCAAATAGTCCGTAATATGGAGTCGTGCTCCGAAGGAAACATTCGTCACGAACACTGTCTTCAAGGCTAGAACAGCTATGAGTGTGGTGACTTTCAATGATGGCCAGCGAGGAATTGCCTCCATTCTTATGAAACTTGGCATAAAGGCAAGGGCACACTCAATGAAAGGCTATCAGAAAATGGACAGAAAACGTATGAAACAGAGTGAAAAACGTGCTCTAGAACTTGAAAAAAAGAAATGAATAGACACTCGACAAGCACGTAAAACTAGGGAAGAAACACAAATTGAAGAAGAGGGAGTTACTTATGAGGCTGGTTCCTTTTAAGGAGCTAAAAAAATCCTACAAACAAAATACTAAATGTATTCCTCCTGAGAACATTACTGTCAAACTTCAATCACATTATTACTGCCGAACTAAAATCACGTTTTTCTAAAAATACAGATTTTCAACAAGAAAATACAGATTTCTCAGCAACTGTACATCCAGTTAATTTCATATTTGGCAGTTTTCTTCATTTTGTGATGATCTATGTCTGTACACAGCTCTTTTTGCAATATGTGCCACTGAATATGAGTAAATCAAAATATGCATATTTAATTAGCTGTTTCCCATCGAAATTGATTTAGGGGGGTCAAAATCAATACTAGACCATAGAAACCTGGAAAAAAAAGCTCTGTAGTGACATTAGGAATGTTTATTCCTTCACATTACAGCTGAAATTATAACCAAACACTGTTTAGTTATCTCAATAACTGTGTTTCTCTAAGTATCTATATATTCATTAAAACAGCCGTTGCCATGGCAACCACTGATGTGATGCTACAGAAACTCAGTGTTTTAAAGTTGCAATTTCTAATAGAATTATTTTGATAATAATTCTTAGTTTAAAATGTGAATATCTTGGAAAAACGTTTACTTAACTGTAAGTCCCCTTGAAGCATATTCAGGCTTTATCCTTTATTCTAGTCTATTTGGGACCATCATTTAAAAAAATGAAAACCATGATATACCAAAGGAGAATTGAAACTTGCAATAGATACCGTAAAGTAATGCGGAAAATTATTATTGAAATAATAATTGAGGTGAGAAAGTGGGGTCATTTTCTCATAGACTTCTATCGAAGTTTTTAATATAGAATATATATATATATATATATATATATATATATATATATATATTTTTTTAGAGATTTCCGCATTGGCCTCAGTTTTCAGACCTGAGTGCTGCGTCCATCTTTTTAGTACAGTCTATGGTGATTACCCATAACAAAGGAAGATATCCCTTATGGTGACAATCTTATGTGGGGCGTCCTGCGTGGGGTTCTAGGCACCGGAATAATGAAAATTGGTAAAATTTTCATTTTCATTTTTTTCTTTAGGAGACTGAAGATTTAGTTTCTGATGCTGCGGACATCACTGACGTATCTGAGTCTTCGGACTTTGAAAATAGCAAAAAGGTATCATGTTCCCTGCGTCCTCTCCTCCTCTGTGAAGCAGATTTATGATTCAGCGCTGAACCAGAATCCAGACCTGCCAGCATATTAAAATTTTTTTGAGTAGCAATATTCAGCTTCATGCCCAAAAGAAGCCCCCCAAAAAAAAAAGTCTAACTTTTTGATGTCTAACTCAGTCCCTTCTTTTTCAATAATTCAATACAGGTAATTCTCAATGATTAATTTTGCAAACATCTTTTACAACCCCAATTCCGAAATAGTTGGGACAAAGTGTAAATTGTGAATAAAATCAAAACGCAATGACTTTCAAATCACACCAGCCAGTATTTTATTCACAATAGAACAGAGATAACGTTGCAAATGTTAAAACTGAGAAATTTTACAATTTTATCCACAAAATGAGCTCATTTGATGGCTGCTACAGGTCTCAAATAAGTTGGGACAGGGGTCTGTTTACCATGGTGTAGCATCCCCTCTTCTTTTTAACACGGAGTGGAGGCGTCTGGGCATTGAGGAGACAAGTTTCTTGAGTTTAGCCATTGGAATTTGATCCCACTCTTGTTTAATACAGGCTTCCAGCTGCTGGAGAGTTTTGGGTCTCCTTTGACAGACTTTTCATTTAATTATGCACCAAATGTTCTCAATCGGTGAAAGATCAGGACTGCAGGCAGGCCAGTTCAGCATACAGACTCTTCTACTACTACGAAGCCATGCTGTTGTAATAGCTGCAGTATGTGGTTTTGCATTGTCCTGCTGAAATACACAAGGCCTTCCCTGGTTAGATGTCGTCTGGAGGGGATCGTATGTTGCTCTAAAACCTTTATGTACCTTTCAGCATTCATGGTGCTTTTTTAAACATGCAAGTGTCCCACACCATATGCACTAATGCATCCCCATACCATCAGAGATGCAGGCTTTTGAACTGAATGCTGATAACAGGAGGGCTGGTCTTTCTTCTCTTTAGCCCGGAGGACACGACGCCCATGATTTCCAACAAGAATGTCAAATTTGGACTCATCTGACCACAGGACACTGTGCCACTTTGCTACAGTCCATTTTAAATGAGCCTTGGCCCACAGAACACGGGGGCGCTTCTGGATCATGCACAACAATGGCTTCCTTTTTGCATGATAAAGTTTTAGGTGGCATCTGTGGATGGCACGGCGGACTGTGTTTACAGACAGTGGTTTCTTGAAGTATTCCTGGGCCCATTTAGTAATGTCAATGATAGAATCATGCCAGCGAGTGATGCTGTGGCATCTGAGGGCCCGAAGATCACGGGCATCCAGTAAAGGTCTTCGGTTTTGTCCTTGACGCACAGAGATTTTTCCAGTTTCTCTGAATCTTCTGATGAAGTTATGCACTGTCGATGATGAGACCTTCAAAGCCTTTGTAATTTGACGTTGAGGAACATTGTTTTTAAAGTATTCCACAATTTATTCATGCAAGCCTTCACAGGTTGGACAGCCTCTGGCCATCTTTACTTTTGAGAGACTCAGCCTCTCTAAGACATCCCTTTTATAGCCAATCATGTTACACACCTGATGCCACTTTACTTAATAACTTGCTTAATGTTCTTTCCGCTGATTCTCTTATATATTAATTGCTTTTTCAGCCCTTTTTTGCCTGTGTTCCAACTTTTTTGAGACCTGTTGCTGCCAGAAAATTTGAAATAAGCTCATTTTGTGGATAAAAATGTAAAATGTCTCAGTTTCAACATTTGAAATGTTATCTGTGTTCTATTGTAAATAACATATTGGCTCATGTGATCTGAAAGTCATTGCATTTTGATTTTATTCACAATTTCCACTTTGTCCCAACTATTTCGGAATTGGGTTTGTACATACAAGACAACGCATGATTCACTGTAAGTGACTGGAGAATGCCAAACAGTTTACTCAAGACATCAGTTTACTCTTGGGCTGTTTCACAATCAGGGTAGCACATGCGGTTTCAAAGACACCCAAAATTAAACCCTGAGCATCATTTGTGAAGTGTATCCTAGTTTTAGCATATACATTTAAGGATAGAACTCCTGAGTATTAGACCAACACATGTTGTAGATTTTGAGTTAATGCACTACAGATAAATGGTTACATCAAATGAGCAACTTAATCTCTGGAGAGGACATTTTTTGACAGCGGTAAACATTCACATATGCCTCTCATGATATACAAGAAATAAATGATGTGTTGCCTTCAAAAAAGACCATGCCCATAATACCTAAGAGCGATGATATTTTGAATTTGCATTTCTGCTTGTATTTACATCAACATCTATTGTGTTTTTTTCCAGAGTGGACGTACATTTGACGGACAGGTACAGCCACATCACATATACCTTATCAAGACTGCAATATTTCCCTATTGATATATTTGGTACTGTGAATTGTCTTTGTGTATGACATGAAGACATGCTAAGACAAAAAGTGGAACATAATTGCTCTTTTGGAGAGGACAGTTTTTGATGGACAATAAAGCAGCATATTTTTTTTACAATAATTTTCAGACCGGTAAAGAGACAGTCATATATAAAACAATAAATATCATATAGAAAAACATCTGGTAATATCATTGTGACCTTCATTTTCGTCACAAATAATGTGAGAAAAAGATCAATTAACAGATGGCACGTGGAAAATGTCAGAAAATAAAAACATTAATTTCTTTTATTTAGGAAGCAGTTCCAATTTTTTCATCAGGTAGACAGTGTCTTTAAATGGAGGCTGCATGGCTTCATATTAAAATAACCTAATACTCATAATTTACCCCAAGATTATTGCAAAAAAAACTGGCCCAAGATACTGCATAAAAATGTACTTAGTACCCTGATAGTGAAACAGCCCTCAACTTTTAGGAACCAGAAAAATGATTTCTGTTTCTTACAGTATATAATTCTACATATGATTCAACTGTTAAAACCTTTTGATCCTGAACACTAGCTACCATACCGCACACAGCTAAAACTAGATTCGGCATTCGTATATAACTACAAAGTACTAATTAAAAAAGAAAACGTTGAAGTAACGCTAGATCTCCAACATTTTATGATGAAAAAGTAAAGTAGCTACATACGTAGCAATAGGATGTCACGTTTAATTTCAATACTAACCGATTACAAGCTAACTTGTTAGCTTATTAAAAGCAGCCTTGGCTTTCTGCACATTCTTTACTTGAGGCAATGAGTAGCTATTGAGTCGCTCCATAACAAAGCTATTCATCATATGAAAGACATTAGAACATTCGTATTGTGACGAGCTCCACTCTCGGTCACGCATATGCACCGCTGTTCTGAATACAATGACTAATAACAAGACGACAGTGTCATCATTATCCCCCACCACAATCAAGGGCCATAACTTCGTAAAAAATAGGCTTCAACATCCATTTTTGAGCTTAACGTAGATCAGGAGTAACTTATTAAGGATACAAAATTTCACCCATGTAGGTATAGTAGTTTCAGAGAAATCTTGTCCCCATTGTGGCACGGATGGACCGACACACACACGCACGGATGGACGGACCCCAATCCAATATCCCCCGGTCCCACCTCGTGGCGTGGGATAATAACCATGCCGAGAGCATGCAAAGGAAAGTTTCCATTGGTGTTCACACAGCCTGAATCAAAGTACAACTTTTTGTCCCTACTGAGGAAAAAGGCACCAATGGCTTAAAACCGACAAATTAATAGATTGTACATCGAACCTGTGCGGTTGTTAGAAAAATTATTAATAGATTTTGCCGACTCTTTTCTAATGGTTCCCTAAGGATACTTTCATTTTCGCCCCCATGACGTCAGGTTGACCGCTGACCCCATGTCCGTCTCTGGGAGCCCGCTATAATCATGTTCAGGCTTTGTATGAATTGTACGAATTTGTGCATGAGTAATGTACTAATGACTTAAATGGTAAATTATCAGTCAGGAAATGGTGATTCTCCTGTAAATGGCCATTTCCAATCGTGTTGCGCAGTAAATTAAGAACTGGGGGCACAGCAGTGCAGTTAGGGTGTAAAATGTGTACCGGATGCACAAAATGCGTGGAAGTTGGCAGGTCTCCAGGGTCAAAGGATATGATTCAGGGAAATCTGATACTGTACCAGCATCACCCAGATTCAGCCACATGAATTTGGACCTGAATTTTTCTAAAGTGTGGGTGAATTAATTTGTGTGATTTAAGGGTGAGAGTGCTGAAGATGAGGAGCAGGCTTTGATTGCCTCCTACAAGTATGTCGGGGCCACGACCAGCATCCACCCTTACCTGTCTGCCATGGTTAACTACGCCCAGCCTATCAAGTTCCAGGGCTTCAATGTGGCTGAGGGTAAGTTCAGCCATTATGACACCTGCAATATCTGCTGCCTTTTCTATTTAACAGCTGCATTAGCCTGAAATCCATCCATATCCAGCTTTGGTTGCTCCCAACGGTCACTTGCCAATACAGTCTGGCCTCAGTCGGTAGGCCAGCGTTTAGCCCTTACGTCACTAATGAACTGGATATATAAATATTCACGTTTTCTGCTCTTGGCTGATTGGGTGACCTTTTGGCGAGAACCACCAATCGCTCGGCGCCATTTGCAGAATGAATGCTGACTGGGTTATCTTGTTGTCAGAAGTGGTAGCTAAGTAGGCGAGCAATTAAACATTGGGATATACAAGTATCTCTTATATCTGCATGTTGCGTGTATATTTCCTTTTACTTGGCTACATCAGGCATTTTACTACACAGCTAACGGCTGTACTCAGCATTACAAATATGAGTTAGCTGGCCAGCTACGGCATTCGTGAATGTTATTTCACATGAGCTTAAAAATTAGATTGTGGCTTGCTAGCGTTTACTCTTGGAGTGGTTGTTAGGTTTTGAACAGGATCATGTTTGGCCATATCTGCATTTTGTTTATTTCAGTGGGATTCCCTGGGATAATAAAGGCTAAATTAAATAATACTCAAATTACGTAACGTATTTCACTGTAATTGGCATTAGCTATAGCTTGAAGGGCATTGCATCAGCTAGGTTAAGCCTATGAAGCTGGTATGTAATACGACAGTTGCTAATTTATTCCTTGCCTGTCTACTTTCTTCGGAAAAGAGAAGATGGATAGCTTGTTCCTATTATTGCAACCTATTGCTGCACAATGTTCGGCATTTTTAACATGGATGGCCAACGCAAGATACGCTTCACATTTAATTTTTGCGCCTTATTTTGCCGCTTTTCCCCTCTTGTTTAATATCTGATATCAATCCAGTACAAGATCATAGCGATTAAATATATTCCTTTTCCCTTTAAAAACGATTAAACATCGATGGCAATAACAGTATCACTGAACATATAAACACAAGCATTATTTCAGTTTGAAAGTTTAATTTGTAGTTTCCTGCAGTTCATACTGCATTTCTGTATTGCCAGATGTTACGTGACCGCTGTTGAGAGAGACGCAGGTCTCGAACAAACTTCATTTTCTCCTGATCAGTTGGTCTTAAAAATGCCATTGCAGCACCAGAATGTTTGGAAAATATGTGGCCTGTGAAAAATAAGTCCAATACTTAATTCTTCAAAATAATCGGTGATAATCCGTGCTCACGTTCACTTCTCCCCATTGGAATCAATTCATTCAGGACCCGCCGCAAGTCTATCTAAAGGGGCGTGGCACCCACGTGACTGATACCAATAATTGCTCCTCGGTGAGGAGTCTTCCTTTCTCTATTGTCTTTGGCCATGGTAATGATGTTAGTATACCTCCCCCGAAAAGGGACCTTGCGACTGTGAGCCAATCACAGATCTCGCATGGATTTTGTGTGAATATTTGAAAGTCTAACGCTAACCTACCGACTGAGGTCAGATGTATCGGCAAGTGACCGTTGGGAGCGACCAAAGCTGGATACGGATGAATTTCAGGCTACAGCTACATGCAGTGCTGTGCAAAAGTCTTAGACACTTGTAAAAAAAAAATACCTACAGCAAAGATTCTTTCAAAATAATGGAATGAAAAGTTTGTAATTGGCAAAAAAGGTCAATAAATATTAAAAAAAAAAAAACCAATCCAGGATTTCTAGTGACTCACAGCTAAGACAGGTCTGGGAGCCCTCAAGTCAGGTGTTTTCAAATCCCAGCCACACAATTACAGGTTACAGCTAGAAGTCTGCATGGGCAGGGCAGCAACTGGCTCAGCCTCACCAAGAATAATGAGAGTTAAGCTGTTTTAAATTATTTTGTCTCGTTGCTCTCTAGCGGCCACCTCTGGTCAGTCAGGCACTCGTAGCTGTACAAGCAAATTGCATGCTGACTGCATTATCCTCCGAAAGCATAGGCACTGTGTTATTGGTGTTGCCACTGCACAGTGTAAGAGAAGTGAGAGCCAGTTGTCATGCGAGTTGATGTGGATGTGTACTTGCCGTTGCAGCAGACTTAACAGTTTGTCTGTGTTCAGGGTTGGGGAAAAAGAGATAGGAACCCCCCCCCCAAAAAAAAAATCAAAAAAACTAAATCAAATGAAAATATGGTGCGACAGCCCAGAGCTGCATCAGTTCTCTCATGTGCGCTATCCGCTATATTGACACATAATTGATTGGTAGGTTCCAACCATATTGGAGAAATTCCTGTGCTTTCTTGGAGGACTGACTGCCTCGTGCGCTTTCGTCTCTCCGGGCCATTCCACAGAGCCCCTGATGATTCTGAGGTCAGGGCTCAATGGATGTTTATCATGTTACTCCTGCAAACATAATAATTTCCCACAAACGTAATGAAGCACAACTGTAATACAAATTTGCAGATTTAATGTAATAATCTGGCAAGTGTGATGCCTTACCCACAAATATAATGAAAGTTGCCTTCCGCAAAAGTATTACTCAAGTTCCCACAAATGTAATTACATTACATTTGATTGGAGTTGTCACATATGTGGAAGGGTAGTGGTTTTATGTTTGTGAGGAAACTTATCATATTTGCGGGATATTACAAAAAAAGCTGAAGATTTAATTGTTTGATTTATTATGTTTATGGGTGTTAAATATCATCTGTAGTTTTCTTGAACAAAGTGCACACATTTCTGTGTAAGATTTAATTTCTTGGAGCCTGAATGTAAATTTCAAATTTATTTTTTCCCACGAACAAACTTCTGCAGAAAACAGAAATACAGTATACAGTATATAAACATTTAAGACCAAATTGATTTAAAAAAAAAAATTCTAGAGTGCCTAATATTTCTGCACAGTACTCCACATGTATTGCTGAGTCATTGCAGGGTTCTTGCTAACTCTAGCAGCGTCAATGCAGAAAATGCAGACAAAATTAATGCTGTTTATTTTTTATTACCACCTTCAGAAAAGAATATCCACCATAACATGTCATCTTTCAATGAATCTGTTGGATTGGGGTACTTGAAGACAAACGCCATTGAGTTTGTGAAGTATCCTTTTTATCATTTTATGCCCTTCAGCTAAATATCATTTTATTCTTACATGATCGAGTGGCATGAACGTTCTATACGGTAGCAGGAGGTTATGTGCACCCGACATGAAAAATATGCTTTTGCGAGGCATCAATCGTGAATAATGTGCTGCATTCAAATTCAGTGCCAGGTTTTTTTTAATCCTTTATAAGAATGATGAGATGAATCAGGTCGGCTCAAGCAGGCTCTGACTCATTTTAATTTCAAATGAAGACCGTTAAACCACAGAATGTGGATTGTGAATAATGTACCAAATTTAAATTCAATTGAGAGCTTTTAATACAGTGGTGACAAATTGTGAATAATCTGCTGTATTTGAATTTAAATGCCCCAACAGCTTTTTTTTTTTTTTTTTTTTACACAAGCAGGTCAGTGAGGATTTCCTGTCATAAAAGGAGTCAAAAATCAAGAGAACATAGTACATTCACCACAAAATTTCCAAGTAATTAATTTTTTTTTAATAAAAATAAATCTTGCCAACTGAGAATACTGATAGGTTTTTTTTAGCCTGAATTTAACGAGTGAAGTTCAAATATGAACAAGTTGCTCTTTTTCAGTGCCATTTGAGAACTTGCAGATTGAACTGTTGCAAGTACAGAGACAGAGAAAACAGGGAAAAAGCCCCTGAGGCCGGTCTGGAGTCAGAGGCCTTGCTCAAGTGCCCGGCGACAAAGTTCTTCCCAGCTCTGTTTCTCCAGATGCAACTCAGAATCCCAAGTCCCACCGAGGGCCTTAACCAGCAACTCTACAGCTGTCAGTCAAGCAACCTGCCAGTCGGTTGCCCTGTTGCCCAGCTTATAGTAATGTTTATGAATATAAATATTGATTTTACTCAAGTGTTATGGATCTCATTTGAAATGTTCCATTAAGGATTTCTAGCATAATTAATAGCCACCATATCAATGTGGTATATATTTTATCTCGTGAACCGAGGCTATAATTCCCTGACAAGATGTGCAGCTACAACAAAAGGCAGATGAGCCGTATTTACCCAAAAGGCGGTAGAGTGGACTCCAGTAATTACATGCCTCAGATCTTCTGGAACGCCGGCTGCCAGATGGTGTCCCTCAACTTCCAGACCCCAGGTGACAATGTCTCCCCTTGCCCCAATCTCCAATGTGCCGTGAACAGATGCTGTTGCATTATAGGATGAGTTTGTCTCAAATTTAGTGGCTTGTGTTTGTAGTGCTCTGGGGTCATGGATTGCCAGTTTATTGCGCACCATTTTCTGGGGAAAGATTCTGTAGGTTGTAAATAAGGTTCCTGAAAAGTGATGTTAATTTGGAATAGTGTTCAGTTGTTCTACTTGTGTCTGTAGGTGGGTTTGGTGTTCTCACAAGGCAGCTTTCTGTGAGGGTAGTGTATACTTGGTGGGGTATACACTGACAAAAGCACCGGGGTTTTGATCACTTTGGGGTATTGCTCACTAATAGAGAGCATTCCCACAATGCTGTCTGTCTCTCGCTAGTGTTGCTGTTTATCACTGAGGGAAGTGATCACATATAGTGGTAGTGTTCTCATGGTAACTGTTTTAGGTAGACTTCACAGAAAAATGTACATTCAAGTATAGTTTTCTTTCTGTATGGGCATACTTCACTGAGAATAGTTCACTTAGAGTGAGAGTTGTGTTCTCATTTTGCATAATCAGCTCGGTAATCACATATTTATGTTTCTAGGGGAAAAAGTGTGATCATAGAACAAAAACAAAAAATCAGATTTTTAGTTTTGATAATTCATCCATGGAAATGTTTTAATGATTGATTCTGCTTCTTTCCACAGATTTGGCTTTGCAGCTGAACCAGGGAAAGTTTGAGTACAATGGCTCTTGCGGGTGAGATTTTCCTGAGCTTTTTCTACAGTAGAATTATGCCCCGGGTGGCATTGCCTGCTTTTCACCTAGCGAAGCCATACTTTGGTATAAGGCACAGAGGATGTGATTTTGAGCATGGGTGTAGTTTGGCTTTCACTCTTTGGGCTCTGTCTTGGACTTGGGTGGGTCCTAACGCAAAACCGATGTATTTTTCTAGTTTCGCAATACCATCTTTTCGTCCGGCACCCTCACTGAGAAAATGGCAAATGACCATCTGCCTATTGAGCAGGCTTGTCTTTAACCGAGGTGTGGTCTTGGTAATTACTGGTGTTTCACCATTTTGATGCCGTGGAACCTGGTCTCAAGCCTAATGGCAGTTTCACTGCTGTTTGAATGGCTTTATATTTACAATGCTTTCATCATAGATTCCTGTACAAAATTATCATTCCCTCATGTCTATTAGACATGCAGGGACACAAATAAAAATGCAAAAAATATAAACATTACAATGTGAAATATTATTTTCAGATTTTTTTTATTTAAAAAGATAAATGCAAATCATATCATAATAGATGATCACTACATTGATCCGAATTAAACAATCTCTGTAATGACTAATTGAGCCCCTAAGAACCATACCGGGCCATCCCACACTTTTAGCGAAATTGAGTTGAGGTAGTCAGCATGTGCAGAAAACTGAGATCTACAAATGAGCCAACCCAATCTACCCACATGGATTGTTCAAACAAGCAAACGTCCTCTCTGCCACTGTGTACATATGCACTGCACTGCCTTAGCCATAGTGGACCATCCCACAACTTTTCCATTATTCAATGTGAACATGGCGGCTCGGTATCTCACTAATGAGGAACTGCTTGCTATGATTGATGATGATGGTGAAAAGATAATGGAGACCCAGAGTTTGTCCCAAATGAATCAGAAGATGATGGTTCTGCTTCAGAAGGAGGTACCTTTCACTTTAAATGAAACAGAAGGGCATCCAAAACCGACATAAAAAAGTGCATAACGTAATTTTATATCTTGGGTTTTATAACATAAGCAGTGTTTCTAGTTCCCAGATACTCTAGATGACACAGGAGGCTGGCAACTTTAAGTCCCATTTTCTCAGAAGTTCCCCAGCATGGGTTGGCCCAGTATGGCTCTTAGGGGCTCAATTAAAGTAGCTTATGGCCAATTTTGGGAAAATAACTATCAGTTATATGGGTACCTCTTTATACGTATGTAATGCGTAAACCATCCTTAGAACGGAATCGACGGAAAAAAGCACTTCAGAGAGTAAAGTTGTATGCACTGGAAATGCTTTGGAGATGTTTGTGTTGCCTAAGTTTGCCAGTGCATTTAATTGGGCCCACAGATGGCCTTGCCATTCTTTTTGACTTTCAGTGCATGGCATAAGATGGACAAACATCTTGGATATGTCCAAAAGCTATGAGATTGCTGGACTTTAGCCCTAATAGTGAACTTCAGCACAATGTGGTTTAGCTAAGTATGGCATGTTCCTGGATCAACATCCCACATTGCGATCCTGGACCGTCATAGCGATCAAATTGCTCCCCAAGTAGGATTTCAGGTCCTGCTGCCAGGTAGACAGTGGTAGATGGAGCTATATTCAGTTTACTGAGGCTGTTTTTAAATTGTACTAACTTCAATTGTACAAACTTTGCTTGCCTCTGAAGATGCACACAAGCATTTTGTAAGAAGGGCTCTGATTTGTTGAGTGTAATGTTGATGAGGATTGCAGTGTGTGATGTTGATCCACGAACATGTCCTACTTGGCTAAATCACTACGTGTGTGAACTTCATGCCATTTAACTAAAATGTTGCTTTTTAGTCAATTATGAAGGAATTGGGTGGAATGGTGGAACTGATTGAATAAATTCAAAAGCTTTGTCCATCCAATATTGCATCATTATTATTGCATTTTATTAAATGATACATGGCTGTTTCTCAAATAGCCTACGTTCCCTGGAATAAACTGTGAATGATGAATTTTTCTTTATGTTGGATACAGAAAATGGATCCCATTCAAAATTAGCTATTTTAATTAACCTGTTCATCCTATTATTAGTTATTCGCATATTTTTAAATTAAGGTGACTGAATGCACATATTTTAAGCTTATAAAATGCTAGCAATTCCAAAGAGAATTAAACTACTCATTGGGAAAAGTCAACTTTGATATCTTGCAAAATTCAGTCATTTTAAAAGACCGCCCAAGATCAAATGCAGTTGGCTTTTAAAGGGAATGGTAGATGGCATTCAGATTTGTTAATTATATGTTACACCAGAAGTAAACTTCTTAATTAAGCTGCCAAAACCAGCCCCTTTGAAGCTTGTTTCAACGAGCAAGGTGCTCCAGTTTTTTAGGTTTTATTTTAAATTCTTGAGAGACCTGGTTATAACTGGTTTCTTTTGCGTCCCGCAGATACCTGCTAAAGCCTGACTTCATGCGTCGCCCGGATAGAATGTTTGACCCTTTCTCTGAAACTCCTGTAGATGGCGTCATAGCTGCTACATGCAGTGTTCAAGTGAGTCTGTTCTGAAAACATTTTGTAATTAAAATTTATGATATTGATGCACTGAAAAATTCAACGTTATGAATTTTTGATAATTCCAAAACAGTTTTTTGTACATTTTCATTATGAATGGTGATATAGGCAAGGACATACTGATGCTGTATTGCTGACAAGGCTGTATGTTGTACCATTTCTGAGAAATATTGACATTGTGACAGACATCATAGACAAGTATTCTCCAATGGGACATCGAATATTTACCAAAACACAAAAACATGAAAGTGTAAGATTTGGTGTCAGCGGTTGGTTTGCTGGATATCCAGGTAACACTTTATAATAAGAGGACAAATAATATATTTAGGTAATGCTGAATTAATGCATGACTCATGATTACTTAACCCTTCAAGTGCTAAATTATTTTTATAAATACTTTTACCAACACACCGCTCAAAATATTTCACACATGGGACACTTCAGCGCTGAATCAATCAGATCAGAATTTTTTTCTCCTCAAAGCCAAGAAATGAGCTTCATTTTCACTGTCACTTTTTCAAACAACATATCTAGATATTCAGCATTTTCATCGTTAAACTCACGGCCATCTCTTGACAAGTTCTCGAACGCTGACATTTTGAAACAACACATGGTCATAATCCATGAAACAAGAATATTGTAATGATTCATTCATAGGATGACTATGCAGGTCAAAGAAATTGATGCAATGCACACTTCAGGGCTCTCCCCAATGTAGCTGGATAAATACGAAAATCTGATTGGTACGGTGAAACACACCTACCCCTCAAAACATCTTTTGCCGTGACAAGCAATTATGGCTGGAAACGTCCTCCTGGCACTAGCTGTAATCAGCTACCGTAATGATTATTGTTATTGCGGCTATAGCTGCAACTTGCACGTAAATGCTTAATGCATGAATTAACCCCTTTGCGCAGAAGCCAAATATGGCTATTTATGCCTTATCCTATTTAAGCTTTATAATTTAATATTTGAGATTTGGAGCTGAAGGCCATTAAAAAATATTTGCACTTTATTCGCATTTTTTTAAATACTGCTTTTTTTATCACAACTGTATATGAACTTTTATTTAGTGACCTTGACATTAACCTTCAATGATTTGAAGGTCAAACTTCACATGAAATTTTTATAGCTTGTATTATCACTAAAAGATTGCTTGCTGGTAAGCTACAGGACGCTTGGTCCTGTTTTTATTTGCTGCTGCATAGATTCTATGGGCAAGTATATTAGGCAGTTTGCACTTCAGGCTTGGCTGAGGAGTTTAATTCATACAATTCTTGGGAAACAGGGGTGGGACTTAACTCATCCATAGTATAAATCGGTGACAGGCAGGGCTTCCTCGTGAAAATTCAATAACCGTTTTGGGTGTGCCACCTATTGATAGCATAGTGTAACTGCATGCATAAATAGAGCAGCTCCATGTCTGCGGGGGTCTAAACTGTGCGAACGTGTAAATGCAGGATGTATCATGAATGCTCTCCCTTAACCAATGATGAAGTCACTATAACTTTATGCGATTAGTTCACACTTAATAGAGCATTAGTCAAGGCAACCAAATTAGCTGGATTCCTCTTGCGTAAAAGTTTATTTCAGGATGATGCATTTGCTCAGCCTCTCTGATAAAAGAAGAATTGCTTGATATTTCTATGAGAATCGACCCAATGGTATTTTTGACACATTTACATTATAGTGCGCGGGACATGAGTTTTTTTTTTTTTTAAATTATATTTGTGTTGTTGAAAACTTTATTGCACGTGTCATTTTGTGATGTGAATCAATTGTACTGTGTATGGCGTACAGTAATGAATTTGTTCAAGATCGCAAGATAATAACTTTATGATTGTATTTTTATTCTGGAAAGCAGTGGGATGTAGCACAATAGAGAAAGATGCTCTAAGAGCAAAGTCATTTAGCTGGTAAATTCACAAGTTAGAGGTGAACGTTCTGACTGTTCAGCTCAGCAGAATAGGCCTATCCAATAAAGTAGACAACTGGAGTGTAAATGACTCATGAAAGGTCCATCATTACTGAATAATGACTTCACAGATTGCTCACAGGATATGTGTTCCATATTGAACCCGGGCTTGAACTTCTTCATGTTGACGTACTTGCTGAGTCTCAGCAGAATCTTGGTCCTGACAAGGTAGTGATCGCTGTTGACATCGGCCACCCTCTGCACTCTAGTGTCGAGGACTGCGGATCTCAACCGCCTGCTGATCAGAAGATGGTCGATCTGATTCTTCACTCTCCCGTTTGCTGAGACCCGTGTTGCCTTGTGAATATCTTTGTCCTGAAACAATCTTCCCATAATAACTAGGCCATTTGCCACAGAAAAAATTGCAGAGCCTCTCTCGTTTGTCGTTCTTAGCTCCCAGCCCGTGTCTCCCTATGCAGCTCTCGTATCCCTCGTTGTCTCCTCCCACCTTGGTGTTGAAGTCGCCTATCACCATCACAATGTCGTTCCTGTTACACCCGTCTAACGTCTGCTGCAGCTCCTCATAGAAGTGGTCCTTCTCCTCCTCCCTCTCGTTGTGTGGCGCGTAGACCTGTATCACTGACAGCCTCCTGAAGCGGCAGTAGAATCTAGCTGTAATGATCCGCTTGCTCACTGGGGTCCACTCCCTGAGGGCTCTGTTTGCTCACTTGCTCATCATGATGGCCACTCCACCTTCGTGCACCTTCTCATCAGCAGCAATACAACACTGTCTGTCCTGACGTTATCCTCTGTCTCCGGGCCCCTGTCCATCTGCACTCACTAATCCCCAGTATGTCCAGCTTGTATCTCTACATTTCTCTGGCCACCTGCCCTGTTGCTCCTCCCTTGTACAAGCTCCATACATTCCAGTGTCCCATCACAAGAGTGTCTTTGGGCGTGATGATGGAGTTGGTCGGACGCTGAGCTTCCCGCAGGGTTTGGCCCATCGTCATCATACTGCCGTTGCTGGCCTCCATATCGCTGCCCGAGTCATTGATTGTTGAATTGTTCTTGGTTTCTTTAACATGTTGTTAAGCTGATGTAAGACAACTTGATAGGACTGGTGAAGGCGCTGTATGACGGATTCACATGTGCGGTGATCGACGAAGGTGAAATAACGGAGAGATTCCCGGTGGTCACCGGCGTGAAGCAAGGATGTTGCATGTAGGGATTCCTGTTTCTACTGGTCATCGACTGGGTGATGAAGAAGACAGTGGACGGACAGAGGACAGGCATCAGATGAGACTGAAGACTACTGGAGGACAGTGACTATGTAGACAACCAGCTTTTACTAACATCAGGCAGACCACATGCAGGAAAAGACAGCCAGGCTGGAGGAGAACACAAGCGGGGTAGGACTGAAGCTAAACCCACAGAAGTGCAAGTGGATGAAGGTCAACAGCAGGAACAATGAGGGACTGAGAGTGAGTGACCACATGGGGGAGGGAGAGGACAGTCTCACCTACCTGGGGGCGCACGTGACAAAGGACAGAGGAGGAATACTGGACATCAAGAAGAGGAGAGCAATAGCGTATGCAAGCTTCAATAGGCTCAACAAGATCTGGAGCGCAAGAGATATCAGCAGGAAGACAAAGGCAATGCTCTTTTAGACGCTAGTGCTTTCAGTGCTTCTCTACGGCTGTGAAACGTGGAAGCTGACAAAGGGAGAAGAAGCTTAACAGCTTCCAGACCAAGTGCCTCCGATGAATCTTGCGCATCAGATGGCAGCAGCATGTGACAAACAAGGAAGTGCTGGAGATGGCAGAAGCAGACCCAATAAGCGAGGAGGTGAGAAGGAAGAGATGGTGCTGGATTGGACATGTCCTGAGGAAAGAAGTGAACAGTGACTGTGCTGTTGCCCTTGGATGGAAGCTGGAGGGGAAGAGAAACAGAGGCAGACCCAAAACAACCTGGCATCGCACTGTGGAGAAGGAGAGAGACAGACAAGGTTGGAACACATGGACAAGAGCAAGACAGGCAGCAAACAACCGCCAGCAGTGGAGGGAGGATGTCCAGGCCTTGTGTGCCTCTTGGCGCGTAGAGATTTAACTTTAACTACCGTATCCCAGGAGAGGTTCAACAGTTCTCTCTCTCTGAGCATCAACTTTCCCAGAACCTGGACTTTTAGAGACCACATCAATGATTTTGCTACCATGAAAGTTTGACACATAACATGAATTTAGTGTTCAAACCTAAACATGTGAACACCAACAAAATCCATCGACACTGGAACTATTGGGTCATGATTCTGATAGCTTCCATGTGATGTCAAAATTTCATGTTATGATGTTGTTGGGATAATGCCTCGCACAGGGCCCCAATGTTGGGGTAATTGCTCAAATGGTGGCACCTTTGTGGTGATACTGCCCAAGCAGTGGTGACGTTGTTGTGTGTGCAATGGCACGTCACACAAGGGTGCTGGCTGTTGGGGTTACACCTCACAAGTGGACACCATGTGTTGAGGCAATTTGCCTAATCGTAGTATTTATTTTACTATTCAAAAAGTATATGATATGGTAATATTAATATTAAATATTAATACCTCAGGGCACCACCCTTCCTCAGCAAAGGGAAAACGATAGCCAATTAATAAAACCTCAGTCTCAATATCCACTAAGCCATTAATATAGAAATTGATTGGTAATTACATTGATAATTATAACCGAATTACCTTATCAATAGTTAAGTCGAAGGATTTGGAGTTCTACATAGAAGAGGTTGGCAATTTCATTCACTCTTGTACAACATTAATAACGACAGCATATGTCTTTTAAGAATATTTATTTAACTGAAACAATGAAAACTCACAATCTGGACTACACTAAACACTATCTACACAATGAGGGAGGGTGGATGTGTGTGTGTGTGTGTGTGTGTGTGTCTGTGAATGTGGGTCAGAGGGAACAAAAGGATGATCAAAGGTGCCTTGCTGACCATGTGGAAGTGGGGGAGGGCAACCCTATTGTAACAAGACCAAGTCTTTGCAACAAAGGAAAGTTTAAGAAAGAGTGTTCAAAGTCAGTTTAAATGACTTAAAATGCTCAATGTAGTGTTTGTGTATGTTTTACGTTAAAATGATGAGATATGTGTGTTTTGCACAGGAAAGGTGGCCCGTTAGTATACAGGAGGTTATTTGCATGCAAGACCCTGTCTGTTACACATTAATATCATCCTGTCCTACTAAAACACAATCCTAAAAACAATCACAACAACTATCATTTTACAAATACACACAGTTGGTCTTTCTTAAAAGAAGGTTTGAATGCCCAGTCGTTACCAGTCCTTAGTTGAGGAAGGAGGTTTGGTGGTTCCTGCGCAGTGGAGGATCCAATCCTGGACGATGCTGATCCGGCTGGAAAGAGCGGTTCTGGTGCTTTAAAGGTCCGTGTCTTTGTTATGGAAAAGGAGGGAGGCTGGCCGCTCCTCAAAAGCAAGCTGTTGCTTCCAAGGCTTGCTCTACTCCTGGTAGCGTGGCTGATACTTCAGCATGGCCACGGGGGAGAGAGAGGCCCAGAGTGGGGGAGGAGAACCCAGCCTGAGCAGTCCCCAGGGGTCCAGGAGCCTCACCAAGGGGGGAGAGCAGAACCAAAAGAGAGAGTCCAGAGCCAAGAGTCCAAAGAGCCAAGAGGGTGATAAACTGGTTGACCACTGCTTTTATCTGCCTGGCCTGCTGGCGGGAGGTGCTAACAGGCAGCAAATGGTCATGGGAAATCCTGGGCTCCATTTTGTTTTCCCTCACATATGAAAGTTTTCCATTGTGTGACCCCAACAATATGTTATAGGTTACATTTGTTAATCACTGCAACATGCCTATTTTACTCAATAATACGGTGCGTGTAAGTCTCTGAGCATGGCATATGTAACACAACCAGTATCAGTTTTACATATTTACTTTTGAAAGATTGACTAAAAAAACAAATGTGGTTTATCAACAGTCATTGATTTCATATAAGAGAGTGTCTTGAATGTCTTTGTCTGGGGGATAGGGTGTGTGTTTCAGTTTGGGCAGGGCACGGCGGGGGGGGGAGCTCTGGGGTCGCCTTGTCCCGGGCCCAGGGAAACCTGTCAGCTGGCCTGCATTAGAGCATGAGTCATGTTTTAATTTAGCATTACTTCAGTGTACGATATGTCCTGTTTGTAAAGTGTGTCAATATCCAAGAAGGTGGTCAGTTATCAAAAACCTTGATCTACACCTCAAACCATTTGCATAAGGTATGTTAGGAAGGTTGAAGAGGCGACAAAGGCCTTATATTGGTTCAGACAATTTTTTAATCAGAGTTGTCGAATGCACTAGAATTCCCAGACTGTAAATAATTATCTGTTGAGCTAGCGAGAGGAGAGACACGCTTGGCCTTTTCAATGTAAACACTCGACTAAATTGCACTACCGTTGTTTAATGTGAATGAGTGCCAGTCAGTTGCAGCTGCTCAGCTGAAAATGGAAAACACATAGCTTCTTTCTGAATACAATGTAATTGTGATTATAAAAAATAAAAGCAATAAAGAAAAGTGGATATTTTATTCATGAGGTACACTTTACAATAAAGATAAACATCTCCAGCTATTTTCCACATTAGCTTGTGGCATCGCCTGCAGTGGAGGATTCCTTACCTGGACGTTATTATGTAAATTTACACAATTATTGACTAAATGTATCCACAATTGTGAACAATGTTGAGTCTGTTGCGCCCAATTTTGTATGCAAATAGAGAGTTCTATTTCTCATTTTACCATTCTGGCTACATCTGATAGTTTTTAGTGTTTTCAAAGTTAACGCATTGTAAATCAAGGAAAATGATTGAAAACAGGTCAAGACTTACCAGTTTAAAAGGATTATTTGTTCCTGTTTCTAGCTCAGCAGCTGCTACTGATGTCCCCTAACACCCTGACTTAAATCAGTAGGTTTACAATGGACGGCTACTTCTGAGTCTTTCAGAAAAATTCCCAAACATTCAGTCTCATGATGTTGTTGCCCTGTACTGGTGATGTCATTATTTTGACAAAATATTTCAGGAAGACAATAGAGCCTTTTGCATTCGCAGTGTTTTTCTTTTTCCCTTGCAGGTGTTCTCAGGGCAGTTCCTATCAGATAAAAAAATTGGCACTTATGTGGAAGTGGATATGTACGGGCTGCCCACGGATACCATCCGTAAGGAGTTCCGCACTAGGATGGTGATGAACAATGGACTAAATCCCGTCTACAACGAGGAGCCGTTTGTGTTTAGGAAGGTTAGCGGGTGCCCGGCATCAACTCAGCTGAAGTGGTTGTACTGCTGGGGCTCAAGCTTCTTTGGGGGCTCGAAACTATACAGTAGAGTGCTGCTTGGGATTTGAATGTATGGGGACCCCAATGGGACATTTTTTTCTGTTTGGCAGATAATTCCATCTGCTCATCAGTCTGCAAAATGTTATCCATACTGCACAGTTCAATCAAAAGATTCAAAGGATGGAAACGTGGTCAGCTGCTTGGACAAACTTTGGGGAAAACCCTCCAAAATCATAATTAGTAATATACTGTTAAATTATGATGCAAAATATTTTGCTTGGTCATTTACAGAAAAGCATGATCGAGTTGCTGGTGAACAGCAGTTGACCTTCAAACCAGTTCAGAAGCTGTCAAAATGACAAATGGTGGTTTTCACCATTATGTGGAAGGTTTCTGCACTGTCCACCGCACCAAAGCCTCTGCCTTCTGGTCTTGAACTCCTCCTTATCCTGTGTGTTCTATCAATGTTGCAAGTTTTTCTTTGAGTACATAAATCTCTCAAATAAATCTTCTGTTGTTGTATCCCCCTCTACAGGTGATCCTGCCTGATTTGGCAGTACTCAGGATTGCTGTATTTGATGACAGCAATAAGCTGATTGGCCAGCGGATCTTGCCCCTGGATGGCCTGCAGACTGGCTACAGACACATTTCCCTGAGGAACGAGGGGAACAAGCCGCTGTCCCTGCCCACCATCTTCTGCAACATTGTCCTCAAAACATACGTGCCCGATGGTTTCGGGGGTGAGAACATCAGGCTCTCCTTATTTCTTACTAGAAACTTATTTTAAAACTAGAAAATGTGCTCTGTAGATTGCACACCTCTGGCAAGGAATTGAGGTATTCAAGGTAATTGTATCTTTTCACCAATTTGCATGGTAATTTAATCAACTTTGAACTTTTTGGGGTACAGAACTGTGCAAAAGTTTTAGGCACCCTTATTTTTTTATTGATATTTGGTAGATGTTTGTTATGGTTTCCAGATTACTTAAGATAAAAAGCAAATTTACATTCCAAATTATAAACTAAAAAATAACTACATGTTGGTACCTGATTTAAAGACCATTGATACAGATGATTTAGTCTTGACAGAGCCCTGATTTCTCCATAATAGAGGCTGTCTGGGATTATCCAGAGAGAAAGAAACAAGTAAGACACTCTGCAGAGGAACTGTGGCAAGCTCTCCAAAATGCTTGGAACAAGCAAAAAGCCAGTCATCTGATAAAACTGTGGTACTACAGGACAGTGTACCTCATTTTTTTGGCAAAGAATAGTCACACCAAATATTAACAGTGTATGGCTTTAGGGTACATTTTTGAATATTTAGAAACCTCCCTTTTCATGATTTTGAGGCATTTTTGCTTTTTTTTATTTTTAAATATGTCTATGACTGGTGCACAGTACTGTATCTTGACAGACAAAAAGGCAACAAAAACAACCCCTGCTACCTTTTGGTAGAGGTAATAAAAACACTGCCTCATAAGAAATAATTGTTATACATTTATTGTCCGACTTGTGTTACCATATAGTCAGATTTCTGTGGTGCAATGCTGCCCAACTCTTCCTTGAGATCTGCATTTCTTTCCATTTTCATTTCAGTTGTAATGTAGCACACCTGATAAGCAACTCGGTGAGAGCTCCAGCTATTGAATTAGGTGTGCTTTGTTAGGGTTGGGGAACTTGGGGTAGAAGAGCATATGGGGGTTGATCTTAAGTAACATAGTTATGCAGTCCTGCTTTAGTAGCATCTTTAGAATGCTGTGTGCTTGCCATTCATGTGGCCTGTGCATTTTTTGATTTCGCTGCCAACTTCTCCTTTGACTGATAAGTCCACTGACTTATTTTGTTATCTGATGTTTTGTATCTGTCATCTTTAATCTCTGTGGCTCCAGCCATTGTCGATGCGCTCTCCGACCCCAAGAAATTTCTCTCAATTTCGGAGAAAAGAGCTGATCAGATGCGGGCCATGGGTATTGAGACGGTATGTGCCAATTATAACTATTATATCTTTAAAAATATAACATAATCGCATTCATTATAAATTGTTCATTTGTTATGGTTTATTACAGTATAAAATGGCAGTTTGGCTGGTTTGTGATGATTCATGATCTATGATGGTCAACAATTGCTGGGTGTGAACTGATATTTATTCAGAGTGACATCGCAGATGTGCCAAGTGACAACTCACAGATTGGTAGAGGCAACACAAAAAAAGCCACCGTGAGTCCACAATCCAGCGTAGAGCAGCAACCTAGCGCCACTTCAGTGTTGAACGGCAACACGGAGGCCAAGACAGGTACATGCCTCTAAGTGACCTCAAACAGGCCATTCCCCCATTTTCATTGTGTTGTCATCCACTCTGTACATTTAGGCCATTTCAAAAATTTGACAGATGTTTCAATTTTTGGGGGGACGGGTTTTTTTTACTTTTTTTTTTATTTTTTATCATGAAAGTTTGATATCGAAATAGCACAACAAATCCAAATCAGAAGTACTTGTTTTAACATAAAGGATCAAATCTGTCTAATCCATTTGTGACACAGTGAGTGAAAACTGAACGGATGGTCTGATGCATGGACAGGGATTCTGAGCATTTTTCTCACTCTCTTTTGGCAGGATATCAAAGGATTTTTTTCAAAATAAGAGATTTTATTTTATATATATATATATATATGAAGAGTTTGGTTCCAAAATGCAATAAGTGCCAAAATTACAAAAATTGAGATAATACAATAAAGCAATATCCCTGAGCTTCTTACACATGGTGCAAATTTTCATTTTTTGAAATTCATACTATAGAATGTATTTTTTCATGGTCAAAGTTTGTGTTTCTCTATAAAATGCAATAGGCGCCAACATAGAAAAAGTTGATTTACTCAAAATGAATAAAATGGATATATTGCATTTTGGAAACAAACTATATATATATATATATATATATATATATATATACATACAGTGCTGTGAAAAAGTATTTGCCCCCTTCCTAATTTCTTTTTTTTTGCATATTTGTCACACTTAAATGTTTCAGATCGTCAAACAAATTTTAATATTAGACAAAGATAACCCAAGTAAGTACAAAATGCAGTTTTTGAATGATGATTTCATTTATTGAGGGAAAAACCTATCCAAACCTTCCTGGCCCTACTAAACCTAATATTTGGTTGTGCCACCCTCGGCGACAACAACTGCAATAACTGGCAACGAGTCTTTCACATCGCTGTGGAGGAATTTTAGCCCACTCTCCTTTGCAGAATTGTTTTGATTCAGGTACATTGGAGGGTTTTCTAGTATGAACTGCCTGTTTAAGGTCATGCCACAGCATCTCAATCGAATTTAAGTGCGACTAGGCCACTCCAAAACCTTCATTTTGTTTTTTTAAGCCATTCAGGGGTGGACTTGCTGGTGTGTTTCAGATCATTGTCCTGCTGTAAAACCTAAGTGCGCTTGAGCTTGAGATCATGAACTGATGGTTGGACATTCTCCTTCAGGATTTTCTGGTAGAGAGCAGAATTAATAGTTCCATCAATTACGGCAAGCCATCCAGGTCCTAAAGCAGCAAAGCAGCCCCAGACCATCACACTACCACCACCATGTTTGACTGTTGGTATGATGTTCTTTTTATGAAATGCTGTGTCAGTTTTACGCCAGATATAATGGGACGCACACCTTCCAAAAAGTTCAACTTTTGTCTCGTCTGTCCACAGAATATTTTCCCAAAAGTCTTCGGGATCATCTAGATGTTTTTTTGGCAAATAAGAGACGAGCTTTTGTGTTCTTTTTGGTCAGCAGTGGTTTTCGCCTTGGAACTCTCCCATGGATGCCATGTTTGCCGAGTCTCATTCTTATTGTTGAATCATGAACACTGACTTTAACTGAGGCAAGTGAGGCCTGCAGTTCTTTCTGGGTTCTTTTGTGGCCTCCCGAAAGAGTCTTCGATGCACTCTTGGAGTAATTTTGGTAGGCCGGCGACTCCTGGGAACGTTTACCACTGTTCCAAGTTTTCTCCATTTGTGGATAATGGCTCTCACTGTGGTTTGCTGGAGTCCCAAAGCCTTAGAAATGGCTTTGTAACCCTTTCGAGACTGATAGATCTCAATGACTTTGTTTTCATCTGTTCTTGAATTTCTTTAGATTGTGGCATGATGTGTTGCTTTTTGAGACCTTTTAGCCTACTTCACTTTGTCAGACAGGTTCTATTTAGGTGATTTCTTGATTCAACAGGTCTGGCAGTAATCAGGCCTGGGTGTGGCTAGTGAAATTGAGCTCAAAAAATGTGCTTAATCACAGTTAATTCATGATTTAACGGGGAGGATTACTTTTTCACATTTTGGATATTTTTTTCCCTTAATAAATGAAATCATCATTTAAAAACTGCACTTTGTATTTAATATTATCTTTGTCTAAATTTTTGTTTGATGATCTGAAACATTTAAGTGTGACAAATATGCAAAAAAATAAGAAATCAAGAAGGGGGCAAATAACACAGCATTGTGTATCTATATATATAATATATATAGTATATTGTCAGTCAGGGGTCTCTGTAATTTTGGAGCCCACTGTATAACAGGTGTTACAGATCCGAGAGACTAAATTCAAATCCTTGGTAAGCAACTACTATTCTTTTGTGTATGGCCACTCCCCTTAATTTCTATCTCTTCGTCTATTCTCAGAAATACAAAAACTTTTGCTTTTAAATTCTTGCTAATCACTAAAAAAACTGTGGAAAAACAAACCAATGCCATTCTGTATAAAGGCAGCAAAGTAAATAATGCAAACTAAAATGGTGTAATTCCTGGAGAAAATGTGGAGTGTTCTCAGAGTGAATCTTTTGTTAATAATGAAAATGACTGAGAACAGGTCAGGACGAATGATTGTTTTAAACGGATGTTCGGTGACCCCCCGATTCCCAGTTCTGGCTCCGCCACTGCCATATAATGATTGTAATAGTCGTTAATGATACAACATATCATGTAATTAACTTACTTATGAATTGTTAAAAGTTTGATGAATTGTTCAGATTTGTTAAGCTTCATTAGAAATGTTTACTGTTGTTACAAATTACAGTTGTTAAGTCGTATTCAGAAATTTAATCAAAACTATTTGGATTCAAAGTAGAAAAACAAGTTTATGAATATGGCATCTATCTATGAAAATAGAGGCATCTCGCTAATGCGCCATGGATAACATCAAAGAAACAGTAATCTCTGGTGACGGAGAGGCAATATTTGCATTCAAATTGTCGCAAAAAATTTTCCCGCCTGCGCGCACAGCATACTCGCATTACATGTGTCCACCAACTCTCAGATTAAACCAACGCCCCTCACTGACAAAATCATTCAAGAACAATGTGTATTATGCTTTGTAGCTCATGGAAGGCAGATTGTGAGATTAGGAGATGGCAGAAATTTTCCGTCCAGCATTCCTAGCATCCTGGGCAGAACCCTGGTGCAGGGATTATAGTTTTAAGTAGTGCATGAATTTCAGTGGAGTGTGGAGAGCGGTCCATGAAAGTTGCTTTCTGTGTTTGTATGGGACAGGTTCATCTGCTCCACAGGTCAGTGTGAACGTGGATGACCTGAAACAGATGAAGGTGAGAGGCAGGGTTTACTCTGTACTACAATACAAATGTGAGATACAGTACTCTTTTCCTCCTGAGATGTTTAAAATTTTGTCCATGGTTATTTTTCAGCCTTATGTTAAACTCTTGAAGAAACAACAGAAAGAACTGCATAGCTTAAAGAGAAACCATGGCAAGGTAAGGCTGCATTTGAAAACCCCATATCTGATCTCTGCATTAAAATGATTTTCTCCAGCAGATGTGATTATTTAGCTGAAATGTAAGTTTTGAAACACAGCATTGAGGGGTCTGTTTTGAGTTTCCAGGATTTTTTTTGTTAGATTTTTGAGTGAATATACCTAAACTTGTATCCATATGTCTATCTAATGATTTATCTTTCTAGTGGATCTAGTGCTGTATATTCAAATTAAGTTCAAATACTGAGCTGTATTTTCCCATGGTAATATACAAGCGGTAACTTTGAAGTTTCTTATCACAGGTGATGTTATTGATAATAAAATGAATAGCGCAGAACCTAGAGATCTCTTTAATGGTTGTAATACAGCCAGCTGAATTAAAATTGAAGTCCAAGCTTCAAAGTTTTTCTCAGAATATATTGGCTTCTTCAAATTATTTTCAAGATAAAGTTGTGGTATCATCTGTAGAATCAAACTATTCCCATATATCCCCTTGTATGGCTAATGTCTACTGTCCAATAAGATCTTATGGTCCATCCCACAAGGGAAAGATCTTTCTATTGAATTTTATTGGCTCAGTAGAGTTGTCTTCATTCCAAGGATCTCTGAACTAAGAGAACTGGGAAATTTGCCTGATATAGTCTGGCTGTTCTCAGTCTTTTTAGGAGAAACACAATTGGTTTTTTAAATCTAAGGAATACAGTAAAGTATATGGCATGTTTACCAACTTTATATAGTGTCTCATGTCAACTTTGTATATTATATTACTGTTTATATGAGTTATATCCCTCACATGCCCGATACTATAGCGTGCTTCCCCTGTTACTATATTTTGTTTAAAGCACAAATTCATCTAATTTTCTAAATAAAAAAACTAATGGGATATACGTTTGACCATAGAGTTCACGAACAGTATCCTACTCATTAAATGCCCCAAATTTGCTGTTCTTTCGTGAAAATGAGCCTTTTATTGAGGTCTGGGCAGAGATATCTGCAAAAAAAAAAAAAAAAAAGGATTGACCCAAATTTGCCAATTAGCAGATGTGGTGTAACGGGAGGTGTTCCAAAGGCGGAAGTCAAGCCGAAAACAATAGGAAGACAAGATGTTGTCAAAGAATATTTTTTACATAAATTGACCAAAGAAAATATTTTTCACATCAGCGGGGGAAAAGCAACAACATGACAATCGGCCAGTTGGCATGGTGCATACTACTGAGAGTTTTATCAGGCCATGACAAGGAAAGGTGTCCGAAAATGGGTAACCTACGTACATGATGACAACTTGAGATCTTAAGAGTCTATTAACTCCGATTCCACAGTGCACACTCGACAAACAGCATGGCCCATGCAGGTCAAATGAGGTCCTGTTTGCTCAGCTGGGGTGCATTTCCCGAAATCACAAATGCTATCTTGCATCGTTGGAACCATTGACTGTGAATGGATAAACTATGTAAGATTTTAACTTAGTTTGTGACTATGCTTTTGGGAGACACACCCCTGGCTGGCTAGCATGCTTAAACTTTTCGCTATTAAAGTATTAAGTTACACGTGTAACAGTTGTCATAGAAACTTGAATTTATTAATTTAATGGCGAAAAGCATTAGCATGCTGGCTAGCGAATTATTCATCCCATTGACTAGAACAGACTAGAAGCTCTTTTTTCATTCTCCAACTGTAGCTCCTGGTCTCATTCTGCTTTTGCTATCATGGCTGAAGTTTTGATTTTACGCAATATCTAGTGGAAGATGGATTTCGTTTCGTTTTGAGTCATTTTTTGCATAAAATAGTTTCTACACTCATTTTAGGATGGGCTTATTAAGCGGCGCCCTGGGCTCATTAACTTCCTAAAGCCCAACGTTCCCTTGGCAGTAACGCCGGCGTTACAGGACATTCAGATAACTTCCCCTGAGCCTCTGACCCTTAAAAGCATAATTGCTTTCAAGCTGTTCCTGTTCAATATCGCTTGATTAATAATCACTCAATTTATTAATAATCACTCAGTTTATTTACTGAATCATGACCAATATATAAGCCAGTGATCATTAAGAAAGTATTAAGGAATTACAAATTACTAAAGGGCTACATTGACAATGTACTTAATAGTGATATTAGATGGATGCAAAAAAAAAAAAAAAATGATAATAATAAAAAAAATCAATTGGGTCTGCTTTCTCTGAATTCCATCTCCCTTTCTAGGATTTTTCAGCAGTACAACCTAATTTATTTTAAGATTGCACTTAATCCTAATGTTTTCACCATTCCAAAGAAAAGGTTGAATCTGCAGGGAAGCATACTTGCACTATAGTTGCTGCATCAAGCAATAATTATTTATTTATTTAATTACCAACGCTTCTTACATCGAAGCATTGGTAATCGAATAGTTGAGTAAATTGGTTATCAGTGAATCATGAAAGTTCAACGCATGACATGCATTGAAAATCATTTAATTTGCATGCCATGCCTCAAACTTTCAAGGTAGCAAGGTCATTAGGTCTTTACAGTCTAGCTTTGACACGGCAATTATATAATTAAACAAAATCTAAACCTTATCTAAATATTACCTTCAGCAGTATTTACCGCATTACATTCTACTTCAAGATGGAAGTTTGAGAAATTTCAGTCTACCGTCTATGCAATCTCATATTTTAGCCTTCCTTGTGGACTCAAAGGTGTATGTCTTAATCGTTAATGATAACTCAGCTTATTGAAAGCCCATTGGCTCAGTAAATTAATTCAATCTATTACCTGATTCTTAGTCTGGTGTTAACCTGCATTATGGTAATGTCACTGGTTGGAGACAGTTTTATTTTTACATGAGCAGCCTTAACACAGGGACCTTAATCAGCAAAACCGCATTTCAGAAAGGTTTTCTCCGGCGTATCAAGCCGATCAGATGCGAACGCAGGAAAAAGAATACTGTTTAGTGAGCTGCAGGAATTCAGAAGCTTCGTAAGACATTGACATAATGGGCTCTAAGTTCGTAGACCAGGCGCAGGCGCGGTGAATGGGGGGAGTGCTGCGCCAACGGGGTGTGTCCAGGCGTATGTTGCAATTTCATGTCCGGCGTAGCCTGGCACAAGTACTCCTCTGTCCCGCCTCTGTCCCTCCTGCCGGCACAAGTGGCAAAGAGGGAGGAGAGAAGGCATAATTGGGTTTAACACAGCCGAGTCAAATCTTCACCAATAAAATGAGCTCCTCTCCTCACCTTTAAAGTGCTGAAATAAAGAAGCCTCTGTCCTATATCTGCATGATGCGTTAATGTTGCATTTTACTTTGCTGCTTCAGGCATGTTTTCTGCACCGCTTACGTCTATATTAAGCATTACGAATATGAGTTAGCTGGCTAGCTAGGGCATTCTCGAATTATTACCATTAGCAAACTTGAATGGAATTTCAAAAGCGAAACTTCACGCCAGATCATTCAAACTTATGAAGTTGGAATGAAATACGACGGTTGCTCATTTATTTCTTCTGCCTGCATCATTGGGAAGAGAAACGATGGATAGCGTGTTCCTATTATTACACCCTGTTGCTGCTTAAAATTTTGGGATTAACATGCATGGACAACAATGCAAGATACGTAACACATTTATTTTCAATATGTGATCATAACTCAGTACGAGATCATAGCAATCAGGCTGTATTCCTTTCCCCTGCTAAAAACGATAAAACCTAAGTGACAATAATAGTAGTATTAAGCCACTTGCACACTGGACGCAAAACGAATTTTTCGCACGACAGATTGCGTTGAACGCAGTGTCTACGTGTCCGAAAGTCGGACAGGGTTTTAATATATCTCCGTGTCCGACAGTCGGATGGTTTCAATATAACTCCATGTCCGACAGTCGATTATTGTTTTTAATTTCTTCAGATCTAATGAATCTTTTAGATATTAAACGTGAATGTATTGATAAGAGGGCTCAGTTCTTCAAGATGGGTACCGAGAATTTCAATCAATGTTTCTGTTTAAGCTCTGCTCAATAAAGTGAGTCGACATTGGCGCAGGACAATGTAGGATACAATGCGTGTCGAACATGAACTGCAAAATACTTCTTGTCTGACAGCCAAAAAAAAAGGACGATTAGAACAGATTGATGATGAAATAAAGAATAAAAAGAAACATTTTAACAACAAACAGAACATCCAATGAACACTGCGATTTATTTATTTGCGGGCCATATTTTTCGGATGTTCTTTTTGTTGGTGATGTATTTTTATTCTTTATTTCGTTATAAATCTGTTCTCATATCAATACTTTTACTTTTTGCTGGCTGCCGGACATGGAGTATTTTGCATTTTGCGTCGGACAGTCTTCATCGTGCATGCGATATTTAATTCACAATGTCAGTGGTCATGGAACTCATTTGCTCACTGACCTCAAGCACTATTTTATCTTTGGTGTGGAACTAAAACGTGAATCTGTTCGATCATCTGACTAATTTTCAAAAGAGACACCGAATAAAGACTGTTGTCTATCTTCAACGGAAGAAAACAGATGAATAAAAAGAAACATTGAGTGAAATTCTCAAAACATTCACGTTTAATATCTAAAAGATTCAGTACATTTGAAGAAATTAAAAACAATAATCGACTGTCGGACACGGAGTTACATTGAAACCATCCGACTGTCGGACACTGAGATATATTAAAACCCTGTCCGACTTTCGGATACGTAGACACTGCGTACATCCAAAGTCTTTGACTGTAATCAGTCGTGGTGAAAAAATTTGTTTCGCGTCCAGTGTGCAAGCGGCTTTACTGAGCATAGAACGCAAGCATATATATATAGGCAGTTTGTGGTTGGCTGAGAAAGATGTGAAGTCGTTAGTTTGCATCACAGATTCAGCTGCGTTGATTAAGCCAGGTCGAAGTTTCCATTACGCGTGCCAACCGCCTTTTAATCTGACATCAGGACAATCAATATAGATACTATAATTTATGTCCTGATTCAGATAGTTACATTAATAGTGGTTGCTGTAATTATTTATTGCATTGAAATGTGCCTGACATTCTGGAAACTTGCCTGTGAGGTTTCGGTGACGTGTGCGCACTGTGCGCTGGTTAGCCAAATTACCACTGCAGAGAAAGTAAACCAGGTTGCAGCTGGCGAGTTTTCTGCTCAAATTCAGCGGAGACTTTTTCTACGAAATTGTCACTGCGTCTTGATGAATATGTGACACCTCCCCCTACTATGCGCCGCCACACCCATCTCGGCGCACGTCCGTCTCCCAAATTGCCAAAGTGGCTGCGCACAGTGTTGCACCGCGCGAAATTACCACTGCGCGCGGACGAAATTACCACTGCGTGGGCTGCGCCACGCTACGCCACGCTGCGCCACCCTGCACTGCGCCAAGAAATTGGGGCCCAATATGTTAGGTCTGCCATTCATGTGGATAAGAAAATGCTAGATAAATGTTGAACAATAATGCAAGCTAAGGGGAAATGGATACGGATTGATCCTCGCAACTGAACAAATTAACGTTTCCTTGGTAATTAGGAAACCTAAATGGGAAGGGGTTTGGAGATGTGATGTGCATTAAGGCAAGGTGAGAACAGTACCAAGATCCCTCCGATGGCAACTCCAGAGTGGAAGAGATTAACCGGCTTTTCTGAGTGCAGAATAGATGGGATAAATTCGGGACCCGAGCAGTTTGGGCTCGGCTTATTAACCAATGGCTTATTAAGCAGTGATTTCAGTAATTACTAACCCACAGTGATATCCAGGCTTTTCCTGTAACACAGGATCTGGCTGATAAAAGCAGTCATCTGTGAAGTGTTTAGAGCAGATCACTGATCCTGATCCATGCTCCTTGAAAACTGCTCGTTTCTACTTCACAAAATCCACCCATGCCTTTCAAATTGTGGGTTTTTTGGAAATTTATGGACCATGATGCCTCTGCTTGCATTGGCCTAATTGTTGCATCCGTAAAAAAGCAGATATTTGGCATTTTCCAAAGGGAATAATCCACAGTCACGAATCACTGAGTCCATTGATATTGACAAATGTGTTCTCTGCCGCTAGCTGGATACCTCCCGTGACGTCATCGCCAAATATAGTCAAAGATAAATGTCCTTTGAGATGATCGCGATTTGCAGTGATTAAAATGCGAATAAATAATGATAACAATTTCAAATGACCAGTACACAAAAGGATGTATTTATATTAAAGATTCTGTGGTCCAAAGCTAATTTTTGGTTGAACAACCACTTAAATATGAAATTTGCAACAATTATTTGTGGGTATTCTCACCAAGCTGAGGTCATGTTTTGCTGATTATCAGATATCACATTTATCCCTGGGGTCAATGTGTTCTTGTCTCAGGAGCAGGGCATCCGGCAGAAATCTCAGTGCTCTCAGGTAGACAAACTAATGGCTCTTCATGACAAAGAAAAGCTGACCCTGGAAAAAATTCTGGAAAAGGCTTTTAAGAAAAAGGGGTAAGCACAAATATATCAATTTTGTATGTTATTGAATATGTAATACGGTTTTGCATACTAGTGTACATGGCATGCTCTGTTGTCTCCGCATGGAAAGTGGAAATATGTTTTTCATAAACTCTCATTTAGGAAATTTATGTTTTGTTTAGAATTACTGGAAGCTTATTCAAATCTCTTGTTTATTGATTTCATTTGGAATTGAATACGGTGCTGTGGAAAATCATTTGCCCCCTTCATGATTTCTTCCAGTTTTGCTTCTTTGTCATATTTAAATGTTTCAGATCTTACAACTAATTTTAATATAAGTCAAAGAAAAGGTGAATAAACACAAAATGAAGCTGTTAAATGATCATTTAATTTATTAAAGATAAAGATTTATATGAAGCCTGTGTCACCCTTGTGAAAGAATAATTTCCTCCAAAACCTAATAGCTGGTTGTGCCACCCTTGCCAGCAACAACTTCAATCACACACTTGCGATAACTGCCAATGAGTCTTCATTGCTGTGGTGGAATTTTGGCCCACTCTTCTTTGCAGAGTTATTTTAATTCAGCCACACTGGAGGGTTTTTGAGCATGAACTGCCTGTTAAAGGTCATGCCACAGCAGCTCATGTCAGGACTAAGGCTTGCCTAAGCAGCTAAAAGTTCCACTTTTCACTCCACTGTCCACAAAAAATTATCCCAAAAGTCTTTGGGGTCATCAGGATGTTTTTTGGCAAATGTGTGTTGAGGCTTTGTGTTTTTTTTGGTCAGCAGTAGTTTTTGCCTTGCAGCTCTCCCATGGATGCCATTTTTGCCCAGTCTCTTTCTAATTGTAGAAACCTGAACACTGAACTTAACTGAAAAAAGTGATGCCGTCAGTTCTGACCGTCTGGATGAGTTGTTGATACGCTCTTGTAGGAATATTGGCTGGCCAGCCACTCCTGTGAGGAAACACCACTGTTCCTAGTTTTCTCCTTTTGCAGATATTGGCACTCACTATGGTTCACTAGAGTCCCTTAATCATAAAAATGGCCTTGCAACCCTTTCCAGACTCATATGAAAATTTCTTTACATTCCAGCATCTTGCGCTGTTTTTTGCCCACTTCACATTGCCAGAAAAGTTTTAGCTTTTTTCCTTCAATAAGTGAAATCATCTTTTAAGAACTGCACTTTATGTTTACTCGGGGTATCTCTAGTTTAAAATTACAACGTAGTTTGATGATCTGCAACATGACAAATATGCTAAAATAGCAGATATTGGGATTTCTACATAAATTACCTTGATTTGAAAAAGGTTTAAATGTTACATTTAATTAAAAAAAAAAAAAAAGGCTAGCTGTTACCCACCCTTCCGCTATAGGCCTGATTTTTCCTACCATTAGAGATATATGTAAGGACCATCGGAACCTCATATGCGATCCGTCAATGGGAGTGGTTTCTCTGATTATATTTAAACATTTGCGTACATTATGTAATAACCACAAGTAGGCGTGATATGAAGAGTGGCAATCTGTCAAAAAAGGCCTGCTCAGATCAATATTAATTCTGCTACCTTGTGTCAGGGCTCTGGTGTATGCACAAGAGAAAGGTGCATATGTGGCCTGATTGATTTTGCTTACTTTTGTTATGGTGCTTGCCATTATTGACTGGACATTAATAAAACATTTTATTAATTTATTATCTGTGCAAGAAACGTTGGTGCATTTTTGTTGTTAAAAAATTTGAAATGCATACAGGATGTTCACTATATATGATTTCAAAATCATATATTTGTGTACTGCCTAATGTTCAAATATATACAAGATACCTCATTTTACTATATATTAATAGCTGTGCGGTGCATTCGCCAGCATATGACAAAAACTATGTCCTGTACTACACAGTCAAATTACCAAGTCATCACAATCATCTGGGTGTCAGTGGGCATTACCACTGACGTAATAGTATAAAAATAACCCACTTCATTTGCTATATTGCTAGCATAAGTTTTTTTTATTATTCATTGTCACAGGAGTGACAGGTACACTTGTTTCTGTAGAGGGATGAAAGAAACATCTGTTACTGTCGTCTCTACAATAACTCCTGACATTTAAACCGAACTTGCTTCTCTACTGAAAAACCTCAGACATGGCAAATTTCAGGATACGTTAAAGTACTTAATAATATGTTGGATGATCAAGAATATGACACATGAAACCATAAACACAACTTGTCATTCAAAAAAAAACCCAGGGTGAATTTACTTACTGTGATCCAAAATGGCTCTTTGAGTAAAACTACACAAATGTATTATGTATCCATGTGATTTTTTCCAGTTTTTGTAAATTTTGTGTGCTTTATGTGCTGATGCAGATTGGCATATCAGACTTTGGGCACAGAGAAAATTGTTGTGTCCGGTTCTCACCAACACGCAGTGCAGTGCTACTTGCTTGCAAAATACATTTTTGGAATTTACAAAAAGAAATCATCTTTCAATAATAGAATGCATTAAAAATAAACAAATAAGGCCAGAGCGATTTTTATTTTGACTGGAGAGGGGAGGGTATTTGGATTGCTTGGATGACAGATGTCCACGACCTTCAGTGAAACATGTCTCCGCCGCTCCTCCTCAGTTTAGACCACCGATCAGTAATGCCCCTCTGCCTCCCAGCAATTATGTAGCCTACAGAGTGGTGAAGTAATGACGTCACACTGGTGTCGGAAGTAAAAGTTCCCATTCATTTTACCCATAGACTTTTTTAAATGTTCACTTTTGCTGCACTTTCCTTTGTTTTACTGCCTTCATCGATTTCGAGATTTTACGTTATATTTCCTAGTAACAACAAATGTCGTTTTTCTTGACCAGGATCAGTTATATTTAAAATCATTTTAATTTTTTGCCACCATGCTAATCCTCTTTGTAGTCTAAAAACACACGTCCCATGATCCTCTGGTTTCCTGGGCAGAACGAGTTCAAAATGCGTTAGAAATTTTCTGCACCTTGCCATAGCTATTTGTTTGCATAGCCTGGTGAGATTGTGAATTAGTTAGCCACTCTACATTCTACTTAGGGATGCTTGGCTTGCTAGACATTGTTTTACAACTAGCGACAATTTACTTTAATAGCCAAGCATCTTTGGCCAACGTTTGTTTGCTTAAAAACTTGGTAGCTAGCGAACAAGCTAATCAGCTTTGTCAACGCATGACTGACCTAGCTGCACAGCTAATCTATGTCTGCTTGCTCATCTAACGCTAGATAAGTGGCAAAATAATCGTCATTCACTGTTTCTTGCTAACTTAGCCAGCGAGCTAGTTTACTGACTTCGGTAGCTGGCTAACGTTATAATAGGCAGCTATATGTAAATGCCAGCTAAGTGAAATTTTTGCAGCTCAACAATAGCTAAGTACCAAAATAATGGCTATTCACCATTATTGACTTAACTAGCTCGCTAGCTAGGCTAGCGAACTAGCTATTTCGCCAGCTTAGCCAGTTATATTTGGGGAATTTTAATTCTAGCTAGATTGCTAAATGACAGTAAGTGACATTAAACTAACCATTTACTGTTTTATATTGATTTTACTATGTGCATGAGATGTAATAAGCAAAATAGCTGGCCCGCTAGGCAGTTCACTAGTGCAGCTTGTTATGTTTTTTCCAAGTAAATGCTAGCTCGCTAGATAAATGGCGAAATAACTATTCACTCTTATCCATTCATTTCTAGGCATGTAGCTAGCCAATAGTGGCCAGCTATGTAGTAACGGTTGCACAGACATAGACAATAAGCGAAGCGGCTCATAAAATTAATACTTGTTCAAGCAATGCCGTAAAATGTCCAAACCCCATTTTAAATTCCCATAGGGATTTTACTTCCGACACCAGAAGCTGAATAGCTGTGATGTCGTCACTTCACTACTCTATTACACCCTCTATCAGTCTACACAAATGTAAGCTACAATACACATTCCGCACACCAAAAAGTGCTGTTCCAGACTGGGTGAATAGAACAAATAAAATCAAGTGAACATAATTTTTGAGTCTCACATGTCACAACTGCCTTGACATCCTGAATATCATTCAACGATGCCTTTATATAAATCTGTAGTAGGATGAAGTTGTCTGTGAGAAATGGTACACTGTCTCCACAGTTAAGTTGCATTATTTATTATCAATGCTGAATGTCGCCTGCCTGCCAGTAGTACAGTGATGGTACAATTAAACACACAGCAATCATGAAACATTATTTAAATCATTTCTATTAAATACGGACATTTTATTCTGTTTGTTGGCCCCTTCTGGTTAAATTAAAAATGGGTTGTGCTTCAGTTTACACTTTTTTCTGGCAAATCATATGGGGTCCGCCCATAGATATATATATATATATATATATATATATATATGTCTATGGGTCTGCCTTGTGTATCAGAAAGATACCACAAATTGCTTTACATGACCTCATTTAAATAACACTCCTGCTGGTATTATCTAATTTACTTGGAATGCACCACCTGCAATATAAATACGCCTTCAATATTCATCTTTCTGCCCGGTTGCATGTCGCACTTGAGAAAAATAACAGTTATTCCTTGTCGCTGGAGAAAAATGGTAATCCGCGTACCATTCAGTCTGCGCGCATTCCGTCAGTTGTAGCGTCAGCAGAAAATCTGGGGACCAGTCTATTATTTCATTTTAGGATTGTCTTGATTTTTACCAGCAGTTGGTTGTACATTCCATTCTTAGTTTTACAGCTATTGTTAAGTTTTTGAATATATCCTTGCTGTTCTTATACTTAATCATTGTACTTGCCTCGTATGTTATTAATTTCAGAGAAAACAACTGCGCTGAACTGAAAAAGGACATTGAAAATAAAATCCAGGCAGTCGCTGATGATCACAAAGCAAAGGTAGTGTTTGCCTCTGTGTGTGCATGCTTGCCTGTGTGTGTGTGTGTGTGTGTGCATGCGTGTGTGACCGTGTGCATTTGTGACTTTATCTGTAGGTGAGACTATGCGGCATATAAGTGACGTCTAACACCTTTACAGTGAAGTTCATGTTTTTGACCAACTGTTGCTGAGGGTTAACGCTTAAAGAATTATTCTCACAACTTCGAATATACGGGCTTAATATGCAGGCACTGATGTGTTCAATACATTTTCCAATTGACTAACCAAGATTGCATGCCTCTGTGACAAACAGCGGGTGTTTGAAATGAACCTGCCCATTCACTTGCATTACGCCAACAAAATTTCCTGAAATGCGATTTGCATACTTCGAAGAACATATCTTTCACTAGACGTTTGTTATATGATTTTTTTTTTGTAAATATTTTTTTCCTTAGAATGGTCTGTTAAATTTTTACCGGAAAGTATTGTATTAGTTTGGTCCTATTTTTATTTTGCGGAAACGTTGCAATGACACGGAGCTAGCATTCGGCTGACATCACAAATTGCCATGCAGTGATGCACTGCTGCTCCATCTAAACAAACAGGACATCTGTGAGATGACTGTAACTCCAGTACTCTGCATTACTAGAGTAGTGCTGAATATTCACAGTTAGCATCAAGGTTTTTCGCTATAAATCATGGTGCACGCAGTGGTGGGATGGCAGGTGTTCAAACTACAGAGAGGAAGTGTAGCTGATTGTGCAAATGCCTTAATGATTATAAATTCATATCACTGAACATTAACTAGAATATCCACCTGATTCCTGTAGTTTATTGCCAGTGGATGGAGTTTAGTGAAACTGCGTGATGACAGATATTCTAAATCGCATTAGAAAATCCCCACTGACTCCCCAGGAACCTTTGAGGCTTTTGCTGCTTTGGCACTGGGCAGTGACAGCGACCACTGGGAGAACATCTAGCGGCGAATCGAGGTCAAAGATCTTCCCGTCAGAAAGGCAAGATTTACTTGTGTTTAAAATGGTTTAAAAGTGATAATTACACAAAACCCAAGCATGGAAATGACCAACAGAAACAGATTCCATTATTATTGAGTGTATAAGTATCATATTATGTTGGAAACCTCAGATTTGAAACGCATTATTTACATTTATGGGTTTGTTGCTTTTTCAATGCAAGTGAATGGGGACGTACATCTCGGACACCTCCTGTTTGTCACAGAGGTGTAAAATCTTGGTGAGTCACTGCAAAATGTATTGTACACAGTGATAACTACGTATTCAGCCCTATATTCAAAGTGGTGAAAATATTGCTTTCAGTTGACTGTTGAATCAAAGAAGTTGGCATGCAAGGGACCTTGTGTTTAAATTGTGGTTTACAGCTCCATAAGTGAAAGAAGCCTTTACATGTTTTCTTAGACTTTCTCTGTTTAAGTTTTGAACCTTTTAATTGCCATACCAAGAAAAAAATTACAAGCGACTCAAAAATGTGCTATCGAATGGTCCAACCAGACATAAAAGGGTAATGGGGGTCTGTCTCCCCATAGGTGAAGCAGCTAGTGGGGATGCACACTCATGAATGGTCTGAGATGCTGAGATCTCAAAGTACTGAGGAGCAGGGTTTGCTAGAACAGCACGTTCAGCAGCAGTGTAACGTCCTCAAGGCTCTCCTGACCAGCCTTCAGGAGCAGCAGTCGCAGCAACTCAAACTCACCCATGACCGGTAAGTTGTCTTACCTTCTCCAGGCAAGTAGCAGCCTTTGCTCACAGACAACTTGGGGCGCCTGGCTAAGCCATGCGTTTTTAGTCAGGCAATACTGCCTCGGTGTGACCCTCCTCTCTGTCGCTTTGGTGTGTTTATTATTTTACCGTTGGTCAACATGTATACGGTTATTTAGCTCTTATTCTGTATATTAGAGTTGTCTTATTCAACATATTACTGTGCCATTTATGACAAAAAATGAGCATGCACGCAACATTGAGAGGGGCCAGCTGTTATCAGTGCACAGACATATAGCAAAAGTATGATGGAGAGTCATTCGGTTTTTTTTTCTGTTTTTATTTACAACCAACAAAAAATGCTCTGTTGTTGGATAGACATTAACGAATGAACAATGCCTGTGTAGACTTGGGAACATCATCATATCCACATTCTTCGACAAAAAACTACAGAAAATGTACAGGAATATCAATGCTCCTCATTATTTCATCCTTAGCATATCGATAGCAACATTCACTATTTTTGGGTCTCAAAGCCTTTCATTTTTGTATACGTTTGGAGCATTCAACCACATTATCACAATAAACAAAATGTTAACACATTCAGCACGTTAATTTAATCATGGAACTTATTTTCTCCGATATTCAAAACCCCGATTTATTTCTAGCATAGACTCTGGAGCAATGGAACCGGACATGAAAAAATGCTAACAAAGCCGCATACAAAATGACATCAGGGCTGTGACTCTATAGCTTTCATGCAGGTGAAAGCGCAGTCACGTATGTAAAGATAAGCCAATCAAATGAACCGACTCTTTTGGGAGTGGACTGTGATCTCTAAATCATTACTGGGTTACGCCGTTTCCTTTTGCAGTCTAAGTGGCTTGACTGCTGTGGCCTGCCAGAACTTATGAGATGTTCCATTTCTTTGTGACAGAGGTTGGACCATGAAACCAATTTTCATTATTAATGGTTCTGGAGGTGTTTTGTGCTGTAGTAATAGAATACTCATGGCCTCATCTCTGCAGGCAGAGCAAAGAGATGCGTGCTAACCAAGCCAAGACTTCTATGGAAAACAGCAAAGCCATCAGCCAGGACAAGACCATCAGAAACAAAGCAGAGAGAGAGAGGTACGTTGCATCCATCTTTCACATCCACGGGTCAACGTCTGTTAGAAGCAAGGCAGAGAGATGTATTACTGTTAAAATCACATCAGTATGCTGACAATATCTGCATATTGCCAAGACGCTCTTTTCGCTTTTGAAATTAAGCGTGCTAAACCAAATTAATTCTGATAATTATCCACCAGTCTGTGTGCTACAGGAAGGGAAGTAGATCACGGCACTTTGATTTTTCTTTCATGCTAGTATTCATCTTCATGAAAGAAGTACAGAAAAAAACCACAATCACTGCCATGCACTAACTGGATGTTGTTTGTTTCGACAGGAGAGTTCGGGAACTGAACAGCAGTAACACTAAGAAGTTCATTGAGGAGAGAAAAAGGGTATGACATCACTGTAAATTCACAATATAAGTCTAAATTTCTTGTGCACAGTGAATTTTATAATTTGGCGGTAATTTGTGTACTTCATTTGTAATCTATAATACTTAACTTTAGTCTTGCGCTCCCATGAAGAGCACTTGCTATTCTTTCATTCAAAGTCTGTGTTGAAATGTAATTTACCTTTCATTTTCAACAATGTGCTCATTTGGGTAAATGTGCTATTTTTCACAGAAAGCCTGTAATTGATATGTACAGGGCTGTGAAAAAGTATTTGCCGCTTTCTCTATTTCTTTCATTTTTGCATATTTCTCATTCAGTAGTTTCAGATCATTTAGCTAATTATATTTTTAGACAATGATAATATTCTGTGGACTGCTGCGTCGAAAGTGGGACTTTTTGGAAGATATATGGCTCCTGTTACATCTGACATAAAACTAACACAACATTCCACGCAGTCAAACACCATGGTGTTTGTGTGGCGGTCTGGGGCTGCTTTGTTGCGTCAGGACCTGGGTCATTTGCCATAATTGATGGAACCATGAATTCTGCTCTCTACCTGAAAATCCTGGGGGGAGAATGTAGGCCATCAGTTTGTGATCTAAAGCTAATAGTTGGGTTAATCAGCAAGACACTGATCTTACGTACACAGACTGGAGCCATCTCTGAATGGCTCAAAAGAAACAAAATGAAGGAGTGGCAAGTCAAAGTCCTGACGTCAGTCTGATTGGCATGCTATGCTACCTTAACCCTTAAATGCCCAACTATAGTAAAAGTTGAAAGAAAAATCTGTGTATTCTGTTAATATGTCCTGGGGAGGAGCTAATAACAGCCCAATAGCAATTTTTAATTTTTGGTGACCTTTGACCTCATTTTCGTTTTGTGACTTATATGTCACAATGGGCATTTTGGGGACCTTATTGCTAAAATGACTTGAATGATAAAACAGTTGACATATAGCTGAAGTATTAGGCATAGCTTATTTTTCATTAGCTTACCTGCTTGTCTACTTTATCCAGTGATGAATGGGTGCAGATCTATCGTGTGGATTCCACCATGGGGGTGGCCATATTGGGAAGGTTAGCTGGTGCAGCCAGTGTAGTGTCAGTTCCACTTTTATGCATCAGATGGCAGCACTGATGGTCTAAATATGTCACTATGGGCATTAGGTTGCAAAATTTATGTGGGGTCAGTGGTTTTGACAACCCCCAAAATCGTGTGACAAATTTGTCCCAGGGGGTGTTTAAGGGTTAATCAGGCAATTCATGCTATATGAATTATATTCATTGTGGCTATATGGAAACAATTCTACTAGAAAGACTGGGCCAAAATTCCTTCAGAGTAATGTAAAAGACTCATTGCCAGTTGTCGCAAACATTTGATTGCAGTTGTTCCCACCAAGAGTGGCATAACCACTTATTAGATTTTGGGGGAGAAATTATTTTTTTCACATGGGGGATATTGGTTTTGCATAAATTTTTACCTTCAGTAAATGAAATGATCACTTAACCGCTTCAGTCCGAGAACCTTGTATACTAGTATGAAAATAAATACTTTGTGTGGATGAGAGCCTTGTATACTAGAGGGCTCACTTGGCTCACTACGGCCTGATTTGTTTAGACAAAGACAGTGCGAGCGGCCCAAATTATTTTCTGTTGCTGTTCGGGTATAGGAACAGATCTGACAGGTTATTTGGCTGGGAAATAGACATCTTATTCATGCTTGACTACATAAACATTCGGTTTTACTGATTTCCACTGAGTGCTATACTGACAGTCCTAACAAGCGAAAATACCGCAGTACTTTCAAAATCCCATTTCTATGTTACCCCTCAAAGAACAGAATTTAAATTTTAAATCAATACAAATGAATGTATTATTTTTCTCGAATCAATATACAGCATGAGTGTTCGAAGCATTGCTCCACACAGAGACTGACCAAACAGATGTCACACCTGTAGCATGACTGGCTGCGTTTACGGTGTTTTGTGCAAACAATGCACTACTTACATGGATTCTTAGTTTTCCCCGTTTAACGGTGTTTTTCCAGGAAATGTCTGCCGCTGAGCCGGTCCATCAAAAGGCCAGCTGATAGATGATCTCTCATCCGTTTGGGCATCTGTGGCAGGAACTTCTGGATTACCTCATTGATGTTATCCTTTTTGAAATCGAAAAAAGTTTTTTGCTTCCTTGATTGAGTTCATGATACGCACAAAACACATTGAGCGAACACCTATCGAAAAGGTACAAGAAAAGCTTTTTATACCATTTCACAAACTTTCACACAGAACGATGCGTGGCAACAATCTGGTTCAGTTATAGGCCACTGCTATTATTCTGAAAAAATAGTCATAGATACGTGTCAGATCCAATTACAAACCAATGTTTTCTTGCGCAAGTTTCCTTGTAAACTAGTTTGCCGACTTAGTAGTGGTCATAATAAGACATTTTTATTGAGGTTCCCAGCATTTGCGATGATAAATTATCCTACTAGTTAGCAAGTGCCCCATCCTAGATTGCGCTGCTACAGAAAATAAACCTGGCCTAACAGAACGAGATAGGTCATAATATTACTGTATCAAAGGGGTTAAAGCTGCATTGAGTGTTTACACACATTGTCTTTGCCTTGTATTAAAATTGTTTGGACGATCTGAGACATTTAAATATGACAAATAAGTAAAAAGAGAAAGAACTGGGAAGGAGGCAAATACTTTTTTTGCAGCACTGTATGTACTGTATTTGTATTGTAATAAGTAAGTTTATTTAGTTGAGTTTTTTCAAATCTTTTCAGTGTGTTAATATTACATGACCTTGTTTCCAGCTGGCTATGAAGCAGTCAAAGGAGATGGAGCAGCTTGTAAAAGCTCAACAGGAGCAGCTGGAAAAGCTTGAAAAGGCCAATGAGCAGGTAAGCGCTGAGAAACTGATTGTATTGAATGCTGACAATGGACTCCTACCATTCATCTGCTAATGTAGGTGTCAGCTCCATCCTTTCTCATCATTCATTATTCATGTCATTTCACTGTTTCAACAGCTTTTGAAATCACATCATGCAAAGTCTCACTGTCAAGGTAGGGTTTGTAGTACCACATCTCACCCCCCAGCCCTTTCTACCCATATAACAGCCACTGGTATTGAATGTGTCCTCAGGCATACAGTATTCATCATTGACTGTATATAAAGATGGACGACCTGATAGCTCCCCAGGGTGAAGCCAAAAATCTAAATTGCCCCCTAGTGGCTGGTTGCAATATAGATTATAAACCCTGCCCCCACCATGTTTGCGGATCGGACATGGGCCACACTAAAAAATCAAAAGTACGTGTCAAATAAATTTTTGAATGGTTTCTGTCTTTTTAGGTAGTTATTACCATGCTGATGCATGTACAAGTGTTCAGGTTTTGTGATAAGTTTGGTAAGGGGGTGTAAAGTCATGATTCACAGCAGCGATTGACCGCTACTCTGAGTGAAATAGTCACAGAGGCACCTTCTGCATCTCCGTCACCTGATGCAGGTTAATCGCTAGCTTTTGTCTCGGATCAGAGAGAACAAGCGGAAGACTGACATTGGCAAAGCGTCTTGTTCCCATGGACGTACTTACATCATGCAGCAACAAGGAGAAATTATTGGCGGTATTCTTGAGAGATACACTGACCAGCCACAACATTATGACCACCTGCCTAATACTGTGTAGGTCCCCCTTTTGCTGCCAAAACAGCCCTGACCTGCTGAGGCATGGACTCCACTAGAGGTCTGAAGGTGTGCTGTGGAACCTGGCACCAAGATGTGGGTAGCAGATCCTTTAAGTCCAATACATTGTCCAGTGGGACCTCTATGGATTGGACTTGTTTGTCCAGCACATCCAACAGATGCTCCATTGAATTGAGATCTGGGGAATTAGGGGGCCAAGTCAACACCTTTAATTCATTGTGTTCCTCGAGTCATTCCTGAACCATTTTTGCAGTGTATAATGGCGCGTTATCTTGCTCAAAGAAGCCTCTACAATCAGGGATTACCATTTCCATAAAGGGGTGAAATTGCTTTGCAACAATGTTTAGGTAGGTGGTACATGTCAAAGTAACGTTTGCATAAATGGCAGGACCCAAGGTTTGCCTGCAGAACATTGCCCAAAGTGTCACACTGCCTCCGCTGCCTTGCCTTCTTCCCGTAGTGCATCCAGGTGCCACGTCTTCCACAGGTATACAATGCACATGCACCCAGCCGTATTCTTAATGTTAAAGAAAATGTGATTCATCAGACCAGGCCACCTCTGCCCTCTCTTCACCTGAGTGTCCAAAACATTTTGCCGCAGATCTGATGACACGATTACAAAATCGATCAACCGCCTTTGGCTAAGGGTGTTCTGGTATCAAGTACACTTATGTGCACCCTTATGTTCGAACATTGTGTTTGTTATGGATAATCCATGACTAGCACATAATTCCAATAAGAAAACACTGCCTTGGTTCAGATCAGGGAGGCCGTTCCTCCCAATCACTCCCCTCCAAGTGTCTCCGTCGTTGCCCACATGAGCGTTGAAGTCTCCCAGCATAACTATGGAATCCCCAGAAGGAGCCTTTTCCAGGACCCTGCCCAGGGACTCCAAGAAGGCTGGATACTCCGAACTGCTATTTGGTCTGTAAGCTCAAACAACAGCCAGAGTATAGTAGAAGTCACTATATCCAGCCAGTACCGTTCAACCTCCTGCACAAGCTCCGGCTCCTTCTCCGCCAGTGTGGTGACGTTCCATGTCCCAAGAGCCAATTTTCATGACCAGGGCCCAGAAAGCAAGGGCCTTCGCCCCTGTCTGCCACCCGGTCTACAATGCACCTGACCCCTACTCCTCTCCTCGTGGATGGTGACCCCACAGTGGCTCCCTGTTGCCTTTTCGGACTCAGCCCAGCCGGGTCCTAGGAAAAACCCAGCCCTCAGGCACTCACTTGCGAGCTCCACTCCCTAGCAAATCGCACTTCGTCTGGCCTCTCAACTGGGACCAATTTGCCGTGGGAAACCCCACCAGGAGCAAATGCTCCAGGCAACATGGTTCCTAAGATCCCAGAGGTACGAAGACTCCTCCACCATGATAAAGTAGCGATTCTTGCTTTGATTACAGCATTTAATCTCTCAGGCATAGTGTACACATATTTTTTTATTTCCTCACTTGCTAAACCATTCCATATGGTTTGAAGTTCATTCCAAAAAGATTCGTTTGATGTTTTAACAGACTTGTTTATCTCGATTTCAAGCAAATCCCACACTTGCTCAATCAGATTATAGTCAAATTTATTGATTTTTTTTTTTTTTTTTTTTTTTGGTGGGCCTTTTTTCCTGGCTAAAATACTTAATGCTGCTGGGAGGGTCCTGATTGCCATTGACAATAGGTCGTTCATTAACAGTGGTAAGTATCTCAGACAACCCAACTTGAAAAAAATCTGAACTAGTAAATGATTTAACAAGCCTTTAGAATCGGCAGCATTGACTGTTGACATGGGAGCAGCCCGGCTATGTCAAAAGTCCAGGGCGATGTGCTAGCGATCGATTTGGGTGAGTATAATGGGTGGAACCCTGATATCGTGACTCAACCCCTGATAATTACTGCAGGCTCTGGCTCAAAATGATATCAGCAGTGCAAGATGGCAGCGTCAGTATCCAGGATACTTTTGATACCATTTTTGTATGGTGGGAGCAAGTGGAGACACGTCGTCCATCTTTTTATAAAGGCGATGATACTTTCACACATGGAAGCACAGATAAGCTGCTTTCTGTTAAGTCTATCACTCTGTGTTTTGCAGAGCATTATATTCTGTAGATTTTCATTATCATCATTGTCTCTGCATCTTTGAAGTGTTTATTGTCATAATGTAAATTATGGAGCTCTACTTCAGTTACTTTGTGTTTGAGCAGGTTTTCAAGATAGAGTTGAGGAAAGAGTGAGAAATTGTGTTGTCCATATCTGAGGCTTTATCTGTGTTCTATGCTGATGTGGGATCAGTGCTGTTGTACTAATATGACTCATTTCAGGCCAAGGAGATGCAGCAAATGGTGAAACTGGAAGCAGAGATGGACCTCAGACCAGCAACTGTGGTGTGAAGAGCCTCTGCACATCTTGAAACTACCCATCAGCGCGCACACGCATTCACACACTACAATCCCTCCCAACAACCCACATTCATACAATGATGGTATTGCGCACTCATCTTTGCAGGATAGGAATAGAAGCTATGGGAATCACTACCACTGCAGAAAAGATTCAAGTTTTCTCAGCATAGTATCAATGTAGCTCAACAGATTAGCTTGATTTTATGTCCTGTGGTACCTTGCACTACAAAGATTGTGGACTGTCCAGAAGCAAACTATAACCAAATTACTTGGTTTTTATCATTGTTATTTGTGATTTCTTTCATTATTTCTGTGATGTTTCCTTTCTTGCCATTGATCCTTTTCATTAGCTTACAGCAGCTCTACAGAAAATGTACAGTAATGTTGAGGGCTAGATAATGTCAAAGTATCATTCCAGTCCAGTACACAATTGTGAATTTATTTTTTTGGAAGTTTTGTACTAAAGTTTGGTTAGTGTGATGGTTTGAATATAAGTATCTCCCAAATGGCTCCATTAGGAATGCTTAGTTTATTTACAGGTTTGTGCTGTGTGGTCATGAACCTGCTTTGCAATTGGCTGTTGATAGTCTGAAATCTGCAGTGGCAGGACACAGCTGGCTTGGTCAAGGCATGTCGGGCACCCAACCATGAGGTACAGCAAAAAGCCAAAGGTTATCTCCGGTTGTCAATGTTTACATTTCTGGCTGTTAACTCTCCTGCACCACAGTATGTGAACTGCTGTTTGTATAACTGCATAAAATACATTGCAAAATGATTTACACCAGTTTTGAATCAATGAATGGAGGTCCATCCCATAAACCAGTCCAATGAATTCAGAGACACGAGTCAAGCCTGCATTATATGTCAGCTGCAGTGAAGAAGAAAAGAAATGCACATTGTTTCATTTATTTTTAAACTTTGAAATGTTTATTTTTTTATTTATTCAATATTTGCAATTGAAGTATGACACCATATAAATTCATATATCTAGAAATGCATGGATTATTCAACCTTCTAAATGAATGGTTTTATTCCTGTACTTTACTCCGTTGGAGGTAGACTAATCACATTGGTAAAGAACATTCATTCGCCCATTCAAAAACATAGCTGGGGACGGACATGTAAGTCTCATGAAAAACTACAAAAGCAGGACATTATAATTGTGGGCAGCTGATTCATCTTGAAACATTTATGACAGGTCCATAATGACAGGAAAGTTTTATAATTTTGCAACTTGTTTTTCTGTTTAGCTGTGAGGATTGTCAGCTGATGAACAAGCTAATACTACATATTTTTTAGTGTGTATGCCATGTAAAGAAGTCAAGTCTGTGTTGGTAAGATGTTCAAATAGCCAAGCTAGCTTACTGCTAAAGTAGCTGAATAAGAACTACAGTTATACAATAAAGTTGAAAATTAATTGTCTTTTTAAAACTTACCCTATATATCCCCAAAATATTTATTGCCAAGTTGCCTTAATGTGGTGCGGTGTGTATTTAGCTTGAAAGTTAGCTGTTAGCCAAATAAGAGCGTGTTCTTGATATTTAGCTGCTTGCTAGATACTGATGTAAACTGCTAATGGGTCTGTAGAGTCTGGAATGGGTCTGGAACAGTGCTATTTTTGCAAAAAATAGTGCACTCAATTCATAATCCACTATTTGAAAGTTTTATTAATTTATGTTTTAACCAAAAGACATGGGTGCTTTGTCTGCATTTCTTCTATGTTCATTACCAAATCGCAATTCAAGGAATGGGGAAGAGCATTTTAGCAACCATGAGTTGTGGTTAAAATGGAGGACCAGTTCAGCAGCATACACTTACAGATACTGTTGAGATAAGCTTATCTACTACTTTTTTAATTTTGAAAGTGCATGATTCAGTTGCACTCACAATATTCTTCTAATGGAATCTTTTATACAGTTTATATAAGGGACCTTATCTCATCTTTAGTTTGCACGTTTTTGTCCGCGTTTTAAAGTGAAATTGGGCTGTTTTTTAACTCTTAATAGCAGTTTTGTCTTAAAGAATATATGTGAATTATAATGTTGATATATTGTATAGCTTTAAACATGTATGTGTAAATATATATACGTGTAAGGATATCAGAAAGCAGCATTTCTAACCATACACAACTCTTCCAGATTTGTTCTGATGTGTGTCTGATGTGTTTATCAGTAAAATGCAGATTTTTGCATTTTATTCTTATTGGTTCTCTTGTGAGATTTTTATCATCACTTACATCTTTTTCAGTTTGATGTCTCTCCTCCCCCCCAAGACCTCTGATTATAATATAAAGCAACATTGTGATGGTCTTCCATATGTTTGCCTCTTTCCTTAAGTGGTGGAAAATGTCATTTTGTTACGTTGCTGTTTTATAATGTATATAGAGATTAAAAGTTAAAGGTAACTCATTTCATCAATGATTCTTTGCTCGGCACGTTGTATTTCAGAAGTTCAGGCATGATTTCTTGTTCTTAGCTCTGCAGTCATGATCAACACATCCATGGCTGCCTACCGCAGTGTTTCTGATCAGTCAGGAAGTTGTTTGGCAGTTTTGGTTGGAATTTTTTGTCATCAACTGGAGTGCTGTTCCTTGGCCTTCCACAGCTTTTGTAGTAACTGAATTTATCAGAGCTCTTAGTCTTGCTTGAAACATTTTAAATACTTGTTTAAAGGTAATTACCGAAAAGAGTTAAGTATTATGCGTTTACAGCCATGTTACTTCTTCAAAATCAACAGCAACTGAACAGAATTAAAACATTTAACAGTATTGGCTATGTATCTGCAATGAGAATATGCACACTGTCAGTTATTCACACTCTTAAGGTGCATTATCTGTGACACCTTTATTCTTCTTCCTGAATTAGAAAAAATAAGTTACAGATATTATAGTTTCCATGAGAACAGAAAAATAAAGCCCATCATCTCTCGTGAGAATCAAGTGTGTGAATAGTGTTAGCCTGCACTTCTGCGGTCACAATATCAAGCATGAAGGAAACAAACTTGACCGAATGTGCTGCAGTTTGCTGGCTGATTGTGTGAAAGCCATTATGGCAAGCAATGAGTGGAAATCACTGAGTTTTCTCAGCCAAAAAAAGGGTTTTTTTAATCTATGGTAACACTTGTTAAAGTGAGACTAAACGTCCGCCAACACACTGTTTAACAGTGGAATGTTTAGCATATGCAGCTAATAAACCCTGAAGAGAGGGAGATTTGGATGGGGGGAAAAAAACATCTTTTCCACCATGATTCATTTGTTTCAAATTTCACTATTGCTGGGACTATTCCAATTCAGTGCAAATGCCACCTCTCCTGCCTCTATGACCCAGAAACTGAAGATGTTTCCTCCACCTGGGCGCTGTTCCTAAACTGTTGGGAATGTCAGGCTGCCAATCTGTGTTTCCTCCAAAGGAAGGGTCCATACATGCATCCTTTCTGGAAGTATTCTTGCATGTTTGCTTCACATCATCGTGTCCACTCCCAAACTACTGTAAATCCCCGCCCACTGAAACGCTTTAATCAGTTTAAGCTCAGGAAAGCTCATGCCATTGCAGAGGAAAGCATTCCAGAGCCAAAATGTAAGCTCAAGGCTATGCTTATTTATTTACGCCACATTAACTTTGTTTCTTGTTAGGTTACACGTCAATGAAACTCGGCTATGCTGAAAACTGTTGTTTGTGTAGGCCTGGGGCAATTTTAATCCGCATCGTGCAATTTTCCATGACATGATATGGGACATAAACTTTGCCGCCTGTGTTACTGAAGTAGTGGAAGTTGTGATGGGGCCACTTCATCATTAGTGGATGTGAAATATGTGAGGGTTCAGGAAACTTAACTGACCCATTTCTCAATCCCTCATGTCTCCCCTCATATCTCCTCACCTCCCATCCTCCACCTCATTCTTTCTGGTAGGGAGGAAGGGAGGAGACAATTGAAATGTAGACCCTTCTTGTTCAGGGATTCATTCGCTTTACTGGCTCTTCCTCCTGCTGACAGTTTTAGTCCAACAAACAATAAATATGAACATAGAAAATATTGAAGAGGAGTTTCACGTTGAAATGAAAGATTAACCCCTTAGCGACAAGAACCCCATACACGCGGGCAGCGGCCCCAGTCACAGAGTAAACATTGCAGACAGAATTATTTTCGCACTGATCGGCACGCTACAGGAGCTAACTGCACTCGTAATCGTTCCCGAGTATAGGCGTTTATCGGCCGATGCTTGGCACTTGCACAGTGGCATAGTGAGAACTGAAAATTTGGTGGGGCACAGAACATCCCTTTAAAACAAATATTAGTCCTGACTTGTTCTCAATCATTTTGATAATTAACGATAGATTGACTCAGAACACTCCACACTATCAAGTATTTATTGTTCTCCCCATTTAGGTAAGATGACAATCATTCATTTGGAAGCGTTATTTGGTGCTCTTAAATCAGCGTTATACAAAGTTGCACTCCTGTCAACTCTCACGCATATGGCATGAGCCTCACGCTTTTTAGTGGCATATCACGTTCTCAAACCACAGTTAGCAATCTTGCACTTCAAGTAAAACTTGAAAATTTTAATTTGGCGAACAAAATTATATTTAATTGCCTGTCCCACTTTTTCATCAACTCACGCTGTACCGAGGGTAAAAGGCAATATTTCATTAGAATGCGGATCAGTCATTCAGTCAATATGTATTTAAGAGATTTTCACGTGGAATTGAAGTCTTTATGCATGGAAGTTTTTCAGTTTCACATGCATCACGGTAGATTTCACCACTAGAAAAATGGAAACTGATTATGATTCCAAACTTCTCACCCTTTTCTTAAGCTGCGTTTCCACCAAACGCAAAGTGAAATTTCTCCTCGCTTTATTCGCGGGAGTTTGACCGCGGGATCATGTGGAGAGACATTTGTCTCTTTATTATTCAATCAAATAGAATAGATTTGCAACCGAATAAGAGATTTGAGAGCAAAAGAGAATAAGTGGCAATCAAAAAAATTTTTTTGAGAGCAAAACAGTTTTAATTTTGCTTATAAATCAGTCCTCTTTGCGTGCAAGTAAAAAACTTTTGCTAGAAAATTTGGCCTCTTTGCTTGCGTGTTAAAAAGTTTTGCTGGCGAATCAGTCCTCCTTGCATGCGAATTCAGCGGTACTTAATGGGCGGGGCCTACGCTGATGGATGAGAGAAGAGTTTCTATTGGTAGGTTTGACCTGGCTCCAGCACGGGCTACACCTTCCGCATTATACTGACTTCTCCTTTGTGTCATGCTACCGGGAAGTTGATAACAACGAGATATATCAAGTAGAGGCGCTACGTTGTGCGTCCCAGATGAGCCAATTTGTGCAGAGCTGACCGCCAGCTTATGACGGGCGTACCTCCCGCTGGAGCTAATGTAAACAAATACGCTCTGGATAATATTTCGGTAAATATCAGCAGCAATCATTCAGCAGCGTTTTGATTTCCAGCCTTTTCCTAACCAATAACAAGAGAAGAGTCAGCTTGAAGCGCCATTTCTGTCCATTACCGCCCATTGCGTTTACCAAAAGCGTAGTTGCTAAGTTAGCAGCTTACATAGTCGTCCATTCATTGTCAATGGTTCCTACGACGCAAGTTAGCATCTGTGATTTAGGGAAACGCACGCCTAAGCGATTGATATTTTTCTATTGGGTCTGTGTGGAAATACAGTGGTATACATCCAGTCTATCTTAAAACCCATTCGGTACGGTAATAATATGACTGATCTCGTTCTGTCAGGTTGAGTTAAGTTTCTCTAGCTGTACGATCTAGGACGGGGCACTTATTAATTTATCATCGCAAGTGACAGCCACTGCAGCGCCTGGCTCTAAAAACTGCGGCCGCCTCGCTTTTGCGATTTTATCGCCGTCCACTTTTGTAATATGTCAGAGCAAGGCGGTATGAAGTTGGACACAAAACTAACCGGCATGCATTGTGTGCCGATCGCCGGTGGTCGAATCTGCGCAGACCTGGCTCATCTCGAACGAGCCTAATAAAACCGAATGTTTATGCAGTCACGCACTGATGAGATGTCCATTTCCCATCCAAATAACCTGGCAGATCCGGTCCTATAAGCCACGACGTTACCCCCGAGGTAACCAGGTGATCTGGTGGTGGGAAAGGGCTAGTCAAACCTAACTTTACACTGAATAGCGAAGTTTGATGATTTAAAGCCAATAATCTCCGTTGTTCCAGCCAAAAACAATTTACATGCGAAAGGTTAAGTCGACAACTTTCCTTCTCCTGTGGCTGCAAATTACGGCGACACAGTGGTCAGGTGTTCAGAGAAAATTTTTAAAAGAAGCATCCACTTTGCTGCACATTGCTGTATTGGACGCCTATCACAAGATGACGACCATACCTGCATACTGAAATCGTAACATAGCGCCTCATATAGCTTGTTGGTTGATAGTGTATTGTTCTTTGAAATTGAAAGGTTTCTTATAAGCAATGAATTACGCTAAATAGCGTAGGCTACAGCCTGTCGTACATTCACAACAAGAAGTAGTAATGAATTATAATGCCCTGCTGCTTCAAGCACACTGATTAGCAGCAACATGATTGCCCCTCTCCACTTGCTAGTAACGGCCTCAGCGGAGTAGCCTACGACGGAATGAGTGAGTGAGTTTCAAGGGGGCGAATACAACATAGGGCTGTGATTTAAACATTTAGTGTTGCACGGTACCCGCGGTGCCAAAACGTCACAGTTCCTACTATACCACAAAAATCTACACAGCAGTAGGCCTACTACCGTGGATTATTAAACTACTGCTGGACGCGGTGCTAGTTTCCACTGTGTAGCGGGCTGAGGCTACTCCTCCAGGCTCCTGTTCTCACTACACGCTGTTCTGATGTCAACAAACACACACGGCGAATAATTTAACAAATCCCCGAACCTATTTCTAACTACCCAGCGTTACTGGTCCATACAGGAGCACTGCGTCAGACAGTCCGACTTAAATGACACACTCGCGCCAACTGAATGATGCTTCTTTTCTTGCTGATGTTTTAAAACACACAAGCTGCTACAGCTGTGCAGCGCCACATCTATTCATATCTTGCTCACCTGATCAGCACTCAGATCTTAAATATCTAACTCTTTCGATACAAAATGTCATAATTTGACCGCACCTGTTTAGTCTGAGGGCTAAACGCAAGATTATCCACGTGCAGCTAAACGTGCGATGATCCCATCTTGTGAAATGGTGTTTAAGCATTTGTTTAGCTGTCCGCGTACAACAGCATTTTAACATGCATTTAAAATTTAAACACATGTTAGTTATACGCACGCTAAAATGCTTCCGTGAAATAGGGCATAAATGTTTAAATCACAGCCCTACGTTGTATACGCCTCCCTGTACTCACTCACTCATTCCGTCGTAGGCTACTCTGCTCAGACTGTGACTAGCAAGTGGAGAGGGGCAACCATGTTGCTGCTCATCAGCGTGCTTGAAGCAGCAGGGCATTATAATTCATTACTTCTTCTTCTTGTTGTGAATGTACAGCAGGCTGTAGCCTACGCTATTTAGCGTAATTCATTACTTATGGGAAACATTTCAATTTCAAAGAGGAATAGACTATCAACTTACCTCCCAGTAGCATAGCACAAAGGAGACGTGGGTGTAACGCGGAAGGTGTAGCCCGCGCTGGAGCCAGGTCAAACCCACCAATAGAAACTCTTCTCTCATCCATCAGCGTAGGCCCCGACCATTAAGTGCTACTGAATTCGCAAGCAAAGAGGACTGATTCGCAAGCAAAACTTTTGAACTCGCAAGCAAAGAGGACTGATTTTCAAGCAAAAGTTTTTTATGTGCAAACAAAGAGGACTGATTTATAAGCAAAATGATCATACTGTTTTGCTCTCAAAAATTTTTTTTTTGATTGCCACTTATTCTCTTTTGCTCTCAAATCTCTTTTTTGGTTGCAAATCTATTTTATTTGATTGAATAATAAAGAGACAAAGTCTCTCCATAGGATAATTTTTATTGTTTTGCTTTGAAGATCTTTCGCCGTATTTATGTGAAGATCCCATTCATTTCTATGGGAGAACAACCTGGCAGGAGATTGACATGCAAATTCACACTGCCGACCGACAGCAATCCCAGTTGAGTTTGGTTTACACTCAAGGGGCAGTACTTCCTGCAATCTCCAAAAATCATCAACCAGATGGCGACGCTAATGTTGCTTCGCTAACATCACAAACATTTTACTTTATGAACATTGTGCCTGCTTGAGAATTAATATATTCACAAAACTGTTTATGTTGTCATATCCGATGTTGAGCTAGACCACTATTTTGTTGTGAACCAGCGATCCATTGGTTATTTGACATGGCTAGCTCGCTAGCTACCTAGCTTGTGAGCTAGGTAGCTAGCGTTCCCATTATTTCAAGCAATGCAGCAAACTGTGGCTTGAATATGCAGCTAGGTAGCCTAGCGAGCTCATGTTGCTGCTAGTAGCAATGATGCTATTCAGAACACTGCTCTGTGCAAATTTTTTGCAAAAGAATAGTTTGACATGGAGCAAAAGGCGAATTTCAGGCATTCGCGCTGTTCATGCGAGCCATTCACGTCACGTCTGTTTGCGTGTATTTGCGTCTTTGCACTGACTTTGAATGTAATCTGGTCGCGCGGAGATTTTGTTTCGCGTTTAGTGGAAACGCAGAAATGGGGGTTGGAAGCTAAGAAATTGCACAAAGACGTTTCAAATGGTCTTTTAATTGAAGAATTTAAATTATTAAACGCAAGTTAAATTGCCTGATATGTGGAAAATGTAGCGCAGAAGTTTCAGAGCAGTTTGGCTTTCGTAAAGCATAGACCTATTTTTGAGTAAATAATTTTTCTGTTCTGAGTTTAGTAAATTATTTAGTCACCGGTAGATCACATGGAGAGAAAAGCCATGACTTCGATTGCCAATGGATTATTATTATAATTGGAAAATGTAATGGAAAATGACTGAGAATGAGCCAGGACTAATAATTGTTGCAAAGGGATGTTCTGGGCCCCACCAATTTTCAGTTCTGGCTGCGCCACTGCACTCGCAGGCATAAAGCTCCCTGTCACTTTGGGGTTAGTCATGTTTATAATGGATCTGTTGCTTAAGCTTGGAAAGAGTCAACGTTTAACAACATAATGGATAAATTCAGTTATCTGCTAAAGTTGGCTATCTACAACTGCAATGCCCTCAATACAGCAAACTTGAATTATGCAATTAGGGATGAATTGGAGGATGTAGCGTTAGACCTTTTACCCACATTCACACTTAACAAAACTAGATGGCTAGCTAGGTACAATTTGACATTGATTGTTTCTCACGCCCACAGCTTGATGGCTTTGCTGTTGCTTTTACTACTTTCACTCACTTGCCTACTGTGGACATGGTGTATTTGGATTCTAAGTAGTTGTGGAAAGGAGATAAGTACCCCTGTGATTGGAAGAATGCAAATGAGGTTTCAGATGACATGTACAAAAACCAGTGCTCTCTGAAACCCAGGAGACAAGCCAAGAAGAGAAACAAGGGGACATCGATAACTGATAACTTTGTGTGCAAGCTACTGCCTAAACTATATTCTTTCAATTCTGTATACTGGTAGCTTAAGTCCCGTATACATGTTGAAAGCAATACAGTGACTAAAGAGAAAGCTCTTGGTCCCGAGTAGAATTGGGTATTTCCTGAAACTTCACTGCAACCAAACGTCTCCTTTCATGAGCAACCAAATTATCAACAACCTTTTGCTCTGTATACACTCTTTTTATCCACTCCGTCTATGCAGTTTTTTTTTTAACCCAGGTTTGGTGCACACAAACTTTAAGGAACAGCATTGGCAAGAGAAAGGGAATAAAATAGGCTCATTATTAACAAACTTCAACAAGACAAGTCAATAAGGAGGCTTTTGTTATTGAAAACCAGCTTGACAGACAAAGAATATCACTTCAGGTAAATATCCCTCTCAGTTGCGATAATTTACCGTTTTACACAGCACCAAAGAGATTAATATTTACATATGCATATGAAGTGATCAGGGGTAGTGGCCAGAAAAAGACATTCTTCACTGACCAAAGGTGTTCGAACCTCAAAACACACAATATGATTTGTGCAGAAATGTAAAAGTAAATTTGATTTAATTATTTATTTGAAAACTATTTAAGTATTGCTGCATGTCTTGAATGAGTATGACATGCTCACTGTTACTCAAAACAGATAAAGAAGGTTTGAAATTTATAACAGAATTTTAGAAAAACACACAGAAGTAGATGTCCATGATGTATTTCCAATGTGAAATTCTTATAAAATAATAAATGTCAATATTGCTTAAGTGATAAGACTTAAGTCGTTTTCTGCTGATGTCTGGGGAAAAAGGCAACGCTACTAAAAAAAAAAAAAAAAAAAACTAGTTTAAAGTTTAAAAAATTCAAACAGTGCAAAATCTCTGTTGCCCTTTTAACTAATTCTTTTTTCTGAAGATTCAAAAGTTTACAGATGACACAGACTATTGAACATCACAGCCCAGGTTTGCTGACTTTAAATTCAGGTCTTCATAAGAAAATTGATTACAAATTCTTGTAAAACTATGAAAATTCTTGGAAGTAAGTATATAATACTTGCCCATATCACAATAAAATACTATAAATGGTCAAAACTGTACAGATAATTACAGCTATTTGAGATTACATTGCACTATTCAGAGGGAGGCAACAAAAGTGCTTTTTTAAACCTACAGTACAACAGCCAGTCTCAAAAGGAGACTGAATGGCCAAGTGTTCCCATGTATTTATTTATTTTTTAATGGAAGTCAAAGTGAACATTTTTTTTTTTTTTTCATTATTTAACTTCCTGAGCTACACTACAGTACAATAGTGATGGTATCAGTGCTGGAGTCATGCCTCATCCCTGGGGACTATGCTATCTCACTGGGGTGTCAGTGTTAGTGGTAATGCTTTGGTAGGCCTTGGATGCAGGAAGCTTCTGATGCCTAATGGTCTAGAACATATTCACAAAACTGTGTCTGAACACAAAACTGTGCGGTGTACTGAGACCAAAAATCTTTTTTATCTACAGTGGTAAAAATATTTTCTTCGCAAGTGAAATTTTCAAACCCTGTTTACAAATCTCTGCATAAGTCAAACTGTCTCACCTCACCAGCTGCGTATATTTGTTACTTTTTTAGCGAAAAAGCAATATTAATAGAATTTTAAGTCCATGCAGAAGGCCGTGTTTTGAATAATTTTTGAGATTGACTTTTTTTTTTTTTTTGCAGTGAATCTGTCAGTCATTGACGGCTGCTTCTCATCTTCACAGCAGCATAGCAATGACCTAAGTCACAGTGGCATGAGTTAGACACTCGTGGTATATGATACTGTAGCGGCACCTATTTTGGTTCCATGGAGCCACATTTTATCCCTCATTAACATTGCCCTCTGGGGGAGGCGGAGTTAGCGGTAATGCCTCATTAGTGGGAGGATGCAGGAGGGTGG